>CM068367.1:1034977510-1036402560 GCA_034769895.1 Magicicada septendecula | reverse complement strand
CACGTACATAAAACACAACCGCTTTTTGTGATAAGATATGAACAGTTACGCGGTATGTATATACATTCAATGGCAAGGTTATATACTAGGTCACTGTAAACAAGAGACTTCACGTTGTAATTTTAACACACGTATCACTTACATAAACTCTCCAAAACGAATCTACTTTTATCGTTGATCACTTAGCAGCAAAAAATTAAATTGCAATTTTGTTTCCAATACTGAGGACATGATACTAATATTATTGTGTTTTAAAACAATTTTGTTCCATCGGTTACATTTGTTTACAGTTACATCTGATCCCCTCTTCAACAGATTCGTTATTATGAATCTCATACATATTACACATTCCTAGCTAGGATTTTAGCCCTGACCATTCTAATAACTGATTGTGTAGCCCCATGAACGTCGAGGAGTTAAAAATTGGTTTATGCCCAATACCATCATCCATAGCATTAATATTTTTCGACTTATGTGGTTAGTAAGGCACGAGACAGCCAATTTTATTTATGAATAAGGTCCCGAATTATGTATAAAGTCCCTCTTTAATTTTTAACCTAACTGAAAAATTACTATTAAATGATAAAACTCTGTATACTAGAGTTCATTTGTAATCACCCACCATGGACGCATGCGTGTCTCAGTACTTACTCTCTACAATTTATACCCTTGAAGTCGGTTACAATTTACGCGCGTTCAGTATTTGAGTTGGAACCTGAACGAAGAGGAGCGTTGAAAATTTAAATAAGTTATTCAAAAAGTAACGTAAGAGTAGTAACTTTCATGTTGTAATTTTTGAATACAATGTACTTCCTTTTCAATACACTGGCACCATCTTTCTTTAATCTTACGTATTCTTTGAGGAAACAAATTTTCTGGCAGCAGACGCACACACTTTTGAACAGCGTCGATGCCTTCTTCATTTGAACGAAACCTTTCCTCCCCTACAAACGCTTTTAAGGTTCCAAACAACGGGTAGAATGTTTCAAAAATTGTGGCAATCGTTTGAATGGACGTGCGTTATCCTGTAAGAAACAGTCAGAAAGCTAGCGTTTTACGCTTATTTCGTACGAACGTTTTTACTGAGCTCTTCAGTGAATTGGAGTAATAGCAGTCAGCGTTTATATTTCGCTGTTCTGATTGGAAATCAATCTGTATAAAATCTTTCATATCCCAAAAGAATGAAGCCATAATTTTTCCTGCTGAAAACATGGTTTTTGCTTATTTTGATTTTGGAGATGAAGGCTGCCGCCACTGCATTGATGTTCTTTTGATTTCTGGGGCAAAATAGTGTACAGAAGTTTCATCACTAGTGACAATAGACTATAAAAAGGCATCACCCTTTCTTCATATTGTGCCAGTAGCGCATGGGTCACCTGCAGGCCTGTCTGCTTGTGTTCGTTTGTCAACATTCTTGGAATCCAACGTGCGCATACTTTTTCCGCTAATGAAGCTGACTTATGATACAGCTATCTGCACTACTAGTACTACGTTTAATGTAGAAGCAATACCCCGCACAGTAATTTGACGATCATTTTGAACGAGTGTGTTGATCGTGTCAGTTGTCGATATTTTTGGGGCCATGGGTGTGATTCATTCTCAACACGTTTTTGATCATTTTTAAAAGCTTTACTTCATTTATAGACGCCTATGTCTGACGTTACCTCTCCAAACTTTTAACTTTTTCAAAAATTTCTGATGGCTTCAGGTTTCGTGAGAAATTTTATAATAATGCGTTGTCACACGCTTGAATGCACTTTTACTTCCTTCTTATTCGTAAAACGTACAACAATGGACGTTGTTGCTGAACGACTGAGTGAGATTAGTATTTATTCCCGCGCATCAACCGATGCTTCCGACTTCGGCATTTGTTTATTTATTTGGAGCTCACACCGAACGGGTCTCGTATGAACATCAAACTTAATACAAAAATAATTTTTAGCTAATAGTCTGATTTACAACTTTTCTAAACATCAAATTATCATTTCTTAATAAGGCTTCTTCACACATCACTTTTCGTTGGTATTGTTGTACAGTCAAGTCTACTGAAATTTAGAAGGGCAGTTGCACATTATTGTACCATAGTCTTGTTTCCTGTTCTAGAAACACACCATTATTGTTTCTTTTGTTTTTATATAGAATCTACAGAATCGTCCACCTGATTTTCAGATACCAGTAACTATAGTCTGTACTGAGTTTGCTTTAAAACTTTCTCAGGTATTGCTTCCATACAAAGTATATATATGTATGTAACTTATGTATGTGTAACGTTCATCTGTCTTAACCAGTTAATAGGCTATGTGCCTTGTTTTCAGAAAACTTTCCTGTTTCCTCCATGTAGGCCTATCATATAATAAAATATGATTTTAAATGGTTGACTTACGTCGATAGAAAGTAGTTTTATGATCAATCATACTACCTTTATTATTTATAACGTAAGCAGTAAATAATTATTAATAAATTTAATAAATAATTAATAAAATATAAATTAATAATAATAATAATAATAATCATCATCATCATCATAATAACAACAACAACAATAATAATAATAATAATAATAATGACAATGCAATAATAATAATGATAATGATTATAGCAATTACTGTGCCGATTATTCTGTAAGGCGATGTGCAAATGACAGTAGACTACAATATGTAATCGTTATTCACACAGATACAACCTGTATCAGTCAACATTAAATTGTAAGGTAGCAAAATTTCAGAAAGAAGTGACCAAGTTTCGAAGAGAACAAACGATCAGTAAAGCAGTAATTTTATTTAGTAACTAATAATCTAAGTTTATTAACTGTATATCATGCATGGAATTAATTATTGATATCATATGCACTTGAATGTCAGAGGTGCTGACCTCAGCTCGTCTTTTGACCAACGTATAAAGTGTAAAACTTCCAAACATAATAGACACAGTACAGTCAAATACACGATGCCCTGAGTTGATGTACTTCTACTTCCGAAAAATAAGTCACAATATTTCTGTAACCATTGTTGTCTATATTTCCCACAAGTTATTCAAACTTTTGCAATTCAAAATGCATAGTGATTGCATCAACAAGTTCACAGTTTATTTTTCTAATAAGCTTCAAGTTTTAATTCGCTTTTACCACTAGTAAAAATCTTCTAGTTATAGACACGACCTTTTTTTTATAATTTCTTGCGACTTGTATATATGCGTGTGTTCTGTGTACGCGTGGTTTGTAACATTTCAAAATAACAATATCTAAGAAAAATAATGTAAATAAGAAAGATCGACCAACCACGATTTATTAACTCATGAACACTTAAATTTATTTTGCTCTGTTAAATTTTTCAATAAAAAGTTTTCTACATACATACAGATTTTTGTTTGCTGTAAGGCAATATAAATTAGAAAATATAGGTTAAAAATACCAAGTAATTATTTTCTGATACGGTTTGATCGTGGATCTTGTAGAGACCGTAGCTGGAGGAAACGAAATGGCAGATTACGTAGGAATGGCAGCAGGAATTACGCAGAGCCATTGAATTTAAACTGAGGATTTACATAAACGCAGTCGCTATGGAATGTTCGTGATTTACGGTAATCAGAAACCTTACGGTGAGCGGCAGGTTAATTACTTAGAAAGAAACCGTTCCAAACGCTACGGTTGCACGCAGAGAACGTTGCTGTTTTAATGGTGACTATTCAAATGTAACGTGTCAGCTTGTAATGAAGCGATAATAAAAATGTTAACACCGCTCCGAGTTCGCATTGATATTCAAATGCGAGCCATTCTCATCGTGCGATGGGATTTTACAAGGTTATACCAGCCTTTATATATCTCATTTTGCTGACACGATATAATTTTAGCACCAAGGTGAGTTTGCTTTTGAAATTGTTAAAAAATACATTATACTGCTATTCAGCAACTTTTAACTCGTAAAAATATTATGATGCATAAAATTCTAACCATATATCTTTAACTTTAAGATGTTCATGGTTAACTTCGTTTCTATGCGTATAAACAACAATGTGTTATTAAACGTTTTGTAGACATCAAATGTCTAAGTAATGTGTAATTGCTTAACTGCAGTGACTTTACAATTCTGATTTTTAGTACATGACTTCACACAGATTTTCGCGAGATATATCATACCTTCGTGTCATTTTGAGTCTGCCTAAATCCATGAAGATGGGGAACCATACTTTTCTTGTTAGAATTGCATGTTACCTGCAGGCTTCTTGAATATTGTGTTTGTGATACAGCTTCTCACGTTTCCTAAATCGGTCACAGATGACACCTGTTTCTGTACGAGGACTTCCGGTCTCTGCAGGTAACACAGCAAACTGTATATTTTAACGCTTTAAACTTTATTGGTAGTTGTGAAAATTAATAGTATGAAACTCAAGTATTAACTGTTTAATCAGAAATGGTGAAAACTAATTCTTATAATTGATTTGTTGGTGTTAAGGAAAATATATCAAGTAATAGTGTTGTATAATATCCATAAGGTTGATTTTTAATAAATGAAAAACAAGACACATTTATCTGTCTAACCAACAAATTTATTATATTTAAAATTACTGTCATTAATACCGGCTTTCTATGCTTTTTGACATATTATTACCATTAATTAATTTAAACATGATTTCTACCAATAGACAATTATAAGCTAATATCTCTATATCTCAGGGTTCCTTTGAATTTTTGTATATAAGCGTGAAATAATACTTACATCTAGTTACTTATTATATTACGAAATATATATATATCCAAATGGATTCATTTAAAATATGAATGAATATAAATACTTGAAGTTATGTTTTGTCAAAATGTACGCATTTCACTTTTGTATTCTAATCATATGAATTTAAGTTTTAATGTGCAATTCATATGTGAGTTCTTTTAGAAGGACAGACAGGTGTATCGTAAAATAGTATTAGTACATAAAATTTTTACTGTTGGTATGCATAATCCAGTCTACGGTGGGCAGATGTACTGTGATCTCATCTCCGGTTCCTTAGGTGCGTCTAGTAGTTGTTGATTCTCTCCCGACTGCTTTGAACACAGGATCATTTGGATGAATCATGGTGTGGTTCGCTCTCGTAGTGATTGATTCGTAAACACTTTAATCACTTCACTCTACGTAAGTATACCCGGTTTCTTGCGATATTTACTTTAGTGTAAATACTGTTTACTAGTTACAACGGTTACTCTCATTACGTTAATTTACATTTCGCAAAGTATTTATTCCGTTTCAATAGTTTAGATATCGTTAGTAACACATGATATAATCTGATTCTCACGAGTCACGAAACTAACAGATGCTAGACTCTCTCGAATTTTACTTCTTACTCACAAAACTCTCAGTTCTCACTCTTTCAATATTTAAATACGTTACACAAACTGTTCACTCATGTTGACTCTAAGAAAATTTTAAAGTAGACCCCCTGATCGCGCCTAAGTTAATTGTATATATTCAACACACATAATTCCCCCACTGGTTTCCTAGTTTTCACTTTGCTCAGTTTTAATTGGTCCTTCTCTCTCTTCTTCCAGCAAATTTCGCTCTTGGAAACACACCTACCTCCAAAGCTTTTTTTCTGATAGGTGACCTCGGTTCCCCCTTTCTTTCTTATCCTTAGTTCACTCACCTCTGCTGCGGCCTTCTCGGTATATCATAATCGTAAATCTCCCTGCGTTTTTATATGCCTTTTAGCCAGAACAACTCCTTAGTTTCTCCTAGCGTCCAGTTACCCTGTTGATTTACGATACGTCCATATACATGCACGTCGACGTTGAAGAATTTCACACTCTTTTGTACTAACTTCCTCTCCTAGTTTCTCTCCATACATCAATGCCATTGCAAGCGCCGACAATAGTTTAGCGTTATAACATGTAGAAGTAATATTTATGTGGTTCACGTACAGAGCTATACTCTGCAGCGAGGATCGAGCAACATGTGCGTTCGGTACTCAGAAACACATATTTGTCTGACAAGGTTCCACCTGAGCTCCAGCGACTAGGTTCAGATCTAATGAATATGTTCGTACCTGCAGGGCCTTCTACTGATCGCGTATGGTCACATCATTTTCATAAATTCCTGGACAGAAACCCGGGTTAGAAGGAATCCGACCCACTTATACACAAAACTTACATACAAGAGAGTAAACAGAGGGTCCATTTCTCAATAAACTAAAAGAAGAACAGATAGGAGACCTCGGCCGCTAGCCTACACGTAGTACCACATACCAGAGTCCCCACATGGAAGTAAACTAGTTAATGAATAATATCGAGCAGCTACCTACAGCAACTTAAATAATGAAAATTGAAAAAGTCCAATTTACACCTGGCTCATTTCACCTAGTCGCAGCCAATCGAATAAATGATGGCAGAAGTAGCTCCGACATTCGTTGAAAACCTTTCTGATTCCACCCAACAAACCAACGATCAAAGTAGTAATCGCAGTACTGCACTTCGTTGAACTGAGGTAGTACGTTCTGCCTAATCATAGTCGTTCTCGCGGCATCGTACTGACGGTCACCCTGCCGTTATCAGCTCAGTTAAACGTGAAAGACGAACTGTCGCTGCAACTGCCCGTCTGCCTTCCAGTCATTTATATTATTCTGCTTGTTTGCTTCCCAAAGCTTGCTTTATTGTTGTAAATCTTACCATCTTCTTCCGTGTGTATAGACTGACTACTTCACGGAATCCTAATAACAGTTTTACAAAAACTCCTATTTCTAGGCAATAATTCAAATAATAACAAAGATAATGTCAAGTGAAAGGTAATTTAGAAATTATGTTAAGGTGGAAGAACATAAACAAGATTAAAAATAGAAGGGGAACTGACGAAGGCGATTTAGTAATTTTACTTCCATGTTCCGTAAGGAAATGGAAGAATAGTGATGGCGAAAAAACTCGTGTTCGAGATAAGGGCTGATTCTGATTGTACTACCCTCAAAACATGAAGAAAAGTCATTTTACTTCCATATTCCTTAAGGAAATGGAAGTATGGTGATGGCAAAAAAAATCGTGTTTGAGATTATTGCAGATTCTGATTGTACTACACTCAAAACATAAAAAAAAGTCGTTTTTCGAAAAGTGTCTGTGTGTCTGTAGATTTTTTTTCTATGGCAAACGATAACAGCCGCAAATTCAAACAGAATCAAACAATTTTTTGCATACAGCCCTGATTTGTAGAGTACTCACGACCTATTGTTTTTGGTGAAGATCGGTTGAGGGAAACGGGTAGTTTACCTGCAACGGTTTTTTTTATCAAGGGTAATTTTTTTTTTTGGCAAACGATAACAGCCGCAAATTCAAACAGAATCAAATAATGTTTCGCATACAGCCCTGAATTATGGAGTTCTCAAGACCTATTGTTTTTGGTGAAGATCGGTTAAGGGGAAGGGGTAGTTTATCTGCAACCTTTTACGTTTTAACAACAGTAAAGTACTTGAAAATTCATTTAAACTTTTTCAAACAATGGTAATTGTTAAAAATAAAATAATTTTGTTGCCAGGCAATAAAATTACAATTTTTTCATTTTAATGTAAATCATCTATGAGAGAAAATATATCGTTCGTGGCAGGCAAGCGTATCTCAGTTATGTAATGTTTACGTTTCCAAAGTTTTATTATTGTGATTACCGCAATAAAAAGGCAGACAGGACACACACACACAATTCGCGTTATTTCTGGCTCCACTCATGTTTATTTTCTTACGTTTGCACGCTTTTTAAAGAGAAAGTGCCGAAGCCCACACCAACACAACGCGTGCAAGCCGAAAAGGTGTCCAGCGTGGACACCGATTTGCTTCCTGTGGATCGCTGGCCAGTGTAACTGCACGTGTTTACAGTGGAACGGTTCATGGACAGACTTTTCGTCTTTAGGGAATCAATCCTCTGCAAGATGCTCAGGGTCCATGAGAGACTTCAAAGCGCGCGTGTTTGCTCTGTGAAACGTACACTGTAGATTCCCAGCTTCACTCTTGAGCAACGCTCCATAGGGAATGTTGAACATTTTTGTCCACGGTGTACCCTCATACACAATGAAACCTGCTCTGATGTTTTGATTACGGACATCATAATACTAAAACTTTGGAAACTTCAGCACTACTTAATGCAGATCAAACATTTACTTTTACAAGCCATTAATTTTATGCATATTTTGAAGCAATAAATGTTTTAATAAATTAATACAATCTGTGTACTTATTTCTATTATGATATAAGAATTACAAACTAATATGTGCATGTGTGTATGTATGAAACATATATAAATATTTTTCTCCCCTGGAAAATTGTTCAGCCCTCCTGGAAAATATTTTGACCTCCCTGATGGCTAGTTATTTACTAGCCTGCGTGGAATATAGCGTTATGACATAGATCAGAATGGTGGGTGTTAAACAGAAGACACAAACGTATTAAGGAAGAAATGTTTTGCTGAGAAATTTATAATTATACGGATGAACAGAATCGTTGTTCAGGAAACCAGAAGACGAATGGAAAGAAAGACTCGATTTTAAAAAAGAAAAATTACTTTATGATACTGACAGAAAAAAAATTGATAACACTACAGACATCATTCACCTTCGGCCGATAACGCGCAGCGGGAGTCCAAATCCATTACAGGAATCAGATCACAGCTCCCTTTGGCCAGCTCTTTGTTCGTCCTACAAACATTTTATTCAAAAGCACAGTCCTTCCTCACGAAGCTTGGGGATAGTCTTCACCCACCTGACAAGGGGGTACCAGATTAGCTGATATCTCATTTCTTCAGAACTGAAGCATCCACTTATTTCATGTTTTGTCACTATATCTTGATCTGATTCTTATGAAATATATATTATAGACACAAACGTAAAATTCTGAACCTGTCATGTCTTGGTTGTAGAGTAAAGAACGTAAGTTTTCGTGGCTCCGTGCTCAGAGCACCCGTACTCAGAACACCTATAGACAAATACTGGTCCTTCTTTGGTTTTCTTGATTGGCACGGATAATGAAAATTACATCTGAAAGTCACCCTATAACATATTCCTCTTGTTGAACATATTCTTAGTAATTATATTGTTGATTCATCCTCTTCGTTCACTTTTTTAAAATATTATTATATATATAAACTTTCACGTATGAACTTACTTTTCTTTATCACTTCCCCATACGTTTCGAGGTGATGTGCCTCTTCCTCAGTGGGAGTAAATACTGAATGTCGTTTTACAGAATAACCGTTATGGACTATATTCTTAGTGTTTAACTCGACCGTTTGGCATTTATCTGTCTGTCTGTCTAACTAATTGGGGTATGTTTCACGATAACTTTTGAACGTATCAACCGATTTTGGTAAAATTTGGCACACATGTCCACACTTTACCCTACAGAATCTTGTTGTTTTTGAGACTGATCACGTCAAAAATAGGACGGTGAGTCAAAATTGTGAAAAAATTGCAATATCCCATGTGAGGTATCAAATTAAAGGGAATTTAAACCACAATCTGAATATAGTATTTATTTTTGAAATTTTCAAAGTTTTTGAACGTCAGAGCCTAAAACGTTGTCGAAAGTTTTGATAAAACCACAAAAATTCATGTGGCATGTTAAGTTAAAGCAATTTTGACTAAAATCTGAATGTAATGTTAAGTTTTAAAATTTCAAAATATTTGGACTATAAGAACCAGTAAAGATAACATTTTATTTTAATAGAAAAGTGAAAATTCAACTGGGTGTCAGATTAAAAGAAATTGTAACCCAAATCCGAATTGTTTACGTTTATTGTATGATTGTGTATTCTACAGTTATGTTATAAAAGAAATATTAAAATAATTGGATGTAGGCCTATGTAATTTTTCCCGCAATTGGAAAATTGTCTAAAAACGAAATTTATATAATAATAAGTGTACTCCGTTCAAAATAGTGAGCGAGTTCTGCAGCTCAGGGAGCATAGGCCTACTAGATAATCATAATGTGACAAATATATTTAAAAATAGTCCGACGTACGAACACGCAAAGATTGTAAGATAGTTGAACATGTAATATAGCCTACACTTAAATTTTCGAGCTAAGCAGAAGTAGGCCTACTTCAGGATTAGACGCTGTGAGCACGCTACTAGTTAAATATCTGACAATGAACCATATGCTTTGAGGTGCGTCATCAATTGTAAACAGGAAGTCACAAGGCGGATTGTAAAGGTTAGTTTTGTATTAAATATTTTATTAAATATTCATACAAGTGAATTGGATACCACTGAAAATATGTATGCTAAATTGGCTTTCATTACATAAATATGTTTATTCTATTTCATAGACAATAAAATAACAACAGGTACATAATAAAATGTACATATTATCAAATACTGAAGGGGTAAGACAGGGAACGATCTAATATATTTCCAGTATTACTGGAGGTTAACAGACATCAGAATGAGAAAGAATGGGCTAGAGTAGCTAGAGTATCTCTCAAACTGGAAAATTAAAGACTTGGAGTTCAGTCTTTGAACCCAACTTTCGGTGGTACGTGAACATTATCAGCAGGGTTAGATCGCGCAAGTACCATCGTTAGAATTTACCACACATACGTCCTACCTACATACCGCTACTTACTCTCTAAGCCCGCTGGCCAGAACTGAGAAGCACCACCATTGACGCAAGGTTGTTCGTTGTATAAACTTGCGTCAGTGTGGTAGTGCTTCCAGGTTCTATTCAGCGGACTTAAGAGGGTAAGTAACGGTTCTTTTTATATTGTTTTTCTGTAGTTGTATTTAACTTTGTAGAGATGGCGTTTTTTCTTTTTTTGTGGTCCACGCTTGTTAGTCAACGAATCTCGAGTAGGTTTAAGTTTGTATTTAATGCACTAGTTTACTTTACACTCGAAGACGTTTACAGATTGTTTAATAGTCGAAATTTTGTGAGATAAGTTCTAACGCTACCGTAGTAGTTGTTTGAGGTATGCCTTCTGATAAGATTTGGAGTTGTTTAGTCAAAATTCGGTCAAGGTGGATAGCAAGTTTGACGAACTCATTCTGGAAGGCATAAAGGTTTCTTCAGAATAAATGTGGACAAATTGTTAATAAGGCCCCACCAAGTGACAGTCGGTATAAGTATGCGAATGAAATTAAATGTTTCATTAAAATAGTAACAGATATAATACGAAGCCTCACTATCCGCAGGAACTTCGAGATGATCCAGACAATAATAAAAAAAAGAATTGATATTATACAAAGCTCACAGTTGAGACGATTTAGCCTCGTCTGTAGAATAGAAAATCGAAGACACACTAGAAGAGCGTGGAAAGCAAAACCCGAAAGTAAACGGAGAAGAGGCAGACCCAGGTTGAAGAGGGAAGACATTATTAAAGTAAGTACAGAAACGAGACTTCTATGCATTCATGTGCTTATTAAACTAAAAAAAAAATGTTGATTGGATCAGCTGTGGAAAGGAAAAGTTGTATGAGCACCTGCTATGCCATTCAAACTGGTTCGCTGCCCAGATCGATGGCGTAGTGGGAGGGGAAGGCCCAGGCCAGGGAGGACTACACGGTTCGGGTAAGAAAAGGAAGAAGGTATGTGGTGATCAAGAGGCTGTCTACGTGAAGGAAGAAATTGCAAGCCCACTAACCTCTGGGTTGAGGAGAAGAAGAAGAAGAAGGAAACTAAAAATATGTAATTTAACTTTAACGTAAAGTTAACTTTCAAGTGTTAAAGTTAAGCCTTTGACAAAGTACAACCTATATTGTACGACACCACCTTCTACGATAGGAGCAATACCAACAACAGAAAATTAAACAAATATATTAAACGAATTTTTTACAAATTTATTAAAGAATATGAAACTATTAATTACAAATTACATTAAATGAAGTAACAAGAAAACTCAAATTTGTAGTTTCTGTTAATATATTTATCATAAATTCAACATGATGTACGTGTTCATCCACCAGAAATGTATATTTATTTTGTGGAATCGTAGTCCTGTTTTGGTGTTTTGTATGTTGTCTCTACAATAAATTCAACCCTGGCTGAATTTGCCCATTGCAAAACATACTCCAGTTGCAAAACTTTATTACTATGATTGCCACGATTAAAACAACGAAGCATGTGTGTACACCGCGAGCCCACATGCGTGCGACGTACCAGAGTGCGTGCTGGAGTCAATGCAAAGCGCGCGCTTGCACTGACCCCCAACACGCAGACTGCATCGCAGGTCATGTGTCGGCTCAGCGGTGCAGTGTGAGTCTGTACGCGCGGGCAACACATGCTCGCGCTTACCAGAGTGCGTGATGAAGTCAATGCAAGGCGCGCTTGCACTGGCTTCCAACACGCAGACTGCAACGCTGGACATGTGTCCGCCAAACGGGTGTGTGTGAGTGTGATGCCCGTATCTTAATAGTGACAGTCAAAGTAGCAAAAATTCCATTACCCGGAGTATTTTACAGTGGGTAAAGGAGCCACAAGCTGAATTTATCTGCAGAGACACCGACAGGACACATCTGTTATCGTTGCTGGTTTGAATTAAACTAAATAATTTCATTTAATTTTTATTAATTGCTTGGAAACGAACAACGTATTGTTATTAACAATTACAACAATGAAACATTTTTATTTTTTTATTTTCTAAATGCTTTACTATTATACAGTTAGTGAGAATTAAGAGAATTAAGTTTAACTCACACAGGTTTTACGTTTTCCATTACACGGTGTGACATGAACAGAGATTACACCAACTTTGAGTGTTTCGATGTTTCATGGGGGTGGATCATTATACACCTTACACTCAAATATCCCCAGTAGAATAAATGGCACGCTGGCAATCTCGCGGGCCACGGAATGTTGCCACTCCTGAAGGTAACTCGTTAAACTGCATCCATTGATCGCCTAGCCCTATGGCTGGTTGCTCCCCATACTGTTTGGTGTGATTTCAGACTTTTCTGCGACTTTGGGAGACAAAAATTAGTTAATCATTTGGACATATTGCTCTGATGTGACAGTAATGGAATTCCCATTCTCATCCTCAAAGAAGTGAGGACTGATTATTCCAAATGAGGCTATTGCACACCATACAGTAAGTTTAGCAGTGTGCAATGGTTCTCGAAGCATTTCTCGATGGTTATTTGGCTCTCTATACCGAAAGGTTTGTTTATTTACATATCCGCTCAGATGGAAATGCTTTTCATTACTCATTAGCATATTGTGAATAACGTCTACGTTGTTAATTATGATATACGAGAACTGGCGGCAAAAAGTCACACGGTTTACTTTATCACTGTCACTTAAGGTTTACAATATTTGAGTTTTGTACGGCTGCATGAAGAATCATTATGAAGAATTTTTCGAACACTGGTATTCGACGAGCCACGTAAAACTGTATGGCGTCAGGCAGAATTTTTAGCATAGGATACCGTAGGATAGCAGCTGTTGTGCGCCCAATGTTTTCAGGCGTACATACAGTTCTATGGTACCGGTAGATTCTTTTTTACTTCCATGTTCCGTAAGGAAATGGAAGAATAGTGGTAGCGAAAAAAATCGTGTTCGAGATAAGGGCTGATTCTGATTGTACTATCCTCAAAACATGAAGAAAAGCCATTTTACGAAGTGTGTGTGTGTGTGTGTGTGTGTGTGTGTGTGTGTGTGTGTGTGTGTGTGTGTGTGTGTGTGTGTGTGTGTGTGTGTGTGTGTGTGTGTGTGTGTGTGTGACATTTTTCTATGGCGAACGATGACTCCCGCGAATTCAAACAGAATCAAATAATTTTTTCCATATATACTCGAGTTGTAGAGGACTCAAGGTCTATTGATTTTAGTGAAGATCGGTTAAGGGAGAGGGGTAGTTTACCTGCAACGTTTTACGTTTTAACAAGAGTAAAATACTTCATTTTGATAAACAAAGTATCCTGAAAAGAAGGTCATAATAATACACTGTAGAAAAGTAGTGGAATATCTATAAATAAAAAGGGTAGTTGAAGGGGGAGGGAGTGATTTTTGTTTAATTTGTGTGCTGATATCAAGTAAAGTACGAGTATTTAATTTTGAAGGATAAGATACCTTGGCTATGACATATGATACAACTATTACTCTATGTAAGTGTAAATATCATTAATGGTGGGAATCCGATGAGGAGGAGGGATGATTATCTGCGAAGTTCAGATTCTTTATAAGAATAAAGTACCTAATTTTGATAGATAAAGTGACTCGAAAATAACATTACATTAAACGACTACCCCATAATTACAAAAATATGTATAAATAGTGAAAATAGTTGGAGGATGGTGAATATGTTTTTAGAAATTATCGAACCGAATTCAAGTAAATGATTATAAATATAAATCTTAGAACATGGAAGTCATGTATGATTCTCCATACCGATATTTTAATTTTAGAACTGATATATGTCACCTCCCACATACGATAGATGTTTCAAAATTATAATTTTTTCTTTCAAAATCATTATTTTTGCTAGAAACTACATCGGTCCAATTGATGTCAGATAAATCAACGTGATTTTTTTCTTGGACACCCATTTTCTGCCTCACTGTGACAGTTTTAATCGCTTGAAATGATAAAATTTCAAGTTAGCTTGCTTATTGAAGTCCAGGTAAGCAGATTTTACAGTAGCCTACTATGTTACGTACTGGGAACCTACATTTGGTTACTAATAACAACTACTTAACTCTTCTGAAATAAACAGAAGTTACGATGTTACACATCACTATATTATAGAAAAGTCCCGATTTGTGACCTGATGATGAGCTGAAAGGCTCGAAAGAGCTCATCGTGAATTGCTTACATAGTGGTGTGCAACAGTTTAATTTCTGTTCGTGATTATAACGACTAACACAAATTCATTATTTAAAATATTGTGAAATAAGTTATGTAAGCTTGTAAACTACGAATAAACAGTATGTATTGTAAGCGTATAGTTATGTACGATTGTGATTAACGTGTGATTGCTCTTCGCGATTGGTTACCTTTACTTTTTTTAACGTTTCTATTTAGGTTATATTCATATTTAAGTTACAAATCAATAAATGAAACAGGCATTTTCCTTATCATTTACGCAGTAGGGAAACATTTTACATTTTATATCACTACACTAATTAAATGTAACATTGTGTAAATAGAGCGACTTTACTACTACATTTTGTGCGTCTCTTTGTATTTACTACATAAAAAAGACCTTAAACTTGCAAGGGAAGGGAGGGTGTGCACTATTTCAAAACAAAAATAGCTTTGATTGGCGGTTGTCCAGGCGTTCAGAAATAGTTGCGTCTCGGCCGTGACATCCAGCGTTGTTACACGCCGCGCAGGATGGATGTCTTAGCAACGCAACGCAACTGATTCGTACAGTGATTCCGTTTAAGTGAGCACGTTAGTTTAAATGCAGCGTAAAATAATGATGAAGGAATGTTGGTTCAAACGAGGAGTAATTTTCAAACGAATGTGGATAATTTTTTCCACATGTTCCAAAACCGTTAGGCCTTCACAACCGAGATGCGCAAATGTATTAAGTCTCCAAGGACATTGTTCTTTGAATTCATTTAACTATTTAAACTTTTCAAGGATTGTAGTCACCGAATGCTTAATGAAAAAAATGTTATTAAAGGTAATTAGGAGCTTAAGAATCAACAATACTATTTCAACGTTAGTACGCAGTTAACAGATGTGTACCCGAGTCAGGATTTATTTGTCGTGACGGACAGTACGTAAATGTTTTTCTAGATCGTATGGAGAAGCGCGCTTTCACTAATCATTCTGTCCTTACAGCTCGGTCAAAGCAACAGTTTTCACCTGGCACGCAGTGTCTCCAGATAACCAAACAAATGTTATAAATAGAAACATGTAGATGATTTTACACTATAACAAATTTCATTGATACTGCTTCTAACATTTCAATTTTTGTTCACTGTTCTTCGTGGCTGAGTCAGTTAGTTAAAGAACAACAACCATTTACTAAGTGCACATTGTACCTTCCACGACGACACACAGTATCAGTAAGCGGGAAGTTTCGAAAACTAAGCACGCGGTAATGTGTAGTTCGTTATGATAAGTCCGTGATCGATTTGAAACGTTTTAGTATGTGTTCTGGAAAATTGAGAAAGTAAAATTGGCTAGTAAACCATCCTCTGACCGAAATGGTAAAATAACGAACTTACGTGATTGTTGTAAATAAAAGACTGACAAGAAAAGAGAGCATAGATCCAGAAAGAAAACATGACATTGATGAAAGAAAGTAGATTACTAGGAGAACAGTGGATGGTCTTGGTGAGAGAGCGACAATAACGTGGAACAGACTGGTAATTAAAGAGATTACGCAATAAATACGTAAATAATCTCTTTCTCTATTACAGGCCTATACGATTAGACACTATGATGGGCCTGCTATTTATTTACTCAGTCTCCTGTATTTATTTATCTATACAATTATTTTTTGAAGTCTGTATTACATTGACCTAGTACGCATCCAGGTGATTATTTCATTTTCAGGAACATTTCACATGGAAAGCTGCGAGTTTTGTTTTTGTGTTCTTTGATTACTTGATTTTGTACATGGTCGTTCAGATTAGGTTGTCGGCTTTGAAATATCTGCATTAAAACTGTACTTCCTTGAATGTTCTTAATATCTGTCACGGCATGTATTAAGCAGTACTCGCTTATAGGTTAAGTATGGTTGACATCACCAGTAAACAGACATGCCAATATTCAACAGAGGGCGTTTGAGTATCTTCTGGCGTTTGGTATTCCCCTTTATTGTATTTGAGCAAACAAGGACTAATGTAATTGCTGACCCACGCAATTGGCTTAGTTACTTCTTATTATTATTAGTAGTACTGAAAGTATAAAATCTTTATCTTATCATTATAACTAACATTATATCGAGGACATCAGTAAACAGATTAAAAAAATGAATTATGTACATCTCCAAAAACCATATGCGTACACGTTATTCTAGTACTCGTCATCAAAGGTACATTTTCGATGTAAGGAATAAAATGTGTACAGCTAATAACTAAGACGCTTTGGAACGTCTAGAGAAAAAAATGTATATTTCTTTAAAGCTCATATATGATATGCTAAAATTTTCCTGTTTCAGTTGAAAATAACAATATTCCTACCCCCATTAACAGTGTTACATAAAACGATGGGACAGTAAAATTTAAAAATTCGACCTTCCTTATTGCCTTTGGAGTGTACATTATTATTGGTGTAGCGTATACGTTTTTTCGTGTTTATGTAGAAGCTGTTAAGTTTAAAAACCATGTGAATATTATACAATTTTTATTTAATTTAGAATGTTTTTGTAAGTAAAATATGTTTACAGTTCAAATACAACTAATTATAACTGTACTTCATACTGCATAGTTTAATCATACTCAATGAAATATGTTCCATGCATATTATAGGGTATACATTATTTTAGATTAGGTAATTTAATGCAAATAATGCAATTCCATTTCTATGTATTCCATTTCTTAAATGTGTGAAAGCAACCAAATAGAATATAGGCCTACTTCTGTTTGGCATCCATAAATCTTGAATGCAAAGGAAATAAATAAAAATATTAAAAGCTATAAGTCTTGTGAGTTTTTTTTATTTGAGTCCATGTAGAGTTTACATTCTTGTCAATATTTTTTTCTTATAATAATGTCGTAAAGGGATTTGTATTAATAATTATTATTATAACAGTCTTGGGAAACCTGTTTTGCAAATGTTGCAAGCTGAGCTCTGATTTATAAAAACACTATGTGTATTAAATAAAAATTAACCCCAGTATTTCTTTAATCCCAAGGATGCCTTATTGTCCCATGCTCTTATGCTTAAGTATACTAAATATGCTATATCGACAGAGTCATGCTACAGTTTTAATATGGCGCACTTATAAAACCAAAAAATTA
This sequence comes from Magicicada septendecula, assembly GCA_034769895.1. Lineage (NCBI taxonomy): Eukaryota > Metazoa > Arthropoda > Insecta > Hemiptera > Cicadidae > Magicicada > Magicicada septendecula. The sequence goes on along the minus strand of CM068367.1, from coordinate 1,036,384,699 downwards.
AATACATAATTCCTTTGTGTACAACGGAAACTGTAAATTACTTTGTAATTTCAAGCAGTTGCCATGGCAACGCAGTAAATAAACAAATACGATCGATCACAGAAGACTGATCTTGACTGATATTTATCGTTGGCATAAACTGTGTAACGAAGCAGGATGCCTAGGCCATCTGTTAGCGATAAATTATTTGAAGAGATTAAGAACATTTTAATTTGCAGGCATAAGAAATCAGTTTGTAAACGTACTCTAGAATTATGACTTTCAAAAACTACAGTCCGTAAGGTTTTAAAGAAACGCATTCGTTTTATTAGTTATAAACTTCGATTGTTACATAAGATACGCTTAGATGATAATCGCAAAACAAAGATTTTTGGTTGATATATTGAATGTAATTGACAATGATAAGCAGTTTATAGATCGAATTATTTTCAGTGATGAGGGTACCTTTCATGTTTCAGAATTTGTTCATAGACACAAGGTAAGGATTTGGTATGATGACTGTTCCCGAGACTTTACTGAACATGAGTGCGATAACCATAAAGTTAATTCGTGGTACTCTTTGGCTAAAGATCGTGTGATTGATACATTTTGCTTTTTGGAACACACAGTAACATCCGGCAACTATTTCGACGTACTTAGGCTATTTGTCTATTACGAATCAATGATGACAGTGTGATCTTCGAACAAGGTGGTGCTAACCTTGTTAGGAACGATGGATGAAAATTTTTAACGCCGCTAGATTGGAAGGGATGGATAGAACCCTTGGCCTTCATGTTCTCCGGACTTAACACCCGTGGATTTGTATTTCTGGGTTTTGTGAAACAATTTCTAGCATTCAATATGAAACAACGAATACATACGAATCTGTCACTTCTGATGTTTTTTGTCCTTTATGGCAGAAATGTATTACCGATTAGGTCACTGGTGGACGACCTTTTTGCGCTATGAGCCATTTTTGTGAATGTGAAACTTAGACATGCCTCGTGAGAGAATTAATTCTCACTCCCTCATTCTCTCTCTCTCTCTCTCTCTCTCTCTCTCTCACACACACACACACACACACACACACACACACACACACACAGGGCAGGTATAAGCTATAGACAAACATTAAAATACGTTTGAAGATGTACCTATTCTTAGGACTTTACTAAAACCTGATCTACAAAACTTCCCATAACCATTTTCGAATGTTTTTAAAGCTTTGCTTGTAATATTTGTAAACATACTTTTCTACTTCACCTTTATCATGGTTTTTCAAAACTAACAACGATATCGTAGTTGAGTTATAGAGAAGCTATACAGCGACAGTTTTTAGACTGAGACTGGGGTTTAGTGGCACGTAAGCTACTAAATATCTTATTAACATTTTTAATTAAAAAATAGTTTTACTTGTATAATTTTATTACAGTAAATAAAACCAAATAACATTTGGCACAGGAGTATTTTTTACATTTACGTAACTGATATTAAGAACAAAGAAAAATATTTTTAATTTATAAATTTATAAACAAAACACTGATTACACTAGTCATAGAAAAATTTCATTTAATTTTTAACGTAAAAAGTATCTAGTGTGGGCTTAGAATTTGGATGTTTTTATAGTTTCATCTACGATTGGATTAATTTGTGAACTGGCTCCTTATGTGAGATTCTAGCTTATCATATCCTACTTCAAATATTATTTTATACCACAGTTTTCTAGCTTTTAACGTAGGTCTACTTTAAAGTTACATAAAAATTAAGCGTTTGACATGTATTAAAGATTCAGTAAAAAAGTTTACAACATTTAGCAAGATTAAAGAAAACAATTCTTTTTTCCCGTTACTGCATGCCACTTACACCTCGTGTGTCGTGATTTGCTTATGATTGCATTGAACTTCAAGTTATGTGTTGAAATTCGCTAAACCCATAGGTAAACATTTTGATTTATATCCCATAGATTGCTATCCAGTTTCATTTATATTTTTTTTTAACTACTGTAGTTTAATAAATATTCGAAATTACGGACACACAATATAAACAATATATTTTATAAGCGGAATAATGACAGTAAATGTCGAAGTGCATATTATCCAGTTGCCACTTAATCTTATATTAGACCACCTGATAATCACACCTCTTCAATTTCTACAGTAAGATTCATCAAACTGTGTATAATTTAGAACATTCAGACAGAAGTTGAAAATTATACAAAACAATATTTGAAATTATTTTAGTTATAGTTAATAATTATAGTTTACTGTAATTAAATTTTAATTGAATTAGATCGTTTAACGGTAACGGCTAATCATTAATGGGACATCCATATAATTACTGAGGACTGTATTGTGGAGAACATTGGTACACAATTTATACAGATTCTATAGGAGTGGAAATAACAAAACTGAACAGTACGTGTTGGAGGCAGTACTGAGCAGATGTGAGAAACTGCCTTATAAACATCTGAGACGCTGAGGAACTGACACCATGGGAAACTGACGCATTTCTTGGATTCATTTCTCACGATAAAATAATTGAAGCCTAATTGGTCCCGAGTACAGTATTATGTGGCTTCGGTTATGTGATGTTAAAAATGAAAACTTCATTAGGCGTTTAGTGTCTAGTAAATCCGGGTTGTGATCGAATGTGTGCCTCCGGTTGTTAATTCGAATGTGTGCAGTAGTTATAAAATAGTCAAGTCAGACATATAATATTAAAGTTCTTTTTAAAACCTGTTTTACTATTCAAATATTATTAACTATAATAACAATTCGTCCTTACCGGTGAGTAGACCAATAATATGTAATTATTACTGTAAGCTCTTATGTGTATATAACTTTAAATTTTCCAAGTGTATTGAATATTGTCCTTGTGTGTGTGTGTGTGTGTGTGTTCATATGGAGGACATACATAAATTACAGTAAGACTGTTTTAAAATGTCATTTAGTAGTGCTTGATTCTTAATCTTTGCACCTATATTTAATAAATGTCCGTATTTATTAGCCCGCGTGTCTTACGCACATTCCCGTGCAGAGAATGGGGGTCTTGTACAGTACAAGAGAAGAGAATGCATTTACTATGCGTGTGTGGGTAGCTGCCAATTAACATAGTGACCCAGTGTTTACGCGACCGCAGATGGTCGCTGCATTCAATTGGTAAGGTCACCTTCATTCTCACTGAATTCCCCCTCGCTTTTCTTCTTTCGGTGTAATTGTTCGTTCATTCATTCCGTAGTTTGTTACTTGAAGAACAGTATAAAATCTTTTACGTCAGAATAAATCTTTCCCGGAATACGCATTTCTGCCTATACCATGAAGTGTAGAAGATAAATCTTTCCTATCGTCAACACTAGAAAAATCTATTCAGCTATTAAATATTAATAGTGTCGTTTAAATATTAAAGGTTTTTTCATGTGTAATGAATTTTTAGTGTTAGCCCATAATATAGTGTCGTTTATAAACCTGCATGCACCTTTGTAACAAAAACGAGAATCATAACAATATTTGAGCAGTATCCAGATTGTGTTCTCATGAATATGAGGTTGACTACAATTCAACAGTAGTTATAGAACTGAGTATCTAGCATTGGCAGAATAGAAAATTTCACCAGGAGCAATTACAAGGTTTCTTCGTAACTTAGACGTCTTCATTTGCTGTCGATTCCACAAGTTGGTAAGCACGTCACTTTCTGGTAAAGTTCTATTTCGTGTGCGATAAATTGCGAATACAAATTGAAAGGCATTCATACTTTATCAACAGTAATACAAGGATATCATTATTTTAAACTCCAGAACATGGTGCGTAAAGTGAAAGCCTTCGCCTTACGGCCAAATCATTTTCCATGTTTCATGACTTCTCTGTCCAGGCAGCACCGTGGTAAAATTTTGATTGCTTACGACTCTGCTTTTTTTATATAATGGCCGCTGTAAAGTAGTGACATACTCGATAAACACAAACTTCGACAAGAGGAAAAAACTTTCATTATTTTATCCTAGACAGAATGTTAAAATCCTTGTATATACGATCGCGCGCGTCCACGTGCACACACACACACACACACACACACACACACACACAAAGATATGCACACAAGCGCGCGGGGGTAAAATTATATAATTTAAAATATACTTATATAAAGGGTGATTCACGAAGAAACGGAAATACTTCGGGAGATGAATCTACATCGAAAAATAAGAAAAAAAATTCATATAAACATAGGTCCGGAAATGCTTCGTTAGCGAGTTACGGCTAGCGAAAGATTTCGCCCGGGTTTCGGTTCCCCCGGGTAAATGAAGACTTTCTGAAATTCTGGGAAGGGGCGAATTCTGATGTTTCTTATGGTTTTTGACCTGAAAAATCGAGTAAAACAGGTCGCAGAACTGTATCTACCATAAGTTTCATGATATCCGACATAAAACAGGAAAATCTTTGCCTAAAAACAAATTTTGGAAAATTGGAAACAATTGGAATTTTTTGTTGATTTTTATTGACTTTATTTACACCATTTTTCTCAGAATTAAATTCTTTACAAGTTTTGTTTTTAACTTTTATGCATTTATTAGTAATTTAACAAAGTTATTGTACTTCTAACCTAACCTTAGAATTTAAAAAATTCAAACCTTAAGATTTAAAAAACACGTTTTTTTAGGTTAGAAGTACAATAACTTTGTTAAATGACTAATAAATGCATAAAAGTTAAAAACAAAACTTGTAAAGAATTTAATTCTGAGAAAAATGGTGTAAATAAAGTCAATAAAAATCAACAAAAAATTCCAATTGTTTCCAATTTTCCAAAATTTGTTTGTAGGCAAAGATTTTTCTGTTTTACGTCGGATATCATGAAACTTATGGTAGATACAGTTCTGCGACCTGTTTATTCGATTTTTCAGGTCAAAAACCATAAGAAACATCAGAATTCGCCCCTTCCCAGAATTTCAGAAAGTCTTCATTTACCCGGGGGAACCGAAACCCGGGTGAAATCTTTCGCTAGCCGTAACTCGCTAACGAAGCATTTCCGGACCTATGTTTATATGAACTTTTTTTCTTATTTTTCCGTGTAGATTCATCTCCCGAAGTATTTCCGTTTCTTCGTGAATCACCCTGTATATTTTTTATTTTTTATTAATTACATTTTTATTTTATATTATTTAGTTATTATTATTATTATTATTATTATTATTATATATTTTTCTTCAAAATAAAAAATATTATTCATTATTAATATTAAATAACAAGAATAGTGTGAGCAAATATTAGGCCTATATATATATTGAAAATTATTTTTTTGCTACAGTGAAAAAATCTATGTATAACAGTCAATATTATATATATATATATATATATATATATATATACACATTCATTCTACTTTCTTTCGTTGTCCTTTATGTAAATTATTGTATTAATTTAATACTACTTTTTCAGAAAACTTTCTTTAATCCTGGAGAGCCTTTCGAGGACCGGTCACCTCCCCTTCGTCAGTGCTTGGCATTAACTGAAGCATTGTTAATCTAGTCCTTTCTCTTTCGGCTCTGGTATTTCTTGTTCGTGTACATTTGAGCGTTAGCGTTTGATATTGCTAATCGTTAATATATTATTGCTTTGAATATAGTGTTGTGTTTAATGTTTACCTGTAACTGTTTAGGAATTAGTCTGTTGTTGTTTTTTTATTTTTGTTGTTGTAATTGATGTCTAAAATGCCTAGTTTTTCACTTTAGCAATAGATTTTATTAGTTTAACATTCCTTGTATCTGAAAACGTGTTTTGTGTTGCTAGCACATATGTTGTTCGAAACTAGGTCGCTCTCGTGCATTGTTACTTTGAGAAAGGCTTTTTGTATTCATGGCATCGATAAATTTCTGTTTGGTCCTCTTGAAATTTATTGCGTTTGGGGCATTCTATTTCATACAAGTCGTTCTTATTAGGCGATCTCGTAGGTGAGTTTTGTATCCTGTTTTTAAGTTGTATTTGAATATGGTTTTTGTTATTTTATCTGTATTCTGTTTGGTTTATGTTAAAGAGCTCCTTGTTAACTGAAAACTGTACTGCTTAATTGTGTAATGTTTTTGATGTAAGTTGAATATTGTATATTTTTATTTTTTGTTCTATTTTATATATTTTATTCATATAATAACCTATCTGATTTGCAGTTTGGTGTTTGATTTCCGTTTCTTATTTCTGCATTGTGTATTAAATGGAGATTAACGTTCAGTGCTAGAATATTTATATGTCCACACCCTATGTGTACCTGTGTACATACGAGTGCTTTCAGCTCGCATCGAAATAAAATAACATTAACTGCTTCCCTAGGCGACCAGCGCTAATTCTGATTAGCGTAATTTATTTTATTTTCTTCTCTTCGCTGTATTTATTTTCCACGCTATATTCACTTCAATTAAATTGGTCTCATATCTACATTTCTCAAGCTCCGTTATCTCTTTCTCGATACTACTTCCGCCATTTAATACGTGGTCCAATGATAATAGTTGTAGCGAACCTGTAAACTTACCACCAAACCCGCAAACCAAAAACTTTACCCACCCGAACTATAGTTAGCGATCGTTTGTCTCTTCACTATTTGTACCACAAAGAAGCGCTTCACTATAAGTACCTAAATGAGCGCATTTTAGAAAGTCAGCTATAATCTATCAATGTGACCGCAACTCAAGTGCTACAGCATACACATATCCACACAATCGCAGGTCTACACGCTTGAAACTAAGGGGTTCAGTTTCCATCAGTGTATAAGCCTTGTAGATACATAAGTCACGTCAAAATTACACCCACACACTCCACATATTCGATGTGTTGTTATTTGTAAGTGAATTCCCGTTGAATTATTCTTATTTCTGTTTTTGCAATGTTTCCTCAGGTCCATCCCTGCTATCATCAGACTGTTAACCCTTTTTTGATATTGTAGTAGGGAAAAAGCTCCCATCGTGCGTGAGATCGTTGTCAGATACTAATCAGGAAGTATTGGCACTGACGTATACACGTTTTGGGCATTAAACTGTCTGCTCATCGGACTCGCGAGCGCTTGTACTGTATTTTGTTACAATACGAAAAAATTAAAAATTTTAATGTATAAAAACAATGCTCGTGCTAAGAAGACAATGTAAATAGTTCGAATATATAATTAACCATTAAAATAGGTAAATGGATTAACTAATAAAAACTGGTTCCTTTGTATATATCTACGCACATGCGCCTGTATGCGAATCATGTTCACTTGTAATTAATAATACATACATTATTATTATTTTATTAGAATTTATTTAAATTAATATTTTCATAATCTTCAAATGCGTAAATACTGCCAGTAATGCAACACATTACACGTTACCGATGTGTCCCGATGTTTATTAACAAGACGAGGTTAGCCACGGACAAAAGAACGTTCATCCAGTTCCTTGTATAAAAATAATTATGACGTTAGCACACCATTGCTGAAACTATGTCATTCGTGTAAAAGTATTTTGCTTTTCACCGCGTAGCCTTCAGGCAGATATTTATAGTTGTGTCGGAGTGAATGGAACAGTATTCAACATCTCGAACCGTTCAGGTTTTTAATTTTTTTCACCGTTTCTCGTGTACGAAGTACAAATTTCACCAGAGAAGATTATAATTCCTTTTTCTAAATGTACTCGAGACGAGATTGTTAGTAACGGGAAGAGCGCGGGGGGCGGAATCGTGCGGAACAGTAATTAGGAGAGTGTCGTGGCTTTCTCTGGATCGCAATGCCGGCGAACGTCGTGTTGCGGTGCTGCAACTTTCCAAGGCAAATGTCGTGACACTGTCTACACACATTCACTGTACAGTATACAGTATCGTATGCGGCCCACCTACAATAAACACAGCTTCCGTTGGAATCTAAGTATAGGCGCTGCGGTCGCCGCCGATTCGTGTCTGGTTTTCATTTAAACGTAACAATAAACATTCCAATAATCCTATAAACAACACCACCGTACTATAGATAAAGATTCTTTTTCCAGCTACGTTGGCTACCGCCCACATTCGTGCACATTTCGTGTGCTCTCGTTCTGTGTGTGTGTGTGTGTTTGTGTGTGTGTGTGTGTGTGTGTGTGTGTGTGTGTTCGCGCGCGCATCTTTTACAATGTGCATTTAACATTTCATAAACGGTCAAATAAAAATGAAATTCGGTGTTCTATTCATGGACATAGTCTATTCACTTTCGAAACAAAGTCTACATCAAAGTTAATATCTGAAAATATCCTCTTTAAAATATGTGATTTATTCCCTTTAATTAACTAGATAAATATAATTTGGCCTCTCGAACGTTAAGTAGTATACTTTCAGTGTATTAGACTAAAGTAAAAATTCGATTCCTCCGTTTTCAATGTATCCCCCGCTCTCACTCACTCTTTCTCTCTCTCTCTCTCTCTCTCTCTCTCTCTCTCTCTCTCTCTCTCTCTCCCTCTCTCCCCTTCTCTCCCCCTCTGTCTTTCGCTCTTTCTCGTTCGCAAATGATCCTATATTTTGACTATCTCAACACAGCTGAAACCCCCCGAACAAACTTGTATCTGTAACCGTAATAATGTCATAGTTTTGTATAAATTCTGCTTATTTGATATTTTATTGGTAGGTCTGTTCTACTACATTTATTGCTGTACTTTTGCTTCTTCCTAAACTTCTAATTTTCATTTAACATATTAATACGTGCTATTACATACCTGTTTCTATGCGTCTGTACTGTTGTGTGTTTGCGCACACACTTCAGATAGTAATTACTTTGTAATATTAATATTATTTTTGTTAATATTATTTTAATATTTATTTAAGTAGACAAAGAGAGATATCTTCATTGAAAACTCAGTGTCAGATGAGCCTATTATACGAATACAGAAACCGTGTTATATTAAATTGGATTAGTCGGGAGTAGGAGACGTATTGCGACCGGATAGTGAGAGACACACACGCCTTAATTGTTCGAACCTTGCCCAATCCGGAACACATTAATAGCACAGATAGTTATTGCCATTAATCGACTGGAGAACCATTGTTCCATCATTCAGCACAAATTAAGTAACTACTGTAACAGTTTAATACGTTGTCTTCGAAGGAAGTGAGCTGAGTTGTCAAAACATTTGTTGTCAAGTGAAAAGTAATTACAAAACTAATTGCTATCTGAATTAGGGCGACACATAAAGACTGTGTTTAAGGCATTGGTAAACGCCCAGCAGTTGAAAGTGTCTGTTCTGCTACTTTTTAATTGTGTCTATTAACCAAGTAGTCATCTGACATGTCGTCCATTAATTTTTGCTTAAATGAGCTCTTTAAATTACAAAAAAGTTTACTTGTGAATTTGAATTTATTTAAAAAGGATACAACAGGTAGTCGTGAGTAGCCGAAAGAATGTAATCGTCAAAAAACTGTAATGGTTACATTATAACTAATAATGATCAAAGTTTACTCTCTTCTTTCATTTTTAGAGATGTAAACCTTTATAACATTGTCTGAAAGTCAAACTTTTACGAAAACAAATAGTTAAGATACAAATTGCCACTATTTTTAACCAATTAGGTAATACTAACTAAATATAAGGTAAACAATTTATTACTTCGAACAAGGAAAAGTAAATAATTTTATTACTCATTTAGTATAGATTGCATTAAGTTAGTGATAATGAACAATGTATAATTTACATCATTTTAAATTTATATTCATAGTGAAATACTGTAATATGTGCTGGGAGTTTAATGACTAGCTGTTATTATTCATGTTTGCCGTTCTGAGTTTATATTAAACTTCTAAGCAGAAAATTATAGCTGTATATATTTTAAAAGAGACAGCAAAATCATTAAACAATATTATTCGTATTTGTATCTATACTTTGTATTTGACACTTTCAAGTGTCCTTTTTCATAGTTGGCAGCTTGAGTGTGTGAAAATTACGCACTTGAATCAAAGTAGTTGCAAGCGAGCATGTTTAAGTATTCAGTTCGTGTCTGCACAAAAATTAAGTAGGGATAAACATTTGACAATAGTCAACTGATTCTCCGCTGCACTACACAATGATTAGATCTAACCAAGCAGTCTGCGCAGTGTGTTGCCTGCCCACTTCTGTTCAACGAACGCGTTTTATTATAAAACATCTTTTCTTATTGACAGAATTACGTAATTAATGAAATTATATGCAGAAGTAAAAATTATTGTTTAAAATTATTTCTGACGTCTAAAGTTTTAGGAAGATTTGCTACTCTATCATTGCTCCTAAATTAATACTGGACATAAGAATACGTTAACACTAAGCCTGTTAATTTTGAACTGTATTCTAAGCTTGTTGGTTCTGTATGGATTAACATAATGTAAACGTAAATAACGATGAAGCGTCGTTCACCCAAAGAACTGTTAAACAGATGTACTACTGTGTCTCGTGTAAACAGAGATATAAACGTTTCACACAGAGCTACTCTGCATGGTGCCGTCTCTGGGCTCATGTAACATATTGTAACGACACCAAAATTCTAAAAGTAATAAGTACATCTTATTTAAATAATGATGGAATGAGATATTGTAAAAGACAGAAAAAAGAATAATGATGTTCAAACTAAACAAATAATACCAAAATTCTAAAAGAAATCAGCACATATTATATAAATCAAGCATAAATAATACATTTAGTAGTATAATAATAATAATAATGGAGCGCAATATTAATGACAATAGGTCTAAGAGAAATTTAATAAACTAATTAGAAAATGAACTTGCTCAAGAAGAGTTGCAGTATAAAAACAGATAGAAATAAGGATAATTAAAACTACTATATTACAAGAGGTATTGAATAACAAAGGTGAATGACATTAAGGTTAATAAATCATTGAATTCTGAAGTGAAGTTATACAAAAGAGAAAGAAATCTACTTAAGAAATATACCAACAGTAATATTGAATATAATAAATAAATGGAGTTATTGGAAGGCAAGGTAGAATAAGAAAAAATATTCAGAAGATAAAAGATTCCAATGGTGTGTATAATGATATAAGATTTATAATTATTTTTATTTATAGAGTGTAGAAGGCTAAGCCGCCACTCTAGAATTATTTTATGGGCAGCAGCCAAAGTGCACTGTACCAGGTATGTGAATGTTCGGATGATCAATTGGACGTAAAAGGGCCACTCAACGCCGATATTCATTCATAATACCATATTAATATAGGGGGACTCATTTAACATTAGTATGGAATCAATGTGAATAAAAGAATGGAATATATAAATAAAATATACAATGAACCAAGAGAAAATTTAAGAATTACAATTCGTTAAAGCCACCAATACAAATAAACAAACTCCAGAGATAGAGAAGAAAATAATTTGTATTGATAAGGAAGGTAGGTTTCAATTTGCCTATAATAATGAAGAATTTGTTTAATAAATGTCAATCTTATCACCAAGCAATATTAATACCATTATATTGATACACCTCAAATATTGAAGACATCAGCAAGCAATAACAACAATTTATATAAACAAGTCAAAATCAAAGTAATTTGAAAGAATAACAGTAACAAACAAAAGTGTGAACCTATTTAAAAAACAAAAGTCTTATAACAGACATTACTATGACAAATTACTATACTAGATAGACAGTACCCAGTTAGATTTGGAGTAGTTCATATACAAATAACGAAGGATGATAAATTTAATAAATAATGGAAAAATCAAATACCACGGCACATAAAGTACAATACAAATTTAGAAGTAAATGTAAAATGTAATTAAGATGTGATACAAATGTAATATAAGACAAGTGTAATTAATTGGTAAGAGGATGTGAGATACAGTGGTATTCAATTAAGAATAACTGTGAGTGGGTAGTAATTATAAACAATTATTTAATGAAATGAATTACTAATCCGTAGTAGCAAATGATACTGACATTAACATGTAGTTTTTTCTTTATTAGTGTTTGTGTTATATAAGTTAAATAGATATTGATCACACAGACAATGGTTTAAAAGTGTGCATTCAGTTAAGCCCTAAAGGGAATTATAGTAATTAGAATATAATTGTTAATTAATAATTTGTTTAGATTTAAAGAATTTAATTAATATAAAACAAGTGTAAGCAGGATCGATTATGAGTCTTCCAATATAAAAATATAATCAGTCAACATAGGCCTAGATTATTATGTTCAGTAAATAATAAATTATTCAAAATATTTGTCAAATTACAAATAACTATAATATTTGGTATTAAAATTGTTCATAGTTTTGTCAGATAAAATAATATGTAAATTGTATTAAGTATTATGATGTTATAACTAAAAAACAACTTGTACATAAAAGGTAAAATAATGTAATATATAAAAATAATATCCCATGACAACTAAATCTCAATTTGAACAGATATGACCAGAGTATTTATGTGTATCCAGGAAACGAAAAGAGAGAAAAAGAATTTTTATTATTATTATTAAAAAATAAACCAAGAAGGAGAGTTGGGTGTAATTTTGGAAACAAGCTAAATATTTATACAAGAAATATATGAATATTAAAAAAAAATAATATAATACAAAGTAAAAAACACTATATCAAACTTTAACAGAATGTAAAATTTGAGCAAATAAAGAAACAGCATAAACAAACAGCCTTTAAACATTACTGATCCAACAACCAAAAAGAACATTAAATAAAATAAAAAACGAATGAAGTTATGGAAAAAACTAGCCTTTAAATGAAAACAAATTACCATTGAAGAACAACTACACTTGGATTAAATTAAAAACAGAACACTGGAATTCAATCATTATATGACACCAGAAGATTGCAGATAAACTACATTAGAAGAGGTAACATCTATTGATCACAAAAGAAGCGGATTTCTTCATTTGAACAAAATAAACAAACTGAAGACACTGGAAATTTCCATCACGGATACCAGGAGGCTGTGTGAAACTGAACTGAACTGATAAACCTTGTGTAACGTATATATATATTATTATAATTAATACTAAATTTATATTATTCATTTATTATCTTATTTGTAATGTAATGTACTTTCTGTACTTGTTTTTCTTTATAATCACTGAACCTTTATATCAGCCAAAAGGACCTAAAAATAATATTAACATAAAAGAGAAGAGAATCGAACCTGAGATTTCTGAATTATATTAATAGTTACAATAAATGGACTTTATCAATTTTTGAATAAAATTACAATATTATTATTATTATTATTATTATTATTACCAGATACCATTCCATGTGTTTTATTTATATAGTAATAGAATTAACAAGTGTTACAAATTGATGTACACAAAGAGAGGGATAAATTAAGTTAAAACCCGTCTTGTTATAAATTGACGCATCCAAAATGAGGCATAAAGAAACTGTAATTCCTGGAGTGTTATATAAATTGGCGAAATCAACTAGTGGGGCATAACATACAAACGAGCAAGTTTCGTTGTGTTATAATATGTAAACGTAAATAACGATGAAGCGTAGTTCACCTCACCCAAAGAAGTGTCAAACAAATGTATTACTGCGTCTCGTGTAAACAGAGATATAAACGTCTCACATAGAACTACTCTGCATGGTGCCGTCTCTGGGCTCATGTAAGATATGTAAACGTAAATAACGATAAAGCGTCGTTCACCTCACCCAAAGAAGTGTTAAACAGATGTACTGCTGCGTCTCGTGTAAACAGAGATATAAACGTTTCACATAGAGCTACTCTGCATGGTGCCGTCTCTGGGCTCATGTAAGATATGTAAACGTAAATAACGATGAAGCGTCGTTCACCTCACCCAAAGAAGTGTCAAACAGATGTACTACTGTGTCTCGTGTAAACAGAGATATAAACGTTTCACATAGAGCTACTCTGCATGGTGCCGTCTCTGGGCTCATGTAAGATATGTAAACGTAAATAACGATGAAGCGTCGTTCACCTCACCCAAAGAAGTGTTAAACAGATGTACTACTGTGTCTCGTGTAAACAGAGATATAAACGTTTCACATAGAGCTACTCTGCATGGTGCCGTCTCTGGGCTCATGTAAGATATGCAAACGTAAATAACGATGAAGCGTCGTTCACCTCACCCAAAGAAGTGTTAAACAGATGTACTACTGTGTCTCGTGTAAACAGAGATATAAACGTTTCACATAGAGCTACTCTGCATGGTGCCGTCTCTGGGCTCATGTAAGATATGCAAACGTAAATAACGATGAAGCGTCGTTCACCTCACCCAAAGAAGTGTTAAACAGATGTACTACTGTGTCTCCTGTAAACAGAGATATAAACGTTTCACATAGAGCTACTCTGCATGGTGCCGTCTCTGGGCTCATGTAAGATATGTAAACGTAAATAACGATGAAGCGTCGTTCACCTCACCCAAAGAAGTGTTAAACAGATGTACTACTGTGTCTCGTGTAAACAGAGATATAAACGTTTCACATAGAGCTACTCTGCATGGTGCCGTCTCTGGGCTCATGTAAGATATGTAAACGTAAATAACGATGAAGCGTCGTTCACCTCACCTAAAGAAGTGTTAAACAGATGTACTACTGTGTCTCCTGTAAACAGAGATATAAACGTTTCACATAGAGCTACTCTGCATGGTGCCGTCTCTGGGCTCATGTAAGATATGTAAACGTAAATAACGATGAAGCGTCGTTCACCTCACCCAAAGAAGTGTTAAACAGATGTACTACTGTGTCTCGTGTAAACAGAGATATAAACGTTTCACATAGAGCTACTCTGCATGGTGCCGTCTCTGGGCTCATGTAAGATATGTAAACGTAAATAACGATGAAGCGTCGTTCACCTCACCTAAAGAAGTGTTAAACAGATGTACTACTGTGTCTCGTGTAAACAGAGATATAAACGTTTCACATAGAGCTACTCTGCATGGTGCCGTCTCTGGGCTCATGTAAGATATGTAAACGTAAATAACGAAGAAGCGTCGTTCACCTCACCCAAAGAAGTGTTAAACAGATGTACTACTGTGGCTCGTGTAAACAGAGATATAAACGTTTCACATAAGAGCTACTCTGCATAGTGCCGTCTCTGGGCTCATGTAAGATATGTAAACGTAAATAACGAAGAAGCGTCGTTCACCTCACCCAAAGAAGTGTCAAAAAGGTGTACTACTGTGTCTCGTGTAAACAGAGATATAAACGTTTCACATAGAGCTACTCTGCATGGTGCCGTCTCTGTGCTCATGTAACATATGTAAACGTAAATAACGATGAAACGTCGTTCACCTCACCCAAAGAAGTGTCAAACAGATGTACTACTGTGTCTCGTGTAAACAGAGATATAAACGTTTCACATAGAGCTACTCTGCATGGTGCCGTCTCTGGGCTCATGTAAGATATATAAACGTAAATAACGAAGAAGCGTCGTTCACCTCACCCAAAGAAGTGTCAAACAGATGTACTACTGTGTCTCGTGTAAACAGAGATATAAACGTTTTACATAAGAGCTACTGTGCATGGTGCCGTCTCTGGGCTCACGTAAGATATGTAAACGTAAATAACGAAGAAGCGTCGTTCACCTCACCCAAAGAAGTGTCTAACAGATGTACTACTGTGTCTCGTGTAAACAGAGATATAAACGTTTCACACATGGAGCTACTCTGCATGGTGCTGTCTCTGGGCTCAGTCAGTTATAAGTTTATATTCGTTTTAATTTAATTATATATTGTAACATAACAAGATTATGCCCTAGAATAAATATAAATTAATCTATTTGAAAATAAATAATAATTTTTCAATGAGTAAAAAGTAATAAAAAAAATTTTTGGGTGCGTGTACTTATGTACGCGCATTAGAAGTTATACTTCTTTTTGTATATAATATATAATATATATCTTATTGTATAGTGTTTAAGTGGTTCAGTAAATAAATTACAACGAATAAACAACGACCACAGTTATAATATATATGCATAAAATAAAATTAATATGACGATTATACACTAAAAGATAAAAATTTAATTCAATTGACTTAATGTAAATTCAATATTATAATATTTTAGTAGAGAAAAATTAATTTTTTATCAAATATCTCAAAATACTTACGAATAGTGTATTACAGCAATGGGTTTACTTTTCGATAGACTTCTGAATAATTAAGGGTGATCTATAATTTAAAATATAGAAATATATATTAGATTATTGGATTAAAGCAAACATAATGATAGAATACTTATCGAAACTTTTATTCATTTAATATGAAAAAGACTTTTGAAATTAATACTTACGAAAAATAAATGATTAGTTGGTACTAGAAGAAACCTACGTTTTAACAAGATTTTCCGTAATTAGTGTACAAAAAACGGCTGTACTTTGAACCTGAGACCATGCTGAATCATGATTCCCTATTACCATTCTCTTCCAGTATAATTCTTATGCAGTTTCCATTATTTTGTAAGAAAGAAAGTTGATATGTTCAATGGCAATTTTCCTGTTCCCTTTTAAATGCATAATTGTTATTCAGTTTCCTTTCTTGTTCTGAATTTATTGGACCGAAATTATAACCTAGTTCCCATTTACAGCACATTATTACCTTACAAAGACGAATTTAAGTAAATCTAATGTATAACGAAAGAAGTACATTAAAATCCTCACTTCAACCTAATGGAATAAAAACCAATGTGCAAGTTTCTATCAACAGACTATGCAAATGATTAATTATTAGTAATTGGTTATTGTGGAATTTTATGTTGGTCTAAGTTAACGGAAAAAAATTGGAAGAACCACTTGAAACCAATATAAAATGACGTAGCCGGTAAACTACCCCTTTCCCTTAACCGATTTTCACCAAAAACAATAGGTCTTGAGTACTCTACAAGTCAGGGCTGTATGCAAAAACTTATTTGATTCTGTTTGAATTTGCGGCTGTTATCGTTTGCCATAGAAAATACCCTTTTTAAAACATAAAACGTTGCAGGTAAACTACCCCTTTCCCTTAACCGATCTTCACCAAAAACAACAGGTCTTGAGAATTCTACAATTCAGGGCTGTATACAAAAGAGTAGTAGATTCTGTTTAAATTTGCGGCTGTTATCGTTTGACATAGAACAAATTACCCTTGATTAAAAAAAAACCGTTGCAGGTAAACTACCCATTTCCCTTAACCGATCTTCACCAAAAACAATAGGTCTTGAGGACTCTACAAATCAGGACTGCTTGCAAAAAATTATTTGATTCTGTTTGAATTTGCGGCTGTTATCGTTTGCCATAGAAAAAAATCTACAGACAGACAGACACAGACACACAGACAGACACACACACACAGACACTTTTCGAAAAATGACTTTTTTTCATGTTTTGAGTGTAGTACAATCAGAATCTGCAATAATCTCGAACACGATTTTTTTTGCCATCACCATACTTCCATTTCCTTAAGGGGATACGGCACTGAAAATGCTAACTTCCTTAGTATTAATGCTGGGCATTTCAAACTTTTTTTATATATTTTCTAGGTATATAAATGACCATAAATGTAGATAAAAAAAATGTTATGTCATGTATATATACGGCCAGAATTTTTTTTTGAACAAAATTATGTAATATATAAAATTTGATATAACTCAAGTTCTCTCTATTGGATGTTTATGAACAAACTTCCATTTTGTAGGTAAGGATATCCTCTAAAAATTTAGGTAGAATTATAACTGTAGCTTGTTATGTGAATTTTATACAGATAGTTATTTTTAATTTTTTTGAAATAAAATTTTTGTTCTGTAAAAAAAATATTTATCTTAGTTCCTAATAACGTTACATTAATAATTCTACCTAATTATTTAGATAATACAACCAAGAAGACTTGGTAAGAATTTGAACCTTATACCATAAGTAGTTTTTGAGTAATATCAATTTGAATATTGAAAAACATGAAAAATCTGATTTGCGGGAATCGTGCGTTGAAAGTTACAATGATGTATCTGAGCAAGTATTGAGATATATAGGCCAATGAATATTTGTTTTTACAAGTTTGAACATTTATTTATTTCTAAATTAGGTATATACTAAATAATTACAATATTTCATAAGGTTTATATGTCAACTTTACATGTTTTTTATGTCATAATATTCATTTAGGCATAACTGTACGAAATTGAAAAACTGGTAAGAATTTACTAACTTCCCAAAAACTCTGCAAAGATTCAAAACTCTCCAGCACCGTAGGTAAGACCCTCCATTTCTTTCTTTCTTTCTTCTTCTTGCAGTTGAGCTTGTCTCACTTTCTTCGTGTATTCAGAATATTTTGTATCTTTACGAAACTTAGCAATGTGAAGCCGTTTCCTATCAAAACTCTTGGCTATTTTAGATGTTATTGATCCAGGGCTGGTGCCTCCTAATTTCTGTATATCTGAAACACTTTTGTTACAACCAGTGTTGTATTGACAAATAGCCTCACTTACACTAATTTCTAGTCTTTTTCTAGAAGAAAATTTCGTTTTGGGGCATTTCGACCATATCACCCAATGGAGTGCTTCATTAGCGTTTTGCGTTTTTCCGGTAACACACCTTTGTAATAATTTATCTGATGATAACCTCTTATACAATGGAAGAATTTTCTCTACTACTTTGTCTCTAAGAGGTGTTTTCAACATTTTGTCATGACTTTTAGGTATTTCGTTCTTCGCTATCGCTCTATTGAAAAAACACCATGAATCCTCACCTTGAGGGCATTTCTCATGCTGAGGCTTATTGTCATTTGAGTTGCAGTGCTTCAAGGTTGCAAAAATTGCATCATTCATTTTTGTAGTATCTCCTAGATTGTTCTGAATTGCGTTTCTATAGTAACCAGTTAGTTTATCAATAGTAATAGCCTTTAGACTGCCATGTTTTTTTCCTCCGAGGGGGTCTCCTTTGCCGGTGTTTTCTGCGACAATTTTCCACAGTCCTGTTCCTAATCTTTTAGCTACATGGTTCAAGCACTCTACTTTTTCAATTTCTAATTCCCCATATGGTTTTACTGAAGTGAGATGAGTGTGAGTTTTTGAATCCCCATCTGAGACCAAGGTAGTGTACTGAAAACCGTGTTTCTTGGATCTTTCCCAAATCCGCTCCGCTGCAACAACTTCCATGTTAGGAGAGGACCCATCATAATTTTGTTGACATTTACTTTTATGGGTTTCAACCCAGTTTTTAAATTCATCTGAGTCTTTTCCCAGTTTAATTTTCATTAACTCGCAAATCCTGCAATATTTAGACAATACCTCGTAATCAATGACAAGCCCGGTAAGAACTTCCACACAGCAACCAACTCCATTTTTTGAGGTGAACCCCCTTTTTTGCCAACCTCCGTCATAGCTTACACTTATATTGTAGGGGCCTTCAAAGTCTAATGGCAAATTTTCAACTTGAGTATATGCTTTACATACTTCACATCGAGCTTTTTCTAAATTCTCCTTGGCGGATTCAACGTAAATAGTATGTATTTTGTCCAAGTGCCACTTGTAGGATTTGAGTTGAATTGGTTTCATATTTAGGTGCATACTGAAAGTTTGCAATCCTCTATGCCCCTTACCAATAGACGAAAAGGCTTGCACCATACGACGATTGATATCGTAAGGAGGTCGAGTCGAGTTAGTTTGAGCTAGGCCTGATGTTTCAAAAGTAGTCTTGTATTCACATGCCTCACATTTTACTTTAAAAATTGATGCATATCCTTGGAGAGATATATCACTAACCATCAAGTTTTTGTTCAAACATTCAGAGCATGGGAAGGCACATATAAACTTACTTAGTAGGCCCTTGTCAACTATCAGATAATTAGCCGCGGGTTTGTCGATTTCAACCTTATCATTGTAGCTATTGTACAAAACAAACCCTGTTAGGGGTTCTGGTCTTCTATTATATACATTACCATTACTAATACTAGCTTCAGGATCATCAAATATTTCATTGTTTGAAAGTTGTGGGGAACTAACCTCACTTTGCACTTCACAGTTTTTGTTAGAATTCACTTCACTGTCACATTTTTTATATCGCTTATTTACATTGTTTATATTCCTTTGTTTGATGTTATGTCTTTTTGTAGATGGTCTACCCATACTAAAGCACTAAAACACAATAGTTGTGGTAATCTGTTGATGAAATGTTTACAAACAGGAAATAAACCAACTCAGAACATAAGGTGACTGGTTTTTGATATTGTTGTTCATATCAGCTGTTCAGTTGAAGTGAAGGCTTTATTAGTGGCTAGAATCAGTATGTACATATATATAAACATATATTTCAATATAATAACATACTTGGAACAGAATTTAGTAGTGTATATCCAAAAAGTAATTAGGCCTACACTGTTGAACAAATAACTCGCTGACAACAAATTCTGCATTTCGGTAAGGTAAAAAAAAAAACTAAAAAAAATACACTTACTACCTTCATAAAGATGTTTTAACACTTTTTCCTGGTTCCTAACATTCTACAGAGTAGAAAAAGAAAAGAAAAAAAAATTTTAAATTTTTGACATTTTTTGTGATTTTCGGTGCCGTATCCCCTTAAGGAACATGCAAGTAAAAACACTAAAAACATTATAATTATTAATTTTATTTTCTCATTGCACTATTTTAGTTTGTTCCGATTAGATTAAGTTGTTTCTTTTGTATAATCCAAAGAACCCATGACACAACACACATACCCAACATCACATTAATGAAACTGATTTATAATTTTTATATTTTCTATAATATGTATGAAATGTTGTTATGTATGACTTTGACTGTAAATTGACTTTAATTTTTTATTAACCTTGAGAAAGAGTTCTTATGTTATTGAATCTAAAGGTGCTACCGAATGAAGAGAAAGGCATTCCATGTCAATAAATTTTAATGTATGTTGAAAAGTTAAGAGTAATAAAATAAAACTGAGAATTAAGACAAGGCTGAACAAGAGTTAATTTTTATTTCACTTTACATAAATTGGCACCAACAACTTGGAGCTACAGGATATAATTACATTGAAGGGTAAGATTTATATTATATTATACTAGAAAAATACCACGTTACAATATTAACTAAAAAAACAAATTACTTCACGTTTATATTTCAGTGGGAGGTTATGAGAACTCATATACAAAGTATTTCTACTTCACCTCGTATACGTTCTATAGAAGCTCGTAAATTTATTACAATGTGAAATATACGTAGAAGAAGGAATTCACACTTTGCTTCGTAATTTCGACCAAAACGTTTTCTGCGATTTTTGAGGAAACTATATTAAACCATTTACATTATAATAGCGAGTTCTTAAATTACAATTAATGCAGTAATTAATGTAATGTACTAAATGTAGATGTAGTAATAAAAATAAAGTGCGTTTCTTTTGGATTGGTTAAGTTATTATTAATTATCGTAAACAGGTGGTGTCTGCAGAAAAATTTAGTAATTGTGTCGCTTTTCGAGTTTATAATCGTGCATCGTTATAATTATTCATTGCACGTTCATTCATTTATTACTCATTTTTACGTATCATTATAATCTTATAGTTCTGTATACCTGGATAATGCTAAATCGAGCTGCAGAAATACGTTACAACCTCCATGTTGGTAAGTTGAAAATGTGAAAATTAGTGTCAAAAGGGACAATCATTCGACGGCAGCAATAGAGGGAAGGCGCTACATCTTAAAACAGCATGAGAGATACTACGAACTAGAAACACCCTATAGCTTATACTGATTCTAAAACGACAACAGTACATTAGCACTGCACATTCACATTCCTGCTTGTACTACGTGTAGCGTTGGCATATTGTACATTTTAAAAAGTTTTAACGATACATTTACGTAAAGGAAGCGGAACGTAATGAATCGTCTTCAACTATTGGGCACTCGTCCTCATCCTTGTTACGCGTGTTAATTTCTCGTCGTCGTCGTCACTTCACACTGTAGGCTTACAGCATGTTCCGTCTTCACTGGAGCCATCTCTTGCAGGGTCTACCAACAGATCTTCCGCCAACAGGTTTGTAGCCTACAGCCCGGCTTACTAGCCTCTGGTGGTCCATTCTGTAGACGTGCTCCATCCGTTGCTGCTTTACTTCTTCTATCATATCACTGATGGAGAATATATCCACTTCGGTCCTTATATGTTCATTACGCATTCGATCCCTTAGACGATAACCACTCACGTGCCTTAGAAAATTCATTTCAGCGGTTTGTATATACTGCTTTTCTTTCCCAGTTATCGTCCATGTTTCACTAGCATGTGTAAGAACAGGTATCGCCATTACTTCATAGAACTTCATTTGAATGTCAGTTCTTGTTTTGTTTCTTAGTGTTCGTTGTATTATACCACACATCATCTGATACTTATTTATTTTTTGATTCTTATCATCGTCTTCGTAACTTACGTCACAACCAAGAAAAGCAAAGTGCCGATACCTGCTCTAAAATCTTATCCCCAACAACTATTTTGGAACGGATTGGGAATTTCCCTTTAAAGGCCATAACCTTCGTCTTCCTTTGAGATATTTTAAAATTATACGTCCCAATACACGGTTCAAGTCGTATATCGACTGCTGCAGAGCATCTTCGCTCTTTTGAAGTATCACCTGGTCATCAGCGAATAACAGAGTATTTATGCATGTGGTGGCAGGATGTAAGTTTATCCCTGGATTGACTTCAACTTCCCACTGTCTAATCATACCATCCAAGTGTACATTAAACAATGTAGGTGAAAGACTGCATCCTTGTTTGACACCTCTATTAACCATCACTGGTCAGTCTTCCCTCTTCCAGTATGTATCACAATAGCCGTGCCGTCATATTGATCACTCTAATTAAATGTAGAGGATAGCTTCTTCTCTCGAAGTTTTTCCATAACATATCCCTGTTAAGTCGATCAAATGCCTTTTTATAATCAATAAATGCCAGGTGTGTTTCTGGATTATATTCCCTTCGTTTCTCAGTTATTTGTTTCACTATAGTAACGTTATCAATTGTTGATCTTCCCTTCCTGAATCCATTCTGCCCCTCCAATAAAAGGATTCAGCTAACGGTTTTAGTCTATTATTGATTATCTTCCCATACAATTTGTATGCTGTGCGCAAGAGACTTATTCCCCGATAGTTTTCACATAAGCTCCGAATGTAATGTAATCCATCAGACATGACGGACAGCTGCGAATAAGGCTACGCCAAATAAGCAGTCCCGAATCGAGGCGGCAGCATTAGCAGGGTGTGGTGGGGTGACCGGTGGCGTGGTTACACCAGCTAAAATCCACATTATCCCTATGACAGTGCTGTGACATGGCGAATAAGTGCCGCCATAAAATAAGCACTGCCCCATATTGCCTTGTACGGAATGGGATAGATTCCCAAAGGCTAGGAGACGGACACTCCGAAATCAAACAGAGGGGTAGGTCACGCTCCAAGCTGTAGAGAAACCAACTGGCCTAGGAGAGTAAACTCCGATAGAAAATCGGGCATGGCAGGATGCCTTGAGATGCCATTCCCATCAGCTGCCTACCTAAGTACAGGCTGGTAACCTGTTTAGGGAAATGTTTTTGAATACTCAGAATCTTCAGAAGCAGCCGGATGGATTTCATGGAGTGTTAATTTCTATCAGACTAAAATAAAGAGGAGTTTAGTGTGAGTTAGTATATAGCACGTAATATATGGAAACTGCCGTATTTTGTCAGAGAAACGAAGAATACGTTATTGTTTCCATGTGATTTGTTAAACACGAATTTTAATTTTTTTTTTGTAATTTAATTACGCATAATATCGTACATCATTGCAAATTCTTGTCGGCGAACTTTAAAAAGTATACAACCCCAAACCCATTTAGTTGAGTCAGACTGCAATTCAAAAAAGGTACAAAGCGAACAACGGTAGCCAACTTAACAGTAAGTACTGTTTTTTGTCTATTGTCTAAAACGTTTTTAACATATATTTCACTAGATACAGCAATTTGTGCATCAAATACGAGATTTTATTTTCTTCTAATAACTAACCAATGCGCGTAGGCCTTATACATTGTTATTATATGTGTATACTTATATGTGTGTATTCTCACACGTATATAGTACTCAGAACTATAGTACAGGTCTATAGCAGCTTTACATATTAAAGGTGAGATAACTGATTAAATTATGTAAGCAGTTTTATAACTAATTCGGTGGGCAGCCAGAATTTTCTTCGGGGGGGGGGGAGGGTTTACGATTTATGGGCTTGTTAGTACTGGATGCATCCTTGGCCGTCCAGTACGAACAAACATTTTCTGAACATAACTACAAAAACCGAAACTAGAAAAAACTCGTTATTTAGAAAGTATTTGTTGTAATCAAGAAGGTACATGTGGAACCATAAGGATTACATTAATACACATATAAAATTTAACAGTGAAGATGACATCTTGTATTACAATCACGTAAATAAAGTAAACTATACCAGAAAGGTGAAACAAATTTTATCCTATCTTCTCGTTAATGGTGTTTGCTGATTTTTTCTTTTTTTATACAACTTTGTAGCAAATGGAATTAATTCGGTCTACCCGTTTTCCCACAGAAATAAATAAACGGTTTTCTTAAAAGGTCTTTACAGATCTCCAAAAACAAACATTTTACAATCGCTCTGTGGGGTGTACAAATACACACTTGGCAGCACATTTTGTTGAAGTTGCCACACATATCACTTCACTGTTAAAGAGCCTGCGGAGCGTTTGTAAACGGCATTCTGGTTCGGAGTAACGTACACATTTCAAGTTTTTTTAATGTTGTTTTATGTTCATTATGGTATTAAACTAAAGTATGAAGTGGTAAACTAAAAAAAAGCAGAAGAAACGTTAAATACGGGTGCTGTAACTAACTGTTTTCTACTAAGAACTAGTAGAACTAGACCTTAACCTTAAAACTAGAATCAAATTTTTACACATCCCTCAAATCCCAAACTACCAATGTTCAAGCGCCATATTTAACCAGTACATTTGTTTTACTCTTGGGTGCGCCACTAAGTGTATAAATTACTCTTCGCCTCTTTTCAAAATGATTTTTTACTATGAAAGTTGTCTTTCAATTATGCCTAGGTTCCTGCATATGGTTCTTTCAAAAATGTTATTCTAGCAATTTAAATTGTCAAATAAATCTTGACTGGTGCTCGTAATTTATAACTTGTTTCCTCTTCACAACGTTTCTTTCTTCAAATAGACACACACAATTGAAGACAATCAGTAAGCTCTTATTGAAGGAGTACGCAGTTTTGGTATTTTATGATCAAGTAATTAGTGCTCATTTATCCAACATAATAAAAGGGTATACTTATACTTGCTTATACTTGATAGGGTATACTACAAACGTTTTTATTAACACTGTAAGGTGGATAATTTTTAATTATACTGCATGGCCTTACTGCACTATATTTTTACAGCATATTAATTTTGTGTTTCTGTAGATTGTTTTCAATATTATAAAGAAAATGAAAATCTATAAAAGTTTGCCTCATTGAACATTTGCATTGGCTGATTTTAACTACGAAAATCTATTTATAGAAGCATTTAATGTTTCGACATGCCTGTATGAGTATTGATAATATTATATAATATAATTTCATAGTTAGGGGGTGTACTATGCATCACTTTTAAAACTGATTTTCGTTTCAGTAGCTCACTCGAAGTGTAAATTGAAAAGCAGTTTCAGACAAACGTAATTAGTTTTGGATGTCGACTTTATGCTCACTATTTGCGTTGATGCATGTGCATGTGTTTTGTTTTGTCAAATGGTGAACTTATAGAATCTGTACATAGTCTTACAGTAATGTACTCTAGTAGTTCACTAAAACTGGTTATTAACACTTTACTTTTAAAGTTAAACACTGTTACAATCAAATAATTTAGTATTTAAGGATCTGTTGGTTATAAATAACTCTTTTGGGCACCCCACTGAGAGACTAAACAAGGTAAATAAAAAAGTTGGCGAAAATGTTTTTGCTTCCGAGCACAAAATATTACATTGAGCCAAAGGAGTAAATACCATTTAGAGCTAGATGTTTAAAAAACTGTTTAAAAATTCGAATATATTAGACAATTTTTAAACTATAAATTTGGAATTAAAATTTTTTTAATTGGAAAATTTTTATAATTGTCGGTAGGAGAATGTGACAATGAAAATAAAGAGGAAATGAAATCTTCTTGCATACAATCGTTACATAAGTTTTAAAAGTCCTAAGGAAGCCATGAAATACAAGTGAAGACCGGAAAAGGTCGTAGTCAAAAATTTCGAATTAAATTGACACCACACAAGGAAGAAAGGAGAATTTTATTAAACAAGGCAAAAAGTAACGCTTTTAATGCAAGTTCTTCTTTAGTTTTCATTTTTCCAGTACAACAAAAATTATTAAATGTTATTTCAAATACTGCCCATTCTGAAATAAGTACAATATAAAATACATTCTTCTAATTTTTTTTTTTTTTATTCCAGTGAAACTTTTTTTAGTTAGAACCTAACGCCAAATTTCGTATTTAGTTAAAACCTTAGTGTACGCGGTTTTTATTTACGCTTAGCTTTCTGTTACATAAGCTCTGCTTAAATTAAGGCACTGTATTATATAAATATTCGGAGTTCCAATTACAGTTAGTTTTTCACCATGTGCTTCACTAAACGACCCTGGAAATTGTCCTGACACAGGAAACGACCAAGGAAGAGATTGTATGTCAAGAGTACAGCCAAACATCAGAGTACGGCGGTATATTGTACACACATTTAGTTCTACACAAGGATAGTTATAAGCTAAGAGCAGTCGTGTATGTAAACACGCATAAAAAAAAGACGCAGTAACCCATAAAGATGCGATCAGTGCCAAATTATCGAATGTAGCGTTTCTATCTAATCTACATACCAAGTATTCAGAGTGGAATCTGTAATTTGAAAATTACTTTCATTGATAAATTTTGCGACATATAATTAAAAATATTTAAACTTAAGAAAAACTTATTTGATAGTTGTACATCACCCCTTCACTACTGCCAATAGGCAATAGAGGTACGTCAAGTATTTATTTTAAATTGTTTACATACAGTCGACCTTGAGCAGGTAAATATTTACATCCTTAGAAACCGTAATACGCTCTGAGTTTCCGTGTTTTCAGTTAAATAATAACCAAACCTACGATTTACACTTATAACTTCAATTTCTGCACTAAATAAATTTTTCTACATGTGCCGTTCTAGTGAATGCAAACATTTAAAAATAAGTCACATTCTTTCCCGTTTTTCACTTCCTGAAAAATCTCTAATTTATACATTTTTAAAATTATTACTTTCTTTTTAAATGCTCATTAAATTTTATTTTAGTTTTCCATAGTTTCAATAGATGCTTTCTGAAAACAAAAATGCATTTCATTTAAGAAGGCGCGTAGGCGAGATTCCTAGATATCAAAAGTAAACATATCGGAAATATTCTTAAAAATATAGTAATGAAGTTTTTTTAATAATTACAATTCAAACATACCCATATTAAGAAGTAACTAGGAACTTTATTAACTTAAGTTTCCAGTACAATTGTCACGTTATTGTCTGTTTGTGTAATTCGATCATTGTATTAACTACACGGAATTCGTAAAACTATGTTTATGGTGTTTGTGAAAGTTTTAAAGTAACATTAATTAGCTTAAAATGTAATAGTACGCAATGTATAAATAGAATATTTATGACAAAATTTGTAAAAACGCAAAACTAGTAAGGAAAACTGATTGTAGAATCTTGAGACAATCATTTCTGTGGAAAAAGTATTTATAACTTGACTGTTGTGTAATAGCTGTATATAAACCTAGCTATCAGCCGTATTTGTTCCTCTAAGGCTTTCCATCTGAGAAACTATGTTCATATTATATAAATAAACTGAATTTAAACTACAAAATATTACAAAATTGAAGTAAAGTAAATTTTAAAGACCGTGTTTGGCAAAATCAACTTACATGGAGAAAATTGATTGGGTTTTCCTTCTTTAAAACTTGACGAGGAAAAGAGCTATATGTAGTGGGGGAGTAGATAAAGGGAAGGGAGAAGTAGAAAGAGGAAAAACTTTATCAAAAGTTAGTGATCCTGAAGATTGCTGGTCTCAAGGACAAAACGATTTCCGTGATCTAAAAGATACAGCTTGCTCCCTTTCATACACCGTCCAATGATTTGCAATCGAGTTAAAAACGAGAGTGACTGATGTGTGTTCAGGTAATGACTGGCTGAATCTTCAACTTACAATTTATAAGGTTTTATAGTATCCCAATAATTTTAGTATTTTGAAAAAAAAATTTTTATTTTTATTCATAACAGTTTTGTCATTTCTTATCTAACTTATGATGTTTTGATAATAGTGTTATTACTAATCGTATTAATAAGCATCCTGAGGGGTCTTAAACTCGTGGGGAAAATTGTAGCTTGTCTTTAAATAAAGACTGCTTGACTTTCATGATTGTTAACTTACAAATTGAAACCAACCAGTTTTAAGGTTGGATCCAATTACTTAAGTTTCGTGAACGTGATATTCAGAGTTAACCAATTTAAAAGTACATTGTCGTCTTTTTGTACTTAAATAGAATATAAGGTGGACGATTAATTCAAGATGTATTTTTTCTGGACATGATATAAAGAAAGTAGTGGTAGGCCGTAGTGAGAGTTTCTATTCACGTGAACAAGGATGCACGTCTGCGTGAAACGTTTTGTTTCTGTAGACACGCAACCTTGACCGCCATAAAGATACGTGTAATATGAAAACAAACTATGAGATCATCAGCGCTACACCTTTTTTATATAACAGGTTTTATTGTATGTATAGGCTGAAGCACTGCCAACGCAACTCGTGTTGTCCCACTTCGCCTTGTTTACATCAGAAAACTAAAGACCGAATGACTAATCGTGTTATGACATCATTGTGGCTTCGGATATTTAAATCGTCACAAAAAATTAAGGTTTGGCCAACCAACTATAGCCATCCCATTTCCAGTGGCTATACTGATTTCAGTTCAGGGTTATTTTCTTTAAAGTTATGAGACTCATTTAATGCGTCCGTAATAACGTCCACTAGTGACCTTTAGTTACAAAATTGTCGGACGCGAAGTGACTCTGTCCAATTCTGTTGAATAAAAAACATATTTCTCAACTTTACGTATTACCGTTTTAGAAACACTGAACCAGGTAGATAATGTTTATCACTCGATCATGTGTTTTTCCCTCAGCCGCCTTCAGTACTTTATCCACATTATAAACCACAAGATTACAGTTCTGGAGTAACCTTTTGTACAGTATAAAGGAATGCCTGTATGATAGCATAGATAAACATCCAGTATCCCTGGAAGTACATGTATTGGATTTACATGGATACTGAACAAATATATTTAAAAAAAAAAATTAAGAAAATGGGAATGGAAATTGATTGGAAGGATTTTTAGAGAGAAGAAAAAAGTGGATGGATACACAAGACACTGAAGTGTTGATAAGGGATCGATAAGGGACCGGTTAGTATCCGTATAATATCTATGAGGAACCGGAAATAGATATGCTGATAAACGCTAGAAAGCTACATTGGCTGAACCACACAGAAAGGTTTGACAACCACCGTTGTCTGAACGGTGGTCGGTTAAAATTGTAGCATAATATGCAATAGTACTTGAGTGTGAAAAGACGAGAGGAATAACCCGGAAAAGGTGGCGGGATGTGGTAATTGAGGTGTTTGTACCGAAAAAATAAAGCTAAGGGCAGATAATTTTGGGGAAAATAACAATGTCTGAATCTAGAACCTCTAAAAGCAATAAAAAATAGGATTCTTTGATAGATTTTATTCAAATAAATTGTCAAGCTTTTTGGCCCTTTCAGAATTCGGACCGACATGCCTCTCTCATGTAAGGCGTTACATTACTCACTACACTACATCAAATCTCCATTACAAGTTTACGTAAATGACATATGTTTATATTTATCCTTTACGGCCTATTTCAGTTTCTTCAAATACAGAAACGTATTTTTTAAGCAATTACAATTTAATATAGAAAATATTAATAAATATTATTGATGGTAAATTACATGCAAACTTTATTAAGAAACAAACTACTTCTAAAGCAAAACCCACAATGTAAATTGTATAGATATATGAATTTAAGTTCAAAAATAAAAACCAAAGTAAAACAAAACAGATTTAATATTAACAACGAAATAATAGTATCTACTTAGGTCTCACTACATAATATCAGTTAGATGTGAGAAGAATAACCAGTACAATACGTAATAATCAAAAACATTACAACACATTATCACCAAACAAATGAAATCAAAATAAATTCTCCTTACATTTTTTTTATAGAGCGTATTATCCATTCTTAATCACTAGTTTTAAGATTTATGTAGAGCCCTCTCTGATTGTTTGTACTGAAACTTTTATTATATTTTTTTATCTTTTTTTTTTAACGAACAGTTGATGGAGGGTATTGCATGTTCTCTTACGCCTGGTGAGTTGGCTATCCATTCATAAAAGCAATCAGTACAAATATGAATCAGGTAAAAGATGTGAATACAGTTGAGGGTCTAAACAAGGTAGAATGGATTGAATTAGCCGTGCGGGAATAGAGATAATATGAAGAAAGAAGGTAATTTAAATAGGCTATTAAATTTACAATGTTAGGCTATTCGGAGGCTTATTCAAACAGAGAATCAAGTTATGTTTTAAGCATTATATAAGACTAGCTATGTAAAAATGTTGAAATTAAATTAATTTTTTTTTAACACGAAGTTTTTAATCATTGACGCATGTATTTATTTGATGTTCTGCGAACAAAGATAGACACGACGTTCTGTAAACAAGGTTGGTTCATAAATTAATTTAAATATGAACGAAACTATGATGGAGACGGGTAACAGAATAGTGGGGTGCTTCAATAATGACTTCTGGAAAAGAAATATATTGTAATGGAAGCAAAATTAGAATATAACAGAGCTATCGTCAGATCAACAGTTACGTACTTCAGAAACAAGACCGAGCACATCAAAGACTTAGAGGGTAATGGGAATCGCCGAAATGAAAATATTATCGAAATTATGCTGGGCTGACTCCGGCATGATGAAATAAGACGATACGCTATGTAGAAGACATCAGTGCATGGATGATGAGAGGTCAAATACTGTAGAATGAAATGAACACGTAAACAGAATGGTGAAGCGCAGACTTGTCAGAATAGCGAGAGACAACGCAACCAGCGGTAAACGAAGTACAGGGCGACCGTGCCAAATCTGGAGCGATGATATACCCACAGAAAACACTTAGGTAGGGAAAAAGAGGCAGAAATTCCTGAAACAAAAGAAGAAGGTGATAATTCAAACGACCAATTCTTTCCAGCTCACAGGGATAAAGGCCTAAACTTCATTGTAAATTACTATTGACTAATAAACAACATATAGTTTTAAAGTGTAACGCTTTGTATCTCATGTTGCTATACAAAGAGATGGAATTAAGAAAAATGTATGAAAGCGTGGAAGATGCGTTTAAAAAATTCGATCACGTAAATAATTAAAAATTTGACAAATAGCGTCAATCGGCAGGGTATAAAAAAGTTAGCTTATATAAAATATTTAATTCTGTGTCTGGCAGACACCGAAGTACTCATGTGAATTTGGAACAACTGCAGCGAAGTGTTTAAAAACATGTGAACATCGAACAACTCCAGCGTTCGAAGTGTTACGGAATTGAAAGAGATTGCAGCTCGATCTCTTCCAAATGAGTGAGACCAGATTCCTCACTCAATGCAACACATTTAAGCCAGCAACACTGACTGCAGGCCAGAAGTTTATCTGTGACAGGTACTGGAAAAAAAAACAGCTGACAGTTTTGCTCAGGTCCGTGAGTGACAGAATTATCGTACTATTCCTTTCATTAGCTAAAATGGTAATGTGAAAGTCGTCATGTTATAGTACATTACTACCGCGGAGTATTATTACATCACTCTCAGTGAATTGTGTCTAAACGTATCAAAGTAACGCTCTTTTGAAAATATTGTATTCGTTTTGTAAAACTACGATTCTTGTTTTCTAGCACTGATAAATGTAAACGTGCAACTTTACTTTGGCATTCATGTTTAATGCAACATCGAAAGTATCTTCGAATATTTCAACGCAAAACTTATTTTTAAATATAGGCCTACTATGGGCTGATTAGAAAAAATCAACAGTGTGTGATCATAATGATTCTCAGGAAACATTTAGGAATATTGTGTGTACGTGTTGTGAGCGCATGTGTCGTAAAAAGCTTTTGCAGGGCAAAAAACGGGTTTTCTTTCATGTAAGTAGATTTTATTTATGAAGCAACGGATGCTGAGTTATTAGTGAGCTTGTACCAAGGCCAGTAGTTTTTGTTGTGTCACCAGTACAAATTGTATGTGATTTGATTGTGTGTTGCAGGTGACAGTATTGGTCTGGGAACTGTACCTGCGCACGGTACACACCCACGCTACTGACGGCCTCTACGAGAGAGCAGTGCTGCAGTGTCTCCCGCCCTGCCGCCTGGCTACCGCTATAAACAACAACATGGCCCGTACCGATCCCGTCAAAGTTTACGTTGTCATCAAGTTGTAGTGCCATCCTTGTTACAGTGAAATCAAAATAAGCTTTAGTCATTATTTTATTTATTTACCAAAGTGAAGTGATACTCGAACCAAAGTGTATAGTGTAAGTGATACATGCAGTGCAGTGCGATACCATTGATTATAATCAAAATTACAGATTCTTTAAACAGTTAAGGTTTAAAAGTAAAAGTGAATTAATCATTTTCTACAATGATAAATTCTAAAATTAAAGAGAATAAAATTCTGACCATATGAAAGATGTTGTCTTATATGGTTCCGTCGGTAGAAGAAAAACCTCCTCCAGTTCCCAACAAAAACCACTTACAACTGGATCTGGAGAATGCTGGACTTCCACCTGTTTCTCCATTAACAAATGGTCACACGTCCAACAAACGTCCGGGAAAGAACTCTAACGTACCGATTCTGAGCGGTAAAACGGTTAAGAGTTCTGTAGAAACGTATAACAATATGATTGTGACGACGTCGGCCATACCAGCAGACTCTGCGAATACGGTAATAAAGAACATTAGTATAACCGAAGACGGTAACAAAATAACTAAGACTACAACAATAACAACAGACGGCGGTCATAAAGTAATAAAAACATCGACTGTTGTTACGGCAGACGGGATTAATAACAGAGTAAACAAGAGCGCACTGTCTACAGAAAGTTCGGCCAGCAGCTTGAGCAGCACCCTGGGTGAAGTGCCCGCCGCCACACACACATCAGCACTGACACCAAATGTCGACAAACCTAAACCGAAACTACTAACGAACGGTGCAACAAAACACCAGACGCTTAAAAGGTACGTAACAATGCCTATTTTTATTTTACGCGTTTATTCATTTAAGGTCAACCGTGTCTTAGAGGTGAATATGGTTATTGGATTTCGTTGTTCATGACGTGTCCGTTTCTTAACTAAATATAATTATTTCACTACGACTCGGAACACGAAACTTTTTATGGGTAAAAACGTAAAAGTTTTACCTTAAAACCTGAACCGGTTTTCACTTTTAAAAAGCTTATTCAGAAGCCTCTGAGTGAAAGTGAAAACCGGTTCAGGTTTTAAGATAAAACTTTTACGTTTTTACCCATAAAAAGTTTTGTGTTCCGAGTAGTAGTGAAATAATTATATTTAGTGAATATGGTCTTAAGAATAAGAGTAATTTTTCATGATTTTTGTTGTATAAAATCTGAAGCGTTGCTTAGTCACACTGCCTAGAGCGTCTCATATCAAAATCTATCCTGTATAGAAGACCTCGTCGGTAATGCTCATATACGTTTTGTTATTCGTACTATACATTTTCACTTGGACATAGATATCATTTACTTACTTCGCAGTTCATCATATTAAGCTGTTAGTAGTAAGTTAATAGATAAAAGTCATGTTTTTTAAGCTTGTCAACCTCAGAAATTAATGGCATTCTTCACGGAATTTGCGGTCATATTGGTCCTTTTAAGTTCGAATCCATTCTAAAGTGAATCGAATTTCAGCACAGTCAGACTCAGAAAAAAATCCAAGCCTAATCTACCAAACAGTTGGTAAACTTAAATGTACTTGGACTGATGTCAGCCACACTGCCCTGATTATATTAATCTTAAACTCTCTCAAGGCAATAAGGACAATTTACTTTAATCTCAGATCATTGGCACAGAATAGCAGTTTTCTCTGTACTCTTTTATCCAACCATTCTTCGTACCTGAGAATATGATATTGACATTCAGAAACTCACAGCAGGATGAAGTAATCTTATCTCAGAGAAAATGAACAATAAAGCATAAAATCAGATGTTTAATTTTGCGATATACTTTATCTTTATAAATGGCGGATTGCTTTACAGTGCCGTGCTGATAACAATTACATATTACGTACTTTTAATTCTTGACCTGACGTTCACTGACGGTAAAAAGAAAATCGGAATTTAACAAGTTACTATAAACTTGTTATGGGCGTAATATTTCTTATGTGATCAGTCCAAAACAAACTGTTTAAAATCTTTCTGCAAGTATTACGTAAGAAAAGTTTACTGAAAACATAAAATATTGCCAAAACAATTCAGTAGAGAAAATGTATTTTTTTTTTTTGGAAGTTAATGAATTTATAACATCTGCTACACTTCTAACATCACAGTTAACACGTTTTTTTCATGGCTGTCAGAGGAAAAGATAAACACGTATACATAGGCCTATTTTAGCAATTTTCAAATTTAAAATAGTCTTTAAAACTGATCGTTCTTTTTATACTGACTAAAATTTTCAAACATTTGTGAAGTTGTCTCAGTGCCATAAAAATATATTAATATGTATTTAAATTCTATATTCTAATATAAATATGAAACACATAATGTAATAATACAGAGTTACCTTTCTGAGTTAACAAAACATGGATACTTCGACGTAAATAGGTAACGGGGACAACATTCAATTTTATAATAATGACGGGCATTTTTCAGTCCTAGTTTAAGAATAATCACATCTTTGAACATGAGAACTACCTCCAAAATGTCAGTAGGCTTATATATTATATACCTATATAAAGTCGTATTACCTAGCATAATTTTTATTCTTTATCGTAGTCGCTTCTAATGCATCTTAATGTTAGCGTAACAATTACTCCTGATCCACTGGGAGGGCCAGAGAGCCTAAAGGAAGATACATTTCAGAGATGTGAACAGATATAACAAAAATTCTCGATTCTGTTACGTCCTGTACTTTTTTTAATACGCCTACGTTATCTGTCGAA
The DNA here is from genome assembly GCA_034769895.1 of Magicicada septendecula. Classification (NCBI taxonomy): domain Eukaryota; kingdom Metazoa; phylum Arthropoda; class Insecta; order Hemiptera; family Cicadidae; genus Magicicada; species Magicicada septendecula. Next base: position 1,036,349,465 of record CM068367.1, on the reverse strand, counting down.
ATGTAGAAGTTGATCATCAAGTAACTGATAATTGTTCCAATATAAACATCAATTTAATATTGACTTTAGCACAAAACTCCAAGCGCTGTACTCGAACTATGCGTAAGCGATCTCTCTCTCTCTCTCTCTCTCTCTCTCTCTCTCTCTCTCTCTCTCTCTCTCTCTCTCTCTCTCTCTCTCTCTCTCTCTCTCTCTCTCTCTCTGTCCCCCATATACGCGTGGTGGGTGTCTACATGTGTACGGGACCAACAGTATAATGGCACCCAGAACGTTAAAATTGAAAGGTATCACTAGGCAGAGATAATACTTGATCTATCATCTTCTTCAACTAAACCTCTAAAACTCAAATTCCATTTTCCCTCGACGATAATTAAACCCGAATCGCAGCCGTAGCAAGCCAATGTTCCTACTACGTCAGGACCACTCCCTAATTTTTATTATCCATAAGAAATTGCGTGTATGCAACAAAAGAAAATAATTAAATAATATTTTAAAATGAACTAGATTATCCTACCTTACAAACAATAAAATAACCATCCTATGACATAAAAGCGTCGTAGATTATTGTCTTAGCTTAGATTAGCTTACTTTATTTTATTACAAGAAGATAATTTTTTTAATAAATGTTATTGTCTTTGACAAAGCAAGAAACGTAAAATATGTCCACAGTCGTGATTGAAGGATGCAAGACACTATCCGTAAATTGTCCAAAAAACTACAGTAATCATTTCGCGGAAAATTGTAATCTTTTATCTCTAAAATGTACTGGTCTTTAATTTTCTGGAACCTATATCATGATAGACTTACTAGGATGAAGGTTAGCGTTAAAACTACGTCTTTACTATTCCAGACCTGAGTAAAGTAAACCAACATGATTCCTTGTATAAGTAAAGTTTTCCGGGCTGTTTGGCCGTGGTCTGTGGTTTATTGCCAAACCAAACGTTTCAACAGCTCCATTGGCTGCCATCATCAGTGGAATTTTTTTAAAATCCAAGGCCTCCTGAACGTAGGTTGTTCGCGTCAGGCCCACAGTACTGTGGTAAAGGCTGAAGATGTCCCGCGATGCTACCTTCACCACAGTACTGTGGGCCTGACGCGAACAACCTACGTTTAGGAGACCTTGGATTTCTTTTAAATTCCACTGATGATGGCAGCCAATGGAGCTGTTGAAACGTTTGGTTTGGCAATAAACCATAGACCGCAGCCAAACAGCCCGGAAAACTTTACTTATACAACTGACACCGGCCAACTGAAAGCCTTAGGACAATGTTACAACGTGATTCCTGTTTGAACACTATTCTGTTCCTTACTCAAGTCAAAAAAAGAAGACACCCGACTAGGTATAATTTACTGAGTATTTTGTACGTGTTAATTCTCCCAGTTACTTTAAACACAAAGTAGGCGTACATACATTCAAAGAAACATTGTATGCAGTTTACAGAAAGTACACGTAAAAACCAGTTTATGTACATATTTATGCAGGAAAAGAGATTACAACTTCCTATAACATTTCATGGCGAAATGTAATCTTAGAACAACAAAACATGATGCGCGTATAACGTACAACAAATGTATGCAGTACTTTCTGTTGTTAACATAGCACAGATATCCAAAGGCAGTTCATTTTCTCTGGAACTACTTTTAGTTAATAGGAACATTTAAGTAGTCCGTCTCTTCATTTCTTCGACTCCTAGGTTACAAAACTACGCCTGACATGTTTTATACATATCGAATGAACGATTTTAAAATTTCAGTGCGTGTCACTACAGTTAGTACAGTTCGCAAAAATAATACTATTATGATCACTGCTATTCGTATGTCATCTGGAGAGGGAATAATTCTGGTGGTTGTGTTCTAAGTCGCTGTATTCAACATAATTGGACGCTCATTTAAAGTACAGAAATTTAAATGATAAAACTTTATACACGTTTTGAGATTTGTAATAACTTTTCAAGTATTCAATACATTTTAATGCACGACAGTAACTAACATGGTAACACGTGAGGAATACTGTACGTGACACCTGATAAGAGGAGTGTGCATTATTACGACAGACACACGTTTTGCGGTGTTTGTCTGAGACCTGAACTCATGGGATAACGTTCCTATTTGAGAGTTCATCGGTTTTGCCTAACGCTTGCAAGATCGACCTCCTGTCCACTTTCTTTCGTTGCCTCTGATATGGCGAGTTTTCGACAGTAACTGGTAGTTTTCCACTCAACAAGATCCACTCAACTGTAATGAGACTATATTCATGAGTGCGCACTTGTGTGTCACAGTATTTTTTAAAACACCCTGCAGAATTCTCAGTCAAAACGTTGTAAATCATACGGATCTAATGTCTGCCAGAATTCTGAGTTAATTACTTGTTTTAGAATTAGAAAGTAGTAGGAGGTTCAGAGCTTAGGTAAGGCAGGGCATGTTTACAGAAACCAAGGATTTGATCGCAAGAAAGCCATACGCTCACGGCTTCAGGACGTCACTGAGGTGTACTCATTCCTGTCAGTATTTTAATCATCTGTCACTGCCTGATATTCACTGCAACAAACTATTCTGTAACAATCGCTTGTTTAGTTTCAAACGATGATAAATAATACGCTACTCTTTATGTATTAAAAATGCTGATTGTGTTCTATCAAATCACACCCACTTCACGTTGTACCCAGAAGCAGGTAGGCCTAACTAGACGAAACAAATTAAATACAGTGAGTCTAGTTTACTGTCGTCATGACTAATAAAGTTCATTTACATAAATATTAACAGTAAATATTAATTTTTCAACACATTTCTCAGTCACCTTTAGTATTCTCACTGTGAGCTCTAAACTAAACACAGCTTTCATATTTATTTCTCTTTATTTCTTCTTTCTTTAGCCCTTGTCTCTTCCTTTTTGTAAAATAAAACCTTGTGAAAATCTCATAATTGTTATCATTAACAAAACCACTACCATTACTATCAATACAACAACTACTACGCTTGTCACATCATCATTTGATTAGAAGAAAGAAAAAGTGATGTTGGGACAGTAATTTAAAAACGAACAGACGTGACACATTAAACGCGTGTGAGCAATGAAGGCCGCTGAGTAAAAACGGTAGAGTTTTTAGTTTTTAATTGTTTGGAAATTTTAATTAAAGACTATGAGTGGTTTATAAAGAATTTGTGTCAACAGATGCTTATCGGGATAAATACTGGGCGCTTGTAAAGAGATAACAATAAAGCGTCTTGAAGTGGGGGACTGTCGGCGCTCTCCTGTTGCTCCCGTGCCAGTTGCTGGTGGCAGTTTTCCAGCTATCTACTCCATTTACTAAAATATTCTGTCATTTTCGCTAATCTACAAGCGCGTTTACAGAAACAGGTAATGAAAGTAAGCAACTAACTAGTTCTTTTTTTTTTTAACTCATACTAGCGTTATCTTAGTAAAATGATTCTATTAACTGCATTCTAGGTCTCTTATAAAATTATATTTTTGGAAGTTCATTGACACAGTAGCCTTTGCCAGCTAACTTTAGAAATTTAATACGTTTGTACCCGTAAGTTGTGTATCTGATTTCAGAATACTCTCAAATTTCTACAAACTTGAATATACCAAAGTATTATAACCAAATTAAAATACTTTAATGTACCTGCATACATTAGGTGTGTGTGTGTGTGTGTGTGTGTGTGTGTGTGTGTGTGTGTGTGTGTGTGTGTGTGTGTGTGTGTGTGTGTGTGTGTGTGTGTGTGTGTGTGTGTGTGTGTGTGTGTGTGTGTGTGTGTGTGTGTGTGTGTGTGTGTGTGTGTGTGTGTGTGTGTGTGTGTGTGCGCGCGCGCATATACATAATGGCAGAGACATAGCGACAAGTCTTCCCTCTAAAGCCAGAATATTGAAAGTAATACGCAACACGACAAGGTTAGATATTCGGTTTAGAGACATGTAATAAATTTTAAGTTAGCAAAACACCTATTTTGTATAGATTTTTGAATTCCATACTTTTACGTAGTTGCACCAGAAGAATGTTTGTAGGCCTAATATGTAAACTCCAGAATCGGTGCTTCTTATTCGTGAAATCGCAGTATGTTGCAAAAACGGTGATTGTCAATTCATAAAATCGCAGTTAAGGTCTTATCAGGACTCACTTTTGAAACCCGAGCTACCAGACTTGAAGCATATTATAATTTTGCATTATATGCCTGTACAGTGACCGTGAAATAATTGCATTAGTCGTTTGATAGCCACAGAGTTTAAAAAGTATCTAATTCACTTTTTTAAAGCTATTAAACTTCTTATCTTCTCTTGAATAAGTCTGAGGATGGTTCAATATTTATATTTTTCTTTGAGTGGCGTCTGATACTCTAAATGTGTGGATCATTAAAAGTTTAAGTTGGAAGTAGAATTCTGGTATGGTAGTTGGGCTGGTAATTTATTCTTTTACATTTTGAAGGGGGTCTGTAAAATAGAAATTTGTGTCAGTGAAGGTATTATCCTTATCGTGAAATCCAGGCAGATTACGTCAATGCCTAACATACTAAAATTTAAAATGTTAAAAACGTATCACTATAATGTTGGTTACATCTTAGTCAGGTCGGAAACATTTAAATTGATTAAATTTTGAAATTTGCAAACACGTCGTATACAGGAGAGATGAGTAAATAAGTTACACAGTTGACAGTACTGCCCGCTATAGTACAAATTACACAGTTGACAATACTGCCCGCTATAGTAGGTACAAGTTACACAGTTGACAATACTGCCCGCTATAGTACAAGTTTATACATCTAGCCGATTAACGTGTTTCGTTCAGTATAGTCCAAGAGCTGGGCCCGAGATTTTGACGTCATCCGGAATATGGACAAACTTTACGGGTACAAGCGATGATGATTTTTAAATTTAATGTAAAAAATATCACACTGTATTTTTATTATTTAATTTTGTTTCTTAAATAAATTGTATAGTAAAATATTTAAACAAAAATTATCATTTCAATATTTTCCTCATATTTTTTTTTTCAATAAATATATCCCTGTATGCGTATAAATTATTGTATAAACTATTATATAAACTATTCCCTCCACCTAGCTGTCCGCCCTTTTGGCATTTGATTTCTCAAATGTAGGCAATTAAATAGTGCAATTGGCGGACATATCCCGAATGACTTTTTTTTGGTTAAAAAATAATTAACCCCATTTTACAGCCTATCCCCTCCACCTAGCTGTCCGCCCTTTTGGCATATGATTTCTCAAATGTAGACGATTAAATAGTGCAATTGGCGGACATATCTCGAATGACGTTTTTTTGGGTTAAAAAATAATTAACCCCATTTTACAGCCTATCCCCTCCACCTAGCTGTCCGCCCTTTTGGCATATGATTTATCAAATGTAGACGATTAAATAGTGCAATTGGCGGACATATTCCGAATGACGTTTTTTACAATAATTTTGGGCAACTTTACCCCCGTCCGCCACCCACTTTATATCCACCTACGTGTCCGCCTATTGGAAATTCGATTAAGTATATCTTGATCTATAATTGTGCAAATTTTCGTGCACTATCTCGATGACGTTAATTTCAAAAAAAAAATGGTACTTTCACCCCTTATATCTACCCCCTGTATCCACTGGGCTGTCCGCCTGCGCAGAAACGTAACCCCCGTTAGTATCGGAACATAGTACCGTAAAGTTTGTCCATATTCCGGATGACGTCAAAATCTCGGGCCCAGCTCTCCTACTAGTAGTATAACGTTTAACATTTTACAGGCGAAACATTCCCAGACATGAACGTGATATTTGTAAGTGAAAGGTTGTGCTAGTCGTACCGCTCCTACCCCCCGCAAACATGCACCGTATACCGTGCGAAACGGCACGGCATTATCGTGCTTCCGATAGCTTTGTGGTACACCGCATTGCTATCGATAGTATAGTCTGACGGTGAAGTTACAATCACCAATAACTCTAAATAGGCTACTTGCACTTGCTGAAGGCTACGACGTGGGTGTGTTTATTATGCTCTGTATTTGATTTCGCTCCATACGTCTTTGCTATCCTGATTGTTCTGGTTAGGTATATAACAATATCGGTACCACGTCTTATTGTTATTTTGAGTAACATATACCGTATACGTGATATACAGTACTAATCACGACACTCGGGTATAAACCATGAGCAGGCACTATCCGTAAGTGATTTATTTTATAACGTTTTTGTAAACACTGCAAATTAAGAATTTCGTTAAAAACATATGTTTTATGCTTCTTGCTAATCTCCTATTGGATAAAAAATTAAAAACTTCGCGAAAACATGCCTGTTTTATTGTAATTGTATCAAGTACGTCAAAACAAAATATTCTTGGACGGCTCTAATATGAATAACTTCGTAAGAGAGTGTTTTACCTAAATTATACACAAAAAGTTTAAAGATAACAAATAAATTACGTACTGGGCCATACAAGTAATAACTCTAAAAAATAACAAATTCTTCATTATATCTTAATTAGTAACAACAAAATGCAAACTAATTATTCCTGCCAATTAGGGCAAAGTCATGTGTACTTTTGATAAATGTCGTTCCGAAAGGTCATGTAAATATTATGGTTTACAAATTATGTTAAATTAAAGATGATATAAGCAGGGGCGGATCCAGCAAACAGTTTTGGCGGAGGAAAGTGTTGACTTTGGAGAGTATTCTGAAAAGTTAGACCATTCTTTAAAGATCTAAAGTATAAATGGTAGTAATGAGTGAAGATAAAATACAGTTTGTTATTATCAACGTAATAGATTTATGACTGTATAAGAATTAATTCACATTGGTGTTTGTTAGTACAGTGTTCTCTCAATAACACTTACATACAGTTTAAAATAAACACTACTCGTTTAGGTTATCTATTAAATAAAAATTAAGCAAGCTGGTAAGGTGAAGTTACAATTTAAGGTAATTTTACCGTAAAACCATGAACTTACCTACTGTGACATGATTTTTTAAATCGTATTCACAATCATAAAACGACAAAACTTTTCCCTGAAGTGACTATTTGGGGACGGAAATATCCCCCATTTCCCCCTCCATGGATCCGCATGTGATATAAGTGTGATGTGTTTTCTCTCGACCAAGATACGGTCATTTCGGCTAATGAGTACGTTTCAATATGCAAAGTAGGCTTACATTAAAACATTAAAATGCCCATATCACATTGTGGATAGGCATAATTGCCAGTTCTCGAAATTTTATTTTGATTACGAGTTTTAAGGAATCGGCAGTGCTATTTACGATCTGAAATTACGTAGTTTTTCATTGTGAGCGTTAATCTAAAATAGTCAACAAGCGACGTCTCTTTGACAGCTGTAAAGACTTTTTCGGGACATTTCATTAATCAGCTGCTTTTCTGCAAAGTGTATGCTCTTAAAACAATACACTTTTCTTACACAAAATTTAACTTGCTGAGCTTCTAAGATGTGCTCGCCCCTCTACTAAGTATGAAGTCGTATTTATAGTCTTCTTTCTACCCTTAACTTTTAATTAGCATTTTTCAGATTCGTTTATTTCAACATTTATATATTCCTTTTTTTTAGTTTATCGTTGTTTAATTCTTTTAGGAGTTTAACCGCGAGCTGAAAATTATCACCTAGTCCCGTACCAAGAGCTCATTTCTATAAACACGGACATATTCTATTCAGGTTTGTTCATAGCAGTCAATATGTGTTATTGTATTATAGCAACCGCCCTCTGGTCCGGAGTTGTGCCGTTAACTTCATCCTTGTAATTTTATATCAACGTTTTGCTTGTAAGAATTTTTGTTGGTAACACATCTTCTTGTCGGTACCGAAATCACATTCTTACCGCATTGTCATTAGTCAAATGACGGGAAGGGAATCATTTCTTGTTCTGTCTAGTTATGTTTGACACTCTATGGAGAGACGGTGTCAAGGTCATTGCTTAACATTGACTTCTCTGCCGAAAGTGACCTGAACTTGGTTACAAAATAGTTTTCTACCACCTGTGTTTCAAAACGTTTTTCTGTCACAGATTTATGGAAATAAGATCACGCCTAAACTTGGCTACCGTCATTCCGACATTACCGGCTACCGACGGACACACGACATTACTTATTATGTTTTCGATATGGTTACGGTTATACAAATTTATTGTTTGTATAGTTTATAGACACCTTAGGTAACTGTTTGGAATTTGATAAAATGTCACGCCTTAGATAAAGCGTAGTTAAACTTGTACTGTCACTCTCTAAACCCAAAATATGTTTGAAGTGTTTTCGTTAAGGCCATCACACCATATATTGTTACCTTGGATATTTTTCGGCCCACTACAGACTAAAAGAAATTATTACGTACAGCTTACTAAGCACTGCAAAGTTTAATATTGGTTTGTACAGATAAGTAAGGAAGAAAAGCTTATTTGTAGAACAGTTCCTATTTATAGAATTTCCTATACGTTTTTGTTCTGTGTGTGTGTTTGTGTGCGCGCGCGCAGGAGGGAAACAGAGACAGACAAGTAGATATACAGACGGAAAAGACAATTATCGGTAGGCAGGACAAATATTTGTTATGCTGAAATCGAATTAGTTTCGTTGAAAGTTTTATATTTTGTATATGGGGAAATAACTGTTTGTATTTAATATCTGTTCATATACCCGGACTTTTACTTCAAATTAATTCAGAAGTGTCAAAGTCCATTTAATCCCATTAAAGTGTTGTCAGTCCTTATCTTAACGGTCAGCGATCATATCAATATTTTCTCATAATCATATTTCTTGTAGACACTTCATCTTTGAAAGGAAACAAATTTTCTCAAATTAAATTATTTTCTGAGAAAAAAAAGAACCGTTTGACAAATTAAATATGATTTTGGATAATACCGAGTCTGTCAAATGTAGATACACAGCGTTACATATATAATGTAAATATGTATGTGTGTTCAGGCGAGCCTAGTTTGAACCTTGATATTTGGGAATTTACACACACACACACACACACACACATCGCAAACATGTCTAAGTGTAAAAATTTTAATCTCCAAACAAAATAATTTTTGTACATCCTGTACGAGAAGGTTTGATAAAAAGCGTATTTAATTCATCCATATCTGGATTAGAATGATATAATTTGTTCAACAAGATTCTCTCCCCATTTGATATATCCGGAAACAGTGGTAGTCTACAAACAACATTGTAGGGAATAGGAACGTTAGGTCTTTTGAATAAACTGTTTTAGAAACTGTGGTAAATAACACATGATGATCTAATCCGTAACGTTGAATAATAATTTAGTTGTATACGAGAAAGGGAAATGACGTAAGAGAGCGAAGCACAAACATACGGATTCCCAGAGGTATTTTTAGAGCCCGCTTGGAAGTGGGGAAACACAGGTGAAGTTCTACAACACGCTAACTGTAAACACACACACACACACACACACACACACACACACACACATTGCTTTGCAAATTACAACAACATATCCCGATCGTTACGTACAAGCCAAACACTGGCTTCACTATTTACCTCCTTATCACGTAAATATTTAAACATTTACCACCGTTTCACGTACACAAGCAGATTCAAATTTTGTTGAGTGAATTATTACAGTTTAGGTTACTTCAGAATCACAAGAAAAACTACTTTGATCAATGATTAGTTCCATTCACTTGTCCACGTTTCGATTTTATTACAGTTGAATTCTCTACCGGACTGGATTGTGGTTTTGCGTTGTTTTCACTCGTGATGAGCACGTGATCCAGTTCTATTTCTGCATCAATACTCTCTCCATTTCATGAACCACTCTCGGAATAATATTAAATATTCTATCTTCTAGTGTCTATATCCAGAATGGATTGTGCTCTTTTTATTTACATTATTGGTTTTTCTTTTTCATAAATTTAATATTTTAGTTCAAGATGTTAGCATACGTAGGACATACAGATCAAAAATTGTTTTTTAGGATACGCTGATTTGATTAGGCCTATACTAAGTTACTTCTAAATGAGATTCGTATGGTGAGAACTGTTGTAAAACGCGTTCAGATTTTTGTTGACGAACCCCATTCTCTACCCAAAACTTCTCCAGATCGTCCTCAAATTCCACCAACGTCGTGGCGTCGTGACGAGAAATGTATTTTAAGATAGCTGTTATAAGGAGTACTGCTACCTGCTACTGCTATTTAAGCAGTAATTCAACCAACCCTTCTACCGATTTGAACGTTAACAGTGAAAGCTAGGATGTTTTTCATATTAAATGTATTAGGTTGAATTTTATTTTATATTATTGTTTCCTACCAGGCGCTCTGATCAATACGTTAAGAAAATTGCCACAACACGAACAAATGTACATGGTACTTTACGTGTCATAGATTTATTTTAAATTGTTGTGAAAAATGAAACGCAGTTTAAAATATGAAAGTACATGCCTATTATTAAATGTACACTCGTATGTGTCGGTGTTTAGGGAGTAATAAACCATACATTAAGCGACGAAAGTGGCAAATTTGGCATCTAAATGATCATTACACTATATTTAAAAATAGATTTTACTCGTAACGTTGACCACGAAACGGCCGCTGCGTGACTTTGGATTGTACATAATATATTTTTGATTAGCACCTCACGAAATCCGCAACGGAGGCGTATAAAAGTCGGTTTCCTAGTTTTTACGAGAATTTTATTTGCTTTCTCCTCTTTTTTTCCTCCTTCTCTTCCTCCACCACCGCCTCCCCCTCTCTCTCCCTCATCCATTACTGGCCACATATAATTTCATAAGGTGCTCAGTACATCTACTGTACAGTACAGTAATGCTGAGTACTTTTACAGTTTAATAAGTCTGTACAGATCTTTTTTTTTTTTTGAGCTCTCTAACATCAAGGTGACAGCTGCTATGATATGAGGTCAAAGGAAGAGATATCTGAGAAGCATTCAAGACACTGATAGGAATGACTCGCAAAAAAACCAACTAAATTCCACCTGCTAAATGAAAGTTATAATGTTGTGTACCTACTACATCAGTGCCCGGTGTATCGTTCCCATAACAGAGGACATCCGACCTTTCAACCCTGTGCTCGAGGGCACGTACTTCACGTCGCCGGCTCTTCCGACCGAGGTAACCGTGTTGACGGAGCTGTCTTCCTATTACTGTCCCTTACAGGTGTACGTGATCATCTGACACACGATTGAGGGGAGAAGCTCGGTGGGTAGTCGAGTGGAATCGGTACGGGCGTGCTTTCTGTCGAAGGCTTCCAGAAACGGTTCCACAAGACTCTGTCTACCACTTCGAAGAGGCAGTTGGCGCGTTCAATGATCGTGTCTCTTGCGTGGGTTCTCACAGATGAAACCCAATCTCACGCCCGACTATCACCAGATCCCAAGGAAGTCTGTCTTCTCGCTCTATAGAAGGACAGACTTCGGAGGCGGTGGCAGCGAACGCGAGATCCTGTCAACAAAGCCAATCAGGCGGCAGGCCCGATTACATCGTGATTTGCAATGTACATGGTGATTTTCAGGCTTTCCGACGAAGCTCCTGGGAGTTTGTGGTAGCCAAGGTGGCCGATACTCGACAGGAGACGGTTCTATCTACAGGAATAGGCGCGATCTCCACTTCCGGCCATCACTGGAACCTTGGACAACCAACCTTGCCAAGCCAGATGATAAATCCAAGTTTTTGGCCGAATGTTTGGAAAGACAGTTCGCTCCGAACCCGCCCATTGACTCGGACTCCGATGAGGAGATAGGCAACAAGGTTGAGGACTACCTTGGTCACCTGATCACCGCCGAACCCGAGGTTACTTCAGTGGCCGAGGTTTCGGAACGGCTTTTAGCATTTCGATCCAGGAAAAGCCTTGGATCGGATGGTGTTATGAACGCCGCCCTACATAGACATCCGGACCGGGGGGTTCGCTTCCTAGTCGACCTGATAATGCCTGCTTTCGATTTGCCTACATACTGAAGTGGCACCAGGCGACGGTCACCCCAAGCTCGCCGACAACTTTCAGCCTATCAACTTGCTGTCAGGACGTCGAAAATTGGTAATTACCTCGAGTGCTGGTAATTTCGGATTTCGTGCTGGACACTCTTCGACGCATCTGTTGATGCGTTTAGTGGGGACAGTTGCCGAAACCGGCCGTTCACGGAAACAGACTGTTACCGTCATTCTTTATATCGAGAAAGTTTTGGATCGTGGCTGGCATCCTGGACTTCTATACAAACTGACGGTAATTCTACTTCTGGACGTTCATCTAATCGCTAGATTTCTTCGAAACAGAACTTTTTGAGTGAGAGTAAATCGGTTTTCCTTTGGAAAGAGCAATTACCGCTGGAGTACCTCAGGACAGCGACTTAGGTCTTTGCTTTTCTCTGTATACGTCAACGACGTACTCATGTTGCCTGAAACCCGTTTGGCCACGTTCGCCTACGACACGGCAATGTATGCTGTTGATTGTAGTGCTGAAATGGCCGTTATGTGGCTCCAGGAATAGCTAGACGCATAGGTTGAGTGGGCGGAGAAATGAAGAGTCTCCATTAACGCTACCAAGAGCACAACTGTAGTCTTCTTCAGACTCAGAAAACTCTTCAAGACTCAGTACAGGCGATACTTGACGCCTTGAGGCTTCACCTCGTCAGGCGTCTCACTTGTAGGACGAATTCTGAACAAGTAGCCCACAAAATTGTTCGTCATCTGTATCAACTCCGACCTCTGCTCTGAGCAGAAATCAATGTTTCTCCGTCTACGCAAAGTCATCGTTACCACGTTACTACGCGATTCCAGTACGGGGCCACTTGGCAATAAGCGAAAGCTACAGTGTTTCATGAACCGAGGTTTGCGCTTCGCCTGCAGAGCTCACTACGTAACTCCTAACCTGACTATCCGCAATGTCCTAGGTATACCCCAACGGCAAACGGCACTTTACAGGCAACCCTTTTCCAGACAGTTCAGGACATGGCGAATGATCATCCTGAATTGAAACCCTACGGCTGGTAGCATACCACATTTAGAAGTCACAAATCATCATTATTCCCGCAGCAGGAGCTCAACTGAAGCTCGGAATGCTTCGTAATTGTGCTCTTGACTGGCTTGCCCGTTGCTTACATAGTCCTTGAACTGCTGCTGCACAACACAGGAACAATTCACATTAAAAGATCTATAAAATAAATTTTTCAGCAAAAAGCATATCCTTAGCCTTTCTCAAAACGTATGTCAATCATTTGATTATTTCTTAAAGATTATTTCTGCCATGAAATATACTATAGATGTAATATAGCACAACTCTTTTGACACAAGACGCATTGAATATTTGAGCGTTTCAATATACAAAATATTTATCTTACGCCCGTTTCCACATGAGAAGGAAACGCCCGGGGTGGGGGGAATATTTTCCAAGTCCAGTATTTCATCAATACCTAATAGATGGCTGATGTTTTCAATTAGATTGTAAGTCAAAAATTGAGAATGATCTCTTAATATTAAGAGCAAAGAAGAAAATTATAGACTGTCACTTTAAAAGGAAAGAAAAGCAATTGTGTATTTTCATTTTATTATTTTATTTTCCAGATTAATTTTTAACTTGTTACTTGTAACTGCGTTATATTTAATTAAAATATCGTTTTCGTTAATAAAATGATACAATTCTATAATAAATAACAGTACCTTAGGCCTATTCTATATGTATGAACCAAATATTTTTTTACACAAAAAATAATTTTTAAAATCATTTAATCTTTTTTTTTTGAACCGTATAGTCATTTTATTTTAGGACATATCAAACGTGTCGGTTTTTCTGATGTTTTTTAGATGTACAGGTTCAATGTCCAGGATTGTCCTAATTTTTGAACCCGATTGTTCTATTGAGTTTATTTTAGCACATAGCACCCTGGTTAACCTTGGCAGAAGGGAAAATGCGAATTCTTTACACTTCAAATTATTGCAGGCAGGGATGAGACACTTCAATAAATCGTTAACTAATTTAACTGGAATACTTTCCCTTTATCATTATCCAGCGTCAGCGAAAGTACGGTCATGGTCATGTAATTCCGACCCTAAGTTAAGTTTGTTTAGAGCAAAAATAAAAGTAATACCAAACGCTTGAACAGGTAGGTTATTATTTAGTGTATTTTATTGATTTTAAAATTTTAACTAAAGTTGAGAATTTTAATTTTTATACTTTGCACCACTACGTTTTCGTTTAAAACAGTGCCAGTTGTTATGTGACTACGCTTATGCATTAAAGTACTGTTGTAATTTAGTAAAGTGCCATAATAACAGTAACAGTTATAATAGTGCCATTTCATATTGATGTGCAAGTAAAGTCACATTAAATGTCGCAATTAAATCTATTAAATCTTGATGTTAGGTCACTTCCTTCCATTTTTTACTCCCAAAACATGCTTTTGTAAATCTACTTAAAGTATTATAGTACGAATTGTTCTTAATAAAACATGTTACAAACATGACGGTGTGGTTCCTTCTGGATCGTATTCACCACGGCTGAGTTAGATGCCCATAATATGTAAAGAAAGCTGTTATGAGAATTACAAAATGTGGCTCCTAAATGGTAGAAGATGTTATTTGGTTCTATTCTCGTGTGCGTAGCGACGAAAGATGTTTTTGTTCTGTGGCTATCGGATACTCTACACTGTATTCATTATTCTACTATCTTGACAGTAACGCAGATTTATAAGCAATTCCGGCCCAAAAGATCAACATTCACAGACACTACAGTAATTTTAAAAACACATGTTCTAGCTTCTGCCGTCGGCCTGTGCTGGTTTAGTTTTTATCGCATTAGGCTTAGCTACTTGAGCTAAGTGGTCGTAAACTAATTCACCTTCTGTTGTAAACGACTTAGAGAGAGAGGGGGGGCTCGCGCGCGCATGTGTGTGATCGCGAGTAGTTACAGATGGACCTGTTAGATACGTTTACAGTCTGATGGTCAGGAAGAAACGTGTAGAAAACACTTGATTTAATAATAAGTAATTTTGTCGCGTCACCCGGAGTAACGCCGGTGAGACGGGTCTACCTACTGCGGAGTGAAAGCCACGTTTCGTCTGCACGTGGGTGTATTAATTAATTATAGAGTAAAGATGCGGCCACGCCTCATCATCTCTTTTGCACATGTCTGTAACTGTACTTCCCGTCTTTCTCTGGTGATGTACGTATGCACTTCCTTGTCAGTGCCTCAGAGTAGATGCTACTTTAGAAAACATTTATTAAATAATAAAACGTTAAACGGCTACTTTAGAAAACGTTAATTAAATAACACAGTGCAACACTGAATGCTTTTTTTTTACACTATAAACATTTGTACTTCGTATCCGGTACTAGTTTGAGTGAACATAAGACATGTAGCCGGTGCATATATGACTGAATTCTTTTAACCATGTATGTGTTCTCTCTTTAGTAAAACTGTCTTTCTTACGACGAGTTTTAATGGACGCTTTCAATGTTTCTCGGTCCCCTGAATCTGTGTATAGTTTTGTCTTCATCTTTCTGTAGCTCCTTTCGTTTCTGCCATCAAGCACTCTAACCTTTCTTCTTCCCTGTCCTCTCATTTCTTCCACCTTTCTCTCTATGATCCTTAGCTGCAGACAGTTTCTACACAGTTGGGCAGCCCAAGGTGTTTTCCTCTTTCGTATTACTTTCAACAGGATTCTTCCCCCTCTCAAATCGCCATGATTCTATCAGTCCATTTTTACATTTCATTTCGTTGAGAACTTATTACGAACGGTTAAATGTTAACAATAAGCAAATTCTTTAAAGATTTATAATATGTTCCTGAAATAGTACCCACGTAACAAGCCGCGCACGAGAGTACATCATTGTGTGTGTGTGTGTGTGGGGGGTTTATTCTGCACTGAGTGATATTGACCAGTAACGAAATAACTTTTTAGTTTAATTTTAAGAATGTTTTTAAAACTAATTTATTCATTATTGTTATGGATTGAGGCATTTCACTGTATTCAACCATGTTAACTTGAATTAATGCAAATATTATTCTACAAAATAGTTTCATTAACTCTGTAAGTAATAAATCAAATTGTGTAAGTAATACCGCCTAGTTTTAATCACTGGATGAATTATTGGTCTTGTTATTAAATAAAATTCTTTTATTTGAACCTCAGTACTGTATCGCATTGTATCCGCGTTACTGAATGGAACGTTTGATCGAATCGATTTCTGAAAATCTGATTCTAATTAGAGGCACTCAACGTATTGTATTATACTTTCTGAATGTATCCAAACCACTTCTTCCTTTCGTCACTAGCTTTCGTTTACTATAAAGTCTTTTGCGGATAACGGTGTTCCAGACAATCACGGTTCATCTTGTGCCTGCGTTGCTACAGCTGTCTCAGTAACACACCTATTTATAACACACGTTTGTGCTACATAAATCAACTGACATACGCCACTCAACTTCATTTTTGCTTAAATAGCAACCAGTATAACTATAACTGTCATGAATTAACAGTTTACAGGTGTAAATACTAAGTAAAGCCAGGCATATTAGATAGTACATGAGAAACAGACCTAATCACACCAAGTACTACAATATTATGGCATAGCTCGGAGTAATGTAGGCCTATATCACAAACAGTACTGAAATATAGCAAACAGTTATCTTCCATTTTATATTTATAATGACATACACTGTTTTTAAGTTTAGTAAAGAAAAATATTTGTTCAGAAATTAAGAAGTAGGAGATCCCGTATCACCCTTTTGTTTCTATAGACAGTTAAAACATTCACCTTTCACCTGGATACACAGCTCATCCATAAAATGTGTAACGTGCTTCGATCGCCTTCACTGAATCAACAAATTAAGTGAATTTTGTAGTGAACACCAATTGGGAGCAAATATCAAGATGAACTGACATTAAGGACTGAGCGAAAAAACGTGTTTAGATTAAGCATACCTTCACACTTGACCTACACTTTACCGATGACAGTCGGAGATTATTGCGTTTGCGTTGAAATACATGCTCAGTCTCATTTGGACGTTTCGCCTGAGTAGAGCTACTTTCATTGTTGCTGACCCATATTGTATTTTTAGAAACTGGCAGAAAATTTATCGCGTTTCTCAAGACATCGTCAGATATAACTTTGTTTCTAAAATAAATTTTGGTGTAAATTAATTAATTTACCCCGTGAATCAGATACAAATTTACTTAATTCGCTACTAAAATGTTCATTATTTACTTCAACACTCTTGGATGGCTTTTTAAACATACGCCAAGAACACAGTGACATTTACATGTACATGAAAATCGTAAAGTGTGTAATAGTGCTGAAATGTGGTTTTCTCTTTCCCTGTAATCGTCTCCAAAACTGCTGACAGGTAAGATATCAGAATGTCCTGCTGAAAACTATCGACTACATATCATCTGCACCAAAACTGGATATTTCCTGCCTTGTAGTTTCTGTTTTGTTGTACATCTGTTTAGGAATTTACAACATACGGATATCTGCTAATGATGCTAAAGTCAATTACTATGCATTACTATTTTACACATAAAACTGTAGTGTAAATACTGGAAAACAAGATGGCAATAAACGTTTGATCCGGTAATCTCGTCGAGAGAGAGAGGGAGAGAGAGAGAGACTTACTAAACAAGTGGCAACAAGTATTCCGTATCCTACCAGTTGAGCGTTAACATACTAAACACATGGCAACAGTATTCTCAGTACCCTCTTCTCAGCGTTACGTAGGCCTAGTAGTCAACCAAATGTGCTAAAGGACTGAACTACAATATCCTTACAACTGAGTGTTGAGATACAAAACAAGAGTCACTGACCCTGCCTGGTGAACCTGCCTGACCCTATTTATACTAAACCACTACTTAGTTGTTTAGTTGTTACCAAGATAACAAGTAGTTATCCCGCAACAAGTAGTAGCAAGTAGTTGTTACCTTGTCCCGTTAACATGCTCGTTAAGAGTCAGTGTAGTAGCACACAAAATAAGATCTATTTTATGTTCTAAGTAGTAAATATTATCATCTTTGTGGTTTTTGTACTTTACTTTTGTAATTTACTAGTAGTTTATTAGATTATTGTAGTTTACTAGAAGAACTTGAAGTCAATATAATAGCAAATTACACCTGAAATAACCAATTATAACTCTTTCTCTCTCTCTCCCTCTCGTCGTACAGCTCCGTACACTGCACACGATATTGCTCCTGACGGTACAATGTGATCTCGCTGTACCGTTGTTGAGTAACCGACGATGACACAAGATAACATTTGTGGCAAGTTTCACTCTGTGCATCACTTTCACTCGTGAGTTCGCTCAGTGTCTGTAAGATACGTAAAGCTAAATCCTTTGGTAGACCACAGTTGGTCAGTTAGGTATATTTTCCTTAAGACAAGTTCGTCTTAATGATATAATGACACATGTTTATGTCAGAGTCGGTAGCGTAGCGTGAATGTAAGCCAAAGTTCTCTGCATTACAATATATAAAACAATAACGACAGAAGTGTATAAATATTTCATCTGCACGAGATACGAATAAACCATAAACCGTCATTCTCTGGCAGTCTCCAGCTGCTCCGTATGCCAGTCCAGTTCGGCGTACAGTTATAGTGCATCATGTAAGCCACTACGGGAGTCGTGTGAAGCGTACGCGCTTTTCTGTGTTGCCTTGTGATGACTGTGGTTTCCTTGCTTTTGTTGCTCCGTGTTACTACCGAGTTTCGATTCATCCGGAAGGTTTGTTCTTTTATTTTTGTGTAGGGTAGCCCTATATGTTCGTCAGACCGTGCAAGTACTGTACGCTGGCATTAAGTCTTTCACTAAAGTGATGTATTATCTATAAGCCAAAGAATTGTTATTCTCTTCAGTTTTATCAGTGCACAGTGTGTGTAACGCAAAATGCTCAATCAGGTTCATATAAGGTACTTACTTTCCTGAAGTCTACTCTTCTTCATAATTTGAATGCCAGTTGAAAACTAAACAGCTAACAGCGATTTTGTATTCAAAAGTCAAAGAAGCACATAAACGATATTTAATGTTTAAATATATAAGATTAATTTATAAATATATAAATATATATATATATATAAACACCACACAACACAACCAAACAACATACTCAACGATCAATTACAATATAAATCACATACACTTTTTGACACAATTATACAGAAAACAAACAATAAATTGAATCCCCGCGCCAATCCCCTTCCGCCACACACCACCCCCACTTCACCTTCCACACAACCGTTACAAAATGCTGGCAGTCTGTTACCAAAGCTGAAGAAGGCGGATACTAAGCCGAAACGCGTCCGATAAAATAGTAAGTTTTTCACATGAAAAAAGTTCATTTTTAGTTAAGGATATTTAATGGTATAACGTGGTGTGCTAAAAGAAATAAAACGTTTTGCTATTTAGGTATCTTAAAATTTTGCCGTTCCAATCACAAAATTTACGTTCCGCCAATGGTCTGAATTAGTGACGTCTACATTTAAGAGTTAATTTTTTTTCTTTAAGAATTGTGTCTCATTTCGTAAAGAATTATTAGTATGTTAGTAAATACTGGAGTCGACTTAGTTAATTAGAGCTTCACGTGTCATAATTGATTTTACCTATTGATTGCATTGTTACTGGCACTTCAGTTTCTAAATAAAAGTGGGTGTGTCATATTAATAGATTAGACATAACAAATTATTTATGAAATTTATGTTTTAAGCTAAATATTGTGTTACTACATAACCCATAAAATGCAATGCAATATTTAAATTATAAATGTTAACCATTACATATCATTTTAAATATTAATTACCAAATATGCAAATATTAATTAAATCCAACTATTATATCGTAATATACGAAACATTCGGGAACTATCAAATACTTTTTCAAATACAAAACATTACTCTGAATAAATATTACATAATATTATAATTATAATATTATTAAATTACATTGATATAGAATTAAATACTAAATTATATTAGTGTAAATTTTTGGATGTTTATGAATTTTTTACAGTTATTATATTTGTATGTTTACAATGTGTAAGGCTTCTTGTCTCTCTTGTGACTTATTGAAGAAGTTTTTTTTCAGTTGGCATTTGGTCCAGGTAACGTGGTGATCACAATGATAACAAAAACACTTGAAAAATTTGTGGATTAATCATCAAAGTACTACACTACCTCTTTGTTCTGAAACCAACTGTTTCGTTCGTTGTTTAGACAAATTTCCGAAAATCCGATAAATTTCATGAAAAAGTGTAACATTATTTTATATTGATATTCCTAAAATAAAATGGGATTTCCGACTAACAAAATTTACTGTGTTCCAGTTAATTACATTCGCATCGTTACTCTCATCAGCTGTCCAATGTAACCAACTCTAATAAAATATACTGTTCACAAATGTAACTCTTTCGCGAAGGAAAAAAAACAGGCATCTATTGGCAATCTAGTTTTTTTTTTTTTTTTTTTTTTTTTTTTAAGCATCATAACCGTGAAGCTGATACACAACCTAAAGGCTCCCCCACACAGACGTGACACTCGTTGGTAGAGTACTTGGTAATCAGCTGCTTACCGACCCTCGGTATATTCGGAAACGCAACTGGCCTTGACTCACACGTGCTGTAGCTGAAAAGTCCCAACCAAGCCACGTACAGACTAAACAGGTACTCCGAATTTTCGCAAATCTTCGCAATATTCTACCTACCGAAGCGATATACCGAGTAAAAAAATATCGCGCTCGCCGGTATCCCGAATGTGTGTGGTGACTTTTTCATTACTGCAATGTAATAAGATATCGCCCCGACTTGCGTATGCCTCTGTGTGGGGGAGCCTTTATGCTATGGGCACTGATGACTTTGTCCCTCAGTAGAAAGTTGATATGGATCCACCAATGTCAGTTTATAACGCCTCAGTGACTTTCTTGGTGAGTTTTATGGTCTACGATTACGCACTATATTCAAGTGCGAAATGAATTTGTTATGTTACAATTGTTCGAGGAGCCCGTGTTCGTAAATTCCAACAGTTCGTGAAGACCGGTAAATTGTTTGTTGAAAACATAGCGCTCAAGAATAAAAAAGCGTTCGTTGTTGATTGCGGGAGAATATTTTCTTACTAGTAATTTACTTGATTAGTTGGAGCAGTAATAATGATCGGTCATGTGACGAGTATGGAGTATACAGTTGTAGGTTACCTAAGCACAAACAGTATACTGTCACTGCAGAGAGAGATCACGTTAGTGGATTTTCTGGTCATATACGACTATGGTTGATTAATTGCCTTTGTATTAGTCACCGTGTACTACTGACAGACCGCAGTGAAGTTTATAAATGAAAATCTAATAATCTTACAATTGGTCTGCTACTTGAATAAGTAGTCTGTATAGTTGCAATTCAAATAGAAGATAAAAACAGATTTTATAGATTTAATGAAAACTATAAACGTGTGTATTCAAAAACGTGTAATATACTTGTTACGATTATATACAAATGTTTAGGAAATAGGCAACAAATATTTTATATTAAGGAAAATTTAGGAGCTCAGGGATACATGAGTGGCGGCGCCTACCAATAAAGGCCAGGCTGTAGAATAAATTAAAGTAAGAAACAGACGAACTAATACATAAAAGTAATTCTCCTTAAGACAGACGAAATTGTTAAAAGAAGTCATTAGAGGAGTAATTAAAACGGAGACTAATGAAACAAAATGGAAAACAAGTCAATCGGGGAACAGCTTTTCCGGCCCCTACTCACAGTTTCTCAGCCTAACTACGTCTCTTGTCTTCACTCTCCGATAGTTCTTCTTTCTAGACAGTACATTTTGTTTTTCCTGAGTCATTCTTCCAAGACGCTCATACCAATTTCGACCATTATGTCATTCAGAGATTGAATATCTAATTCCCCTTACGTCTTTGTTTATTTTCTGTTAATAGTGCGCATCCTGGAGTACTCCTTAAGATTTCATCTGTGACGACTATGTTTATACAATCTTGATACTGCCACGCCTCACAGGCGTACGGTCTTATTACCGAAATAGTGGAAACTTCTACCAACATACGTTGAAGAGCTTCATACATGTTTCTTCCCGTGTCTTGTGTTTACTCCTAGGTGTGTTTATAGAGTTCCGTAAAGTGTTCCTGAATGTTGTAACTTTTACTTTTATAATTATTATAATTATAAGAAATATCTCGTCCGGAATATTCACTTTCTGTAATTCGTCCTTACCTGTCTGGATGATAAAACTTTATCATTCGTGTAAAACAAAGCATTTATAAACATATTTTTCCCAGATGAAGTCATAAATACAGGAGAAAGAACAACGGTGTACATGAGAAAGACGTTCGTGATACCACATATCTCTGCCATCGTCCTTAATAGAAATCTCCATAGGGGATTATAATTCCAATCCAGGTTATCAGTAGCTTCGCTGTATAGCCTATAATCCTACACTCCAGCGTTACTAATGCTTAATGTAGAGATCCTGTGCTTTCTAAAATTTGTCATAACATAAGTCTATTTACATGATTACTTGTGTTTGTGTGTCAATGAAATTACATGTGTTCCATGTCATACTTCCATCTACTTGTAGCTAACGTTGCTTTTTTCTTATAAGTATCACATCCCGTATAAACCCTTTCTTTTCTTAAGATTATTAGCTCTTTATCAGAAGTGAAAATATCTATTGCATTATTTAAGTTAACCTTCTGTTTAGTATTCTAACGTAACGTATACGCTAGAATACTTGAATCTTATTTTCTTGACCATCATGTCACAACTGAACATAAATGTCTTTCCCACTTTTTGTCTTATATGCAGGTGATTGCCACTATTTCTTTCACATTCTTGTTTACTCTGTTCATAACTTTATAAGGTGTCCTGGTGTCCACTTTCAATAGAAGGCCTACAACCAAAGTATTTTTTTCCATAACTTCTTCTGTATGTAGCTAACAATTTTCTGCTAGCGTCCTTGTTCTTTTGTGTTCTTCTCTTTTGAAAGATGGAGGGTTTATGAATATGCTTCATATTTCTTTTAATAGCTCACTATTTGCTTCCTCTATTTCTTCCTACTATCCTTTCATTCTAAATTTCTTCCTAGTTCCTAACATACCTGCCTGGTTAATTACAGATATTAAGTCTATCGCAGTGTATTGTTTACAGCACCGTGATTACACCTTGTTTCTGGAATATTAATTCCTTGCCCGGTAATGCCAGAATTGGACATAATAAAATTTAATGTTTCCCTTTCTTTTTTTTGTGAGTACCCGCTTGCGTTTGTGATTACTCTATCCATTTGATCAAACATACTTTGTGTGTAAACGTTTTACACGTTTTTGTCTTCCAGTAGATGTGCCTTACTCATCTCTACATCGTTTTACACGTTTTTGTCTTGCAGTAGATGTGCCTTACTCATCTCTACATCGTTTTACACGTTTTTGTCTTCCAGTAGATGTGCCTTACTCATCTCTACATCGTTTTACACGTTTTTGTCTTCCAGTAGATGTGCCTTACTCATCTCTACATCGTTTTACACGTTTTTGTCTTCCAGTAGATGTACCTTACTCATCTCTACATCGTTTTTCCGTACAAAGAGTTTCCTCGTCTCCCTCCATTTTAGTTACATTGTTATGATTGAATTACTAAATAATTAAAAGAGAAATTATCTCCTCTATGGAGTCGTAAGTTTGTAGCTTATTTTGCTCTCTGTCGACAAATACATAATCTATAATGGTCCGTTTAACTCTCATAATCAACTGTAGATCTGTCAAAATACTTCTTCCGAAAGAATATATATATATATATATATATATATATATAGGACTACCGATTGCAATTCACTAAAAGATATCTCCAGATATCATTACGTCACGATATTTATTATATTTTTCCAGTATTGTGTGATGACTGTTGTAAAACTCTGTAATTACATCATTGTTCTTTATCTCTGTTGTTTTTCCTACATCTGATAGAAGGATCCTTATCACTCATACATGGTCACGATAATATTTCATCTTGAATGTTATTATTCTTTTGTTAACATAATTGCGTCCGAATCCTATATTTTGTCTACATATACAGCACATCCTTTTGACATTCTAGACTTCCCGTTGGCGTAATTTCCATTCATTGTTCTTACTTCGATAATTACAATATCGATATTTACATATTTTTGCTAAATATGATTTTTAGTAGCTACATTTTTTTTTTGTAAATATAGCTTTAACATTCATGTTACCAGTTTTGAATTCTTTTTATTCATTTCTTTCATTCGAATTTCTTATCTTTGTCCAAATACTAATGTGGCTGTCTTTTCAGAGAATCTTTTTAATACTGAAAGTATAATTAATTTTATATAAACTGATTAGTGGTCATCTATAAAACCTCTATCCAGAAGTGGAACCAGGAATTTGACATTAACGGTATCTGCTCCTAGAGACAGTTGCTTCTTTTACAGAGAATCTGTTTTAATATTGCTCTTGATTCGACGCTGGAATTTTTCCCTCTTAGCCTCTTTGAATTCACGCCTTTTTAAGATGCCTTATTCGCAACGTCACGGTAATTTCACAGGGATTTTTTCGGGGAAATTACTCTACCAGTCGTCCTAAAAATGCCCGTTAATTCAGCTGGCTCTAGCAGCTTTATTTGCGGCTGTCCTCCATATCTGATGGAACGCTTGTCATTGAAGTATTGTCATTCCTTGTCAATATATTTCTTATTAGTTTTAGTATATGACTGCTCTACAACCATTTTCAGTTGAAATAGATGTGTAGCTTAGAGGCAGAGTGTATATTTGGTACCCAATGAAAATTAACTGTTTCTGAGAAGCGTGAAACGTGATGAAATAAGTAAATCTACTTATCAGTCGTAGGATATAAGATGTGATTCTAACAATCAAAGAATTCTTTCATTTACTACCTCTTGAAAGCGTCACTTAATGAATTCATCCTTCAGTGCTTCAAATTTTTGCGCGCTGACAGAAGAATCCATACCTGATACGTGATTGCCCGTGGACATTATTTAAGCTTCCCCAACCGTCAGCGATTAATAATTTTCCTACAATTTTTAATGTTATCCATTTTCTTTTGTAGGCTCGAGGAAATAATTCAACTTCAAAGGCAATGGACATACAATTTACATATTTCATGATATGTAAACATCTGTGTAATTATAATATCAACGATTTATTCATCTTAATAGTAAAAAAGGTTAAAATAAAAAAATATTACATACCAAAAAAAATAAATTTAAATTCAGATTTAAATAAAGACCAGTAATCACTGAACACATATTTCTGTACCATCCATTCCATACTATTCGGCGTGCAGCCTAAGAGGAGTCTTGACATCCATCACATATTCGCCTACTTCTGTCTTTAGATATTCCTCTCCAGTTTCTGATAGCATCCTTTTAGGATCGCCTTCGACATCCTGCAGCTACCCTGTCCCCACTTTTCGTCATATTTCTAGCACATTATAACATTGAACACTGATTCACATTGTCGCACTTAGTCGTTTAACTCGTCTCAGTTTCTTTTTAATATTGTTTTTCACGAATTCTCTTAAAACCTCCTTTCCCGGAGAACCGAATAAGGACAGTTTTTTATCCGAATTTATTTTCTAAAACAGGATCCATCATCATTCCATAACAGATAGTTTGCGCCATACAGTAACATTTCGCAGTGAGGTGTATAAATGTCAACATCCATGATCATTCATTATAAACAACAAATCCAATATTCCCACTTAGTACGATATAATATTATATTTTACAGTCACCAAAAGACTCAGTTTTTTCACTTCCCCAAGTGATAATTGAGAAATTAACTGCTTTAAATTAAAATTTAGATTTCTGCAAAAATTTAAAATAAGTGCTGTCTTATCGCGTTCACAAAGTACAAAGCGGAACAGCTTTCCAATGTATATTTTAGGCTGTCGCAACTTGCGTAGCTGAAATAAACTTGATAATTCTGGTATCACATCAGATTCTTTGCAACTTTGGTTCGACATCTGACCTTCTTCAAACAATCATAATCAGATAGGATTTGTACTTTGCAAAGTCAGTGTCACACTTTCACGATTCTGTAAACTTCTTTACTCTCTATAATTCCTTTACTTTGTTTAACGTGACATTGCCTCCTCCATAAAACCTATGGAAGTGGAAAATCGCTTCTTTGTCTAACAAGTTAATCCTAAACTTCCAGTGGTTTGCTCGTTGAATTATATACGCTAAATAATTAATTGATACTGTTCTTCACAATGTTGTCCTCCCAATTTCCCTGGAGTTTTTCGTAACGACTCCGATAGCGCTTCCTCCATCCTCCCTCCATTCTCCATTAAAATATGCTACTACTCTAGATGTCATACTTTATGTTCATTTTGTCACTGGTAGTAGCAAGATCAATCAATTCATTTTGCGTACCAGGTTTTCAAATCCTAAGAAATATTTTTGCGT
This sequence comes from Magicicada septendecula, assembly GCA_034769895.1. Taxonomy (NCBI): domain Eukaryota; kingdom Metazoa; phylum Arthropoda; class Insecta; order Hemiptera; family Cicadidae; genus Magicicada; species Magicicada septendecula. Next base: position 1,036,323,082 of record CM068367.1, on the reverse strand, counting down.
TTTTTTTTATATGATTATCATATGATCTAAAACAAAATTTCTAGAAGGGCTGATCTCTCTCGTCCAAAGACAAGTTCTTCTGAAATAAACGCCGATTGTTTTTTTTTTTATGGTCACCTGTAAACCTCTAAGAACATTACGAACAATCTTTGTACCGATCCCAGTTGATTGGTTCCTGCCGGCAGTTTTTAACAATTGTATTCTAGAATCCTGTTAAACTCTCTACCCGCCATGATACGGGGTGAAGAAACCTTATCTCCGTCTTCTGAATATTCTGTAGATGACACAACTCGAGCGAAATTAACAATTCGAATGTTTTTCTTATTCCGTATGACTTCCCAGTGGAATTCCATAATGGGGTGGAAGTTGACGTAACGTTGTTTAATATAGTGACTTCGTATTTAGGATGAAACAAGCGTACATACATTTAGTGAAGTGGTCACCTACGACTATGATATATCAGTTTTTATTGTCCCTTTCTGGGATTAGCAGTGTTTTCGAATAGCAGTTCAGAATTTTACTATCACCTTCTTCCATTACCCTTAGCTTGTAACTCGTTACTCGCAGCAAATAATGCACAGATCCGACCATTACACAGACATTTTACATATATTACTTTACATCGTGGCAAACTTGAATTCACTAAAACGTTTACGAACTTATTTGAGTAATGTAACATTGAAATGATCTCCAGATCCTCAACGAAATATTTCCTTCGGAACACTTTACTTCTACGATCTGTCAGTTTCACCAATCGATACTTCTCGTTAGTTATTATCATTGTGATTAGTAGTCGTAAACACTGTACAATTATGGCTGATAATGTAGCCAGGGTGTGACTCTGCACCTTCACTTTTGGTCCACCATTTTAGCGGAAATCTTGTGTTATCGTCAAGGCGACTGTTAAACTTTGTACCTTTTAATAACTGCATATGTAAACAGCGGGCTCGTGCAGTGACGTGATCCCCCCCGCTAAACTGCTACCAGCGTGTCCCATTACGCTCGTCGCAGTCAAGTTAGTTAACTGTTAAACTCTGAACGGACAACAGCCTCCATCGCCGCGGCTATGTAATTCTTTCAAATCGGAATATTCCACTTCAATTTATTCTTATGCTTTTCAGTACTTAATTAATTCCTACTTTGGCAATGTATGCCACGCTACACTGCACGGGCCATGCAATGATTTTCACATAAATTTAAATAAACCGTTAATTCAAAAAATACAGTCCATTACGTTATTTCATATCTTACCAGCCTCACGTTGTAAGACCAACTCAAGAAATTTTCGAGAGCGTCGAAGACGTAACAGCGACTACAGTGACTTTGCGTCTGGCGTTGTCGGCAGTCTACTGGCACGGTTTTCGAATTATCCCTTCAGCGTTACCGTGCAGACTTGAACCCCTGTATTGCATCTTAAAATTATGTTCAGACGTCTAATGGAGACCGCCGTTTTATACGGTGATGGTGCCCTTCAGTTGCAATGTTTCTAGGTAAAGGATTAGTCGGATTTTACGTTTCTGAAATCAGTTCCTCCAATTCTATTATTGAAGACTTTCCCTCTAATAGACAGCTATTGGCTAAAGTAGTAGGGTCTTGGCTAAAATTTAGTTTGCCAATAAATGAGTATTTTATTGCCTTGGGCATGCCAGGAAAATCACATTAATTGAATCATAGAAGATGTCGTCGATAATCTGAAACATGGATTATCGTCTCTAAACTGTTTTCCAGATTATCGTTTGATATGCCCGTCGAATACGTTTTGTCAGCACCAGTTGTTTTCGTTTGATGTAGTAATTGAAACGTCTCCCTAACTGTGTATCAGTGAAGCAATAAGATTAATCAGTACTTTGAAACATCTAATTACTTTTTCATGTAATTTTAATTTCAATTAACTAACAACTGTTGGACAGTTTATGAGTCTAATGTGATGAGCACACAACCTGCACTATGTATTAATGTAACAGTTACGCACGTCGTAAGTAATGTAAACAGATGGATTCACGCCAGTAGAAGATTTGTTAGCGAAGTGCGGTCGCAAAAAAGAACGACACATTTCATTAGGACGAATTCGCGGGAGGGGGGATCATCGCGGGAGGTAAACTTCATCGTGGTAGGTAATATGCAGAATGAAAGGCGTTTTCATACGGTACGACTGTGTGCCAGACTTTGAGCTGTAAACAAACTGACTCCACATAGGAACGAGAAAGCTTCGCAAGAAATTCTACGTTAGACGTCTACTTATGTTTTCGCATAACTTTGTTATCTCACTTTGATTTTAATGAGTTAGCCAGGACAGCTTACGATTATTTCTAGATTAGTTTCTTCTTCTGATAGTTCATATCCCTTTCGGATCTTGGATATCATACAGGCTATTTTTACTTTCTGCACTGCTGTACGGAATAAGTCAGTTGTATTCATGCCAAACCAGGTCCTTAAATTTCTCAGCCATGATATTCTCGGTCGCCCAACTCCTCTCTTTCCAAGTACTTTTCCCTGTAGTATGGACTGCTATGAGTAAAATCTCTGCTCATTTCTCATGAGATATCCCAGATACTGAAGCTTTCTTATTTTCACTGTGTTAATATCTTCCCTGTCTTTCTAAGAACTTCAACATTCGTTATATGTGCTGTCCATGAAATGCTCAGTATTCTACGGTAGAGCCACATTTCGAAAGATTTCAATTTCTTAGTTGTGGCTTCAGTCAAAGTACAAGATTCTACACCGTAGAAGAGGACCGAGAATACGTAGCAGCGTAGAAGTCTCATCTTTATGTTATTGTTAAATCGTGACTTTTGCATAAACTGTTCGTTCTAGTGTACACTGCTCTTGGCTTTTCAATTCTGCTCTTTATTTCTTGAGAGTGGTCCCATTGTTCATTGACTGTAGCATACCAAGATATGTAAATTGGCTTACACGTTCAACTGGCCTTTGATTTATATTAAGGGTGCAGATTTTGAACTTGTTCTAAGATAAATTTGTTCTAGTTTAGTCTTTGTTAAATTTAATAAAAGATTGTCAACCTAATTACTTAAGCCTACTTACAGATAGTTACACAAAATTGAGACACTCCTCCATCTGTTGACATATTTTGTATATTAGGTTGATTGTGTTGATGTATTGTGTTCATTACTACGCAAGTGCGCAATTTGAAATAAAATACAATAATTTTTTCTACGTCAGAAACATACTGAGAGACATAAATAATTTGTAAAAAAATAAATTAGCAAGTTGTGTCGTACTAGCGACAAGTGTTACTTTAACACATCCGGCCACTGCACACTTTCATTGTGTTGTATTACTGTCGAGTTATTAAAGAATATCTCTTTACATACATGTCAGTATAGGCCTACGTTAAATTTCGTAGCATTTTACGTAATTATTAGACAAGTATAAATGTCGTTTATTAAATAAATTTTTGTAATGTAGCCTTCATAATAAATTATTTCAAAATCAATAAATACACGTTTTGGTTCCCCATTCCCTTCGCTGCATATCGTGGTTACGTAATGTATTCTGTGATAACACATTAAGAAAAAACTGAGATGGGATATTGTCTGTTTTTCTATCGTGTGATTACTATTTTCAAAAAATTGGTAGCCTTTTTGAATCTTTATTGGGGCTGCTCGTTTTTCTGTCACCATGCTTAGCGTTTGAAGTAGCGTGCTACTCTAAAACGGGCAACCATTTTTAAACACAAAACGTTTGCGATATATTGCTCAATACTGCCATAAATCTCCAGCAGGCTACATATACACTTCGCTGCTTTGCTGTTGGATGTTTAACAAATGTGTTGCTTTAACAGTGTCTGCTTTGTGATTCGTACGCACCACGCACACGGGCACATAACGTGCAATCATGTGGCCTGTGTTTGTGGATGAGACAAATATCAGATCTCCGAAATATGATTTAATGAACACATTATGAATGATAGATCAAAGGACTCGGTTACAACAGAAACAAAATAGAAATTTCTATTTCCAAGATCTGACGTGTCCATTATTGTAGTAGTTATTGCTTACAATATTAAATTAACATCATTAAGTTTATTTTAAATATAGCTGTAATTAATTAACTGGACTTTGTCAAATTCGATTAACATAAGAACTAGAACGAAAAGACTGGATGTATTTATATTACTTAAATTTAACAAGAAATGTGTGTAATTTAATTTAATGTGAGAGCAGTATAGGCAAAAAACAGATAGAGGAGAAAATGAACTTATAATAATACGACGTTGAACAGAATTTAAATTCGAAGGTCATCAATAGTATTTCTTACTCTAAAATTATGTCCTTAGCTAAATTTATGAAATTTTCATCATAGCTTGTAGTATATTCTCATAAAAGGACTTTGTATAATTCCTTGAAAGTTCCGATTATTGCCGTAGTTGTGTTGGTCGACAGCAGAATTTAATTCGAAAAACAGGATTGACGGGATACATTGTATGTACACCGTCTGACAGCTGAAGACGTTGGTAAGAAGTCAAGAGATCAAAACTTCAGTCTGCCAGTAATGGGGATTGTTGACACTTCACGCTTCTTCCACTCGCTAAGAGACTCCTAATAAAGTGACAGAAAATATAATTGTTCTGAGAGCGTAAATTACTTATTGCGTTCTAGGCTGTAGTAACTTATTGTAATGACAGACTCTGCTGCACGAATAGAGACAGTTGAAAACGTCAGTATTCTGCATCAACAGGAAGACAAATTTTACTGTAACAGCGAGAAAAGCGATATAGTGGATGGAAATAATAGTATATTTAAGTAACTAGAAAACGCTTAATACATGTCTTTAATTTCTAGCAAGCAGCTGACATGCACTTCGACTCAAACGAACAGAGTCGCTATATCAGTTCTGTGAAAGGCGATCTTTTCTTGACACACCGTAAACTGCTACCTTTTTTTCGTGACCCGTCTTTCTGACTCGTGTAGAACAGTCTGCACAGCCATTACAATTTTATACAGTTTTAGTAGTGTTTTCCATTTGGCTACTATAAAACAGTAAAACAGTATGTGACTTCCTTTTAGCGTATAAACCTTTTTGCGTTAAGTCACATGTAGAGGCATAACTGTAGGGGCATAAGTTATCTCAGTGCGGCATATACAAAAATAATACGCAGGCGGGTCAAAAAAATGCTGATAATGTAATTATTCATTAACAAAGTTAATTCCTCAATGAACGTTCCACCGCAGATAGAAAATTAAGGGAGTTTGACCTGCAACACACCTGGCTTTACCAACATTGAAAAAGCCTATGATTATGTAAGTAGGGGAAAATTGTGAAAAGTATTGATAAACTCAAGCTTTCCCGAAGGCACTTAGTAAATGTAATATAAAACTGCTGTCAAGGGACATTATTTTATATCGATATTCCTAAAATAAAATGGGATTTCCGACTAACAAAATTTACTGTGTTCTAGTTAATTTCATCCACATTGTTACTCTCAGCTGTTCAATGTAACCAGATCTCATTAATAAAATATACTGTCCACAAATGTAATTCTTTCACGAAGAAAAACAACAGGCATCTATTGGCAATCTAGTTTTTTTTTTATAAGCATCAAAACCTTGAAGCTAACACATAGTTATGCTATGGACACTGATTAATTTGTTCCTTGGTGGATAGTTGATTTGGATCCATCAATTTCAGTTTATAACGCCTCAGTGACTTGCTTGGTGACTTTTACGGTCTATGATTACGCATTGTATTCACGTACGAAATGAATTTGTTATGTTATAATTGTTCCAGGAGCCTGTCTTTGTAAATTCAAAAAGTTCGTGAACACCAGTAAATCATTTATTGAAAAAGTAGCGCTCAAGAATAAAGACGCGTTCTTTATTCATTGCGGGAAAATATTTTGTTACTAGTATTTACTTATCACTTAGTAAATATAATATAAAGCTGCTGTCAAAGGCAGGCTTTAAAATGACTGGAGCAAATAAGTTTAAACATGTAAATAGAGTTTTAAGGCAAGGATGTCCCTCATCATCCACACTTTTTAATATGTGCATTATCAAATGATAACAGACTGGCAGCGCGGTGGCTTACGAGGAATCAAAATAAATGAACCCTACTTGCGGATGATCTGGTACTGATTTAACCAACTGAAGTTGATTACGAAATCCAGAAACACATAATATATGCTCTTTGGATAACATAGTAGCAGTGAGATCAGCGAGAAGGCAAAGGTATTGGTTCACTGAAGCAAGAGGCAGTTCCAAATATTTTTAAGAAAAAATTTCTGGAGCAAGTTTCTCACTTTCAGTATCTTGTCTGGGATGTCGCTATGAATATGATAGGAATCGTGTAAACAACATTAGTCAGCATCAAACCGTATGCACGAGGAAAACATTTAGAAATTAGGCTAGATGCAAGTCCGCTTATATAATTCTTTGGCTCTCCTATAATTCTGTACGGGAGTGAAACGGGTTCATCATCGAACGCAAAGTAAAAAGACTCCGAACATCGGAAATGAAATTCCTCTGAAGAATTAAAGCACGTACGAATGAGGATAGGATAATAAACGTATCAATACGGCGTAACTTGAGTGTGGAGCCATTAGAATAGAAAATGCAGAGATATGAAGCGAATGTGTATGGAATTCAAGTGTATGTAAACCGCATCCAAGAATTTTGTGTCGTTATAAGCTTGTCCATTGAAACGGTTGTGAAGCGAATAGTTTCGTTGACGTGAGCAGTTAAAAGACACCACCACGACACTTAAAACATTAGAAATGAATACCATAAGAAGCCGAAAGGTACTATTTTCTAGTATTTTGAATAATATTGTAAACATTTTCAATTCAGAAAGCACTTCCTGTTTAGTGCCGTAATGAAGCTATGGTTAAGGCACTGGTATAATTACCAGGCTACATATAATATTATAAGGCTACATGACGAAACATTTAGGTAGGGTATAATTAGCATTACAGTTTTTTACGTCCTTAAACAGGTTCTCGTGAAAAGTTATTAAAGACTCATACGAAAGCAATGTAAGAATATTTCATGGATACCTGTTGTGTTATATGCACAATAGCCAGAACCCTCTGTGTATTGTGATACTACGAGTATTCACGTTATGATAACGATTAACCAAAAGTAATCAATCATCTTTGCGCAGTAACATTTAAGGTGGTCGGAAAAGAAAAGAAATATTACTGTAAATGTCGACACTGAATGTGTACACACATATCTCTGTAACTATGGTAACTGTTTCGACTCGCCTACAAATTACGTTTCTGTGTTCGGTTACTATGGAAACACTTGACGTGTGTAGACTTCCTGGCGTCTTTCATATTTAATAAAACACTCCTTGAGGAAAGGCATTAGAATGAAGAGCTTACTGGGAAATTACGTTTCATAAAACGTCTGTACATTTCTATGACTGCGGCTTTTGGTTAACGGAATAAGCTAATCTGGTGCAGTGAATTTAATTAACGAAATGTCTTCACTTCAAACAGAACTGTCATTGAATACATCACGCTCAGAGCAGAAAATTACAAACATATGTAATAGGTTTTATTTTCCTAGTACTTCACTATAATTCCTTGGAGAGTAGTGAAATTTTTTATATGAACTGTCAGTCTGTTTCAAATATTCGCTGCAGATTATTTTTCTATACTTAAGTGGTAATCATTATAATGAATCAGTAAGAAGTGGTAACCATATTTTGTAAGCAAACAACTCTCTATAATTAACATCGGCAAAAGTTAAAATCAATCGCTATGGATAAGGAGCGTTTCTACATTTGGATACAGTTTACACATGTCCGTCTTCATGGTACAAGCAGCGAATTCCGGCATTCTGGCATCAACAACATTAGGGTACTGACGACTTTTCCAACATGCTGAGAGTATGGCGACAACCGGTAAATTATGAGAACAGAGGCTACTAAGAAACAGTAAGACCTGTCCAAAACTAATACTGTCCAACGAAAGGCGTTACGATAGAGTGGACAGATTAAAGGTCCCATATGTATTATAAACAAATAAAAAAAGAACACGAAATTCGAGTATACAACAGAAAGAATTGCACAAACGGGTATAAAAATAAGTAATAAGATAAGTATAAGGTTCATCCAATGCTACACTGTTTCGTAGTTATAATTTAAAACTTTTTATTATTACTATTTAATAATAATTATTATTATTATAGTTATTATTTTTATTAGTATTATTATTTAAAACACGACTGACTAGCCGTGGTCTATTCGTAAAGTATCTTGATACTGACGTTTCAACTATACGCCCAGCAGCCATCTTCTGAGTGGGGACTAGATCGTGCTACGTCCCAAAAACCGGGCAGGCAGCTCCCTACATAATTTTTCGGGCCAAAGCCCGTGGTGTCTGACAGGTTCGCAGCTCGAACTTTTTTAACAACAATAGACCGCGGCCAATTAGAGTGGAAGTTTTAAGTAATAAGTACGAGTAAATCAGTATAAGTAATAAGTATGATGGTACGGGCCGTAAAAGCGTTCGTTACTTAATACCTATACCATTTACTGAGGTGAAGATGGATCAGTATGAGAGGTGTACAACAATTTTTTTTTTTAACTGATAAATATGAAGACAAAATCATGGAAGTCATTAATTCCTAAGTGGAAAGAGAAAACATCATTAAAATAAAGATAATGGGAATACCCTATATATAGGTCTGTTTGAATTTGGGAAGAAAAAGATGAAAAAACGGGCTGTTACGTCTTTTTAAGCATCGCAAGGGTTAATCATCTTTAACGCGTACTTCAAGAAAAAGCAAAACAGAAAGTGGGCATGAAAAAGCCAAATTGTAAAGAATGGAGTGGACTTTATTAGTAATAATCGAAAAGGAATTATAAAATGTGTATCAGCAATTATTACACTTGAAACAAATACTTCCCATCGCCCTTGTAAATCGGGGGTACAATAAAGTGATATAAAAAAGTATAAAATGAGTAAGAATACGAGATAGGCTTACCTATTAACTGTAGATGTCGATAATACACTTAGAGAAAATGAATTATTAAGTGAAATTGAAAAAAAAACTCTAACATACTACTGGAACACTAGATAAACATATGAACCTTCCAAACAAAAGTAACTAACCAAGTAACTAAACGATACAAATACCTGAAGTAACAATTAACAACTCAAAAAAATCAGCATAGTAAAATTACTAATTCTGAAAAGAAAAGAAATGTAAAGATTACATGAATATACAAATAAAAGATACGAAACAAAATAGACACAGCATTTTGATAACAGCAAGAAATAAACGGAAACACTCGAAGGTCCATGACACAAAATACAATTAAAAACCATATGAGTAAAGAAATACGCTCATATAAGAAAGATATCATACAGATAATACATGATATTCGTCATTAGAGGTAATAGTAGAAAAAGAAAGAGATGAATGGCAGAATGTGTGTGTGCGTGCGTGCGCGCGCGTGCGCGCGCGTGCGCGCGTGTGTGTGTGTGTTTACAATAGATGAGTTTACATGCACCCTGCATTTTTAACGCTATAACCAGTAAATTGCGGTTATTTAATGCGGGGCCTAGCAAAATAAAATACCCATAGTGTTTTGTGAATTTTTAGTTGTGCAATGTGCATTTTTTAACAAGGAAAACGTTTTAATTCTCTTCGTTGACAGTTTCAAATCTTGCAGCATTATTCGGGAACCATAGCTCCCCTCGAACATACTGTAAACTTATCAGTAATTTTTTATCTTTCTTGTTTTTTCCTGAGTGACAGACAGTAAACCTTCAGTAAATATATCTTCTTACAGCACTTCACTGGAAAGGTTACACTCTTCAACACGTAACTGTCTATTTTACGGCCAAATATATTCCTCAAAAGTTAACTTTCTAAAACGTTAATTTTATCCAAACTTATTGCAGACAGCTAAAACTTTCAGTAGATCGAAAATTTTACATTTTGTGTAGAATTGAAGTAACTATTCACTTTATTAAACTACAAAGCACTGGAGATAGTCGTGCGGTAAATATGAATAACTACCCACATATTACTAGCTTTACTAGAAGGAAATATCCGTAGTTTTACTATTTAAAATGGCTGGTTCATTTAAAATAATGTGAAGACAACTTACATACACCACTAACTAATTCTGTTCACGTCTCTTATTAGCCTATTCATAACTGATTTTATATGTGCGAGAGTGCGCGCGCGTGAGCACATATTTTACAAATTATTTTTCATAAACAAGCGCCAATTTTCTCTTTGTCGTACAACATTTTGACTAGTTTTCTCTCTCCTACACTCATACACATGCGCGCCACATACATTTTGTAGGTATGACTGTCCGTCCTCCGTGTAACTATTCTATTCATCTCTCGCTCTTTCTCCACCTCTATCCCTTCTTTACCTGTGTAGTGAGGTGATTTCTTCTTTTATAATATTAAAAATAAAATAATTTTACACATTGATAACATGCCATCCCTTCTGCCTTAACAGTCGCATTCATTTGATCACTTGAATATAAATAAACATTAAATTATGAGACAATTTTTAACATCACGTCAGACCATAAACTGTTCGCATACAGGCTTACAATCAACGCTCACGTACGTCACTAAACAGCCTACGTATCATTATACGTAGCTTCCACGGCCGGAGACAACATTGTTACTACCCGGGCCGGTGTGAGCCGTGGTCGACTGTTGTTGTGGATAGACGTTCCGCTCCCACCATCCGAGGCCCATCTTCAGTGTCTAAAAAGGTGTTTGGCAGGTGTCCGCCAATTCACTGAGGTCTATACTAAGTGTAGGGACCCATGTGCGTACGTAGGTGTACAGTATAGTAACCATATTTAACTTCATTAGTGATACGCCTAGTTCTTGGTTTCCGTTAAAACTTTTGTTTCAAATTTTACTTCCAACTCGTAACAGATACCAAACATATAAATAGGCTTTATCTAAAATGAAACTTTTAATTGTGAACTTACTTTTTTTTCTTCTCGTCGCTAGACGAGAAGAAAAAACAGTAAGTTCACAAGTAAAAGTTTCATTTTAGATAAAGTGAGTGCTGTGAAAGAAGATGATGAACAATCAAGACAACTATAAATAGGCCTATATAAAATGATTTTCTAGTAAAACTACTTTCCTATTTAGGCCTATTAGTAGTCTTCCCAGCTGCAAAATCTTCTCACAATTTTCAACAACTATTTTGTTGTTTTGTATATAATGTTGAACATTATTCTGAACTGTTAGAGAAAATTAAACTAATAAATTTGTATTTTTTAAAGCTGTGAGTTAAGTCCTTCGTATGTGAGATTCTTAGCATCAGTGGAGAAACACCAAAAGTACATCGTTTTACATACTTTGTTTTATACTTTTTCAATTCTTTTACTTTTTGTTTGTTTTTGTATACATATCCAAATGAAGAGGTTTCAAACAATATACTAAGTAATTAGTATATTCAAAAGTAATTAGTTTAGTATAAAAACCAATACTCTTATGGTGTTGTAATGGATTGCAGCCGTCTACACAAACTCTCACAAATTTTTCATAATTTTGACTACCATTTTTGCCCCGTGATGCATCTAAAATTATTAAAAAATTCAAAGTAGACACTACATTCAGGTTTAGGTTAAATTTCCCTTTAGTCTGGTATTTTTACTGTTTACGGTATGGATGTCAACTGTTTTTCCAAAATGTCAACTTTTTTTGTCCCTGATGTCCAAAGGTTTTGAAATTTCAAAACTGAGCACCACATTCAAATTCTGAATAAAATTAGGCCTATGTTTAATTTGATGTTCCACTTGGATTTTTACAATTCTTTCAAAATTATTATCCTTTAATTTTGTGCTTGGTATAAGAAAATTTTGAAATTCTCAAAGCTGAATACTACATTTAGATTTTTGTGACTTTTCAAAATTTTGCTTTCTTACATTTTTTTCTCCCGCCACCTTATGAGGTGGGGGGGGGGTTAATCTAAAAGGCAATGGGGGTTCTGTAGGCAAAAAAACGGGTAGACATGCTAAGTTTTATGAAAATCGGTGGTGTGTTCAAACGTCACCGTGATACACCGCAAAAAAGTAGAAAGACAAACGGACGATTAAAACAAGGAGGTCTCTCTTCGTTCGCTCAACTAGTAATGAACGAATTCAGTTGAAGCGCATAATTCATATAAGAACTGATGCCTATTAAAAAATAAAAAGTGTGTAATGGATTGATTATACATACAGATAGCATATTATTGTAAAACTGCAGGCATAATGACTCTCCTCATCTACGTCTGGCCTTATAGCACGTGGAGGTCCCTGGCCTCCTACACATCCACCTGTATCCATCTCGTGTGTGCAGTTGATTGATTACACACGCAGATAGCATATTATTGTAAAACTGCAGGCATAATGACTCTCCTTATCTACTTCTGGCCTTATAGGACGTGGAGGTCCCTGGCCTCCTACACATCCACCTGTATCCATCTCATGTGTGCAGTTGGTTGATTACACACGCAGATAGCATATTATTGTAAAACTGCAGTCATAATGACTCTCCTTATCTACTTCTGGCATTGTAGCACGTGGAGGTCCCTGGCCTCCTACACATCCATCTGTATCCATCTCATGTGTGCAGTTGGTTGATTACACATGCAGATAGCATATTATTGTAAAACTGCAGTCATAATGACTCTCCTTATCTACTTCTGGCCTTATAGCACTTGGAGGTCCCTGGCCTCCTACACATCCATCTGTATCCATCTCATGTGTGCAGTTGGTTGATTACACACGCAGATAGCATATTATTGTAAAACTGCAGTCATAATGACTCTCCTTATCTACTTCTGGCATTGTAGCACGTGGAGGTCCCTGGCCTCCTACACATCCATCTGTATCCATCTCATGTGTGCAGTTGGTTGATTACATATGCAGATAGCATATTATTGTAAAACTGCAGTCATAATGACTCTCCTTATCTACTTCTGGCCTTATAGCACGTGGAGGTCCCTGGCCTCCTACACATCCACCTGTATCCATCTCGTGTGTGCAGTTGATTGATTACACACGCAGATAGCATATTATTGTAAAACTGCAGGCATAATGACTCTCCTTATCTACTTCTGACCTTGTAGCACGTGGAGGTCCCTGGCCTCCTACACATCCACCTGTATCCATCTCATGTGTACAGTTGGTTGATTACACACGCAGATAGCATATTATTGTAAAACTGCAGGCATAATGACTCTCCTTATCTACTTCTGGCCTTGTAGCACGTGGCAATCCAAGGTCCTTGGCCTCCTACACATCCACCTGTATCCATCTTATGTGTGCAGTTGGTTGATTACACACGCAGATAGCATATTATTGTAAAACTCATAAGTTACCTCCTCATGCCACATCCAAAGTGTTCTATGCGCTTTAACGATGTCATTTTCTAGTATCATGTCTTGCAGTTTGATATTTTTTCGTGTTCTAAAGTTTTCTCTCTTCTTCGCAGGTCTGCATATTTTCGTGTTGTGTTACGTCGAAAAGTCCGTATGTTCTTTTCATTATCTGTTGTCATATTATTAACGGACGAGACTAACATACGTGTTAAATACCCTCGTAAATTTGAATCTACGTTCTATATATATCTGTAACGCAAACTATTTATGTCTCTTTCTGTGATAAAATCCTAACCTTATATTTACCGCTGTTCAAGCAGTTCCGTTCTTTTCATGATATTTGTTAGTTTACATAGTACACTATATATGTAAGTAAAGTATGTAATAAATATGTATTAAGTGTATATATACTGTGTGTGTGTGTTATAAATACGGACAGGAAATCCGATATGGAGTAGTTGGTGACTCGTCTAGTCGTCTGCTTGTTACGGTCACTAGTCACCGGTCATCATGCGGATAGAGCATGAAGCATACAATCTGTAACTTTAGGCAATAAAAGAAACACTTGTGTGTGTGCTTTATCTACTTATGAAATAATCTAAATTTAAATTTAAACATTTTAATATTCATATTATTAGCAAAAAATAATTTAAGTTTTTCTTGAACGATTCCACTTTACCATTCTTAAACGCACTGATCTTTACTATCTTTTACAACAATACTAACTTGCAGTGACACTTGAAAAATACAACTTTTACAAAATACAACTTGCAATAACTTGTGTGTTTGTGTGTGTGTCTACGCACGTGCGTTGTCAGTCTATTCCATGACTACGTGTCATTGAATGTATTTCTGTTATAATACAACTCCTGAAACAAAATGCTCTCTTGAAGAACGTGAAATAATTATTGCAGAACAAACAACGAGATATTTCCGGGTTCGCTGTGTAATAAAAGAACGTAGTAACATAATCGTCCACTGTAAACTATATTATGTAAGGTAATAATCTGGGCCAAGATTTACGATTTAGCTTTATTTTCGGGCAAGAAAGAATTACACTTTTTATACATCAACATCGTATGAAATGTTAAAGTTTATTTTCTGACTCTGTTTTTTAATTCCAGTTAATTCTATTTATGTATTTTAGTTTAATTACATAAAGTAAACATTACATTTTTTATAAAACTTTTTATTAAATCAACTCAAAATGTTGAAATGAGCATATCTCAATTTTAAATTTTGGGGATCTAAATGTTATTGTATGTTCTTTAACAAAAAAGAAGTAGAATTTCAGAAATAATTAGGGTCATTTATGAAATAATAAAAAATCACTTTAAAATAATTACAGTGCCATGTTAATTGTACACAACTGGTACTGTTGCACACACTCCAGAACAGTAGAGAGATAGATATGAAAATTGAGTTTATACATAATAGTTTACACGTATAGATAGATGCCATCATAAGTTTAGTAGCACATATTGTAAAAAATATTAGCTAGGATATAGAACAAGACAACATAAATAGGAATATGAAATATTTATACAGATCAACTAGGGCCTATACAAAGTTCAGATGCAATGAAAGTAATACTAGAACTACTAATGATTGTTGACAAAATTTGTTAATAAAATGAAACACATATTACTTTTTGCAGAGTTAAAGAAATTATTGACAACGTGACAAAATGGAATCTCTAAATATAAGTGAGATTCTGTGTGTGTGTGTGTGTGTGCGCGCGCGCGCGCGCGCGCTAATTTTACAATTGACAATTTGTAATATTCAATAGCAGAGCTGTAGCTAAGCAAATCAAGTTTCAAACATGCAAAGACGTCAGACATAGCTGTAGATTTATATCTGCATACCCTTTTTGAAGTAAAAAAGACATGCAAAGTATTTCAGAGCAAGAAAGCTGTTCGGAATCGGAATAAAAGTAAAGGAGAAAAATTAGATTTATTAAATATATAAACAAAGCTAGTGGGAGCCAACAGAAACGCGAACAAAATCATACCATGAATCAAAGTCTCAACGACTACAATAAAAATACATAGTACAAAACAAAAGCTTAGTTTACAGCAAAGGAGGACAACAAACATCAAGGGTAGATTAGAAGAGCATTGATTAGAAAATGTATGTTCATTTTTCTACCCTGGAACCAAAATAGGTTTTCACATGAGGTACTTCTCTAGACAACCGGCGCCACCTTTTACAATATATGACATTTTTATTTATTTAAATTTACATAAACATGTATACATATAATTTTATTAACATTTTGGCGACATAGGAGACACAAAACAATTATTTCAAAAACGGAATCTATGAATTCCGTAAATATGTTTAAGGGTGTAGACATGTAATTGTTAAGATAACAGGCGCCATAGGTCTATTTTTACTTTGACTATATTATGATTGAGATTGTTGGTTGTTGCCACATTATGATCATTCGTTCGATACATTTTTATAATTGTACGGTTGTGTTTTATTTGTTTATGTTTTCCGTTATGAACATTTGAGGTCTTCCTATTAACGAAAAAATAAGAAAGATTACATTCTTGCTACATAATGGAATTCTGTCTGCTGCACGAAGTGTCGGAACGGTCACGACATGGTTTTATACCAAACTGACAGTGTAGTATGGCTGTGTCGTCTTTTGTGAATTAAAAGGATGTGAATAAAAGGAATCTTACTTTCGCGAATTTATGTGGAGCCAAAAAAAACTAATCAAACAAACGAGTTTAATCAGAAGAGTAGTAGCCGCCAGTGCTATGTGACTACCTTGAAGTGAATACTAGACTTTGAAGTGCGACTAAGTTTAATTACATTAGATTAGGTTAGGTTAGTTTGTAATCGTATATAATTAAAATTATTTGAATATACCCTTAAATGTAAATGTGAAAATATAAACCCTTATTTATGCGAATTTATAAATATAGTCGGTGAATTTAATAGACGAGTTAAATGTAAAAATAAATAATATATCATTAAATAAGTATATACAGACCCCCTTTCTAACATAAGAGAACTTATGGATGAAAGGTAGCAACATATGATTATGATATGCACAGTGTTGGAAAACAAAAAGAGACTCTCGAATGATGAAGATTAGTCAGATTAATAGAAATAATAACTTAGATTTAACAGTGGAGCTACTGAACAGCATGATGTGAAGATCTCCGTTTGCACCACTACTTGTCGCTTGATAAATTCCAAAACCTAGCTCGACGTTTTGGGGCTTAAAGCGAGGATCGTACCTACTGTAGCTTGTGTAAACGTCGTTTTGTGTAAACGTCCCTTTTTAAACCAAAACTTCTCTAAAGCCGGCAACTGGAATCGGATTTTAGTCATCGATTCGTGAAAAATTATGTGAAGCACACTTTAAATTCTCTCACTTGAACAGACTCCATCGTGGTCAATTTACTAACACTTTATTTTCATCCTTTGAAATGTGGTACAGTCGTCTCCCAAGTAGACTATCTACAACATATCACAAAAATTATCCCTACTAAGATATACATTCAAGAAGGCTGTTAACAGTATTATATACTCATAAAAAGTCAGCCTCTTATAATATTCTGAGTACGTATAAATTAGATATTCGAAATATTATAGAATAGATCAAAGTGGGAAACATTTAGAAAAATCTGTTATCTCCAAGCATCAATGAATACTGCTTTTTAGGTTAGTCAGGCTGTTCATAAATGACAAAACTATGGCTTAATTTTTAAGTAATTTTTTTTACTACTGATATTGTTTTGGTAGAATGTTTTGATGAATACTTTTGTATGTTAAAGTGGCCTCTACGTTGAAAAAATCGAAGTGTAGGAGCTACGATTTTAAGATACGAAATGTTAGTAATAAATTTTACCTCTTCTTTTTCTTCTTACTCTTACCACCTTTTAAGCTTCGTTCTGTCTTGAGCTAAGCATTTCACTTATAGAAAAACTTTTCCCCTTCTCAATTTAATCCACTCTTTCCAATCTTGGTTTTTCACTTCCTTCATCCGAGGGCTCTATGAGTTTCAGTTTTCTTTCAATATCTATTCTTATTGTACGGCCAAATCGTCGCAATGTTTCCCTTTTCACTACCTCCACGACTACACCTGCTGAAATGTTTCCTGATGGTAATCAATTGGATACGATGAGAAATGTCTGTATCAAGGTATTTATTTTACCCTAATCTCATGAAACAATCAATTTATTGTTAATCTGAATCATGCGATGAATAAGTGTTATATGTAACTTGTCTCATAAACATAGTAAACTAAGTGTCGTGGAAAAACGAAATAGGCACTAGTATGACGACTCTTTCAGTAGGCCTATGTTCAAAAAGTGACATGCACTTTGTAGTAGGAAAAAAGAATCCACTCACATGTTGTTTATTTTTATCACTGTTTGTTAGAGGACTGTGTGCATAACTTGTTATTTCGATGAATAATTGTTTTATATCTAATTCTGGTTTTCGTACATAATTAGCTCGATTTGTTTACAAGTTCTGAATAGTGTATATCACTGGCGACGTACTGTCATACTATAACCGAGCTCTCTACTTCTAAACACTGCTCGAGGTGTACTATGAAGCTGATAAATTCGCGGATACTTTACAACGTTACTATACAAAGCAAAGGATAGTCTTTCTTGAGTAACACTAAGCTAAATCAATCACGAGCTGGGTGATTGTGAGTTTAACGAACCGAACAGTAATAACCAATCACTTGTTGTTCAGGCACCAATCACGGACCGTGATGTAAATCATATACCTACAAACTGAACTGGTGATGTTGTTCAGTCATAAATTGTAACATAATTGACGTGACTCAGGTTTTCATCGAGTTATAAACTTCAGCTGCTGAGTTTTAGCTTTATTGTTCTAAAGACACATCCACGCGTAAATTATAACTGGTTTCCGCGCGCACTCGTAGGTGTCAACTTTACATCTCGGACGTGAAGCACAACGACATCTACTTTAGCGTACTGTAGCGTAGTAACGGTAAAAATCGTATATTGTAATTAGGTCTGAGGCGGCCAAGAAGCAATTTGCATTTCAAATTAGTACACTCTCTACTTTTAGTGCTAACTTTATTAAGAGTCGTCGCGTAGCCTAGCGTGGTTTGGCTGACGCAGCGATCAGTTAAGACGGTTTAATTTCAAACGTGTGCTATAAATTGTAAGCAGCCTAACAGTAACAGATCTTGTACTGTAAATGTTTAATGTGCTGTAACACGGTAACATAACGCGCGCGTGTGTGTGGGCGCGACGAGAGCTTATGTGTTGGAAGAAAACAGTTTCTATACATTTACATTTAATCCATTTCCGATTACATTACCATCCATAATGTGTTTAAAGCCATTTATTGTTGTTTGTGTAGAGCCAGCGTGTTTGTTATTACCATCTCTCATTGTTTCCCTCAGCTGTTGCACAATACAACGGTTAAATACAATCAAATCAACAGATTGTTTCTACAACCACGCGCTGCTTCGTCTTTACACAGCACTCCCATAATATTTATGCGCCTTAGGTGTTGGGACGATCAATACATAGGTGTGCCATTATAGTTTTGATGATGTGAAGGCTACATATCTGATCGTTATCCCAAAATCTCGTAACTGATTGTGTGCCAAGACACGCGTGACCAAGTTACAGAAGTATTAGTAAAATTTATACAACATCGTTAGTAACACTTACATGTTGTACTTAAAATAAGTTTTCCCACTTCTTTGTCCTTATTAACGTTACAATCTTTTTTTTGATTGTAATAAACGGACTTCGTGGACTACTTTATGATCCATCATATCTCCCCCTTTTTTCTTTTAATTCCTTCTTCATCCTTTTCCACTGTTCTTTCGTCCTTTTCCATCCAGACTTAAAATGTCTTCATTAAAATTAACTTTGTAAATTAACGTGATAAAATACCAGCGAGTTGCAGTCATAACATTTCCAGTATATTAACGTGGCGTTCTTCATTGCTTTGAAGCTTATCGGATGTATACAAATATTTCATGATTGTGGTACTTTTGTTATCAGCAATAATCGTGGACGTTTAACATATTAGTTTTGGACGTATTTCCATAAAGTACCCCCCCCCCCCCAATTTACGATTTCGGTGTTCACATGTAGGCTACAGTGTGCAGTTCGGTCTCGTACGGTCTTCCACCAACCTTATTCACGTTAAATTAAGTCAGTCTGAATCATTTTCATTTTCCTCTGTATTAATCTACTCTTAACTCGTGGTAAATAGAATATAAACTTTTTTTTAGTTTTAGGTGTTTGCCCCCTTATCGTTGACAGACGGCGTATGGTAAGTCGATCAGAGATCAGTGTTACACTGTTGATGTTTTGAAGGACTAGGGACCCTCAGCAATTGCCCAGTAGAAGCCTGTCAGCCTTCCTAGAGCAGTGGATTCGCCGACCTCACCAGAGAATTACCCTCATATACAAGTGCATCGTAAAGCGTTCAGAGAGGAGAAAGGTGAGACGTTCGTCGCAGTTTGTCGTCTCACTCACTCTGCCTCTCTGTCACACACATGCTTCTAATGTTCTCGTCAGCCTTGTTGCAGCCGATGTTCACACTATGAAACACTGACAAGACTGTCGTGCGCATGTGGGAAGTGTTTAGCCTCGCTACGAGGTGTTGCCCACTGCGTATTTCTAAGCCACTATTCAAAATCTGTCATCAGGTCTATAATCGATTTCTGACTGAACTACAAGGAAATTCAGTTCACACAGGCTTACTTCCTCGTGTATATGTTCGTCGCACTGCTCAATTGTTTACATAAATCATGGTCTCACGATCCTTCAAAGCTAGACAGTGATGTTTCCGTTTTCAGGATTCTCGTATTACTGAAGTGTTTTGTTATTGCAATCCTCTTCTAAAACTTTATTTTCAGGGATATTTATTTCAGCTAAATTACAATCTTTATTCTTAACGTGATTTCGTCTGCTATAGCGCACACCATGTTATAATGTGATGTATGATGAAGTCTAAAATTTTAATTTTAAGATAAGTGAACTATAAAAATTATATGTCTTCATAAATCGTAGATCTGATTTAGTCGCCAGGGGCCTAGAAAATTGTAAAACTGGAACATTTTAAATTGTAATCACTGATTGTTTTATACAAGCTGCCTAACAGTTGTAACAAACTAGTTTTCAACTACTGTAGTTTTAGTTTTACAGAAGCTACTGCAAAATTCGATTTAATCTGATTAAAACTAAAAAATAATTCAAAAGTAATTAATTGCTTTTTAAGGTGTGCGGTAAATTAAAAAACGTCATTAAATTTAAATACAGCGTAATAATGAGAAGTGTTTTATTGTGTATCAAGTAAATTGACCTATAGGCTTATTTATATGTTTGCAGTTAGTAAGAAACTGAAGCTAGTCAAATAAAGGTTAAATTCTTTACAAATATTCGCCTTGTTCGGTTCGGACGCGTTCGTGTGATGTATTCTAATGTTTATCTATCAGCGAAGGGTTTCTTCAGGCCAATCTGTAGCACTAGATAAACAAACACGCACTACTTCACAAGTACATACAGTGTTTGAATAAATTCATACTCGTTATAAATGTATTTACACTCTTGTTTATGATGACCATAAGTGATGTGTTTGTTTGCTGAATGGCAGAGGTTGAAAGCTTTGAACGTACTTCCGTGCAGCTGAGGCAAATCTCGACGAGCAACGTGACAAATTAACTCAGCGTTAACTAGGGCTGGAACTTGGACATTGCGTTTTCTCGAATGCCAGTGTAATCCAAATTAGCTAGCTCGGTGGAGAAAGGAATAGCGTTAAAACCTGTAGAGAAATTGAAGTACGCTACATTTATGCACACTTAAAATTATTGACTGCTGTAACATGCCGAACGTGAACTGTTGGCTCCACACACTTTCTGTAATAATGTGGGCTTACTCAGGTTTGAATTCATTCAGCGTTCGATATGATTTCAGAAAGTGGTAAGCCGTCAGTATTATAAAGGCAAAAGTCCTTAATGATGTAAGAATAACATTCTTTTTAAGAGTACATATTTATATTTTCCAGGAAAATAAACAATTGGCCACACTATGATTAGGTGCTTTCACCTATCGTACCACCCGGAGCCACATGTGATTACTGAAAGCTAGGTATGGTGATAAAATTACAAAAATGTGCTATTCGTAGACACTAACGTGCTAAGACTGATCACACCACACAACACTGATACGGAAATCGATTCAGCGTGGCTGGTTATTGATTTCCCCGGAACTACAGTCAGGTGAAATCCGCTTTGTTGTAACTAATGTTGTTTGATACGTGGAACGCAGACTGGATTATATACGTGCAGTGCGTGCCCGTTCACGTTCTGGTTTTAACTAGATAATGCAAAACCTTATAAACACGTTTTTACAATACATCTTATTCTAATTACACAATAACACTTCTTATTAAACGTTTTGAGTCCATTTCTCAATTGTTTAATTCATAAAATAGGTGCAATTACTATTTCCACAATATTTGGGTAATGGCGTCTTCAAACGTCCATATGCGATTATTTATAATCGCTTATAATACTATTATTCCTTATCTAATGACATTTGTTTGGTATTCTAACAATAATATATACATTTATTTACATCGGTTTACACTTTGTTATATGAAAATGTTGTTTTTCATATACTAATAGTCTTATCAATATACCTTCTGCTCTCTTTTCTTTAAATTGTCACTGTGTCAATCATTTTACCATATAAGGCATATAATGTTACAAATGAAAATAGTGTACAACTATAGTACCTTGTTAATTTAATGCATTTATTAGCCTTTCGCTATCTGAAAGCTTTCCAATTCCTAGTATTGGGTTTGTTTACCTCAGGTTATGACATGACAGTCAGTTATTTTTTTAATAACTCAATAACTAAATTGCTATTATTACATTTGATATATATTCTCATAGTAGTATCAGATATCCTTCTGACTACTGATAACATTTTTATTTACCTTTGAACAAGTTTGTATGGTGCATTTTGCTTAACTAAGGCGGCATTCCTTTGTGGCTTTGAATCCTCATTTTCCCTCTACTCTGTAGATATTCACTTTTTGCTTCCATTGGTTTACGTACTTAGAACTATTTTCATGATTTCCCGTCATCTGACGTAATAATTGTTTACCTATGTAACTACCAAATTTGGTAACGTTACATATGCCTTCCTATAAGAATTGATTAATTCTGAATCAGTATACTTATATTGTTTTTTATTCTTTTATTGAAGAATTCATCAATTGTTGTACGTTCCATGTCGACTCATATGCTTTTTTATATATCCCTTCACTTTCTTCTATTTGAATCATAATTATTTCTCTTCTATGTAATTATCTCCCTTGTTTATTTAGTTCCCTAATTCCCTAACATAAGTTTAGCTGGGGCAGTACAGAGCGGCTCACTTTGGCATACAACTCCACTGGCCATACTAACATCAATAAATACGGAGGCACATCATCTCCATCAATAATAATAAATGATTGCTGGCATTATTCATCAGTCAATTCATCTCAAATAATCAAAAAACATATAGTGGTCGTTCTTTCGACAAATAATAAATATCCTTGGGATTATCTCACGCATCTGCGGTTTATACATTGTTATACTCTCTTCTTCTTGATTCAACTCAACTAAATTCTTCACACATTACAGGGATAGTTTGTTTTACATTTCATCACTGGTATACTCTCATGATCATCTTCGTTAATATACTATTTTTCATTCTCCTTCGTCATCAATTAATCTCTTCTCTTTGTATTACATTAAACGTCATTTCATAATCTTCTTTGTTTTCGGGGTTTACTTCTTTGGATATAATTCATGAATATATTTTCTCGTGGTTTCAATTGAGATATAGCCCATTTGGTATAGGCTCTCTTCTAGTAAAATACACTAGAAAACACTATGGTTGTGTGTTACCTTTTATCTACATTAATGATACTTATTTGGTTTTGTTTCTACAACTTCTTATTTTCTTCTTCTTCTTTCATATATCATCTATTTCACTGTCTCCTCTTTTATCTGTACGGGTATGTTGTTGTCTTTACTGTTGACGTGGCTCTTGGAAGTAATTCGTGCCAAAGTTGTTGTGTGTCGATCTCGTATAATAATATTTTTCTTTCATTGGTAGTACGGGTACGTTGGTAAACTACTGTTTACGTGGCTCTTGAAAGTATATATTCATGCCAAAGTTGTTGTGTGTCGATCTCGTATAATAATATTTTTCTTTCATTGGTAGTACGGGTACGTTAGTAAACTACTGTTGACGTGGCTCTTGGAAGTAATTTGTGCCGTAGTTGTTGTGTGTCGATCTCGTATAATAATATGTTTCTTTCATTGGTAGTACGGGTACGTTGGTAAACTACTGTTGACGTGGCTCTTGGAAGTAATTTGTGCCGTAGTTGTTGTGTGTCGATCTCGTATAATAATATTTTTCTTTCATTGGTAGTACGGGTACGTTGGTAAACTACTGTTGACGTGGCTCTTGGAAGTAATTCGTGCCAAAGTTGTTGTGTGTCGATCTCGTAAAATTATGTATTTTTCTTTGGTAGTATTATTTGTAAATACAATTTTCTTTATCCTTACATAACTTCTTTGGAACATATTTTTACATTACAAAATTACAATATCGTCAACGTTCATTTTCATAGTTATATATTCACTTCCTATTTAATATAAACAACAAATAATTTTCATATCAATATTTCATCCTTTCTTCATATAGTCAACAATTATTTCCACAATTATATTTTCATTTTTCGCTTATTATCATTAACAAATAATTTTCATCGCAATATGTATTTTTACTTCATATAGTCAATATTTATTTTCACAATCATATTTCCATTTTTCACTTATTAATAAACAATAATCTCCATCGCTATTTTTCACTTTTATCTTATAATTTAATCTTCGATATACCGTTTCATTGAAGCTTGGTTGTATGTGTCCTTTATTCTCTTATTTATTGGGTCTTGTAACTCATAAGTGTTATTCAAGTTGTTTTTGGTTACAGTATATGGGCCTGTGAATAGCAGTAGCAGTTTTTTCGCAATACCTTCAATTGTACTTGGGAGTTCTCGGTTTTTTATGAGTACTTTGTCTCCCACTTCGTACTTTATGATTTTAGGTTGCGATTTCTGGTATTTGAGCCTAAGTTTGTCAGCTCGTTCAACTGCGTTATTGTAAAACTTTGTCTTGTTAAATATGAATTCACTCGCTGGAGGAAATTTTATAATGTCAGTGATTTCCCGGGGTGGTCTTCGCTCATACATAGCCATAGAAGGTGTCTCATCTGTTGATTGATGATAAGCTAAGTTCAGGAAGTCTTCAGCCGGGGATAGATATTCCTCCCATTTCCTCTGCTGGCTGTGACAGTAGGTTCTTAAGATCCTTCCTACTTCTCTCAACACTCTCTCAGCAGGGTTGCTGTTGGGGTGATACACAAACGTTTTGTATGTCTTTATGCCCTGATGGATTAGAGTTTCCCGCCACTTTCGTCCTCGGAATTGCGTTCCATGATCTGTAATTACTGATAGTGGTCTTCCCACTTCAGGTATATATCTAGATATCACAATGTCTAGTATCTTGTTAGTGGTAGCTCGGTTTATTGGATAAAGTTTTGTGAACTTTGTGTAGTGGTCGAATATGATTACTACATATTTGTATTGGTGCCTTCTACCACTTCGTGGAAACGGTCCACAAATATCTAAAAATACTTTTTCTAATTTTGTTGTTGATGTTATGGGTATCATTACCCCTTCTCGTTTTTCATTGCTACACTTGACCATTTGGCATACATGACAATTTTGAATATATTTTCTCACTTTGCGGTTCATGTCTTTAAAGTGTACATGTTCCTGTAGTGCCTTGACTACTTTGACTGCGCCCATGTGACCGTAACGCACATGGTAATCAATTGCTAGTTCTTTCTCAATGGTTTGCGGTATGACAACCTTCCACTGTTCACTATATTTTTGAGTTTTAGTGAACAGTAATAGGTCGTGAGTACAGTAATATGGTGTTATTTTTTCATCGTCTTCTGCCAATCGTTGGATGATTTGTGAGATTTTAGGATCCTTGTTCTGATGAAAGTTTATGTCAGATAGTATGTTGGTTAATTCTGACTTGTTCTTCAATAAGTGGTAGACTTTGGCGATGGTTTCTTTTTCTCCCTCGAATGTCTGGGCTATGATGTTCACTCGGGACAACACGTCGGCCGCTATGTTGCTTTTTCCTGGTATGTATTCCCATTGGATGTTATATTCCTGGAGCGTCAGCGTCCACCTTGTTAATCTACCATGTTTCAGTCTACAATTCTTGAGAAAAGATATAGACTTGTGGTCTTTTCTTACCGTAGTTGGGTATCCTAAAATGAAGGTTCGAAATTTCTCACAGGCAAACACTATACTCAGTAACTCTTTCTCTGTCGTGTGATAGTTCCGTTCGCATTTGTTAAGTGTTCTACTTGCGAAACTAATTACTTGGTGATTACCTTCTTGGTCCTCCTGGTACAATACTGAACCAAGGCTAAGATCACTAGCATCACAGTTCATAAAAAATTGTCTTTCAAAATTAGGATGGTGTAACATTACTGTATCGAGAAATTTTTTCTTTATTAGCTCAAAGGTAGTGTCTTGGTCAGACCCCCACTTCCACTTTTCCTTTGATGATAATTGTGATGAAAATCGAGCCGTCAATTCCGAATAGTTGCGCTGGAATTTTCTGTAGTAATTACAAATTCCGAGGAACGACTATAACTGTTTTTTGTTTTTCGGTATCGGGAAACGCTGTATGGCTTCCATCTTTTCTTGGGCTGGTGTGATTCCAAATTCTGATAAGTTGAACCCCAAAAATTGTACTTCCTTGGCTATCAATTTTGATTTGTCTAGTTTGAGCGTTATGTTGTTTTCTTCTAATTTGTTTAGCACTTGTGCCACCCGGTTACAGTGTTCTTCCCAATTCTCTGATGCGATTAATATGTCATCGACATACACTGTCGTAAATTGCAAAGTATTATGTCCTAGTATTTCATCCATGCATTTAACAAAAATGGCCACAGAGTTCACAAGGCCGAAGGGTAACCTTTTAAAATGATAGTTACGGCCTTCGAAAATAAATGCTGTAAATTTCCTGCTGTTGGGGTGTAACTCCACCTGCCAATAACCACAGACAGTATCCCATATACTGTAATACCTCGTGCCATAAAATCTCTTTAATATCTCGTCGATTTCGCCAGGCGACGTCCTGTCATTAATTATGGACTTATTTATTTCCCTCGCATCCAAGCAAATCCTCACTGCGCCGTTTTTCTTAGGTACAGCTACAATGGGATTAGTGTACGGGGAATTGCTAACTTCAATGATATCATTCTCAATTAATCTTTGTATTTCTTCACGAACGGCTTCTTTAAGTGAAAAAGCGATTGGATAGGACTTTCTCTTGAATTCAGTTTGATCTTTAAATTTCAATTCACATTGAAAGTTTTTTATCTTGCCAGGTGTATCAGAGAACACATGTCGGTATCGATTGTAGGTTTGTATCAGGTTTTCACGCTGTTCATAAGTCAACTCATGTTTAATGTTATTTGTATTGAATGTTCGAATTTCGTTAATCTTTTCTACCCATAATACATCTTCTGGATTGCTGCGAATTTCTTGGTTGATAGACATCTTCTTGTGTTCATGGCCTTCCCGTATATAATAAATTACATGTTCTGGGGGTGCCTTCCTATGTTCTACAAGATTTGCAGTCCATTCAACTTCATCTGCCTTCAATAATACTGTATCTTTGTCCATATTGATTATGGCTGTATACTTCCGCAGTATGTCGCATCCGATAAGTAGTGTAAATGGCAGTCCACTTGCTACGAGGAAGACCATTGGAATTGTCTCTCCATTACTCGATACTTCCAACTGTACTTGGTGTCGAATGGTTTTATTTTGTCGCCCAGTGGCTCCAATGAGTATTATATTATTGATGGGTAGTGTTGGTATTGTTGTTTGGTTTTCTGATTGTATTCGGTTTAATTCTAATTTGTCGATTAACGAGACATTTGCTCCGGTGTCTACCATAGCTGTGGTACTTATCCCGTTGACTTTTATGGATATATACGCAATCTCGCTGTTAGTTGTGTCACTGATACTGTCTTCTTTTTCCTCCATTAGGTCCTGCCTAATGTTTTTGAGATAGTTATTGTGGTACATTTTATTAGATGCCAATTTCGTTGCCAAAATGTTAGACCCAATAGTCCGGTTCAGTGAGGGTGTTGTTAGGCTTTTCACTGCCGGTTCCCATTTAAAGGCAGGTCACCGTTTGTGTGCCTGTCTGTTGAGGTAGATGCTATTGGTTCCTGGGCTCCTTGCCCGTTTGCATTGTGATAGGTTTCGGTTGTTCGAGTGACTGGTCTGTTGCCTTCACTACTGTCGCTTCTGTTCGACCTGTAACCCGACTCTCGTCTTCTCTGTCGCTGTTGTTGGAATTACTATGGTGATTCGGGAAGCTTCTTCGCCCTTGATAGTAATTCCGCCTACCTCCCCCTCTGCTAACATGGGCATAATTCACTCTCCGGAACTGGTTGTGGTTGTGGTTCCCATTGCCCTGTCGCTGCTGGTTGTTTGGGGATTGATTATTGTAGGGTCGATAATAGTTATTACCCCGTTGGTAATGGCCGTCCCTTTGATATCCACTTGGTCGGGGGTTATTGAAATTCCCTCTGTCCACATGATCACTATGATTGCCACCTCCATTCTGACGTGGTCCTGGTTGGTTCTGAAAACGTGGAGGGTTGTTGAACGTCCTTCCATAATTGTTTCTGTCAGTATTATTGGTGGGATTCACATTTCCGGGTCCTCCCCGATCATACGTTTGTCCGGGACCCTGGCGGTTCCGCTGGTAGTATCTTTCTCGCTCATGACTTTCCAGTAGGGCGCACATTCCTTGGATGGTCTTGATTTGTGAGTTTAGCCTACCTTGTGAGATTCCTTGATTGAAGTGATACGCTAACTTGGTGACTAAGCATTCTTCCGGGATGGCTGGCTCTAGGTTTCTGGCCAGGCAGATCTTACCTAGAAAATAAGTGGTCATTGATTGTCTGCCATTCGAGTCAAATTTACCGTTAGTAATGTCATCCCTTATAATGTTTTGGGTTGTTTCAGACCAGTATTTCATTTTGAAAGCTACTTTGAATGCATCGTAACTCTCCACTTCATGTCGAGTCGCTGTCCACCAGTTGTCAAAAGTATTCCGGAATGACTCGTCCAGCATTCCTTTTATGATGGACCATCTATTTTCCCTATTTCTGTTTATAATTTCTTCCACTCTCTCCAAAAATTCCAGTGGATTCTTCACATATGCACGGAAGTCTATCTGCTCTCTACCTTCCAGGTGCGTTAGTCCTGACAGAATGTTTGGGAGTGTTCGTAAGCGGTGCATTTCATCCCTAATATCGTTAAATTCCCTTTGCTGGCGTTCTGTTAATTGTTCTCTGTCACTAGTCACTTGGTGTTTGACGGCATCCACCCTTACGGAAATCTCCTCACATCTCTCACCCAGTGTAGTCTGTGCTGTCATCATCTCGGCTTGCTTCCGCTCTACAACTCCTATTTGGGCGCTGTGGATTTTCTCAACGTCGTTGATTCGGCGGTTGACATCTATCTCCGTCTGTATCAACTTTTGGTTATTATTTTCTCCCTCTTTCCGTAGTTCTGATACTTCTTCGTGAATCTCAGCAGTCAATATGGCAATCCGCTCCTCTGTTG
Source organism: Magicicada septendecula (assembly GCA_034769895.1). Classification (NCBI taxonomy): domain Eukaryota; kingdom Metazoa; phylum Arthropoda; class Insecta; order Hemiptera; family Cicadidae; genus Magicicada; species Magicicada septendecula. Next base: position 1,036,293,989 of record CM068367.1, on the reverse strand, counting down.
TCTCTAAATTTTCTTCTAATTTTTTGTCGACCAACTCGATTGTATTTTTGGCAACTTCTTCCACTTTGTCACTGTTGTTGGCCATTTGTTGCCACATTTTTCGTTATCGTTCTGCATTAATTCGATATCTCGACTAATCTTCGCATTGATCTCGTCAATCTTCTTATTGGTCTGATCGATTTTAATCCCCAACTCTGCAGACAAATCCTCCTTCATTATTGCCATCTTCTTTTCCAATAGCTCTTCAGTCTTTTTCTGTCCGTCTTCCATCCTCCTGTTGGTTTCATTTATCTTGTCATTTAACTCCTCCTTCAGCAATTCTATATTTCTCTGGCTCTCCTTCTGGCCTTCTTCTATATTCTGGTTCGTGGATCGACTGGTTTCCTCTATTTTATTGTTCAACTCTTCCTTCAAAGATCGATTGTCCTCCTTTAATGATTCTTGGCCCTCTTCTATTTTCTTGTTGGTTTCCTTCAGAACTTCTTCCATCGTCGCCCTCAATATTTCCATGAAGTTCATTCCTTCCGGTAGCATTAGCTTTGCAGGTTGACTTATTTCCTGTTGAACTTCTTGGGGTATGACTTCCGGCTCATCATCGGGTTGCTGAACCTCCTCCGCCGGTTCAAGTTGTTTATCCTCGATTTCTAATAAAATCTCTTCAACATCTTCTGTTGATGTTGCCTCTTTCTCTTCTAGTCTGGCCTCCCTCTATGCCTCTGCTGCTCGCTTTTTTGAAGTTGACCTTCTGTACATCCTGTCGCTGGTAATGCACTTGCTGTCTCTCAACGAATTAGGTGAGGAAATTATTCGTTTAATTGCCTAAATTGCTGACTGTTTTCTCCCTAATCCGCGCTCAGACGTTGGGCGCCACGTTGTAACGTGATTACGGTTGCAACGATATAGTGTAGGTGATTGTAGATACGCTCCGGTATCCACAACGATATAAGATAATTAAATTTTAAAATGGAATTATTAGTGTTGATTATTAATAGTTGTGTGGGTATTCCCGTTTAAATCTCTCAATTTAAAAAAGTATTTTAGCACTTCACTTTTCACCTCCCCACTTACCATATGTGGATGTTATTACTGTTCTGTTTGGTGACTGCTTCTGCTGCAACGTACACTTTATACATACATGTGGATATTCAACTTGAATACCCTAGGTGATACACATGCACAATTAAATAAAATAGGGGCTTAATTATGATTTGAATTATATTGAATATTTAAATTCTGCCACCACCTTCTGATAGAACTAGTTATGATAATTAAACTATTTTATTTTGAAATCAAAAAACTCTTTCCACTGGTAAAAATAATTGAGGTTTATTAACAGTTTTGAAATGCCATTAATTCTTTTAAATAACAATCAATTTCTAATATCTTGACAAAATAATAGTTATTATGAACAATTTTTAAAAGAAACTCTTTTAACCTCAAGGCTGGTAACACTGAAGGTTAATACAATAATTTTAGTTAGAGAGGTTATGTCCTCTTTACACAGTTAAATTACCAAGTTCGTGTGATCTTTGAAGTTGCATGATACCAGATACAAGATGTTGTCTTTTATAACAATATTTAATAAAGAATTAATATAAAACAAACAAACAAATATTAAAATTAAAAGTCGGTACCATAGAATCGATAACTATCGTACTATCGTACGCTGGATACAAGGACACAGCAATTACCTTAATAACACGTGCGTTGAGCTGCACTGCTAAAATTTACTATTATTATTTAATAGTTGGTTATAAAAATCATTTATTGGCAAGAGAAAAAAAAATCTATAATAGAAAAAAACTCTTGTGAGAGCTTTCATTTGATTTATATTACTTGAGAACAGAATTATGAAAAGGTGACAAGTTGTCGTTATTATTTATAGGTTAGCTAATAAACGTAAGTAGTTATTGTGGATAAGTAAATTATTCATTGAGTTCTTAATAATCTAAACACATATATTTTATTCATAATGTATTTGATGTGTAACTATCAGTTAATTAGAATACCTTTCGCAAAACAATTATTTATTAGTCAAATCAAACGAAATGAGTCAATTGAGCGACTAATCATTTCACTCCTATTTGTAGTATTTAAATTAATATTGACTTCTTTAATTACGATAAAATCATAAAAACATTTATTTCTTAAGTTAAAAATGCGAAACAATTCTTTTATTTAACTCTGATAATTTTCATCATAATGAATACACTTCGATACTACTGACTAGAGTAGTACCAAAACAATAATTTTCCGTTCATTAACAGAATTATTATTTCTGTTCTATTTGTTAAATAATGAAAATATAGTACTCCCTGGTTTTTTATAAACACAAAACTCGAAAATACGACCGATATTATACACTGGTCGTATTTTATTATTTGAATTCACTCCGCACTGTACACTCGTTATTTCTTTGTTATGTGTAGGTTAGGTGTGTGTAGCGTGACTCATGTACGTGTCGCGCACAATTTAAATACAACTTCATACGTTTCTTCATCGACCTTGCCCGTCGAATTATTCATGTAGACTCTTTGACGACTGAAAGATGACTGTGACGCTTCACCTAAGCGTCTCTGGCTTGTCTGGTTGTTTTAATTCATTTGATTGGTTCAAATTGTCGAACTCTCCACCCCAAAACACTTCGATTGAATAAAACTTTTAATTTTTACCAATTTCTTATATGGGTTGGAGACTATAGTGACGTAAGCGTTGATACACAATATGATTAAAAAGTTTATAATTGTTATAACTTTTTTATTAATTGTCATATCGTTGAATAGTTGGTGGCAATAGATCGCGGACACCTTGGGCTTTAAATAAAGTCTAAACAAGAATAAAATCCGTCCATTATTAACTCACTACAACTATTTCACAAATTCCTATGGTGAATCTTAAAATTAATAAGTTTATTTCACCAGATCTTATTCTAATTACACAATAACACTTCTTATTAAACGTTTTGAGTCCATTTCTCAATTGTTTAATTCATAAAATAGGTGCAATTACTATTTCCACAATATTTGGGTAATGGCGTCTTCAAACGTCCATATGCGATTATTTATAATCGCTTATAATACTATTATTCCTTATCTAATGACATTTGTTTGGTATTCTAACAATAATATATACATTTATTTACATCGGTTTACACTTTGTTATATGAAAATGTTGTTTTTCATATACTAATAGTCTTATCAATATACCTTCTGCTCTCTTTTCTTTAAATTGTCACTGTGTCAATCATTTTACCATATAAGGCATATAATGTTACAAATGAAAATAGTGTACAACTATAGTACCTTGTTAATTTAATGCATTTATTAGCCTTTCGCTATCTGAAAGCTTTCCAATTCCTAGTATTGGGTTTGTTTACCTCAGGTTATGACATGACAGTCAGTTATTTTTTTAATAACTCAATAACTAAATTGCTATTATTACATTTGATATATATTCTCATAGTAGTATCAGATATCCTTCTGACTACTGATAACATTTTTATTTACCTTTGAACAAGTTTGTATGGTGCATTTTGCTTAACTAACTTGCTACATAGTGTTTGTTTACATTTGATTCCACAATCATAGTCATTTAGTTTTCAATAATTTGTCTATAAAATTACTATTCTTATACTTATGATCTGTTCTCATAGTAGTACTAGATGTTTTTCTAACTACTGGTAACACTTTCAGTAATCCTTGGACAAGTTTTAATAATGTATCTTGCTTAACTAGTTTGTCACATTGTCTTTGTTTACATCTGGCTATATATTCATAGTCAGTTAGTTTTCAATAATTTGATTATGAAACTATTATTATTATAACTGTGATCTGTTCTCATAGTAGTATTAGATGTTTTTCTAACTACTGGTAAAATTTTCAGTGATCTCTGTGTAAGTTTTAATAATGTATTTTGCTTAACTAGCTTGTCATATTGGGTTTCTTTTCATCTAGCTTTGTGCTATCATATTTAATCTGCTTTATGTGCTGTGCATTTCAGTATAAAATATTACTTATTAGTGTGCATCATTATTTATAATGAATTTTTGAATGAAAACAATTGTTGATGGTTGCTTGGTTTAATTAACATATATGATTTTGTGTTATAGGTGCACTCCCTATTGGGGTTATGTATCAATGTGCAACATATTCTTATGCAGTAGTTGCTTCTACTATTATGACTTCATTATGGTACTTTATTACAATGGTTTAATTGTTGATTAATACACATGTTTACACTATTTTTCTAAACAATAACACAAATATTCTTAATCTAATGGTATTACATTTCTTGTTGTTGTACCTAATTTCTGGTACATTGGTTGTTTGATACTTAACAAACTAACTTGTTTGTTATTATTTTTTCTGGACTTTCTTTATATTGTATTCTGTTTTGCCGTGGCATTCAGTTATATTTCATTTTAAAACTTAACAAAGCTTTTATTATCAGGTTTTATGAACAATGATTTTACTGTTCTATCTTACATTTCACTTGGTGGTCTTATGATTATCTATTTGGGATTACAATCTTGATTAAATTGGTCACACTAATTGTCTGTGCATTTTAACTATTTAATCTTTGATGTTTCCACTATAAAGGTAACACATTTTCTTCTATTATAAACCTTCTCACTTGTATTGTCTGTGGGGTTTATTTAGGTTAAAATTGGTTAACTGGTTACAGGTTCTCACACTCACATTAAGTATTCACTATTACTGTTTGTGATTTCTTAAACATGCTAAACACTGTTTCTTCATAGTTGATAATCGTTATTCTTCTTCCGGTCACTAGTATAGCTCCTTGTATACTTGGTGAATGGTGATTTCTTATAATTAAACTATAAAGTTTTACCTTAATCCGTCAATGTGATCGCTTAACTTTTCTTCTTTTCTTCTAACGCGTTTCGGATTGTTAATCCATCATCAGAGGTTAAAATAATTCGTCGGTTAAGACTTCGTTAAACATTAAAAGTTGCGTAAAAGACATTTAAAAATTACACTAAAAGAACATTTAAAAATATAGTCCACAAACACAGCGACGTAGCGGATGCGAGTGCGCACTCAATACCGGTCAGCGACGTACTGCCGTCGTATTGAGTGCGCACTCGCATCCGCTACGTCGCTGTGTTTGTGGACTATATTTTTAAATGTTCTTTTAGTGTAATTTTTAAATGTCTTTTACGCAACTTTTAATGTTTAACGAAGTCTTAACCGACGAATTATTTTAACCTCTGATGATGGATTAACAATCCGAAACGCGTTAGAAGAAAAGAAGAAAAGTTAAGCGATCACATTGACGGATTAAGGTAAAACTTTATAGTTTAATTATAATAATTGTGACGCGGATACCAATACAATGACTTTAAAAAAGGTGATTTCTTGTATTGTACATACATTATCTTCACTCTTCGTGTCATTTTTCCTTGCTCTTCTTCTTTCTTTCTTCTTTTGGTTTAAACGTCTCCTCCAATATTTCCATTTGTAGTAGTCGTTGTTCCATAGTATTTATATTTTATAAGTAGATTGGTTGGTTTGCCATCATTGTGGTTGCTCTTGAATTGTCTCGTCTTCATTTTACGTAGTCATGATTTTTGTTGGTTCCCCTCACTGTTGGAAACCTGTTGTCTTCTTTTTATCTTACATAGTTATTATCTTCGTTGTTTCCCCTCATTGTTGGAAACCTGTTGTCTTCTTGTTATTCTATGTAGTTATTATTTTTGTTGTTTCCCCTCACTGTTGGAAACTATTGGGTCTGGTGTCTAACATTTTATATTGGCTTGTAGTCATTTTCTTTCTCTCTTTCGTACTCGATGATGCTATATTACACTTCCTTCTTCTTTGTTGGAATTTTACAATAATGTATCTGTAGATATTCACTTTTTGCTTCCATTGCTTTACGTACTTAGAACTATTTTCATGATGTCCCGTCATCTGACGTAATAATTGTTTACCTATGTAACTACCAAATTTGGTAACGTTACAATATATATATAAAATAGCAAGCGGTGAATATCATTTTGGCAGCCTGAATTAATCGTGATAACTGAAAGATACAGATCTAGCTAAACTAACTTGAATATTGTGTCAGGAACATTCATTTGTTAAGATTAAAGGAAAGAAACCATGTAACAAGAGGAAGTGAGGTCTTTCTCTCAAAGTTGCATCTGTGCCAAACTGCATGTAATCGGTTGCAGCAGATTCTGCAAACACTGATTTCTATTTATATGAAAAAGTATATATCCTTTGCATTCTATCAGCAGTTTCTGACACTATTTAGCAGATTAAACAGAACTATTTGATAGGTCGTACATATAACCTGCTTTAACATCAGTTATAGCTTGCTGTTTAATATCCGTAAAAAAATATTCGACACGGTAATATCTGAGACGACCCCCCGAAGTTCAGACCGTTACATTGTTCCGATTAGTCACATTTGCTCTACCACGCCAATCGTTCTCCCTGTAGCTTTCAGTTCCAATTCGTACATAAGTACTTGAATATTTCCTCAGTAATAATTTTTGTACGTCTATGAGGTCAGTAAATTTTGGCCGATTTTTACAAAATCGGTTAACGTAGCAGCTTCGAACAATTCGTCATTTTTTCGCTGTCCCTTAGACTGCACGATTATTCTCCGCTCGTCGAGAACTCGCAACGCCATACAGAGACTTTGGTATTCCAGAAGCTGCCGGCCAATTGTGAGTCACGATTCGGTGCATGTTATTTGACAGCGGTTTAGTGTAAACAGTTAATTTTTAATTATTATATACAGACATTTGTAATTGTCGTTTTTCATTATGTTCTACTATATTGTATGTAGAACAATTATAAACTGTGTTGTACACCAGTGGTTTTGTTTTCTGAAACTGTTACTAAAGATGTGAGTAATGATTTCTCTGGTATTCAGTTGCTTACTCCGCTGTTATAAGATCGCCAACCATATGATCGTCGTAACGACGAGAGTCTCTTAAATGATGTGTGTGTGTGTGTGTGTGTGCGCGCGCGCGCGCGTGATAAATAATGCATCCTCCTTTCCTCTGCCTCCACCCAGGACCACCCGTCTCTGGTTCTCGCAGTTTCAAACCAACAGATTTTGTTTGACACAAAAGTTACAGTTTAATACCGTATATGCTAATTTCCTTGACAGCTCGGTTGAAAACAACTTCTGATTATCTAGTTATTGCAGCTAATCACTCCCACCAAGTCTATTTAATATATTCTCTATTCCACAATAATTTGTGGATAATAGTTTGCAGCATAAGCCAAGACCTACAGCGTTTTATGATGGGTTGTAGGGGTGGGGGTAGAGACGCCTTTTCTTTAAACTTCAGTAATCGAAGCAGAGCGTTAACGAAAATCTTTTTTCTATTTACAATACATTTGTGTATCTTAGTATGTTGTCCTCAAACGTCTGCAACCACTACGTAAAGAGTAGACACGACACAAATAACGTGCACCATTGTAGGATACACCTGCAGTCCTGTTGCTGCCCTTACCATACAGGGGAACATCCTTTACAAAGAAAAATACATTCATTGTTTCGTTTCGTTTCATTTGGCCATGATAACTCCATTGCACTGTCAAAAAGAAAGAAACTAAGGGAGTTATTCACCATTGTCTTGCAACGCTTGGAATATCGGTCTTTACGGTTCAGTATGCTTATGTTAGATTTAAACATGTTTTATTACTTATCAGAAAAAGAAATATAAATGATAACTTTGTTGTGCAATATTACTGTAGGCCTATCAGAACTATAATATCCTTTATTTTTTAAAGGATACTAGAACAATATTATTTATTGTAATATAAATGATAAAGTACTATCGTTCAATTAAACATTAAAAACATTCGAATATGAGCAAAAATGTGAAATATTTACAGACTTTGGCTAAAATGTGATCTAAACGTTAGGAATGTGGAAATATGGTTATTCATTTATAGAACTTCGTGTGACGTGTGATACAAATCCAAGCCACGTTATTCTATTATTATTATTATTATTATTATTATTCCCTCCTTTCCGTTTCAACCATCGACGGCCTGCGAATACACAACTTCCTTCATTTTCTGAAATTCTTTTCTCATGCATCAGTATTCCTTCATTTTTTTACCCAAAAGTATATATAATTATAGACGTGTACATTTGATGTATTATGCATATACTGTAGTAGGCATTGAAGTCAACCCGCAAGGTAACGTTACCACGGGAGTAGGACTACAGGCGCGGGCGATGTGTCTGCTTTTAAATTGCTTAATGAGCCACGTCCGTATTTTCTCTAATGAATCCGCATGTGACACTTTCAGCAGCCCAGAGAGAAAGAAAAAGATTCTTAAGAATCCTCTGTATCAAACAAGGGGTAATGTTGTAACACTACTTTCTGTCGTTAACGCATTAAGGATGTATCATTTTATTTACCTGAAACCGAGCCTTTCAATGCTTATGAAATAAAGACAGATTTCTCTATACCGATCTGCGATTTGGATTTCCGCGCCCAGCTCCCACCACATTTAACAAAATTGTAATACTGCTGTATCATTTAATCATACTGTTGACATATTTTTGAACTTACGTAATGTATGAAATGACATTGTTTAATAATAATAATGAACATTCAGCAGTTATTGGTATGTCTGTTATTCCGTCTCAGCACAACTCCCGCGTACACGCACGTCCATGTTATTGTTTATTTCAATTTAGTTAGTTTTATATTTACTTTATGTGGAACTAACTTCGTAAATTTAATTGAATGGTAGGCCTATACCTCATCATGGTTACCGTGATGTAACGCAATAGTGAACACTTCAGAAAACGCATGTAAACAAAACAAAACAAATATAACCATAGAAAAAACATCACAACATTGAAAACAAAATAAAATGTGTGACGAAAGGGATTTAATAGTAACTATTCGATGTGGGTATGTGTATGTGTGTGTGTGCCCGCGCGCGTGTGTGTGTTGTGGTGTGAAATAAACATTGCCAAAACTGTGTTTTGCCACCGCTCAGCGAATGCCTCCCGAGTCATTCTCAGTGTTTCTCCATGCAGAAGTACGTGAGCGCGCGCAGCCGCATTTCTATGTTGTTGGCTTTTTGGACTTTACTGTGTTCTTCTTCCCCGTTTTATTCTCTTCGTTTCAGTATTCGCTTTGATTCTTTCCCCACGCATTCCTAAGGAAGATATCAGAGCAGACGTTAAAATGTGCAAGAAATTGAACAGAAAAGAACGAAGCCACATCCAGAGAGCTAACAGAATGAGCTGACGGAAAATAAAAGGAACACACATGCTGCTTCACATAATTTTGTGTGTGTGTGTTTACGCGGGCGCGCTCAGATGCTTATAAATATTGTAATGGCAAATATATGCCTATATTAAATTTAAACTGACAACATTATTTATAATACTCAACATTTTCTAGCTTATTTACGAATTTATAGTTACAGTTTATCTAACGAATTATGAGGTGAACACACTTGGTTAGCCTGTTCAGTTCAAAATACCTACCAGGAATAATTGGAACTAACAAGCAAGAGAAGAATTTTGAAAAAGCAGTTGTTAATAAGTAATAAAGCTGATAATAAAAATACGGTACATAATAAAGTAGAACTACTTAGAAAATAATTTTTAGGATGTGTGAACTTTTAAAAAGGACAAAAAAGCTCTTGTCACTTGTTGGAAAAATTCAAAATGGTAATACTTCACGTCAAATATTAAGGCTAATGTTACTACTTAAATGGTATGTTTTGCGCTGCGCCGACCTAGTATGCGAAAAATACTCAAAATTTGTGTCAAACGTTCAGCAGAATGTTGCAATGAAACCATACAAGCTGCCCAACTAGGCGAAGGTCACTCCTGTATTGATTTGCAAGGCTCCGGGAAACTGCAACGCATACGCTGCATCTGCATCCAGACCGTGACCTTCTTACTGCACCGTACAGTCCATGAATTTGGTCCAGTTTTTACGTTGCGTTGCAGATACTTTTATGAACAACTACTTCCGGCCAAATAGCAAACGCTTCTAAACAAGGCTGTGTCCCAATTTGCACCAGTTAGTAGGCCTACTTTGCCAAAGCGGTCCCATTTGTGACGTTCCTTACCTTCTGGTCCTTTTTTGTTTAATTTTAATACAAGCACGTTAAACAATGTTGGCACTGCAATATTCATTTAAAAAATACTTTCTTCAGTAGTTATAACAGCAATATTTGTTGTACACGTATAACTTAAAAAGTGTCTGTAAAGGTCAAGTGTCTGTAAAAACTAAATATAATCTGAATGCAAAATACCTCCTGATCTGACCTTCCCTTAGCTCCTGCAACCCCCTCACCATCTTCACTCCTCACACATGTTCCGATACACACCCTAAACCCTAAACACTTGTCCGCCCTTTAGTGTTCACTCATCTCTTTGACAATGGCTTAAGAAGTCGAAACAGCTGTCAGAGTTAAATAAAATCTGTGAAACGTACCTAGTGTTTATATATTTTTAAAAAAACTTTGTATTAATATGTTTCACCAAGTGCCCAACGAGTCATCAATTAACTCTTTAATATATTTGACCATTATAAACAGCGCTCTAAAGTTGATGGGGATCACACCCGTATGACCAACCTCAGCTGTCAAGATATTGTATGAATTTCCTGTACAATTTTTTTGTAAGTTTCGAGGCCGAAGACGTATGATTCAGAAGGAAACGGAGCATAATATTATACAAAAATCGTTCGAGTGTTTATAGTAACGAGAAAGATATTGTTACGACGTCTCAGAACAATCTACGTGTTTATCGAACGTTCCAGAGAGATCCAGAATGTAAGCGTGTGGCGTACGTACTTGTAGACGCATCTACGAGAAAGTTCTCGATGCCGCCAGCCGTGCGGACTGTCAAGGCCGCAGTTAATTACGTAGTTCATACGCACGCTACGACGCAATTAGGAATCGTCTAGATATTCGACTAGCTATAAATACAGGTACTCAGCGACGTTCAGTTTAGTACAGCTGTGATATATTTCCAGAGCGGTTCGAGTTATTACTGTGTACGTTCAAGTAGTTATTAGTGAAGTGTTGCGTTTTATAATCGGACGGTATAATTGTAATACAACTGAGTTTTAATATTCATTTTCATTTTAACAATTTTCATTTGATTTGTTGTAGAGACTGTGTTTTAATTACGAACTGTTTTACTGTAACAATTAAAGGTGTGATTAGTGACTTAATTGGTGTCTTGTACTTATTTTGTTTCCACTGTACCTACGACGATCGAGTGACCGTCGTAACAATATATTCATTCTCGCGTAGAAACACAATAATTTGTCTTCATAATATATTCTGAAGACGCTAAAAATCTACTTGCTGTGAGACAATACAATTAGATCGTAGCATTAAAGGTATTACATGTTTTCCTTCAATGAAATTAAGTATCTAATTTTATTATATATATTGTAATTAAACCTTGTAGCTCCCGTGTTATTTTGCCACACGTTGGATGCGTCAATTTGTAATCAAACGCTATGTCCTTCTAATTGTAAACGTGTATAAGTGTAATTGGTGTAACGTGTCTCATCAATCCGTCGTCGCTCTGGAACGTAACTTACGCTAATTGTGTCCGTCGCGAACGTACGAATAACCAGGTATCGAAGTCTGTACCTGTTGTTCACTAGGGGTGTGTAAATCCCGGGTGGCGCCAAATTTTTTAATTAAAACAATTAAAAAATTTTATGATGATAGGGCGAGTTCTCCTCAGGCGGTGTGGAGTATTCAAATTTATTCCCGCCTCGGTTCGACCTTCTTAATCAGGCCGGTAGTTCGTTGAGTTGTCTACCTGAGCGCTTGCCGTCAATACTACCTGTTCGTTAAAATGTACACAAATTATAATACACCTTCCTAATGAAATTAAGACACAGTGGTTACACTCAGTACTTGTTTATTATTTGGTGATTATTAATTATTCAGTTTAACGCAGATTATATTTTGTTTTTTAATACATTTGCACCGGCAATTAATATAAGACAATTTCTCTAGGGTTTGACAAATCGATTTTGAACGTCTCAGACAGTCAATGATGGCGACTGTAGAAGTTGTTTACAAATATTTTCGTTCAAACGTCTTGGATTCTTGTGATTACGATAAAAGGATTATTAATGATTATAACAATAAAAATACACTACCTTACATTATTTATACTTAAATAATATAATGTGTAGCTATAACTTGTTCCTGGAGTGTATTAAAAGTGTTTCAAAAGTTCGTAAACTAACAGCAGGTTAATTTTACTAGTTGACAATTTTCAGTGTCTTAGTTTTTTATTTAATCTTTGAAAGAAATTATATGCAGTTTATAGTGAGAGTTCAGATTACTGTGAGAAAGATTTAAAGTGAGTTTAATTCTGAAATTTGGGTAATTTAATGATACCTAACACATCAGTAGACTGGGTGTACTCAGTTGTTCAGGTAAAAGGAATTGGGCTGCAATCATATTCAATTTTCAATTGTCTAGGACGTCTGGCATCTTTTTCAAATTAATCGTAGCAATTTATTAATTTCTTTTTTACTTAATTGGTCCTCGACATCAGTTAAATGGTTTCAGTCATCGTCTGCTTCCTTCTTGTTCATTTGTTGTAATTTTGTTTACTATTTTGACTTTTTAAATTAGAATTTTGATCGTTCACGATTTGGCTTCTATTCTGCAAGAGCGTCACTTTACGAGTAATAAGATCTAAGGGAAAATTCGTAACCAACGTCTGTTTTCATGGTTACAAATTAATTCTGATTGGTTAATCTTGTCTTATAATCATTGTTATCAATTTTGAATTTTCGTTCAAAATAACTGCATATCTTCTGATTGCTTTTATTCTTCTGTCTTCCTCCCTACATATTAAATATTATCACTACTGTTATTATTTCCTTTCAAAGATTATTTTGATATCCCATAAGGTTGGGTTCTTCAAAATATTAATGTTTGTACAATTATGTTAATATTTGTTAACTATATTTCTCTTTTAATGTAAGTCCTTATTCTAACATTTTTCTTTTAATATGATTTACAAATTATCCTTGGCCGGTTACTCGCCTTGGATTTGTTAATTTCTTTGTTGATTTTATACAATTTGTATTTATTTGTTTTTTACAGTTGGGCATTTCATAGGCCTAAGTAGCCATTGATTATATTTACTTATTTTATACCAATTATAACTCATTTTATTCTAAAGTGTTTTGTTTTGTTATTATAATTGATTTGTTTATTGGTTAATGTGTTTTGAATTTGTTTTTGTACTGATTATGTGTCAATATTATTTTCTACATCATGGCTTGTCAATTATTTCATAACTGATTTTCCCGTGTTTATTATTTCTGTATTGATTTACCTTCTTATTTATTTAACTTGCCATTGTCAACAATATGGCTATTATTTACTATTCTTTATTACATAAAATATAACAACTAGGCCTATGGACTATACACTTCCTTCAGCCATATCCTATTTATAAATTGAATTGAACAATCTTTACAAGTTATTAGGTAATGTTGGTTTACAATACATTTCATTCTTTACTATTTTTTGGGTGAGAAACATCATCACTCCTTTTAAACTTACTGAATCGATTATACCTTATAACATGGGGTGTTTATTGATTGCGTTTTTAATTTCTTATTTCTTTACTAATCTCTCCCTCCAATCCATGGTAACACTAACTGTTTACCTTACATGGGCTTTCTCCCCTGAATAACATCGTATCCTTCATTTATATCTAATCTAAATACTATCTTTTAATTACTATTACCAATACAATTCTTATACGTTCACTATTAAATCATTTAGTGTTTATCACTGATTTACTAAGTGTTTTCTTATCATCACTATTTTTTATCATATTATCATTTACAATATTCTTTTTTATTCATAACCTTCACTTTTAAACTATCTGGTGTTTATCCACTGATTTACTCATTATTTTGGGGGTTTTTACACTTTCACTTTTGGCACTTCTTAAACTTTTTATCTTAAGTGTTTATTAGTGGGTAATCCCTATCATTACTTTTTCTTGGTCACTTAGTTATTTTTATTTCTCACTATCTCACTATCTCTCTCTCTTTCTTTACAAATATTATTTATACTTAATAAGTTCATGTCTTTCTAGATTTCTTACTTACATATACTTCTAATTCTTGGGTTAGTGTATTTTTATTTATCGGGTTTTATCAATTATTAATTACATTTGTCACTTAGTCAATACTACTACTTATTTTTTTTATATTGGTTATTTACTGGTTTCGTTTCCTTTATGATAGTTGATTGTATCATTTCTCCCTTCCCTATTCTATACTATTTGTCTGTGTTTTATTATTTTGTTTCACTTTATTTCCTGTATATTTGATTTGTCATTTTTTTTTTCATTTTTCTTCTCCTTCATTTCCATTTTGTTTCATTTTATTTTGGTTTTTATCTGGCCAATCTCTGGGGTTGGGTCAAAGTCATTTGTCTGTTAGTCTAGTCTATAATTTTATTTAATAATCACTTTTGGTTTACCATTCTTCCTCCTTCTTTCTTAATTACATTTTATATTTTTATTCTCTTCATTATTTATTTATCAAAATATATTACTTTTTAGCATTTCTTACATACTTATAGATATCAAATATGATCTGAATTTGGCGATGTTATATAATATATATATATACACGTGCGTGCGCGCGCGCGCGTGTGTGTGTGTGTTTACTGCTTACATAGAGTAGCCGTTTTTAGACATAGAGTTTTAAAGTTTTTAAAAGGGATAATAATTTTAAATGAATGTTATTTAATGTAAATATTCCTAAAAAGTGAAAAATCGTTCATAAACGTCAATTGTTAAACACATTATCTAACGCAATATACTCGTTTATTACAGTACTTTCATTATACATTTGTAAAGCAACCTAACTACAATAGCAGCATAACAGACCTTTGTGAAACTATGTCGATAATCATTTATTCCTTCGTTGAGATAATTCCCATGACAATACGTATGAATGTTTGGTATTCATGAAACAGTTTCAGTTTAAAATTATTCTGTTGATTTTCTCTCTCTCCTATGGCGCTACAGCCCAAATCGGGCTCTGGCCTCCACCAATCTCCGCCTCCAATCCACTCTATCCACTGCAACCCTCCTCCAGTTTCTTATCCCCATGTCTCTCGGGTCCTCTGCAACGCCAAATTCCCAACTCTTCCTCGGTCTACCTCTAGGTCTCGTTCCCTCCCATGTACCCAGCAAAGCCCTCTTAGGGTTCCTTCCTCGACCCCTAAATCTGTTGATTTACTAACCAAATATAACAATTTAATAACTCATCAAAGATAATTGAAAAACTGTTAACAGAGACCCCGTTTCATAGAAAGTAGAACGTAATTCTTTCAGTGAAATCTCCGTAGGGCTATACTATTGATCATGTGAAGCACGTTTACTGAAGCTGTTTCTCAGAGGGATTACTTTAATAGATGAGGTTTGGTGATGATGCTCACTTCATCTATTCCTCGTGTTTGAGATGAGAGACAAGAAGTTATAGTATGGGAAGCATGAAAGACAGTTGACTCCTACGTATGTAAAAAAATTACATTAATCACTGCCTAGGATATAGGATAGTGCAATTTCACTAAGCACGTAATCGTAAAGCAACTTGGATGTTTTTACGGCAGTTGGTTATTAATTGGTACTAGTACTGACGGAGAGGAGGCGGTTAACTGCAATGTCACCACAGCGGAAGGTAGTCGCGAGAAGAGAGTTGAGATGATTAGCACCAACTCCAAAAGCAGGATTGTGGCTGATATAAGATTAGCCTAACAATTAAAGTGTATCGCGAGGAGTACAAGAAATCCGGTAAATAAGTAGATTGATTTTGACTGCATATTAGTTTTCTTCGTCATATTTCTATACCTTGAACGTATATTTCGCTCAAGTCCATAAATTGCAATCTCTAAAATCATAAAATGTGTATCTGTTTTATCAAAAATATTACGTTATGTAAGTGTAGACCCACCTTAAGCAAATTTTTGGATTTGTTATTCCGTGTTTGTGCCCCTACTACCATTGAAATTCAAGAATAATTTTAGCTATTGTCAGACTGGCTTTACGCAGAAGAACGATACAGATGTCAGAACGCAGATACGGGAACGATCCACACGCGATGAACCTATGTTTGTCAGTATCTATGAAGTGCAAGTGCTAGCACTGAGCAACAGCTGTCTAATCCCACAGGTACACGCGGAGTAGTGTGACGGCCACTAAACTATTTTATGATTGTACACTTTCTAATACAATTTTACGGTTATACATTTACTGAGGTGTGAAACAGTGAAATTATTTGTTCAATTGACCAAGTTCGCAGCGACTGACTGTGTATGCTCTATTGTGAAATACTTTTCCTTCTTGTATAGACCACCATGTGGCCAAGGTCGCTATTTAATCGGTTGTTATTGTGTATGCTCATCATACGTAACATAGTCATCAATTACTAGATTGCGTAACACTTTTATATAACTGGTTTTGTTTATTCGTTTTGACGTTTCTGTACCGCGCACGTGTTCCGCTTCCACATCTCTGTGTCAGGCCAAAATCTGAAAACAATCTTTAACTCAATAATCACTTTACGCAGGTCAGTAAATACTGGTCACAATTATTTTACCGATAATAGTCTCAGAGTTTCTTGACCAACGTGGATTATGGTTTAAGTAGTAATTTCTAACTAAGTGGATACTACATGAGTCTAGTTCGAAGTTTTCGGCTAGTACATCTACTCATATTAGACCAATTCCCTTGCAGAAAGACTAGAGTTCCAGAGAGTGACAGTCATCCCATACCGACTCTTAGATGTTTTGGAAAATTTAGTGAAGAGCCAAGTGGAACATTTGCAACCAATGCTTCCCGTCGAGAAAGGAAGAACTTGCTAACTGGGACACTGTTATAAAGGATCCTTATCTAAAGGATGCTTCTGTACTGTGGTTAAAGTTGAAGATATACAATGAGACTGCTAAGTCAGGACTTCTCAGAGTGTTCTTGCAAACTGGCAAGAATGTCACGATCCAATATCTTGATACATTTCGATTATATTCTACATAATAATTTTAGTATTATATTAACGGTCGTACAATTATGTACGAAAAACGCTGAAATGAGACCGATAAGTGCCGAATATAATTTAGTGTAAACCAATTGAGTATTAAATGAACACAACTATATTAGTTACATTTATGTTGGATGATGACCTGAAGTCAAACCATCATGTGATATTTTTCCAGAAGTCTTGAAACACTAACTTAACTTAATCTTTTACTTGTGCTAACACTACACAAGTGCCAGTGTCCATTTGTCGTTTACTGTCAAGTGACAGCTGCAGTAGTAAATTATTGTATCATTATTCTGATTTTGTGATTCAGAATTGTTATACTACATTATGCTGAATTGGTATGAATTTTTTTATTGTTTCTTGTTTCAAATTTGTATGAAATTATTTTTATAAGAAGTTTTTTTTTCAATTATTTCTGATTATGTCCCATTGTCAGTAACTTGTCAGTGTTTTGTATTTTCGTGTAGTTAAAACGTCAAGTGTAGTATATTTAAATAAACTTTTTAAGTATATTTTATTTTGTTTATGTTCGTCTCTTTCAAATACGTTAATTTTAAAATTGGTGAGAATAACAATTTTATATACAGACTAATTTGGAGTAGCATTGTGTTAAGACTTTAGTAAAAATTTTAATTTTTTAGTGAATATTATTGCAAAGGCAGAGACAAAACTAATCAGTTGGAATATATAAAAATATCTTATAAAACTACTTGTGAATAAAAGTTAATTTAAAAATGTATTACGCAGATTACCGGTACTGTATAAACAATATAAAATATATTATTTTTATTATCTTTCATGTAGGTTGTAAGCATCGTCGTGAGACGCTAATGCAGGAAGAATAAAACAATCCTAAATTATATTACATTTTATTAGTATTATTAAACCTATAGCGTCATAGTGAATGATGATAAACGCCTTCGGTTTATCTGTAGTTCATGTGTTATTATCGAATGTAGATTCCGTAAAATTAAGTACATTACGTACGATTTATACTTCTATGCAGCACACGTAGTTGCTGCATTCGCCGTCAGGTTGCGGCAATGTAGTGAAGTTGCTTGTCGTCGCATGGCCATTTATATTGCAGTTGCTAATCGCGCGCAAGCCGGCACATACGATTCATAAAAATAAGTAGTAAAAACTCTTAAACAGTGATAATTCATAAGAATGCTATGCGCCTTTGAACTTTTAAAAGAAAGCCTCAAAGGGTGGGGGCTCTACATACTTTATATTTCTTTAGTGTTACAAATGCAGCAGAATACCGTAATTAATAACTTTTTTACCTATTAATGTTCTCACTACACAATTACTTATCACCTGCAGAAAACAAATACTAGAAGATAAAAATTCAGAGGTTACAATTTTGAATAAATGTATACTAAAGCGGCCCAAAGTCTTTAAATTTACTATTCAAAGCTAATTAACTTTATTGGGAGTAAATTTTGTTAATATTAGATAATAGATAATTTCAAAATATTTATTTAAAGTTGCGTCCAAATTAAGTTATTATTTTTTTTTAACTGAAATTAGTGAACGCCAGAATTTACAGGCCCACCATATTCATTAAGTCTGTAACTTACGCAATATATATTTGAATATAATGTGACAAGAATTATATATTTATATTATATTATTATTAATATACGCAGTACAATAATTCGGTTTTTACAGATTATAAAATAGCTAAATTACTAATCGGATTTTGAAACATAAAAAACATCCAGCCAAGTACTGTATAAAAACCAGAAGCGAACTCACAGATCAACTAAAAAAATATACAAAGTAAGCAAAGGATACACACTTATACTCTTTCGACATTTCAAACTAGTAGCCAAACATCCTCATTGGTGATACTATAAATACTATAATAAAAAAATAGGTGTCATTAATTTTGAATTGTTTTTATGAATTAAACAATTGAAAAGTTGAGTAAATGTATTGTGCTAATAATGGACTAAGTACAAGAAAAGGATTTCGAAAGTATTCAGCTCTATCTTTCAGTAAGTGGCTTACATTTTCTTTTATCATAAATAAAATTATTTTTTATATGTACGTTATTCTTGTAATAGTATTTAAACACTTAGAATATGCTCACATTCTTTAAAATATTATACTTTGCTTACAGCATACATATTTATGCAGTGGGGAAATTTTGGGTAGCTATGTGGGAAAAAGAGGTTTGATTGACCTGGCAACACTGCTTATTCGTTTCATCTGTTTCGCTATACACTGAATCAGTTTAATGCTCTAGGAGCGCGAGGTGTATGGGAGTGAGCCGGGTACCATATTACCGTATATGAAGTTCTCACTTAAAAAAATGAATTTACACGTTTATCAGCAGTTTAATAGAATACTCCTCGATATATTATTTATTTTCTGAAATATAACATTTATTTGCGAAAACAATCGCAGTTAATGTATTCTGCACAGTCGAATTTGTCTATATAGTAGCATGGGTTGGCGACGTTGTGAAGGTCGAATATTCACTTCCAGCAAATATGAGGGTAATAGTAGTAAGAAATTTCTGTTTTGCTATTGTAACTAGCTATGGGAGAGGGCAAATTATTTTCTAGGAGGGTAAATCTTTTTCAGAAGGGACAAAGTTTACATATTTTCCTTTTTTATATGTGTTTACACACGCGCGCACGCGCGAGTTTGTCATTCGTTGTATCAATATAGAAATAAATACCCATATTGCAGGCCTATTCATTTATTAAGATAATTATTGCATTAATTATTCATTGTCTTTCACAATACTCATAGATTTGTATAAAGGCTGGTCAAAGAGTATATTTTATCTCCATTAAGCAGTGCTTGAGTCTCCAAAGATATAATATTTTATCATCACCGTAATCAAACAATCCGAAATCAGAGCACGCTATTGTGTGGTGTGAGGTCCAACTAGGAAAAAAATTTCAACATTCACTGTGGAGCTGCGAATTTACACAGTATACGGTTCATAGAGGAAACACGCGGAAAAGAAGGAGCGCGTCAGAGTCGATCACGAACCCTGAGCATCTGGTAGAGGGTTCATTCCCTAAAGACGAAATTTCTATCTATGAATCATTCCTCTGTTACTAGTGTGCGATACACAGGAAGCAAATTTCTGTTCACACTGGACACTTGCACCGCTTGCACGCGTGAATAGTCGTTATGTGTTTGTGTGGATTAAACTTTTAATTTAAAATACTTGCAAACATAAGTAAATAAACATGAATGAGCCCAGAAAAACACGAAATGCTGTGTGTGTGTGTGTGTGTGTGTGTGTGTGTGTGTGTGTGTGTGCGTGTGTGTGTGTGTGTGAGAGCGGGCGCTGCCTGCCTTTTAATACAAGTAATCGTAATAATAAAACTCTGGAAATGTAAACATTAGCCTACGTGACGTATGCGCTATAACTTTCCGACCAGTAATAGTACATCATCACGCGTCGACGATTTAATTTTTAAATTAACAAAAATTAAAAAATATTGAATTTTATCGACTAGTAACGAAATCATTTTATTTATAAAGCTTTCTATTGCTTGACTGTTTAAATACATCTTAATTTAAATTCGTCGAACTCATTAAATCGGTTGCAACAGGTGAGAAAATGGATATATTAGAAAAGCTTTGTATATGTAGAAGTCATAAAGCCACAGACTAATACCTGAACAGACACAAATAAACACCAAAAACAACATTATATTTAATGCAATAATAAATTAATAATTTAACAACAATAAATTAACAATACAACACACACAACATAAGGGAACCAGAAGAGAAAAAAGCAGACAGAGCTTGCCGAGAACTGATGATGGAGTACTGCCACTCCCCTAAATCGCTCTGCAACAATAAATAAGTATTCTTGAAACAGTGGCTTAATATCAACACGCACATACAGTCATTAGTTTCTAATTCTTCTATCATATCTAATTATGCAGCTTTGATCTATGAAATATACAAGGGATACAGATGAGTATAACCCCTATAGATAAAATTAATTATATTTCTGTTACAACTGTGATAAACTAAGCGAAGAGCTAAAATTCTATAATTTAGCAGTTGAATCTCGCTCTTAGTCTTCAATTTAATCAATTTAATTTTATTCTCATCCTCTGATCCACTGAAACATGGCTTTTTCCACAGCAGTTTAGGTAACCTCGAGTTCTTCAATTGCTAGAATGTTTATTGTAAACAAAAAAGTCAACTGTCAAAATTCATAACTGTAGCAAAATGCCACATGTTTTGACACAGACTACTCCATTTAATCAATTTTATCATGCATTTCTAAAACATCTAAAACAGTGGTTGTTGTTTTGTTTCTGGAAGTCGTGACTTGTCTAATCGGTTCAAATTTTGTAAGCATATCAAAATATTTGTTGTTTCTGTTCGTGGTAGGCATAGGCTACTTGGTGACATTAATGTTGCATTTTCATGTTGGTTGACAGACAGACAGAAGTTGCGCGTGGCGTCTTAGCGCCTTATTTAGTGTATGTGCGCTCGCGAGTACGTTGTTCAGGTTGTAACCCTGATGAACGCCGTTTCTTGCGGTGCAGCGCGGCCATGCATTGCACCACAAGGGCGTTAGGACGTGGGTACCATTTGCACGATAAGGCGTCCAGTTAAAGACTTGCGTGTTTCGATTCCCCACCTGAGTGACGTTCGGTGGCTCCCTTAAGGATTCACTCGCAGGTGCTTGCAGCTGCGCTAGCGTGGACGTTAGGCGACGCGTCCACTGTAAGGTGTCGCTCAGATCGATGCCCTGCCACACCAAATCTGATGGCTACCGCAAGGGAACATTTGCACACATCCCAGTTTCCCGTACCTGGCGACAGCGCAGCCGAACCTGCTCGAGCTGTTGTGTTCTATTGGATGCTGTTGTTGTTGTGCCCCACGTCTGAGATACGGTTCCGTGGTTTCACTCCAGGAGCCGTACTGGATTGATTGGTAGGCGCGGCCGGCAAAATGCATCATGACCTGCGGCGCCGAGGCGGATGGTTCTCGCAAGGAGGCACTTGTTTACAATCATGTTACTTTATAGTGGCTGGTTTGTGACGATTTAATAAGCCTAAATCCCACAAAAATAAAAAAAATTTTATAATACTAATATTAGCTTTAATAAGGCACGAATGAACCCATCTCCATGCCCCAAACCAGTAGTAACCTGCCGATTTGCCAATGTAGCAGTTAATAAAATTAGATTTGAGAAACTAAATAAATCCGTAACTACCCCTAGTCACATAAAAGAGTAATCAAAGTAAAGAGCGATGTCATTAAGTTGTAAGCGAATTAAGGGAAAATAATTAATAATAAGTGAGAACTACTTTTACGCTTAGAAGCTACCCGCGCGCGGACAGCCTCTTCACCCCTATAGTTAGCCAGTTCAGTTGTATCTCAGACTCCGCTGCTGATACAGCGTACAAAAGTATGTAGTCAATATAAAAACCTATAAACGAGGAGAAGCTTGTGTGAGATAGCCGGATGATGTAAAAATGTCGAAAATGACGTGAGTGTATGACAGTGACATCTCTGTAACAAACTAACATCACCTAAATGTGATGTTAAACTTTTAACATGTAACTGTTAACCGTGAGTAATATGTGCGGTACAACAATGTGAATACCAGTGAAAGTTACAACCCAAAACCTAGCACAAGAATCTACAGACCCAACAGACGACTCATCTTTAGGAATGACACCAGATTTCACCAAAACACGATAGCCAGAAGATCTCCAAGACACCCTGCACAACCGATAGAAGCGCCGATTCGCCGACGATGTTACACACAGGTGACACGGAAGTTCAACTTCCGTGGTTCAGCACTTAACTTAAAATAATACATGATAGACACTTAATTAACCAATGAAAGTAAAGTAAAACACGAAAGACTGATTTAATTACCATAAAATTGTAATTTCATGCTTAGTAATAATATGTGTTAAATTTAAGGCTTTTATGAATATAACACGTTAAAGTTAAATAAGCCCATTCTTCAGATGGCACAAAATAAAGATTATAATTTTAATATCATATACTGAAACAAACTACTCGGATCCGAGGACAGTACAAGCTATGTTAACTCATTAATTACTCTAATTCTATTTGTACAAGAGGTGCAAATGTTTTTATTTTTAATCTACTCATTACTAAATTTCTTCGCAGATGTTAGAACATTATGTAATAAAGAGATGTCATGGTCCAAAAAGGTGAGTGAATAAATCTACAAACCCCTGTCAATATTCCTCAATTCACGGGATCCTATTTAACATTTGTTTACTTTCCAGTTATTTATGAGTTTGTTAAGATTATGGCAGCCTGTTTAATTGACCTGAGCCAATTAACCAGGTTCCCGATATTATAACGACGAGACGTTATAAAATGCGCCACTCTGCTTGTTTTTGTTTTAATGCGCCAGTGACAATAGCAAAATAAAATACGTTACTCTGCTTTTGTCATTTAATATTTTGTAGAATTATTCACTCTGTTAGTTTAACTACCGTGTTAATTTAAAATACGCAACTACCCTTTTGCGTGTAGTGAAATAAGAAGTCTTTATTATTAACCCTTAATATTTAATAGCAAGTAAAAAAAAATTTAAATTAATAAAAATAAGAACTCGTATTACAATAAGTAAAATCATAAATTAGGATAGAGAAAATTATAATCATTATTACGCAACATAATATAGGTAAGGATATTTAAATATTTAAATGTAGTAAGCCCAGGTTTTTTCCTGTTCAAAAATTCATTCCCCAACTTGTCGGTTTGACGACAATCTCGGACAGGAAAATAACCTGTTACCGCCTGTACGAAACAATCCCATTGTTACAAGCTGCAAAGTCGAGTTAGAAAATACACCACCTCCCTCTATTGTCTAATACAAAGTGTTTGACCCCCTTTGCCCAGTAACAACATATTTTAACCATATTTTGAAAAGTGAAATATGGCTGTGTGAGATTCCTCTTCTCTCTCTCTCTCTCTCTCTCTCTCTCTCTCTCTCTCTCTGAGGCGAGATTCGATTCTCTCGTATCACCTATTTGTAAATATCTCTCATGTATTTAAATTTTTACAAAAAACTAAAGATAGTAAAATAGAGTGTTTAGTATAAGTAGAATAAGGAGTGTATAAGACTTAGCATCTTAAGAACATGGCTCAATTCAATCCAGATTTGTTGTTAAAAGACGAATTATGCTATGAAGCACTGTTGCGCGGACTTCCTTACGCGAACGTAACGGTCGCGGAACTACGCAAAATGTTACGCGAAAGTAGGCCAGATACACCCGCACAGTTAGGTCGATTAAGCGAAATAGATCTTGATAGCGAAAGAGAAACATGTTATGCGAAGTATAGGGAATTGACGTCAATATCGCAAACCTTCCACGACGAAAAATCACCCGCTATAATCTTACGTACCACACAGAGAATAGAGCATTTAACCCGTCGGATAAATAATTTATTAAACTGGCCCAAAGTTACTGTAATTCCCCCAGATGAGCAAAAATTTGCTGATGAAGCATTACAGCAATTACCCATAATAATAAGAGAATTACGTAGAAAGTCCGACTCATTTAACATGGAGGAAATTGAAGAAGCTCTGACGAAATTATATATCTCCCCATTTCAATCACCTACCCTAGAACAGAGACCCACTACCGTGAATTTCGAATCCCCCCTGGTATCAAGGATAGAACCGAGTAATGATCAGTTACTGAATAGGAACATGAATACCCTACCGATAGCTGAAGCATCACTTCCCAATGCCCTCCACAATCTCACCAATAAAATGCGTTACCACCCTCAGCGATGACAAATCAAGCATCGGGACCTCCTAGAATAACACCCCACGTAAACTTTAGTGCGGACCTCTACGGAAAGATAACTCACCCCGTAGAAAAAATTCTATCAGAAATCCCATACACCGACGGATTGAGTATCACCAAACTATTAGCTTTCATAAAATATCTGCTACAAATAAAAGACTTACAGCAACTAAGCGATTGCCAAATATTACAAGTCCCTCTGCCCAAAAGTAGACCACCATTAAACGATCGTGTACTGGAGTCATTAAGCTCTCAACATCCAGTAGAAGAACTCCATACTACTCTGATAAGACATTTTATTCCAACGGGAATTTACGAAGAGCTGAAACGAAACACAGTATTTCGAGTACAAGGAGCTCACGAGAGACTCGCCCACTATATCGCTGACATAAGAGAAGCTTCACGATTACTGCAAGTAAACTGGAGCGAAAAGCAGTTAGTAGAAACAATCTTGGTAGGATTATCCCCGGAAGAGAGATCTCGCTTAGCACTTATAAATAAGCCCAACACGTTCGCAGAATTAGAACAATGCATTATCCACTCATCCAACGTATGGTATTCGGATCAGAACCGACGTGCGTTACTCCCCCAGATACAACGTAGAAATGAAACACAACCCCTGGTACCAGAGACAAGAACACACCGTGATAGACGACCATTTCGAATTCCTGCAACTTCTCACTACCAAACTAAATCGAGTAATCAACAACCCCAACAGAATACAAGTGATACTGTGAGTAGAGAAAAAAGATGTTATAACTGCGGGAAATTAGGACACATTACTAGATACTGTAAACAGAAACACCACTACCAAAAACCCTCTTATTCAAAAAACATGTAAGCCAGGGAGATCCGAAATCCTGTGTCTTCCGCAGCATCGTGAAAATAGGTAAAACCCGGGAGTACCAAAAAAAAAAAAAAATTATTAGACCCCTACGTAGAGAGATTTATCGATAAATGCAACTCAATTACTACATGCAAGTCCAGTATGTGTCAATTACCATACATACAAGTTGACCTTGGCGTTACTACCACACTTGGATTAATTGATTCTGGATCGACACGGAGCTTAATCAGCCAACAGCTAGCCGATATTTTAGCTAAACACAATACTGTTAAACGTAGTCAGCCGGTGAATATTAAATGCGCTACCGCTAACAAACAAAACTTAATCATAAAACTCAGCGTTACGATTAAACTAAAAATTAAAAATTTAACGTGGTATTTTCCAGTGTTAGTATATGACGAATTAGGACCAGACTTAATATTGGGAGCGGACTTTATCAGTAAAACAGGTATAATTCTTGACATGTACGATAAGAAGTATTATTTTAGATTCGACCGTACTCAAAAATATAATTTTGATTATGAAGTAAATAACAGTAAAAAAAAAATGGAAACTTCTGCAACACACCTAGAACACCGCGAGTCTGAATTAGATCACTTAGAAAGTAAAGATAGACTGAAAATACAGAAACTAATAAAGAATTTTCCACCGTCCTCACCCCAAAGTTAGGATTAACGAATCTTATAGAGTACAAGATCAACCTGAGTGACAATAAAGTAATACGACTGCACCCATACAAATTATCACCACCAAAAATGGAAATAATGAGAAATCAAATCAATAAATTGTTAGAACAACATGTCATAGAACCTTCCACTTCACCGTATTCATCACCTGCGTTTTTAGTACCTAAAGGCACCGATAAACATAGATTAGTTATGGACTATAGACAATTAAATAAAAGGATAGAATTCGACTGCATACCACTCCCCGACATCCACAGCGCCTTCCATTACTTTACAAAAGCTAAAGTTTCACCATAATGGATCTCAATCAGGCATTTCATCAAATACCACTAGCGGAAGAATCCAAACGCCTAACCGCCTTCGCCGTCCCATTCAACGTGTACCAATTTACTAGAGTACCCTTTGGAATATCCCAAGGAAGTTCTGTATGTAGCCGATTGTTAGAGAAAATATTCCACGATATAATATTTAAATTTGTATATCACTACCTAGATGACATAGTAATCTACAGCGAATCTATGGATCAACATCTTCATCGTTTACGTGAAGTATTATCACGATTAAAGAAAGCTGGATTAACAGTAAACCCAAGTAAAGTAAATTTTGCCGTTAAACAATTTTCATTTTTAGGTCACATAGTAAAGGCCGACGGAAAAGTAAGTATAGACCCAGAACGCACCCGTGCTATCAGAGAATTTCTACCACCACGGGATACGAAAGGAATAGCCCGATTTTTGGGAATGATAAATTACTTCCACAAGTATATCCCTCACCTAGCTGATATAGCAGCTCCGTTGAACGCATTAAGAAAAAAAGGAGCGAAATTTGAATGGACTCCACAACACCAATCTGCATTTGAAAAACTGAAAGAAAGCATAATATCACCCCCGGTATTACAATTAGCTGATTTTACTAAACCATTTGTAGTACAGACAGACAGTTCAAGTGTAGCACTAGGAGCAGTAATATATCAGGAAGTAGATAATTCTAGATTACCGATCAGTTATGCCTCACGAACTCTAACCGACCAGGAAAAGAAATTCTCCGCATACGAATTAGAATGTTTAGCTGTAGTATATTGAGAAATTCAAACCCTTTTTAGAACATAAAGAATTTCTGTTAGAAACGGATAATCAAACCTTATCTTGGTTATTAAATCACCCTAAACAGTTAGGTCGTATCGGACGATGGTTATTGAGATTAAATTGTTACAAGTTTAAGGTACAACACATTCGTGGCACCCAAAATGTAGTTGCCGATACACTGTCCCGTATGTTCCAGCCGCCTAATAAAATATCCGAAAATAAGGAAAGTGGTGAAACATCAATTATCAATACGCTAATTACCGAATTCCCCCTTGCATTTACTGATATAGCTCAGTATCAACAACAAGACCCGTATTTAAATACAATAATAGAACAGCTAGATACAGGAAATAATCCAGAAAAATATATATTGAGTAAGAGAGTATTATGTTATAGAGTAGCTAATGGAAAATCCTTGAGAATAATTGCCCCGGATATTATTATATGCTTATGGAATACTACCACTCATCCACCATTGGAGCGCATATGGGAATAAATAAAACGATACATCGCATTCGAAAAGAATATCACTGGGAAAATATGAACAGCGAGATAGCTAAATTCGTAAAACAGTGTAAGTTGTGTGCACTGAGCAAGCCAGCGAGAAACAGCCACATAGGAAAATTAATCTCGGAGACTCCCACGACAACCTTTTCTAAAATTTATTTGGACTTTTCTGGCCCCTACCCACGTTAAAAATCAGGTAATACCATGCTACTCATTTGTGTAGACTCATTTACCAAATTCGTCTGGATGTATCCCATGCGACGAGCGTTAGCATCTACCACTGTGAAGATTTTGCAAGATAGATTATTTAAAGACTTCGGTACACCAGTACATCTAGTGTCAGATAACGGACCCCAGTTTAAGTCCAATGAATTCAAGGACATGTGTTTCAGACTAGGCATAGACCACATTACCGTTACAGAGTATCGTCCACAAGGTAATATTGCTGAAAGGTATTTGCGAAACCTAAAATCTGCTTTAATAGCCTACCATGCAAACGACCATACCTCTTGGGACCAGAACCTATCCTGGATACAATTTGCCTTCAACTCAGCATATCATGAAGGACATAAATCGTCTCCTTTTGATTTGATGTATAAATATAAACCGAATCACCCATTATCCACAAAGTGGAAAATACAGGAAGTACTACCCCACGAAATTAGTGGTAAGAATATAAAAAAGATATGGAACGAAGCTCGCGCTAACTTAAGAGTGAACTTGAGAAAATCGCGAAAATATCACGAGCGGGAT
This sequence comes from Magicicada septendecula, assembly GCA_034769895.1. Taxonomy (NCBI): domain Eukaryota; kingdom Metazoa; phylum Arthropoda; class Insecta; order Hemiptera; family Cicadidae; genus Magicicada; species Magicicada septendecula. The sequence continues at coordinate 1,036,265,229 of CM068367.1, read as the reverse complement.
AGTAAAGAAGTAAAGTATCAAGTCGGAGACTTAGTGATGTACAAAACTAACCCTACGAGTAGTGCAGTTGATAAGACCACCTCCAAGCTATCTTACCGATGGTGTGGCCCTTACAAAATTTACAGATACTTAACTCCCGTAACCGTAGCACTGTATAAACCCACTACGAATAAATATGTACGTAGAAGTCATGTTTCCCAGATAAAATATTATCACGGAAAGAAAAATGCTAGTGAGCAAGAAAATAAATGAAGTAGAAAAGGATAGATGTATTAAGACGTATATTTGCTATATTGTAATTGAGTCACTACTTAATTACCAAATCGTATAAACAGGAATGAGGCCTGATCAACCTTAGATCCTGTTCATCGAGAATAAGAAAAGTGAGAAGTCAGCTGACACAGAATATAAGTAACGTTACTTTACAATTACTTTACTAAAATGATTCGTCAGCCGCGATTCAACGAAATCCTTGAAAGAGAAAAGGAAACACAGTAAGGATGTGAAACCTACTCTGTGAAGAGTAACTCCATAACAAGAGTAAGAAAAAGCTAAAGAAAAAAAACCGGTAGTAGTCTTAAGTAGTAGAATTAAGATGAATTTTGTATATTTTATATATTTTATGACCTTTGAATTTTATGTATTTTAAGTATTAGTTAATAAGGTATTGTATTTCTTGCTAATAGTAAATAGTGAATTGAGAGTGATTCATGTACCTCATGAGGAAGTTGTTAAAAGAGAGAAAGGAATTTCACACAGAAATTCCGAGCATACTCCCAGTGCAATTCTAATCTATATCCCCGTTGAAAACACATCGGTCCCTGACCCTGTGTCTTCTTTAAGTGGAGGAGTATGTGACGATTTAATAAGCCTAAATCCCACAAAAATAAAAAAAATTTTATAATACTAATATTAGCTTTAATAAGGCACGAATGAACCCTTCTCCATGCCCCAAACCGGTAGTAACCTGCCGATTTGCCAATGTAGCAGTTAATAAAATTAGATTTGAGAAACTAAATAAATCCGTAACTACCCCTAGTCACATAAAAGAGTAATCAAAGTAAAGAGCGATGTCATTAAGTTGTAAGCTAATTAAAGGAAAATAATTAATAATAAGTGAGAACTACTTTTACTCTGAGAAGCTACCCGCGCGCGGACAGCCTCTTCACCCCTATAGTTAGCCAGTTCAGTTGTGTCTCAGACTCCGCTGCTGATACAGCGTACAAAAGTATGTAGTCAATATAAAAACCTATAAACGAGGAGAAGCTTGTGTGAGATAGCCGGATGATGTAAAAATGTCGAAAATGACGTGAGTGTATGACAATGACATCTCTGTAACAAACTAACATCACCTAAATGTGATGTTAAACTTTTAACATGTAACTGTTAACCGTGAGTAATATGTGCGGTACAACAATGTGAATACCAGTGAAAGTTACAACCCAAAACCTACCACGAGAATCTACAGACCCAACAGACGACTCATCTTTAGGAATGACACCAGATTTCACCAAAACACGATAGCCAGAAGATCTCCAAGACACCCTGCACAACCGATAGAAGCGCCGATTCGCCGACGATGTTACACACAGGTGACACGGAAGTTCAACTTCCGTGGTTCAGCACTTAACTTAAAATAATACATGATAGACACTTAATTAACCAATGAAAGTAAAGTAAAACACGAAAGACTGATTTAATTACCATAAAATTGTAATTTCATGCTTAGTAATAATATGTGTTAAGTTTAAGGCTTTTATGAATATAACACGTTAAAGTTAAATAAAGCCCATTCTTCAGATGGCACAAAATAAAGATTATAATTTTAATATCATATACTGAAATAAACTACTCGGATCCGAGGACAGTACAAGCTATGTTAACTCATTAATTACTCTAATTCTATGTGTACAAGAGGCGCAAATGTTTTTATTTTTAATCTACTCATTACTAAATTTCTTCGCAGATGTTAGAACATTATGTAATAAAGAGATGTCGTGGTCCAAAATGGTGAGTGAATAAATCTACAAACCCCTGTCAATATTCCTCAATTCACGGGATCCTATTTAACATTTGTTTACTTTCCAGTTATTTATGAGTTTGTTAAGATTATGGCAGCCTGTTTAATTGACCTGAGCCAATTAACCAGGTTCCCGATATTATAACGACGAGACGTTATAGGTTCATAGAACTTTGGTATTAGACAACCTTTGAAGGTCAGTCAGTCATTTTTGAAGAATTTGATGTGGTACATTTTCCAGATTGGTAATTGTGGCAAGGTGCATTATCCAAAATTAACAGACTTTTTGGTAACCTTGAAATTAGTTTTCAATTACTTCTTTCTCGAGACATCTACTGCTGATATCCTCATGAAAATGACCATTTAAAAACCAATAACCCATGTAACGCCAAAACGTAAAAAAATAATTTTTTTTAAAGAAAGAAAGGGACCATCTGGCAGCGTGTGAAATGACATTGACGAATGAGAGACACAATAAAAGGAGATAATACAATGGATGTAACAGCCTTCAATGTCGACGTACAAATGTCTAAAAGTATCACAAATCTAAACAAAAGCAGATGTTCGGCAGAGAGAAAATTTACCAGGAAAGACTACAGAGGCGTGTGAACAAAGTTGACATGTGCAGCCAGAAGCGTGTTGAAATTAAGGGATTGTTCTGAAAGCAAGGCAAACATCACCAGAACGAAGTACAATGAGAAATTACTAAGAAAATATATGATGAAGGCTTAACGTACTGGCTAGTAGTACAATTAGAAACACAAAGAGAGCCACACATGAGAAACTTACGTAACATGCGCATCTGGACAAAGTAATAAACAAAGGGTACTCTTACTAAAAGGATAGAAAACGCCAGAGAGTGGCACTACCAGATATTCGAGGAAGAACGCAACGGGGAGGACTAAACTAGTCGACAAACAGGTCCACGCCAGTACACTTAAGTGGTGTCTTGCTAAGAGGCATGAAAAACGCCAGAAAGAATTATGACTAATATGACTATAACATGTTGAAAAGACTACAGCAGGGGTGGAACTAATAAACAGATGCAGCTGCAAGCTGGACAGAAGGTAAGGATGTCACTGTCAAAAGGCATAGAACAATACCAAAGAGATTTATGATCGTGGGATCGGACATACTGAAGCAAAGGGTAGCTGAACCCAGAGTAAGAAATTGGTGGGAACAGAAATCGCCTATCAGAAAACAGCTTGGAATATAGGCGGGTTTCCTGAAGGGAAGTTCTTGGAAAACCAGAACGTAAAACCAATGAACACGGAGCAGAGTAACTTTTGAGAGTAAGTTTACTAGGAGGGAATTTTCTTAGAAAATATAGAGAAGAACCAATGGAAACGAAGCAGGAGGACGAAAAAGGACTTAAGTGAGGAAAATGTAAGAAAGTAGTGGGAAAAAGAAGAGTAGGTAATAAATACACAGAACGAATGTGAGATCGAGAGTCTCTGCTAAAATTTCGGAAGTCGATGACTAAAGTTTCAGAGAGTCGGTAGAGTCCGTTATAATGGTTACGGAGTCGTGACTTAAACACTTAGCAGTGTTTACAAATTTTCGAGAGAATCGGAGGTGGAGTTCGTAGCGTATTATTTTAAAAGAGACTTTGTTAATTTTACGAAAGTATGAAAGTTTTCGAGAGTCTAGAGTCGAGTCGAGACGTAGTCTAACTTAAACTTCGTGGTTTCGAGATTAAGTGTTACGGAAATTCGATGTTAAAAGTTCGGAAAGCTTTACTTAAAAATCACGTAAGATTATCATGAATAACAATCTGTGAAGTGAAAACTGGAGTTTATTAGTTAATAATTCGTCAGAACAAAAGACCGTATCTTATCATGTATCACGAACGATAGCTGTTGAAACGGAATGAGTAGTTACGAGATATCAGTGAACGTAACCGAAGTAAATAGTAAACAATAATTACACTAAATTTAAAATTGGGAATTACCGGTTATCAATAGAAGGAGTGAAATAATGAAAGTGTATATGTGCCAAATACTACAAGAAAGAGTCACATTGTTATGCACGCAAATGATCCTATGTTCAACGCAGTTGACAGAGCATCTACATCTCCAAATGCTGAGTTAAGGAACCAAGAGGAGATCACATCATGACAACGCGCCGTAGAATGGATATGTCATACCAATAGTAACAAATTTATGTATTAATTTTATTTTACGAAATCATCTGTCTGTCACTCTAAAAGTATTCACGTAGAGAATTATTAGATAGGATGTCCTCATTCAAAACTTACGTATAAATTTTAAAGTCAAAGTGTTAGAATGTAAAGAGAATTAAGTACATTTCATATTTAAATGAATCCATTAAAAATTATATGTCGTAATGAAATAAGTAATTAGGTATAAGAATTAATTCATATTTTAATAACACTCAAAAGAATATTGAGATATTAAGAGATACTGAGATATGAAGAGATATTGAGAGATTAGTTTTTATAATTGTTTATTGATAGAAATCATGTACTAAAATAATTATTGATAATCATATGTTACGCAGAATAGAAATATGATGCTAATGACAGTAATCGTTAAAAGTAATAAATTTAATGGTAGACAGATAAACACGTCTTGTTTGTTTATATTGAAGATAAACCCTATGAAATTAATCACTAGAACTGGTTTTCAACACCTTCTGGATAAATATTGAACACTAGAGTCTCATAACATTTGATTGCATAACTGCTAATATGTAAATTATTACCAATAAAAAACCCTGAGAGCGTAAGCATAACAAAAAATTGTTAAATATTGACGCACACAACGTCGGGAAAAACAGTTTAAAGTTATACCCACCATTGATGAACCTTTGGTCTCTATCCGGGTGGACTATTGTAACTATTATAAATCTGTCATTTACTTAATAGCTTCATTCCTTCACCACTTTCGTAGTATCACGACCTTTTTTACTGTAGGAAAGTATCCCCTCATCTCATCTGTGCACACGATTTCGTAAAATTATAAGTTGATCTTCTTACTGCACTTTTATCAAAATCATCAACCTTAGATTTGTTGACCTCCTCTTCCTTTCTTCACATAGACATGACTGTCTATGGTTACTTCCACCCATCTCTTTTTATTCTTTCAGAAACTCCTGTTGCCGATGCTATTCGTTTTTGAACCTGTTTTAGTGGAATACTTGTTCCATCTTTCCCCACCTTCCATAAACTTACACATATTACAAATCACTTCCCGAGCACAATCTTTTTAGCGAACTTTGACTTATAAGAGACACTGTTCCTGATTATTTAATTAAATAAAATTGTATATAATTTAATAAAATAAAACAAATAATTTAATTGTATGTAAAACAAATAAAATATTAGTTTAACAAAATAATACAATATCAGGAAACACACTCATAGAAAGTATTAAGTGAAATATGAGATGCGATTTAATAACAATACAGACTAACAATTAAATCAAATAAAGACCTATTCATTTCACGGTAAATGTTTCTGGAAACGTATCAACACTTACGCACTCAGTGAGATGTAGGGTTGCACTGATTTTACAAAAAAAAAAAAACAGGGCACTGCGCATTTTACTTTAATCAAGGTTGCCGGCCACCATAAAATAACGGGGGAGTACTTCCCGTGCTAGGACGACAGTGCAGCACAGGCTGCTCGATCTGTTTCTATTGTGTCTGTTGCTGAATCATGATTCCCCAAGCGTGGGGAAGCCGCCGACATGGGATATCGTCTGCTTTGCGGGAGGCAACAGATCAGGAGAGATCAAGAAGGTGGTTCATATGAATAATGATCTATGATGGATCGTCAAGTATAACCCAAGAGCGTTGCATTGTCCGTACTGTTTAGCTGACGTATGAGCGGGAAGGCGGATTCCGGCCTTTGCGATAGGATTATATCCTCCAGAAAGAAGAACCGGAGTGTACGCTTGTTGGCGGCCAACAGGAGACTCACTAAGCGGCAGTCGGATATGTGATTGCTGCCGTTTGGTTAGTCACGTGGTCGTTGAAATTTAAACACTGCAATTGCTTCACCAAGTGCTACAGGATGGGTCTCCCTTCCAAAAAGAGGGATTGATATGAGAAAGTAGATTTGCGCGATAGATAAATTGCTCCGGATTATTCCGTGTTGATCACTATGTGCCACTTCTGCAGTCACTCCAAAAGGTTGTCCAGCTGGCCTCAACTGTCAGTCAGTCGCCTCTCACTGGGTTAGGGAGCTGTAGTAGAAAAACACGTCGGCAATGAAAAGGCACAGAGTGACTCCGGGCAGGTCGTTAGAGTACACGAGGTACAGACCTGCCCGAGGACAGAACCTTGAAGAACGCCTGTGGCGATGAGACGAACCCGAGAGCACACCCTATCGACGCTCGCCCTGTAGTTTTGTTCGGTTAAATATGGCGATTATTACGGAGATACTGATGTATAGCCAGTTTGTGAGCAAGCCTTCGTGCCAGACTTTGTCGAAGGCTTTGTCACTTGGAATAGGACAGTGCCTGTGGACTAATTCGTGGTGTCTGCTAGCTGGAACGACCCTCAGCAGCTGAAAAGTAATCGAAAGCCCCTGTCTACAGAGTCTGGCAAGAGCGATACCGGAACGTAATTTCCAGGAAGCTTATGTGGTTTCTTAGGTTTCGGGATGATAACGATGTTTGCGGTCTTCCGCTGGCAGGGAAGTACAGTAGCGTCTTCATGTTTTTATTTTTAGGTCTACATGATTCAAGACTACCTGCTTCTTTTCTACTCAAGGTTTCTTGTTAAAGACAGGCGTATATCCCCCGTAACTTCAACTTTGCAATTGCCCGATGTCACATTCACTCACCACAGTCATCATAAAAACTGCACAACTTCTAACATAACTGATACTATTCCTGTTCTTTATTCCACAAACAACATACGCAGCAAATCCAAATTTAAAATGATGTCTACGCCAGCGCAACATGGGCTGCGTGATCTAACGTGGCGTTGGTAATTTTACCATGAGCCTTAATAGGCTACACGAGTTCAAGCTGCGGAAACTTCATTTAGGCCTATTTCGCTACTTAAATCAGCGAGATTTTTAATTCGTAGTTTTTCGTAATTTTTCCGGATTAATTCGTTAAGATCAAAAAATAATTAAAAACCGTGAATAGAAACTCACGACGGGTTAGAAAAACGTGTTAGATCGGGCAAAATTTATTCTAGGGCGGGCGGCGCTCGTCTTGGCCCTCCTGGCTACGGGTCTGTAGGGGTTTTTATTAGTCATCTTCGTGGGGATAAAAACAATTTTTTTTTATTTACACAACAGCTTCCAGAAATTATATTCTACTAGCTGTTACCCGCGGCTACGCACACGACTATTTGACTTTTAATAAGTATTTTAGTATAATTTTTATTGTCAATGTCTACATGGCGTTCTGTCAGCTCGTATAACAATTTTGTACTCATTAGTCAGATTCTCTCCAAAGCTGTTTTCAACACTTGTACTATTTTAACTTGTACTAAATTATTATGTTGGTGCAACAGCCTTTGGAGACTTAAAAGTACCCGTTTATAAAGCCTTTGTAGATATTTATAAAGTACCTTTTAAATCAAAAACGCTAATTTTTTATTTTAAGTGTTACTGTGTTAGAAGCATTGTATATAGGCCTACACATTAAACGTTATGTTTTCCTCAACCATGGCTTTTATTTATTTCAGCAGTAAACTAAAAACCGTTGTCACCTATATATAACAAATGAAAACAACACGTATTTTCGCTTTGCATTAAGTAATAGGACAATTTAAAATTAGTACACTTCTTCTTTTCCACATCGTAATATATCGATACAATCGCATATTATATAAAACATCGAAAATGTAATGCAGGAATGGATAAATGTACAGTTCAGATGCCGCTAAATAGCTTTTGTTTTTTACTTGTTACTGTGGTAATTAATTTTGGTCTCCATGGTGTAGTTGACATCTTTAGTAGTAGTATTTAATATATTTTATTACTTATTCATTGCATCATCAGAAATACGTATAAACATAAATTTTATAATCGTTTAAGACAATTACAAAATATATAGACGTATCTGTACACAAAATTACAAAATATATCGATACAATCGCATATTAAAAACATTAAAAACTGCAGGAACCCATAAAGGTACAGTTCCGATACCGCTAAATATAATTTGTTTATTTACTTGTTACTATGGTAATTAATTCTGGTCTCCATGGTGTTGCTAACATCTTTATACGCGCAACGAAAAGGCATAATTAAAAGGGCCTAAATCGTGCGAACGGGGCAAAATATCAAATTCCAAGTTAGACAGTATTTTTCGCCGTGTTTTTTTTACCTATGCAAAATTTGGTGGCAATCGGTGTAACGGTGTGGATTTGTATTCAGTACCCATAAATCCTCAGACTTTGAGTTTTATATATATAGATAAGTCATTTTACAGTTTAATTGGATTTAATTTACATACCGGATTTAATTGGCGAGCGAACTGAGAAGAAATCAAAACTAACGCCGTGCGAAGACGTCAGTGGGCGCGCCGTAATTGGGGAAGGCGCCGAAATAAGTGACCAACACACGATCTTACTTAAAATGTTTTCTACTAAAAGAATTTGATACAAAAATTATACTCTGCATGACGACTCCCATACTGTGACGGCAACGAGTCTTTCATCCAGATTTCATAATTCATTTCTTATAATGGATTATTTAGAAATTCTACAGTTAATTCTTCGTTTTGACAGGCCAGCAATTAGAACAATGAGAAAGTAGCATGTAGGATTTCCCAGGAACGAGTATATCTGTATCTGTAAAGCGGAAACATACTTCGGTGTAGGCTTAAAATTAGTTAAAAGCTATTTCAGTTCATCAACAAGTCAGGTTAGCAATATTTATGCTTGTTTTCAATAGATCGTGATATAACGGGACAGTTAGCCTCAGAAAAGACTATCGACGATTTTTCCTTTCTAAAAGCAGCAAGGAGTATTTTAGGAAAAATTTAAAGAGATGATCATTTCCACTTTGATATAATCAGTTACTACAAATCAGTTTTAGTTTTTCTTTATGTTTAAGTTCAATCAGTGTTACTAACAAAATTTTTAATTTCATTTTCTTTATTGTGCTTTCCGCTGAAAATACGTGATAGTGTAAAAAAACGCCATATTTCATTGTTTAAAAAGGTGCCAAATTAGCGTTTTGCCGCAGTAGCAAAATTGTATCCGCACTGCTCTGAACAGGACGACAAACAAACCCGGTTGATGATTGATGACTGTTTAGCCAACAGAACGCGTAACTCACTGGTAAAAGGTAATGTAATAGATCGGATAAAAGTGACAGATTACATTACATTGCATTAGCAATGACCTCGAGCGGCATTCTGTTAGCAACTGAAAATAACTTCTGAACACACGTCAAATCATTTTAGATAACTGGGCGGGAAAAAGTCTTGTATTCTAGAGAGTAGAAATTCATAAATTAGAGTCACTTAACAGTATACAACGAGAACTTAAAATTATACCGCCACATGACAAAAAGTGAATCCTTATGAAATACGGTAAATCTGTTGCGTATGTCTAGTAGCTTTCTAGTGGTAATGAAATATTTGTGTCCTTTTCTTGGCAACAAACTGTCGGATTAACACATTAATTTTTTTTAACAACAATGAACAAACATTTATTTACTTCAATGAACAGTATTCTGAGACGTTTTCGGATTGGTGTTACGGCAGTTGGCCATTGTTACGCGACCACATAGTAAATCGTTCAGCCTGTAACACATTTTTATCACATAGCATTTCGAAAATTTTAAAGTATTTATTTAATTAATTAATTAAACGTATTAGTGATTCTAATTATATTAGGATCTGCTAATTATATTTCGCTGGTCTGATATGCTGTATCCGTTTTTACGGGTTGAGTCCCGCGTTGTATTTTGCGTTGTGTACGAGCAAATTAAACCTTTTGAAATAAACGTGCTTTCAAAACAGTGTTTGTAATTGAAAATTCGAATTTCGGATCGGAGATTATTTCGGATAATTCGATACTTTGGGAAATCATTCCTAAAACCTTGTTTCTGGCTACAACTTAGTGCTAGTTAAAGAGTAGATTCAAAGCTAACCACATGTAAGTTACAACTGTTTGTTGCTATAACATAGCTTCATTCCTGCTGTGGTAGTAAGGCCTTACAGAATGAAACATACGTACACAATAAATATAATAAATTATGCTTTGTTTGAAAATGAAATAATTATTATAAGGGATACATAATATGGAAACCTACTTAAACTTTAACACGGATAGGGTTAAGCAGAAACGATGGTGGAGTTTTGTTTACAATGCTCTCTGAAGTAACACGTTTACTGTTTTACATAAACTTTCTCTGACACGGTATTATTATTTTCATCATCACCATCATCATCATCATCATTATTATTATTATTATTATTAAAGCAATAACAATTAATTCTGTGTATCTAGAAAAATATTGTTAGGAACTGGATGACCATAACATTTAGCCCCTCCACTTTTTGTTGAATCCTCTCCAACTAGAATTCTGCATTACACCTATGCACTGACAATACTAGCACACGTCTGAGAAAGTTGGGATTTATCTAAAGATGAAAGCACATTGTATTGCGAATTCCCACGATAATTACGCGAAGTGAACTGCACAAACTGTGTGTGTGTGGGGGGGGGGGGAGATTAGTAGGATCGTGAGATTCATGGGTAGCATCACGTATGTGGGTTTCAGTGCTTCACACTTCCGCACTTCATGTAAATAATAAACAGACATTAAGTACGTTCTGTTTTATCAACATTCCACATTAACGAAGCCAGTTTATTGACTCTTTCGATAATGATAACAATCAGGTAAAAACATCTTTATGATTTAAGTATTTTAAAGGATATTTCATTTTTTGATAAATCAGGCTACTTGTTTTTTTTTCAAACCAAGATGCGATGAACAATTATTATCTCGACATATAGTTTTCAGCTTGTTAAGACGTGAATGCATAAAGTAGATAGAAAATGGGCCTCTGATTAAAATGGCTGTGTTAAAAATGACTGTTAATTGCAGTAGTGGCTGGCTGGCCAACTCAAGCAGTAATTTATTGGAACGAACTCCACGAGCAATCATATACCCCATCAACCCTTGTAACTTATTGCGCGGAAAGCAAAAGTTACTGTAGAATGTTGGTCGTTATTTGGTCACGTAACGGTAACGCTCGGCCCCTCGTGGAGTTAACGGTTGTATCGCCTTATGAATATCTACGTTTTTCTTTACTATTTAACAAACCGTTACATATGCAAATTTACCAAATGACAAACGCCTCCTGTTATATGTATAGACGACTTCCAGAAACGTGAAAGCATCTTCAACAAAAGGAGCTACGATAAACATGAAAACAACGTGATTTACGAGGGATTCACCATGATTTATTTGGGAATGTCAAATATATGATTCTGTTTGCAAACAGCGCATACTGCTTTGTTTAATGTTCTTTTATTGATGTTCTTATGTGTAAAACTGTTACAAATAATATGATACGAAATTACGCTTTACTTAAAATCTGTTTTCACTTTTATTGTTCTGTTGTTATTTAGAATAATATGAAAATCATATACAGGATCATGTGCTAGCAAGCTCACACACACACACACACACAGATTCCTTTTTTAGTTTTATTTTATTTTTCAATCTATTACAAGTACAATTAGTAGGCCTAACATTAAGCAAAACTTAAGTTGGTGAAAGGAAAGGGAATCCATGTCGTGTGGTGGGATCTCCAGCGAGCAGCACTCCCGTCTTACTATAATTCAAATAAAGTCAGCAAAGTCTGTTTGTTTGCAAGGCGTTTGTCTCCAGGGTTTTAATCGTCTTGTGTGTCACGCGTCATCCAGCACCTTTCTTGCCAGCTTTGGGATGCTCTGTTAGATTCTTTTTGTACTCTTATAATTACGTTTAATTTCTTCTCGAACAGAAGGCCAGAGGCGGATTTTCGACTACCTAGGGTCTCTGCGCTGGGAACCCCCACACAGGAATTTTTGTTAGGGAGAAATTACAGGAAACTGTAAGCTTACATATATATTTCATAGTGTTGTCCTTAATTTGTTTTACACGATCATGCATAAAATTTCACAAAAGTATTCTAATATAAAGTGAATTTTTAAATAAATCATTGTTAAATACTTTTTGCTGAAAGAAAAGATGAAAACAAAGACTCAAGGAGATGAGTGATACAGAACTGTTGAAAATGTGTTAAAATGGGATAATAAAATTTTCCTGTTTAAAGAGGGGCCTCTGGGAATAAAATTTGTTTTATTCGTTTTCAAACATTTATTATGTTTTAATATCACAAATCGCCATTATTGCCTAGGGCCGCAGAACGTCCAAACTCGTCACTGCAGAATCCACCTTGAGATCCTTCTGTGTGATATAGTTTGCCACGTGCATATACCACTAGCCTGAGTACCATATGCTGGAAAAAAGATGCAGGAGCTCTGTGTTAAAATCTGTACACAAAATGCCGTGCGTCCAGAATGGTTTGAGAATTGAGTAGTGTATTCTGCAGAGACATCTGTAACCTCCTTCCGAGCAATCATTACATAGTCTGAAGGCAAGACGAAGCTGTTCATTTTTTGTTGTTATGTGTTTCCGCCATGCAAGATGTTTCCGTCCGTCCAGATGCATTCCGAAGTATTTAATATCTGCTCGTGGCAATGAGAGGTCTTTAATGTACAGGCGAACAGTTGTTTCGTCTCAAGCTAAATACCGTATTTTCTCGTGTATAATTCGCACTTTTTCCCCAGATTTTCTTCCAAAAAATTTGGGGGCGCACTATACACGAACAATATAATTTACATGATAAATGGTAGATCTGCACATGTATGGTCAGATTGTGCACAGTTGGCAACGTCGCTTAAAACTGGGAGTCTTGAGTCTAGTAATAGTAAAATGCCATTTACCGGTAATTTGGTTCGCAATTTTCACTCCTCCACAAGTTGTTTGCTCACGTCGTAGACTTATAACGGTACTCTGCTGTAACATTCTGTTACGTCGTTAGTCTGTTGTTTTTTACAGTAGTTCATTACCGGCATTGCGTGTATTGTCAAGACAGATTGTATATTCATAATAAGTGCAACAACATCGTCCTATCTGGCCTATGTGACTCAGTTCAAATTATCCGTAATAAAATTCACAAAAGAAAATAGTAATCGCATAAATTTGATATAGCGGAATCTAATGTTCGGGAATGGAAAATGCAAAAAGGAAAATTAATTGTTACTACTCGTTATCGGCGTTCTTTCTGTGATAAAACTGCTAAGGTTCCAGAAGTAGAAAAGCATCTAGTCAAGTTTATAAAAGTGGGGCTTTCGCAGTTACTATTGAAATGGTACAGTTTCAGCGTCTTAAAATATACAATACAGAATTTCGTGCTAGCTTTGATTGGTGTGCACTGTTTCTTCGCAGACATGGTCTTTTGATTCGAAGAAGAACTACTCTGGCTCAATGTTTACCTCGAGAGTACGAATATAAAATGATTGAGTATCATCGATTAATTGTACAAACGATGCAAACGAACAATTTTGAAGCAAACTGGGAACGCAGACCAGTGTTTTGTGTTTTGCCATATGCCAATGGCCACGAGTATTGATGCGAATTCTATGCGATCAACAGGACACTATAAACAAAAGTGCATCACAAGAATCAGAAGAGGAGAGTAATTCAATACTGCCTTCTTCAGAAACAGGTCAAGAGTGTTAATAAATGCAAATGTTATGTAACTGCCTTCTTCAGAAACAGGTCAAGAGTGTTAATAAATGCAAGTGTTATGTACTAGAAAAAAAAACCGGACTTATGAAGTTTTAAGTTGTTTTAAATTTTATATGATTTTAATATTTCTGTTTGCAAATAAATAGGCATGGTAACCTACTTTTTTCTGTTGTTTTGTATGAAACACTTTTTCTACACAGTATAATATTCAAACAATATATATAATTTTCTAGGTCCTAATAAATTTTTCAAGTATTTCTCATCAAAAATACAGATGCGCCTTATAAACAAATTACATTTTTTCTGAGAAATATTACGATAAAATGGGGGTGCGTGTTGTACACGAGGCGCATTAATACGGTATTACGTGAGTTGATCTTGACTCATCTGCCTTTATTCGCCATCTCTTCAACAGTTTTGTATTTCGTTTATGTTGTTTTATATATTTTCCGATGCAGAAGCAGCATCCGTTTGCGAGACCAGAATGTCTGTCTCATCTGGGAATGTCACCATCATAGTTGATCTGGATATTGGCATATCCGCATAATATATAGCCAATAGAGATCTGGCCTTCCTTGCGGGGCTCCTGACTGTACAGTATGAAGATTTATAGGCATATACTCATTTTGGAGTTTAATAAAAAAAATCTTTCTCGAAGGTAAGATTTTAGAATGATGTATTAGGCGTGTGGCATATGTTTCTTCAGTTTATACAGTACGCTCGTATGCCAAACATTATCAAAAGCCTACAGCCAAAAATGCTGCAGACCAGTATCCCTCTCTTCAAAATCACCTTCAATTTGATTGACTATGCGATTTACTTGTTCTATATTGCCATGATTTCCGATCTAGCAACCTTAATTACCATTAGCTGTTGTATTGTAGGAAAACGTCCTGCCTACTTTTAATTCTGCTTTCTAATTCTGTAAATGTTATTATCTTTCTGTGTTGATTACTTATCATTTACTTGTTTCCCTGTCTTACTTTCATGTACAAAGATAAATAATCAGTCATTCCCATACTTTCCTTTTCTTCACGATTTTTATTTTAATTTCTTATGTTTATTATGATGTTTCTATGTTTCTAATCTGTAAGTTACTGAATTACGCTACCGTGAAGAGAAACGTCATGTTTAAGGTAGTTTCTTCGTGGAACAGTTTTTATTGATAATATTACTGTTCTTTCCAAAGGTATCCGACCACACCTCAATATAAAGACCAGGGAATATGGGGACACCTGCTACTAATCTAGAGATCTCATATTCGGTTCCGGATCGCAGTGTAAAATCAAGTTGCGTTTTTAAGCGCAGTGTCGACTCAGCCTGTTGAAAAGAGTACCTGGGGTATACTAACATCCTGGGGTAATACTGTTCCCGGCCACACTACCTTCCTTTTATGCCGAATCGCTTTCATAATTTCTAGCATTGCATCTTTATTGTTTGCTATTATTTTGTTAAATATTTCGTTTCAATTAAAATTGTGAGATCCTTCCCGTCGTTTTTTACTTCTTCAGGCGGTGAAGTCTTACATTTTATTCGTTACATTACATTTTCATTTACACTCTTAATTCCAACCTGTATTAGTTTCCTTTTTGACGTCGATTATTCACCTTCTCCAACTCTGTTGTATTTTCAGGTAACAATACTACACAATAATAGCTACTCATTTTAATGTTTCCGTTGACACACTTTCTAGCAATAATGAAAGTAGTTGAAGTGATACTTTTTGACTGCAACTGCTTAATTTTAACTGTTTTATCTATATAATAATAATAATAGTAATAATAATGATGACGATGATAATAATAATAAATTGTGTCGCCGCCTGAACAATCTAGGAGTTAGGCAGCGTAGGCTACCTTATGAAACCGTTCGGTGTAAAAGGAAGGTAGTATGGCCAGCACTACGCTTCAGCAGCACATTATTAACCCCAGAATGTTACCCCAGGTACTCATTTGCATAGGCTGAGTCGACATGGGACTGAAAAGCCCAGCTTGATTTTATGCCGCGCTTGGGAATCAATATGTGATCTGTAGATTAGTAGTGTGTGTGTGTGTGTGTGTGTGTGTGTGTGTGTGTGTGTGTGTGTGTGTGTGTGTGTGTGTGTGTGTGTGTGTGTGTGTGTGTGTGTGTGTGTGTGTGTGTGTGTGTGTGTGTGTGTGTGTGTGTGTGTGTGTGTGTGTGTGTGTGTGTGTGTGTGTGTGCAGTATTTTTCTATCATAATTTGCAAATGAAGTATTGTTTCCTGCACCTTGTACTTTTAAAGTCTTCTTACCGCGTTTGTGTCGACTGAATCAAATACTTAATCATAATCAACAAATGCCAAGCAAGTTGGTTTGGCGTTCTTTAAGGTCATTTAGTGATTTTTCTAAGTGCATTTAGTCTGTTGTGCTGTAATTGTTTTCAAATCCTGCTTGAATAGGCGACTATTAACTTTCGTTTAAAACTTAGAAACGTGAAATCTTGTTGAATACACGGCCGGAGCTACAGAACCCGCAGCACCCGCTACTGCGAAGGAGCACACTATAACGGAGTGTACCAGTAGATTTGGGTATGGAGTGGCTGATAAAAAACAGAGGACGCAAAACTCAGCCGTGAAGCGGTGTAATCCTAGAGTTCGCGGAAATAAGACTCGATTAAATCAAGCCCCGCCACACCTGAAGGCTTTATACAGAGATAACGGAGATGATTTCGACTTTTAATTCTTCAAATCGTGACTATCATTTTTCCTGCAGTAACCTTTTTCATACACTCCATACAGGAGCATTTGTGATGTTACTCTGTCATTGCCCGACACTTCCCATTGTCATTTTTTTTAATACTTGAAAAAAATTCTTTCTGCATAGTATCTGAAATGTTACATTTTTTAGTACTTAATTTCGTCAAGTATTTTAATTACTGTTCTCAATACGCTTTTATACAACTCTTTATAGAGCTGTTTAACAGATTTTACGACTGTTAATAAAATATGTTTATTTTTGTCTGTAATGGTTATGACTATTTAATGTCCACATAATATCTGTTTTTTGCTGTCTTTGCACTCCTATTGTTTTTTTGTAATATTGAACACTTTTCTGATCCTATAGCTCCGATTTTACTTTTTTCAGATTCTGTGTATTTAATTTTGCTTGTTGCGTCGTGTTCTCCGAGTGCGACTACTTCGTCTACGATGATACTTTTCGGTGGTTTTCTATCGTTACTTCTGCTATTCGTTTCGTTGGCGCCATTATTGCTTCAGTTATTTTGTAAAAGAGTCTTCAGTGTTTACCTCGTCATGCTGAATAGTTTTGTTCCTGTAGTTTAACATTGTTTCATAATTCACATCGAACCAGTGCATTGCAAAAATGCAAGATATTTGTAATGCCTTACTTTATTTCCAACAGAAAATGTTATATAATAAATAACGTGTAGGTAAATATATTGTGTGTCCGTGTGTTTTACTATACTGTATAACGTCTTACTCTAAGTCATAAAGTAAGATATACATGTATATATTGTATGAATTATACATGTATAATTCAGCTTTAGGCCTTCTCCTTTTAATTGACTAACACTTGTTATGATAGAAGAAAAGTGGCAGTTATTGATGAATCGCATATTTGAAAAAATCGTAATTAGAATTGTATGTGTGAGTGCGCAAGAAAGTACATGTGTGTAGTCGCAAGAAATGTTGAAACATGCACAGTATTCATTATCACAAATGCAGCAATCACAGGTACAAACAAATTCAGGAAGAGAAACAATTACAATGACTCGTAGCTGTGTATTCTATTGCGGTTTTGTAGTTATTTGAAACTAGAATTCCGGCGAGATTACACCTTGTTATAGTCGTTAAATAAATCACTGTGAAACAGCGCAAAAAAAACTGGTGAAAAGCGAGTATATGCGAGTTGTTGATTTAGTTGTAGGCCCTACTACAAGGGTGCGTTACACTAAGACTGGCGGGAGCTTTCATAAGGCCAAATATAGATGCTCACAACAGCTAACATAAAAAATTAAAAATACTGCTTACGTAAAGTGTTTATGTGGTAACTACGTACAAAGTTGTTTCAGCGTCATGCATTAGCGGGTGTCTACGATAGTCTGCTCACAGCCACGACAGGTTTCCAATCATACATAGCCTACATTTATTTATTGTTGTCTTGATTTATTTATTTATTCTTGCTTCTTTTGACGGAGTATATTAACTTCTTCGACCTCATCCAACTCCAACGTCGCTTATTTGAAATGCAAGATATTTGTAATGCCTTACTTTATTTCCAACAGAAAACGTTATATAATAAAAAACGTGTAGGTAAATATATTGTGTGTCCGTGTGTTTTACTATACTGTATAACGTCTTACTCTAAGTCATAAAGTAAGATATACATGTATTAAATAAACATAGTCTACATAGTTTAATACCGCTGCATATGTGTGAGTGTGATGGTGTGGTTGTGCCCGCGAATGTCAAATAATGTGTCGCAGAGAATTATTACTTACTGTAGGAACGATAAATTGCTGTTTTTCATAAACTGTGAAAATTGTATGTTACGTACTTTCACGAAAAACGGAATGCTAGGTTATTTGGAAAAAATAAGTGCGAACGAAAGAGCGAAACGGCAAATAATTATAATTATTGGTTAGTGTGTCCGGGAAGATCGTGAAAACTATATATTAGAAGGGTGGAGTAGCTTACGTAGGATGGCAGGAACCGCCACTTTAGTGCCTTTTCTAATTTACGTCTGCGATAATACATCGGATAAGAGTAGAACAATTAACCTGTGACGTCAGTGTCATTGGTAATCGGTACTAATGATGGTCACAAATGCTCGCAGATACGCCCACTTTGATTACTACAAATAGTCTGATGTGAACCGTTCTTACGTAGCGTTCATTAACGCACAGTATATTTGTTTATATAGTAGGCCTATACTTGTTACACTTCGTCATACTAACCGCACTTTATAATGTTAATCTAGAGCAGTGGTTCCCAAACTTTTCAGTCCGTGGACCCGCCCCAAATAATTTAAAAATTCACGGACCCCGTCTGAGTTCTGAAATAATGCAAACCGTATGTATGATAGAAACTCTTATATTTAATTAAAATCAAAATTCTCTTAACTTGCAAAATTATAATATTAATGATATCAAACATAGTTTAATGTAAACAATGAAGCTGCTTTTGAACAATTAGCTCTGCAATATTGAGTTTAATGTATGATTATTTCAGTATTAAGTCACTCTCGATATCAAGTTTATTTCTTAACTTCGACTTCAAGTACGTGAGCAGGGAGAATGCGGTTTCACACAGATAAGTAGAGGGAAACAGGGAAACACAGTTAAACGCCTCAAAGTTTTTTTTGCGAGTTCAGGATAGCCAGTCATTATATATAACCAGAAGTCAGCTAGCTGTAATTGCGAAACTGTAATTTAATGTAAAATTAAATGTTCAGGTGAATATCAAAGTTCAGTTAATAATGTCAAAAAAAAAAAAACTGTCAGTTGAAAGTTCTGCCAATGAGTCTTCTTTTTGTACTGTTAAGAGAGAGGTCTAGTCAGCTCGGCTGGTAAACAGGTCTGCTACACGACATGATTTAAAGACATTATTAAAGACACTAGTTTGAAATTACTTTTACAATTACAATTAATTTGACCCCCCCCCCCCATAAAAATACTGGAAACTTCTACTAATTGCTTTAAGATTCTAAAATTTAGATTTTAGAGCATAAAAAAATCGGTGAAAATTACGGTATATTCTAATTTTTCTTAAAAGTGTCTGCGGACCCCCTGAAATATTGTCGCGGACCCCACTTTGGGAACCACTGATCTAGAGGAATTCTTCAGTACAGATGTTCTATGTTCGAGCTCACCGTAATGCAGAGTAGTAAGTAGTGGTATAGTGACTGGCTATCGAAATGATTGTTTACTCATCAGTAACGTACCATGTCCAGGTGTAACAGCACACCGCTTTAAGTCCTATCCTGTTACACGGGCGAACGGATAACTATAATTGCTTCATCCAGTTAATTCACATTACTCACGGCCCTGATAGCACAGAAACAATTAATCTGCGCAAAATATTGCTCAAGAAATTGACAGTGCTTTGTTCTTAGGATCACTTGAGTTCGATCTCATTAATAAACCGAAGAAAGACATATACTGTTTATTGTCTGTACCGGCGACAAGTGGGTGACCACACGCGGGGCTGCGTAACCATGTGCAGTGGTAACTTAACTGTAATTCGATTCCAATCTGGCAACTATAATATTTTAATTACTTGCTGTAGTCTGTACCTCCTTATAACGTACTTATATTTTTCTCTCCCGTCATTTAATTATCTTTGTGAAACTAATGTTTATTATTTTCTTTTAGAGATCATAGTTTCTTTTAAACTAGACTTTTGGAAAACTATATAAGCTATTCTTAACGGCAACTAGGTTGATAACAAATCATTATCGCGTCATTCTTATGAGATGAAGAAAGTACGTGTATGTTTAGAAAGAAAGCTTACGGTGAAGCATTCTACCTGAGAGAAAGAAATTTTTTCACAAGGCAGCTGTACACTTGTTTTCATTAGTGAATGTTGCTGGTCTGTCATTTAAATTAACCCCGATACTGTGGAGAGTAACGGTAAATGTCGTTGAGTATGCAGGACGGGACGGATGTCATACCTTGTGATGGTGACAAAGTGCGTACGACTGTTGCCAAAACTGGCGCACTTCACTGCCATGGCCGCGGTAATGACGTGGCATCCTGGGTTCTATTGTTGTTCTTGGTCACTGAACTTGCTCTCCACCTTCAGCAGCTGCACGGTGAAAGTATTTCTTACATAACTTCTGACCGATGCACAATGTTCTTCCACCTCTTTAAAATAAATACTGGACAACATAAATAACGGGAAGAATTTTGTTGAAAAATATATTATACAGTCTCCTAGTATTTTACAGGTGTAATTATTATATACATTGCATATGTGTATTGTAGGTGTATCCTGCTTTAGAGAATACTATGCCCGTGTTTGTTTAATTAACATATATGACCTACAACATTTTTCATTGGTCAACTTATTCGCGTAAAATAACACTTTGACATTTTAATATACGTCGTATTATTTTTCTTTAAACCAAACTATTCATGCGTACTGTCGGTGAGGCATCATCAGTTCTGGTTTACAGGAAACTAAAACGACTTACTGTCGGTGACAGTACTAAAACCAAACTTTTCATGCGTACTGTCGGTGAGGCATCCTCAGTTCTGGTTTACAGAAAACTAAAACGGCATATGTTAAACAAAAAAAAAGTGTTGTTATTAAGGAAACCCAAGAAAGCTTATGAACATGATTAATCACGTATAAGGTTTGCGTTTTCAGGTATGTTTGTTTCACATTAAGTTACAATAAACACTCTATATATTACAAGATATCCAGTTCCGTGATTTTACTGAAAAAATATTAATGATAATTACGGTAAAGGAATTTAGTAGTAATTTCCATTAAAATTTGTTAATCAGTAATTATAATTATTGCGCCTGTCCTGAAACACACTTACCAAAAGTGTTAGCAAGTATTCAAATAAAGATGAACTGAACTAAGTGAACTACAGAGAGCGCTGGAATATAGTAATTTTGTGACACTATAATGAGTTTTTCTGATAACTCGTTAGGTCTATTATGTAACACAACAATCCAGGTAACATTTAAGAGGTCGCTTTAGATTGTAGAAACTATTCAAAAATCTTGCTGTGGTACCTTACTTAGACTGTTTATTTGCTTACATTAATCGTATACTGTTTATTTCCTTTTGTTACAGAGTGTCGTTTGGCAGTTCCAAAGGGTCTATGGTAGAAACCCTTATATACGAAAGTCCTCTGCAAGAAGAACCAGAAACAAGCCCCACAGCGGACACTCCGGATACAGACAGTACTGCAGGGTAAATATTTATGTGGCTTAGCTAGTGTATGTGTATTCATAGAGCTAAACTGTTTTTCGTGTAATGGTATTTATATTATACGACTACATCGCATAATGACAGAATTTTTCTACAGCACTGATGCTGAGTCTCTATACCTAAGTGTTGCACAAAACAGTATCAATCGCAAAAGCTGCGTTGTATTTGCAGACAACGCAGCCTTGAACTAACTGGGAATCTGACCAATATTTTATGCTCTGTTAT
Organism: Magicicada septendecula; assembly: GCA_034769895.1. Lineage (NCBI taxonomy): Eukaryota > Metazoa > Arthropoda > Insecta > Hemiptera > Cicadidae > Magicicada > Magicicada septendecula. Next base: position 1,036,243,317 of record CM068367.1, on the reverse strand, counting down.
GTAATAAAAAACAAAGATAAATTTAATATATCTAAAAAAAAAAACAGTTTACCAGGTCAGAAATATAATCTTCAGAATGCGTTCAGGGAATTTTAACGTGCCATCGTTATTTCTGACCTCTTATAAAATTAACACAAACTACGTTTTAATTGTCATAAAGTTTTAAAATTTTCTACAATTTTGTTTTGACACTTGTCAGATATAACAGGAATTGTGACATTCAAAACACGCTGACAGGCTACGTTTTTGCCAGGCGTGATTGTATCACTTTTGGGGTACTTTTACATCAGCGTTCGAGTCGCTGCGGTTCAACCGCGGCGGTTTAGCCGCTGGTTTGTGATTACTTTTACATCAGCGGCCCAACCACCGCGGTTGTTATTGCGCAGTTCTCAAACAAACTATTTACTAGCAATGAAAGTTGTGCTTCAGTTTGTACAGTGCTTACAATGCTTACAGACGTTGAGATTATCGCGGCTATATTGTTGTTAGAAAAAAAGAGGAAGAAGCGAAGATATTGGATGCATCCGTTATTTTATAAGGGCCTTCGATCGGCGAGTTTCATATAAGGTATAATAATTTGAGAAATTATCCAGAGAAATTTTTTAACTATTACAGAATGTCTATAAAAACATTTTATGAACTTATAAATTTGATTGAAAGTGACATTCTGCGGAAAGGAAACAGACGAGAATTACGAAAGCCTACTGAGCAGAGAACCAGCGAGCGGTTCAGCCTCGTGATGTAAACGCACAGCTTCCAACACGTGTGTTTTGTCGAGTCGGCGGCAAAACCGATAAGCGGCTGAGCCGCGACATGTTGCGGCTGAGGAGCGACTGAACCGCCAACCGCTTCTCATGTAATACTGACATATAAGACGATGACTCAACACGACAATCCGTCTTGAAATTAAATACGAGTACAATACGTTATTTTATATACTTTATATTCCTGTATGTCTGCGAACACTTTTTAATTCATGTACAGTATTAGCTAAACAGCAACATACAGTATTGTGGTTTCTTTAACTGTTCACTATAACTTGTTAATTTTACTGGGACTTAAATGACAATAATCTTTATTGTTATCACTAGTGAATTTCCTGAATTGTAGAAGTCACTCATCATTTTAAATGAAATACATTTATTATTAGATAAAAGCAAACTAATAAAATTTATTTGGTTACAGCTGTGAATAAAGTTCTTCAAATGTATGATTATTTACATAACTAATGTCATTTTTTGCAAACATAGCTTATAAACTTCTTGGGGCAGTTCAGAATTTTCAGGGGGTGTTGACAAGCAATTAAATTATTAAACTATGTCCAGTCCCGGAAGGCGGCTAGAGGATTAGGAGACCTTGGCTCACGCACGCACACTGGCAGGCCGCCTAACAATAGACAGGGGCCGGCACTTGACCTGCTCTGCTGTCTTTTTAAATACAGTTTACTATAATAAATTAAATTTTGTTATTCTGCTTAATCTTATAGTTTTGGTCGTTCCATTTAATTCAGACTGTGATTTCATTTAAAATAAGTCCAAACACGAAGTTTATACGACGATTTTCAAATGTTTTACTCTTATTTGTTTATTTTGAAATATTCTGATTGCTAAACTTCTGAGAATTATTTACGCAACTGTTATTAAAAAAAGTTATTATTAAAAACTAAGATTCTGATCATTTAATTTACTTTTCAACTATTTTTCTGAGACACTCCCTTTGGATGCCAGAAGCCGGTTAAATGGCCCTATGGTTCATTGTTGAAACTGCTAGCGGCCGATTAAATCGGACCGTCAAATGACACTGAGAACTGCCAGCGGCAGATCTCGCTGGCTTTTTGTATATTCATCGTAGTGGATGCATTACTTGTAGTATCTTTTTATACTACACGTCAAATTAATGCTAAATAGTTAGGCTACTTTACTTTTTTTATACAAGGCTTTAAACTCGAGCTCAAAATTCAACTAAGTATATACTCGGAATTTTAAAATTAACTTTCTCTCTGCGTTCAAAGCCATCGTTTCAAGTAACACACCCAGAGAATACTTCCTTTGAATCTTGCTGTGTATATATGTGTTATGTGTGCGCGCGCGTGCGCATATGACGGTTGCTGAACGGTTTGAACTGCAGCTGCTTATGGACGTAAATTTATTAGGAATGTGGCAGAGTTAAAGTTAATTTATTATAATATATTGTTTTTAACACACACACACACACACACACTGTATAGTATTAATGGTAGTAGTAAAACATAAAATTGCTTTGTTTTGTAGACGGGATTTAATTCCTGACGCGCTACCTCGTCCTCTCAAGTTATAGTTAAAGTTTAATAACATGGACAGTAAATTTTTAATATATTTACATAGATACATATCACATTTCATTTTGTGTGTCTGTAAAATGTATAATATTTTTATAATAAATAACATTTTTATAAGTTCGTGCTAGTAAAAAGACAAACAATTATTTCGATTACGTATAACAACTATTATTTCATATATTGTTTATTTAAAATAAAAATATGAGGTTTGAAAATAATCTTTATATCTATATATTAAAATCTGTTACATATGTTGATTAATTTTTTCAGTATTATAACAGTAAAGAGGTGGGTCGTCAATCTGCTCTTTATCGAGTATCACAATCGGTGAATCCGAACAGTTAAAAAAAAAAATAATGGCCAAGGCCGACGCCAGAAATTTTAAGATTCTCGTAATTTCGAGGTCAAGTTGTAAAATCACCTTAGTTTTTAATAATCATCATTTTTAATAATAGTCGCTTAGATGGTGTTCTAAAGTTTAACAATAACAATAGTTCAAAATAAACAAATAAATGTAAAACATTTGAATATCGCCATGAAAACTTCGTGTTTGGACTTATTTTAAATGAAATTACAGTCTGAATTCAATGGAACAATCAAAATTAAAAGTTTATAAGCACGACAATAAAATTTAATTTATTGTAGTGGACTGTAACTAAAAAGACAGCAGCGCAGGTCAAAGGCCTATCCCTGTCTATTGTTAGGCGGCCTGTTAGTGTGTGTGTGAGTGAGGGTCTCCTAATCCTCTAGCCGCCTTCCGGGACTGGACATAGTGTAGTGACTATACCAAGGTCTTTTTTGAACAAAATTCCTCGTAATATATTGTCTCGCATAGACATTTACAGTTTTTTCGAATTTTTGGCTTCCAAACATTTTGACCGTAGAGACTCTAAAGTTAAGATAGCTTTCAAGTAAATTGCCCTAACTGCATTTTGATTTGGGCTGAAATTCCTTTTACTCTGCATGTATTTTTTTTAATTTTCCCTAAATTTGATCTCTTTTTTGGTCTCTGAGATCCTACATTTTTTTAATTAATTCCCAAAACATAGCACCATATCCAGATTTTTATTAAAATTCTCTTCAATTTAATACCAGGAATGGATTTGAATCATTTAAAAAACTATAGATCCATTTTGTCGGTCCTGGTGTCCCAAAATCGGACATTTACAGAACTGAAAAATATATTCAGATTTGGATTACACATTTCTTTAATTTTATACCCTATTCGAATTCTGTGATTTTTTTTCAAAAATTTTGACTCCTCACTTTTTTGCCTCCCGCCTCCCTATTTTTTTGAGGGATCAGTCTCGAAAACAATACGGGACTGTGGGGTGAAAATTGGACATTCATGCTAGGTTTTACGAGAATCGGTTGATTCATTAAATATCCCCAAATAAACAAATGACAAACGGTCGAAATTAACTTAAAAACTTGCTTCGCTCGTTCAGTTATTATTCTAAATTGGAGAGGGTAAACAGTTGTCTCACGCTGTAGGCAATAACTGGTACACACACAAGTACCGTTACAATTTGTACTGTTGACTCTACACACATTAAGCTCAATCTGTATATGTTATAATACAGGGTGGGGCAGAGAAATAGGACGTTTTTGAAATAATAACAACATTTTTAGTTTTGCTTGAAAAGAAAATTTATTGGCAGAGAAACATTCGTGATTACATAGCATTTAATGATATTCATTTGTGGAAAATCACATCTTGCAAATGATGTCCATTTTCGTTTATGGATTGTTGTAAGCGTGTACGGAAATTGGCCTCCACTCTTTCTAGCAGGCGTCTGTCAATTTGGACGATGTTTTCACGAATACTGTCCTTCAATTCGTCTATGTACGGGGGTTTCTCTTATAGACGCGTGACGTGAGGTACCCCCATAAAAAATAATAGCACATTGATAAATCTGGGGACCTAGGGGGCCATGCAACATCACCAAATCTGGAAACGAGGCGGTTGGGAAACAGAGGGCGAAGAACACCCATTGACGCTCGGGATGTGTGAGATGTTGCCCCATCTTGCTGAAACCATACACTCCGAATAGCAATCCGTCTTCTCCGTAACTCAGGCACAAAAAAGGTGTTTAGCATCTCAATGTAACTCTCAGCAGTAACAGTTACAGTGACGCCATTTTGTTCAAAAAAGTAAGGACCAATAATGCAATTCTTTCCCAACGCGCACCAAACTGTAACTTTTGGGCTGTGCAGTGTAGTGGTTTTTGGTGGATTTCTCGGGATTCTCAGCAGCCCAGTAGCGACAATTCTGTTTGTTGACTGCACCGTTGAGATGAAAATGAGCTTCATCACTCATCAACAACATGATGTTTTCACTTTCCTCAAAAAGTGTCAACATTGTTCGTGCAAAGTTCAATCGTTGTGGGTAATCTGTTTCGTTCACCTGCTGCACAACCATTAACTTGTAGTCTACGGGTGAAAACGTAATTCGTCATGCAAAATACGCCTTACCGTGCGAGTGCTGATTTGAAGTTCTGCAGCATGTCTCCGGAAGCAGAGCGGCGTGGACTTCGTAACATTGCTGTTCTAACCCTTTCAACATTTTCCGGAGTACGTACCGTACGTGGGGCTCCTGGTGGTTTGGTTTTCATTATTGAGCCTCCTGAACGAAGATTATTAACCCAACGTAAGATTGTGTTACGAGAGGGAATAGTCATTTCGGTGGATTTCGAATCTGCGGCGAAACTCACTCTGAACCGCAGTCACTGATTCACCACTACGCACAAAGCAGTCGTACGCGAAAATACAGCGTTCTAACGTCCACGGCTCCATGATGCCGACTGAAAGTGAAATTCTATGAACAAAGGAACGGAATTCACTCACCCGCACTCATCTCCCCCTGCTACAGGCCGAGTACTAGCCATTTCAAAAACATCCTATTTCTCTGCCCCACTCTGTAAACCAAAATTTAAAAAAAAAATCAGAAAACACTGATTATCCCTTACACTGTATAGTTTTCAATTCTAAATTTTGACACAAATTCAGATGACGTTTTAAAATTGTTAATGTTTACGCTAACGTGTGTTTCGATTTGCAATCACGCATACAAATATGAATACTTCGGTAATATACTGTACACAAACACGGACACCCTAGTATATAGTACACACAAATACGAACACTTTAGTGCACAATGCACACTCTAAAAACTCTTTGTATTTGTAACAACGCTCATGCCCTATATCACCCTTAAAAATAAAATATTCCTGTCTTATTATATTGGATTTCACACAATTTCGAGCAAGCGAGTGTCGTTAGACGTTCAACCAATGTAGGCCTATCGGTAAACAGGTAAGACAAATTTGTTAGGGAAACCAGTTAGTTGTAAATTTCTAGACTCATAACCCGCAGCGGACAAAATATTTCAGTACAGAACATACTGTTTATAAGTTAATAGGATCTGATGATGAAAATGATTGGATCTAATACCTGAACACATGGACGCGCTCAAGTGAAATGTTAACCGAGAATCAGCGAGTTCCGGTCACTATCAACAGTAATTTTAGATAAAACTGGGTTGTCATTTTGCAAATGAATTGCTGATACACATATGATTTTAATTAAGTTCTTCCCCCTTCATACTCTCTCTCTCTCTCTCTCTCTCTCCACTCCGCAATAAATGGAGCGATAACTGCGACGTAATTCGGTGTCACCCTACAATCTTCATCAATGAATGAGTTAAGTCCAATAGTCCAATACAAAGTGTCATTGTTTAATCATGTCGATCAGCATGTGTATGATGTCATTATTAGTAACGGGCACATAAACAGTGATAAAACGGCAGTTAATCTGGCCAATAAATGGTGTTTTATTACAACAAGCTGTGAATTTAATATTCTGTATTAATTATTTTCTGAAAAACCTATATATATATATATAACTAAAACTGTGCACGTAATTATTACAAATAGTTATTTGCTTTTGGAATTAGTAAAGTTGTATCACCAAAAATATGTTCTCAAGAACTCTTTTATTGTATCAAAAAAATAGTTTTTCTGAATGTGCAAGCGTGCGTGTTTACATGTCAGTATTTTCAATTTAATGTCAGTATTCATTGCGTAATAGTACGATCGTTTTCATAATTCGTCAATCAATTTCACCCTGTTAAACCTTTTAATGTAAATAAAACTTCTGTGACCAATTAAGTCTAGTAAAAAATAATTAAGCATTCGTCAATATGAATGGCCATTACATGTCTGTTGAGAAAAGACTTAAGTTACAAAGAATTAGGCGTACATTAAACTGAAGTATTAAATGACACTGTATTGCGTACTATAGTAAAAGTCAATCACATTTAACTTAATTACATACATACATAATAATTAATTTGCATTCGTTTAACTATTAAGTGTGTAGAATTTGTGTGTACAGCTTTCAAAGTCGAGTCAGCTGTTGTGTCTACGGAGCTTTAATAGATTTCGCACTTATATTTCATAAAAAAATCGCGCGCTTTTGTACGCAGTATTTGTGTGTATAATATATATAGTATCTGTTCAGTGTTTTATTGCTACAGTCCGTAGTTTGTATTACTACAGTAAAACCTTTTTAATTCGAACTTCTAGGGGAATTCGATAAAATTCGAATTATCCAAAATTTGAATTTTACCATGTTTTTAACTAGGCTTATTAAATTACTTAAACTTTAACTAAGAATTCAACAATTTTTTTAAAATGGTCATGTTTAACAAAACTCATTTTCAACAGGCTGAGTCGACCTGGGGGCTGAAAAACGCACCTTGATTTTATGGTGCGGGCCCGGGAATCGAACTCGGGACCTCTAGGTTAGTAGCCAGCTGCCTAATTACTTTTAATGCCGTTACGTTTTTCGTATCCTACGCAGCCTTACTGTTATTAAATGAATAATTTTGAAGAAACTGTTGTGGCGCAAGAAATACTCTGACTCTGAATTATCCAAATTTACTGGTAAAAAGTTCGAATTAACCGTCAAATTCTAACACTAATTTGAATAGGAAATTCATGGGGAAAACAATTTCTTTTAATTAGCCAACAATTCGAATTAATCACGTTTAAATTAAACAGACTTTACTTATAATATTAGGCGTAGTGTGGTGTAGTATAGTTAACAGTGGTTTAGTTACACTGTGCCAAGCGAAGCAGACACAATAAACAGGTCCTATTTACGTACTAAAGTCGATAACGGTGTAAACTACCAGAAATACGCGTTTATTTAGACATGTTCGCGGATGGAATAAGTAGATCCAGACCAGTTTCATATAACTGACCATCACTTTAGTGACTCACTCAAGTCTGGTTTGCTAACTACGAAGACATCGAGTAACGGGAATTCTCTGTAGATGTTACTACAGTTTCTGCCAGTGGGATCGCGTTGGAAGAGAACGTTTTCTACTCTTCCAACGTTTCTGGACGTTTTATCCTTTATTGTACATGCACTAACAAACGAAGGAAGACTGGCTCCTGTAGTTTCGATCTATCAGTTTTCTTAGAGTCCTTGACTCACTCCCGTAGATTCGACAAACGAAATAGCATAACTTCATTAGTTATTTAAAATAATTTTAATTAATTATTTTATTTAACCCATTTGTTAGACTTTCGTATTAAAAATATTGTTTGTGGCTACCTACGGAATGCAATAGTAATTATAAAACACTAACGTAATAATAGTAATATTATATAATCGCGTCATAACTGGTATGACGAAACTGTTTTGATTCAGTACATTACACCTACTTTGGTCTTGTAGGAACAATAACAATTTTAATACAAAGTAAGTGTACAATTATTGCAGTTAAGTAATTCATTCTGATACCACGAAAGTTCGCGTAAACAATATATCGCAAATTAATGAAAAAAAAATCAATATAGGCCTATGACCAGTAAAATTTTAAATGGCAAACAATTTTTTAAAATATTGTAAAGATATCTCGGTTTATAATACGTCTGCTTCCGAGAAGACTGAAGTCTGCTATATCATTATACTAATGAAATGATGTAGAGTGTGAGGAATATTAAATTTCTTCTTCGTTCATTTTTGTTATTTGTAATATAAGTTAATTCTTCTTGATTGTCAGAACTAATAAAGGTTGTACGCCGTACACGTCAGTAATTAACAACGCGAGTATTAATTTAAATGTGTTAAATTAAAACTGTAAGAAAACTTATATTTAAAATTATAAGAAACGAAACATTAAAAAGAAAGTGTAGTCGATATGTAAAAAATATAAATTCGCTACCTAAGCGATAAAAACATAACCAGATATCGACATAAAGTGTCTCAAAAATTGTACACAATGTGTTAATAGTGTAATGTTTTATTTAAATATATAAGTACAACAACGGAAAGCGACCGGTATTCAAATGTCGCGCCGCTACCCTGCCAGCGGCGACAATGGACTCGTCCGCATCGAGCACCACTGCCGCCCGCCCGCTTTGCTTTCACAATACGTTGTGTGTGCGTGTGTTGATCGTTTAATTCGTTGGTGTTTATCAGTATTTTGGTGAGTTATTTTTCTTACTTTCAGTGCAATACTTTAAGACAACTTTTCAGTATTTCAGCCACATATTTTGATTTTAAACGTGTGGTTACCGAGTTAATTTGAATTCCCTCCCACTCGTGTATGAACTAAAAAAAGTACAAAAGGTTGACAATTACGATTTGCGTAGCTTAAACAGTTCAGTTACTAAGTGTTGTCTTTATTAACTTCTTTACAGCGCTTTTAAAACTAAATATATGTTTTTAAAATTAAGCTAGCGTTAGTTTTTGCTTTATGGTAATATTTTGCTTTAAATTTTTGGTAATTAGCCTGGGAATTTGTTATACAGTTAATCAAACAGTGAATTAATGTAAAACATTAGAATTCGTGGAGACTAGCGAGAATTAACATTTTTAATCGATTGTAACAGTTTCAATTTAAAGTATAAAATTACGATCTTCTATAATTCTAACTGAATAAACAAGCCTATTTTGACAGTCCAAACTAAGTGGCGAGGGTAGACGTATTTATAAAAACTCTTGTATTTGGTCTTCATTTAAAAATATAGCAACAGATGCGATAGTTCATATTATCAAGTTTAATATTGCATGTTCATATTATTGTATATTATATTATTGAACCGTATATTCATCTTAATCTTATTGTACCTCGTATTGTGTATTCGTCTTCCACTAGAAAAGCAATTTTACAGATTGTTAAAGAGTTCATGAATCATTGTGTCCAGTTTCTGTACCCTTTACTCATAATCAGTGTTCGGTTAGTCCAGTTCGGTCTCGTATGGACATTGCCCCACTTCATTTATGTCGCTTAGTATTGTTGTTTATTTAATAAATGCATAGCAACTTGTGTACTACTTATGCACCTCAGAACATTTAAAAAATGCAGTTTGAACGGTTTTTAACTTAATCCGAATTGTACAATTTTTATTTATTTTATTTTTTTTAATAAACTACTGCCAGCGTTTACTATAACACTGCAAAAGCTGCGAAATGCATAGATTTTGGGAGACTTAAATATTACACAAAAGTAGTAAATTTTAAAGGAGGGTACTAATTCTCTTAACTTGGCATTCTAAGCGCGCGGTAGCGGTAGGGCGCATGCCTCGCATATTCACATGTTGCCCATTGCAATTCCGTTGCTCACGCGTCACAAAATTACTTATTGATGATTGTACTATAGTCTGCCTAATAATGTATTGTTATCAGGTGTCAAGTGCGGCTTACCGCATGCGCGTGTTATCGGTGTTAGATAATATCCACGAACACTTGTTACTATTATGTAAAAATCATACGGTACGTTTTCTTTGATAAGCGGTTTGACCAACATTCTTGGTAGGCACAGGCGACTGTTGGATCAATATGAGTAACTCCAGTTTGGGTTCGTAGACAACTCGGCGCCCTTCCGGTAACATCTGGCCTCGTTAATCGACAGTCCATTACAGTCGGTTCTGTGACCTTACCCATGGTGAGAATACAATGAATAATTTTATTACCGAAGAAGGTTATAACGTAAAAGTGCCTCCATCAAACACGAAATTAAACCTGTACAAACCGCACTGTCAGCGACTATTACTGACGGTAGCATTCATTAAGTGGCTGATTTATCGTGTGCAACCGCGTTTTGCGTACTAAACGGTAATAACTAAAATATTTTGTTTCTCTGTGTTCCCAATAAATAATAACTTTAAAAAACGTTCAGAACGATTATTTTTTATCAGATCAGGCAATTATAAAGTCTCATCAATAAATGTTAAATGTCGTCATCAAGTCGTGACCATATTAACCTTATTTTTAAGAATCTGTCGACAGAATTAGTCACCCCTTGGAAATACTAACCGTACAGCCCTCTTGTGTAGTAGACATTAGTGCTGGCAATTGAGGAAGATCGCCAGTAACAATAGTTTTAAATATTTGACCTTGACCCGTGTCACGTGTTCTGCCGAGCTGGCCTTATCTAATGAAATATATGTGTGATGGAAAGATAAGGGGCGTGTGACGGACGTCTCTTATCATTGTTGCGGGAAACTAAAGCAGAATGTATGAATGCGTGTATTAATAATAACAATACTAATAGTATGCGTTCCCGTTGATGAGAATTGCATATCGTCAGTGCAACAGGGCGACGACCCTGCAGCGTTTACACATCTTTGTGAGAGATGTAATACGAGGGGAGAACAAACTCTAGACGTACGCGCTCAAAACACTTTCTTTGCGTACTTAGTATATAGTACTAAGTTCACTTGTAATTAAAGTTTACCACAGTTTTTCTAAAAAAACTATTAAAACAATTTTTTAGTTTTTTGTAGCTATCTTAGACTAGCTTACCACACTCCTTTGTGTTTTAGAATCTGTTATTTTATAAGTAGCGTCTTACTTGCTAAGGCAGGCAAATTATGTTTACTATATCATTTCACAGAACGTAAAGTCAATTTGGAGCCAGTTTTTTAGTATTCCTATTAATTTTGAATTAGTATTAATTTAACGGTATAGAAATATACAGTATTAAATAATACAGGCGTTATTATAATACAGCGTATGTTCAGTATTTTAGTCCGATTATGAATTTCCATGAGCGGTTATAATTAATTTCTCGGATAGTGTCAGCAGGAAGTAAATTTGAACTGTCACGTAATGAATAACTAAATTAAGAATTTCAGACAAAATTTTAACACCGTAATTTGTATTATCTGTTATCTGCCTTGCAATTATGCAGTATTAGGCCTATCTCTCGTGTATTATCTGTTATCTGTTATGCAATGTTACTGTTTTAGATTGCATCGTATGTATCCATTTTGTATGATTGTAATTTGCATAGTTTTTACGTTTAATGTGAAAATAGAATAATAAAATTTGAAATACTTTTTTAAAAATGTTATACTCTACTTATGTTTAGTCATAATAATTCAACTTTAACAACGTTGCGTATAGTAATATTAATTGTAATATAGGCAACTTAATTTGGTCGAAATGTATTTCATATAAAGCGCACCTTCTTCAAATGTCCAGTAAAACTGACAACGCATGGCAACTCGCGATGCAGTTACAATTGAGGAACAAAATTCGTTCATTGGCTGTAATATTCTTGAGATTTTTGTATGTCAGTGTCATTTAACTTAAAAAAAGAAACGCTGACCTGCCCCGCCCCAAAGGAATTCACTTAATACCCCCGTGGACAGTATATTCGTGTATATAATTTAGTGTAACTTTATATTGTCGTAAATACAAGCTGCACTTAACAAAAGAGCAGAAAACACCGTAAAAGTTATTATTATAAAGGGTTGTTGCATTATCATTGTATCTGTCGCTTTCTTCTCTCCATTATTATTATAGTATTGTACGTGTTGTGTTACCATTATTGTTATCGTTAGAGATGTATATATAGTCCAAACCCCCTGACAACCATACTGTGATTACGATATATTTTCAGTAAAATTTAAATTTTATATAAAATTTCTTCTGTACGTCTTTGTTCTGAGCTCGTATTTTCGCACCACCCATGTTATCACTTTTCTTTTTAGCATTCTTCCCACTCATTTATCCCCTCTTTTGTAGATATTCCCCGTTTCCTATTTTTCTCACTCTTGTTTCCCAAATTTGTTTCACCCCCCTATGTCACTGGTGTTTGCTTCACTCTATCTCCGTACGTTGTAGGGTGTATTCTCCAACTCCATTGTCCTCCTACTATAAACTCAGTCATATAGAGTACATTTCCAAGTGCCTTCTAGTTTCCATAATGCTATTCTATCGCTTCCTTCTCTGAAGCAGCCGGTAGTTTGCCTTTTTGGTTATTCATCAGGATCTTTAAGTCACGTATCTGCCTGTAATGTAATCTTTGAGTTTTCCCTGCATGTTAACTACATTTCTAGCTTGGCACTGTCGCTAAGCAAGAGTGTTTAGCAGGACATCAGCATCGACCACGTAGTGACGACCGCAAGCTATCGTCGTTACTGATTTTGACTCATAGTGTTACTAGTAATGATGTTAAGTGTTAAGGCAGCTTGGTAAATTCATCAACTCGAAAAAATAAAATTAAAACATAATTAGTAAAAAATCTTAAACTTACTAACAGTACCATGAAAATTAAAAGTCACCATAAAGACCAAGGACGCCACAAAGGCACTTGATGTACACAGGAACACAGTATAATAAATATTGAGTCTCTGCCACTCTGTACATGTTACAGTATTAGGTTAAAAGTATGTAGGAGTAATACGGCCTCACGTGGTAGTGATCATACGTCTATATCTATAAAAATGAATGTTTGTTTCTTTCTTTGTCCCTTATGCGTTCCTATACCATTCATCCGATTGCGATGAAACTTCGGTGAGTTGTTGTGCGCACGCCCGCGAAGGTTTATGAATTTTTTTCGATGGGGTCCTTTGGGGGGTTCTTGGGGTCTTCCACATCTCCTCCTAAACCACTGGACCGATTTCAACCAAACTTGGCACAAATATTTTATGCAACGGGAGAACCAACATAGTGTAGGTGTTTTTTCGATGGGGTCCTTTGGGGTCTTCCACATCTCCTCCTAAACCACTGGACCGATTTCAACCAAACTTGGCACAAATATTTTACGCAACGGGAGAACCAACATAGGATAGGTGTTTTTTTCGACGGGGTCCTTTGGGGTCTTCCACATCTCCTCCTAAACCACTGGGCCGATTTCAACCAAACTTGGCATAAATATTTTACGTAACGGGAGAACCAACATAGGATATGTGTTTTTTCGATATGATCCTTCGGGGGGTCTTTTGCGGTCTTCCACATCTCCTCCTAAACCACTGGACCGATTTCAACCAAACTTGGCATAAATATTTTACGTAACGGGAGAACCAACATAGGATATGTGTTTTTTCGATATGATCCTTCGGGGGGTCTTTTGCGGTCTTCCACATCTCCTCCTAAACCACTGGACCGATTTCAACCAAACTTGGCACAAATATTTTACGCAAAGGGAGAACCAACATAGGATAGGTGTTTTTTCGATGGGGTTCTTTTGGGGGTTCTTTGGGGTCTTCCACATCTCCTCCTAAACCACTGGACCGATTTCAACCAAACTTGGCACAAATATTTTACGCAACGGGAGAACCAACATAGGATATGTGTTTTTTCGATATGGTACTTCGGGGGGTCCTTTGGGGTCTTCCACATCTCCTCCTAAACCACTGGACCGATTTCAACCAAACTTGGCACAAATATTTTACCCAAAGGGAGAACCAACATAGGATAGGTGTTTTTCGATGGGGTTCTTTTGGGGGTTCTTTGGGGTCTTCCACATCTCCTCCTAAACCACTGGATCGATACGATCCTCTGGGGGGTCCTTTGGAGTCTTAAAAAACTAACTTATTAGATCTGGTTACTATGGCAACCCAATGGAATAGATTCTGTTCTAAATATATTATCGCATTAAATTGAAGACCACGCGAACGAAGTCTTTATATATTATATATATACAAACACTTTCTTTCTTTGAGTGGCATTGCAACGCATGCCGGGTACTCGCTAGTAGTCTATATAGATTACTGGTGTTCACGAAACAGAAGTGCATTGACAGTTCCGCCTGTTGTGCCTCTCCTCTCGTCGATGGATAGCGACATGTGACCCATCTTACAGAAAGATAGTTGTTAGTTTTTGTACAAGTTTTTAGTTAATGGTTGGCGTCGGGACTTTATCTGTTACATGTGGGCGTAATTAAACAACAAGAAAAGTTAAATAGATGTAATTACATGATCTCCATTATAGCGCCGTAAAAAACACAGCTTTCAAATAAAGAATCCTCAGATGAAGCAGTGATAGCAAACTTTATGTTGTCACCCTGTGACCATACTACTGAGTATTGTATTTTAATTTATTTCGGTGAAGCTGCGCGCGCGCGCGCGTGTGTGTAAGGTAATCGTTTAATTTGCATAACTCAATAACAAATGAAAGGACTTGAGCACTGTTGGACATAACGCTTTTAGATGTATGTCAAATAATGGACATAACGCTTTTAGGTGTATGCCATCCGTTGGACATAATACATTCTCTGAGGGTGGTGAAGTATTGAGAACGAAGTTTCGTAAATACAAAAAGCCCGTTTCTAAACTAATCGTTTTAGACTTATCACCTATATTAATTAGGAGTGTTATAACGTACCTATATGTCTTTACTGCTAGACAACGTAACGTTTTGAAGTCAGGTGTCATGCAGATCATTTATTTAGCAAGTCTTTTAAACGTACGTAACAAAAATAAAATAGTTGTTGAACAGCATGACGGCTTCAAAGGGGTGAAGAGTGATATCAAGGAATGGAAATAAAAATTTTGTAGAGGTCACGGTTAAAATGCACGCTTTTCTAAAGAGGCGTACAGGTAATACGTTTTATGTAGAAAAGTTACGTGTAACATTTCCTTTACGATGTTATGTTTGATCACACTGCAGGATAATATTGTCCATAACCAGCACATGCTTAGCCTAACAACTTTAGTTAAACGTAGGCCTATATGAGCGTATGTGATTTGAGAGATATGCTGTTTTGTAAGGTATTTAAACTGTATTGTAATTATTTAAATTAAACATAATTTAGGTTTTTTATATTTTTATTTCAACTTATGAAGAACAAATTTGTAATTCAGATGTCAAAAAACACTACAAGTTTATGATTAAAGTCAATTTATCTTACACTATATCGTGTTTTGAATTGCTTGTCAAAACAATATTTTGTTTGTAATAATAGTTGTAGTATAAAATAAGTAGTCAGCTTCGTTAATAAGCCAATAATAGTTGTGCTACTTGAATTAGTAAAAAGAATTAAAATTGTATATAAAAAATGTCGTGCTAATATCGGGAATAAAAGAAAGTTGAAGTGAAGGGTGTGTCTCGGCTGGGTGTAATCAATACTGGGCAGAAACGTAGTCACAAAATCTGTGATAATATTACGCTGTATATAACACCCATGACTGTCGTCTACACATACGTGACGTCGTAAATATGGTAACGGGATTCGTGGAGTGTTTGTCCGAATACGAAATTAATACACTGTTACAGCTTCATTTGGAACGCGTACATTCAGTTTGATGTATAGTTGACATGACACTCAGAAAAAAAGTGTACAAAAAAAGAGCGTGTTGTCAGATTGTACTTCTGTGTTCAGATCTCATTATATCAGTTCCAGTATTTTTATTGACCAGATGCTAGCAAAATACCGTATTATACTCCTGCCTGTAGATTTTGTTAACGTGTGAGGTGTCATTTATACGAACTCGTATATGTCACGAATCGCTTGAGACTGTAGCAACAAATAGAGGTTTCACGTAGTTACGGCTCTCAACGTGATTTTGTAATGAGAAACGTGATATTTGTTTCTTCGCTTTGGTTTTAATAAAAAAATTGTAGTAAAAGAAACTAAATTAGTTTAGTGTTTTTTTTTTGTAATTATATTGCATTAAAATTATTTATAGCATAAATAATTATATAATTATATATTTAATTATTTACTCTATAGCATAATTGTGTCTGCAAAAAATGTTTTTAGTTCTGATTTTCACTTACCATTTAGGCCTATAATTTTCATAATTGTAAATGGTTTTAAGTACAGGATTCTCAAAGTAAATGTAGCAAATAAAGGTTGAAAATACAGTTTCAGTTCAATTTGTATAATAATATGTGGACACTGACAAACGAGTTTATAAAGCAACTAAATTGGCAACATATTCTGCGCTGGGTGTAAGTCTAGTGAAAGGTCATTCTGTGGATCCGAGTGGTATCGTGCGAGAAGTAAACTGTAAACTATGCTTATATCGTTTTTGACCTATGTGTAAAGCGTAGTTGTAGTTTAACGTAATTATAAGTCGAAAAAATCTTCCATCTTCCACACTTCTCATTGATTTAAACGACCGGATTATACCATCTTGGGAAATGTGCAAGTGTGTGTGTGTGTGTGTGTGTGTGTGTGTGTGTGTGTGTGTGTGTGTGTGTGCGTGCGCGTGTGCGTGTGTGTGTGCGTGTGCGTGCGTGCGTGCGTGCGTGCGTGCGTGCAGTTCACATTTGCTGTTCGGTAACAACCGTGTAACTCTTGTGTTGTATATTCGCTAATGTTGTGTGGTTGCTCTGTTAGTTAACACGTATACGTTTGTAACAATAAATGAAACATCATTTTGTATTTGTTTTCTTAATGCTTTTTAATGATAAAGTGTGTTTTACATTCGGGAAAACCTTTTGCAGGGTAGTCCATAATGATGTAGTAATATCTTTAACTCATTGAATAGAAGAAGGTAGGAACGAATGCCGTAGGCAGCTGGATGGGATATTCGAATTTTCAGGCCCTTCGTAGCACGGAGGGGGGGACGTTTGTCCCCTCCGTTTCCCACAAACGTGTATCTAGCACCTGCAATCAGAAAAAATAACCAACATTTTGCATTAGGTTCAACTACTTTATAGTGTAGAAGTAGTCACTACTTCTGTATTGTATAGTAATCGTTATATCGCCGTATGGCGTAGTGATAACTGCAAGTCTATAATAATTACACAGTTCTGAAATTTGTCTGATGTACAACAGAATGTACGTATGCACTCGATGTGTCAAGTCCACTTGACATTACATTTTGTGATTATAGTGTTGCTTCAGGTTGATTAGTTTTAAGCGGTAAGTAGTTCGTTGTTAGTTTTACTTCCAAGCAGCAAGTCCAATATATAACAGTTGTTTTGAATACGCGTAATGTAGCACATATAGTTGAGGTATTATAGCTCATGCGTCTGAAGTCTACAAAACGGTTGATACGCACTCGATATATTTTCATAGAGCGTTTTTAAATACTATGCAGAATATAGAGTAATAATACAGCATAACTACGATATTGGTATTTTGTAATACGGCACGGGGAAGATGTGTATGCGTTGTTTCTCATATTGAAAATAGTAAAAAATAACTAAGAAACGTGAATTATTATATGAATACTGTAGTTGGTTCCTAACGCTAACTCTGTATTTTGCCATTTCAGACTGTGATGACATTCTGTTTCACCCAGTGTGTACAGTACAGTCAAAACGTTTACGCTAAGTCATAAAGAATTTCATAACTAACATATATGTAGCGACTTAGATAAGGAAACCCTGGTTTCATTACGATATATTGATAAGTTTATTATAACATGTAAGTGTATTTTACATGTTTTTGTAGTATTTTATATGTGGATGTATGAAGACGGATACTCTATTACGAGAATTTCTAACGTATTTTATATGAAAAGAATGCCATTGTTTAATGGTAAAGATAAGTGGACGGAAGCTCTTCAAAGTTTAGGTAAACTTGTCTACCCCCCCCCCCCCCAGGACGTGTTGGATAATGTAGCCCTGGACTGCACACGTTGGGTGTAATGTAACAAAACTACAGGCACATGTTTTTGCACGGGCGATATCCATGGTGTAACATTTGAAGACATTTGTTAAAAAAGTTTTTAGTTTTTGTATATGTTGATAATTTAGTCACGTATTTGACCAATTTAGTGGGTGAATAAATATCAGAATAAATGTTCCAACCGTTGGTAGTAGTACCGATACTCAAACCTGTCGCTTCGCCCACAACGTGTAGGCCTGTGTAAAATTCAACATAACATTCTTTCAAAAGGTCTGGGTATGTGTGTGCTGGTAGGTTTTGTGTCGAAGGATTTGTGTTATTTATTCAAACTTTGATTATATTTCGTCCCTTTTCACAGTGTAGAATGAATCTATTGTAATATACACAATAAAATGTATTGTAGGATGTAACAAATATTAAAAGGTATTGCCGAACTCACATTACCAAGCACTATTCAACTCGTACACTGCATGCTATTAACGATACTGTACAACGCAATATATCACACAGACATAGGCCTATATAGTACAGCCAAAATGATAGTATTATTCTAATGCCTGAAGTAATTGTAATTGGCCTGAAGTGAAAGTGTCACGAAAGAAAATGTCGCAGTGCAGGCGATAGAATAATTACTGACAGACTCTGAGGTGCACACACACTCAGTTTTAACTTACGCAGTCAAATCCGGAAGAACGTGAATCTTAAAGGTTTATGCTAGTGTGCTATAACGAAAAACAACCAATTACCCAGTGTTTGAGAGCATCACTGCCTGTCTCATATCATTAAGAAGTGGTTTAACACCAATACAGCAAACAAAATCGCTTGATTCAGTTTGTGTAAAAATTTTGAATAAAAGTTTTCAGTTTCAAAGTGAAGTTCATGGCTTTGCCGAAGCCACACGCCAGTATTAAGAGTTTATCTGACCGCAAGCGAACCTCGAGTTAATAAAAAAAACGGTAACCTTTATTAGGCCTACATTAAAAAAAAACAGTACTCCTCCTCCATATACTTTAAACATCTCAACACTGTAATGTTTGTATGATAATACGTACACTGTAGCGGTGTATGTTTATCTATTTACATTATTCTGTGTGTGTGTGTGTGTTTTTTAATGCAACTTTATTTCAACATGCTCCATTACAATATAATGTAATACTACATGTTATGTTATTCTTATTAATTATTAACAAATATTAATTAATAAAAATTCAGTTATAAAACACAATACATACATAGGCCTATAGCTAATAGTAATAACAATAATAACGCAACAATGAATAACTACGGTAAAACTAAACACAATTCGTGACCAAAACAGCCAAAAATAACAACAATACTGTAACAATGTAAATCACAAAAGATCAAAATTTATACTGTTGACAAATATAAGAAAAGCTTTAATATGTTTTTTCTTAATCATATCTTTTTCTTGCATTGGCCAGACTCCACCACGCATTGCAATACTTCTGAAGGCCGTTCTCTCTTTATGTCAAATTTTACACTCATAAAGGAGGTGACGAACTGTCTGTTCTCCATTTTTGCAGCTACACATTTGGTCGTCTGAAATCTTGAAACGATAAAAATAAGATTTAAGTTTACCGTGGCCTGTCAGTATACCTGTCAATTTGTGTAACATTGGGATATTTACGACAATTCTTTGTGTGTGTGTGAGAGAGAGAGAGAGAGAGAGAGAGAGTGAGAGTGAGAGTGAGAGTGAGAGAGAGAGAGAGAGAGAGAGAGAGAGAGAGAGAGAGAGAGAGAGAGAGAGAGAGAGAGAGAGAGAGAATTACATAGAAATATATAATTGTGTATTGTGTTACACGGTTGTAGGTCTGTTTATTACATATTTATTATGTACTATTATAGGTCTGTTTAACTACACCGGTAACTGTTACTGTTACACTGTTGTAGGTCTGTTTATTACATATTTAATATGTACTATTATAGGTCTGTTTAACTACACTGGTAACTGTTACTATTACACTGTTGTAGGTCTGTTTATTACATATTTACTATGTACTATTATAGGTGTGTTTAACTGCACCGGGAACTGTTACTATTACACTTTTGTGGGTCTGTTTATTACATATTTACTATGTACTATTATAGGTCTGTTTAACTACACCGGTAACTGTTACTGTTACACTGTTGTAGGTCTGTTTATTACACATTTACTATGTACTATTATAGGTCTGTTTAACTACACTGGTAACTGTTACTATTACACTGTTGTAGGTCTGTTTATTACATATTTACTATGTACTATTATAGGTCTGTTTAACTACACTGGTAACTGTTACTATTACACTATTGTAGGTCTGTTTATTACATATTTACTATGTACTATTATAGGTCTGTTTAAATAATAAATGGCATCATGACGTAAAGAAAATACGTACACTACGATATGAATATGTCAGGAAGTGGTACGAATCAGTCATAATAAATCGTGTTAACAGCTGAATAAAATTTTTTCTAACATAAGCTCTTCTCAGACACTAGCAGACCGAACAGGCAAGTATCTTATACGTTTCTTGTATACTGCCTGATTTTTGTGGTATACTAATCTTGTAGAAAATAAATGGTTATTTTAATTTACCTTTTTGAGTTACCGTTTAAATAAAAAAAAGTATTACTTCTTTAGTACTCTACGGTAATAACTCGATCTGTAAGATTAATTTGTGATTAAAATAAGTTTTGAAGGTAATAGTGAACGAATTCTGATAAGTGAAACTGCCAGCACCGTGATATATTATTGATTCACTCGATATACAAGTACAGTACGTTTAATTTAATTTCCGGTGTATTTTAAATACGTCAAAACAAATTTTACTGATAAGGTACATAAAAGATTATTTATCATAAGTAGAAGCTTCAGTTTGGAACAGGGTTGTACTTACACATAATCCAGCGAGAGCATCAATAGTGTGAAGCAAAGAAGCGAATACAACAGCGTCTGGGATTCCTTTGATGACGATGATTAGGCATGCGTGTGCGTTCAGTCGGTGTTGCCGCTTGAATAAGTTCTCCGCCCCCACACAACTGTTGCTCGTCCGTGTATTTCTTGTTGTACACACAACAATACGATATCTTTATGTAAAATAATTTACCTTCTGTTTTACTCAAGTTGATCATTTTCTTTTTTTTAATAAATTCTGTACGTAATGCCATGTGTTTTATCAGTTTTATTATATTTTATTCATTATATTATGTTTTGATATAAAACTGACGGAATATTATCGTTGTTTTGACAGAATATGTAGTAAATAGTAAACGAATAAATTCTTTAAAAATTTATCTTTCCTACAAATACCAGTATCTTATCTAGTGTACGTATGAACAATTTCGGTCACAGAACTCATCGAGTTTCACATAATTCATTATTAAAAACGAAACCTGGTTTTGCTCAGTGCTCGTGCCCTCCGTTCCTCTATGCTGTCGAGTTGATGCAAACCAGACAAACACTCAAAATGACTGCATTCGCCAACCGATGAAGATCGAATGGAAACTAGTCATTGAAAATGGCACTAAACAGTTGGATGAAACAGTGAGTTATTAATGATTTCATCATCAGGTAGTCGTATGTTTCTAATTGTATTTTTGTTTTATAAAAATCTATGTAAACCGTTTGTTTTTACACGAAGTTGCCTCACACAGATGTCGATACTATTACGTCATTCGCTGTCTGACCTCGAAACTTTTATTTATGTCGATGACACATGCTGACGTCACTCATACTTTCGCTGGTGTAGCCGCTCGGTTGGTAGGGGAGATGAACCAGCAGTCGTGCTTCTGTGGTTTACAATGCGCCTAATCAACATGGTATTTAGGATGTAGCCAACGTTGTATTAATTCAACCACCTCACTTCACATGTAGGCCTACAGCCCACTTAGTTTGCGCGTATTAGAAAACGTAATCATTGTACATTAGGAATTCCGTACTAGTACACCATAGGAGCTACTTTGCTGTGTATCACGTCTCCAAACGTCTTTAACATAATATCAGCATAAAATCATGTAGTAATTATAGGTTTTGTACAGCAGTGTCCTTCATTGTGCTGGTCTGTACCGATCGTCATTGGTTGATAATGACGCGGATATTAATGAATCTGTATCAATGTGATGACAAGTTAGAATGGCGAAGAGTGATTGTCCTGGGTCTTATTGGTTACACAAGCAATATTACATATTTGCGAGTACGGAGTACGTACGTGTATACTGTAATATAGGGCAGGCATTTTATTTGCCCTGCGCGTGAAATGGTCACACATAGCGAAACGTATGGGCATTGCTAAAGGAAAAATAAATTTATTTGTAGTAATCTAAAAGAAGACGAATTTATGCATGGCAGTTAGTAAAACCACTTGGAGTATACGACGATATCACTTCACTTTGCGCCATATAACCAAATATGATGTTATACGGTATATCATATTGTTAGTACAGTGGTCTCATTTGTGGCATTCTTGATAAAAGTCCTATGTTGGAGAATAAGAAGTTAAAAGACAAAATGTAACGAAAACTAATAACATCTTTCTGATATTCCCATTTACAGCCAATCTTATGGCGGGATTAGAATGCAATACATATAAGTTCCTGTACTAATACTTAACGTAATCAAACATAAACACTATTATTGAAACTGAAAATTTCAAGAAAAGGTTAGTATTGTCTTAATAAAATAAAAAAGGAAATTGTTCTTTACAATGTATTAATAAAGAATACATAAATACAGATACAGATATACGGTGTATGTCTGTGTTAATTCCTTGTGTTTCGAAAAAATGGAGCAAAACTTATCATATAAAAAAAGTTTCACTTTATCATAACTCAGATAATTTTGTTTAACCCTATATAAAAATAAAAAATAATTGTAATTACGCAAATTACAAAAACAAAATGTTAATTGACTTTCGAAACGCTGTAATTCGGTCAACGTTTGTTTAGGGAAGAAGTAAAAACAATAAATTATAACTTATTCGTAAAACACCCATTAGAATTCCTTTCTCCCACAGACCACCCTTAAAACGCCAACCATTCCTTCCTAGTCTAAGCAGATCGGTTTCTTAAAATCTGTCAGAGAACCGCTGTACGCGGTTTTGGTTGGAAAACAAATTTCTTTTATAATGTTTGCCCTTAATTTAATTATACCATAACTACAATTATCTACTTAACCATAGTGGCATACTTCTAAAATCGAATTTGCTTGACAACACACACAAGTTTTATAATTCGTCGTAATAATGAAAAAATTGTTCTTACGGCTCGAAAATTGAGTATTTAAAACCACAATTTTTCTGGGAAATCAAACACTAGCATAATGTAAATTCATCCAGTATTTTGTGTGTTTGGACGGTGTAATCTGTACTGAACGCTTCTATTATATATTTTTGTCTCCGATTCCTTTAACCTTTCTTTTGCATATGAAGTGAACTTTACCAAACGCGATGTTTTGCAGAGAACAATCCCCTTGGCTAGCGAGGGAGAATTCTATGCATGTAATACGTGTGTTTATATTACATATAATATATAAATAAAAAATATATACACGTTTGTGTTAGTATATCCGTTGTATAACACTTACCTGATAAAACTTATATCAGGTATACTGTATGTGTAATATAATCCTGACATTTATACGTAATGAAGTAGTAGGCGTGTTTTTATTGCGTGTTTTATAGGCGTAGTAGGCGTGTTTTCTTCAGTACGTTTATTAGTACTTGCGAATTACTAACTTACTGTAATTAAATAGTTAAATAGATCACAATAAAGTAATATGTGCTATTAGTCACTAATAACTATACGAATTATTATATGTATTCAAGGCGTCGTTGTATTGCATCCCAAATATATATCCAAAACATACAAACATACGTATATGCTCGAACATACGGACCGATACACGTGTATGTATGTAGCCCACTCAGCCTGACAGAAGTGTCTGCATGTGTATCGTAGAACGCAACGAATCGCTTCATGGATCTTATAAGTGATTCCTCAAGTATAAGGATTTTCAGGGTAATACGAACGTGTAGACGTCACAGGCCACACATACTGATGTAGCGGATGTAGAAATAGACAGCCTAGGAAAGACGTTCAGGTGACTGTACGTACATCATATACAGTAATACAAAGCAAATCAAATAATACTGTTGAAAATAATAGTATTTGTTTTCCACAACAAATTAGTACAGGTCAGATGAAACAGATCTATTAGGAATTTCCTGAAGAAAGATATTTGCGTATGCACAGGATGACAACATGGTTGGATAACTATCTGTATCATCCTTTGTCATTCCATAAATAACCCTTAGAGATCTTTCTTTCACGTGTCCGTATTTATGTCTTCCCCTCAGTTCTTCCTTGGTCTGTTTGGTTTCCTTATGTCGTTAGTGCCAGTGATAACACTCGTTTTTGGAGCCTGTGTTCAGGCATTGTATAATCAGTAGCCTACAAACTGATTGATTTCTCTCTGATGTCATTTGTAATCGAATGCCTTAGAAAAACCCTACAATTTTTCCAAGTCTGTTCGGTTTTTAATATTTTCTCTAACAGTAATTAATGAGATAATATGATAATAATTAATAACAATAAATACAAATTACATGTCCTTTTTAATTACGATTAAACCATATCCAATAATGTACTAGGATTAAAGAATACTGAGGCATTGTCTCCGGTAACAACTTGCAGGCAGCATCTTATACGCGTCTTCAGGGAGTTATTGGAAATACATTTCTCATAAACATGTGTTAAAATAAAAGAGATTTTTACGTGTTCCTATAAAGCAGCGTTCAGATATTTCTCCAAACCATCGAACTGGAATGTCATTTACAGACACATCAGAAGTAATAGGCCTAGATGATATAAACCAAATAATTTTGCGGTGTGCATGGGGAAGTACAAAGTACTCTAACGGCAGGGTTGTTTATAATTGAAAACTGTAAATATTTTGTGTTTATCTACAACATCAACAGCATATTTATGTTACACCTAAAATAGATATTTCCATGACATGAGCAACCGTTTTTTCTAGCGTACAATTCTCGTGGGTAAATATATTAATTTTTTCTATTTTTAGGTGATGCCGTGATGTGTATTTCAGATGTTTCGTTTGCGTGACTTGAAATGTCGCCAAGTGAATTTAAATTTTAATTTTATTGGCTGATATATATCTGCGGGGGAAGGTTAATTATTGCGGCAGTCTTTCTGCAACTCGCTGTGGACGCCACTAATTCTAGTGATGACGTTAGATGCGTTGATGAGCGATGGTTTGTAGCAGGAAACGGTTGTTTAACGCTTTAATGTTGCGTCAGGCAATGCAGAAATAAACCCGCGCGGCCTCAACGTGTTGCCAAATCTTCGCCTTCGCCTGTGGGTGGGTTACACAGCGTTTTATTTAATCTTAAGAAGTAGGTTACCGTTTTTGTAAAATTATTCTCACTTGTGTTGGAAAGGACTTCATTCGGGCGTGTACCTTTGGTGAATGTTTTTTTATAAGTTACAAATTACGTGTTTACTATTTCCGTTTCAGCTATTATCTGTATACACTAAGTTGGCGTCTGGGCCGGCGACTAAGTGTATACACTTAGCCCCAGGTAGTCGCCGGCCCAGACGCCAACTTAGTGTATACAGATAATAGTTTTCTAAAATGAAAAACTAACACGAGTGTAGTATTTAAAAATACATTAGTATAGGCTACAGATTATAAAATATATCACAGCGTATTGGGTGAACTTAAGTGTAGGCATTTACACGTCACGTAGTGCTATTTAGGCGCCCTGGTCATATCCTTCACTCAGGTCATTGTGACGATTCAGTAGAAATTGAATACAGAAATTATTTTTGTCCGTAACGAAATCATAATTGCAGTAGCTTTGTTTATTTAATGATAAACGCAAATCGTAAGTTTGTGGATAATAATGGTAATAACTATACATCAGTACGCCTTGAAAATTTTCCGGGATTACAGAACGAAACGTCGGCAATATAAACATCACATACACGGGTGTACCCAAA
Source organism: Magicicada septendecula (assembly GCA_034769895.1). Taxonomy (NCBI): domain Eukaryota; kingdom Metazoa; phylum Arthropoda; class Insecta; order Hemiptera; family Cicadidae; genus Magicicada; species Magicicada septendecula. The sequence continues at coordinate 1,036,217,152 of CM068367.1, read as the reverse complement.
AACCTGCTTCATCATATATATACAGACAGATATTTCTGGTACCGAGTGTAAGACTATAAGAGTCTTAGACATCGGACAGGAAAAAGCAGTTAATTGAATTTTCAAAATGTACATTAAAAATATATATTATAATACTGATTGACAGCATAAAAAACGATGTTGTTTTAAAAGGGGTCTGATCGTACCATACCTCCAAATTCTACCAGTAATTTTTAATACATAATATCGTATAGTAAACGACACTGTAGTTTGGACACTGCATGTCATATGTATCTGATGTGCTTGTACTCATATACACATAATTTGTTATTTATGAGAAGTAGTGACGAGGGGGCTAGAAACTAAAGCTATCAGTTAGCGAACATGAAAGAACTGACAAAGAAGCCATATAAAGACATTAATTTACATTAAGTCAGTAACAAGATTTGACGTATAAAATCGCAGTAGGTCTCGCCGAATGTGGTTTACGACTCTATGCTACACAAATACAACCACTGCTTCACTTCGTGTTAAGACCTCAAGAATCCTGTAACTTTGGTTTGACGAGATAGTCAACTGTAATTAATGGCGAAGATGCTGCAGTTGCTTTAACTGTTGCCACGCGTTCTTCGGCCATGGTTACAAATATATTTTACAAGCAGAATTATCACTGTTGCACACCACTGTATAAAAATTATTCCGATTTATATAGTGGTGTGCAACAGTGATAATTCTGGTTGTGATTTTAATCACTTTCTTCATTAAATACGTATATTTTAGTTACAGCCGACGGGTGTAAATGTCTCGGCGGTCTCACCTTGTGCAACACATATTGTGCTTCGCGGTTAGCCATATTTGTAGTTATTGTTAAACAACAAAGATAAATTGTTGTGCATTTATGCTGTTGTTGTTATTGTGTTTGACAACAGCGGCCGTGAAAGTTAGTGCTCGGTGCGAATATGTGTATAGGAATGCGTGTACCGTATGACATGGCTTTGTCAGCAGAACGTACAATAGGAATTACGGGAACTATAAACAATCTCTGTACAGTTGGTTTAAAATAATTAGGATATAAAAATTAAAAGAAGTTTTAAGGTTTATGACATAAAAGTACGAAATGGGGCTTATTTCGCGCACGCGCGCACACACACACACACACACTTGACGTATATCGTGGGCACTGTCGCCGAATATTGTCGTGAGAAGTGTACAACCCCGCTCGCGCTTTCTGGTACCAGGCGAACTTCAGTGATAGGTGACCCGCGTCAGAGACCTCATTGGCTATGGTTACGACTCGGAAGCACGTACTTAGGATCGGATGTACGGAAACATTAGGTTGTGTCTTCCTGAAGTTGAGCTGTTAGTCGAAGGATTAAGGAGAGTTGTCCAACAGATTTCTGGAGCGTTTGACAAGTGCCAGAGGAGAGCCTTTATTCTTGCCAACACACAGAGATGTAAGGAAAATGCATTCAGTACCAGTTAAAATGTTCGACAAGAGACAAACAGAAATCTGTAACCGTCAGTGGTCACGACTATTCTAACTACTGCGTTATACAACAACGCATTTGGGGGGTTTCTGCAGGTGCATTTTGGATAACTGAACTTGTACGTTTTGCAACGTCTTTTGATAGAAACTGCCATTATGTTACAGTAGGAATATTATGTGTAGGGTAAGTTTTGTGTACTTGGGATAAAAGGAAAAGCACATAGTCAGATATTCGAAAATGTCTTGTTTACGCATCATGAACATCGTTTTCGATTTCTTCGTTTTGCTACAGCCAATGATTGATTTATGAGGATTGCCAGTTTCTGTAAAGACAGTGCGCCATCGACGCATACGAGAAAGTGCTACTATGAAAGTACGATCACGAAAATCTCGTAGCTGATGCTGAGAGCTGCGAGTTTGTCACTTATAGAACGGCTAATCGTTGCAGTCCGGATCGGAGTGCTTATCGATCTTCAAGACGACGGCTACAGTTTGCAGCACTTTGTTAACAGTTTCAGACAATTTAACGATAAAGAAGCAAGCAAGTAGAAGAGTGGTCGAGTAGCATCAGACAAAATTTGCAGTAGTAACAAATATTTTAAGGGAGATCGAATACCTAAGAGGTGATATGCTGCAATGAAATAAGGTGAACATTTCCAGAGGCATACTGAATGCCGGTGTAAAGATCATGATCTTTATCAGTTTTCCACAGACATGGGAGTAGTTCAGACAGACACAGACGTAAGTTGAAATTGTCTAGTGTCTGTTCAGTTACGATGCGCACAGACTCCTTAGGACTACGACTCCTGATTTCTGGGATATATAATCATTTCCAGTTGAGCCGAGAGAGACATGGAGGATTGAAATACGCTTAATTCGAGAGAAAGTAATAGTATGGAGGATAGTTTGACTAGATCCTGCTCGAGAAAGAGTTTAAGTGCACCTTAATCAGAGTAGATAAGACCTCGGCCGTGTTCTTCGGCGGCGATTACACTACACCCGTCGCGGGACCAAAGGGATAGAGCGCTTCCTTTTCAAGGAGTGGCTCTCTGTCAAAAGTATGGTTGTCGTCTAGAGATTCTACGTAAGTATTCGTCCCAGCGTTCATATTGACGTGCTGTAGCAAATGAGATACAATTACTCTAAATTAGGACGCAGGAGTTTTACCACGAATGTGGTGATGTTTTCCAAAAATATGCTTTGTTTTGAGATTTCCTATGGTGTATTGAGGAGTTCTTGTTCATTACATGAAGTTGTCCTGTATATGTTCATTGTGGCGTTCTGGTACCCATTTATCTAACACTGTTGCCTTGGGGGCAGACGAAATGTGTCTCAGAGCTAGTCACGGTTAAAGAGTACTGGCAGACTAACACCGCAATCGGTCAGGGGCGTGGTTCACTGAATGTGATATTTGGAACTGCAAGGTCAGTTGACATGAGAGGACCATGAGACGTATGTAATTGCCTCGATCAGTGTGGGGTGCACCTCTTTCTGGACAAGACTATGTCGAGGACGTCTGGTTGATATGCGAGGCAGAATTTTAGGTCGATGATAAGGGCATCTGGCCTTGAGGCATACTGGTGCAAAGCACGAACTCTTGGATTTATTTTATGATTGTTCCGGCCAGCGTTATCGTTCATAGTGTATTATAGAAGGACGTGAGGCCGAGATCGGTCGTTTCACTGACGCAGAACATAGTTACTTCGATTTGAGTAGTGTAGAGAGATGTGGTAGAAGATAAAAATGTGGCAGGGTTTAGAAAAGAAGCGTTTGTGGATAGAGATTGGGGTCCCGCAGCGACAGCCGGTTTCCTGTGGATCTTCGCTCCTTTCAATACTGAATTACGCTGAGAACCAACAAATAGGGTGTGGGAAAGAAAGAAGTTTCTGTGAGGACAACGTCCGTTATGTGAGCAAAATCAGTCCGTCGTCCTGTAACATCACTGGTTTTGCTGCAAGCAGCAAGCGGTAGCGACTTGACTGTCACGAGCAGCGCCTTAGCTAACGTTAGGGAATTCTTAATTACGCTACATTTCAGGTCGTTGACAATAAGTATTTCATGGATATCTTCCACCGGGCCCACAGTTCTTCTATCAAGAGTACGCCTTGAGAAATGGCCTTGGTTTCGCGCAGTGGTATAGAAACTGAATATTGCTAGGTCGCTGGTCTCCTATCGCTGAATCTTGGTCGGAGCAGAAGAAGGTTTCGAAGCTTGTACAACCACTATCAGGACATGGGTATTTCATGCATTTGCCGTTTTTCTGATTGACGTGATGTTTTTCGCTACAGTTGACATAATGCAAACCATGCACAAAGTAATTTAGACACCCCCAGAAAAAAATTGAAACAGACTGTTAAAATTTGAAATTGGTTCGTAAATGAAATGTAAATGAGATGCCGTGAAACATTCTTCTTGAATGATGTTCGATGGAACCATACCTAAATTCCTGCTTTTAAGTAAGACGAAAATTGTAAACGTCGTGAACAGATATTTTGTGTCGAATACGGAAGAGCTGCGTCGAGGGAATCTGAAACTATTGTTTAAGATTTTAAGCGCGTGCGTGTGCCCTGAAGGGTCTCGAACACGATATCCGACAATTAGAAAATTTGTTATCTGGTTTCTAGAGTCTCTTAGTAACGGACGATGATCTCCCACCATCGTTTTTCTCGCCTGAAAAAGAGGATCGAGTCCGTTTCTGGATTATAATTTTTTCACAGACAGGCACGTCTTTTCTCATTTTTTGGACTTCTTATTTTCACTTCAACTTGGGGCACTAATGGCTCTGGTTACGTTACAGTTACATTAATTTAGCTCTTTATACCGAATTCAGACATAGAAACGTTAGCATATTTCTTTAACGGATCAACCATTGTACCCAAGAAGTGATATGAAAATTGCACTTCGATTTTTTTCCTCAACTAGAAGAAAGTAATATCTCGTAAATTATTAACTATTTGTACAGAAACGTTTATTACAAGTGTTTATGAATGTCCCCATCAATTGTAATCTTTCACTTAAGTATTGATAATTTTTACTAGTCCTATGTGATGAAGCATGGTCATACATGACTGGCTGCTTAAACGTACACGCACGTTTATTGTCGGGATCGTAAAATTTATTAGTATTTAGCGTCAATAATTTGTCAGTTTAACTTGTAATTAGAGACACTTTAAATATTATTAAATTGTCGATCTGTTAGTTAAAGCAGTTGTTTTCCAGCCATGTTCCCAGTCATTTAAACCGAAAAGCTTTAATGGATCTGACGTAGGCCTATATAAAATTGAGGCCAGTGAAGCCGGGCACGGGAATCTACAGGTAAAGTGTGAACTCCGTATTGGTTTCTAACACATCACACAGTAAGTGTGCCACTCGAGTTCGTTATCACTTAATCTTTATCAAAGAAAGACCGTTAGTATCACAGAATTTGGTACAAAAGTTTTAATTTTATCGACTGTTGCCGATAAGATTTACCTAAACAAAGAAAAACAATGTTTTGGCGTCTTTAACTTGCTTCATTTAACGTGCATTGTTTACACCTGGGATTGCAAAAAATGGACGTTTAAGAAAATGGACGGATTAATCATTATGTGTATTGTTTTGCAATCAACCTTAGAGTTTCTAAGGAGTTTCGCGTTAGCATTAAGTCTTCACGGTACGGCAATGTGCATTTCAAATATGGCAGTAAAGAAGAGGAGTTAAACAAATTTTAATACCATTTCAGTTCAATACCGTATAGTTAAGCGCGTCCAGTATGTAGATAGTGCATCGTTTTACGTTCTTTTTAGACTAACCATGCAAATACGAGCATTTTACCGAAGGAACGAATAATGACTGACCAATGATTTGTTACGACCGACTAAATAAACAAGAATTTCTCGAAAACCCCAAGGTTGTTGTACTCAGTAGTACTGTACAATAAAGATCTGCCTCTACCACGCATAAGACGTACGATTTTCGATATCGTAAAAGACTTGATTGTATTTTAAAATACAACTGTGTGAAGGTCGCAGACAGGCAGGTTAAGGCCAAGTGCCGGCAGACAGGTGGAGGCGCGTCCTGTTGCTATGTCTGAAAATAATATCGTTAAGTAAACATTTTCCGTGTTCTCTGAGACTACTATACGTATTCCCAAAGTTCGTATAACGTATCCGCTACCATTATATCCGCAACAAAACATATTATTCTTTATTTAAATATTGTTGAACGCAAAGTTGTTGCTCGTCTGTGGACGCAACTCGTCCGTACTGCAATTGTAAGCCGTGTACTGTGGGAGTACAACAAATCATGTCAAGTAACGGTTTCAGAAACAGATATGTAGAAAGTGGATTAAATGGATTTCGATTAAGGGTAGTAGGTCTGAACTACTGACATTTGAAAGTTTAACATGAAGCGCATATCCTCACGCGACGGTAAACCCGACGCTGCAAAAGTAGTTGATGTACAGAGACCTACATTCAGTACAAAATGTTTGCCAGTTTTTAATTTATTTTTTATTATGTTTGTAACGGAAATGTTAGTGGTTTACAGTTAATCAGATAATTGATGTACCTTACAAGTGCTATTAATCGTTAATTATTAATGAAGTAAAGCGATTTCATGCGTTTGTATGGATGTTTAATTTTTTTTTAGTAATTACAAATGATGTCTCCGCTTTAGTCTCTCACTGTTTTGCATTGAGTATATGTGACAAACTTTGTTTAAGGATTGTCACCATAACCTATGAGGAGTAGTATATGACGTTTTGTACGTTCGACCGCCAGACATTAATTATACACATCTGCCTATGCCCCTGTTTTCGTAAAAATAGTAATAATAATAATTTTTATTATTATTATTATGTGTAAAAGTTTATCAAGTTTTTGTCTTTTTGTTTCTTTGCGATATTGTCAAAGAGAATTTTTTCAATATGTTTTTATCTCTTTTGTGGATACTTTTATCGTTGTGATAAAAAAACAACAAATGGTTTATTATGTAAGTACACAGTGAAATCGATCGATCAATACTTGAGTTTTATTATATGCTGTGTATACTAAAATAACAAATAACGTTTATAAAATTTAGGCATTTTATTGAAAGAAGACAAACGACAAAACGGAATTGTTAGGTTTGTACAGTCGTACAAGAGTTTACAGAGTGGCCACCATATTGCTGTGAAGTTAACGAACTGAGAAATTAAGTCTTGCGTACAGAGAATTGTAGGCCTACTTCAGATATCAAAATTATAGTGTAATGCTGAGTCTTACCAAGCTACCATCTTAGTTGCTTTCGATAATTATAAATTAAACAAAACGGGTGAAAATTATCATTTAGGTAAGAATTACTCCCCTTAATGTTTTCGAAGAAGTAATTAAGGTAAACAATTTTCTTCATAGAACAACTAATGCATATGTAATTGGGAATCTTTGAGACATACGTTTTTGAAGTTTTGCTATTCATTAAGGGGTTATAACGTACTCCCACCTAATGTGTATATAGGTACGTACGTGTGGGAGCACGTGTATTTCTCTTCTTCAAGTTCACACTATTATTCACTTCTTTTCGTTTTGTCACAACCACAGCCTGTGACATAAACGGTTACGAAGCGCTAACATAAAAATTGATTATAATAATCTGTAGTAATTCTTGATTTTTACTTTTGTCTATGCAATGAATTAAAGTATAAAATTTAAATAAAATGTATTAAAGTGTACTAGAATGTTAATGTTTACCGTGGATTCATACTCTCTGTTTGATTTTGGTTCTGAGAAGTGTCTTGAGCGTCTGCTACTGCTATTTTACGTACAAGAAGTGTTCATAATATTTATGAATTACGGCTACTTTTGTGACCGGTTGTGTTCTTCTTTTAACATTTTAATCTCAGTAACTAAGAAGTTGCTACGGCGCATTATGGAAACAAGACACGTATATAGACGAGTATTTGCGCTCGCTCAAATTGAAATAATAAAAATTCAGGCGAGCTTAAAGTATTGAATTACAAACAAATCGTAAAAACAGGATATGCTGGCTCATGGGCGAGTAGAACTATATGCTACTTTATAGTTATCCACCTCCTAACAACACAGAATTAATCTTATTACTTGTTATACCTTAAAAAAACAATAAAATAGCGTAATATTATGGGTTTTCCTCAGTCGAAAATTCCAGATAGTTTAAACGTCCCTCTGCCAATTACCATGCTCTGACTTAAGAAAGACCTGTTTTTGTTAAAAGTGCGTTATTTTGATATGGTAATTATGTAATATTATATGTAACGAGAGAATGCAGGTACTGTTTGATATTAAAAGCCACTTGTTACCTCTTTTAACGGGGTTATAAAAAAAACTAAAACCCTGAAGTGAAACCTGCAAAAAGGTGTTACGCGTGACAGTCTGTGTCCATCGTTATTAAACAGCGATTTTATTGTAGTGAAATCGTGTGTTGCGCGAGGACGTAAGCAAAGCCGTGTATGGATATGTGATAACATGCGGCCAGTATTTTCATTGGTGATGTGACCAAGTACGAATTTGGCCAAGGACGGCTGGTTTTTACTACCGTGTAACATAACATTCCTTGCTGAATGCTCGTCAGGCGATCTACAAACGTGTTTTTCCACTACATCGCGTTATGTTTTGAATACATTACGAAGCCATCTTCAGTTATTAATTTCAGAGTGTAGTGCAAATAATCGTCGCTTCAGTGGACATGGTCTTACGCGTTACCTTATAACCACCATACAAAATTGCGAAATGAATACCTTTTTTACTGTTGTGCGTATTGGTTGGTAGGTATATTATTTACCACAAATGTCTAAAAATGTCCACCCTTTTTGTCTGTTTTCTCAAACATTCAGTCTAATGTATGTACCTGCGTGCGTTTTTTTTTTTAATTGCATTAAATGTTTGACTTTTTCCAATAAATTTTGTCATCTTTATATCTGTTGTCGAAGTCAAAACGTTAAATTTGCCGTATGTAAGAAACGAAAAACTTTTAATGAAGAGTATATTCTGTATAATTGAATGAGCGAAGCGAACTCGGTCGTTTGGCATTTGTCAGTCTGAACGTCGGTTTGAGGGATTTGTCACGATAACATCACCTGCATTCTGCAACTGCAACTGCAAAATTTTAATGCATCTTGGCGTGCTTATCCATACTTTTACCCCACATACACCTTATTGTTTTTAGGTTAACCCCCGTTCCCAAGTAGGAATTGGCGGGAAGAATGCGAGGGATAAAATTATCAATTAAAGATAATTGTAACAAAAACCTGAATACCGTATTCTGTTGTGGAAATTTCAAAAATTTACGGCATCAGGCCCCCAAAAATGGACACAAATTTTGGAAAACTGTACAAATCCATTCCGGGTATCAGACGAAAGCGAATTTAACCAAAATCTGAATATAATGTTCAGTTTTAGAAAAAAAATTTTTGGCTATCAGGGCTCAAAATGTTTGGATCAAAAATTTGAACAAATTTAAAAAAACAATGCCGGGTATCAGACTGAAGGAGAATTTTAATCAAAATCCGAATGTAATGTTTACTGTGAAAATGTTTTAAAGTTACGAGCACCACGGCTTTAAAATGGAATTAAAAAGTTTTTAAAAACTTGTAAAAGTGTATGTGGAGCATCAAATTATGAGGCATTTTATTCAAAATAGTAACCGGTGTCTTTAGTCATTTGACAAAATTAATATCCGTCAATACTCCTTGCAGATTTTGGAACGCTCTCAAAACGTTTCTATGTTTGCAAGAAAATTTTACGTATTGTTATCATTTATGTATATTTGTGAGTAGTATTAGATATAGACCATCTGCAGAAACAAATTTAAAGGCTACATCTAAATTTTTTGTTTTTAGACATTAAAGTTCTAAATTTAACTAAAAATCAATGCAGAAGTCGAAATTGGTAGTGTTTGTTGTATCCATAATAATAAAATACGTAAAAATGATTGTCTGCTTTACGACTGTTATAAAACTAAAACAAAATGGGTACAGTACTGGAGATTTTCGTTTTTTTTTTTTGATAATTGACAAATTATGATGTTGAATTTTATCTAATAATAAATTACTTCGTTCAAAGTAGTGAGCGAGTTCTGTAGTTCAGGAACTTTACTAGCATAACATTATTTAAAAAGTTAATTGGACTGTAGAATTCTCATGCTGGCAGTGGCGGAACTAGGGGGTTCACGGGATCATTTCCCCAAGAGCTATTAAAAAATTTCAGTGAAATTCCATATTCACAAAACGTAGGCCTATTTCTAAGCCACTTATGCGTGTTAAAATAAGGCTTATAAATAATTGTAGAAATAAATGGAATTACAATATTTGTAAATTAATAAAATAGAATTTTGAAAATCACTCAATATTTGGTAAACAACGTACGTATTTGCAGCAATAAAACACAAATCGTGCACAAGCCATAAAACGTCAAACACTTTTGAGAGATAAAGAATTTATAAAATGTTATGGGAAGAATCCTAATTTCTCATTTATCGTCAGGAAAATGAGAGTCCATCCTTCAAGCTAGTCTTATCACCCCCCCCCCCCACAGGAGCCGCTCCTCCAAGTTACGCCACTACATGCTTGTATAATTTTTTGATTCTTACTGTTGACAATAGGTGTGAATTTGTAGAGAGAGAGAGAATGAGTGTGAGAGAGAGAATGAGTGCGTATTTGCATACACTTGTTTTTTGAAATGAAAAAAGTGTAGATTAAAAGAAAAGTCATATGAAGTATAAATATGGAAGTTTATTACGTAGTAGCAACAGGTGGTGACCTTGTACAGGACGTGCGTTCTTGTCGTCACCTAGCGCAGTTTTAATTCAAGACGCCACTGGAACCATGTCAAAATAAATCAAATGATGTGACACGGGTCAGATGTCAAATTGTTAGAATGTGATTTAACTGGCAGCGGCCTATTTACGCTTGTCAGAGCTCTATAAAACAATAGCCGACATAGTACACCGTAGTTTCCCGCCAATCTCATAGTGCCCAACATGCTGTGGATGTGCGTGTGTGTTTCTTTGCGGGAGGAAGTGGAAAAAACTTCACCAGATTCCCCGAATGTTCCGCACTTCGAAGACATGTGGTATTGCACGTGTGATTGCTAAAAGAAACACTTCCCTATGCATTCATATCTAAATTCCCCCACAGTACTGCCGTCAAGGACTTGTGTAATATCGCAGGGGTGGAATCAACTGGTAGCTCATCCACAGTTTTGTGATGTTATTGTACATCTCCCGATTTTAGGGGTTCACATTTGCCTAGATCGCATCTGCTTCTACCTTACGAAGCTTCTGTAATAGATGGCCTAAGTGACGATTGCATTCCAGTCGTCCACGTTGATCTTAAAACTACAAATTAAAGAGAATGTTAGTCAAAATCTGAATATAGTGTACATTTTTAGTAATTTCAAAATTTTAGGACACCAAAAAAAGGGAAACAATTTGTAAAACTCTAGCCAGGCGTCAGCCTAAGAGAATATTAGCCCAAATTCAAATTTAGCGTTTACTATGACATTTTCATTAACTTTTGGGCACCACGGGCTAGAAATGAAACACAAAATTTTTTAGAAAATTGTAAAAATCTGTGTCGGGCATCAAGTTCTGATGAATTTTATTTAATGTGTTCGATACCTGTAATAATTTGGTAGATTTGTGTGTGTATTCGATGAGAATTTTAATTTGACCAGACAGTTCTTTCAGCTATAAATGAAAATTAACGGTTCTGCTCTCAAAGAAAGTAGGCTGCAGTGTGATAGTTTCTGTATACTGTACTTTACAAATGCAAATTTGAATCGTATTTGAAAATGTATGACAGTAAAAATGTTGGCTGTATTTAATAACTGTTCGGTTACCAACTCCTCAAAGGTATCAGACTATTATACGTACATGGAGATCGTTCAAACAGGCAAAACATTTTTTTCTTTATATACCGTAATATATTCAGTTGAGATGGGTAGATACACGGTGGGAAGTCACGTGGCATCGACCGAACAGTCGTATAAGAGAGAGGTAACTGAAGTGCATGCGGTTAGTTGACCCGGGCGAACGCAGGGGTTTTTAGATGGCGCTCCACTACACTTGTAAGATTCGAAACGGAGGAAATTGCTGTGTAACAAACGTGGGCTGGTGGTATTGACGTTTCCGATAAATTTATAAATATTAAAGGTACAGTATTGCATGTCTGTCTCGAGTTGGCAACGCCCTGTTTCTAATCGCGTGTCCAATTTGTAATCCTGTTTTAAGATTTAGAGGCACCGTTCCTTCATTTTATGTGTTCGATAAAAGTCAGAAGCCGCTTCTGCTTTTAAATAATTAAAATATATGATCTTTTTTTTAACTTAAAGTCGTGTCTCGTTTACAGTCGTATTATACACAGGCCACTCAGTGTCAGAATTGATTGAGTCGTGGTGTGTTTTAAAAGTACGAAGTGTCAGAACTGAACAGTTTACCTGGGACTATTACAAGCATAAATATTACAAGTACTCAATATATTGTTAACCTGGTTTCCATCTAACACAAAATAATGCTTATAGATTTGCCGATCTTCAGACTGAGGGCATTACGTGTTATGAATCGGAAACTTGTCTAAACGAATATTTGAATGCGTCAAGAAGTACCGACACTAGTGCGTTACACTGAGAGAGTAACACAGACTGATCTGGACTTCCCTTTGAAATTGACGGGACGTATAACGGAAACTTCAAACTGAGAATATTAAGCGCTGAAAATATTTTATGGGTACCTTCAATAGTTAAGGTGAAGCAAACGCTGTCGTAAAACGATCAAGTACTGTACACTCAGAGAAAAAGAACAAGAAGGAAGTAAAATTGAAACTGTTAACGGTATCAGTGAGTCGCCATCAATGGCATAGAGGTTTGACATTTACACGAATTTTCGTTTAAAAAATAAATTTGTTGTTGATTTGCACTGTAATTTCAAATATCTTGAGGAGGGGACTTTTTGTATTTTAATGCTCCTCGCGTTATTATAATTTTCATCATATTTATATTATATTCGTAAACAGACATTCGTTGGATATTTTATTTCGTCCCAACCATTTAGTGTTTATTGAAGACTGTTTAATATACACTTGGAGAACAAGGGATATAACAGACGTAGATTCATAATATGGGACGCAAAAGAAAAAGTTTTAGAGTTATCTAAGATGGTGAAGAAAGTAAAGTACAGTATATATAAGTATATAACGATCTGTGATATTATCGTTTTTTTGTGGTTAATGAAAGTGGCGTTGCTAATGAAGCTATATAGTTTACACTTGAGGAGAAGTCTACTGACACGTGTTTCAGTTCCGTCTTGTACTAGAAGACTCTGTGAACGCTGTAAAACACTGAAACAGTGTTTACATTTGTCTTTCAAAACGACACGAACGATCGGATGTTCAATAAACATTGAATACAATCATTTGTTAGTAAACGTTTTTATATACTCAGCTGAATGAGACTTCCTGTGTACGTAAGAGTGATAAGGAAGTGAATAGACTTGCCGGGGCGAGCGATGATAGACAGTTTCATAGAACAAACGTGAACCACCCGAATGCGTGCGGTTCATAAGTTGAATGGAAACTCATTTCTCCATGCGCGGACGCGACACAGATACGACGAGAGAGAAAGCTTGTGCTTACACATGTAAGCTATTAATAGTACGAGTAACTTTGAAAAACGTCCATCATTCCGTATGTAAATATATAAGAGCTTTCGTACTCACTACTGGACTCTTTAAGAGCTGTACACACCTCAGCTATTATTTATAACTTCTTTACTCTCGAAAAAGTTCAAGTGAGCACTGTAAACAGCAAAGAATATGTGGAAATTTTAACGGGAACTTATGCTTTATGTGACAAAGATGATCTTCATGCCATGTTATCTTCTGTGCATATTCATAGAATCTCTTAAATAACACGGCTCAAGTTAACGAAGATACATGAACACATGTTTTCTCAAGAGATTGTTATCGAGAAAATGAGGAGAAAGCCTGAAATCTTGAAGAAGGAAGTGGATAAGGTAATGAAATGGAAATATAATGTGAGAGTTAGTTACATTGACAGAGAAGGTACTTTGATTTTATTGTAAATTAGAATCATCACGTCATTGAATAATACAATTAAATATATGACAGAAATAAAAGTTAACGGCGATAATAAACCAAATAATCCTTCTCCTTCAAAATGAACTGATTTCGTCTTTTAATATGAGGAGAGAAAAAAGGAACACGAATGTTGATAGCGAATGTTTATTTGCTTTATATAAAAGCGAAACCATTACTTTACGAAAATAGAAGAACTTTAACTTTGTGTGTAGGAAAATAAAGAAGTAACGTAGAAGCGTAAAGTAAATCAGTGATAAATATAAATGAAAGGCGTAGATGAAATACAAGTATAAAAGGCGATGAGGAAAATAATTCTACGAATGTTGAATCTGTTTAAAAGTATAATAAGAGAGGCAGAGACGTAATGAGGCAACTGATGAAGGGTTACAAGGGAATCGACGCTATCAGTGTAGAGAGCGTATGGGGAGTCTGAATGGCAGAGACAAACCCCGTGAATTAGGGAGCTCAACTGTAGCCCAAGTCCAATTTTTTGTGTATTCAGGTTCCCCCAGCGACTAGTTAATCCAATTTTCTCATAATAGAACCGTACTCTGTGTGCCTTTCAGGTAGTCAGACGTGTTGCATAGTTGGTGATTTGTTTTGATAAATAAAGAATACAATACAATATAAATAATATTGGTAGTTAGAATAACCACGACGGAATGTTCAGATGTGTATCAGACGCATTACTATAATATTCTTAGCATTTTTATGAACACGCAGTTAAAAAATAGTACACAATCACAAAAGCACAATTGGTTGGGAACAATCGTAGAGACACGGACAAGATAGTTAAAGGTTGACCTGTTAACAGAGTTATCTGAAAGTTGAAAATTAAATTTAAGATCAGTAGAGAAATTTTCAGCTCATCAACGTCGTCTTCAAAATAACTGAGATTTTAGATAAAATCAAACTACGCCAAAGTAGAAAGTAAATTGTTAGGATTATAAAATTTTTCGCACTTTGTAGTAACATTTTAGTTTTTCTAATCAACCGAATTAGATAACTTAGGAAGTATCAGGAATGTAAGTGAAGTAGGTGCAGTTAAACACAAGTGCAAACGGTACTAAAAGCCAACGAACAACTGAAATTCCAGAGCTGGCAACGTGTGTTACAAATGTTTTTTCTCAGGGACTTTGCCTTTACGGCATCCTGTGGGAAAACCGTAATTTAATTAGTTTGTAACATAATTGATAAGTGGGAAAGTCAAGCAACTTTTCCCACACACGATTTCCCGTGAAATCAGGATTTAATTACGGCTGGCATTGTATCTTTTTGTGTTACTTAACGATCTCTTCCATTGTAGTCATTCGTGATTGCCCATATGTAACATCGGATGTAACACCGGTTTAACATTGGATTAATTGAAGTAACCTAAAAAAAAAATAACGAAATCTATAAACCATATAGACGCGCATGTGAATGGTAGAAAAACTTATTCGTCTTGTCTATTATTGTATTATCATTACGAGTCTCCTTTGCTGTACTGTAACGGTTAGTAAATTAAAAAAGTAAAATACGTATAGTAGAAACAGTTACAGAGGTGATCTCTACAATCTCTACACTGTTAGTTTAAGAGTGTTATCGTTGTTTGAGGAAACAGAATTAAGCAGGCAGTTTTTGGTATTTTAGCATTACTAACGTTGTACGTGTAATACAGCGTTATTAACCAACTGTAGACGGTGTTAACCAACTGCATCTTATTGTATACGGGCGAAAGTTTGTTTTAAGAGAAAATAAAACGACGTGTGGTAAACCGACAAAAGTGTCAGCTGCACGTTTCTTTACGTTAACTAACGTTGTACAAGAATAAATACGATTCCTTTACGTGAACTCTTTGTGATTTTTGTTTTTGACACATACAATTAGTTTTAATGTACTGAAAACATTGTACTTTAGATTCCACGTCCAAAACGTCGTCTCCCTATAATGTTATCGCATCAATTGGCCTGGTTTAAAATGTTTCCGAATCGGCAGTAGAACTGTACCTGTTTTAACATTGAAAATGTTTATAAGGACGTGTCGCACATTTGCGGCCGATCGCTGGTGCGTGATCGAAAATGGGAACCGGTGAGTTTTCATAGAAACTACTTCTTTGTTGTCAGTAATGTAGTACACATATAAAACTTCGCTTATGAATGCGACTACATTTAACTTATAATCTGTACATTGGTAAATGAAGAATGCATTCATTGATTAGTGAATGAAGAATGAATTCATTGATTGGTGAATGAACATAAATATATATATATTTTTTTAGATTTATTGAAGCATTTTCAATGCCCTTCTCTGTTCATTGCATTTGTGCAGTGCCTGTAAATTTGTTAACTAAGTTTGGTTTTTATTTCAGTTCATTTGTTTTTTAATATTTAAAGGCAAAGAAGATGAAATAATCGTATAGTATATTTTTGTTTTATGGTAGTTATTGCTCGCTCAATAGGTATGAGAATTATTGAGTGCTGAGAGGCATTAGTTTTGATGTTATAAGTAATCTTGATCACGGGAGTTAAACGTATAGTACACGTTTAGACAGTTGAGTTTACAGTGGTCGCCTAAACATGTTTATCACATTTTTCTGTGATTCGCTAACGCCAGATTTGAATATTATTTCTAAAAAAAAAATAATACAATTTATACCTGGTGTTAAGAACTGCCGGAACCATTGTCATTTTTCCTTTCCAGCTGACGTTAGGTCCTCTAGGTCCTCTGGCAGACTGGTCGGTAGTAAGTGGGTTTTCAGCCATTCGGGGAGCGGTAGGAGGTGTTCAAACAAATCACTTGTAAGCCTGGAGTAAATGAAGCTACTCCTAACGGCGATGAAGCTGAATGTCCTGACAAACTAATCCGTGAGGACTATCATTATCGTCAAATGGTTTTGTGTTTCTCAACTTTTGCGGGTTTACGGAAGTAAAAATGAGAACTAGGAAGGACTTGACAGGGGTAGCGTATCTCTTTCTTGTAGGGACCTTCTCGTACCGGTACTAATGAATAGTAACATTTCTTATTGTCATATATAGCACAAAGTGCTGATTTATTAATATCGTTAATAATCGGCGCAGGGTGTCGACCGATAACAATATCATTATCCTGTCCTTTAACAAGAGGATAATGTGAGAGTAGCCAACAGTTCAGAACGTGTGGATATCGTGAACTGAACTGAAGGAAGGATGTTATTAATCAGAAGTTAAAACGGTTAATTTAATAATGAATGAACCGGTTTCAGACCGCCTGCACCATACTTCCTGTACATTGAAGTTCGTTCTCAACTGGTGCCTCTACTTTCAGACTAGTAGTAAACTACTTTCGTCTGTTTCTCATCTTGTTTACGTGATCAGTATTCTATCGTCTTTCTCTATCCCCCCGTCCCTATTACTGTCTCCCTTCATTTCTGTGCGCATGCACGGGCGCCAACGTCTTTATTATCTCATTTTACATATTTGTAAATACTCATAAAAATTACATGTATGAGTAAAATGACGTGTTTTAAATGAATAAAACACCGCGCGGGGTATCATAGGGGGCTGGTGCATGTTGAGTTGCTACACGTTTGTGTCTGTTGTGAATCTACCCCTAGTAGCGAACGCTCTCACGTCGTGTTTGCTCGGTTTGATCTTTTGTCACCGCATTTAATAGTTCCGTTATGAAGGGAACTCTTCTTGTATACTTGTCGCCTTTAGCTGTTGAGCGCGTAGGATGCTGTTGCTACGCAGTGTGTAGGTTAATTTTATGTCACCTCTGTCTTGGCAGTTAACGTTGCAAAAATGTTAACATTGTTCTTCAAATTAAAATGTGTAGTGAAGAATGTGAAGTTTTCTTGTCACGAAACATTATTTCATTGTTAAACGAGAATCATATTGTGAGGTGTATCGTGTAATGTGAATACGTGATTCGATTGCTTCCCAGGGCGGACTAATACTTCCTACAAATAAAAATGGATTACGATGTCTCTACTCTTAATGTGTAACATTAACGGTATAACTCTTTAAATTTTATATGTAAAATTCGCCTGAACATTTCAACAGAGTCCTTGAAATAAATCTTTTAAGTTATAAGACTTGACGTCGTGTTCCGAAGGAGTAAAATATTAACAGTGAGTCCATTATGATAATGTAATTAGCTGATATTTCCTATATAATGTAATTATCAAGATGATAATATAAATATACTTACATGATTACATAGTGTAGAATTATACGTTAAACCATTAAAAAGTAGCTGTTTATTGAGAGGTGGTGTTGGGCGGCAGTCTGACCTATATAATTGACTCAAGGGTTGGCTGTACTTTACTCATCAGTTTCAACGATGTGTTTAAAGTAGCTTTCAGCGACAATCAATACCTGGCTCAGCTGCGTCGTACTCTGTACGCGGTACGCGTCCGTGCCGCCGTGCCGCAACTATGTGTGTGCGTGTATGTGAGTAGTTACGAGAAATGGGCCATTAGCGTAGCAAACGAGCTCTGAATTTACAATTTCTCATATTAGGTTTTCAGAAGTATTTATGTAATCCTTGTTGCAGTGTTTGACCGTCGGTCAGCGTGAACTGTGCCATCCGAGTGTAGACATCGACAATACTTTTACAAAGGTTTTCAATAACCACAAACGCTTCAAATTACCGTATCGTATACACTCGTTTTTCGTCGTAATTTACTTCTCCCTGCTACTTAACTGATTAATTTTCCATGCATCTCATATAAAGTTAAGCTGTTCATGTAAGTAACACACTTTTATTCTCTGAGCAGGTCCGACACTGGGAAAGTCCCTTCCAAAGTAAGGGTAACTTTTTTCGAATCAGAGAAACCGCTTGTGGTGAGCTCACCTGAACCGTCCGACTGCACCGAGGATCTGGATGCACCCTTCATTCTCAGTATGACGTCTCCTAGTCCCGTCGCTGAACATGCGCCCCCTTACGATAGACAAACAAGGTATGTAATTTATTTTTTTTTATACAGTGGACAAGTACACGTTACTAACGACATGAAACTTAGACTTTAAAAAAATTAAAATTACAAAGTTAGGATTTAGCACATTGAAACTTACACTTTAAAAAAATTAAAATTACAGAGTTAGTTTCTAGCACATTTAATGTTGTCACTCTCTTCATTATCTCACACATACATAAGTAATACGTAAGTCTACACGTTTAATGTAGTAAAACACTTACTTCATTAAGTTAACATCTCCTACCATAGTGTAAAGTTGTGGAAAAATGATTTCTAACATCCTGTGGTACGAAGATTTATAAGTAAATTGGGTGATAATTTAAAAACTTTTGGGTTAGTTTGCCGTGTCAGTTATTTATTTATTTAATACCGTAATCAGCGTTCTGCGTTTAAGTATATTTGTAGGTGAAGACGTTTATAATTGAAGTGAGCGTGTATTGTAATTGGTTAATCAACATTTCTCGTTTAATACTTCTCATACCACCATCCAGATTTAATTAATGTTTTTTCGCATGTTTCACTGTGATACTACAGATTATCTGTACTAGACGTTAGCTGAAACATGAATGTATATTACTTTTCGATTTTTACTGGATAAGTAATTTTTTTCTACCTCTGCTCCCCTCGACAATTGAGAAATCACTGACGTTATGATGGAATGTATGGATCGTTCAGTTACTTGTATACAGTCATCTTGTCTTTCCCCCATCTGTTGTATTTTCATAACTTCTTTCTCAGTTTTATTATTCCGAAAAGATGTCAAGTATGTGGGAATAACTCTTTAAACAGTTTGTCCATTGCCGGTTCCTTAAGTTAAAATAATCTCTGGTACAAGTCTAATGTAATATAGGCCTACAGTGTAAAAACAAACATAGTTTCTTATTTTAAGGATAAAATTCTTTTTTTCATAACAGCATTTTCTGTTATTATAAAGTGCCTGTGATAAATGATTATATTTGTGCGCAGACATATCTCCGTCTCTACAGTTGAATATGTGTATTGTTTGTTTTGAATGACGCGAGATGCATCATTTTAAAATGTACGATAAGTTCATTTGAAATTATTCGATGCACACAGGAGGGTTATCATGGCCGGCGACCTGAATTGTAAGCATCGCGATTGGAACAGTCGCTTGACTGCCCCAAACGGGAAGCGCTTACGCAGGTTTGCAGATTCACCCAGGGCGACAGTGATTGGGCCTGCCCAACCTACGTTCTATCCCTCACAACTCCGCGCGGCTCCCGATGTCTTGGACATAGCGGTGATCCAAGGAATTGACTGCCCGGTCCATGTGTCCGCGCTAACGGAACTATCGTCCGATCATCTCCCCATCTTGATACACGTCGTTCGCAGAGATGTCAGGAAGGTGGTAGAATGGGATCGCTATGGCCCGGCGTTAAGTCGCCGATTGCCAGAGGCGGGACCACTCGAAACCATCCGCCAAGTCGACGAGGCAGTTGCCGCGTTTGACGAGGCTGTCGTATCTGCGATCGACGCGTCTTCGAGGATGAAGCCTGGCGCCACGCCCCACTGGCAGCAGATCCCAGAAAGACGAGTGCTGTCGCTTGCGAGAGAAATCGCCTCCGAAGACGCTGGCAGCGGACCCGTGATCCGGCCGACAAGGCAGCGTACAACCGGGCAACCGGCATTTTACGTCGTGAAATGCAGGCCTACTGGAGACGCTGTTGGGAACTCGGCGTGGCCCAAGCTGGGGATGGATCGGACGAAAGTCGCCCTTACCGGATACCTTCGGCTTTGGTAGGGAAGAGGCGCCGACCTCGCATCCCAACCATTGCTGGACCTTTCGGTCAAATCCTGGCTCGCCCGGAGATGAAGGCCGAGTACTTGGCGCGTGTTTCGAGCGTCAGTTCGCTCCGAACCCGCCCATGGACTGGGACTTCGATGAAGAAGTCGAGAACGAAGTGGAAGACTTTCTGTTTCTTCCGATCACTGCGGAGCCCGAACCCATTACTAGGAAAGAGGTCTCGGAACGGCTCGTTGAACTCGTACCGAGAAAAGCTCCTGGCCCGGACGGCGTCTCGAACACCGCTCTAATTCGACTCCCGGAGCAAGGAATACTTTTCTTGGTTGCGATATTCAACGCGAGTCTAAGACTGGCCTATTTTCCCAAGAAATGGCGAAAGGCGACGGTCATAGTGATCCCGAAGCAGGGAAAGGACGCTTCCCGTCCCGGCAGCCTCCAGCCCATTAGTCTACTGTCGGCCACGTCAAAGGTTCTCGAACGTCTTGTACAGCGGAGAGTCCTATACCATCTAAGAAACTTCGATGTACTGGTCCCCGAACAGTTCGGTTTCCGTGTGGGGCATTCCACCACTCATCAGCTGATGAGACTGGTGGAATACATCACGGGCGCCGGCTGTCGGAAAGAGCAGACTGTCGCCTGTTTCCTAGATGTGGAGAAGGCCTTTGATAGTGTCTGGCACGACGGGCTCTTGTTCAAGCTCCGGGAAATCCAGCTCCCAGATTGCTACCTTCACTTGATTGCGAGCTTTCTGACGGAGAGGACTTTCTGCATGCGAATAGATGACCATGTCTCTTCCGAGAGACGCATTACAGCAGGGGTAGCTCAAGGTGCTAGGGCCTCTCCTGTTCTCTGTGTTCGTCAACGACGCACCCAGAGAGTCTGGAGTCCAGATGGCCCTGTTTGCCGACGACACGGCGGTATATACCGCCGATCAGAACGCTGACAGGGCTATCCCACGACTCCAGCACGCACCCGATGCGTATACGACGTGGACGGAAAGTTGCCGTCCACGAAACCAAGAGCTCCGCGGTGGTATTCTCAAAGCGCCGGAAAGAACCACGAGGACGAGTGAGACTCGGTAGAACGTACCTGCCCTGGTCGAGAGAAGTTAGGTACCTCGGTGTCCACCTTGATCGTCGGCTCACCTGGCGTGCCCCCGCTGAGACGATGCGTCAGAGAGCGTCCGCTCGTCTCGCGCAACTGTTTCCGATACTCGCCAACAAGGCTATGACCCGCAAGCTGGGTAAGTTGATTGTCAACGCGTACCTGTTGCCGATCATTACCTACGCCATTCCCGTCTGGGGTTACCTCGCAACCGTTCATAAAGAAAGTTGCAAAGCGTTCTCGATAGGGGTCTTCGGCTAGCGGCCAAGCCCTCTATTGGTTTCCTTCTCGACTCTTGAGAAGTGGACTCGGTGTCCGCTCCTTAGATGACACTAAGGCGACTTGCACGTAAATTTTACGTCCGAGCTGCGAGGACCCAGGCAAACCCACCCATAGCTGGCCTTGGCAAGTACCGACCACGTCCAGGTGATTCTTGGAAACGGCCTTGGCAAATAGGCAAATACTGTACTAGAACGGCCTAGTACGAGCATGCCGTTGCAGCTGCCACTAATTAATTAATATATTCCGTCTGGACAGGACCACGAGCCCCTTCGGAGGCTCGGAACTAGGAAACCATTGGAACGTCTCACGACGCGCATCCCAACAGCTCTGGCAGTGTTTGAAATTATGGTCAAGTCTCATTCTGTTAACACTCTGTTGATAGGTCACACTTTCTCCATGCCGGAAGGAGTGTGTGTTTCCATTTCAACAGAATGCTTTTTTTATACAACTTCTTATTACTAGTAAATGAAGGTTGACATTTGTCACAAAATTTGAAACATAAATGATTGTTTACAATAGGTTTTTGTGAATTTTCAGCTGTCGCGAAACGTTATTTTTATAATTTTATCATTATGTATAAAATCTTAATTCACCATACGTTTCGAGGTGATGTGCCTCTTCCTCAGTGGGAGTAAATACCGAATGTCATTTTACAGAATGACGGTTATGGACTATAGGTGTGTGTGGTGGGGGTTGATGGTGGGAGGGAATTGGCGCTGAGGTTCAATTGTGTGTTTGGATCAATGTATCGAATAGTGTATGTGATTTATAATGTAATTGTTCATTTAATATGTTGTTTGGTTGTAGTGCGTGATATCTGTATATTTCGAATTGTTCAGCTGTGTTTAGTTTTCTACTTTTAGGCAAGTAGTATAATATTTCCATGTTGTGTTCTATGTTTGTGTATCTGTGGTTTTCGTTTTGTAAATGTGTGGCAAATGTGGAATGTATGTAGTTTGTGGTGGGGCTTTTAAATGTTCTGAAAATCTGGAGGAAAAAGATATTCCCGTCTGGCCGATGTAGAATTGGTGACAATCATTACAATTTAATTTATATACCCCTGTTTTGCTGTATGTGTCTGTGTCTTTGTTAGTATTATTTATATGTTTCCTAACGATGTTGTTGGTTCTGTAGGCTACTGTATAATTGTGTTTCCTAAATGTGTTTGCAATTGTGTGCGTATTGGAATTGTAGTATGTGTTATGTATTTATACTGGGTTGTGTGCTGTTGGTCTGATGTGTTTTACTTTTTGTGTTTAGGATGTGTTTGTGTAGTTTATTTATTAGTTCAGGGTTGTATCCATTTTTGACTGCTATATATTTGATTGTGTTTAATTCTTCTTGGTAATCATGTCTGTTTAAGGGTATTGAAGTGAGCCTATGGAGCATGTAGTTGAACGTTGCATGTTTGTGTTGAGTTGGGTGGTTGGATGAGTTATGTATGACCATGTCTGATGTGGTAGGTTTTCTGTGTGTGTGTGTGTGTGTGTGTGTGTGTGTGTGTGTGTGTGTGTGTGTGTGTGTGTGTGTGTGTGTGTGTGTGTGTGTGTGTGTGTGTGTGTGTGTGTGTGTGTGTGTGTGTGTGTGTGTGTGTGTGTGTGTGTGTGTGTGTGTGTGTGTGTGTGTGTGTGTGTGTGTGTGTGTGTGTTGTTTTGGTGATTGTAAGGTCTAAGAAGTTTATGCTATTATTTAGTTCTATTTCAAGTGTGAATTTTAATTTATGGTGTATAGTGTTAATGTATTTGTGGAAATTTTCTATTTGTCTTTTGTTGCCGTTATAGAGGAGAAAAATGTCATCAACATACCTGTGCCAATATATTATTTTATCGGTGTATTTGTTATTGTTCAGTATGTGTTCCTGTTCTATGGTGTGTACAAATATTTCGGCTAGTATACCTGATATAGGGGAGCCCATGGGTAGACCATCTGTTTGAGTGTAAAACATGTTATTGTGTGCGAAATAATTTTGATCAGTGACAATTTTTGTTAGATGGATGATCTCTTTTATGTGTGTTTCAGGTGTTATTTATTTTTAGTAATTGTTCTAATGTAGTTATACAGTAGTTTCATTTATGGGAACGTTGGTGTATAGGTTTGTTATGTCAAATGAAGCTAGTGTGGAATTGTGTGGAATGTGGACATGTTGAGTTTTATTCACTAGATCTAAATTATTTTTGACGGTGGTGTTGTTTGTTAAATGTATGCTATTTCTGATTAATTTATCTAGGTGTGTAGCTATTTTGTGTGCAGGTGCTTGTGTGTTGTTTATAAGTGGCCTGATGGGAATATTTGGTTTGTGTAATTCGGTAGTGCATTTAGTGTAGGGGCGTTTGGTTTAATTTGTTTTAGGTATTTGATGTTGTCAGGTGATACTGTGTTTTGTGTTATTTAGGGTTTTGTTTATTTGTTTGTGATATTTTGGGGTGGGGTCTTTATTTAATTTAGTGTTGTTTTCGTTAAAAAATGTTTCGATTTTGATATTTAAAGCCTGTTTTTCTAGTATGACATTTATATTACCTTTGTCTGCTTTGAGTATGGTTAGGTTATGTTCTTGTAATTTACGTTTTATGTTTTTTAGTGTTTGGAATTCATTATTGTGTTGTTTATGTACGTATTGTTGTGTGTGTTGCAATTTGCGTTTTATATCATGGCGTATGGTGTCATGGTCTTTGTTAAGCGTGTGTTGTATGGCTGTTTCAGCGTCTAGGACTATGTCACGTGTATGCCTTTTATTATTATTGTTGTTATTGGTTGGATTGATGCCTAAATTGGATGGATCATCAATAAACTTTGAAGGAATATTTCACTTTGCGTGTATTCCGTGTGATTATTATTTCTACATTCAGGTAATGTGTGCTATATTTAATCGTACCAGAACGCCTGTATTCGTGGATTAGGCGTACGCGTTGTAATGTGAACACACACTCATACTGGATTGCATTCTGATTGTACAGCATAACGTTTGAACAGTTGTTTGACACGTGTTGTAATCTGCTTCTATTTCGCCGTATCATGTTGGCTGTGTGGATTAAGTTAATTTCTAGGAAAATAAATTGTGCACATCGTAAACTTAACATTTCCGAGGAAGTGATTTATGTTCAGTAACATTAGTACTCGTAATTAATTACGCTAAAATTTAAGCGTTCTGTATTTTGTTAAATTCAGATTGTTTCTCCCGTTACTATTTTTTAATTTCAAAAAGAATGATAAACTTCTTACATAGGAATTTCTACAATTACTTGATACCAAGGAAAGCAAGGAATGTGTACTTCTCATAACGGTGTCATATTGAATATATGGTGTGACTCCAGTGGCGAAGTTACATGGAGGCAATTGAGGCAATGCCTACCCTAAAAAATTCTGTAAAATAAAAATTATAAATACGTATGAACTACATAACGTAAAGATTATACATTGTTACCGCGACTGTCGAATTTATTAGGCCGAAACGTACTTTACTGAGCGACCGCTAGATGGTGACAGGTGAGACTCGGCATAGCGCGTTTAAAGCGAATGAGGCAACCTGAACTTGCCTCAGCGTTTTTTTGTATACATCGTATGTAACCAATGTGCCGGAGTGTAAGGGAAGTGAAGGGAGGGGGGATTGTCCCGTGCTGTACACATAGAGCGTTGAGGCATGCCTCACTTCTGTGGTCCAAACATTCATGTTAAAGCGCGCTGTGTTGTTTGTAAGTGTGTTTATTTTGTGCGGTTATTAAAAGTGTCCCTGTTATTCCGCTGAACTAACAGATGATCAAGATTGTTATTTGAATTATTTGTAACATTAAACATATATATAGAAACTAATCAAGTTTAAAAATTTGTAGTTCAATCAGTTGTATTATTGTGTATGACTAATACAAGGATTGTTCAATAGAAACACGTATAGAGCTGTAAAGCATTTTTTATTCAACGATTTTAAAAGAAGTATCCATTAACATTAAGACATGAGTTCCACTGTTGCACCAACCTGTAGATTCCCTGCTAGTAAAATTCTTACGGCTGTTTGTGGAACCATTCGCTTACAGCAAACTCTACCTCAGCGTCCGATTTGAACCACCATCCTTTTAGTGATTCCTTAAAAAAAAATTTAAGATAAGATTTTTGCCTACCCATTCATTAACTACTAGCTTCGCTAATGGGTGTGACCCGTATTCTTGCTATTCTGTTTGTCCCAAGGACGTCCTGAATTAAATACTTACTGAAATTACAAATTGTATTAAATTTTAAACCGAAAAATGGCTCTAAATATTTTTGTTGAGGCTTAGCAAATTTCTCACACATATTTATAATAGTTGCAATTAAGTTGATGTTATTGTCTGAGAGTACATTAATATCAGAGACAGTGTTATTATCACGATTAAAATTCAAACAATATAGCCTACTATGTATTTTGTTAAATTGTAGACTCGTGGCCTTGTAGACTTATCTTCATTTCGGAATCTGGCCTTGTTGATGATATGTATAAAAAATGTAAAACATCTTCCTATCTAGTATCGTGCGTCGTGTCATTACGAATGTCCTCTATCCGTGTCCACTGCTGAAAATGACGGTGATGCACCCACCGGCCGGTTGTCGACGCCTTGACGTGGTGTCGGTCAACCTACGTGGGTGTGCCCCCTCACTCCATCGTCACCAGTTCGCAGAAGTAAATATTTGAACTGTCCGTTCCAGATGGAAAGCGGCCAAGCTATGATTCCAAGTCTAAATATAAAAGTATCGTAAATAGGTCGGTTGTTTTTTATCGTTTGTGTTGTGGCACTTTCAAGTGCTGTAACACCAGTAGTTGTAAACACAAAACAGACGCATAATTATTTTCCTTTCCACTTTACCACCCTATACCATATTATAAGTCAGTGGTTTTCAATCAAGTAACTGTTTCCTTTATATGATACAAAAATGTTATTAGACTAAGTAAATAGTACGATATTTTATAATCATACAACGCGGACTTTAAAAAATTTCAGTTAAAACCCAGCGTACAAATGTGGCCGTCATCTCATTAATACAGGTATACCAGTACAGTATTTCCAACGTTTCCATTTATTTCACTTAATGCAACTCAATAAGTGGTGTGGTAGACATCATTGTAAAAATCAATGTTGTAAGATGTGAACTGATAAAAGCTAAAAGAAACCCGGTGATACTGAGAACATATTAGATTAGGACCGGAAACTAGTCATTTGTCGTCGGACTGTGTGCAGTCTTACTTGTCTTTCACATTCATTTATTTATTTTTTTGTTGCTTTATGAAATTTTAGACAGTATCTGCTATACACGGTACTGGTTATTGTAAAATCAAAATATATCTTAAAGTTTAAAGGTGTCTTATTGATTTTGCCGGATACCTTTCGATAGAAAAGCTTTGGATCAAATAAATTAATTAATGAAAGGCGCATTGCCTGTGTAAATGCTCTCGTGTTTATTACCGTCGGACGAAGAAGAACTGACGAATTGTCGCTCGTGTATGTGTGTACAGCGTCTACGTCATACATCAACACAGACTGTGAAAGTATTCTGTTTTCAGCGATAAACTGTTGTAATAACCCGTTTTATTACGCAGACGCAGGGCGGGCCTGCAAGTATCAGGTCGGTTAATTTACAGCAGACAATATACGCACACGTAGGCTGTGTCCAGAACATGACAGAAACAAAACTAATCGTGAATCCAATCAATGTTTCATCAGTTGTCTGCAGTGTCTGTGTCTGTTGTCCAGTGAAATGGTATGTCTCCTCTCTTTTTTTGGATACCATTCATGTTCTGATTCTAGCAGGTTGAATGTCTTCTCCTACCCCGCCAGACCCCTGGTATGTAAGCCACTTGGTTCGACTCGCCAAAAAGCATCCAATCATTATAAATCTAAATATTTTATACTACCATTTGGTTACTAAATCTACCCTTATTGATATTTATCTATATCCAAGTTGTTTATAACATTACGTTCTACAAGTGGGTAAGTCATAGTAATGAAGTATAAGAAACTCTTTGTAAATAGCTTAAAAAAAGAAAGCGTAATTTTTTGCTAAAACTTTGTTTAAGTTCAGAACTCACGGATGTTCTGAAGGAATGCAGTTGAAAAGGTATAATGTGCGACTATGGAATCCAGCAGTTTGAGTACAAAATACCTATTCGTGAATTTCAGAGTTGCCAAATTTTATATTCTTGTTAGTATACGTTCATCATCATATTCTATGCTTATGGAAAGTTGTCGACCTTCAGTTTTATCTTGTATAACGTTTTTATATAAATTTAACATTTTAAGTTAATCTTAATCATATTGTGATAATTTATTAATTAATATTCTACCAACAGTCTTTTGAGGGACCGTGTACAAGCATCATCTTGTGCTCATCAAAGGAATGATGTCGTTATTTGTAATTGAAATGTTTGTGACAAAAAAAAACATAATTTAAAGGATCAGTCGTATAAAAAATATAAAGTGCTCAAATTGTGTAATCGAAAATGTAAGTCTTGTTACTTGAATTACCAGTCTCTGTTACAACTTTGTCGTTCTTACTTGCGAAACTGCTACGTTTCATGCTCCGGACGAGGCCTTTCATTGTCTTCACCATAATAAGTCCTAAACCACGTCAAAGTGGAGACACTGAATATGATAATGGTGGAGACATTGAAGTGCCTCGTCCAGAGCAGTTTGGCAAGTAAGCACGACAGAGTCGAAAATGGAAAGTTTATTAGTTCATTGTTTAGTTAAAAATTCAAACTAAATGTTTTTTGTTGCTGTCATTTTGGTAATAGATGTAAACAAAAATGCAAAACAGTGTTACATAACTTTTGTAAAAACACATTGTAGCTGTAGCCTACTAGGTATTTTCGTGGAGTATCGTATGAAGTTATGTGTCAGTATGCCAACACGAGTCAAGAAAACGGCCCTTATTCTCTTTTGCGTTGTCAGGTTCCGAATCACAAATAATCTGCCCCGACTTGTTAGGACTCGTATTCTGTTTTTTATACTGGCCATTACTGCCAGTAGATACCGACAATACTGAAAAGAGATTATAGAAATCAGCTTCAGAAAATCATTTAATATCAAATCCTTACACCATTTATGCTTAATGCCATACTAGCAAATATGTCTGTGAACAATTCATTGGGATTCAGTACGATATTTGAGACTTATCAATATAAGGGATTGGATTAGACTTGGTATATTTTTCACAAGATGAAATCGTAAAATTTGAAAAAAAAAGTTAAGTTGAAGGAATATTTAAAACCTTGTAATTGCGATGAGTTTAAAGAGATAATTTCAGTTAAAACGGTGTTCTATTCTAACATATTTTCTTGTGATGTACAGCAGTGTTTGCAACCATGGTAATAGTTAACGACAACACTATTAGTAATTGCATTTTCGTTTTCAAAGTGTCTTGTTTTTTAACTGCTGTGTCAAAAGATTTAAGGGGATGTCAGAAATAATAACGGCAATTAGCACTGACGCCCCAGAGATATGTTTCATTCGTACTATGAGGTTCAGTCATTTTGTGTATTTCCTTGTAGGCCTACTACGTTCAACTACAAGTTACAAGACAATTACGAGTTTTCACAGACAGCGTGTGATCATGAGCAGCGTAGAGGCGGTACAGTGGACATGCCTGCGTAGTTCAGATACATGTTGACAGATAAGGTTTTTTTCCTTGCCTTAATAAAATCATTAAACCTACTATGACAATTACGCCATTTGAAACGATTATATTGCGTTTAAAAGTATGTAGTGATTGTAACGACACCACCAATGCAAACGTGTGACAGAAGATAATAACCAGGAAGTGAAGAGACTGAGGCTGACATCATTTTGTTATTCATGGTCCGTCAGGTAATTTAAACGTGGGGCGTGCAATCTGGATGGAACTGTGTAAACCGGACGTCCGGCGTTCGTTTTACGCCCTGCAATAAATAGGTTAACAATGCTTGGCCCAGCGGCCGTAAGGTCGGCTAGTTGCAGCACATGTGTATATTCTCCTCTCCCATTTAATTTTTATCGTGATTGCATTTTATGTGTTCATTACGTACCCAAACACTTGGGCTGTTCGAATTCAAGTACGTAGGCTAAGGTAATCTGCATTTCTAGGCGACAGTTTTGTTAAAATTTAACCACAATTCTTTTAAAATATATTTGCGTTTCAGCTTGTAATTTAGTCCGACCCTTGTCGGGAATTAAACGTAACGTTTGCTGAAATACTTGTAGGGTTAAATTTAATTGTTTAGAACGTAAGGTAAAATAAAGTAGTAGCAAAGTACAATATCATTATATTCATTGCAGGGCATAGGCAGTGTGAATATTTCATTTCCAGTCTTTCATCCATCATCTTTCATTCCTGATCTTGTTAAGTATCTTCTACCCGTTTGTCCATGCGTACTTGATTGTGATTGTGCCAATCTTTCCACATGTTACTGTCACTTCTCTCCATACTCGTACATGTAAAACGGGACAAAAGGGAAAAAACATCAGTCTGAATCGCGATAATTTGAAGGCAGTAGGCTACTTCATCACGTACGTTTCTCTGCAGACTAATCAGGATTTGGGATGTTATAAGTGCTAACCATTCTATTTTGTCTTCTAACTTGCACTTCTAACTTTTCAGCATACATCGCATTTCCCGAGTACACTTTGCACATCCCTGAATTCAAGTCGTATTTTTCGAAGGAGTACAAATATATGTCACGTTGGACAGCAAATATGTGCAGAAAATTCGGCATTGTTTGGCCTTGGGGGACAAACTTCTGATTAGAAATCATTATATGTGATGCCAGCCGACGTAATGGTGTCCCGGGCGCTTTGTCAAGCCAGTGGCGTATCTAGAATTTGCTTTTTTGGGGGAGCCGGAGTCTGGTCGGTTTCATACTAGTTAAGACTAATCAACATTACTATCTTCAAAGTGGTTGAAAAACGCATAATAACATCCTGAAACCAGTCCCATTAAAGTAAACGGTAATAACACAGTAAAAATACGCGTTATTGAAACATTGTTAAAAGATAGTTATTGACTGAATTGATATTCCTATGTTTTACACTTCAATCGTATACCCTAATGCTGTGTAGTAAACCTGCTTTTGTATATTTCAAAAAGAGCTACTACTACTCGTATATTATCGTACACAGCTGAAAAAAATAAAATAAAAGCCTAAAAATTAATTGATTAACAAAATTCGTCAACTTTTTCGACCCTCTGGGAGGAGTATCCGGTCCCGTTCGTCCCCCCTCCCCTCGTACCCCTCGTAAATACGTCCCTGTGTTAAGCGGATGAGTAAAAAATAATTCGTTTTTCTCTGAGCTCAGTCTGAACGGTTTATCACTGTTTATCGTAAAAGTATTATTTTTTTATGCTCGTCTCATTTATATGCCTTGCCTCGTTTATTTAAATTATCACATGCTTTTCTCCTAACTTGTAAGCACTTGCTGTTTTTTGTTTTTATATTGTTATTATAACACTGGAGTCATTATATCAGGAACACTTTGTACTTCACAATACGTAAAACAAAGGTAAGCAATTTTAAGCTAATGTGACCAAAGCAGTTTGCTTGAGGTGTGATAATGGAGGTGTGTAGTTGAAGGTGTGTCACACCTCATTAACTGGTTACAATGTATTAGTTTGTTTTTTGTAAACGTGATTGGTAATAAGTTTGTAAAAAACGTTGGTACATAAAGGCAATTCACTACGACACTGTAAAAAGGGCGCCAAGCATTTTCTGGAGTACTTGACGATTTCATGAACAAGAATAATTCCGGTCGAATTCGTTCTGAATATGCTACGTGAATCGTATATTTGTTGATAAAGTTCGTTCACATATTGCAGCCTCTTTTATTAAAAAATACATTAATAAATAAAATGTGTGTGTGTGTGTGAACACCTAGTCTCTGATAGCTGGTAAATGAGGAGGTTGAGAAGTTACAATGATGGTTTTATAAAACGCGCAGTACGCCTTAAAAAGTTTGGCATAAAAAATAATCTTTTCCTTTTTTAGCGTGTAATGTAAAGCAAAGTCTAGGTGGTGACTTTGTTGTGATGAAATGTACACATTGAGGCAGCCTTGTTGACACATCCCCCCCCCCTTGGAGTGCTTTGGCTTTTTGCGTGTTTATGAAAACTCCGTTAGATGTAACTACCGTAAATATACCGTTAGAATCGGAGTACTGGTATAGTATCCACGTTACCCGTTGGAGGATTTCTCTTTCTGTGATTTTGCCAGAATCATTACAATTGTTTTAAAAATGTATACATTTGTAAGGTGTTTGATGAGTGGAATACGGAGTTGAAAAATCGCCGGTTGAACACCCTTCCTGGTCTTGATTCAAGAGAATGGGCGGTAATTGTGGTTCACCGATATACTGAAGCCTGCAGACCACGGTAGGGTTAGTTGTATCTTTTCTTATTCAGTCAGTTAAGGAACTTGAATCTATAGTTTATCTCCTTTACATGTCATGTGGTAATGATGTTACAAATTCTGTTATGTTATTTAATTTACTTTTGAAGGAACTCTGTCTAATGTAAAATTGATGAAAAGTTTATGAGCAAATAAATGAATCGAGTTAAATTATTACGGAACGAGGTAATTTTGCGAAGGCAAAGCGAGTATCCCTGTAGCAGAGTTGTCAATATTAATTCTCAACGAATCTAGCATAAATGTATCAATTTCGATGATAGGGATTCCTTCCGAACCTTACATTGCACGCCCTTGCCTCGTTATCTTGTTCCTAAGAAAAGTTGTCCATGTAAAAAAAAAAGATAGAACAGGTGATTTACAGACTTGATCTGTCATCTAAGATCTAAGCTATGGCCAGTGACCGCTATGAAGCGTAATAATGATTTGAATAGTTCTTTGATTCATATAACCCAAATAGTCCTGAAAGTAACAGTTTAGGTGTACTAGGTAAAATTATTTTTTGTAGCACGTTATCTTTCATGAATTTTTGGATCTTTTCAGTTTGATTATGGTGTTACTAAGTATTTAAACAGTGACAACAAAACTGCCAATGAAACAATGATATCAAGCTGTCTCCCCTGAAACAAACCAAAACATCAGGTTTACTTGAGTTACTATATCACTTAAATGCCAGTATAAAATACGCAAATATGGCGAGATTTATATACGCGACGCTAATCCGTGTTGTCAAAATCATGTTGGATTTGTGATTTAACGTAAACCGTTCTATATTTGTGGACAGGAAGTACAATTTTCTGATACGGATGTTGTTGAGTTATTTCAGCAAATCACATTCAGCTGTCCAATGAGTATAGTGAACGCATTGTGTCCATATTAGTATTTATATTTTGATCGACGATGAGCAAGAATTAATGTGAAAATTTAGCCCATCAGTATGTGATACACGTAATGATATATATTCCTAGCACCTGTATATTGCAGGTATAATTTCTCTCGTGGGTAGGCCCATGTACGTAATTTACGTAATTGAATATTCATCGTATCTGTTAACGCTTATTAAATTGTGTAACTTTTTGATGAACTAATTGATGATTGTAATACAGATAGTGTTTATGAAACAAGTAACGGAATAAGTTATCATCCTTACGCATGTGCAGTTATACATAGCCCGTAAGCGTTGAAAACATATTTGATGAAATAAGGTCGGTGCAGTCAACGGAAAAAGAGAAATCGTGGCTTGTCAGTCAAAGCGCGGTGCATTCACAATAGTAGTGCTGACTTCCTGGTTAGAAAGTGAACTGCTGTGACGTGTGTGGGTTTTGAAGGTTCATTAATTCGACCTTTCCTCTCCTAAAGTCAGCATCTTCGGCGTCACGCTTGTTCCTCTGCCGTGTCCTACTTCTTTATTACTCATGACCCGAGAAATTTGTGGAATTAAAATATATTAATTAATTGTGTGTCGAAATAACATTCATCATCTCGTGATAATATATGTAGTAGCCGATGTTCATCTAACGAGACTTAGGATATTTTGCTATTTATACTTTGAATTGTGTGTGTGCGTGCGTGCGGGCCTTCCAGTCACAGTCTGTATTGTACAAGAGCTAATTAGAGGGTGGCGGTTGCTGACTAAGTTCAGGTAGCACAATGGACACTGTTGCGCCCGTGTCAACTATAAATGATGTTGGTTTACCTTCCGCAAATCCATTAACAATCAAGTTTCCACTGGTCTTATATAGCGTGGAAACTGTGTGCTGTTCTGGGGCTTTACTTTTTCAATTGGTGCAATCACTATCTTCTCTCGGTATCTTCTTCTCCCAACAGTCTACCTGTAGATGACCACGTTTTCCACAGTTGTAACATTTCGGTCTTCTGTCTTTTTCAAATCGTTACGACTCTCTTGAACTTTTGAATTGTTTGTCCGACAACATTGTTTTTCTGGACCTATCGTAACGGCAATGTGATGCAGGGATCTTCTGACTGCAATGTGATGGCACAAACCCATTAATGTATCGGGACGCTGACTTTGCAGCTTCAAACTCTAGGGCGTGAACGAGAGCTTCTGAGCTATTTCGGTGCCTTGCCATTCGTAACACTTGCTGAAGTTCACAATCTGCGATGCCATCAATAAATGTCTGCACCGCAAACCTTATTCGAAAATCTTCTGGTGCTTCAGGATAGGCCAATCTAATCAGTCTGTCGATACTTGCTTCAAACTCTTGAAGACTCTCCCCGGGACGTTGTCGTCTTGTTCTCAACTGAGCGTAGTACACATCTCGCAAATGTTTATCACCATACCGTAATTCCAGAACTTTTATCAATTCGGCATAGGTGTTTTGGCTGTCAGGTGGCACTTTCTTTAGTAATTCTGCCGCAGGTCCTTTTCATGCAAGAACGAGTGAAACAGCCTTGTCTTTCTCTGTCCAATTATTTGCGCATGCAGCAGCTTCGAATTGGCGTAAATACGTCGCCCAGTGCGTGCTTCCATCAAAGGTTGGGGCCTTGACATGAACTGTCCCAACCGCAGGCGAGGTGACCTCTATTGACTTATTTTCTGTGTCTTTCTCCGTCTTCATCATTGGTACAGTCTGTTCAGAAATTTGTTTTGGTTGTATTTTCATGAACAGCTCAACTTCACTTTTAATTTGTTCTCTTATGTTTGCCATTGAGTTTTCTACTGCAGATATTTTATTTGACAGAGATTCTTCTATGTCAGATATTTTTGTAGACATCGATTCTTCAACAATCGAGACAGATTTTTCTAATTCAGCTATTTTGAATGTCATTAATTCTTGTACCTCCGATATTTTAGTAACGTGCTTATTAAGCTCACCTCGTAGAAGACCCAATTCTGCAGTACTATGTTCTTGCAACTGTTTCTGCATAGCTTCAAAGACAGCTTCCGTTTTATCTGCTTCTTGCTTACGTTTCTCTACTCCTTCCGCTTCCTGTCTGCGTTTCTCATCGTGTCGTTTTTCTGCTTCTTCTCTTTCTTGTCTTCGTTCTTCTTTTTGTCGTCTTTCTGCTTCTTCCGCCTCCTGTCGTCGTCGTTCCTCTGTCTGCAACAGCAGCGCCTGGAAATTTTCCATCATCTGAGTGGCATCCATTGTTTACCGATTAATTACGAATTACACTCATCTTGTACAAAGTGTCCACTGTTTCCACCGTTCTATCCCACTTCTGACACCACTGTTACGACGGTTTGCTTGATCGTCGTAGGTACAGTGGAAACAAAATACAAGACACCAATTAAGTCACACTAATCAGCACCTTTAATTTTTACAGTTAAACAGTTCGTAATTAACAACACAGTCTCGTACAACAAATCAAATAAAACTTGTTCATACGCAATAAAATGTTAACTAATATTAAACACAATTGTATTACAATTATACCGCCCGATTATAAAACGCAATACTTCACTAATAACCACTTGAACGTACACAGTAATATCGCCCGATAATAACTGGAATCGTACTGTAAATATATCGCAGCTATACTGAACTGAACGTCGTTGAGTATTGGTATTTATACCGCCCCAAATTACTAGATTATTCCATAATGCGTGTTAGCGCCAGTGTGTGCGACGTAATTAATTGCGGCTTTGACACAGTCCGCGCGGCTGGCGGCTTCGAGAAAACTCTCACGAATGCGTCTAGAGTCATGTATGCCACACACATTAGAGCGAGATTCTTCTGGCACATTCGACAAACACGTAGACTGTTCTGTAATATCGTAACAGTATAACATTATTTTGAAATACCAACCATTGATTCACTTGACTTACATGTACTTTCAGTTCCCCGTACCAGTTATTTTCACAAATAAGGTAATTTTGAGTGAAAATTGTTATCCAGTAATAAATTGATGTACGTTTACATAATTGTGATACAGTTGGTTCGAAACTATCATTTGTATTGTCGTGAATTATTAAAATTATTGTCGCAGTCTATTGAGATTAGTTCTCGTATAGGCCTATATGAAAAATTATGAATTCAAAAAATTAAATTCTAGTTTTGTACATTTTTATGTAAGTCTGATGTCGAAGTGTGAAATATTTTACTGACTGAAATTTGTATGAGTTTCTAAAAAGCAGTAAATGTGAGTCGCAGAAAATTTTGTTTTTATCGGCGGGTTTGTTTAATCGAGCGCTACAGCCTGGACATGATATTTTACTGGGATTTTAATAATGCGTTTGATTCAGATGAATGCCGGAACAACAGCATTGCGACATAAAACTTTTTTTATACAGTTTGACAGAAGAGTCACTGTAAACCGACATTGTATGAAACGAAACACTTGCATCCCTCCACAATTGGCAGCGTCAGTTTATCAAATGGTAACCCACTTATCTTGACTGCTTACCATGCGTACCGCGTATTTCATTTTGCATTCGCGACGTGTCTGGAATGTGCTGGCAAAATTTTAATTCTTCCTCTCAAATGCGGCAAATTAGTGTACTGGTGTCTCATTTCTCACTAATATGTAGCAGTTCTCAAGAGCCATCTGTGTAGGATAGGAATGAAGTAAATATCGTAGGTGAAATAAATGAGTATTTGGTTAATGAGTTCTCTTTAAGAGAAATGATTGAAAGTGCAACAATGTTGAGATTCTTAATAAGTTGTGTAGCCTAGTACGTGTCAGCACAATTTTAATTCGCCGTCTCACATAATGTTTCACATTTCTAACGTAATGTGTAGCGATTCCCACGAGCTATCCTTGATAGAATAGGAATGAAACATGGTAGACGAAATAAATTCTTTTATTCATAATTTGTGATTTATGGTCTCCAAGTCGCGTTATTGAAATAAAACTTATAGTTTACCTTATTTCCTTTCCATCTTGCGACTTCGTTATAATGTCATACACGACATGTTTCGGGAAACATGTTCCCATCTTCAGGTTTAAAACTATAGCATTAGTTATACTACCTCCAACTTCGCGTTACATTTGATCAATAATAACCACGTCAAAACTAGTAATACAGTAATAACGAGTTGCTCCAAAAATTTGAAACCGTTGCATATTTGCAACAAAGGGCGAATTATGAGCGCTTTAGAAGAATTCGAAATCTACAAAGCATCGAGAACACAAAAAAACCTAGTGCTCAACGATCAATTGTCGTTTAACTCGAACAGCTTGTACGATACTGCGTTACAACATGTTTATCAGATTACAGACAAATGAGAAATCAACAGTTGCGATTATGAACCCGAACAGTGCGCACTGTTTCTTCACGCGGTACGTTGTGACATTTTATTAATGTGTTTTAATGATGTTAGTCAAAGTTTTTTATTTGCGTTGACAAGTTCTTCATGTGAGAGCGAGAAGTTTTAAACCTGAAGATGGGAACATGTTTCCCGAAACATGTCGTGTATGACATTATAACGAAGTCGCAAGATGGAAAGGAAATAAGGTAAATTCTTTTAAACTAGGCGTTATCATTGAACGGTATCATCTCCAACAGGTTAAGTCATGTATGGCGTATGCATGTCTCGTATATTGTCGTCGTTTTCGTTTGTTGTTGCAATTGAGGTATGTATTTAACACAGCTGTAACATTTTATTTAGGAATTAAGTGCGCGCATCGTATGTAAATAGGCCTATGGTTCAGAAGCGACAGCAGTTATTCCATTAACTGTACAACCGTACGGCCGCACGGCGTGTATTGGCCGTGCTTGTTTCGTAGGCTAAACGTCAGTCTTAGCTAAATAAATTGCAACTTTGTCGTGCTTTCTTGCTGAACTGCTACCTGTCATGCTCCGGACGATGCCTTTCAGTGTCTCAACCATTATCAAGTCCTAAACAACGACCTCGTGGTCCTAGACAAGGTCGTGGTTTAAGACTTCATAATGGTGGAGACACTGAAAGGCCTCGTCCGGAACATGCCAGATAGCAGTTCAGCGAGAAGCACGACAAAGTTGCAATTACAGAGGCTAATTCAAATAACTAAATAAGTTGTATAATTACTTGTAAAATGTATTCTATTCTTTTTAAATAACAAATCATAGTTCTTGACACTAAGAACGTGCGTTCAAAGTGCATCGATAATTTGGAGACCCAGTTGACGCTACTTTCTTTCAACACTTTCCTTGAAGAAGACTGCATCATTGGAAACAACCTTTCTAATATAAACCGATAAACCACAGGCGGAATGGAAACGTAATTTCGCAGAATATGATGGACATAGAGGGTGGACTATCAAGAACTAAATAGAAAGCTCTCAAAAAGAAGGATGTAAAGCCAAAAAGTAAATACAGAAATGCAAATAAAGAAAACATTATATTGTAGTCCTGACAGACAAAAATAAAAATGAAACAAATGAATCGCGTACGTATGAAGTAGCCGACTCTTAACACTGTAAGAGTTTGGGAAAGGGCAAGTCAAGAGGATACTTTTTTGCAATACACCATAATTCGTACGACTTCCATCTGAATCGATTTCTATACGTAAGCTTATTGCGGCAATTGCAACTAATTTGCCTTTGTAAATGACTATGCCTGAATCGAAGACTCGTTTGAAAATGGTAAATTTTTTAAAGTAGAACTGGTTAAGACTGGTTATCCACCCACTGACTGACTTCCTGTGGTATTACTCTGTCGCTGTGTCATGTCTCGTGTATTGGTGTAAAATATGACTATGGCGTCATCGTCTCAGATCGTATTATATCGCCCCAGGCACACACAGAAATTCAGTTAGAAACTGAACAGAGTTGTAAACATAGTTAACATACTCCTACTTCTTTGACATTTGTTGTAATTATTTATGAGGAATATGCTGGAATTTGTTGAAAAATATGAGTGAAGAGAGGTGTGGGTCATGAAGAAAAAGGAATGCGGCAAGATTCAGACTGCTGAAATGCTTTCTCTTCGAAATATTCTAAACTATACATAGTAAGATAGAAAAACCAATGAGAATATAAGAGCAGAACTAGAAGTAAAAGATACAAATTCAATTATTTAAACTTACACAAGACGATGGTGTGATCATTTGCAAAGGATGACTTGAGGATCGATGGCCAAAAGCGGCGCTGAAATATAAAGCCCCATTGGTAGAAGAGGCGTGGGTCATTCGAGGATGAGATGGGTACCGGAACATGTTTTTTAACAATAAAATACGTTGCCCCAAGTTCTGGAGCGCCAATTTAACAAAAAAACGAGTTGTACCCGTTTACGCCCCACGTTGGGCGCCAATTTAACAAAAAATATGCCCGACGTTGTGTGCGTCAATTTAACACAAAACGAGTGGTACCCGTTTACGCCCAGCGATGGACGCCAATTTAACCAAAATTTTAACAATTACTGTTATATTATCTATTTAACGTCCCGCGTGTGGACGCCAATTTAACATTAATTACTGTTGATTCTCTTTATCTCAGGGTTAAAAAATAATAATAAATGCTCATTTCTACTGATAGCTCTTAAATTTATTCACATTAGTTTGCTATTACTTGTAAATATTAAAGTAGCAAAAAATTCTATGTACTCATTAGTACTTGTAAATATATAAAATTAACACATTACCAAAATTTAATACTCATGGCTAAATCGTAAATATCAAACAATACATTAATAAATTGAATACTCATTATTAAATTGTAAATATCAAAATAATACATTAATAAAATTAGTTATCCAAACTCTCAATCTAATGGTTGCATATTAATGATCATTCATCAATTGCGTGTAGTACTTAAGTAAATTATAATGTTTAGCTTCATCTTATAAATTCTTAATATGAATAATCTCTTAAGTTATTACTATACTTTGTAAATACGGATTCATTTAGAACTTGGAAATAAACATTACTCCAAACTGATAAACAATGATAATTTTACTTCTAAACAAACTTTAGAATCGATTTCTTTAATTCCTTTACGATTACTTTATTGAATTTTAGTGTGTGGATTCTTTGAGATGACAGACAGTGGATCTAAATTAATTAAGACATGTTTTACTACACTTGGTATTCGAATATCCAATCACTCGGTGGTTGCGGTGATGATTCTCTCATGTCGATCGTTCTAGAATCGTGCAGATAACTCCTCCAGATGATAGATGGCACTGGATGAATTCCACGATGTCACTCACAGACACTTCACTCACCAACTCCACGCATTCGGATTTATGAATAAAAGTTAGCATTCTCTGTTGTACACCGACATCGTAAATTATTTCAAATCTGAATTAATATTACGCACCTTTGTTGCGGTATGTCTGGTTATTAAGTATTCATGAATGTAGTTTGTGTTGTTAATCGTTCTTAAAAGTTATTGTTGTAAAGTGTTCTTATACACTCAAATTACATTATTGTCTGGTTACTATTTGTTTCAGTTAATGTTCACTGGTAGGCTAATAGTGTGACTCTACTTCACAGTTCGTTTGCTTGTAATGACTGTATTAATTTTTGTTATAAGTTCGAAAACTACCTTCTCACAGTGTGTATCGAATTATTCTAAGTTCGATAAAATGCTAATTTCTCCCGTCACGGACTTCACTCCGATCGCGTCCAAAATTTAGTTAGAACTCCTCTCGCGTCCGAATTTTAGTTAGAACTCCTTGAGCGCGTTCCTGTCTCCTTCCTATATTTTCCTCACCAAATCTCCCACCAGACTTCTGATTCCAACGACGCCGTGTCCTTATTGGTTTCATATTTTTCCCTCCAAGTCCAAATACCACATATCTTTTCAAAGGCGTTCTCTGATAGGGCTCCTGGTTCCCCACCAGATTCTTCCCTTGCTTCGTATTTTGAGGTCGTTGTCATTTCCAGACAACGCAGCAATAAATTGTATCTGTCGTTTTTTCTAAAGTCTTCAGTGACAACTCTGAGTTTCTCTTCCATTTTCATTGTTTCTCAACTTCGTCGCTCTGCCGTTATTATCTATTGTTGTTCAAGGGCCTCGCCTACCCTTCTTTGAAAGTTGGTTTTTTCTTTTAGTTGCCAGTCAACACCCCATCCTTGAGTTTGGGACGTACTCTCTGCGCTTTCGTTTCCAAGTAAGGTCAAAACCCTGTCATCGACCGCTGGAGTCCTTCAAATCAATCCACCCTTCGTCGCTTTCTCCTGACAGCTGGCGTACACATGTATGCTTGACCATTGTTAAGCCTTTTCTCCTTTAATGGCTCTGTACACATTGTATGTAGTTTCCTATGGAATCAATGTGTTTTCACAAAAAGCTGGTGTTCTACGTACCGGGAGCAGTGAACTCTGCTTGTTCACAGGGTATGCGTTGCAGCTGCCTACGAAATTTATGACCTGTCCGTCACTACAGCGTGCTTGCTCGTTCTCCTTTTGTCCCTTACAAAATATGTTTTCCACACATACACCCTTCGTTATTGCTTTCAGCGACATTCCTTACTGCTAATTATAAAATAAAACTTTTCGAAATTTTTTGTGTTATAGTTTATATAACCTAATGCTTGTAGTAATGAAGAAGAAGAAGCTATCAGTGAAAGAGTGATTTTGTTATTAATGTTTGTAATGTAAAATTTGGTAACCGCAAACATTGAGCGCAGTGAACCCGTTCCAGTTTTACATAGCCAACAGTCGCTTTGTTGGTCTACTCACGCTTCAGTTCTTGATCTTTATATGGCAGCCAAGCACCAGGTATCGTCTTGTAAATGTTCCCGTCATTTCCGTCAGTGGTGCTTAGTGAAATCACGTGGTGACTGATTCCATCCTTTACAAAGTTATGCTGTATTCCCTGTTAGTTACATTATTGTTCTGGGAGAACTGTAAGCAGGAAATACATGTCTTGTGGTATTATCTTATGTACATGTAGAATAGACGCCGTGAAGATATCTCCTGCTTTTGTTTATACGTTGTACCGTCGGAAAATGCATAGTGACGCGTATGGCTGTACTGACGTTATTGGCGGCTGATTGTTATTGTGACG
The DNA here is from genome assembly GCA_034769895.1 of Magicicada septendecula. NCBI lineage: Eukaryota > Metazoa > Arthropoda > Insecta > Hemiptera > Cicadidae > Magicicada > Magicicada septendecula. The sequence continues at coordinate 1,036,175,217 of CM068367.1, read as the reverse complement.
TCACGTGATTTGACATGAACGTACATAGATGATTAACACCAAACCCTAATTGTAGGCCTATCTGCGGTAGTCAGTGTTAATTAAAGAGAGAAAAAGTGAACGAATAATATGCAGGTTGCATTGTTGCGCGGTGTTGTTTAAAATCGGTGTCTGATATGTCCAGGTCAAGCGAGCTTTGTAAATACTTTTAAAAAAATGGTTTTACTCACTATTATCGGATTTTATTGAGCCATTAAATTATATTTATTGTTATATTGGAGTGTTAGTAAAATTATTAGTAAAAGTATTGTAAAATTACTAGTAGAAACATTAAATTATACATCTCTTATTTGTCACAGCTGAAGCGGTAATCTCTCATAATCAGAGTAAATGCGTCTATTTGTCTTATAGTGTAATGTTTCTGTTGGTCATATATCATTTATGTGCCTCATATATCGAGTACCGTAAATGATAGAATTTAAATTCCTGGTAATTCTTTTTAACCGAATCGACTTGTAATTCAGAATTATAAGTTAGTTCATAAATGTCCTTATAATGGTGTTTTGATAGCAATCCTTAAAAAAGATAAACACAAACCAAAACAAATATTGTGAAAGACTTTAACCGTCGTGTAAGTCCATTAGTGAAACAATAATGATGTAATAACAAAGCAGTGTAAATGTCAAGTAAACCTGCTGACATTTGTATTCACATTACACCAGTATCCACTCGCTTCTTCTACGTGTACAGCACACCAGCATGACATTTCACTAAGCGCGCGCATGTGCTCTTGCTGTACATATTTCTAACCTCAGATTTTCTACTAACGGATTAACAGGACTACCAGAGAATATACCTTCTCAGCTTAGGACCAGGTAGAGGATGATAGTCTTACAGCAAACGAACGGAGTTCGCGGACTTAGGCAGTCCGATATCGTATTTGTACTTCATTAATACAAATGTCTGTAAGTAAAGCCTAAAACATTTCTTCGTACGTAAATGAAGTACAAGAGAAACGAAATAAACTAGACAATAACTGTGCAAGTATAATGCGACTGTATTGTTGCAGAGTGCAGTAAGAAACACAACTCTGTTAGAGTATTTTAGTGATTCCATAATGTTTGTTGAATAATGGAAAGCACTTCATGCCCGTTTCTGTTGTTTCCTTTAACAGGGCGTAACTCCCGTATAATTTATACAGCGTCGTACGTTACCGATATCTGACTCCGACCAGACGTGATGTTTTTGCCTTTGTTCTTAGGAATCATTTGTTTATCTCGATAACAATTGTTTCTATGCTGACGCTCATTAGCTGTCTGACTGTACATGTTTAAATAGGATTTTAAGTTTTCATAGATAAAACGGTTTAGTCATCTAACCGAGTATTTTGTTGCCTGTCTGTAGAATGTTATTAATAATTGCATTCAACTGATAATTTGAGTGTAACGGAGTTATTAGATTTTTGTGGACAGTATTTTTCTCAGCTGTCGTTTCCAAGCTGTTTGATACGTACTAAAATATGAGATGTATTGAGGCCCGTGGAATATGTCTTTACCGGCCAAGAAAGTATAGGCGTTCGGCAATTTATCGTCTAGATGAGTCTGTTGTTTTATTAATAAAGATATTTAAACAAAGAGAATTATATTCACTGCTCGCTGGTTGCAGATTGCATTGATTTCGCTCAGACTGCAAATTCAATTTCAATAATCTTGCACGAACAGGATATTAGATTTTAAACTCAGAAACTTGTTATCGAAACAACGTGGAAAATCTCGTTTATTCTAGACATACTTTTTCTCACTTCAACGATTGATATTATTGGTTTTCCGCCAAGCTTCCTGATCATAAGCGGCGTGGACAACGTTATTACAATAACTAAGCGGTACAGATTTACACTTACAACAAAGTATAAATACGTTATTACACTCAGCTTGGGGAGAATTCTTGTTCATATATTGTTTCATACGGTCTCGAGCAGCTTTCTTTTGTATGCAATACAATTTTATAATATTTGTTGTGTGTGGTGAGAACATTCACTTCACTTTCTCCGTATCTCAGGCGTTTACGTACTGTTCACTATACAAATCAACTAAAGTAACTATAACATGATAATTTATAAATCTATTAATGAATGGGTTAATTATTTAATATGTAAATTTAATAATTTCTCAAATGTATCTAGCCCTTAAGTTGGACGCCATTTATAACATTCTTAATGTAAATGGGTTATTTATTGCACAATTAATTATTTATTAAATATATAAAATTATCAATCTCTGACATGTATGTGTATAATTTAATCTTAATGATGATTCTAACTATCTATGCTCATCAACACATACGTGATATCATTTATTTAATTGAACATAAGAAACTCTTAAAATCAATTTGCATTCTTTCAAACTTTAGGTCAATATTTGGGTTGCATTGGTAATAATGAACGCATGTTTCTGGTTAACTAAAATACTAGTTTAATTATCATTTATGACATATTATAATAGTACATAGGTTACGTCGCTGTACCTGAAATACATACATATTCATAATAAAAAAAGATATATCTTAATATATGCTGAAACAAAGGAAAACATACATACATATATAAATCAAATGATGTTACAATTCAATATTCTACTTATTTAATGCGTTCATTAAATCCCAAATAAGCTTTTGTTTATACGTTCATTAAATACTTTATCAGATTTACTCATTACTTTTCTTAATAAATTTCTCAGGTGTGAATTCTTTGAAAGAAACCAGGTCAGTAGAAGTTATTAATTAGAAGTAATTATAATAGTGGTTACTTGGTTAGTGAATATCCATTAGTTGTTGATGAAGTCTCGTTCTGGTGATGGAGATGGCTCGTAGATACATTCCGTAGTAATTTGTTTTATCACTGCCACTTATCACTTTATTCTTCCGACCACTCGCGTAGGTGTTTGTATATGTGTGGGTAATTGAAGTTCAGTGTTCAATCAATGTTCTATCTTACTGTGTTTGCTGTGTGTTCGTTTTAAAGTCAATATACATGTCTAGTTTCATTTGTCGCTGCTTCCACAAACGATCCTATAATTGATTAGTTTGTTTAATGTTTCGTGTTCATTATGTTGTTGATACACAATATTAAGTTCCAATAATTTGTATATCGTTTAGTGATGCTGTCTGTTAGTGTAACGGTCTGATTGTTCACTTGGTGTAAATTTCACTAAGTCCGTTACTGCGCAATCCGGTGAAGTTCCACTACCGCGATATGAATGTATTATTAAGTTTTAAGTTCCTTGTTATTTATCTAACTTCCGAATGATTTGAGTAAACAATGGGAAGTTTATAATATACCGTCTCTCGCACTTGTAGTTAAACTACTTGATAATTGAAATGTAAACTGTCTGAAAATTCTAACTGTAAAAACTTTAGTATAACTATTCAAAATTTAAGTGTTGACTGTCTGTCTGAAAATTGAATATCACTGTCTAAAATTTGAGTATGACTGCCTCAAAAATTGAGTATGACTGCCTCTCCGTCTTCCTGGACAGCTAGTTTTATTAATTCGTCCCTACTCAAAATTTTGTCTCTGGCGCGCTTCACGCCCACTTCTTTTCGAGATTGGTCAGTTTTTGATTTTCTCGGAAAATACTGTCCCACTATGTCAAAATCCTACGTCATAGTTCTTCCGATAGGTTCTTCGTCTCAGTTGCTATGGAAACATCCCTCACCATCAAATTTCTCGCTGGCTGAAGGTCTCTGATAGGTCCTTAGGTCTCCCTGCTCTCTGGCTTGACGATCGTTGACCCGCTTCGAAGAAACTATGGCTATAAACAGCTTGTCTATCAGCCTATTGTCTGAGTAAACTCTGCGTTTCTATAGATTCCCATTATCTATACTTACAGTCTTCCTGGCGTATTGTTCTATGCTCTTACCCCTTTTTTCTGGCTATTACTAATTTCGAACATCTGCTGGTCGTTGAAGTCACCCCAACTTTCCCTTCGTAAATTCTTGTCTGTCAATTAGACGATACCTCCAGCTGTGTAACATGACTTTAGTTTTTGTCAGCCTATCTTCCAGTATTGTTACTTAAGGTGCAGCGTATCCGTTTCATTGTAGTATGGAGCATCACTTGTTTTTGTCGCTTATCGTCTACTGACGTAACACGGCCACATCTGCTACAATTCTTGGTACGGGTGTGAATGTCCTCACTTACATTGTTACAGCTGCGGAGAGCAATAATTCTGGACGAAACTTTCCCTGTCATCTTACGCCACCAAATTCTATAGTTGGATTGAACTTAATGCGTTTCTATTGTCAAGTCAGCAACGCTTCACTGACACCTTCTCATTACTCCTTATTTATTGCTCCACCATAAGTCGTTGACACTTGCCTCGTGTGAACGTACTCTGCCGAGGTGAAATTTAAAAATTTTAAAATTTTCTGCTCCTTACAGTGTCCTCAATTTCGATTTGACGATGTGACCTCTGGGAACAACTCAAATCTAAATTCTGCGCCCTGTACGTCGCCTCGCCGTGTCCATCTTCTTCAGGGGAAGGTATACACAATAACCTACTTTCAAAAGCTTATATGACCAGTGGTACACCCCCTTTTGGTTTTAATTGGTTCTCTGAATTTATTGCCAGCTATTTGGGATAGCTGAACGCATTTCACATTGTCGAATTGACATATAAATACCTTATCTTTATAATTATACGATAAATCATAAAATTCCATAAGCAATTAAATAATTTCATCAATTGAATAAAATTTTACCTTCTAAAATATCATATTCACAAGATATTATCAAACAGTTAAGCGGTTCAATGTAACCTTTACATGATATCAAAGAAAATCTCCTATACATATACACCTTTGTGCATTACTAATGATCTTACCAATAAAATCTTTTAAACTGTTATTTTAAAATTGGATTGTTAATTGACACAATCGCTACGTTAACTGTAATTATCTTAATAATTTACATACACGTATTACATTTAGTTTCAATGATTTACCTATTTCATGATAACATCATTTATAATCCTAACCTACTAATTACATACACTCATATTAATAAAGTTCATTCACTATCTAGTTCGTTGAATATTATCATTTATCTGATTTTCAGTGTCCATTTTTTTCACTTTGTCCTTTTAACTTATTACCATATAAATCAAATAATAGCAATTAAATGTCCTTTGCATTCACTGCAATATTTTTCTAAAATGTCACACTAAATGTTAATTTATCTTATTATCTAACATTTAATTAGTGCTTAATTGACTAAATACATTTTATGTTATGTTTCAACAATTAAAGTACATAACTTTCTTGTATAAGCCAGCTTGAATGATATCATCGCGTCAATTACCCTAACGCAGTTGATTCATCAGCATCGGCTAGCTTCTTAAGACATCTTCTTCTATTTCTTCCTCTTCCTTCATCTTCAATTCTCTGATTCATAATATTTTTCAATTGTCTGGCATTAAATTTTCCACGGAGTTTCTTGTCATCATCGCAATCAACGAGTAGATAAGTAGCTTCTCCGAGAATTTGATGCACTTTATATGGTCCGCAGTACAGTTCGCAAAATTTTTCAATTCTTTTCTGGACCGCGTCCGATTGATGATATGTTCTGATTAACACTTTCTCACCAATGTTGAATCTTGTAATGATTTTAGTCTCATTACATAATTTTGCTTGTTTTTCTCTCTTCTCCTTCATTTTGATAAATATTTGGTTATGATCTACCCCTTTAACTAGGAGCATATCCTTGTTGATGTATTTTTCCCACGCTCTGGGAGGTTTTTTTCCGAGCTGAGCTTCGTACGGTGTTACTTCTATCGTCTCGTGGTACGTTTCGTTAATACAACTCTCGACGATTGGTACGTAACGCGACCACTTTGTATGTTGATCACCGACAAAGATCCTAAATAAGTTCCCAAGCTGTCTGTTGATTCTTTCAGCCAGATTCGCACAAGGGTTCCTTATTGCGGTAAATCGTGGTTGGATATTTAGTTCAGTTAATCCATCTAACCATTTTTTAGATGAAAATTGCGTTCCATTGTCTGTGATAATCACTCTAGGAGACCCTAGTTCTTCACGATATTGGTGTACTCTCCTCAGTGTAGCGACGGTCGTTGCCCTTCGAAGTGTGAAAAGTCGTACGTATTTGGTAAAGTTGTCAACCATAATAAATAGATACCTCACCCCGCTAGACGAAGCAGGTAACGGTCCGTAATAGTCCGCGCTCACAAGGTCACCCTTGCGTAACGGTATTATGGCTTTTGTTCCTCCAAACGAGCTTCTGTTGCCGGAATCCTTTTTTTTCTGACAAGTGTCGCAAGTCCGTACGTAATTTTTCACCCTCTTTAACATTCCGTCCATGGTAAAGTACTCCTGCAATAATTTGATACATCTCTCCGCACCGGGATGCCCATACATACGGTGTATTTCAGCAATTATTTCGCCAGACACACTGTTCGGTACGTATAGTTTCCACTCTCCTTTGCGTAATCTGTACAATTTCTCATCGACGAATCTATAAAATTTATTTAATTTCTTATCTATACAATTTTTCCTAATCTTATCAATAATATACTTAAGCTTATGGTCTTGAATTTGGTGCCTTCCAATATCCATTAGGATCTTGCTTACCTTCTTATCCATTTTGATTGTCAGGTGGTTAATTAAATATTCGGAAATATTGTCACTAATTACTTCTGGTGTAACATCTTCTGGATTTCTGCTCAGAAGATCGGCAATAATATTGTCCTTACCTCTACAATGGACAATGTCAAATTTGTACTCCTGAATACTTAAGATCCAGCGTGTAATACGCGAGTTGTTTAAATGACATTTATTCATAAAAGTCAGTGCTTTATTATCAGTAATGATGGTTAACGGTTGTCCTAGTATGTATATACGGAACCGCTCAAGACATCTTACAATACACAAAAGCTCCTTCTCCGTAGTGTAATAATTTATTTCCGCACCCTTGAATGTCCTGCTGGTAAAAGCTATTACTCCAATTCTTCCTTCTTCGTCCAATTGATATAGTTGTCCGCCATATGCAAAGTTGCTGGCGTCGCATTGCATATAATATCTTTGGTTTATTCGGGGAAACTTTAAGATGACTGTTTCTACGAATAACCTTTTAACCTGCTGAAAACAGTCATTTAATTCCTGTGTCCAGGTGAATTTCTGTCCTTTCCGTAACAACTCGAGTAATGGTTTAGTAGTTTCAGCGTATTTGTCTGTAAAACGATTATAGAAATTTGTCAACCCCAGGAAACCTTTTAATTGTTTTTGGTTCCGAGGTGCAGGGAACTTCATAATGGCGTCTATCTTCTCGTCCGTTGCTCGTATTCCTTGCGTTGTTAGTTGATAACCGAGGTACGCGATTTCTTGTCTGAAGAACTGCGACTTCTCCAAATTGATGGTTAAATTTGCCCTTCTTAAATTAGATAATAATAAGTCTAAATGTAACAAATGCGTTTCTAAATCTTCTGAATAACACAGGCAATCGTCGACATAAATAATGGTATTTTCTTTTACTTCTTCGTCCAGTACTGTGTCCAATCCCCTGGTCAGTGCAGCAGAACTGGTACTCAGACCGAATGGTGTAACTGTAAAACGATAACACTTGCCGTCGTACATAAAAGCGGTGAAGTTCCGGCATTCCGACTTCAGTGGTACTTGCCAGAAACTGCTAGTTAGATCTACGGTAGATAAGTACTTCATCTCTCCACATCTCGCCAAAATGTCGTTTATTGGAGGGGCACCCTCGTAGTCTGGGATAGTCACACTGTTCACCTTCCTCGCATCCAAACACAATCGTACGCTACCGTCCTTCTTGATTACCGTAACTAGTGGGTTGATATATGCCCTGTTGCATCTCTCAATGACCCCATACCGTAACATTTTCCGAACCTCCTCATCTACCTTCCCTTTATAGGCTAATGGGACAGGCCATCCTCTCTGGAAGTACGGTGTCTTGTCGGTGACTCTGAACTCGTGGACATACCCTTCGATTCTTCCGGGGCATTCTCTGAATAAACTACAATTTCTTATTAGAATCTCCCTTAACCTTTCCAACGTTCCTCTATCTCCGCATTCTATACTTTCTATCTTCTTGTTAATGTTTCTGATGATCTCTTCTTCTTCTTCTACGTCCACCACTTCTATATGCATCATAGGCACCGTGTACGTCGCTTCGTTATCCTCTCTTCTTATCTCGACGATTCTTCTTCCCATGTCAATGAGACACCCTGTTTCTTGAAGAAAATTGGTTCCTAATATGCATGGTTTTATCAAATCTGGTATTATTAGGAAAACACATTCATATTTAATTTCTTCAATATAGATATCACATAATATTTGTTTTCTGATTAGCTTTGATTTATTACCAACTGCGCTAACTATTAATGTGTTAGACATCGGTAATATTTCATAAGGTGTAATGTCATGTTTGTTTTGGTGAAACCACGACTCAGATAACCCAGCTATTACAGATCCAGTATCAATTAACGCTTGTACACTAACATTATTATTGAACTTGATATTTATCTCTGGACACCTGATTATTCGTTGAGAAATTTCTTCATCATCATTACACAATAAATCGCTTCGTAAGTCCGGTAGGATAATATTCGTCTGGTAGTCATTTGTTTTGACGGCTATCTTTGTTAATGGGTGGAGGGATTTTTTTTTTCCTCTTCTTGTTGACGATTTCTTTTAGGTTGAGTGCCCGATGCACCAGCTGTCGTGTTTGTAAACTCTATTGTGTTGACAGCGCGCCGGTCCGCGTTACGGGGCTGGTTATTTATGGCGGGTCTGTCACCCCATGTTTTCTTCTGTATACCTCCCCCTTTGTTCAAGCCGCTTTCACTTTCCTTATACGCATTTCTGCCCTCGTTTGCCGCTGCATAGTTCGCTTCTCTATTAATTCTTGGTTGAATCTGTGAATACTCGATGATCAGAGATTCGAAGTTTGGTATCGTCACAATTCCTCTTGTGACCACCGCAAGCTGGATGTCCCGCCCAAAGTGACGAGATATCTTACGTATTAACTGATAATCAGACAAAGTAGGTGTTAACTGCTTACTTTCCAACAAAATCCGTTCAATATATTGAATAGCAGTAACTGGTCCGCGCCAATCAAATCTGCCAAACTCCAAATGGTCCCGGATACTGTCCTGTCGTTCCTGGCCCCAATATTTTAGAGAGAACGCTTCCTTGATTTCTGCGAAGTTTGATATCTGGTCACGTATCACTCGCCACCAAATTCCTGCGTCTAACTCCAGATGTTTGCCAATCCACTTGATATTGTCAGCGGGATAATATAACTCTTGAACTTCGGACAATTCTTTGAGGAATTCCATAGGGAATCTGTCTGTGCCATTATATTTGAGATCATTGTGGTTAGGTCCGTTAGATCGATTTAATATTCCACAATCACCTTCCATCAGTTGTCGCTGTAACCTTTCTTGGTTTTCTCTTACCTTATTTAAATGTCCCTTTAATTCTTCGATCCTAGTTGTCTTTTCTTTCGTAGTCTCGTCCAACTTCTGTTCTGTTGAACGTTGTCTACCGTCTACGTCTTCTAATTTTTGTATAATATTACTATTTGTTCCTTCTTGCTCCTGTTGTCTCTGCAGTATGGTATTGTGCATCTCGGCCTTGAGTTCTTCGTGCTTCTTATTGTAATCCTTAACGTGAACATCGAACTTGTGATTAATCTTTTTAACGGTCGTCTGGGTAGAGTGTACCGCCGCCATCCATTCTTGACGATCATCTCTTGTTTTTCTTGTATTTCTACGTACTTCTTGTCGGCTTCTTCTCTTAAGTCTCTCACGATATCATCTTGCCTTTTCTGTAATTCATCGACCTTTCTTTCCCAAGTCTGCTGACAGTCACGTATCTCGGACCTTATTTGTGTCATCTCTTCCTTATGCTGGTCGAGCTTTTCATTAATTAATCTATTACCTTCCTTTTGTTCTTCCTTCTGCTGGTCGAATTTTTCACTTATTAATTGAATACTTTCTTCTCTAATTAATTTAATATTTTCTTCTAGTTTCATGCTTCGTTCTTCTTGTTTCTTTTCTTGTTGACGCATGAACTCCATTAACATTTGTAGAGTCCCATCTTCTGGTTTCGATGTCTGTCCTCGCGCCCTATCTTCTGGACTCTCTATCACGCTACTTGGTTCACTAGGTGTAGTATTGTCCTCGGTATTTACTACGCCTAATTGGTTATTAATATCAAATTCTACACTGTCTGAATTGCTCGCCATTTTAGCCCTACTGCGCGTAATCATTCAAACTGACTTACACTAATAACACTTTAATACTAATACACTAATGACACTGACTAACACTGCCTGTTCTTTACCTAAGCCGTACGTGTTAACAATCTGTGTTAATACGTATCATGCCGTGCGAATGGGCGCCATTTATAACATGATAATTTATAAATCTATTAATGAATGGGTTAATTATTTAATATGTAAATTTAATAATTTCTCAAATGTATCTAGCCCTTAAGTTGGACGCCATTTATAACATTCTTAATGTAAATGGGTTATTTATTGCACAATTAATTATTTATTAAATATATAAAATTATCAATCTCTGACATGTATGTGTATAATTTAATCTTAATGATGATTCTAACTATCTATGCTCATCAACACATACGTGATATCATTTATTTAATTGAACATAAGAAACTCTTAAAATCAATTTGCATTCTTTCAAACTTTAGGTCAATATTTGGGTTGCATTGGTAATAATGAACGCATGTTTCTGGTTAACTAAAATACTAGTTTAATTATCATTTATGACATATTATAATAGTACATAGGTTACGTCGCTGTACCTGAAATACATACATATTCATAATAAAAAAAGATATATCTTAATATATGCTGAAACAAAGGAAAACATACATACATATATAAATCAAATGATGTTACAATTCAATATTCTACTTATTTAATGCGTTCATTAAATCCCAAATAAGCTTTTGTTTATACGTTCATTAAATACTTTATCAGATTTACTCATTACTTTTCTTAATAAATTTCTCAGGTGTGAATTCTTTGAAAGAAACCAGGTCAGTAGAAGTTATTAATTAGAAGTAATTATAATAGTGGTTACTTGGTTAGTGAATATCCATTAGTTGTTGATGAAGTCTCGTTCTGGTGATGGAGATGGCTCGTAGATACATTCCGTAGTAATTTGTTTTATCACTGCCACTTATCACTTTATTCTTCCGACCACTCGCGTAGGTGTTTGTATATGTGTGGGTAATTGAAGTTCAGTGTTCAATCAATGTTCTATCTTACTGTGTTTGCTGTGTGTTCGTTTTAAAGTCAATATACATGTCTAGTTTCATTTGTCGCTGCTTCCACAAACGATCCTATAATTGATTAGTTTGTTTAATGTTTCGTGTTCATTATGTTGTTGATACACAATATTAAGTTCCAATAATTTGTATATCGTTTAGTGATGCTGTCTGTTAGTGTAACGGTCTGATTGTTCACTTGGTGTAAATTTCACTAAGTCCGTTACTGCGCAATCCGGTGAAGTTCCACTACCGCGATATGAATGTATTATTAAGTTTTAAGTTCCTTGTTATTTATCTAACTTCCGAATGATTTGAGTAAACAATGGGAAGTTTATAATATACCGTCTCTCGCACTTGTAGTTAAACTACTTGATAATTGAAATGTAAACTGTCTGAAAATTCTAACTGTAAAAACTTTAGTATAACTATTCAAAATTTAAGTGTTGACTGTCTGTCTGAAAATTGAATATCACTGTCTAAAATTTGAGTATGACTGCCTCAAAAATTGAGTATGACTGCCTCTCCGTCTTCCTGGACAGCTAGTTTTATTAATTCGTCCCTACTCAAAATTTTGTCTCTGGCGCGCTTCACGCCCACTTCTTTTCGAGATTGGTCAGTTTTTGATTTTCTCGGAAAATACTGTCCCACTATGTCAAAATCCTACGTCATAGTTCTTCCGATAGGTTCTTCGTCTCAGTTGCTATGGAAACATCCCTCACCATCAAATTTCTCGCTGGCTGAAGGTCTCTGATAGGTCCTTAGGTCTCCCTGCTCTCTGGCTTGACGATCGTTGACCCGCTTCGAAGAAACTATGGCTATAAACAGCTTGTCTATCAGCCTATTGTCTGAGTAAACTCTGCGTTTCTATAGATTCCCATTATCTATACTTACAGTCTTCCTGGCGTATTGTTCTATGCTCTTACCCCTTTTTCTGGCTATTACTAATTTCGAACATCTGCTGGTCGTTGAAGTCACCCCAACTTTCCCTTCGTAAATTCTTGTCTGTCAATTAGACGATACCTCCAGCTGTGTAACATGACTTTAGTTTTTGTCAGCCTATCTTCCAGTATTGTTACTTAAGGTGCAGCGTATCCGTTTCATTGTAGTATGGAGCATCACTTGTTTTTGTCGCTTATCGTCTACTGACGTAACACGGCCACATCTGCTACAATTCTTGGTACGGGTGTGAATGTCCTCACTTACATTGTTACAGCTGCGGAGAGCAATAATTCTGGACGAAACTTTCCCTGTCATCTTACGCCACCAAATTCTATAGTTGGATTGAACTTAATGCGTTTCTATTGTCAAGTCAGCAACGCTTCACTGACACCTTCTCATTACTCCTTATTTATTGCTCCACCATAAGTCGTTGACACTTGCCTCGTGTGAACGTACTCTGCCGAGGTGAAATTTAAAAATTTTAAAATTTTCTGCTCGTTACATAACGGATGGGAACAAATCTGTTTTAGTTAACGTTTATATTCGTTTCAGTCAGTCCCAGCAGAACAACTGAGGATGACTCACGTAAATTGACCAAAACGTTTGGTGTTAAGAAAAATAAAATAATGTGCTAAACGTAAAAAATAATATTGTACGTAGTAATGGGTATTACGAGTTTTTACGAGCGATGAGAATACTTTTTTGTTTAAATAAACAAAACAAAATATCCGTACTTCTGTTTAAAAATGTAGCGTTTATTTTACATACAGGGTGATTCCCGAAGAAACGGAAATACTTCGGGAGATGAATCTACATCGAAAAATAAGAATATCGGTATGGAGAACCATACATGACTTCCATATTCTAAGATTTATATTTAAAATCATTTTCGAAATGAAATATTACCATAGAAACTACTTCTTTCTACTTACTGCTTCAGCCTTAACCACAGTACTGTGGTCACTAACGTATACCACCTCACGTTATCGCACTCGATTTTCACTGATGATGGAAGTCGATGGCATTGCCGAAACGTCTGGTTTTGTAGAAAACATTGGAATACGGCCTAATATCCCGGGAAGGAATTTTAACAAAAACTACTTCTTTGTTGCCGATAACGTTGTACACATATATATAAAAAATATGCATAAAATTAATGGCTTGTATAAGTTAATGATTGATCTCTATTAAGTAGTGCTCAAGTTTCCAAAGTTTTAATATTATGATGTCCGTAATTAAAACATCAGAGCAGGTTTAGTGTGAATGAGGGTACACTGGACAAAAATTTTCAACATTTCCTATTTAGCGTTGCTTAGAGTAAAGCTGCGAATCTACAGTGTATGTTTCACAGAACAAACACGCGAAAAAGAAGGAGCGCTCCGAAGTCACTCATGGACCCTCAGCATCTTGCAGAGGGTTCATTCCCTAAAGACGAAAAGTCTGTCTATGAATCGTTCCTCTGTAAACACGTGCAGTTACACTGCCCAGCGATCCACAGGAAGCAAATTGATGTCCATTTTTTCGGCTTGCACGCGTTATGTTGGTGTGGGTTTCGGCACTTTCCATTTAAAAAGCGTGCAAATGTAAGAAAATAAACATGAGTGAGGCCAGAAATAACGCGAATTTTGTGTGTGTGTGTGTGTGTGTGTGTGTGTGTGTGTCTTCCCTGCCTTTTTATTGCTGTAGTCATAATAATAAAATGGAAACGTAAACATTACATAACTGAGATATGCTTACCTCCCACGAACGATATATTATTTTATACATGTATATTAACTCATACATAATTTACATTAAAATGAAAAAATTATAATTTTATTGCCTGGCAACAAAATTATTTTATTTTTAACAATTACCATTGTTTGAAAAAGTTTAAATGAATTTTCAAGTACTTTACTGTTGTTAAAACGTAAAAGGTTGCAGGTAAACTACCCCTTCCCCTTAACCGATCTTCACCAAAATCGAAAGTCCTTGAGATCTCTACAATTCAGGGACGTATGCAAAACATTATTTGATTCTGTTTGAATTTACGGCTGTTATCGTTTGCCATAGAAAATACCCTTGATAAAAAAACGTTGCCGGTAAACTACCCCTTCCCCTTAACCGATCTTCACCAAAAACAAAGGTCTTGACTACTCTACAAATCAGGGCTGTATGCAAAAAATTATTTGATTCTGTGTGAATTTGCGGCTGCTATCGTTTGCCATAGAAAATACCCTTGTTAAAAAAACGTTGCAGGTAAACTACCCCTTTCCCATAACCGATCTTCACCAAAAACAATAGGTCTTGAGAACTCTACAATTTAGGGCTGTATGCAAATAATCTTTTGATTCTGTTTGAATTTGCGGCTGTTATAGTTTGCCATAGAAAATACCCTTGTTAAAACATAAAACGTTGCAGGTAAACTACCCCTTTCCCTTACCCGATCTTCACCAAAAACAATAGGGCTTGAGAACTCTACAATTCAGGGCTGTATGCGAAACATTATTTGATTCTGTTTGAATTTGAGGCTGTTATCGTTTGCCAACAAAAAAAAAATTGCCTTGATAAAAAAAAACCGTTGCAGGTAAACTACCCCTTTCCCTCAACCGATCTTCACCAAAAACAGTAGGTCGTGAGTACTCTACAAATCAGGGCTGTATGCAAAAAATTATTTGATTCTGTTTGAATTTGCGGCTGTTATCGTTTGCCATAGAAAAAAAAACTACAGACAGACACACACACAGACACTTTTCGAAAAACGACTTTTTTTCATGTTTTGAGTGTATTACAATCAGAATCTGCAATAATCTCGAACACGATTTTTTTTGCCATCACCATACTTCCATTTCCTTAAGGAATATGGAAGTAAAAAAAAGTTCATATAAACATAGGTCCGGAAATGCATCGTTAGCGAGTTACGGCTAGCGAAAGATTTCGCCCGGGTTTCGGTTCCCCCGGGTAAATGAAGACTTTCTGAAATTCTGGGAAGGGGCGAATTCTGCTGTTTCTTATGGTTTTTGACCTGAAAAATCGAATAAAACAGGTCGCAGAACTGTATCTGCCATAAGTTTCATGATATCCGACGTAAAACAGAAAAATCTTTGCCTAAAAACAAATTTTGGAAAATTGGAAACAATTGGAATTTTTTGTTGATTTTTATTGACTTTATTTACACCATTTTTCTCAGAATTAAATTAAGAATTGTACTTCGAAGTACAATAACTTTGTTAAATGACTAATAAATGCATAAAAGTTAAAAACAAAACTTGTAAAGAATTTAATTCTGAGAAAAATGGTGTAAATAAAAATCAACAAAAAATTCCAATTGTTTCCAATTTTCCAAAATTTGTTTTTAGGCAAAGATTTTTCTGTTTTACGTCGGATATCATGAAACTTATGGGAGATACAGTTCTGCGACCTGTTTTATTCGATTTTTCAGGTCAAAACCCATAAGAAACAGCAGAATTCGCCCCTTCCCAGAATTTCAGAAAGTCTTCATTTACCCGGGGGAACCGAAACCCGGGCGAAATCTTTCGCTAGCTGTAACTCGCTAACGAAGCATTTCCGGACCTATGTTTATATGAACTTTTTTTCTTATTTTTCGATGTAGATTCATCTCCCGAAGTATTTCCGTTTCTTCGTGAATCACCCTGTATAACAGAAGGCCTTTGTTTATTTGTGTTCAAAAATAAATAAAAAACTACCCATGTAATCAGCTATAAAGATTTATTATAAAACGATGTGAAGACGCCTGAGTACTCGTTTCAGTGGTCTGAAGCAGGTCTATTTACAGTTCCACGAAATCTGCTAGCCGCATATCATGTTAAGTATTCGGTGCGTAACTTTGCACAGTGACTGACTATTCTAATTTTTCAGGTATTTGCTGTTTTGGTGCGCATTTGTGCTATTGTTTGTCAGCACATCGTACTTGAACCGTTCATTAGCGTAATACAAATATTTTGAAAATAAATGTAACTGAATCAATGTGAAGTATAAGGCCAAACTCTTAGACCCATATAGGAAGGCAGGCAGCTCGTGCACTTGACATTTTTGTAAGCAGGGTTAAATACAAATAATATTGCTGCTCAGAAGGTTAAATACTAGAACCGTTGTGGATCATACAGTCGTAGCAAATCGTGGTATAAAATGCCTTCACGGCTGTATTAGGCTGCTGGGGCCTACCACTAAGTCCCCACCAACACCTGACGCGATTCGTTCCATTAACAAAAGAGCACACGTTTCATGACAAACACTTTATACGTAATAGTTATAAACAATGATTCATGTACTGAGGCCGAAGAAACAGGTTTCAGCTGAAAGGTGCAGGCTGTTAGCGTACTGCATAGCCTATCATCTCTATTGAGTGAAGACATATACACAGACTGTTCCGTGTAATGGAACTCTTTCACAAGATGATTCTAGAACTGAAATAAGAAAAAATGTCATATAAACTTAAATCCGGAAATGCTTTATTTTCGAGTTATGGCCTGTTGAAAATTTTGCGTATTTTTGTGCTCCGAAGGTAAAATAATGCAAGGCGAAAATTCCAGTAGCTCAAATTTGGGACAAACTTAGTAGTTCCGTATGTTGTTTGATCTGAAACATAAAAAAAAAAAAAACGGGGGTTTCTGAGGTGTACTACTAGTAGTTGACAAGAATATTGCTGAAAACTGCCAAACGTTGGAGTGGATGACGTAATATTCTAGATGTGGTATACAATAACTTTATTAAATTGCTAATAAACAAAGAAAAGTTTCAAATATATATTATAGAGAATTCAATTCTAAGAAAATTAATGTAAATAACTTTAGTTGAAAAGAAATACACGTTTGCGAAATTTGGGTTGAATTGAAAACAAAACATGAGAAAATGTTACGATTCTAAATGAAACAAAAGAAAAACAATTTATTACTATAACAATATTCAAATTAAAAATTTAACCAAAATATATGGGATTTCAAATTTTTACCATCACAAACTGGTCTTATACAAAACTCTCTCTCTCTCTCTCTCTCTCTCTCTCTCTCTCTCTCTCTCTCTCTCTCTCTCTCTCTCTCTCTCTCTCTCTCTCTCTGTGTGTGGGGGGGGGGGATTACGTTTGGTGGATTACGTAAATCATTTCCAAACCACAGACGATCACAAACAGAGCATGTAAAACCAAATTTATTCTCACTACAACGTTTGCTAAACTCAATGTCAGCAGCGATTATTTCTGTCTTGGTGCGTTTACATATCAATTTTCTAGACTGTGGGGAATCGAAAGTGTGGAAGCGTTACGTTTTTCGATGACGATTTTTGTGGAATGACCCCCAGCCTAAAAACATTATCATGTTAAAATATTTTTATTGAAAATGTTATTATTGTGAACAAAATGTTGACGTCACTGACTGAATGCATTGAAATCTAAATCTGAATGTGTTAATATTGTTTAAATAATATTGTTTTCTTAGTTGAGTAGCTGAATTGTGTTTGTGTTAAGAACTTAAATTTTATCTGTTACTGGGAGAAGTCATATTTCTTGATTAGAAGAGGCCTCGCTATTAATACGAATGGACATGTATTTACAATACGATGGAGCTCCTTCACATTCTGCGTGTTGTGTAAAGCAATTTTAAAAGGACGTTTTACTGGCAAATGAATTGATTGTGGAGGACCTGTTAACTTGTTAAATGGGTCGGGTGAAAGTGAGCCTTGTACGTGAAAATAAATGAACGTGATGAACTAAGAGCAATACTAGAACTTTAAAAATGAGTTAAGTGCCTTTAATTTAATAGTGGAATTAAAGAACATTTAAAAAAAGTAATGAAATTCTGTTTATTTTGTATTTTTTTAACAGATGTTCAAGAAAATTGAGTAGCCTATAATTTTTATTTACTTTAATTTTATAACTTTGATTTTTTTTTGTTTCATTTATAAATTGTTAACATTTTCGGACACGTTTTATTTTTAATTGAAGTCAAAATTTTTAAACTCGTATTTCTTTTCAATTAGCCTTATTTACATTAATTTTCACAGAAATTTTCTCCATAAACTCCAGGCCTATTCAAAATTTTTGTTTGTTTGTTAGTACTTTAACAAATTGATTATACACCAGATATTAAACAATCGTGTTTTCCGTCTCTAATTATTGGCTTAGAGAACTTCTTTTGAGAAATGTTATAGTTCTGCAACCCTGTTTTTGCATATTTTAGGTCGAACGACATACAGGACTACAAATATTGCTCCCATAATCTGTGTTCCTGGCATTTTTATCTTGCAGACTTTGCCTTCGGAACAGAAATGTCGTCAAAATTTTCAACAGGCCATAACTCGAGAGGAAAGGATTTCCGGACCTATGTTTATATAACATTTTTTTTTGTTCTTATTTTTAGCTCTAGAATCATCTCGTGAAATAGTTCCCTTTCCTCTTGGGACAACTTGAATAGGTGTAGCATTTCTTTTACCTCGTATATTACGTACAGTGAATCAGAAGGAATACCTATGTCATACAAATTACTATATTTATAAAACGGATACAACATACGTTTATAACATGTTAATGTACAATTGGCATTGGCATTATTTATTTCAGCTCTCCTCCTTAATTATTGAAGAGAAGTTTAATATTGAGTTATCAGATCAGTATGACCAATTGTTACTAGATTGATTACTTAATTAATTACCAAAGTCGTTAGACTGAGATTAACGGGATTTAGCAGAATTATAATTATTGTCGTATTTTTGTCTGATTTATCCATAAAAATATGAAAGTTGTAATAAAGTGTACTTATAAGAAATTCTAAAAAATTAGCAGTTATTATTCACTGAATACAAAATTCTAAAATAATATATAGTTCAAAAAAATTAAAAAAAAAACGTTTTTCTAATGGACTAAAAATATCAAAATAATTGTATTTTGGAAATACTTCAAACACCTGAGACCAAATATCAGCTACAATGAAAAACGTGGCGCGCATTTCAGAAAATACGATCGTTACTCATATCATAAGGTTTAATGGAATTCAGTAATAGTTTCTCTAATAGTATATTAAGAGGTATGCGCCCCACGATTTTCATTGTATTAGCTGTTATTTGGTCTCAGTGTTTCAAGTATTACCATGTATTCAAGTATTTTCATGAATGACTTCTATTTTCAAACCCATACCTCTGAATATATTATTAGAGAAACAATTACTGAATTCCATTAAACCTTATGATATGAGTAACGATCGTATTTTCTGAAATGCGCGCCACGTTTTTCATTGTAGCTGATATTTGGTCTCAGGTGTTTTAAGTATTTCCAAAATATAATTATTTGATATTTTTAGTCCATTAGAAAAACTTTTTTTTATTTGTTTTAACTACGTATACATTATTTTATCATTTTTAGTCTCCGAGTCCTGCAAATGTGCTCGACAAATATGTTCTGGAGTGCTGGAACGAGAGATAGATAGATAGATAGACTATATATATTTACCCGTGGGGATTTACCCCATAGGGCTAATGCATAAGTATACAAAATTTAACATAATTACATAGAATGAGTAGCGCAATAGTACATCAGTTATAAACAAAAGCAAGATTAAAGAGCAGAGTAATTATAATTTAAACAATCTCTCGAAATTACTTCTGAGTACAATTCCTTCAACTTGGTTGAGGATCATCTGGAGGATTATATTTTCGCAGTCTCTCCATCTCCTCAATGGCTTTTTCGTTGCAGGGTATCTTTCCCGAGAGCTTACTGCACTCCATATCCACGATTCGCACTCCATCCAGCGATCTCACTCTACTTAAAGCGACGTATGCTTGTCCCTTTTGGAATAAGCATTTTCCAAGGTACACGACTGCATAATCGACGGTGCAGCCTTGCTTCTTATGAACTGTGCAAGCCCAACACAAGACAATGGGTAGCATTCGTCTCTCGATCGTTCCATAGTTGAATTTAGTAGGAAACTGAATAGATTGAGGTTCAATCAGATGAATGCCATCCCTACCGAAGTCTATGCGAACAGAGGGAACATCTGTGTCGTATATCTGGTCGCGACGGAAATACGGCCAAATTATCTCGGTGATATTGCCAATTGCGCCATTCACAAGACCCTTCTCGACATTGATGTTGGATCGTAACATTACTTTTGCACCGATAAATATCTCCAAATCCTTGGGCAAGCCCCCAGTCTTGTTGATGTCGGCTGGGATGATATTGTCCAAGTTGACATTTTCGACATTGCGCGTAGCATCGGCTACATGATCTTGCGCCTTTATTGTGTATATTCTCTCTCCCTGTGATCGGTAGTACTCAAGAACAGCATTATTGTGGGCATCTACTTGCGCTCTCAATGGATAGATGCGAATCGCCTTGTTCAAGGCGAATTTGCCTGTTGCATCCACCAACGTCTTCGACAGCAGCAAGTCAAAGTGGGGACCCTTGAGCTCACCAATTCGAAGAGCATTGAGCAGATCGGCAAAACACGTGTCGCCCTGCTGGCGCATATTCTCGGTAAGCTCAACCAATCTGAAGTAGCGCCAGAGGTGTGGTGCTGGCAAGAATCGTACTGGTTGTTCAAAAACCTGAGCTCCTTTAACGGGTGGAAGCTGCATCAAGTCACCAAACAGCATGATGTTGAGACCTCCAAATGCTTCATCATCCTTATTCTTGAGCTGTCTTAATCGCGAGTCGATCATGCAAAGCTTCTCGTAAGGGACCATCGAAATTTCATCAATGAAGATGTATTCAATATCCTTCCACTGCTTTCGCATAATCTTTAAATAATTTCCCTCAACATCGGCATGTTGGAGACAATTCTAAAAAAATTAGCAGTTATTATTCACTGAATACGTCAGCTTGTATCTTTTAAATGTAACATAATAAATTTGGCACGTATTTAAAAGCCGTGACCCCATAAGTGAAATATTGGTTGGCAAGGTCAGTCGTTTCTACCGTTTGCCCGCCATGTAATACATAAATAGCGATTACGGTGACGCTTTGCATAGCGCGTGTGTATCCTAAGAGAATATGTCATTATTATTTTCGTTGACTTAAAGCATACGTATGACACAATCGTACTGGAAACTGTTAATAAATTGAAACGTCCGGATTACTCTATGATCCGTTGTAGTGAATCACCACACTGTACGCGTATGTGCAAATTGATTACACTGACACGACAAGCAATTAATAACATATTAATAACACGACAAAGCATAATTAACTTCAGACATGTCAGTCGTTTGTATTTACTGGTTTTGATATCTTGGTTGTGCGCATTCCTTTACAAATATGAAGCTAAAAGTAAACATTCAGTTAGGCGAACGGGAAAGTATTTCTAGTATTCTTCACGGTATCTTGAACTAAACACTTGATACACTTTGGAACAGACCTCTGCTAGTAGCCATGTGATTTCCATATTAATACTTAACGTGATACCTGTGCGCGTCTTTATTGTGTAAATTTTCAATCAAAAGAGACTTGTTTTCGTAGTGTCGACTCAACATTAGTTACTTCAATAGGTAACAATTACTAGAAGAAAGCTGACATTACGGTAGATCGACATTTGCTACAACTTAATATTTTTCAACCATAGGTAAATTATGTGGGCCTATAGTTATCGTAGAAAAAGCAAAGAAATCAGTAAGATTTTGACACAATGATGAGCTGAACTCAATCTCATATCCTGTTTTGTGAGGTAAAACCCGTTGTGCGTTGGACCATTGTAGAGAACAGATTGGGCGTTTGTGTGTGGCGTTCGAGATGCAAGATGTAAAAATTACGTAGGCTTATTGTTTTTACATTTAAAAAACTATTAGTAGTCCGCGACTTCATTCATACTGGTGCACACAGGAATGACGTTCATTTCTTCTTTATACTCTAGAAGTAGAAAGTTGTTTTTGTAAATAGTATGTAATCCGTATGGCACATATTTACGTATTTTGCGCATTTACATAGATCAGAACATTTGTTGCTTCCATCGTCGGTAGAGTTATGAACATTTGATGCAGCCTAGTGATTGTAGAGTGAGACCGTACGTTACAGTGCCGACCATTAACCGTATTCTCTGTTAGCGCAGACAGTCATTATAAATGGGAATGCGTGGATTATGTTTTCTACTTTCCTTGTTGCAGAAGGTAGATCTGCAGCACGAACAATGCCGACATCAACAGGAAGATCGTGAAAGAGGCCAGCCATCCATGAAGCGGTGTTTGACCCACACGACTTCCGTCCTTCCCTGCTTCTTGTCTCGCATTCAGTTGTTCAGAACTGTATGCTTTGAACGGAATTCTTTATTTTTTTGTGGCAACCGCGTTAAACGCGAACACAGTGAACCATAACAACGCGGAAAAGAGATTTGAGGTTTACAGGGTAGTACACAACTTTTTTATTGAATTTGACCAAAATGAAGAAATTCTGTGAACTTTTAGCTGACTATTCGCCGAAAAGACTTGTCACATTTCCCACAATAATTAGCGTTTTCTTATTAGATGTTATGCTATTTTACGCTGTACCGTTTAACAGAAATAAAATCTGTTGGGTTATTCCTTTTGATTGTGGATAATAACTTAACGAAGAACTAATAAAGCTACGAAATTAATGTGTAAGGACACACGTAGATTGCAGTTATAAAACGAAACGAACAGTTTTGAGAACAAGCAGTTATAAAACGGAGTAGTTTCGAGATTTCTGTTTCTTTCAAACGTAAGGCTCGGAACACAGAAAGGGATTCATTAGAAATCAGTTACACGAGGTTTTACCCTTTTGATTAAAGTAGTAAAGTAAAGCGAACGATCTGTAAATTCAGCCGACATGATTCTATTCGGAAGTTATGATTGTGGAATCTGCTATAATTGTATTTTGGTTGACTGTTATGGTTTAATAGCTCTATAAATGTCATTCCACGATACTTCAGATTATGTTTGAGCACAAAACACTATCTTCCATCGTTATAAACTACAACAGTTAACATATGTTAATAAAACGTTAACAGAGATTAATTTTTGGTTAAAAAGTGTGAATGTGGAAGATTATTGTAGTTCGACGCACTAATGGAAGCAATTTGCCCCTCTGTGTTCACTTGTGGCGAAATTACCACGCATATACGAAGTTTGTATGACAGACTACGGTGTTAGTTGAAAGTAAACTGAACACAGTAACTCAAGTCTCCTTCCCTCAGTCAGAAGGGATCTATGTAAATAACATCAACCAAAATCCGATCATTGTGAATATGGTACGGTTGAATTGTTCGGCGTTTCTCGACAGTTGCCTTCTATGAATGATTATTGTGTATTATAATTTCAAATTTTCTAAATAGAAGTCTGATTATATACGGACTAGGTAGTTTTATGAATATGACGTATAACTTTAAGCTTCAGCGACAAGCATAATTGTATTCTAACATTCCGTAGGCCTACGTTGATTTCAGGGACTTGATTTGTTTGTAGAACGTCTTTATTTTTGTTAGTTTTTCTTTTATAACATCGTTTCACCCAGTGACTGATATTTTCATATTTCTGAAATTATAGTTTGTCATTTTTTGTACCCGACAAAAGTAACTTAAGTTTACTCGCTCGAGTGCAGACGTTTGTTTTACTCTTTTGTAGCCGAGATTTAGTTTCCTTACTATGTCTTTTAATAACATATCCGAATGTTGAACCACTGCTTGCAAAAAGTGAACTACAGACAAAATGCTATCATTCTTAGTTTCTTATTATCAAAATTTTTTTTAGGAAACTTCAATTATTTCAGTATAGGTGTGCGAATGTAAGTAAACTCCTTGTGTAGGCTACGTTGTATCTATGCCAATACTGGAACCTTCGGATTCACGTGATCAGAACGCAGCGTGTTTCTCGGTACACGGGAACGTGCAGTTGTTTTCTTGGTAATACATTTTAGTATGATATAAGAGTTTTACGTTGACAGTGTTGCGTTGTGACCTTTAACAGCTTCGGTACACACGTTAATATTTAATTATCTGACCGCCGACTGAGTTTCACTCATTAATATAGAGACCTTACCTGACAGAATCGCCTGCTACACGACCTCTGTTAATTTACCGCAGAAGGAAAATACATTTATTATTGCCATTTTAATCTAGTCAAACACTGCTTTTGTACTGCTGCAGTTAATTAAATCTGAATAATACCTTTCGTGAAAGTAACACTTACTCCTACCGTAATGAAGTTGAAAGCTGAAACAGACCATCGTCACGTAGCCTACCTTCATCCATTTAGACGTCCCACCTGCGTTGTCACGTCACGTTGTCTTGTGTTTCTCGTTTAGTTGCTCACATACAGTGTATAGACTTTTTTTTATTAACTGACGTAACCATGTACAGAACTTTCATACTTGTCGCTGTATCTTTAATTTTATAGCATGGGATAGTATAATAGAAGTCCCTACGTTTGTAATCGAGTCTAGTGTCTAAATAAATATATACATATATCGAGAGAGAGAGAGAGAGAGAGAGAGAGAGAGAGAGAGAGAGAGAGATGTTCGAGTTGTTGACGTGTGAATACGCTATTTTTAATTTAGTAAAACTCTTAAAATTGAATGTACTCATATGATTTTTAATACGTGTGGGTCATATGTCACTTGACACTAGAAGTTATTCAGTTCTCCATTGACTAGAGTAGTACCTCCTTGACAATAACAACAGGTTTGTGAGGTCATGGGAAATTTGTGAATTATAGCCTACGTTGTAAGAAGTGATTTTAAAAAACATTTAATCTTTGTTAATCTGTAATCCGTGTTACATTTTTAATTAAGCTATCATGAATAGAAAGTTATTAAGAGAAAAACGTGTTTTTATAGTGCAAAAGTGGTGGATACATGACCACAGTTAAAAAGATGTGATTGAGTTGTTTGTGGAGCGTTTTAAAACACTGCCCATCTCGACAAGCAATTTTTAACTTTAATAAAAATTTTGAACAGACTGCCTGTAGCGGATCTTCCTCATCAGGTAGGCCTAAATCTGTCACTACAGAAGACTGAACTAAATGCTCCTGGTTTCCTTCTCACTACAGAACGGGTTTGTGGGATTCCTAAATGATAAATTTAATTAATGGATTGGCAGGCGAGGTACCATTGAATGTCTTGCGCATTCACCAGATCTCAGGCCATTGGATTTCTCCGTGTGGGCAGGAGTTTTTGCTGGTGGTGGTAGAGGACCGTATTTTCTTGAACAAACTGTTATTTTGAAAATAATCTTGAAATGTTGTATGAAGTGATTATTGGACTGGAAATCAGTCCTGTATTTGTAAACCTACAACCACTTCACTAAAAAATAATATAACAACAAGATGCTGTACCTCGTCACTACGGAAACACTGTGGAGTTCCTAAATGATAAATTTAATTAATGGATTGGCAGGCGAGCTACCAATGAATGGCCTGCGCATTCACCAGATCTCAGCCCAGTGGCTCTCAGTGTGTGGAATAATGAAAGACAGAGTTTATTCAGAAATAATTCGGGATCTCGAACATTAAAAGAACGTATAACGTTTGAATTTGACAACTTATCATCCCAGAACATTACTGACCCTACATGTGCTTCTGTACTAAAAAGATGTAACTTGTGCATTGAAAATGAAGGAGGATACTTTGACAACCTAATGTAGCTAAGCTGAATCCATGTTATGATATATGATATACAGCTATCCATTTGCAATAATTTTATAGTTGGTAAACAAATACTTTAATATAAAAATGCATTCCTGTCAAGTGACTTATAGCCCGTTCTGTAGATAAGGAATATTTCGTTGTTACATTAAGTTTAACGTATTATACAAATGTTTTCGTGAGTGCACGTATATATTCAAATACGTATATACATCTTATATTTAGGCTACTCCATTATTGTTGCTGTAAAAATCATAAATATGTAACTTTATTGACCGTTTGAAACTTCTATCCACTTTTTGTAGTTGTATACTTAAACAATTTTTAAACAAATTTAAACTTTGTTTCGTTTAAAACAAACACGTCTCTAGAAGAAATAATGGAGCCTACGTTTCTACTTAGCCTACTTTATAAAAGTGGAACGTTGTCGTCTTTGTGAAAATAAAATTTAAATTCAGTCAGTAAAATAATTTTCAAGAGAGAATTGTACTCTGTCAGCCTACTTCATAAAAGTGGAACATTGTCGTCGTTAAAAAAATAAAATTTAAATTCAGTCAATAAAACAATTTTCACGAGAGAATTCTGCCTACACACGTATATACACGATGTTCGTTGTTAATCAGTGTGAATGTGGTTGTTAGTCGTTAAGCTCACGTACAATAGATATTTGTATAATAGATACTCTTGACCCTGTGTAGCAACGATACAGAGAGGCTACAGAACTCGTTGTCCAAATATAACTATCGGTTGTAGTCTACTCATGTTCGAATGGTCTCTTCCCAACTATTTATGCAAACATACCGCGATCAGACATTCGAATGTTTTTAATCGTTTGCGTGATCGTAGAGACTTTTGTGTTTGGTAACAAAAATCTAGGAATTGCTGGTTTTAAACATCCTAGAAATTATATATTACAAACGTACACAGTTTGTCAACAAAATTGTATTCGTTAGTGTCCTATATTTACCCCACACTATTCGTAGCTATAAGATGATAAATTTGTATCTCATAAAAAGTTTCCTGCCGACTTTAATTTTACAATTTAAACTAAAATGTGGAAAATATAATTTATAATAGTATTACAATTACTGTCACGTCCACAACCAATATATGAAGATTAAAAAACAGTTTTGAGCAGCAGGCATGGTTAGGATAACGAGTTTGTGATGGGAAGGCGTTTTAAGCAAGACATTGTGAAGGTACAAAGAAAGTCATCGTCTTTGTTATTATTCATCTTGTAAATTTACTTTTCAACATGGTAGTCTTTTATGTTCTAATTTCATCCGCAACCTGAATAAGGAGATTTGAGGTCATTATGGATTTATTGGCTAATTAAAAAGAGAAGAAATGATTGCG
Source organism: Magicicada septendecula (assembly GCA_034769895.1). Lineage (NCBI taxonomy): Eukaryota > Metazoa > Arthropoda > Insecta > Hemiptera > Cicadidae > Magicicada > Magicicada septendecula. The sequence continues at coordinate 1,036,148,037 of CM068367.1, read as the reverse complement.
GTAAATTTACAGATTGTAATTAATTTTCGTTCAGTAGTTTCAAGATAAAATTAAAATTCAGATATTCTAATTCGTTCAAATTTTTAATATTAAAAGAGTCATCTCTCTCCCCCTCCCTGTCATCTCCTTACTCGCTCACCACTCGTACTTGCTGTTCGATGTAATAATTGATATCTCTTAACAGTATCATTAAGGTTAGTAGTATTCACTAAATTAACGATGGCATAGAACTACAAAAACGTTCACCTAAATTGAGCCTCGATGCAGGCCTAAATACGTACAAACTAACCCAAGGTTGTACAATAGCTAATAGAATGCTAACGGCTTCCAGATTATCATAACCGTCCTGTTTGCCAGAGCAGTCGTAATGGCTGCTATAAATACTCGCATCCATTATACTTTACGCGTTTAAAAACAACAAGCCTGGGACGTCACATATGATTAATATATTACTTGAATATTTTATTTTGAATGGTAAACTTCGCTTGTGTTAGGATGTAGGCCCTATATAGCACATAACAATTTCACATTTTGTTATTACTGTCGCTAATGTTATTCATTTTCGTTCTTGTTAAGAATCGCTTTAGAATTAGCATGTTAAGAATTGTCGCCTAAGATATCCAGATAATTGGATCTCGCTTGTTTATATAAAGTTGGTATAAACATCCTTGTAGGGCATGTTACAATAATAGATTAATAGTCCCCATTGGACGGTTGACAGTTCGTAAGCTATTAAACAGTTCGTGGTGAGTCGACATGTTTGTTGTTGTAAACAGTTCTGCGGTTTATATGATTTCTGTGTCAGCGACCATGTAAGGTTTCCGGCTACCTACTCTTACATCACTATCACAATACTTCGTTCGCAATTGGGCGGGTGTGCGCGCCCTTAAGTTCACGTGTTGTTATTAGTCGTTATTTTGTCTAGTGCCCTCGTTCAAGTCCTACACGTAATACCCATATAGCTTCCAGACATTGAGAAAAATATTGTGTCTTCGCCATTAAGGTGGCTGCTAGTACATTCAAAGTGAAGTATGGGCAGTACAAGTAAAATTGAGAGATTAGTAAATCGTGGATACCATTGACTTATGCCATGTTTAAAGCCAAGCACTGTCACAGGTCACTACAGAATATTCTTTTAGTACGCTGCTCTAGATAAAGATAAATGGCTAAAACTGCGTTCTTCGGTGTACACGCACGATTTATGTAGTGTAGTAAACGGACGTATTTTTTAATGACTAATACCTGACCCGACACACATAGTCTAATACAGTTATTTGTTAAATGTAACAGTGATGAAGACCCAACTCCCGCAATAAACTTACTGAGAAACTAAATAGATACGAAGTAAATCAGTTAATTTCTCTAACCGTATGGTTGTTTTCTGAATAAGAGACCGGAAGAAACATGAGATTTGTTAAAACATCCATTCATTTTAATGCCATACCTATCTGCATACACCCATAGTGGGCGTACTCACGGATTCTCTTAAAAAGGTCCATACCTATGGTTTGACGTAGCATCCGAACCACTAAGTACATAGATTTTTATTTACTGCCCGCTGGTTTGCCATCGCGTACCAGTGACGAGTGACGGGAATCGAATCCAATCCGCGCGGTATAGCTAGCCAACACCATACCCAAACACTACAACCACTCCCAACGGTATTACAGAAAGTCTCTTTCCAGGACCAGTACCACTGATACGTGTTAATGTTGTTTGTATTACCGCACACGTAATACATTAGTTAAGTCCTGTGTGCCTACGTACCAGTAGGCTTACCATACGACACTGTGTGTGTGTACCGCCAGCGAAAGGTCACGGCTCCGACAGTTGGGATAATTACGACCAGTTTATTTCGATTGGTATGTCACGGCTTACATTAACCTCGTGTTTACCATAGTAGGTGTCAGGGAAAAAAACTCTTAGTTTCAGCTGATATGCGTGGCGAGGGTGTTGGTGGGGATTGCCCCGCCATTTTGCTAACACAAATCGATACAGAGTTCAGTTGCGGAATGGGATGCACGCGCGAAGCATCGGTGAGGTGGACAGCTGGTTGAAATCAAGTTAGTATTAGTGTTCGCGGTGTGTTGTGAAATGCCAAGCATGGCTACTTCGCACGGTGGTATTTTATATTATGTGGTACAGGTGCCGAAAGAAGAACAGAATACACACGAAAGATGGACTGCCACTCATAAATATTTAGAAGAAAAGCATGTTGTCACCACTTCCACTCGACTAAATGATAAGTCCATGGCAAACAGGTAATTTTAAGACTGAAAAAATGTAGACATAAATCTTTTTACACGTTGGATTTTTTTATGATACACGTATATGTCAGAACCATAAATATTAAAATATTGCAGTTTATAATGTAGATGATAGCCAACTGCATTAAACAGAGAAATGTTGGGGTAGGCCCTTTTCGCGAATTGTTGAAAGTAGTAATAACAGCAACAACAACGACAATAATAATAATGTTATTTTGAAATTTAAAGAGAGTGACAGACAGCTATTTTATCGAATCATGACAGTTTTGTGTAGGTGGCATACGTGAAATCAGTTTTGACTTAAACCAGTTTTAGTTTGTTTTTTATTTTGTATTTTATGTATAGGGGCTAATTAACTTGAATCCGAATATTAGTATACTGACAACATATTTTTATTGTATACTGAACTGGCATCGTTCGATGGTTGAAACGATAAAATGGATTCTCTGCACTTCCGCGCGTGTCTGAACTATAATAATATAAAGTGTGACTGTAATTGCATCCATATAGCGCTTGGCATTTACACGTAATTTGTTACCATCTCCAGCAGAATTATGAACAGATCTGTGAGTAAAGTTGTGAAAAATTAGTCATAAGAGGTAGTAATTCATAAGTGCTGTAATGACCTTATGAAACTAACGGCCAGAAACAATATTTATTACAAGTCGATGGTATCAAATCATAAGACACCACAAACTTGTAATTACTTTAGAATGGATAGTACAGCGAAGAGGCAGTACAAAACAAAGATAATAATTTTTAAAATAGTTGACTTCATAAGAAGTAAAATTCTTTTTGGCTGGAACAAATTAAAAATTTACACTGTTCAGGCCACAGCGTTTCTGTTAAATCTTATCAAGCTACGTCTGAACTCGACAACTAAAGAAGAACGTCTTAAATTCTGTAATGTAATAGCTTTCGGGAAAATTAGATCATAAAATTGGACTTCTCAGTGAAAACGCCAACCAAAATATATTAAAACTTCAACAACGACTCAGGCATGTGGCGGGATACGCCCTTCACGGTCGAAAAAGAAACGAAATGGGACGTGAATTACAAACGTACCGGAAAAGTGCGGACACAATTGCCGTATCCGGAAATAGCCATTAAACGATAAACCAAAAGAACAGAAGCCCTAGAGTGACAGTTTCAGAATTCTCCTACTTGAGGCTAGACAAACCAGTTGTGTTACTCTTGAAACTGATAATGAAGGCAGGAAATCAATAGTTTCATGGTTTCTTATCAATAATACGTTAAATGAAAACGTCAAGATCCACGAAAACGTCAGAAAGTTTTTCGTCAATGTAGGGTCATTGTTGTTAAGTGAAACTTCTGCGCAAGTGATTATTAACCATACGGAATAATAATCGTAAAGTAATTATGAAAAGTCTTTTAATCCATTCAAATGTACCTTTTTAACATGATAATGTTTTTAGGTTGGGGGTCATTCACAAAAATGTAACGTCATCGAAAAATGTAACGCTTCCACGCTTTCGATTCTCCACAGTCTAGAAATCTTGTCTCTGTCGTTTTAACATGATAATGTTTGTTATATAGTAAATATATTTCTTATATAGTAAATATTTGTTATATGCAATGCACATTATAGGTTTTCAAAAGCCTAAAAACATTATCATGCTTCGATGTTTCGGTTTCGTCGAAATTTCTTTTTTTTCTACGGTTGACCTTGTAACAATACTTCTGAGTCATTAGGCCTATTGCAATTTGAAAGGAGCGTAAACCTTTATTTATTTGCTTACGAATCGACTCCTTTTGAAAATAGGAGTGGATTTAATATATTTTGACGTTTGTGAATAGTAGAAAAGTCAGAGTGTATCTCTATTGCGTAGCATGTAACTTGTTTCAACGTCTGTTTATAAATGGGAACATAACGAAATTGTCTAGCCGATGCGCACGTTTCACACTAATGTGACCTGGCGCTCAGCCAACGAAGTTAAATTACAAACTGCGCGCTTGCTTGGAACAAAAATTTACCTACAGGTTCTGTTGCAAGAATATTTTACAAGACTTAACTACAAGAGTTTTTCCCGTTTTAGAGGTGTGTACATGGCGTAACTGAAAGGAACCTAATGATAATATCCCATTCGATATTGTTTTAAAGTTCTGTAGACATACATTTATGTAGCTGCTCCTCCCGGAAACACGATGCTTAGGTAGTTATTGAATTAGAACAACGGTTAAGCATATGATTCTTCCTAACTGCATGTACGATTGGCTAATGTATTCCTGTAAGTTCTGTAACGGAATTGCCTTATATGCTCCGTATTCTATAATGCATAATCATATTATATGACTATAAACACGCGTATACACATGGCTCTGTAATAAACCTCAGTACTGATTTACAGTAGTCATCACCGTTAACAACAGTAAGACTTCATACCATAAGTTACGTAAATTCTTTCCGGACAGTATGTTTCAACGTTAGGTTGTCTGATCAGTGACTGTCCTGTTTTCGTTAAAACATTTAATTACTGGCTGCTGTTGTAACTGTATCTGAAATCTGTATTTTTCTCGTGCAGCGTTGACATTCAAACGCTCTTACGCACGCTTCAGCTAGTACTCGTAATATATTACGTATAGAGTACGTAGTTGATATGACAGACCTTAACGTTTCTTTTATCAGTGAACGTACATACCTTCCATAGAGTAGGGTTAGCGACTAGATACCTCCGCAAACGTAACGGATCGCCTAGCTGTTTATCTAGTGCGAACGCTTAGATGATATCTGGAAACCGTAACTGCACGGAGTGGATTGTAGATGTCACCGGAGACTTGCAGAGGACGGTTCAAGCTTTACTTTTGCTGACATGGGGCAGGGGGGACCAAATGAATGCTTACGTAAAATACGGGATGCACGTGAGACGAAACGTTGCTACGAGAAGAACAAAGTCAGTTCATAGTATAAAAATTGTAAATGGACTACAGCAAGAGTTAAAAGAAAATCGGATACAACATCATTCGTAGCTCGAAATCTACCATTGTGGAAGGTCGATTACACGTTTAAACTGCTCCTGTAAAAATTTCCCGTACACAGTTGGATCAACAACGTAGGCTAATTAATATTAATTTTGCTACATCTATATGTTATCTATAAAATCTAGCCTAATTCCTTGGACCAATGCAAGTACTTTTTCTTTCTCAAGATGACAAACCTCGGATTTCTGCAGGCTTCAAAGGGGCAAACATAAAAGTTGTCCTTGCTTCAGCGTTTGGAATACCGCGTTTCACATTACCTAATCGTGGCTGGCTGATGGCGGAGTGTTACTGACCATCACCTAAAGTTTATGCCGGTATTGAAGTGTATCTAATACACATGGCAATCCACAAAGACTTGGAGACTCTAGCCCAAAATACATGTGTAATCTGAAGTGAAAAACACAGTTCATTTTTTGCCAATACACACGTCCAGCAAGCCTGAACTTCCAATAACCCAGAAATATATTGGTATTCGGAACATCTTCAGGAAAGTTAATATTTATTACAAGTTACCAAATCTAAGAAGTTACCGAATACTAAGTTTCACGAAGTTACTAAGACGTGGTATAGCCTATTTCGAGTACTCACAGACCGCTTCACAACACCAATAAAAATTAAGCAAACGGTACATGATCTTGTTATAAAAGAGGGCGAATTTTTTAGTCTGAGCCCCTACTTGCTCTAAAATTGGATGTTGTAAGTAAAGGATTTGTAATAAAAGTTCTGTATGACAATTTTTTCCTTCACAGAAGCCAGAGCTCTCAAAACACCTACAGAGAATCTGGTCTTTATCACACTTCTGATATGTCACAGGTCGCCACAGGAAAAGCATTCGTGGAAACAGTCTTGCAAAAACAACATAAATCACAAGTATGCCCAGTTTGTACAGCTGCTCGACATGTCAACGAACTAATGTACGTATATTGTTCATTCACAGAACGGCGGTGTACACATCGAGTGGCTTGTTAACAATTATTTTGTTTAACATTTTATTTATGAAATTCATAAATTATTATGTTAAACATTTCATGATTCAGGAGTGAATTTTGTATGCTCTTTATATATTTTTCATTTGTGTAAGGCAATTTACGATTATTAAATTAAGAATTAATAGAACTGTTAAAACTTTATATAATTTTGACTGTTTTAATTTACTGTTCGGTCCTTTTCACTCTTGTTGATTTAATATCTCATTACCCGTTCAGAAGTCTACAATGAATTTAAAGATTTAAAAAAAATCATTTGACCTACGAAATTTTAACACGGAATTTGGCAGATCTTACGTAAGCACAGTCAGGAGAGCTCGAACGTCTGCTTTTTTTCCTTAGGTGGGGTAGAGGCCAAAATATGTGCTTGGTTAATACTTTTATAAAAGTATACAGTACTATACCAGCAGCATACAGTCCCTAGCTGCACAGTTGGTTATTGGTTAGGACTAAGTTCTCTGAATCCTAACGGGTCGCCCAATTTGGTTAGTGTAGCAGTTGTGAATGAATAGATAGTCCGCCAAACCTAATGGGTGGACCCAGTGGAAATGGTAACTGTGTCTGATGCAAATGAGTAGATGGTCCCCTTAAAGGGCATTTGTATATTACGTCACGGGGGGGATAATAAAAAGGTTTGTATAAATTGCACCGTCTATTAGAAATCGTTGACTGTGTGACAGGTGCTATCATCATCATCATCATCATCATATATATATATATATATATATATATATATATATATCAGCATCTTTCGAACTAATACCTAGCCTAATTTTCATGTTTTATTAAGACTTTCAGTTCTGATTTAATTCAAAATTCTGAAGTAGAAAAACCGCATATTTTGTTACAGACTACCAGAAACATTGGTATTGTTTCATTGAATTCATTTTTGTAGAACGACGGAGATATAGAGATCACTGTACATAAATAAGCCAAATATTTACCACCACATGTATACTTAGCCCTGGTGTATACAATGACTTTTACTTTTTACATTAATAATGCCATAAATGATTTAAGTATGAGTCATTATTAGTACATTAATGTACATAATACTCATGTTACGTAAGTAGGTGCTAGCCAGTTGTGAGCATACAGCGAGTAGGATATGGGAAATTGTAGTGAATAAATAGACGTAGGACATGCTAAAACATAGCTGCAGTGAAATAAATAAATTTTAATTTGTTATCTAATTAAATTGCAAATGTAGCGAATGTAATAAAATTACTTGAATATAAAAAATTGCAACATATTTATATACATTTTAATGGTAATTCGCAAAATATATGACATAAAAATTATTGTTATTGTTAAGATATAAAGTGGGAATGACTACAGTTACTCGTTTTCATTATTTTAATAACTTTGTTGCTGAATACACAGGACTTTCACTTTATCGCTTTACAATAGACGACAAATTCTTCATTAAACTAACGCCTACTTCTAAACTCTGGAAAGGAATCGTGTATGTCTGAACCATTGGCTCGTGCAAACTTTCAATAGCCCCGGCTGTGTATTCTCCATTAATCGTTAGTCGAGTGAAACGTAAATTCTGTTTCACTCGTGGTTCAGAGATCGCTAGTTCGAAATCGGCAACATTTGTTAGCGTAAATTATAGGTGTACAAGTATGCCGTATACTATAAATTGCGTTTGCGATGTAATAAAAATGTTAAAAAGATACTGGCCGTTCATAGAAGCATATAAAACTACAAATTGTAAAAGTTGGGCGAAGAATTGTTTCACTTAATCACATTAACATTAACTACTAACTACTTTTTCATGTAAACTTAAAATAGAAGAAGGCAGTTTTATTATTTGTCGATCATATAATGGATAAAACTTCTTCTTTAGTAGCACACTTTCATTAGTGTCATATGTAATGCTGTCGCTTCACTATTAGACCATCGACATTTTATAACATTTTTAATATCTGAATCTCTCAAGAACGAATAATTTTTCAGTAATAGTTACCGCCATTATACCTTAACCATAGTTGAAATGTAAATGTGTACTGATCTCCGTCCAAACTGCTGCCTGAAAACAGCATGACTGATATCTCTAGCTTGTGTGTTACGGATTGTAACTTGTACCTCATTCTGTAACTTGTAACTAGAAAAATTTGGAATTGTGTAGCGTAATGTACGATGTTTATTTCTGAAGCACCATGCCAAGTGTTGTTTTAACCATTCATTTGGCATCCTGATTTCTCTAAAATTGGTTATGTATCATCTTGAGTTAGTCTGACTGGCTGAAAAACCTGGTTAAATGCTTTAGAAAAAAGGAAAACGTACTTGCAAAGTTTAGATTGTAAACCAATCTTAAGGGTAAATTCCAAAAATAATCGCCAGGATGTTACACTCGCTTACAGTGCAGCATTGTGTATAATATCGTATTGAGAGTAAACAGCTGTGTGTTTTACGTAATTACACGATACTTCACAGTTTAATGTTATTCTGCATGCTTTGATGTGATATTTTGTGGAATAGTTGACTGTCTGCAACCATGATGTCACCTAACGGGAGTGAAAGCTGCACTCTGATTAGTATTCTCCGGTAAGCGTGTAATCGCGCGTCTCGCAAGTGAAAGTATTGCATAACTTTTAGATGAAGTAATTATGTGAACGTTGTTAATTTGTGCGTTAAATACATATTACAGTGGAGACGCGCACGCAGTGTGCGTGCGCGCGCGCGTGCGCGCGCGCGCGTGTGTGTGTGTGTGTGCGTGCACGCAGAGCAAGAGAGAAGGTGATTGTACCAACGATACTCAATTGTATTAGAAGTGTACTCGTCGGTTCCAAACTTGTTCGAGCCATCATATCCAATAGTACTCTAGTTTACAAACACTTTATATTTACTAACAGAATTACAACATTTTAGTAGTATTCTTGCCACGTTAATATGGGTTTTTCTAAAGCGTATTCTAAAATATCTATTTTGGGTCCACGTAATTTTTAAGTGCGTTATAACCAGCCAGCAATTGGTTTAATATCGAATCCTTGAAATCTACCTGAGACGTTTCTTTTAACATAAAACTTGAAAATGGGTGCGTACCCGCTACACGATACTGCAATTGTCATTAGAAGATTATAATTGTACAGTTGTATATATATAATTATATAGGCCTACAATTGTACTGTTAATTTCCATAACGCAACTAAGTTACGTCTTTTAACGTCACATCGAGTGGTCTGCGTAAACATTGCTTCGTGACTGCAAATCAGGCCCCGTGTCTTGGTGTGATGGTTGTATTAAAAGCGCAGGATACTTTTCTGAATTTATTTTGTTTGTCTTGATTTGTTTCCAAATTTATGTGAGTACTCTCGATAATATTTTTTTATAATAAAAAAAGATAATGTCAGAGACAAAGTTATGTTAAAATTGTTACCAACTTATTTACTTTTCTTGTTGTAAGTCTAATAACAAATCGTGAAGACATGCAGGGAGTCCTAACTAATGAAAATGATTCACAAAAAATTCACTACCTATAGGCTATCTGTTATATATATTATAAAGCTAATAATGTTTACTCTTCTTCGTCATTCTATGTGAAATAATGCAAATGAATAACTAAGTTATTTGATTAGGAATAAAACTCCAATATAGTATACTTATTTGACTGTGTACTTTGTTTTTGAGTGTACAATATTAATGTTCAGTGGACATAATAAATAAAGTGTCAATTATTACAAGATCAAACCACGATGAGACACGGTTTGGGCAATGAAACAAATTGATTCAACAACAGTTTGATGAGGGCAGAGAAAGGCTTTGTTGGAAAACATAAGAATCAATTATAAATACAAAGAGAATACTAAGCGATCAGATTGAAGTAACTGATGAACCTGAGTTCGAAAATGGGCTATTGTGAATCAGATAAAATAAACATAAATGTGTATAAAAAACTTGAAATACATTTTTTCGAAAGTCCATATTTGCGTTAATGACCTATTTGTTCCAGGTACCAACTGGAGGAGGATCAAACTGAACGTTTTTGAGGCATAGATTATACTGATTTATAGTAATTACATAAAAATAAAAAATTTAGTACGTTTTTTCCATGCAAATTTGTGGGGTAGAAGTCAATAAAATTATTTAAAATCAGATAATTGTAGAATTTTTATCACTCTAGTTGTGTGATTTGGGTAACTTCCTGTACAAATTTGAGACTTTTAGAATTGTATAGATTCTGGCATAATGGCATAGTTTTAAATATCCCTTAAAACCATAACAACGTTGGTTTTCAGGTGATTGTGTACTTTTTTTACTTCCCATAGCAATACAGTCGATGTACTTGTTATGAATACAATAAGCCTTTCTGTACTTCATGGGAAAAGGCTGACGACAAAAGATACCAAATATTATACTCACGCGAAAGATTGACGCCCGGTAGCATTTGTTTGAACACCTGTTCGTATGCTTAGTAATTACTGACTAGCAGTGTATAATACAGTACAGTCCCGCGTTTGGAAACCTGTCTGCCAGAAATAGCAATTACAAGCAATGACGCAAGTGACATTAGTAGTCTGTACATAAGATACTGTAATGTCTCTCCTTAAACTCGACTTTCCTTTACTGAAAGAATCTAGGTCAAACAATACAATAAACGTTTAATGTTCATCCAGGTCCAAAAATTTTGGCAGAATGCTGAAGTAGGTAGTGCGAAATAATTGCGTAAATTATTGTGAACAACCAGTCTGACGTATGTATATCGATTGTATTAAGTTTAATATGCGAAAAGTAAAAATGTCCACGTAATGAATGATTGATAACAACTGTGTTTGCGTTAAGTTGCAAATTTATTTTTTTATAATTGCCGTGAGTTTATCGCCGCAATTGCCGTTTATAATCCTTACACGACCTGCATTTTGATTCTGGCACGTTAGAAACCCGTAGTGCCAAAAAATAGCACCTGTGTTCACAAAAATGATTCATATTTTAATAATAATAGCTCTCGAGGAAGCGTGTAAAATCAAAATTTTATTGTTCGCCAAAAGTAAAAAGCAATAAATAGTCTATATAATTTGTAGTTCATAACAATCAGATGGTTGCACAACAATAACAGCATGTAAGTCCCAATGTAGGCGTCCGAGATACACTAAGATTTATTTTATTCATTTATTGGATACTCACATATTCATAATTAGACATCACGTTAGTACTTAATTCTGTTAAACTGTTACACTGACAGCACTTTGTCTCTTCCAAGTTCATTGACCTAAAGAAGTATGTGTGGGAGACTATGTATGTATGTAAACTCATTCAGTAGGGCCCTACTTATGTTTGATTAATTTCAGTACACGAAAGTTAGGAATGTTAAGAATTACTTTTCTTATTTATTAAATTTTTTTCATGAGGTTGTCATATTTAAATGTTAAATATGTTAATATTATAGCGCACGCTTAGAAAATATTGGGAGTGTTATAGAAATTTCGAGTAATTGCAGTTTAATAAGTTCATTGGCAGTTTTTATCGTAAAGAAGACTGTGTGCGAACAGATAATCATTTTGTCCATTATTCTTATACAGACACGTACACATAGAAACCTTTATGCACCTCTATATAATTTTTACTTCAGAATCCTTAAACGCTTATCTTTATTTTTTCCATACATCTGTATGTAGCCCGACTTGTACTTCTGGTAGCTATCTACTTCTCATAAAACACCCAATCAACTTCTGCAAGATAAGTTGAATACTGTAATAATTGATATTTAGTATTCTTTACCACTTATACCGTATGATTATGAGTACTTTTCGTTTCGTCTCAACGATTCTAGAATATTTCTCTCAGAAAGGACAGAAATTTTAGATTGATGATGGTACAGTGAAGTAAAGGACTGATCAGATGCGAAGAAAATTTAAAAGCATGTTGGCGTGTGATAGTGGAAGTGTAAAGATCTGATAGTGGATAGGAGATGTGATGCTTGAAGATGCAGTTACAACACAATTACTATAATACAATTACTCAAACAGGGTGATTAAACCATAATACGAAAGTCTCGAATTTGTGGCTTTCCTGCGATCAGTGGCATGAGACTTTGACAATACTTTCTCCCTTTAATTAAATTCTGAATTCGTCAGCGCATAAGAAGGAAGCAGAACGTAGATCGATAAAATATTGTTGAATGGAACGGCGCTGTGTCATCTATGACATACCAACGTTCTCAGACCAAATAATAAACACTACATTATTCTCAGAGCCCAATCTCGTTCCTCAGTCAGTAATGAAAAACTCATAACTTAACATTTAATTCGGCTGAAACTGTCTCTGGATGTTGGAAAGTAGTATTTTATATTTTCAATGTATAACGTATACAGGTCTCCAGGAACTGTTAAATGTAGTGAATCCACCCATAAGTTTTTTTAAGACAGCTTCCAATCTCCAATCTTACTTCCCCCCTCCCTATTCCAATATCTCCAAACAGACTTTATTCATTTTTCCTATTGTATTATTTTAGGAAACATGAACTGATAAGGAAATTTCCCTCTGAAAATAGAAGTTCTATAACAGCACAGCATTACGTGTATTTGAGAAAACAAGTGACGAGAATATCTTGAATAGTAGCGTTACTGAAAATCTGAAGTAAAAAGGTCGGTGTAAAGTAGGAAAAAATCAGTCGCAAATACAGGGAAACTGGGTAAACAGGAAAACGTATCGTTAATTTCTTCGACACCGTACGCGTGATAAGGCTGTACGAAAAACAAATGAAGGTTTTCAAGGCAAATGCAGAAATATTTTAGCCTTGTGTTTTATTGTGACTTGGAATGCCATTAGAAAGGATACAAAAAATAAGAAAGTTCATAAATGCAACGATTGCTAGTCATGATTTTTTTTTAATATCGAAATAGCTTAGCACAGGCTTAAGAGCTCTGCTGCATACACGAAAGGCACTGTACTACAGGCGCTGTTATTACTCTAGGAGATTACCCTAGGTTCTCATTCCCACAGTCTGAGTCGTCTCAGAGGTTGAAAAATGTGTTTTGATTTTTATGGTGTTTCCATTAGTATCTGAACGCCGAGATTAGTAATAAAAAACACAGATCTACAAAACCTCATTTGTAGTACTTACGTTTCCTCCAAAATATGAATTCATATATGTACGTAGTCACCTGAAGGACACTAGAGAATATAGAAAACATGACCAACATCCATGGAGTTCCACACAACTTGGAGCCGCACTCTGTGTACTACATAAAATTAATTACATAACTTTTCTTGTAATATTAAGTAAAAATTGTAAAATATACTTTTACAAAATTTTAATTGTATTTCGTGTATTTTGTGATATGTATATTAAAAATTCATATATATGGTGGAAAAGTTTGAAAGTATTAAGAAAACAAAATGAAGCGAGTAAGTATTGAAAAATAAAAGTGAAATAAGTGTGGTTTCTTTTTCCACCATCAAAATAGCTTAAGGAAAGCAGAATAGGTATGCTCCGTGAGCAGAGTACGGTATAATATGGAAAGTAGATTGTGACCAATCTCTTTAGCGCCATATAAGGCCTATATGAATTTTTATCAGTTTTAGGTGGCTGATAAATGCATATTGATATTATGGCGGTCGTGAGAAATGAACCAGGACGTTTAGATTAGTAGCCAGACATACATTGGCCCATTGATATTTTACTGCATTACCCATCCCTAACGTTCAGAATAAATGAGATCTTGAGTGAATAAAATAAAGATAGGCTTGAGTGACGACATTTTAAACAGCAAAATTATTGACCGGTATGTATGGTCGTGGAAACATTTCGCGGCGACCTTTAACCATGACGAAACCCTTCTTGTTGAGTTTCTGCTTGAACAGAGCCCTTACATTTGAGTTGTTAATTGCGTGTAACATTTTACGGTTCCACAGACAGGCTGGCACATCACATACAGGATGTACTGACTGACAGCACGTATAATAGATGACACATTCCACCCGTTCTTTTCTGAATCAAGGTTGTGTTAATGTTCATACGAGTAGGTATACTTCAGTCCCTGTATTCATTTCAGACATTTCAGATGACACATGCCGACCCGAGTATACCGATGTAGTAATCTCGTTAACATGTGCATAATCTGAGTCAAGAAAAGCGAAGCAGTTTGAGGTCTACATCTAACAATAATAGAGCCTGGAGTCGCACGGGTTATAATTAACTCTTGGGTGTTATGCTGCATTGCCTGCTGTTCACTTGGCATAGCTGTACTCCGTCGAACTACGGTATTTTGATACTCTTCCTTTGACATAAAATAATGTTGCCGTTTTGTATACGTATATAATGGAGTGAAATCGTTGATGCTATAATTTTTTATGTGAGTCATTACAGCAGTAGAAATAATTATATATAATAGTAGTGATTTTTTAATGTAATAAAAAACTTTTTTGCAGTGAAGTAATTTTAGTAATGAAGTATTTTTAGAAGTTGCACGGGCGTGTCGTTCGGACGAGATTCCATAGCTGGTTTACTTGATACTTCGCAGTTACTCGAAAATCATTTTCGTTATGGAAGATTATTCAGAAAATGAAGAAGCGTCGAACAGGAATAAAGAAACTAATGCCCTGTCTATCGCTGTTAGAAAGTATGGGAGGAACTGCACAGAATAAGTTCTTTCTCTGTTATCTCTGCGCTGTGGCCTATTATGTCGTATTTTTTTAGGTTAGTCAGTATGGTAATGTGAATTTAACATGGTGAAATGTCTGTTTAAAAGAGGCAAGAAATTATTTGTTATTTTACATAGGCAAATAAAATGTAACGGTGATAGTGAATGTTTTGATAGTCATAATTTCTTTGTAAACGCTGTTCAAATAAAACTTCAAATTTCGATCCCCACTTAGGAGGATAAAATGTTTTTTATAAAATTTATTTTTTTAAGAAGTATAATCCGTTGTTCGCTGTGAGGTGACTTGTGACATAGAGATTGTTACAACTATCTACGAAACAGAGATTACGAGAAATACTTTTTTGAATTAAATTGTCTAAACTAACCTTAGTGTTTTAAGAAAGTTGTGGTATGCGGAAAGTCTTTTTTTATTCAAGATGAGCAAGCTATGACGTATTTACTGGTTGTGTGTATAACATGTATTATTTCTCTAAAAAATTCCAAATCAATGGTCCTACAGATTTACCCTGAATTGGGTAAATTTTGAAACGTCTGTTACGGGTATCGTCCGCATGCCTGTTCCCCTGAATATGCGTGCCTACCTTCATGTACAACATGCTGTCTGTGCAGTCGAGTGCCACGTTATTCTCGTAACGAAACGTGTTTTTTAACTGACGGAATTAGAGTGTGTAATATAGTTGTTATTTAGGTTTCACTTTATTTGTTTATGCTTTTTTCTGTTTCTATTTCTATTGCTTTTTATTTCTACATTCTGCACTGCTTCGTGTGTGCACGTGGTCAACGACGTGTTGATGAATTAAAATTATTTGGTCAACTTAGGTATAGAAATAGAATCAACCATTAACAAAGGAAACTTGCTGACAGGCTTAATTCCAAAGGAAAATGCCTTTTTAACTGATCTTGTAAATATATTAGACGGTAACAATGATTCACACAAAAGTAAAAAGTTCGTGGATTGTTCGAATGAGCTGGCGGGCTACTTTTAAAATATAAAAGGAATCAAACAAAATTCAGTTAAACACTACCGATTCGTATCAGACCTTAATGTCAGCTCACTAAGTATATCGAATTCTGTACTTATTGTTAAGGCAAATGAAGTAAATTTTTTTGTGGGAAAATGTGAATTTAAGTTAAATGCACTATGTAATGTGTTAGGAATGGAGAAAGTGTAGATCACTAGCAATTTCTGGATTGATCTAACACTTTTATTTTGTGGATTACATTACTATAACTCGTAAACACTTTTTGGATACGTACATTCTTTCGTAAAAAGATATTTTACACCTTTTAAACCATGGAACAGGTCGTATTCATGTCTTAACATACTGGTACCGAAACCACCAATACTGTGCACCAGATACTCAATACCCAATACTCAACCAATCTCACCACTATGTAACTGTGGCCAGTCGGGGCACGCTTTTGTAAAAGCTTGGTGATCCTTCGAAATATCGCGTCAACCATTTTAAGGGCCAGTATAATTGCGTCAGTCTTTCTAAGAGCGATCCTTCTAAGAACTAAAACATCTCCATGAGTCTGTTTAAGGATCACAAGAGAAGCTCCCGGGAACAACTCAAAAACACTAAGAGCCGTACTTCACTCTCGTGTGGTGTTTTTTGGTTGTTGAAAGAACTAATAGATATTTCGATACCATCTCCGCTACTTTCCTCAGCCTCTGTAACCGTACAGTACCAGCGATGCTCATATGAAGCAGTCCTTATACCGTCCGCTGGGTGGTTCCTGCTCCGCCCACGCATAGATTTTGCATACTAAAGGCCTCAAGGTATCGTCCTTACGTCTTTTCCGGTGCTAAAAGGCTAAAGGGATGCTGAAAAAGAGTACGGTTGAGAATTTTTGCTGCTAGCTTAATCCTTTGTCGAGTTCTCGTTTCAGCGCTTTTGTGCGATCATCAGGAAAAAACAGGACTATTGGCTTCGTTGTATACCACCTACAATAGCTGCTTTATCTGTATAGCCTCTTTGCCCCGCTTTACAGACTTTCACAGTAAGCTTCCTTCCAATGTCAGATTGGTATTTAATCTTAAGTACTCGCAAAATACGTTTACGTTGGGTTCGGCACCTTCCAGGCACTCGCGGCGTGTGTTACTCACAGACACGGACAGTTTCCGTAATGAGCCTATTGTTATTTAAAAGGCCTGTTCTCGCGGAAAGTTAGTGAGCAAAGGATGGTCGAAGACGGGGAGCTGAGGCCTTGCTGGAGATTGAGAAAGAACGATGTCGACTGTTTTCATTGGGAGACAGCCAACCTCGGTAACACATTCGATCTTTAATTAGCTTGCGAATGGAGGAATGAGAGTGATGGAAAGAGATCCAAAGCGCTCAGTCTTTCACAACAACCAATTGTGTAAAAGGGAATCCCCACTAATTCCCCACATCGGATTTTGAGCCTGCAAACTCCGCCACTGTGGGAAAATCTGGCATCCCTGACGGGAGTAATTCACAGTCCTGAAATAAAATAAAATAAACAGTACTAACCTGCTGAGTGAATACTTTTGAAATACTTTTTTTGCACTTAGTTTATTATAACCTAATATATTTACACAATTTTCCAATTGTTTAATTTGAGAAAAACAATTTACAATCAGTCGCATCTATTTTTGATTCTTATACATACTGCTATGTTTGTCCATCATTGGACCATTTATAGTGAAATCAAAACAAGATTTATTTTGTTTGCTAAGGAAATTTTGTGTGTGTAATAGACCAGAATGTGTTTCATCCCTAATTCATTTATAATTTTCTTTTTATTAAATGTTAATAACAGTAAACATCCGCTTACACACCCACTGCTCTGAGGTAAAGTAAATATATACGCCACAAAAGTACCCGAAGAAGGAAAAGAAGGTCTCCAGTTCGTAGTATGTTAGTTAATTACACCTTAGTGTAATCCGTCTTCCAACTTGTTGTTTTTGTTGATACAACATGTTTCAGGAACAAGTGCCCATTATCAGGTTTTAAAAATCCTTATTCTCTTATGAGGAAACGTCAGCAAAATTGAGTCAACTTCTTTATGCTGAGCAGTACACACTGTTTCATTGTGTCATGTGTGTGTTTTGTGTTGTGTATTTGTACAATAATTTATATAAAGACTGGTTTTAATTTCACATTGTCAGTGAAATTTTTATATAATAAAAGTTTTAAATAAATAGAGTCCTTGAAAACTATATAATAATTCATTGACTTTTTCATTTGCTAGGTAAGAGGTAATGACATTTTGTGAATCTACTTTCCTACACATAAGACCAATGAATAATATGTTAGTGGTCATCCTAAGCAGGTCTATCCCCGTTTTAATTTCAAAAAACATTATAAGATAGCACACAAGGCTACATTATAAAGTGCTAATTTTTAATCTAAATTATGATAAGATGACAAAAAGTGCATAAACAAATGACTTTGAGTTAGTAATGTTTAAAGCTTTCCTAAATCATCTAAGGAGTTTAATAGGAAGTGTGTATGCAATATAACAGTATTTGACAATGATATATTTTAACTCTAGGCCTACCTATATAGGCTATTCAGCTGTCTGAATTTGTTTTAACTCGTAATTGTAATGTCGCTTAAGTGTACCAGTTGCACTATTACTGAGCCCTTTCAAGAAAGTTATGAAATTATTTTCTGTATTTTCACAGAGGTTTATTGTACAGACAATTGTTTAGATTGAATTTCAGCTCTTAAAAAATATCTGTACTGAATAGACATGACTATTTTCTAGACAATGGTGGTTTATCCTAGATGTGAATACACATACTGGGAATCTAAAGTTGCTGTTAAATAAATAATCCAGACAAGACTGAAATATATTTTTCTCTTTAATTTGTACTGCAGTGTTAAAGTTCTGTCTTAACTTATAACTTATTTATTTTATTTTCAACCTCACTTTTGTCCAGAAAGTGATGAAAATTACAGTTTCAAGTAAAATCATCGTATAATTATTTTAGTGTTTATAATAGCCTATTAAAGGACAATTGAAATCTAATCTTATGCTTTTCGAGAATTGTATTAACAGGTATACTTTTAGAGTTTATTTTATTCGTATTAGGTACCAGCCAATTGCTAACTGATTCATTTTTCTCTGCTTTATATATGCCATCTATTAAGTCATAAGCTGTGAATGTATGATAACAGCCTAATTTCCTATGGAAGTCAACTGTGGGCCACAACGTTTATCTGTATAATAGTGTCTACTATAATCAAAAGTGTAACCACTTGCTCAGCAGTGGTTAAAACATTATTCCTCTGTCAGTTGGAATTCTTAAAACTTATTCAGAAAGTATGTAAAGAAAATGGCCTCAGTCTAAGGAACAGCAACAATTTTTCTCAATGTAACATGAATAATGAAAGATCTCAGCTCTCATTATAAAATAATAAATATAATTTTTATGCTGCTGCTGTCATTGTTTCTGCTAGTGAAGGAAAAAATATGAAGACATTACAATTCTACAAATTTGCCAAACAATGGAATAAAATGTGTCTGGTTCTATAGTGTTTGGTATTATTATAGTAAGTAATAAAATCTGTGTTTCTTATAAACTGATTGTATTTACTGTGGGTGTATACAGATTGATAATTTATTCTCAAAATGACATGAGACATATTTGTTAACTTTCTTCTTATACCCTATTTAAAAACTTCATGTTTTAGCTGTAATATTCTGTAAAATAATCAGCATTTCCTGTATGTTTGGTTAATATTAAAAATTCAACCATAGGTGTGCGTGTTTTTTGAATGAATTCTTTACGTATATTTGTTAAACTTCCATGACAGAAACAACTGTAGTTTTGTCTCTGTGTTACAGTACGGACAGTGGATGGGATAATCCGTTTCGACCAGATGGAGATCTGTCACGGGAAGCTGATGAAATTGTTGAACTAATTAAAGGTGGAAAACCTATAACACCAACACCAGGAAGTACTGCACCAAAAATTCCAATAGTAGAAGAAAATGGGAGTGTAGTGACTCCACAGACAGAAACACCTGTATCACAAAGCCCGGTGAAAGGTGCAAATGGAAATGTTGGCCAAGTCAGCAATAGTAAACCAGTAACAGTCTCCCCACCTGGAGCTGTAGAACTGCAGCGTGCCACAGTTGTTCCACCAAGTGATGCCTCTCAAGTTGAACACATTGTACTGAAAAAAAAACCGAAGTGCAAGTGTTGTGTTATTCAGTAACAACTAGTATTTACAAAGATGATTTAAACCTGCTCCCTGTTTTTAGAGAAACCAATTAAAAAGTGGTAAATAAGGGTCCACAGTAAAATAAAATTCACCCTTTTGGTTTTTAAAATCACTGTAATTATTGGTACACAGATCAATATTATAAAAATGTTATTTATATACACAACAAATTTCGTTATATCGCTTTGTGCCAGATATGTATGTAAGGGAACATGTTTTATATAAACCGTGCTATCGTTATATAACTTGTCCTTAAATGGGACCATATTGTTATATCATTCATCAATATTACTTTAAGACAAGTAACATGCACATAAATAACAAAAAAGAGATATATAAAAAAAATTTAATTATGTAGGTGCTTCTATCATAAACTAAATGTGTTCATATAAACAAAAAATCTATCCAAATTATTTTTTAGTATTAGAGTATTTCTGTATGTACAAATTAAAAATACAGAAGTTTTTTGTGTGAAATATTCAGAAACTTTAATTTTTCTTCATACATACAAACAAAGTTTAATTTTTGTCTAGTCATACATATGTTCTTAATAAGGCATAATATTTGACAGTCATTTGGATGTGTTAAACTATAAAATGACAAACTGTATTACAGTACAATAAAGTTGGTTTCTCTATTAATGGGAACCTTGTTAATTGGAACACAGGCAGAATGATTACCACCAACTTAACGTGATTTTGTGTGTAAAGTATTGCCAACAGACAGATATTGACTGATATTTAGTATAACTATTAAAAATCCGTTGTAATTTAAGGCTGAAAAGTATAAATATTTTCTTGCTTTTAAAAGTGCTTGATATGAAATCAATTATCTCCTCAACACTTTCTGTATAAAAGTTATGTTGAGCTAAAAACTAACAATGCATAGATATTTGCTCTTGAAGTGATCACTAAGAGTACATATTATATGTTCTTACAGTAAGCTCCATGTGATATTAAAAAGCCTGATGTAATATGTACAGTCTTGAAGTAAATTTGGATTGGTGACTGACTTTGGTTAACTTGTATGAAATCTGAAAATACAGTTTGTGTGTGTGTGTGTGTGTGTGTGTGTGTGTGTGCGCGCGTGTGTACGCATACACGCAATTTGGTGTGTGTGAGAGAGAGAAGAGAAAGGGAGTAGAAATTTAAGCTTATCAGAACTTTTTTCCAGTACCATACTGTGTTTCATATTTTCCAAAGTTGACAACACTATTATTACTTCTGTAATTAATTTACATGTAAATACAATAGGAAAGTTTATAATACTGAATTACATGATTGAAGTACAAAACTTAACACAGAATGTTATTTTATCAAAGGATGTGGGTTGTAACTATAATCAGGCCATAATGTCTGAAGAAAATTGTAAATTTATCCACTCTATAAGAGAGTTATTTTTGTTTACAACAGTTGAATTTTTTAATTAAATAATTTAGCTTGCATGTTCCATGTGCACATTTATTCAGTAAACGCTAACATAATATGTTTTATAAATGATAATTAAAAAGAAGTTAGAATTTTGTAATATACTATTGTTGTTGTAGATGTATACTTTTATACATAATTTTTATATTTGCTTACAAATATATTAGTAAACTTAATATTTAATACAGTAATACTGTTCAGTCTACAGGTTTTGTTTATATTATTATTATCATTATTACTTATTTTTTATTATTAATTTTTTATTATAATATATATACACATACTGAGAAATATTTTTACTACTATGAGACAGTATTATACTGTTAGAATGATTGATTTCAGACCTTTTAATATACATTTATTATCAGTGCTTCCAGTTTTTGTTTTGTAAAATTACTGTCAGTTCTGGAGGTGATTTCAAATTATAATATGTGTATAGTATTTATGCAGTATTTGTGTAACACTGTAAGAACGGGATAATTAATTTTTAATTCTCATATGAACAAACAAAAATATGTTAAATAAAATGAATTAAACAGTTTTATTACCAACATTTTTTTGTATTTGAGGAATTTTGTTTAGTTTCTTTACAAACTATATAAAAATGTATAAATTTTTTCAAATCTATGTATAGTTGAAAAAAGTATGGAAACTGATAATAGTTAAAAGTATATAAATATATATATTAAATTTTATTGTGCTATGTAGATATGTCATTACTTGTGTATATGTGTAAATAAATAAATATATATATTTTAAATGCCATTACATATTGTAAACCATATTGCGCCTAATACCAGCCATTGCCTGACAACAGCAGAATTGTACATTTTAATTTTAACAGAATAAAAGAAATTTATGCAAGTAATAGGAATGGTTTACTTGCATTGTTGTAACTATTGTAACTATGACTGTTAAATTCTCTTTTTCTTTTCGCAGAGATTAACTAATATATTTACGGTTGTTTTATTTTTGTTCTGAGTGTATCTTTGTGGTGCATATTATTATTATTATTATTATTTTGTAATATGTGTAAATAGATATTAAAAGTTTAAAGAAAGCATCTTGTCTTTTCCTACCAATGTGTTGTAATAATATTTTTTTGCTTGTTATAATAAATTAGATACTAACTTAGGAAAGGTAATATAGGTGAAACCATAATGTATTATGTGTATTTACCATTCATAATAGAATGAGAAGGACCATTAATATACAATTATACCGGTGGTATGCATGTAAGCAATTCATGTTGATTCCTTCCCCTACTTCATCGCTTCTTTGTTAACACAGAATGCTAACAAGTAATGACATTCATTAACATTCATGAGTTGTGTCATTTTCATAGTGTAAAGTAATGTCATTTATATAAATCAATATAGTATACTATCATTTTAAATGTTATTATTTAAACATGCATTAGGCCTATACATTTACAATGTTATCATCTAACAAGATGGTCTGCACAGGATGCTGGACAAGCAGGGAAATAAACAATGGTAATGTGTGTTGTGACCTGAACTCAAGTTAGATTCCCACTACTGGCTTTAAAAATGTTGAGTGGATTCCTACAAACTGGTTAAAGATCTTTCCAGACTGAGGTATAGCATCATACCACCATTTCATAATCTGATCTTTTATAGCATTGTTTGTCAGGATTTGCTTCTTATACTTATTTCATTGGCTCATTTAATGGATGACAGTGAAACAGCCAACAAAATGTTATAAGGTTACGATTTTTTCATTGAAATTGTAATTATCAAGCAGACAAGCTTACATAGAACAATGTCAGATAAGTCAGCAGAAAATAAGTACTCTAATAAATCAGTAACATTAGTTCAGTAAAACTATTCATGGACTAAGCAACAGGTAGCTGATTTCTAGACAGAGGAAAATTAAAATACTGTCCATAAGACGTTCTGAAATGAAACTGGAGAAACATTTTGTATCAAGCAAGATGATAAAATAATATATTCAATTGATATAAGAAAAACTGCTAATTTTAGCTATTGCGTTTCAGGAACCTTGTAGCACACTCTTTCATAGTAACTCTCCTTGTTGACATATTGTCAAATTGCATTCTTTATTCTTTTTCGTTATTGCCTTTAGTTATAACTAGTCCAAACCACCATACAAATCATTCCTGAGTCCAAAATTATCAAATTCATCCCTCACTGTTTATTTATTAATTCTTGTCATGTAATAATGTCTGAATATTTTTAATTTGTTCAGTGCAGTATGTACATATCTTGCATTATTGTGCTTATCTCCATTTCAACAATGGACTGAAAGAGACTTGCAAGAGCATACGTGTGTGTGTGTGTGTGTGTGTGTGTGTGTGTGTGTGTGTGTGTGTGTGTGTGTGTGTGTGTGTGTGTGTGTGTGTGTGTGTGTGTGTGTGTGTGTGTGTGTCAAATAATATGCGAGATTTAAATTGTGTCTGTTTAGGATGTCATTTCCATGCATTTTCGTGTGTTTGTACATTCCATTTTGTCAAGTGTATCAAGTATTTGGCTTTTTGTGTGTACATTTCCATATTGTTAAAGTTTGTGAATCAAACGATGACACCACCTCCAAAAACAAAATGCATCAGAATAGTGTTATTAGGTCTTAGTAATATTTGGACATATCATCCAAACTTGGACAACAAAATCCAAGAATTCTACATTGTTTTGTATATATAGTAGTTTGCACTGTTTTTGAACCATGGCCTACAAACTGTTGTGTTCTCCAGTCACCACATCCATCCAACGTATATGTAATTATTTTCATAGTAGTAGTAATTCAGGATATTGAATACTTACTGGACTAACACATTAGTGTGTGACTATCACTGCAGTCCAGAAAACCAATAAATCTCTCGTGAATTTCTCAGGTCTTATCTGTCTAGCAAAAGACTGGATAATCAACAGTTGGTTGTTTCATCAGTTGATGCAGGTACCATAATTATTATAGCTACAAAGATACTTTACAGTTTTAAGATGACTGTCTGAATATCTCCCACGTCTTTATAAATCCTGCAGTTTGATAACAGGCTTATTATGTTCCTGAAAAGTTAGTCTGATTTCTTCTACATCGGTTAGCATCAGTTAAATCAGAAGTAACATCAGTTAACCTACATGCCTCTTTAATTGCCATAACTTCCTATCTTTTTCTTTATTGATTTTGAACTGTGTGCTTAAGTAATATTCAAGGTTAATTTTTCCAGACTTAAGTTGTTTGAATTAGTTTTAATTGCTTGCAGTTCAGTATTAAATACTCACAGCCTCTTTGCCCCCAAGAGTCCAGACCTCCCCCATACTGTGGGTTTTTGCAGCCCACAGATCTCGGTCTGCTATCCACATATCTTGTGGAATTTATTCTGATACTGGACTGTACGGAAGTGGCTTATTGTGACTCAATGATGTATAATACATGGATCATGTGCAGTATTCACTGAATTCGGTCCAACTGCTGCTTGGTGCTCTCACTACTACTGGAAGCAAGAACATGGCATATGCCATACACTGTACCTGTACAAAGTCTGACATTTTCTGCTTTGTTATAACTCTTATTGTTTCACGGAGCATATTTACATTAAGTGGTACAGCTATGTCACATTTTGACATTAATTAATGACAGCAAGAACTCTTTTTACTAAGTTCTTTTCCAAAATAAACATATTTCACTGTTTGATTTCAGCATTGTGACATGTTACTTTTAATTTATCACCAAGTTCTGTTGCATTCATAAATACTTGTGTATGAAGATTTAATGTTGAAGCCACTAATGTAGTTCAGACGAATAAATATTAAAATAGGGGAATAAAAAATAGAATAAAAGAGGTGAGCGATAAATTTTAAAATTTTATTGTTTTCATTTAGCTGAATTTTGTTCAAAACAATACTCAGTTTCACATGTTTTGTCAACAAAATGTTTTATTTTTCATGTATACGGTACTTAGTTAAATGAGTCGAAACCTGATCATCTGCTGATCTGATAGAATATAGAGATCAAATGTACAACAGAATATAAAGCCTGTTTACACATATCACATTTCAGTAAAGTAAACACAATTCACATTTCAGAAGTAGAATTTTTATAGAAGTCAAAACATATTGCTTGATTTATATGCAGCTAAATGTTGAATACCTGTGATTTCTTGTCAGTGGGAAACACTAGTATCAAAGAAATGTGTGCGACTTCACGTATTGACTATAATTTTCTGTATACAAATACCTGGTATACAAACATGTCGAGAGATAACTGATCATATTGTCAATAAACTTCAGTAGTAAAATTATTTACAGTAGGTATTTTTAAAATAAAATAATTTCAGAGGTATAAATTAAATTCTTAATATTTTAAATCAACACAAAAAATAAATACATAAAACATTTTAAATATCGAAATACTTGTGAAAGAACGGAAAAATAATAGTTTTTTTGTTAACTTGCAAGTATGTATTAAATTTACTGTTTGTTATTATGTAAATTGTAAATTATTGTATCTAGTTTCATTATTATTATTAATAATAATATTATTAACATTATTATTATTACTCCTGTAAATTAAGGTATCCTCTCATGTTACAAAACCCAAAACCACCACTATATCGCATAGAATTAAAGATAAGGGGGAAAAATATCTAACAGAGGAGCATACATTAATATAGCAAAAAAATAATCCTTTCAGGAATTAATGTGCGATAAAGCAAGATGACAGACTGGAAGAATTATTTTGGAGAAATGAAAGCAACATTAAAATAAATTAAAGTGGAAGAACTTTGGAAATGTGAAGTATATGTATGAGTACAGAAGGAACACCATTATTAGTGGGTATCTGTAACAGTGCACAGAAGGTAAAACAAGAACTAAAAAAAATTGGAAGTGGGAGTAATACTACCATAAGGAAGGAATGCAAGGAACTGTAAGAGCTATCAAGTCTACAATTCTTCTTATTCTTCTTCCTAGTTAGTCCTGTTTTATAACAATGGTCCTACATTCTGTCACTCCACCTCTTCCATGGCCGATCAATGTTCCTCTTCATGTTTGGTTGGCTACTGCTTGCCTTTTTCACTAACCTTGTGTCATCCATTCTTGATATGTGTTCATTCATCCCATATCCTTCTTCTTTCCGCAATCCAAGAATTAATATCTGTTACATTACACATTTTCTTATACTATTGTTTGGTAACCTACCGTACCTTATCTTTCCTAGTACCCTAAGTAATATAATTATTTCTATAGTTTGTTGTTTTCTTTGAGTTGTTGCTATATCTGGCTTGCTCTCTGATGCATAGGATATTACTGGACATATTGTGCTCTTGTAAACCCTAGTTTTTGCTTCTTGTGTGAGGTATTTATTATTCCATCCAAGGTTACTCATGCATCCATAAATTCTTCATACTTTCATCAATAGATATTCCATTTCTTCATCTGCCCTGTTGTTACTTGTAAGCCTTGTTCCTAAGTAGTCTATCTCCATTACTTGTTCTATACTTAGTCATTTATCACAAACTTTCATCCTAATGGGCCACGTGAAATTGTAATTGATTTTGTTTTCTCTTCCACTATCTTCATGTTATATTTCTGGCATGCTTTGTTAAAATTATACACAAGTCTTCGTAAATAATTTCATTTTCTGCTATTAAAATAACGTCATCTGCATAACATATTGTTACAACAGTCTACTGATCGTCGTATGGTACAGTGGAAGACAAAATACAAGACACAAATTAAGTCACTAATCACCTGCTTTAATTATCACAATTAAACATTTTGTAATCAACAAGATAGTCTCTTACAACAAATTAAATAACAATTGTTCACACACAATAAAAATGTCAACTAACATAAAACACAATTGTATTACTATTGTCCCGCACAATTATAAAAACACATAACACTTGCCACAATGCTACAAACCACACTAGAATATAAATTGCCACTAAAAACTGAACTCAGCACCACTGAAGTCTTATATTTATACCCTGCCGAGATTCCAGCATATTCCATAATACGTGTCTACTAGAAAATACTAGAACATAATTGGTGGCGGCCTTGAACATAGCGTGCGCAAACTGTATGGTCTGGAAATGTCTCGTTGCGGATGCACGACAATTTTCACATAATTGTCCTTCATCTAAAAGTAGCAACAATACATACACAGACACACATTACAGGTGGATTCCACTGGAATAGCCAAGAAACACGTAGCATGCTCTGTAATGTCATAACACTATAATATTAAACACACTTCTACCCAACCTGTATCATCTCATATGCTTTACCTCCTTAATAATTTCATCCATAACTACATTGAACAGTGTGGGACTTAGGGAATCCCCCTGCCTGATCCCTTTTGTTACAGGTATATTATCTGACAATTCGCCATTGACTTTTACTCTCATTGAAGTGTTCGTGTAGATCTCTTTTATCAGCTTTGTGATGTCGATTGGGACTCCTCATTGTTGTAAAATCTGTAACATGTCTGACACTCAGAACCTACCAATCTCAAGATCAATCAGACACATAAAAAGCAGGTTTTTGGAACTCAATTGCCTTTTCTTTTATTTGTTGAATTACAAATAATACATCATTACAAGATCTTCCATTTCTAAATCCATGCTGTTCTTTTCCAAACTTAATATGTTTTAATAGCTTGAGCTGCAAAATCTTTGTCTTTACCTTATGTGTCATGTTTAGTAAGGTGATCTCTGTATAGTTAACCAGAATTTTGTTATCACCCTTCTTGGAAAACAGGTGTCACTATGCTTGTCTTCAATCAGATGGCACTCTAGATGATTTAATTATCTTGTTAATTAGTTTAGTTATTTCTTCTTCCAGTGCTGCCCCCCCCATATTTTATAAGTTCATTATTAATGCTATCTTCACCTGCTGCTTTCCTATTTTTCAATTTCTGGATTATGTCTGTTACCTCTTATTGGGGTTACCATGGTTTCACTTCCTTCCTGAACCAATGGTATCGTTGTTTCTATCACATCATCTTCCACTGTGTCAAAAAGATGGGCAACGTATGTAGTCCATTCTGTTAGTAATATCTCTTGTGTCTGGAAATAAGTTCTTATTTCTTTCCTTTGATTCCTTATTATCTTCCGTATCTGTTTCTATGTGCCAAACAGATCATGTTTGAGTTCCCTTGTGAATGTTTCCCAATGCTGTCACTTTATGGTCTTTATCTTTGCTTATGCTTCATTCCTAACTGTCTGTAGTAATCATAAGATTCTGGTGTTCTCTTGCTTCTGTATTCTAGATATACTTCTCTTTTATCTTGTGCAAGTTTCTTTACTTCTTCACAGTACCATAGTGTTCTCTTTGTAGGGCATTCGTCCTTGTTTATAATTGATTTCTTTTGTCCTAATACCTCTAGTGCAGCTTTTGTAATATTGGTTTTGACTTTTTTCCATGCCATCTTTACATCATCCTTTCCTATTCCATTCTGTTATATTTTGGAAGCAAGTCTCCTTTAATAAAGGTCTTTATCCTGCTTAAAAGAATCAACCTTAATTCATATTCTTGGTATATATCTCGGCATTTTCTTTCTATATTTTTCTAACAATAATCTGTGATCACTTCCTATGTCTGCTGAAGTTAAACATCTGACATCTAATGTTTTCTCTAGATGTATATTCATATTCATAATTATGTAATCTATTGTGCTTCTGTGGCTTCTACAATTTTCCCATGTAAATTTATGTTGAGGCTTATGCACAAAAAAGGTGTTATTTATCCTCAGCTTATTCCCTATGCAAAAGGAAGTAGTCTGTCTCCGTTATCATTTCTTGTTTCTTCATTATGCTGTTGCACAATTCCTGGTGCTACATGATTTCGTATTCTTGTATTTAGATCTCCTATCAAGATGATGTTTTCTTTACCACTTAGTCTGCATAAAGTATCTTGCAGGTCTTCACAATACACATCCTTTCTGTGTGCTGGTTTACCTTCTTCTGGTGCATATGCCGAGATTACACACACTACCAAGTTTTGTAACTGACTGTTTGTTATAAGAATTCTCTCAGATACCTACTCGATCTTGGTTATTGCACTTGTATATTTCTTGCACTGGATCTTGCAAACTGTCAAGTGGAGGTTTCAGAATATATTTGCAGACAATGTAGTTTCCACGGTAGGAAAATTGGGATTTTTTAGAGACCTAACAGACACCTGAACATGTGTAGTGTAAAAACTGATTAGCAAAAAATAAAAGTAATGATAATAGTAAAGGGATCTACCCAGACAATAACCATAAAAATTAACTGAGACAAAATATATAAAGTTAATTGGTATCCGTATTTAAGGCCGTAGAAGCAAGCAGAATATAAAATATAAACAGAAAATTAAAAAGTCAATCAAACTATAAAAGTATTCAGAGTCATCAAGGACAGATTTATTATAATATAAAAATAGGGAAACTAACATGACAGATCAGTAACACATACATACAGATCGGTAATTACATACGTTTGTCTTGGGTGTTGTCACCAGCAGGCCCGGCTCCAGGAAGGGGGGAACCGTGCCACCGCCCAGGGGGGCAAATTTAAAGGGGGCAGATTCTGGGATGTTAAGTTTTGAAATTGAGGGAAAAAATAAAGTTATTCACTTAATTTCATCAAAATATGTAAGATCAGGAAGAATTACTTTATGTATAAAGTCACCAGAGTTTAACGAAGAGTCGAAAACTCGTAAACGAGAGAATGTAAACGTGACAATGAGTGCAAACATTCCTAGTCGTCATTTGAAGGCAATTGCCTTATCTTTAGAGTAGGTCTAGCATGCATGAATGTGTTCAGAGTTAAAATAGGGAGGGGGTGGCACTCATAAATACTGCACAAGGCGGCAGAAGCACTGGGGCCGGCCCTGGTCACCAGGACGAAAACAGAATACAGTCACTTGAGAGGAAATATTTGTATACAGTAAAGGGGTGATCAAGAGAGCAAAAATAAGGAAGAAAGGCATAAGAAAATAGCTTAACAGAAGGACTACACTAGCATATATTGAAGAAAAACAGTTGAGCCGGTGGCTGGTGGAGGCATATGAAAAGAATGAATGGGAAGGGACTAGTGAAAAATATATGAGAAACCAGTTTGCTGAAAACAAGATAGAACACAGGTGAAGTATTAAAGAAGATTGACTTAACAGTGACAAAAATTATATTAAAGAGGGGAATGACCACATCTGCAGGGGCAGATTTACGCACAGGCAGACTAGGCACTTGCCTGGGGTGGCAAATTTTGGGGAGCGGCAAAATTTGAGTTAAGAAATGATATTTTTAGATTCAGAGGAGGTGAAATCGAAGAGGGGAAGGGAGGAGGATGAGGGAGAGAGATAGGAGAGGGTGAAGGGGCGGCATTATCTGCCATGCCTGGGGGCGGCAGTACAGCAAATCCGCCCCTGCACATCTGAAGCCATGTATTAAGGAAAATGGTCAAAGCTACAGGCACATATGAGAAAAGGAACTCGAACCAATACCAAAAAGGTACTTGGGAAGCATATACACATGTCTGTGCTCTTGTATATTTTTATTTACAAATTTCTTTTATTAACAGAATTGTAAATTTACTAAATGAAATTCAACTGACAAAGTACTTAGTGATTTTGACAAAGATGTATAAATTAATATAAACAAAAATATGAAACCTTTAATGCATTGATAATTGTACATACAAAGTCTTTGATCTAATTGCTAAAAATCTGTTGTCATAAAGAAAGGAAGTAACAAGAATAAGGGAATTACACTGAGTTGGTTTTGTATGTTATCTAGTAGACATGTTCTGAAAATTTAATGTAGGAGTAGTAAAGTGAGTGTTCTTTTGATTTGAAAAGATGTTCCACAGAAAATCCTTGATCAGAAACCAGGTTATTAATCTTTATAAATTATTGCTTGATTAAAGGATTCTTTAGAGATAGAATAAAACTGTTCATTTGAATATATAAAAAGGTAACACGAATTATGGTGTACATCTGGTAAAGCGTTAATGTGCATCCAATATATGTTTGTAATGTAAATCCAAGACAGGTGTTAAATATCTACAAATATTGCCCAAGTTAATAAACTGATTAACAATGCCAGGCTGATTGTCATATGGTAACTGAACAAATTGGTAGGAAAAACAATTTTCAATATAGGGAATGTATCATAGAAAAGACCAATGGAAAACATTCATAAATCATTAGCAAAGTAATTTTGTTTTTTATTTTGTTAAAAATTATGTTAATAGTTTGCATTACATTTAATGTTTACATTACAGTACGTTTATTACAGGTTACAATAGGTTTATTTACTTTGCAACCACTATTTTACTTTAATTCGCTCAAAATTCTAGTTTAATACTAATTGTGGGGTCACACTTCATAAATTCATCATCATCATGACAGTTTTACACTCCTTTCAGACTTAAAGCCACTTTTCTGACTTACAAAGCCAGGTGGGAGTGATGGGACAATACGTTCAAATTCACAACTTCCAGATTACTTAAGCATTCTCCAAAATCATTTTCTATTTAGTTTTGTCACAAGACAGACTGGAATTTCTCTAGCTGTATATAAAAAACTTAAAATTCTTGTAGCATGTATTTTTATTTACAAATCTTTTTATGCACTGTATAAAAAATAGCAAACTTTACAATACTACAGTATAAGAAGGATGAGTATAAGATGATTTCTTTAACAAGTTTAAACTAAAGAAACCTTTGTACAAAACTGTTGCCGGTAACCTACCAGCATCTGCAGATGATGGGAGAAAGTTTTTGCCAATTTCCTGGAAACCTTTATCTTTATACTGTCACTAGTGGTACCAGTGTGCTTCACTGCATATGCGAGTCACAGCAAGTTTTATAGAAAAAATAGTTAAATGGTAAGTGCATGTTACCAATGGAATGAAAGACATGAATGAAGCATTCAGAGAAAATGTTAGTTGAGATATCCAAGGCACCATTTAAATACTACTACTGCCAACTGCCAACTAAGGATGGGATCACTTCAGTGGAGCACCTGCTTGTAAACCATGTTTGCTGTTTTTCCATTGGGCGTGAGTAGATATAGGTCATGAAGGGAACTCACACATGAGCACACGCCATAAAGCTGACCATAGGAGATGGAAGGGAAAGTCAAATCATCCCTGTGATTTTGAAAGACTGGCCTTGTGATTTGTTAATTGTCATCGCAAACCACAGTTTCACCGGGAACTGTATCCTCCTTAAAGGGATGTTGTAGTCTGCAAGGAAGTGTTTTCATTCTTTCACACCTACTGGTGCCTGTTATTATTGTTGCCTCAGTCACTATAGCCATCTGCTTGTTAACATGCAACCTTGTTCCATTATATATGGAAGAACATCTCGCTTCAGGTTCCTTAGGCACATGATGGGAGAACCAATCTTCAGGGTGCGCTTATTTAGAGGCATCCTGGGAGGAGTCAGAGAATTGACAAACTCAATAGGGTAGTTCTCAGCATCCCTGTCTTCAACTCTGTGATTAATTGGCAGATAGGTTCTTTCTTCTGTTGAGGTAAGGTGTAGGAACTTGCTTTTGATATTGTCAACCATCTCATTTGTGTGAGTGAGGATAGCTCTCTCACAGAACCACTCCACTCCGATACCTGAATATACTTTTGAAAGTAATTCTTCCATCATGCCCACCTTGTTTCCCAGTTCCCTCAGTAACTCAATCTTCATGTTGGTCTCTGGGATATCTCAATTTCTTAGCTGCAGGAATAAGTCAGCAAACGTTTATATATTACATCTCCTGATTGTTGGACTTTCATGTTTGTTGTGAGTTTGAGAGAAATAGACTAATCAAGAATGTTTTCCTTATACCACCTGGCACTTCTAAAAAGTAACACTTTCCCAAGCCTTCATTGACACTTGTAAAAATAACTTTGTTCGCAGACGTCTGCTCTACATTTAGATAAGGTTCATGGGCACTGATGAATTTTTGCAGCTGGACAGGGTTGTAGTTCTCTACCCAGTATCTACTGCCAATATCTCCAGGGGTACTGTGGTCTGGAGCAGGTAGACCAGAACTGTCTTCTGTTTTTTCATGGTACTGAAGAGCTCGGTGTCAAGGGCCACTAAAGCCCAGTTGTAAAGGATGGGATTGAAACTGGATGTAGCATCTGTGAGTTTGGCCTGATGCATATAATCTTCAGATAGGTTGTCTCTTAAATTCAGCCACAATTTTTAGGGGGTTGACACTTCACCAAAAACTAAGATCATGACAAAGAGGTTTTTCAGTTTTTTGGGAGAGTGTGAAGGATGCTTCTTCAAGAGTCTACTGGCGGTGATTGTTATCCTTGAGGTGTCCAAGAGCCTTGCATGATAATTGATAATCAGGGTGAACACAGTCAATCTCTGTTATGAGAGTCTGGAAGAATATGGGCCCTTTCACATGATGAAGTAATGTAACGTCTGTTCGCCGCGTTACAAATCCAGGGAACCCATCGTAATTAAACTCCGTTAATTAGATGGGCTGCCTACGTTGTAACAGAATGTATCACAAATAATTAATATAACAAATTACTTACTAACTGTGTAAGGAAACAATGGGAAGGTATACTATTGATTTAAGCACTCCTTATATGTGTGTAACAAGACGACTTCTCTTTATTTAACATTTAAAAACATTTACTGACAGATCCCATGACATTACTAATTAAATTATTAAAGTTATTTGAATGCTTTCTTTAATCTTTGGGATCAACATAGTTTCTATTTAGCTATACCTCGGATCCGGGTAACCTTCGGTATTTAGTCATTAAACTTTTAGTCATACTCAATTCATGATATTAGCTTGCAAGACTTTCTTTTATTTAACCATTGGAAGAATGGTATTATTACTTGAATTATATTACTATACATTAGCATATAAACTGTTACAACGTATGATGTTTGAATAGTTACATTAAATTCTTAGATTTATTTTTTTGTTTTCTACAAAGTTAATAGTCTCTGAAAAGTCTCTTTTAAGGTGTGTTGTGTAACAAATATTAGTAAGCCTCGATAGACAGGCTATCGAGTCACCTTTTTATTGGTATGCAGAAACCTCGTCCTGGGGTGTCCGTCTTGGGAATCCGGAATAGTGCCGTCGTCATCTCGGTCTGGTCTTCGTCATCAAAGGGTTCAAAAGTCCGCAGGGTAGATTGAACTTTCTACGATGGTACTTGTAGATTCTCGGATGTCCTGATCTGCATATCCTGTCGTGTCTACTAGAGTTTGCGAGTTCTGATAGTTCACATCTCCATGTATGATGTTGGAAGTGTTGTTAGTTCTTGAAGTTCGAAGTCATCTTGTGTTACACCATTTTTTACGTTTCGAGTTACACTTTAAGTTTCTTGTTTTTACATAGCTATACTAGTTAACACATACATATACTTTCAGCAGCAATTTCTTGTATACCACATTAAGGCAGTGGCGGCTCGTGGATTCGAGGATTGGTGAAGCAGAATCTGTGGCAGTCCCCCCCCCCCCCCCAATCATTTATGTGAATATGTTTCTTCCTGTTTTGGAATCATGAATAACATATGGAGACAAAAGAAAAGTATGTTAATAAAATTTACAAATAAAGTAGTTAAAAATAGTAAGTACTTACAGGCTTGCATTTTATTTCTTGAACACAAGGTCAATTCTCCTCTCTTTCAAATATGCAAACTTGTCGATAATGTCGTCATAAAATGGTTGTACATTATTTAATTCGTTTAACAGTTCCTTTTCTATGGAAATTTTTGATAAGTTAGTAAGTCTGTCCTCTGTCATTGTATTGCGCAGGTATGATTTTATTCTTTTTAAACAAGAAAAACTTCGTTCTACGGAAATGCTTTTGGATGGAATAGTTACTATTAAACAAAACAGTTTGTAAGCTTCTTTAAAGATGTTCCTGTTGACAGCTAAAAGTTCCATCAAATTTAGTGTTTCCATTTGTCTGTATTGCTTATCCTCATAAATAAGCTGTAATTCGTTTTTCAGTCTTTGGAAATCGGTAAACAGATTAGGGTAGCACACCTTTAAGTTACTTAATGCATCCGTGGGAAAGTTTTCAAAATACGTTACGAACTTTGAAGTATCCATTAATGTAACAAACTGAAGCTTTTCCATATCATTAAAACGTGTGGCTATTTGTACTGAAAGGTTATCTAAAATTTCATAATACAGAATTTTGTATTTTTCAAAAAGTTGATCTCGTGTGAGTGTAATTCTTTTCTGCCATTCATGGTATTCAGTTGGAACTGTTGTTTTTGAAGCAGCTAAATCGAAAATTTTCATAAATGCATCATCAGTTCTTTTGCTATTTATGAGTGTTTGCGTATTTTTAACTTGCGAGATACAGAAATTAATGTCAAATGATTCTTTTGTAGCACATCGAAGAGAGCATCCGTGGCTCCAAAAATATCGTTAAAAACGACAACCAAAAGCGTAAATTCAAAATCATTAAATTTATTTAAGAAGCCATCACTCTGCCTAATTGATGTTTGATCATAATTTGAATCGTTCACAATTTTAGTGAATACTTCTTTTAATGAATCCCATTCGTTATATATAGTAGGCTATTCACAATTTTGGAATTAGACTTCCATCGCGTAATAATGGAAGTAGGGATTCGTCTTCCAACGACTGTGTCTACTGCGTAAGTTCGCCTAGCAGAACTGTGGAAAAAAGACGGTAAACCGTTAACAGTTGCAAAAAATATCCGACATTGCGAAATGATGTTGCAGCTTTGTTGTAGCATTAGATTCAAACGATGCGCCATGCAGTGAACAAAAACCGCTTGTGGCACTACTTCTTTGATTTTTCCCCTGACCATCAAAACACTGGGGAATAAGTTTGATTTATAGTCAAATTTTTCGAGGGACTATAACACAACGTGAAACAGTGTGTCGGCAGTCCGACTGGAACTAACATCATAAAATCCCAAAAATCTTTCCACCAGCTTTCCTCCGGGAATAACGTATCTAATTATGATGCTACATTGAGATTTGTGGACATTGTCTGTGGAATCATCCACTTGAATTGAATAAAATGTACTATCTTCTATTTCCTTTGCGAAGTGCTCATCAATATATTGTGAAATGCAGTCAATTATTTCATTCCGAATAGTCTTAGAATTGCCGGCAAAGACGGGTAAGATTTTTTTATAGTGTTCTTGAATATTTACAGGGCTTATCGATACGAAGGTTTCTAGCAGTTCTTTAAAATTTCCGCGATTAATAGATGATAACTCTTCGTGGTGACCGCGAAATGCTAATTCTTGTTTACCCAAGTAAAGAACTGCACGAATAGGAAGATGCATGAAATGTCTGTTAAGCCGAACGTTGTCATTGAAGTGTTTAATATACAACCTAGAATTTTCTTTCAAAGCATCCTCGATAGTACTTAAATTTTTCTTTAGTTTTGAAAAACTCAATGCACAAAGCATGTGCTCAGAAGAATCTTCATGTTTGGAAAGAGCACGAGTAACGTTACAGAAATCATCAAAGCCGTTCTTATTCCACGCACTTGATTTAACACTAATAATTAAGCAGGGCATACAAAAAAGTTTATTTAAATAATAACTGCCACGCAACCACTCGAACTTTGAATACCAATTTGTTTAAAGTTGCTATTGTACACCTTGCCCTTTATTTTTGCAACTTTATTTACTTTCAATATAGGCATAGGTTTTTAACAGCTTAAAAGTTCTTCTTATCATCATTATTCCATCTTAAAAATGGTGTTTCTAATAAAACACATACTGGGTCATATGAAGGAATCATTCTGTAAAAACTTCACACACGATCAAATACAACGAACAAAACAAACGCGCTGGATAGGTAAAGCACTGTATACGTACACAACTGAGAAACAGCACAGTGACACTGCTTCACGTGGGTGGGGGAATGCTGAGTACGGCTATATGTTGTCATGGTAACCGTCATAAACCAAGCATTGTTAGTGACGTATTAACTGATGCAGTATACAAGTTGCAGAAAGCTGCTTCTACGGTCTCAGCACTTTCCGCCACCAGTAGGCTTACGATCGCAGCGATGTCCAGCTTCTGTAACCTATTTCCATAGCGTGTAAATGTTATTTTAATTATTATACAGACGAAATTTAATTTAAAAAAATATTTTTAAACACAAAATTGAAAATAATTTTGTGTAAAAAGAAACACACTGAACCAGTTATTTTAGGTGAAGCAGCGCTTCACCTGCGTCACCTGACGAGCCGCCACTGCATTAAGGTAAACGAAAGTATCGGTAACATAGTGTAAGAGCATAGCTCGTACGTCTGTACTGTATGAAGTCACCATAGCGAGAGAGAGATTTTTGCTCGCTTCGACTGGTACTGGACAAAATGGTAGAGGGGCAATTACTGCGCGAGAATATAGTCCCTGTTTCTCTTTAAGTAAACGTTTTTATTTATACACACTATCCCTAAATAAATATACATAATTTAAATAAGTTGTTTTAGCGACTATCTGTGTCTTCAGATTTTTAATTATTAACATTAGGTTTTTTATCTTATTCTAACTTACACAAGACTCGGAAAACATGTCGAGTCTGGAATCAACAGGTCAGCGCCTGATAACAAGCAACGGGTTAAATACGATATTAATAACTCTTTACAATTTGTCTTTTTATTAGTGTA
Organism: Magicicada septendecula; assembly: GCA_034769895.1. Classification (NCBI taxonomy): domain Eukaryota; kingdom Metazoa; phylum Arthropoda; class Insecta; order Hemiptera; family Cicadidae; genus Magicicada; species Magicicada septendecula. The sequence goes on along the minus strand of CM068367.1, from coordinate 1,036,109,939 downwards.
TCTTCGTACTTACTAATTACTTCTTTCTCTCATACTGAGTACATACAGGTTTTTTATATTATTACAGTGATATTTAAATGGCTTAATAGCTCGCAACCTTAATTATTTAAAATTTTTTATTATTTTGATTATTTTTACAATTTAAATCGTCACATACTCCACTGCTTAATTTGCACGCTACGGTTAAGTTTTTTGAGTCTAACTCACAATTGGGGGCTGGGAGTATGAATGGGGTTAGTGTGTGTAATTTCTTTCACATAGTTGTTGGGTTGGACACTTTACAACGTTGTCCACATAGTAATTTCCTATAGTTACAACACAGTATACTTTATATTCTTATTAACGACCTTTTTTTTTACATACTATTTACACTTAATATTTACACAATTAAAACACAAAACTCTTTCTTATCTCTATCACTTAAATCTACTACCGGGTTTTTTGTTTGTCTTACTCCCTCTTCTGTAGAGTAACTTTCTAAATCTTTACTATTTAGAATTCTATCTTGTCTTCTGTGAGTCCTAGATAACTCATGTAGTTAATGAGTGTTAGTACCCATCTAGTTAATGATTATTCATTAATGTATGCTTCGCAGAACTGGAACTCAGGTTGATCAGGCCTCGTTTCCAAACTCTACGTTTTACATTTTTCTACGTGGATTCAGAAATATAATTTTCCTTACTGCCTAGTATTCCCTTTTCTATTTCGGGTTCTACTATTCCGTATCTTCTTCTTATACAACTTTAGCTGTGAAATATGCGTTCTCTGCACATATTTCTGAGTCGCAGTCTCGCACAGGGCTACTGTAACGGGAGTTAGGTACTTCTGGATTTGGTAAGGGCCACACCATCGGAATGGTAGTTTAGAGGTGGTCTTATCAATCGCACTACTAATGGGGTGAGTCTTGTACATTACTAAGTCACCTACTTGGTACCTGACTGAATTGCTATGATTACCTTTCTCGTGGTATCTTCTGGATATTTCTAAGCTTGCTCTTAAGTTAGAGCGGGCTTTGTTCCATATTCGCTTTATCTGCTTATCCGTTATTTGCGGAGGCAGCAGATCGTGTATATTCCATCTTGTGGACAAAGGGTGGTTTGGTCGATACTTGTATAGTAACTCGAACGGGGTCGACTTGTGACCTTCGTGGTAAGCTGAATTAAACGCGTATTGAATCCAGGATAGATTTTGGTCCCACGACGTGTGATCGTTCGCATGATAGGCGATTAGCGCAGATTTGAGGTTTCGTAGATACCTTTCAGCAATATTGCCTTGCGGTCGATACTCTGTAGTGGTTATATGTTTTGGTCTATCCCTAACTTGAAACACATATTCTTAAATTCTTTTGCTTTAAACTGTGGACCGTTATCAGATACTATACGTACTGGAGTACCGTAGTCTTTAAATAGTCTTTCCTGTAGTATTTTAACTGTTGTCGACGCTAATGCTCGTCGCATGGGATACATCCAAACAAATTTGGTGAACGAATCTACACAGATCAGTAACATGGTATTTCCTGATTTGGATCGTGGATACGGACCTGAGAAATCTAGATAAAGTTTCGAAAAAGGAGTCTTTGGGATTTCTGAAATCAATTTGCTTACTTGAGTATTTCTGGCTGGTTTACTAAGGGCGCATAATGAACATTTCTTTACGAAGTTAGCTATTTCGCAGTTCATATTGTTCCAATGATATTCCTTTCGAATACGATGTATCGTCTTATTGATTCCCATATGGGCTCCTATGGTAGATGAATGGAAGTATTCCATCAGCATGGGCTTAATTACATCCGGGGCTATTATTCTTAATTCCTTTCCGTCTCTTATCTTGAGACACAGTACATTCTTACTCAATACGTACTTCTCGGATTTAATACCTTGGGTAAGTTGTTCTATAATAGGCTTCAGTAAGGGGTCTTGTTGTTGATACAGGGCAATGTTTGTAAAGGCAAGGGGGAATTCAGTAATTACGGCGTTAGCACTTGCTATTTCCGGCTTCACTATGTTTTCGGAAGTTTTAGTGGGTGACTGGAACATACGGGACAGGGTATCGGCGACTACATTTTGAGTACCTTTAATATGCTGCACTCTGAATTTGTAGCAGTTTAATTTCAATATCCATCTGCCAATTCGTCCTAATTGTTTAGGATGATTCAATAACCATGATAACGCCTGATTGTCGGTTTCCAAAAGGAATTCTTTATGTTCTAGGAAGGGTTTAAACTTCTCGAACGCAAAAACAATTGCTAAACATTCCAATTCATATGCGGAATACTTTCTTTCTTGATCGCTCAGTGTTCGTGATGCATAACTAATTGGTAGTCTACAGTTATCTATCTCTTGGTATATCACTGCACCTAACACTACACTGGAACTGTCGGTTTGCACAACGAATGGTTTTGTGAAATCAGCTAGTTGCAAAACTGGGGGAGATATAATACTTTCTTTAAGTTGCTCAAACGCGTTTTGATGTATTGAGCTCCATTCGAACTTCGTTCCCTTCTTTCGTAAGGAGTTTAGGGGTGCTGCTATTTCGGCAAGATGGGGAATATATTTGTGGAAATAATTCACCATACCTAAAAATCGGGCTATACCTTTTGCATCTCGTGGGGGTGCAAATTCTCTAATAGCGCGGGTACGTTCGGGGTCAATGCTTACATTTCCATTCGCTTTCACGATGTGTCCTAAGAAAGAAAACTGAGGGACGGCAAAACTTACCTTATTTGGGTTCACCGTTAATCCTGCTCTTAGTAACCGAGATAACACTTCACGCAAATGTTTGAGATGTTGTTCCATCGATTCACTGTATATAACGATGTCGTCCAAATAGTGGTACACATATTTAAATTTAATGTCGTGAAATATCTTTTCTAATAGTCTACTACATACGGAACTTCCTTGAGATATTCCAAAGGGTACGCTAGTAAATTGGTACAAGTTAAAAGGAACTGCAAACGCGGTTAGACGTTTTGATTCTTCTGAAAGAGGTATTTGGTGAAAAGCTTGATTCAGATCCATTACCGTAAAGACCATAGCTTTAGTAAAATAATGAAATGCACTATGGATGTCTGGAAGAGGGATTGATTCAAATTCTATTCCTTTATTTAATTGCCTGTAGTCTACAACTAGTCGGTGTTTATCTTGTCCTTTTGGTACTAAAAAGGAGGGTGAAGAATATGGGGACGTAGAGGGTTCTATGACTCCTTGGTCCAACAACTTGTTGATATGGTTTCGCATTACTTCCATCTTGGGAGACGACAACTTGTACGGAGGTAGTCGTATTACTTTCTGATCGCTCAGATTAATTTTATACTCTATTAGGTTCGTAAGTCCTAGTTTAGGTGTAAGAACCGAGGAAAATTCTTTTATTAGTTTTAGTATTCTCACTCTATCTCTTCGTTCTAGGTGAGATAAATCTGAATCTTGGTGTATTACATGTGCAGTAGATGAACTATGTTTATCTTCATTACTATCAAATTTATGTTTCCGTGTACGGTCAAATCTGAAATAAAATACTTGCTCGTAGATGTCAAGAATCATTCCTGTCTTACTAATAAAATCTGCACCTAATATTAAATCAGGTCCTAATTCTTTACATACTAACATTGTAAACATCCAAGTTAGGTTTTTTATTTTAACCTTAACGGTAATACTCAGGTTTATGTTTATTTTACGTTTATCAGCGGTAGCACACTTTATTTTCACTGGTTGGTTCCGTTTTACTAGATGATGTTTAGCTAACATGTCCGCTAATTCTTGGCTGATTAAAGTTCTACTAGATCCCGAATCAATTAAGGCGATGGGGGATGTAACGCCTAAGTCGACTCGTATTAATGGTAGTAGATTTTTTTTCCATTTACATTTATTAATCGCATTACACTTTTCACGAAATTCTCTCACATAGGGGTCGATTTCTTTCGAACCTTTTTTGTTTTTTACTTGATTACAGAATAATTCATTATTATTATTATTATTATTGGTTTCTTTTAGTTTACCCAATTTCGAGTTGCTGCGGAAGACACAGGTTTTCGGGTCTCCCTGCCTTACATGTTTTTTGAATTGGGGTTATTCCGTTCCAATGGCTTACTTTTGCACTCTCTTCTTAACTGCCCATATTTGCCACAATTATAACAGGTGGGTTTTCTGCGAGGTGGGTACTTGGTTTCCGCTTTATCTGGGTTTACACTTAACTTACCAGCTTTGCGCACATGGTGAGGTCTACTAGAAACTTGTCTTTCATACGAGGTTGTTACATCAGGCAGTAGTGCTCGCAATTGATGTCTATTAGTTCCAGAGGTTTTCATTGCTTCTCTATTTTGATCTGAGTACCATACATTTGAAGAATGGATACTGCACTGTTCTAGATCAGCAATTGTATTGGGTCTATTCATCAATGATAGTCGAGATCTTTCTTCAGGTGACACGCCTATTAAAATGGTGTCCACCAGTTGTGTTTCATTCCAGCTTACACGTAATAGTCGAGAGGACTCCCTAATATCGGAGATGTAGTGAGCTAATCTCTCCTGATGTCCTTGTACTCGGAGTACTGTCTTTCTTTTTATTTCCTCATAGATGCCGGTGGGAATAAAGTATTTTATTATAGAGCTATGTAGCTCTTCTACTGGGAATGTAGAGGTTAGGGCTTCTAGGACACGATTTTTTAACGGGGGTTTACACTTCGGTAACAGAACTTGTAAAATTTGCCAGTCATTCAGCTGCTGTAGATCTTTTATCTGAAGAAGATAACTAATGAATGTTAGTAATTTAGAAACATTTAAGCCATCTGTATAAGGGATTTCGGTTAAAATCTTCTCCACCGGATGAGTCATTTTACCGTATAGATCCGCGTTATAGTTCATAGGTGTAATTCCTCGATGAGGGCGATTGGATTCATTGGAGGTGGTGGTCAATTCATGATTTCCGGGACGAAACTGAAAATGCTCGGGAGGAGGGGCATTTACCTCTGTATCCGTATTTTGTTCTGGGTTCGCTTGCACTAGCGATACGATGGGTGAGTTCCGATCCGTGTTAGGCGGGGGTAAACCAGTGGTGGGGGATTGTACTGGGGAGATGTGTAATTTCATTAATGATTTCTCTATTTCGTCCATCCTGAATGAGTCGGATTTTCGTCTTAGGTCGTTAATAATTGAAGGTAAGCGGCGTAGAGCTTCGTCTGCTAGCTTTTGTACATCAACGGGGATTGCTGTGAGATTCGGCCAGATCGACAAATTTTTTATTCGCCTGGTTAAATGCTCTATTCTCTGGGTAGTCCGCAAAATTATTGCCGGAGATTTCTCGTCTTGGAGGGTTTGAGACAATAAGTATAGTTCACTATACTTGGCATTACAAATTTCTTTCTCGCTTTCATAATCGAGTTGGCTTAGATAGTTTAATTGCACGGGCGCGTCAAATCCACATTCGCGAATTGACCTTCGTAATTCCGCGACTGTTACATCAGCATGGGGTAGTCCACGCAAAAGGGCTTCGTAAGACAGCTCGTCTTTTAATAACAAATCCGGGTTAAATTGGGCCATTTTGTTCTAACACATTAGAACGTACTTAAAATTAATACTAGTACACTACACATATATTACACATATATATAATAAATTCTTAAGTAATCAATTTACACAAATTAGAAAAGAACCATTTCTCTTCTAAGGGAGAGACAGAAATTCCACACACATATTTATCAAGTTCATCAAGTTAAATAGCCGATCAGCTGTTTTCTGGAATGTAGGTCACCCTCTGTATTTAGTTAACAAAGCAAGGTTGAGCGTGTGACCGAGAAAGGGGGTTTTACTCTTATTGTTCTCTACACAATGCGACTGAATAACACAACTACCGGTATAAACAAGAGAAGGGGAGCGCACTCTTATTCAACAAATCTACTACTAACTTTCTGAGTGCATAGATCAATATTATATATTCAGTTATTGATCATACAAATTATCTAAGCATAGTGATGCAATTTTGTTTACATGTCACAAGTGGCGCAATTTTGTTTGTGACACTCTATACACAAATAAAACTCTTTCCTTTGTTTCCTTTTTTTTTTTAAAAGAGTGACGCAATTTTGTTTGCGTCGCGATGCTTACAACTACTTTAACTTTTAGCAGAGTGGCGCAATTTTGTAACGTCTGTTCGCCGCGTTACAAATCCAGGGAACCCATCGTAATTAAACTCCGTTAATTAGATGGGCTGCCTACGTTGTAACAGAATGTATCACAAATAATTAATATAACAAATTACTTACTAACTGTGTAAGGAAACAATGGGAAGGTATACTATTGATTTAAGCACTCCTTATATGTGTGTAACAAGACGACTTCTCTTTATTTAACATTTAAAAACATTTACTGACAGATCCCATGACATTACTAATTAAATTATTAAAGTTATTTGAATGCTTTCTTTAATCTTTGGGATCAACATAGTTTCTATTTAGCTATACCTCGGATCCGGGTAACCTTCGGTATTTAGTCATTAAAGTTTTAGTCATACTCAATTCATGATATTAGCTTGCAAGACTTTCTTTTATTTAACCATTGGAAGAATGGTATTATTACTTGAATTATATTACTATACATTAGCATATAAACTGTTACAACGTATGATGTTTGAATAGTTACATTAAATTCTTAGATTTAATTTTTTTTTTCTACAAAGTTAATAGTCTCTGAAAAGTCTCTTTTAAGGTGTGTTGTGTAACAAATATTAGTAAGCCTCGATAGACAGGCTATTGAGTCACCTTTTTATTGGTATGCAGAAACCTCGTCCTGGGGTGTCCGTCTTGGGAATCCGGAATAGTGCCGTCGTCATCTCGGTCTGGTCTTCGTCATCAAAGGGTTCAAAAGTCCGCAGGGTAGATTGAACTTTCTACGATGGTACTTGTAGATTCTCGGATGTCCTGATCTGCATATCCTGTCGTGTCTACTAGAGTTTGCGAGTTCTGATAGTTCACATCTCCATGTATGATGTTGGAAGTGTTGTTAGTTCTTGAAGTTCGAAGTCATCTTGTGTTACACCATTTTTTACGTTTCGAGTTGCACTTTAAGTTTCTTGTTTTTACATAGCTATACTAGTTAACACATACATATACTTTCAGGAGCAATTTCTTGTATACCACATTAAGTTAAACGAAAGTATCGGTAACATAGTGTAAGAGCATAGCTCGTACGTCTGTACTGTATGAAGTCACCATAGCGAGAGAGAGATTTTTGCTCGCTTCGACTGGTACTGGACAAAATGGTAGAGGGGCAATTACTGCGCGAGAATATAGTCCCTGTTTCTCTTTAAGTAAACGTTTTTATTTATACACACTATCCCTAAATAAATATACATAATTTAAATAAGTTGTTTTAGCGACTATCTGTGTCTTCAGATTTTTAATTATTAACATTAGGTTTTTTATCTTATTCTAACTTACACAAGACTCGGAAAACATGTCGAGTATGGAATCAACAGGTCAGCGCCTGATAACAAGCAACGGGTTAAATACGATATTAATAACTCTTTACAATTTGTCTTTTTATTAGTGTATCTTCGTACTTACTAATTACTTCTTTCTCTCATACTGAGTACATACAGGTTTTTTATATTATTACAGTGAGATTTAAATGGCTTAATAGCTCGCAACCTTAATTATTTAAAATTTTTTATTATTTTGATTATTTTTACAATTTAAATCGTCACAGTAATAGTTGGAAGTAGAAACATTTCCTATCATTCATGTGGACTGTGTAGATTTGACTAATGGCACTTGACTTCCTCACATCAGGTAACCCCTCCACCTCGTTTTCGCTGAGAGAACTTTTTACTGTTCCGTGTGTAGTAGGACGGAATCTCAGGGTACAGCAAAGTCATCAGTACTCCACAAACTGAAGAAATCAGTGAGCAGTGGGTGTGGTGGTATGTGGGTCACAAAATTGGATGTTGTTAGGGTCAAAATGCACACATTGGCCATTCTCCAAGTGAACTGCTAGGTGGACCACATTTGGCTCTCTGTCATGGATTGGGAAAGAAGGTATTCTCCACATGGCTTCAGAAGTGCTTAATAAGCACTGACTATATATCTTCCAGTCTGGTACTGCAAACTTCCTCCCTCTCATTTTGAACAGTGAGAGCTGATCTTTTATTAAGATATGTACAAACATATTTGATGGAATTTACTGAATTACAATATTCCATGTTTATGTAGGCTTTAAAAATGATGGTCACAGTAGTGGCAAGTAAGGTACCATTGCACGGTTGTCAACAGTTATGGCTTCTCATCTACTAATCGTCTCGAAGGAGGCCCCTTTGTTGGCAGGGCTTCACCATCTATAGGTAGGATACCCATCACTGTCTGTTTGAGTTTCCTTGATGAACTTCTTGAGGTACTTCTTTGTGCATGTGCACAGATAACTGAATCACCTGTAGAATAGGCCTACTATTTTTTTTCAGGCCTGGTTTCGCATTTCAGGACCTGCATTCTCCTTAGTGGAAGAGGGAAATGTCAGGTTGAGGTTTGTTCACTTGATTCTACATACATATTGAAATCCTTGCCACATGGGTTTCCAGAAAACCTCAACCTTTTTGTCATAGTGTCTTCCCCTATTTTAAAGGATAGCACTACCCATTGAAGCTGTACGAGTTTCAGTAATTATTAAAATCTATAAATCGGTACCTATTAATAGGCGGCACCTGAAGTTTTACTTGTTTTTTTTTTTAATTAAAAATATTTAAATTTGTCCCACTTACCTTCATCACGAATTACCAGGGTGTCTTTCTTCTGTTTACTTTCTTTTACTTTACTTGATATTCATTTTCGACTCAAAACTACTACTCTGCATCTCGATTATTTTTCTTAAAGAATTACAAAAACTTGGATTATTTTTTACATGACCAATACGCTAATAACTAGTTGCAACTGTAACTTAAAAAACTGACCAAACTAATTAATTAAACTATTAAGATGACCCAGATTGCTCCCTCTCTCCCTCTCATACGATTTAAGTACCCATTTATTTTTTATTTAGAGCTCTTCAAAATGAAATTTTTTAGTATTATGAACTGGATGGTCGCTACTTAACTCACGGCGTCTTTCCGGCCACGTGCAGCCCTGCGTACATGTCCGAATGTTCAGTTAATTCACATTTTAATTTTCTTGGTTCACTCCACTTAGTTCGATATGAGATGTGGTTGCTGTCGGAATTAATCGGTTTGAATTGAACTTTAACACTTCATGACTATGTTAGTAATATAGATTTTTTAGTTCACGAACTTTTTTGTTCACCCTGGCCAGGGAGCAGTTATATCGTCGACTGGGTGGAGCGCTACCAACAACTTCTCCCACTTGCAGTTAGGCATGACGGAAATTACAATGCCTTAGTCGTCAAACTCATCATCACTGTTCATGGTACCACGTACAATTCCCGGGTGTTGGACGTCGACGAAATTTGTTGTCCAGTGGTTTACGTCACTGTAAAGGTGTGGTCTAGTTATGTTTCCGTCGTGTTTCTGAGCACATGCTGGACAAAATTCTCACATAGCCATTTTGTTTTAAACGACTCGGCGTCGGCTGCGCACCTGCTGGTGTTTGTGCGCTTGTGTGTGTGTGTGTCACACAGTCTCAAAGTTCTAAGAATTGTACCGTTGTCGTCAACACGCACATTCCATTGTACTGCTACCTCTCACAGCTCCTTTGTTCGAGTAAAGTTTTTATTCAACACGTGGCTGGCCACACCGATGAAAACAATTAAAAATATTTTAATAAAATAAAAAACCCCTCCCTTTAGCCCCGTTACAATACCCCCCCCCAATGAGAGATCTTCTGTCGAAACAGAAGAAATCTCATTGCTAAACCCCTAAGAGGACCGGTGAGGAACTGGTGCCAACAACCCCCCATTTGCTCTTATACATCATGGGTAAACTACCCCCCTGGCTCGGCGACTATGGCCGCATCTGAACAAGATTACTGGACTTCTCTATTCGAGATCCCAACACCATAAAATCGAACAGACACGCACCACAGCGCACCTAACCTTCTAACATGCCACCCCAAACTCCAAATCCCTGGCCTTATCCCATGCCAGATCCTCAACCGATATGTTCCCCCTTACTAAGCACACTGGGTCGCCTTCAGCAATACTGGGTGCATACATATACTTATTAATACATTTTTCAAATTCAAATATTTATTGTTAAATCAAACTCATTTAAGTGACCTCCTAAAATCAAAAAAAAAAATCTGTTACATGAATTCATCACTCTATTAATTCTCTTCATTATTATGATACCAATTAAAAAATAAATTTAATACCTTACTAAAACATGAAGGCACTGACTCTAACATCTGTTTACATCTGTATTCTCAACAATATAATTCAATAAAACACTATTGATACACATAAACAGTAACATAATTAACACATTCGAGACGAGCTGGGGGCACTGCCCGCAGCACCGTAGAGTCCCATAAAGACGAAGTGCGGGCATAGTTCGCAGTCGCGTATCTAACTGCGTAATAAACGTAATACGGCTCCCGCTCGCTGTTAGTCATAATGAAACGATAGCAGTATTAGTAGTTAACATTTTCAAATGTAGATGGCAGCAGCAATCAGAGTCTGAACACAACAGTAGCTTGTTTTTGTATGTTGTACACAACACACTGTACGTAACCAAGCCGCATGGTTGGCGTGAGGCAAATGGCTTCCGCGAAAAACAGGGTAGGTTTAAAAATTAATATTTTATTTATTTTACGAGCTACTGACATAAAATTTGCACTAAATTAATGAGAATGCTTGGTTTTATAATATAATATAGCTTTATATATTTAAATATTATATGGTTTAGAAGTATAAGCTTTTGAAAAAATGCAAAAAAGCCCAGTCTGTACGGTAAATGAATGCATTTTTCATATAGTCCTGAATGTGTTAAAACTTACACATCGTCTATATGGCAGACATAAAAATCAAATTTTTTTTTCAAAAAATTTAAATTTATCAAAATATTATTTTACCAATTTCGGAAAAATCAAAAATCATTTAATTAAATTAAGCAACCAAATTACATCAATCCATTGCCAGAAACTGGTCTAGTTTATAACACCAGCCATCAGCTGATCAAACTGGGTCAGGTCAACGACCTTGACATACTCATGTGTCACACAAAGCTACATCATAAAATACATGAAAACATCTTTAACAAATCTTTATCTTCAAACATAATATAATAATAATAAAATAAAACATTTAAAATTAACATGGTTATTATTACAATCAACAATAAAATTTGCATTTAAATTAATCAAAAATTACACATTTTATAGCTTCACTTATTTTCAACTTCTATCAAAATCTGTCACTTGTACGAATCAATTATTTAATTATCTTCAAATATTTAACTCCATTGAGAAATTTTCAAATCATTTATAAGTGATACACTACAGCCGATCAGTTGATTTTATTAGCAAGGTGAACGACCTTACTATAGACACATTTCAAAATTTTATGTCATGTGAAATACATTACACGTTGACAAACCTTATATCCTAACATAATAAAATAACACAATAAGACCTATTAAACACAATATGATAAACATTTAATACACCTATTTATCACATCAAGATACAATTCTTTAATTACTTCAAGAGCGAGTCATTATTCTTAAGTTACAAAATTTTAATTCGTTGCTCCCCCGAGCAACCACCCTGCCACAAACACTATTATTTTCTGAGGGTGGACTGTTGCGCCCATTTGCATCCACAAGGACGGCATTGGTGGAGGAATTTATCATCTCCGTGTCCTTGCTTGAGCGTTACATTTTCAAATTATTTAGATATCATCATATCTCTTGTTACATATTAATATGCCCTTAAAACGGGTCTACCACCTGGTTTACTGTTCCTACGCGAACAGAGTGGCAGCCGCTGTTCCATAGTTCCGGGGATTTCCCCTAAATCACCCCCCATTGATTTCAAATATACACCAATTTCAAGCCAGCTATGGTCAAGGTTCTTACTTTATGGCCATTGCTGACCGCTATCCAAAACCACGATTAGTGCTGGTAAGGCAATAATCGCCCGAAAAGTCGGGGAAATCAACTCTAAATTTAGGCATGTTTTCTACGTCATTATGATACACGGCACGGCAATCTATCAGCATATAATATAAAATTATATAAAAGGTGTGCCATGTATTTTATGCCATTTTGGCCTCCGATGGAGGTAACACTCTCTGTTACCCCCAACACTTACCGCTACCTACCGTGGCACATGCCACCACGGCAATAGCTTACTAATAACTAAACTAACCCTTCTACAGTTACAGTTTCTACATCCCATAAGTATATCACTTCTATTAACACCACTCAACCCCCCAATATTACCCACATATCTTGTATGATAACAAGTTTTTATTTTATTTAACACATTTTTTACACAAACACCTTTGCAAGTCCAAACTTTTTCTCTATGACCAAAATAGGAACAACTACAACAATGGATCACCTTACAAATTTACCTTAGAAGTACAATACATTTTGGTTTCTGAAGTAAAACAACTTCTTGAAAAGTTAAGTATTTAAGTTACATAATTTCGGTTGTTTCATTCTGAAATTTTTTAATTGCTAAGATTTTTATAATTTTCCAGTTTCAATTTATAAAACAACCTACTGTAGTTCGTGGAAAATATTACCATTTTTTTTTTTTTTTTTTTAAATACCTTACCTTTCTACGAAACTAGAGGTCCCCCTCCCCGTTCAATGATAATGTTAAATTTCTAGTTTACACCAATTTGTGGATTAGGACCATCGTTGATTTCACCCTTTGCGGGGCTACCGTCAACCATGGTCTGCCTCCAGAATGCCAAAAACCACGATCAGAGGTGGTGAATCTGTGACCGCCCGAAAATGGGGGAGGATCCCTTCTACTTTTAAAATACCATAACGTGTGTATAAATAATAATAATAAAATATAAAATGTCTGTCTATGTATGAAAATTTTAATAATTACAAATACATCTATCATCACTCAGCTAGGTAATACTTTTTTAATTGGGTCACATTATAAATTCCTTTTATTTCTCGAGTTTGCAAATCTACTGCATTCTCCATTTTCACTTGGCTAACCTCATATGGACCGTCATACAATAGGAAGAATTTTTTAATTTCTTTGTCCAACGCTGATGATTGATCGTGATTTTTTATTAATACTAGTTGTCCTACCTCGTATTGTATGGGTGTTAAATTCTGGTCATGTCTCCGTTTCCGCTGTTCAGCCTTACTCAGCAAACACTCCCTAGCGATTACCAGTTTCCTATCATGTGGTATTTCCGTCCGGGTTGGAAATTTTACTAGCTCTTCTAATATGCGTAACGGCCTTCTCTGAAAATTAACTCACATGGGCTGTAGCTAGTGGATTCATGTAAACTATTGTTAATATACCCCTCTATCTTGCACACAAAGGTAGCCCACAAAGAATGTTTTTTGTGGCAAAAGGTTCTAAACATTCTACCTAGCTCCCGCATAACACGCTTACTAGGATTTGACTGTGGATGATACACTGATGTATGTTTAACTAAGATGTTTTCCCAACCTAAAGTTTCCCGCCAGGTGTTGCTGGTAAACTGAGAACCATGATCTGATAATACGATTTTGGGTTTACCTACTTCAATAAGGTATTCATTTACTATCTTCCTAGCTAATACTGAGGAGGTTGCCTTTTTAATCAGGTACAATTTTACAAATTTGGTAAAAACATCTAACACAACAAATAAATAATTTACCTCTCCTCGACCTTTGGGTAAAGGGCCATATAAATCAACGGCAACTAATGCTAAAGGACTGTCTGGTATTACATGCTGCATTAAACCCTCCTGTTTACGATTGTTTACTTTAGCTTTCTGACAAATTTCGCATGTTTGTAATATTTTACGCACTGTTCTTTCCATATTATTGAATTTACATGACTCTTTTAATATGTCACTACATTTCTTGGGGCCTATACGACCATACCTTAGATGACAATCTCTCACTACTTCAGGTATTATAACTTTGGGGATGCACACTTTCCAATCGTCTCCCTGTTCATTTGCCCGGTGGAACAAATGTTTATTAAACAAACTAAAATGCTTCTCCCACTTGTGAGGTATGTTGGGTATTTGACTCAAAGCTAATATTATTTTACTAAGTTCGGTGTCTCTTTCTTGTTCTGTTGCTAAGTTACTTATTAATTTTTTCATATTTACTTCCCCCACTTCTTTTACTATAAATATTTTATACGTATTTGCTATGTCTACTTCGGTATTATTATCAAAATCTGTCCTGGATAGGACATCAGCTACTATATTTTCTTTACCCTTACAATACTCAATTGTTAAGTATATTCTTGTAATATTAGCATCCACCGCACTAACCTACCATGTGTTAATTTACAGTTCTTTAAAAACATTAAAGCTTGATGGTCGGATCTTATGATTACCTTATTTCCTAATTAAGTACGTTCTGAACTTTCTACAGGCGAAAACTATTGATAACGCCTCCTTCTCCGTCGTAGTGTAGTTCTTTTTACTAGTTAATAGAGATCTACTTGCAAAAGCTACTACTTTATGGTTACCACTCCCATCTAACTGAAACAACTCTACCTCCAAGGCAATATCCGATGCGTCTGTGTGTATATAAAATGGTTCTAAAAAATTAGGATGAGCTAATATAACTGTGTATAAGAATTTATTTTTTATCAGCTCGAATATATTTTGCTCTTTTAAATTCCACTGCCATCGATTGTCTTTATTTAACAAATGTCCCAATTGTATGGTTAAATATGAATATTTGTCTACAAATTGCCTATAATAATTGCACAATCCTAAGAAACTTTGCAACTGTTTAACATTTTTTGGTATCGGAAATTTTGTATTATTTCTACTTTCTTAGGGTCTGTACTGATACCCCTTGCTGAAATTATATGTCCTAAAAAATTAACTTGTTCTTTCAAAAATTCTGACTTCTTATTAAATTTAACTGTTATGCCATATTCATACAGTATACTTAGCACTCTATCTAACCTTTCACAGTGTGTATCAATGTCTGGTGACATAATTGCTATATCGTCTACATAAACGGTTGTGAATTCTAAAATCTCTCTCCCTAATACATAATCCAGGCATTTGATAAAAATTGAAACACTTACGTTTAGTCCAAAAGGTAGCCTGCGAAATTGGTAATTCCTACCATTGTATAAAAAGGCCACATACTGTCGAGACTCCTCTTCCAGCTCTATCTGCCAGTAGCCTGCAGTCAAGTCCAAGGTGGTGATGTATTTGGTACCACTAAAACGTTGCAGAATTTTGCTTACTGGTTCCGGTGATTCTCTGTCTGGAACAATTATTCTGTTTACTTGTCTTGCGTCTAAACATAATCTTATCGATAAATCTTTCTTTGTCACCACTACTAAAGGGTTGGAATATGGTGAAGTAGATTTTTCTATGATACCTTCCCTCAACATTTTATTTATTTCCTCCTGTACTAAACCCCTCTTGGAGTATGGTACTGGATAGGTTTTAGGTGCAAAGGGTGTTTTTTCTTTAACGACTAATTTACCCTTAAAATTCTTTACTAAACCGGGTTTGTCTGAAAAAACTGATTTATTTTTGTTTATTATTAGTACTATTTTTTCCCTGTCTTGGTAGCTAAATTCCCCATCTTGATATAAGATTTTATTCATTTTTTCATCCCAACTATTTTCATTTTCAAATAATTCAGTATTATTTACTCGCAAGTTACAATAATTTATCATTAAAGGCCTACACTCGTTTATATCATTGTCAGAAATTAACATTCCCTTACTAATTATTTTTAAAGCTTTCATTCCTACAGTTTTCTTTTGTTTGAATGGTATTTCAATTATATTATTATTATTGTTTAATTTCATAGTATGTGTGTAATAGTTTAACTCTACTTTGAAATTATTTAAAAAATCATTACCCATTATAGCTCCCATATTTAAACCTGGAATGACCAAAAAAGGTACATTTATTGTGTTTTTATTTACTCTTAATTGTAGCATTATTTGTTTAGTTACTTTTTTACTGCGAACACCCGTTACCCCTATAACACTAATTCCCAGTACTGGTAGTTGTGGAATTGTTTCTGTAGTTTGATTTTTGAATTTTTCAAACATTCTATCGTCTATAGCAGTCAGTTCACTCTCTGAATCTACTAGAAAAGTGTATTTAGATTTAAACACTTCGGCTTCAAATTCTGCCATCCCAAAAGCATTACTACTCTCTCCCGCTTCTTCGTCGGATAGATCATTATGTATATTGGTAATTAGTGACCCTATTGTCATGTGATTACTAGACGGCTGGGGGCTTTCTTTTTCAACTGCCCTGATTAGTTTAACTGTATTGGAGGTGGTGGTTCACTGTAAACCCCCGTACTGTTTTGATTATGAGCTGGTGCTTCCACGCCCCGAGTTTCGTTTGGGTTACTAACATATCCCCCTCTCCCTCTATGATTAAAGTTTCCTGACACTCCCCGATTGTTGGTGAAACCTCTCCCTGTATGATTCCCTCTAAACCCAGTATGTTCAAAACCTCGATTATAATTCTCCACTCTCCCTCAGGCACTCTCCCTCGGACCCTGACACCGGTAACATTGATTCCGCGACCCGTTATAATTACTAGCTCCACAACTAGGGTTTGGACATAACCACGCCCCCTCCTCTGATCTACTCACATTATTAATAAACTGGTCTGGTTGTCTTATTTCAGTATTTATTTGATTTGATTCATTAATTCTAAACTGGTATTTATTATCTTCTTCCTCTTTCATACTCTGGTATGCTTCTAGTATTTTTTCTAATTCTGCAATATTAGCAAACTCCCGGGTTCTGATTGTGGACCGTATGTCCTTACGTAAATGTTTACTAATGTATCTTATAAAAGATGAAAGATTCTAAATATTTAACCTGACTATATAGTCTCGTCACATACGATGTAATACTCATGTTTTTAATATTAAAATTTCCCCACCCCATTATGGTACTACGTAATCCCTCTTGTTTCTCTTCTGACCAGTACTTATTTCTAAATGCTTGCTCAAACTCATTAAAATCTACCCAGTTATCGTTATGAGCATCCGCCCATATTTTAGCATCCCCTTTAAAGTACTTTAAAATTCTTACTAATTTAATCTCCCAACTTTCTTGGTTATATTTATTGAAACTTTTTATAGAGTTCAAAAATTGTATGGGGTTCACTCCCCTACTTTCATTACTAAAATACCCTAATTCTACTTCCACATTCACTCTCTCACTCACATTAGTTAATTTCTGATTAATGGTTACACTCAAGTCTTCTCTGACTTTAATTATTTCACGCTCATGTTCTGCTTGTTTATTTTTTAAACTAGTTACATTAATCTTAATTGCATCAACTTGTTCAAAGTTACTTCTGAATTCATCATTTATATTTTCTTGTATTTCACTTGCTTGTTTGGTTTGCTCACACTCATTAATTATACATTGAACATTACTGTCAATTTTATCATTTTGCTTTTTAATTTTATCATTAAATTTATTTGTCAATGTGTCAAATTTTTTATTTGTCTCTAACATTTTCTCTTTTTGTTTTTCGTTAATTATTTTTATCTCGTTTTTCATTTCTGTTTGTATCTTATTTATATCACTAGTCAGTTCATCTCTCACTCCAACAATAGCCTCATTCATACTTTCCAAGCGGCTATTCATATTTATTTCACTCGCTCTCAATTCGCTCCTCACGTCATTCGTCCTCGCTCATGAACTCGTTATTTAAATCAGTAAGTTTAATATTTACAGTATTTATTTCTGATTTGATTTCAGATTTTAAATTATTATTTTCTGATTTGATTTCAGTTTTAAATTCGTTCAATTTCTCATTTTGTTGATCAAATTTCTCATTTTGTTGATCAAATTAAACAATTAAAATCATGATGGATGATTGATATTAATGATGAATTACTCATCATTTCCATAAATAATGCTAATTGACTAAGTACGTCTACATTGTCGATTCTGCTACTCTTAGTGTCTACCGTCTCAATCGTTAATTCGTGTGTTGTATTGTCTATGCTCTCGTTAATATTTGTCGATATTATATCGTCTTGTGTAACATTTAAAATACATTCTTCTACACTGCTTTCACATAAATCTGCATTCTTATTTTTCTCTGCCATTTTCGATCAGTCTGTAAATTAATTTAATTTAATTTACAAAGTCACTGTAAACAGGCGCCAACTGAAGCTGTACGAGTTTCAGTAATTATTAAAATCTATAAATCGGTACCTATTAATAGGCGGCAACTGAAGTTTTACTTGTTTTTTTTTTTTTAATTAAAAATATTTAAATTTGTCCCACTTACCTTCATCGCGAATTACCAGGGTGTCGTCTGATGTACTTAGGCAGAGAAAAACAACAGGTAATGCAATGACAAACACATATTTTGCAAACACAAATAAAATGGTATTTTATTTGTTTACCATGACATTTTTTCTGTTTACTTTCTTTTACTTTACTTGATATTCATTTTCGACTCAAAACTACTACTCTGCATCTCGATTATTTTTCTTAAAGAATTACAAAAACTTGGATTATTTTTTACATGACCAATACGCTAATAACTAGTTGCAACTGTAACTTAAAAAACTGACCAAACTAATTAATTAAACTATTAAGACGACCCAGATTGCTCACTCTCTCCCTCTCATACGATTTAAGTACTCATTTATTTTTTATTTAGAGCTCTTTAAAATGAAATTTTTTAGTATTATGAACTGGATGGTCGCTACTTAACTCACGGCGTCTTTCCGGCCACGTGCAGCCCTGCGTACATGTCCGAATGTTCAGTTAATTCACATTTTAATTTTCTGGGTTCATTCTAGAGGTGGGCCGATATACCTGTAATAGGTATTTTGGAACGATATTTTTGTGGAACGGATGTAACAGTGACTGAAAAGTTGAAATACCTGTTATTCGCGGTGACACTGTTCCGAGTCGAGACACACCGCCCTCGCTGTTCAGAGTCGAGGCACACCCCCTACGCACCTACACAGACACACACACACACACACACAAAAAGTACGCAAGATCACGTAAACCAAGGCCAAATACTAGGCGTACAAAAATATTGCTGGAACGCAAGGAACAGCCAGTAACGCGTATTTAAAATACTAGGTATTTCAAATACTAGTGGTATCACCGATACACAAGGAACAACGCGTTCCAGAGTAACAGTAGTATTTTAGTAACACCTAATATTTTAGGAACACCTAGTATTTCAGGAACAGGTAGTATCAAGCATATTTCGAGTAGGAACTAGTATGAGCCACTTTTTCGTCCTGTATAGCCTACTTCATTCTGCGCAAAGAGACGGAGCTGTTTTTAATAAAGGAAATAATTCATCCTGCTGTTACATTTATTCTCGTGTGATATGCAGATATATAATACAGATTATATGCTAATAATTATATATTATACTAGTCACCAACTTGTAACTAAAATCGGTTGGTAAAACTTTATGGTTTTACTCAAAAAAAACTTTATGTTCCGATCATTAGTGAAATAGTTGAATTTAATTATATTGAGTTATAACCTATAGAGTGGCTGATGTTGATAAGCTATATTATACTTTTTATTAATGTGATTTTAACTTCACTACACATCTCACGTAAATGATGAGATTGTTGTAATGGACATTTATGCACTTTATCTAGTTCTGTTCCTTAAATATCTGTAATGCATTTAATTTACTTTTGTTGGTGCTTATTATTTATAAGTTTTTATTTATGTATTTATTTTATTACAATTTGTTTTTTTATTTTTATTTGTAAAATTTTGTTTATTCTCATTCACTCTTGTGGCTTACTGTTATGTTTTTATTATACGTTTCTGATGTTTTTTCACATTATTTTTCGTGGTATTACGTGTAGGCTTACTCTAAATTATTTAATTGCCCCAAGTTTCGCAACTGATTTGTCTAACCAATGTTAGTTTGTTTACTACTAGTGAAAACTTAAATTGGTATTCCCAAAGGGAGATAGGCCTATAAATTCTCTTGTTTCTTATTTTCATTTAAACAGTAATAGTTTAATAAAGTCACAGTGTAAAGTAACACGTTAATACTTTTAGTTTCAATTTATTTCTTATAACAAATTATATAGTGTAGGTTATATAATATCTTCAAATAAATACACAGCAAGTAGGTTTATTAATAGGTTTATCTAGGTGAAAATAAGCCTACTTGCAGTGTATTTATTTGAAGATATTATATAGGAGACCTGCAGGAAACTCAAAACGAGTTACTTACAAAGGATAATATAGGTTATGTATATATAGTATATAATAACAGGTATTTGTACCTGTTATTTTTTTGGAACGGTATTTTCATACCTAGTATTTTAAAATAACAGTTTAGCCCACCTCTAGTTCACTCCACTTAGTTCGATATGAGATGTGGTTGCTGTCGGAATTAATCGGTTTAAATTGAACTTTTAACACTTCATGACAATGTTAGTAATATAGATTTTTTAGTTCACGAACTTTTTTGTTCACCCTGGCCAGGGAGCAGTTATATCGTCGACTGGGTGGAGCGCTACCAACAACTTCTCCCACTTGCAGTTAGGCATGACGGAAATTACAATGCCTTAGTCGTCAAACTCATCGTCACTGTTCATGGTACCACATACAATTCCCGGGTGTTGGACGTCGATGAAATTTGTTGTCCAGTGGTTTACGTCACTGTAAAGGTGTGGTCTAGTTATGTTTCCGTCGTGTTTTTGAGCACATGCTGGACAAAATTCTCACATAGCCATTTTGTTTTAAACGACTCGGCGTCGGCTGCGCACCTGCTGGTGTTTGCGCGCTTGTGTGTGTGTGTCACACAGTCTCAAAGTTCTAAGAATTGTACCATTGTTGTCAACACGCACATTCCATTGTACTGCTACCTCTCACAGCTCCTTTGTTCGAGTAAAGTTTTTATTCAACACGTGGCTGGCCACACCGATGAAAACAATTTAAAATATTTTAATAAAATAAAAAACCCTCCCTTTAGCCCCGTTACACCATGCACTTCACTGCATACTGAGCATGTCTGTTTACATCCTTAATATTGTAACATGGCATAAGGTAGCACAAGATTTCCAAGTTTAAATGAATGAAGAAAAGCTGTACACTGAAAAGCTAATAAACAGAATTGATAGAACAAGACCAATAAACTAAATCTGACACAGACAAAGACAATGACTATGACAATACCCAATAGATTGGAAAAGTGATAAAGGAATATAGTTAACATAATGAGTCCAAATGCCCTGTTTCAGAAAGAATTATAACAAATATTACCCATAATAAAAGTACAAAGTTGAGTTGTAAAATAAAAATAGTAAGTAAATATTAGATAATTTAATGTGAAAATCAAAGATAAAGAACAAATATAATAATAATAATAACGGAATAGTGTTGATAAAATAAAGATACAATGGTTACAAAGTGAAATAAACTAGTGATAATCGAGAAAGATAAGTGATGTGATGCGCATTAATGACTTGAAAGTAGAAAAAAGTAAACCTGTGAGTATTATAATAGCTAATAAACAATGAATAGGACCCAGAGATAATAAACAACCTATATGTTACAGAAGTAATTATAGTTAGGAGTAATTGAAAAGTTTTATAAAAAATAAAATGTTTATCATCAGTATAAAAAAAATGTTTGTTAAATATAAAATACTGATACTTCCTTAAATGTTTAAAGGAAGAATTATGTTGTGTTATAATGATAGTAAATAATCCAGTGTTATATTTTAGTTATTTGTGTTAATGGATTTATATTTAAAACTATTAAGATTAATGGCAAACACATAATCTGTTATACTAAGCATAGGTAAAGTGAATTATGTACTGTATACTGTAAGTATATTCAATATGGAATACTAATACTCACCTAATGTTCAATTTATATTATGTTTTGTTATGATTATAATTAATCAGATGTAATATTACAATTAATGAGTAACGGGACCGGGGAAAAGATATGTTCAATATTGGATACTGGCATTGGACTAAAATGTTTTTTAAAAAGAGTTATGTTATATTGTATAATGATTATAGCTAATCAAATGTTATAGTTTAGTATTATGGTAATTATGTTTAAAAAACATTAAAATTAACAATATTAACATAATCAGTTGTAATGAATGAAGATAAAGAGAATTATTTATTCTAGGTATTAGGCCTATATTTGGGAACAAGAAAATTGTAAAATTTAATACAAAAACAATAACAAATAATGAAATAATGCATGTAATCCTGTTAGGTTTAACAGTAAGTGTATGGAAAACAAAAATAGATATAAAATAATTAGTTTAGAGTTAATTTACAAAAGAAAACCAAATGTTAAATGTATGGATTTGTTATTATTTGAAGAAAAGTAGTCATTTTGGATATCAAATTAATGTGTAAGGGAAAAGCAATACAATGATGTTATTATATTTAGTATTACAGTTAGTATAAGGAAATTATGTTAATTCAAAAGATTTGTAGTAATTTTGTATAGAAGAACCATAGCCATATTTAACAATATTCCCAAATTGTCAACCAATGAGAGTGAGTGTTTGAACCTTAGCAACCAAGATCTCTAGTAAATAAAATTATTATTCCATTATTAACTTTTGATGAGTACAGATTAAAAAACTGCAGACCACTGGGGAAAAGAAAAAATATTTAATATATAAATGATTGATGGAATACTGGACCAGAATGATGAACAATAAATAATAACCACATTGATTAAATACCACAATAATAAATTCATTAATCCATTATTAATTTCTGAGGAGTACAGATTAAAAAAACTGAAGACCATTGAAGAGAAGAAAAAATATCTAATATATAAATGATTGATGGGATATTGAACCAAAACGATGAGCTATGAATAATAACCACAAAAAAAATTAAATACCAAAAGAAGATAGGAGTATCTAATTGACCAAAAGAAAATGAGCAGTACCTAAAGGAATCCTATCTGGACTGAAAATAAAGAGAATTGCTAAGTATACCTTAAATACCACTGTAACAGTTACACGAAAAGATAATAAGTGAAACTACACTGTTAGTACTAGTTATCACTCACTGATCAAACACTTGAACTTCCTTTTATACTTATGTGAAGAAACTTTAAGATTAAATATTAGTTAAAATCAGTTAACCTACAAACACTATTTTCATTAAAACCTACAAACACTATTTTCATTAAATATAGGTTATAACTATAATTGTAATTATTTCACAACTTGTATAATATTTGTGTGTTGATTGTAAAATTTTGTACTTTTATTAGTATATTTAATGACATTTTCTGTAGCCTCAAGAACTTCACGACCTGAGATATTTATAAAAAGTAAACAAGAGAATCCCATGTTGGAACAGAATAGCCAAACGCGAATAATTAAACATGCCGGCACAGATTTTGTTATATAATTTGGAAGGATTTGTAATATATTAAGGGACATAAGAATTGATAATAAAAACATTTTTGAACTTCTCACTGTATGTTTGATTTTTTTTATAATCTTTACTATAATTTGGGTTTCATTTCTCACATAATAAACATTAAAATTGTTGGATGTCTAAGAAGGGTTGGTAATACCTGTTTGGCAGAGAATTCAAATTTGACCGTTAGAACGGGTGAGTTTAACTCTATGATTATTATAACGGCAGTAAAGAATTTAATTTCGTTACAAATTGAAGCAAACCAACAGAGAACATTAATTAATTAATATACCAGATATTATATCTCGTTACAATATATTTAGAAAATTTTCCTTGATACTTTCTCAGGTTTTGATCTTAAATTTGTATTTAGATTTTTAGGGAAATTTAAGCAAAAAAAAATCTATAGGTCATTGCTTTGGAAAAAAGTAATGCATCCCCAGTGGATGTAAAATTGTTACACTCACATACTTGAGGCATTTTTGTTCTAAGCCACTTTTTTCAAAACTGTATGCTTGGCCCCCATTAATGAGTTTTGGGAAAATTCGATTTTTCAAGGGATCTTCAGAGTATCAGCTTCCCTGTACTAAGTTTGAAGTTTCTAGCATGCCTGAAAGTGCCCCTCATTAATTCATTTTTTCTCATTTTATACCTTTAATGTACGCGTATATTCCAACATCGCTACACTTCCATTTATTAATATAGATATCAGATTTCCTTATTGCTTCATAATTTATTAATTATTAATTGCTTAATAATGTAACACCTATTTGTCCACACTTACCTTCTTAATTATAACAAAACAATTATAATTACTCATGAATTTGTCTTTAAATTCTTGTAGTTTTATTTATAAAAACCTATAACTCTCCCCCTGGAAGAACCTCTTGGCTACCCCGCTACTAACACAACTCTTGTTTTTGGTTGTTCTGCCTTTCTCTTTGATAATCAAACTATTTTTTTTTTTAAGTCTACTTCATTTGCTCTTCCCCATCTGAGGACTGTGACATTACATTACACCTACTGTCTTCAGTCTGATCTGTGTCTTATATGGACTCACTTGAAGTATACTGTTCTTTACATTTTGCACTCTTGTTATTTTCCTAATCCACTCTGTTTCTCATTGAAATACAAAACAATAGTAGCTCTTGAATGACTTCAAGTTAGTCTTTAAGAGAGAGAGAGAGAGAGAGAGAGAGAGAGAGTGTGTGTGAATTCAAGTTTGAATTCTGTATTATAACATGAAGAACAAGCTGGATAAGAACTTAGGTAAGAACTATAGTGTTTTTTGGTGTAGGCTACTGCATTTTTACTTCTTTTTTGTTTTTGCTTTAAATGTTTTGTCCATTCCAGAGAACACATACTCAGTAAAACAGGTAGAATAGGTGCTTTATAAAATGTGTGTAAACTGAAAATGGTATTGTTTTTAATAGTAAAAACCTGAAGATGACAATATTTTGATTTAAGAATATTGTATTTCCTTATCCTTCAAAACCAAAATATACATTTTCCAGAAGTTATCCATGCTAGACATATTTGTGTTTCAATTCTCTACCTTTGTTTTTCTTTCACTACGTCTCTCTCTCTCTCTCTCTCTCTCTCTCTCTCTCTCTCTCTCTCTCTCTCTCTCTCTCTCTCTCTCTCTCTCTCTCTCGCTCTCTCAAAGACTAACTTGAAGTCATTCAAGAGCTACTATTGTTTTGTATTTCAATGAGAAACAGAGTGGATTAGGAAAATATCCACAGTTTAGATGAAATGAAACAGGCTGTATGGGCTGAATATTTTCATGTAGCATCAACAAATGAAAGGCCTACTCACCAACTCTGTCCTAAAGGGGAAGATACATGGTGCAGCTACAATCAGTGTTTGTTAACTAATCGCATATATGATCATAATAAACATTTCCATTTACCTGAAATTATTATGACTGCAAAAAACCCATATTTAAAGAGTTAGCCAATCCACAGCTGCTTGTAAAATGCTCGAAAGGTAAAACCCAGAACCCAAATGAATCACTAAAATAGCGTCATCCTCAGGCAAGAACACTAAAGAAAAGGATGTTAAAAGACTTGTTTGAGGAGCATGAGGACCCAGACAACCCATCCTATAGTGCTGGACATTACTAAGCTGAAATATGCTGCTGGTAAGTGTAAGCTGTTTGGTTTTCTTTGATTACCGGAAGTTTGGTTTTTGAATTTTGATGTAAGTTATCTCAGCTCCTATAAGGCCTATCTTCATGAAATTTTTTCAACGTTTCAAACAGACCGTTTACTAGTTCCCCATGGAAGGAATTTTAAAAATAATAATAATTGAATGAGAAATAAATTTTTTTAGTTGTTTTTGGGAGCAGAAAAAATGTTCCCTGAAAAAAAATTATAATCCAAAATTCACAGACATATAAAAAATCCCCTGGGTGCAGAACTACATAAAGAGGTACCCTTCAAAATAAAAAAAATTAAAGCTCTATCTTATTTGTGTCCTGAGAAAAGTTGCAAAAACGTAACATTGAGTTATATAGGAAGTCGGACTCCCCTTAAACCAAGCCAATATGTTCAGACTAAAAAGAATGTTGAATGGTTAACCTAATTAACCCATTTGTAAGACAAATGCATGTATGCATCATAGATGTGACATGATAAAATGAAGATATTTATACATCTAATGAATACTAAAGTAAAAATGAATACTAAATATATCACTACCGACTCGGAACACAAAGTTTTTTATTGGTAAAAACGAAGCTTATAATAAGCAAAAACTGGTTTAGGGTATAAGGTAAAACTTTTATGTTTTTGCCAATAAAAAACTTTGTGTTCCGAGTCGGTAGTGATATACTTATATTTAGTTAATCAACAGACACGTCATGGACAACAAAATCCAAGAAAATTAACAATTAGCGGTTTGAATCATTTGTATATACGAACACGTGCGCATTTATATGCAACACATGAGAGTGTAGATTGTACAACATAAATTGACTTACATAGAGAGAAATTAATCATTTTTTAGAATTAACGTTTTATTTCTTAATTTGTTCTTGAACCAAACTTGTAACTATGTCTCACTGGAGATCAGTGAATTGGATCCTAATGAATGTATGTTAATGACCACTTGCCCTACTTATTTACCTCAGATATTTAAGTATTCTTTTATTCTGAAATGAAAGAATAAAAGTATCATTTATAAACTCTGAACTGCCACAGTTGCTGTTCCTGTCTTAATTTTATAACTGGTAACCTTAGTCTGTGGTTGCCTGCTATGATAAGGTAATATTAATTTAAACATACAGCATTAGGAATCTCATTGGAGGGGTAAACAGAAATGCCTGAAGTCATACAATTAATGTAGTGGTGAACAAATTTTTCGAATTAATTGTCAAAAAGCTAGTAAGACAAGGCATCATAAATCATTGTGCGAATTAACAGGGAGAAGGTTGGAATCCTCGGCTTGTAAAATAATTTTCCTGGTTGATTACAGCAATATCTTTCCCTCCCAGGGAAAATGGTTTTGGTATGTCAGTGCATGTAATATAATGGCTAAATATCCCCCCCCTTTAACAATAAGTTTTATTTGCTCTCAAATCTGAGGAAGATGGCAATGAATAATAATCTGGAAACTTAAGTATTAAGTAATGACTTTGCCAAGACTGTGAGTAATTTGAAGAATGGAAAGCTCTAAGTTTTGAATTTTATAAACAACTATGTGAATGGAATAAAGATGAGTCTTTTTTATTCTAATCAAGGGAATTCAGAAGAGACACTTTACAAAAAGACACTATTTTAGAGAACTTTAAAGTAGGTTAACAATAATGATACCGAAGGCAACAGGAGCTCCAATATCTAAACAATGTCATGTGTTATGTTTATTATCCCACATTTTTTGTAACTATTTTTCTCAAGAACCCAAAGATTTGTATATAATCCCAAAGGAGCTTAAAATTGAAGTGTAACAAATAGCATATCCAAGTTTCAGTTCTTTTGGTTGAAGTGAGACTGTGTAATGAAAATGTGATTATTATGAATAGGAGGCATCTTGAAGAAAATACCACAGGAGTTTTATTTCAATTCAGAGTTATTTTATCAATTTTATTTCTTTTAAATATTTCATAATTATTATTAACTTAATCTTTTCAAAATAGTACTATATTAGTTGTTTCTTCCTTTTTGTTCCAAATGCATAATTAGTATACATACCTTCTTGTAAATTTAGTATAAATGTTCATTATCACATTCCCGTAACCTACCTTGATTTAAATTAAACAAACTATATATAGTGTATACTAAATGAAATAATTAATTTTGATAAAATCTATAATGTATGTCTTAGAAAATCTTGCAATGTTTTTAACTACATGTTATATTATTTTGTTCATCGAGCTGTAGCTAATTTTTAACTCTATTTATTTAAATAAAAATTAGATAACAAATTAAAAATACAAGTCACAAATTAATAAAATAGTTTGTTTAATTTTACAGTGTTTATTTTCCTAATAATTTGTAAATTTTGTGTATTTTGGTCATTTGTAATTAATAAAATTACTTTTTAATAAAATTGTTGATTAATTTATATTTTGTTAGTAGAAATGAAATAAGTTAAATGGTAATGATTTTATAGTATTTATGAATATGAACATAATAGGTCGAAATACTGTACTTTTTTCTTAAATAATGTATGATTTAACCAAAATATAGTAGTGTGGTATAATAATGAATATTATGTTTACACACACAGACACAAACAAATACAAATGTATAAAAAGTGTGTGTGTGTGTGTGTGTGTGTGTGTGTGTGTGTGTGTGTGTGTGTGTGTGTGTGTGTGTGTGTGTGTGTGTGTGTGTGTGTGTGTGTGTGTGTGTGTGTGTGTGTGTGTGTGTGTGTGTGTGTTTATATATTTGTAACTAATTATACTTATATTTTGTAAGCATTATCTGCAATTCTCTGGCACAAAAGAAAGCAGTTCAATTGATAATCTTTGAACTAAAATTGTTAATTTAGAAATAGTAATAATTTTTTGAAATTTCAAAAAGTCTTTGAAATCAAGGACTTTGTTTTGGTAATCTGAATTCATGTTAGTGGCAGATTCTGTTAGTTATATTAACATTTATGTTTTACTTTTTTAAACCAATTTTATTGAATGAGGATAACACACTATATTACTCTATTTGTGTATATCTTGCATGTTTTGAAATGCAGTGTTAAAATAACATTTTTTGTAACACCATATATTCCATAACAATATTTTCAAAAATGCTAACATAATGAGGGTTTAGTGTCAGAAGGATATATTTGCAAAAACAGTTTTGAGAAAATGAATAAAATACACTTTTATTTTCACACTATCCTGTCAAATATGTGTGATTGTTTGATGGAAAGTTGTCATTAACAAATATAAATTTTTTAAATTAATTTAAACGTACAACATTAGGAATCTCATTGGAGATGTACACAGAAATGCCTGAAGTCATACAATTAATGTAGTGGTGAGAACATTTTTGTAATTAATTGTCCAAAAAGCTAGTGAGACCAACGCATCATAAATCATTGTGCGAATTAACAGGGAAAGGTTGGAATCCCCGGCTTGTAAGATTATGTTTTACTTTTTTGAACCAATTTTATTGAATGAGGATAACACACTATATTACTCCATTTGTGTATATCTTGCATGTTTTGAAATGCAGTGTTAAAATAACATTTTTTGTAACACCATATATTCCATAACAATATTTTCAAAAATGCTAACATAATGAGGGTTTAGTGTCAGAAGGATATAATTGCAAAAACAGTTTTGAGAAAATGAATAAAATACACTTTTA
Source organism: Magicicada septendecula (assembly GCA_034769895.1). Taxonomy (NCBI): domain Eukaryota; kingdom Metazoa; phylum Arthropoda; class Insecta; order Hemiptera; family Cicadidae; genus Magicicada; species Magicicada septendecula. Next base: position 1,036,080,619 of record CM068367.1, on the reverse strand, counting down.
TTTTCACACTATCCTGTCAAATATGTGCGATTGTTTGATGGAAAGTTGTCATTAACAAATATACATTTTTTAAATTAATTTAAACATACAACATTAGGAATCTCATTGGAGGTGTAAACAGAAATGCCTGAAATCATACAATTAATGTAGTGGTGAGAAACTTTTTGTAATTAATTGTCCAAAAAGCTATTGTGACCAATGCATCATAAATCATTGTGCGAATTAACAGGGAAAAGGTTGGAATCCCCGGCTTGTAAGATTATTTCTTGGTTGATTACAGCAATTTTTTTCCCTGCCAGGAAAAACTGTTTTTATATGTCAGGGCCCATTTCTTAATCTGTCTAGCACCTTACAGTGTTTATTTAAGCCATTTCACACACACACACACACACACACACACACACACACACACACACACACACACACACACACACACACACACACACACACACACACACACACACACAAAGATAGTCACTACAGTTACACCTTTCTGACATTAACATTTTTATAAACTTTCTATTAACTTTATTACTCTTATTTACTCTTACAGCTTTCTTACACCATACACTTTTTTATGATTATTTTCATTTTCATTATCATCTATTAGATAAAGGTCTAAAACACAATTTAGGAAACAATCCAACCAATAACAACATTAATAAAAGGTATATACGAGACATAGTCATAGACGCTGAAACAGCCATACAACACACGCATAACAAAGAACATGACACTATACGCCATGATATAAAACGCAAATTACAACACACTCAACAATACGAACAAAAACACCATAATAATGAAATCCAAACACTAAAAAATATAAAACGTAAATTACAAGAACACAACCTAACCATACTCAAAGCAGACAAAGGTAACATGAATGTCATAATAGAAAAACAGGATTTAAATAACAAAATCGAAACATTTTTTACTGAAAACAACATAACTAAATTAAATAAAGACCCCACCCCAAAATATCACAAACAAATAAATAAAATCTTAAATAACACAAAACACATAGTATCACCAGACAACATCAAATATCTAAAACAAATTAAACCAGACCCCCCTACACTAAATGCATACCAAAATTACACAAACCAAATATCCCTATCAGGCCACTTATAAACAACACACAAGCACCTGCACACAAAATAGCTAGACACTTAGATAAATTAATCAGAAATAACATAATTTTAATAAACAACACCACTGTCAAAAATAATTTAGATCTGGTGAATAAAACTCAACATGTCCACATTCCACACAATTCAACACTAGCTTCATTTGACATAACAAACCTATACACCAATGTTCCCATAAAAGAAACTATAACTACATTAGAACAATTACTAAAAATAAACAACATACCTGAAACACACATAAAAGAGATCATCCATCTCACTAAAATTATCACTGATCAAAATTATTTCGCATACAATAACATGTTTTACACACAAACAGATGGACTACCCATGGGCTCCCCTATATCAGGTATACTAGCCGAAATATTTGTACACACCATAGAACAACAACACATACTGAACAATAACAAATACACCAAAATAATATATTGGCACAGGTATGTTGATGACATTTTACTCCTCTACAACGGCAACAAAAGACAAATAGAAAATTTCCACAAATACATTAACACCATACACCATAAATTAAAATTCACACTTGAATTAGAACTAGACAATAGCATAAACTTCTTGGACCTTACAATTACCAAAACAAACAACATGCACACATACAAAATATACAGGAAACCCACCACATCAGACATGGTCATACATAACTCATCTAACCACCCAACTCAACACAAACATGCAGCTTTCAACTACATGCTCCATAGGCTCACTTCTATACCCCTAAACACACATGACTACCAAGAAGAATTAAACACAATCAAATATATAGCAGTCAAAAATACAATCCCGATTTAATAAACAAACTACACAAACGCATCCTAAACACAAAAAGTAACAACAGCACACAACCCAGTAAATACATCACACTTACATACTACAATTCCAATACACACAAAATTGCTAACAAATTTAGGAAACACAATTATAAAGTAGCCTACAGAACTAACAACACCATTAGGAAACACATAAATAATACTAACAAATACACAGACACATACAGCAAAACAGGGGTTTATAAATTAAACTGCAATGATTGTCACCAATTCTACATCGGCCAGATGGGAAGATCTTTTTCCTCTAGATTTTCAGAACATTTAAAAGCCCTCACCACAAACTACATACATTCCACATTTGCCACACATTTACAAAATGAGAACCACAGTTACACAAACATAGAGCGCAACATGGAAATATTACACTACTTACCTAAAAGTAGGAAACTAAACACAGCAGAACAATTCGAAATATACAGATATCACGCACTACAACCAAACAACATATTAAATGAACAATTACATTATAGGTCACACATACTTTTCGATACACTGATCCAAACACACAATTTGAACCCCAGCGCCAATTCCCTCCCACCATCAACCCCCACCACACACACCTATAGTCCATAACCATTACACTGTGAAGACATTCAGTATTTACTCCCACTGAAGAAGACATACACCACGTTGAAACGTTTGGAAATAATAACCAAAGTAAGTTCATAGTGAAAGTTTATATTATATATAATAATTTCAGTTATGAAAACTGTAAAATAAAAACTGTAAACTGTGTCAAAATGGTGTGTGTGTGTGAAGTAGATAAACTTTAGTCTCAGTTTATATTTTCTGTATCTGGTGTAATTATATCATTATTAGTATCATTTCTGACCTTTAAGGACTTATAAAAACTGTGATAATGTTCTCTTATGATCCCTATTTCACATAATAGCAATGTCTTTTATTTTTTCTTCTATTGCAATTGTTGTTGTTTAGTTAGCAGAAAGAACGCAGTTTTCTAAAGACAATTTCTTTTAACACGATCTATTTCAATTTGTTTTTAATTCATTTAAGCTTTGGTCATACTTAAAATAAATATGCCTAGTGTCCTCTTTTTTATACAAAAACCACCTTATCTTTATCCAGTGCACGGTGTTTCCTTCTGTATCAAAACTTTTTGTTTTTAATCATTTTTTTTTCTGCAGTGGGTTAAAATTGTAGAAGTTACTATGTGTCATTCCATGAATGTTGTCCACTTACTTGCTACTATTACTTGGGCCTGCCATTTTGACAATGTAACGGGACAGAATTGGGTGATTGGTTTTATTTCAATTGTAAATGTGACGAAGGGGAGTTACCTACACGGGGCCTCAATTTTAACAATAGACATTCACTGTCGGGGCACCCAGTTGCACGTTTGGTCTGTCCGCCCCTCAACATGCTACATTTCCAGGTGCTAAGGTATGTGAACGAATGCGCGTATGCTTGCCCGCACAGATGAATTGTCACGTATGAGGATTGCTAGTCAGCCAGAGCGAGTTTCCAGTAGTTAGCGTGGCTTAATGAGATGTCACGTGATGCCAGCTCGACCTATCCCAAGGCAAGTTGGTGAGCAGGCGAACGTTTTTTGGCCATCTTGGAAGCGTCATTTTTGGCGTCTGTCGTCCTATAGCTGTGGCTTTGGCCGGTTCAGCATACAGGCTCGCGAGCCGGAAATTGAGTAAAACTTTCAAAAAAATGTGATATAAATTATAATGCAAAGTGATAAAAAACGGTGACATCTAAATTAAACTGGGAGAACAAATTTTGGACAAATCAGTGACTGAGAATATACAGAGTGCAACGGGGTCGGCAGTTAGGTAACAGTGGAACGCAAAATTAATTCTAAAAAATTTTATAAAAGAAGGCGCTTTAAATAAAGGGGATAAAAGATGTGAGCGTATGGGTGTGTGAGTAAATACTGGGTTGCTTTTCTTTAATTAGTGAATAAATAATTTAATTTTAATTATAAGAAGTATGAGATACTTATGGTTTTGTGTTTCAATATGTTTATGATTTTGGTCAGATGGGGTCGCTACCTCAGTAGTTAATGTTGTTCATTTGAAATGTAAAGAATAGAGAAGGAGAAAGCATGTTTTAATTGATTCATAAAAAGGAGAAAGATAAAAAGAATAATAAATGAAGTTGAAATAGTTAACCGTAAATGAGAGTAATTATTGCAACACATAACCCTAAATCACACTTATAGACCACGAGTTCGTGTGAAGGACCCTGGCCGAGACAAGGTAAGAGAAGTTTTTATTAATTATTATGCGGTAGAGTGTTTGTATAATAACAATTGGCCCCCGAACTTGGACTGTTTTATAAAAGCAATTTTATATAAACCACACCTACTCGTTGGATATAAGCGTGATTTGGGAGTACGTACGTAGAAATTACGTGCAGGTTATGTGAGGCTGTTACGAAGTAAGACTTATAGTAGTAAGTGATACCGAGTATATGTAAGTTTAAAATTTTTTAGATTTAATCTAATAAATAAAATAGAAATGTATAACGAAAATAAAGTCAGTATGATGGACGTAACTGTCACGGGGGAGGTAGAAATTCATTCAGACCCTTATGTGGTCAAAGAAAGCGTTTTATACGAATCAGATGATATAAATGATTCAAGAATGGAGACAACTCCAAGCCTGGTAGACGAAAATAATTTGACACAATCTGTAATAATGAGTGAAGCAAAAGCAGAATCTACTCCTGTAACAAGTAAAGTAAAAGAATTGTCACTGGACGATATATATAATTTCATGAGAACAATGTCCGATAACCTGAGTAGTAATATTAATGTAAAATTTGACGAACAAACTAGTAAATTTGACAAATTAAGTAATGACATTAACGAACAGAAAATAAAATGTGAACAACAGAATGTTAAAAATGATACTAATTTTAAAGAACTTAAAGAACAAAATATTAAGTTTGAGAAGAGTATAAATGTAAAGTTTGATTATCTGAGTAACGTATTATGTAAACGTATTGATGAACCTTTCCAGACAGTTATAAAACAAATACAAGATGATGTAGATAACGTTACAAGAAATACCGGTAAGTGTAGTGGGAATGTAATTAATGAAGCAACTGAGAACAAGGTAAGTGGTAATTACAGTAATGAGTCTAATATTGAAGTAAAAAACGATAGCAGTGATATAATTAAAAATGGGGTGTTAGAGAGTAACAGGGTAAATAATAATAGTGGTGAGGAAGTTTTAGTAGAAATAGAGAGTAGTAATAAGATAGTGGTTGATGAGAGGTTAGGTTTACAAAGGGCAAATTTTCCCCGAGTATATTGTGAAACAGAGTTTTCACAAATGTTTTATGAGGACAGAGTTTCCTCCCGTGATTATAGAGACGAGGTGTCTCTAAGTAGGCCCCCTAGTTCGCATGAGTTCCCTGAAAGAATCAGGATGTGTCATGATGACTATATGTTGCCTTTTGTGTGAATTGAGAGAGAAAAGGAGAAATTGTGTTATGATGAGAGGTATTGTGAGAGAGTGGTAGAATTATTCATATTGAGAGAGAGAGAGAGAGAGAGAGATAATATTATTTGATGTTAGAAATTACGAAGAGCTACTAGAGAAAATAAAGAGAGAGAGATTTAGTAATATTGTTGACTTACCTTGTTATGAAGATAGTGCAGAAATAAATAATGATAACGTTGATAATTATATTGAATGCTTACCTGTGCATAGACGTGGAATATTAATAGTAGATGATTCTGAAAATGAGAGGTTAAAATGCTTAAGGGTGATAGATAATGATACAGACGGTGACAAGACCAAAACTAATGATGTAGACAGGTTATATGATTTAATAATAATGTGGGATAATCCAGTAGATTATTATGTGGGTTTTACAGAACAATTTTGTTTGTATAATAACAACAGCTGTGTACCAACTGTTGGAATCATATACCTGTAAGTGTTTTGTTTTACTTTCTATATTTGTATACACAATATCAAAATCCGTTTGTGAGTGTCTGCTTTTAAAGTAAAGATGATGAATGTCAGGAACATTATAGTTTTTTACAGTATACAGGAACATTGTTGAGATATTAATTTTCTGATTTTGTCCACTGCAACTATCAGAAAAAAAAATAGAAGGGCATACTGTCAGCATAAGGTGATAAAACATTTTTTAAGCACAAAGCGATTTCTGCTGATACTCTGTTACCATCTCCTTTGTTCCATATACAACAATGAGAAATTTTTGTTTCAACATGAAGAATTTTAAAATTATAAACACTTAATTTGTTTTTATAAAATAAGGTCTTTACATTACTTTTTGGACAGTAAAGAACTGCTTGTAAGTCAAACTCCTCCAATAGCATTCCCCTTTGAAACCTTTTTCCTTAAACGTGTTCTTCAAATTTCTGGCCAAGTCCTTCCTTTTAATGGCTGTTCATATTCTTCTTTCTTCAACTCTTTTTCTTCTTTACCAAGATGGTCATATTTGTAACATGTGTTGCAAATAATATTCTTAGGAATGTGAAAGCTTAGGATAAAGTCTTTCAGTATTAAAGATTAATAAACTCAGTTATTAAAGCTTTTCTTCAGAGTATTGAAATCTTTCAGAAAAGAAAAAACTGAGAATGATATATGTATATATGATGCTAATGGGAAAATACTGATAGAAAGAAACGATATAATGAATAGATGGAAAGAATACTTTCAAGGATTACTAGGTGGTAAGGAAATCAACAAAGATGATCATAAAGTCAATATTAATGCAGAAGACGATAGAGAGGATGGTGAAGTTGCAGAAGAAAAAATAACGATGCATGAATTAGAAGTAGTGATTAAAGGACTTAAAAGTGGGAGATCACCTGGAACAGATAAAATTACAGCAGAAATGATAAAGAATATGGGGAAAAAGGGGAAAGAAATACTTTTAGAAATTATCAGTAAAGCGTGGACAAGTGTAGACATACCAAGAGAATGGGAGGAAGCATTGATAGTTCCTATTTTTAAGAAAGGTAACGCAAGAGATTGTAATAATTATATGGGTATCAATCTGTTAAATACAATTGTTAAGGTTTATGAGCAGATAATTAATAATACATTGATCCCAATTTTAGAAAATAGTTTGGAGGAATCGCAGAGTGGCTTTAGATCAGGGAGAAGTGTGCAGGATCACATTTTTACTCTGCAACAGATAGCTGAGAAGTCGATACAACAAGATAAATTGGTATGTTTGGCTTTTATTGATCTTGAGAAGGCTTTCGATAGTGTGCCTAGAGAAAAAATATGGGAAAGCTTAAAAAATAGAGGAATAAGGAGTAAAATAATTAAGGTAGTACAGAGGTTATACAAAAATAATGTTAATTATGTAATTGGTAAAAATATGAGGTCATTAGGATTTACAACAAACTATGGATTAAGACAAGGAGGTGGACTGAGTCCGACATTATTCAACTTGTATATGGACGACATTATTAAGAAGTGTTCACTGAAGGTTAAGAAAATGCATGTTGGATACAGGAACTTGCGAAGTATAGAAGTAGCAGAAGGGGCTTTTGCGGATGATGTAGTGCTAATGGCTACAAGTGAAAGGGCGTTACAGGGTAATTTGAATATATGGAATGAAGTTCTCCAGGAAAAGGGATGAAAATATGTTACGTCTTCGACGCTCTCGAAATATTCTTGAGTTGGTCTTACAACGTGAGGTGATGAGTTGGCTGGTATGATATGAAATAAAGTAGTGGACTCTATTTTTTGAATTAACCGTTTATTGAAGTTTATATGAAAATGATTGCATGGCACGTGCAGTGTAGCGCGGCATACATTGCCAAAGTAAAATTAAATTAAGTATTGAAAGGCATAATAATAAACTGAAGCGGAATTTGCCAAAGTAGTAATGAATTAAGCACTGAAAAGCATAATAATAAGTTGAATTGGAATATTCCGAATAGAAAGAGTTACATAGCCGCGGCGAATGAAGGCTTGTTGTCCGTTCAGAGTTTAACAGTTAACTAAACTAGACTGCTGCGAGCGTAGTGGGACACGCTGGCAGCAGTTTAGCGGGGAGGATGACGTCACCGCACGCACCCGCCGATTACATATGCAGATATTAAAAGGTACAAAGTTTAACATACTGCCCGCACAAAATCGGGTGATTTTGCAGTTTGAGTTATTATATGAATAGTGCATCATAAGTGTCAAGACATCCTAGTGTCTGGAAGGTGGCAGAAGTTATTATGCTACTTAAACCAGGCAAACCGCCAAATGAGACCAAATCATATCGGCCCATATCACTGTTGCCAACTATATCAAAGCTTTTTGAAAAACTTCTGTTGCAAAGGCTAAATCGAGTAATAGAGAGAAAAAAGCTGATACCAAATCATCAATTCGGGTTCAGACAAAAACATTCCACAATAGACCAAGTACATAGAATAACAGACACAATAGAAAAAGCACTAGAAAAAAACTAATCTGCTCGACAATCTTCCTCGATGTGGCTCAGGCCTTTGATAAAGTTTGGCATAAAGGTTTAATACATAAACGTAATAAAATGCTACCAAAACAATATGCTGACGTGTTAAAATCATATATATCGGAAAGATTATTTAGAATCAAACAGGAAGATGACTATTCTGAGCTAAGAGAAGTGAGGGCAGGTCTGCCCCAAGGGAGTGTTTTGGGGCCCATCCTCTACTTGTTGTTTACATGTGATCTGCCACAGCCAGAGAATGTGACTGTTGCTACTTTCGCTGATGACACAGCTATAATGGCGATTGGTTCGACCTTAGGTGAAGCTACCAACATGCTTCAAGATGCTAGTGATCAGATACAGCAGTGGACTGGGAAATGGAAAATTAAGCTTAATGAACTGAAATCTGTCCATATCAATTTTACAAACAAAAGGATAGAGAACAGTCTTCCAGTTACCTTAAATGGTGTTGTAGTACCATGCTCAAACACTGCCAAATATTTGGGGATGACCCTAGATCGAAACTACGATGGAAGGAGCACATCAGAAAAAAAAGGGCGGAGCTTGGTCTCAAATATAGACAACTGTATTGGCTCTTGGGACGAAATTCTCAGTTGTCAATACACAACAAAGTTTTGATATATAACCAAATTCTGAAACCAATTTGGCTTTATGGAATTCAACTGTGGGGTTGTGCGAAAGAAACAAACATTAGATGTATTCAAACCTTCCAGAATAGAGTGCTACGGAACATGGTAAGTGCTCCATGGTACATCAGAAATAGTGATATACATCGAGACCTTAGGATCGCTGATGTCGCCAGTGAAATTAAAAGGTTTGCTGCAAAGCACGAATCTAGACTACACCAGCATATCAGTGTAGAAGCTATTCAACTGCTTGACAACACCAATACAGTGAGAAGGCTGAAGAGAACTAAAACTTTTGAATTAGTGTAGTGCAGTGTGTGCAGAAATCTAGAAAGTAATATATAGTACACCAGTGGGTGACTGTATAAGTAACTTAAATTATAACATTAGATGTAAATTGATGTTTTAGACAAGTTTCAAAAAAAAAAAGTGTCAAGACATAGTAATACATAATAATATGAGAATAAGACAGACATAACAATTGACATTACATAATAATAGAATAATGACCCTAAAAATTCAATAATACATACTAATATGATAATACGAAAGACATAATAATTGACATTGCATAATAGTAGAATAATAACTCCCAAATTCAATAATACATAATAATATGATAATACATAATAATACAATAATAAAAGGCATAATAATTGACATACATAATACTAGAATAATAACCCCAAAATTCAATAATACATAATATGACAAGGATACATAATAATACAATAATAAAAAAGGCATAATAATAATATAATAAGAATAACAAATGGCAAGCATGCGATCGCCCGGGGCATGTCCCGGGCATGAAGCACAAGAAAGCGAATAAAGTTCAAGTCAATAGTACATGTCGTTTGAACGTTAGTGTAATTAATCTGAGGCCACTGGAAGTGGGCATAATTTGTGAATGGGCCTACGTAGGATGCCGTTTGCGGTGTGAACATCCGCTACGCGCACTAGGGAATCCTGACCCAAATGGACCTGAGTGACTACACCGCGTTTCCACTGCAGGGGGGGGGGAATTATCTTCCAAAATAAGGACGAGTTGTCCGGGAGCCAGGTTTTTTGACTGGAGACGCCATCTGTTGCGTTGTTGCAACTGGTGCAAATAATCCCTTGACCACCTCTTCCATATAGAGTGGGTGAATCTTTGCAGCAGCTGCCATCTACCCAAACGACCAATTTTGACTTCGGAATAGTCAGGTTCCGGGAGTGAAGTGAGTGGAGAACCAACCAAGAAGTACGCTGGAGTCAAAGGCTTGGGATCCCTAGAGTTATTTGAGATGGCAAACAAGGGGCGTGAGTTAAGGCAGGATTCTATTTGAGTTAAAATGGTGTAATACTTTTCAAACGTGAGAATGGTTCTGCCGACCACGTGCCGCAAATGAAACTTGACGCTCTTGACTCCACTCTCCCACAGGCCACCGAAATGAGGTGCTGACGGGGGAATGAAGAACCATTTGATTCCTTGGGCACTGGTAAAGTCCTGGGTAGTCTGTTCAAATTCGTTTGACTGGAGAAGTTTGTATAAGTCATGAAGTGTACTGCTAGCATGACGAAAATTTGTACCATTGTCAGAAAATATCTGTGAAGGGATGCCTCTTCGAGCTATAAAACGTCTTAAGGCTGCTGTGAAAGCGTCTGAGGTGAGATCTGAAACTAATTCAAGGTGAATGGCCTTGGTGGCCATGCATATAAATAGAGAAATATAAGCCTTTGACATCGATTTGGAATGCTGCCCGCCCTGGCATATAAATACAGGACCGGCGTAATCGACTGCACATTGAGAAAATGGCTTAGCAGGAGTAACTCGGGAAGAGGGCAATTGTCCTAATAATTGGCTTGAGCCCTCAGCACGGAATCGAAAGCAAGTGATGCATTTGTGTATTACTGAACGTATGTACGATTTATCATTAATTATCCAGTATTTCTGACGTACAGAGTACTAAGTCAATTGTACCCCAGCATGGAGTAGACAAAGGTGCTCGCCTTCTATGATTAGTTTACTGAGATGAGAATGCGGGTGGAGTATGATTTGGTGTTTGCTATCATAGGTGAGCTGGGAGTGCTGAAGGCGTCCGCCCACGCGTAATATCCCCGTATTGACCAGAAAGGGGTTAAGTGAAAGAATTTTGCTATTATTAGGAATAGAGCGTTGTGCCTGAAGTTCCTTGATTTCGATATTAAAGTGCGATCGTTGGGACTGGCGAATAAAAATCAAAAGTGTACAATGTAGCTCATGGGAAGTTAAAAAAGAAGTGTTTCTATCAGCTATGGGACGTCTGGAGTTCCGAATGACTCGAAGGCAGTAAGAAAATACACGAAGAAGTTTTGAAAGTGAAGAGTAGTTTTCAAAGTAATTAGGCGTAGATGAAGTGGCAACCAGTGTGGTTTGGACTTGTTTACGTTTTTCTTGATCAAGATCGGGATGAGTGCAGGGTGAATGGGCATCGAAAGCACTGGTGGGCCATGATGATGACTCATTGGACAACCAGGATGGACCATACCACCACTGTGGGTGACAGTGTAAAAAACGGGGTAGACAACCACGCGATAGGATGTCAGCAGGGTTGTCATGTGAGGAGACATGATGCCAGGTACCCTTTGCAGTGAGTCGCTGTATCTCTGCAACGCGGTTGGAGACAAATACTTTCCATCTGGAAGACTGCTGGTGAATCCAGTGTAAGGCGATCATTGAGTCGGAGTAAAAATACAATTCGTCAAATTTATAACACAGTGTTTACAACCTTGGAAGCCAACTGAGCCAATAAGAGACAGGCGCAAAGTTCAAGTCGGGGTAATGTTACCTGCTTTAAGGGGGCGACTCTAGATTTAGAGCATAACAAGTTTGATGAAATGCTGTGGTTTGAATACACCGTTCGCACATAAATGCAGCACGTGTAACCCTTTACTGACGCGTCGGCAAACCCATGGAGCTGAAATGAAATGATTTGGGAATTATTTAAATTCTTTACGGATCTTGGAATCTTAAAATAAGTGTCTGATATCAGCTGAGCATAAATCTCTACCCATTGATTAGATAATGAGTCTGACAGGGGGTCGTCCCAACTTGTTCCCGTTAACCACAGTATCTGCATGAAATGTTTGCACCAAAATGTAATCGGCCCAATAAGTCCTAATGGGTCATAAATTCCGGCGATAACGGATAATACCCTTCTCTTGTTAAATATCTCCACTTCGAAATTTCTTTGAAAACTATATATGAAACTATCATCGTTAATGTCCCATTGAATACCCAAAGTACGTATAGTTTGATTCTTGTTAAAGTCAAGGGAAGAGTTGGCGTGTGAAGTTATAATGGTTTGATCATTGGAAAACCACTTGTGTAAAGTAACCCCGTATTGACTTAATAACTTTGTAATGTCGGACTTCATTTGTGATAAAATGTGTGGATTATCTGAGCCGGTCATGAGATCGTCCACATAGAAATCGTTTGCGATAGCAGAACAGGTTATAGGGTGTTGAGTTTTGTTTTCCTGGGCTATTTGTGACAAACATCTTGTGGGCAGAAACGAAGCGCTTGCAGTCCCATATGTGACTGTCCTCAAGGCGTAGTGTTGAAGTGAATATGGGGGGCGTCGCGCCAAACAATTCGTTGCAAATTAGAATCTCTGGGAGTAACTAAAATTTGACGGTACATTTTTTCAATGTCCGAAATGAGGACGTATCGGTGCGTTCTAAACCGAGACATATAATCGTAAAAAGATCCTGTTGGACCGTGGGACCAACCATCAATGTGTCGTTTAAGGACAAATTATTTATTTGTTGTTTTGGCAGAGTCGTCGAAAACAACTCGCAATTTGGTGGTTATACTAGAGCCCTTAAAAACCGAATGGTGCGTTAAGTAGAATGTGTCTGACTTATTGACTGACAAATCGTAAGAATCAAGCAAAGACATGTGACCCAGAGTTAAATATTCCTGCATGAATTTACTATAGTCTTTATGAACAGCAGGGTTCTGCTTGAACTCAATTCCAGTGATTGAAATCTGCGAATAGCTCCGGGAAGAGAATCGCCCAAATGAGAGTTGTATCCCCTGCGAGGTAGGGACACCACAAATCTACCACTATTACTGTGAAAAGTGTTAGCGATAAAATGACTTTCGCATTCTGAGTCCTCAACTGAGGGAGTACGGACTGCAACGTCCTCCAATTGCCAGAAGTCTTTTAATTGCGATGAAATGGCATTGTTATCTTCGCTCGCTATAAATGATGAAACAGGTTTTGTCATGTCGACATTAAAAGGCAGGTTACCAGCGAGGATGAATCCCAATTGTGTCTCCTGTATTATGAGAAAGTGTGGGCTGTGGATGAATTTGATAGGTTCAATCAATTGTAAATTGTACTGGGCACCAAGTAATATGTCGATTTGTGAAGAAAAGTTTAGTTGCGGGTCAGCTAAGAATATGTTTTTTGGTATATTTAGGGATGAAATATTAAACGATTCTGCAGGGAGATTATTCGTAATACTGGGAAGCACAGCGCAATGCACGTACAGATTGAAATCCTTGTACAAGAATTCAGCCTTAACCTTGTACTAAAGTCAGCTTGACATAGGGAATTGTTTATACCAGTGATGGGTAGTTGAGACTTGGTTAATTTTAGACCCATGCGGCGTGCGAAACTCATGGTACAGAAGTTTGCTTGAGATCCTGAATCTAATAGAATTCTTACTGAATGCTTCCTACCGGCTTGGTCCGTTGTCATGCAGACAGCGGTGGATAACAGAATAGATTTGTTTGTTTGTAATTTGAGGGAAAATTGTTTGTTGCCCCTGTTTGAAGTGTTACTGCCTGATATGTGAATCATTGTATGATGTCGTTTAGAACATGTCCTACAAGAAAATTTGGAAGGACAGTGTGAGGGCTCATGGCCTGGACACATGCAATTTAAACAAAGTTTGTATTTGAGTAAAATGTTATTTCGCTCAAAGGGAGATGTAGCCACGAATTGTGGGCATTCAGACAGTCTATGTTTACCGCGACACAGCTGACAAATGTTATTGTTGATATGAGTATGAAATGTTGACCTAGTGAGCTCAACGGGTTTAATAGTCTTGCGATAAGGAATCTTATCGCTAACTTGTGTTCTGTTTGCTGAACTGGTCAAGGCGCCGACATTTTGCATTAATTGCCTTCTACCATTTAAAAATTTAATAAAATTGTTGAAATGAGGGGATCGCTCGTCGGATAGACTTTCCTTCCATAGTCGACATGTCTGGTTATCGAGTTTCTGCATTAAATATTGAACAAAAATAATTTCAAAAGTATTTACAGGTAAACTCAATGAATTCAAAGCGTTTACATTTGCGGTGATTTCGTCAATAAATTTTGAAATGCCAACCATGGACTCTTGCTGAATGGACTTTATGCCCAAGACATTCCCTACATGATACGCTGAGACAATTAATTTACTATCATACCTGGCCTTCAATAGCTCAATGGCTACCGCATAATTATCATGGGTGATTCGGAGAGACTTTATTACATTTAAAGCCTCGTCCCTTAGTGAAGAATGTAAATAATGCAATTTCTGGATGTCAGTCAGGTCCGTTCTGACATGTACTAACTGAAAGAACATGTTGTAATAGTGCTGCCAATCAATAATGTTGCCTGAGAAGCAGGGCAATTTAATTGGCTCTAACTAAATAGGGGATGTTTTAATTGGTGTAACTTCCACTTGATTTAATGGTTTTTTGTTCACCTCTTCTACACGTTCTAATAAATTGTGCAGCTTACACTCAATAGTGCAGAGATCATCCTCTGTCTGAACCCTGTCACTTACCGATGTGAAATCAGATTCATCAGCCTCAATTTGGGTCTGAATTTCATCATACTTTGCGGACAACTCCATCAAGTGACGAAGTCTTTAAAGCATGGTGATCATTTATTTCAGGATCGAAATTGTCCGCGAAGGTGTTTATATGCATAGGCATATGGCGAGTACGTCTGTGTGGGTATGTATAACTATGTTATGGGACAATAATACAAAAAACCACACATTAAATTAAATAACTTTCATGAAAATAAAAATTCTGACACGAGACTTACACCAGAATACACATAAATAAAAGACCTATCTAGTGGTAATTATGTAGATAAATTAATTGTTAATTTAATGTGTTAACAATTGTTAATTAATTGTTAACAATTAATTATGGTAATTATTCATAAATTAAAGAACTAAATATATGAGTTTTTTATAAAGATAGTTTTATGACCATAAAGAAATTAGCGGATGAATGAATTCGTAAGATAGCTAATAAGAGATCGAAAGAATTCAACACTACACATAAATTACAGATAATTAGATTGGGAGAATCAGTATTGCTAAAAGCACGTAATATTGGAAAAACTGAAAACAATACAGCAACTAAGTTCTTTCGCCACTGTAACGGTCCGTTTACATTATGCGAGCAGATAGGTAAAAATATGTATATTGTTGTCAATGAACAAATAAATAAAGTTATTGACAAATTCCATGCATCCCCACTTTGAAAATACTTCCAACACTAAACAATGCGAAATAATAATAACTACTTTAAATAAAGAACCTTAAAGAAAATTTTACTATAAAATGTATTGAATGAAAGGTTGACTGATCAGCTGGGGAATGTAAACAAGAGAAATCTGTTTTATATATACTGGTATATATTAATATATTATAATACTTTAACATCAATCACTCCTTGCCTCATTTCTTTACTGTAGATGAAATAATCAATTATAGCCTTTGTAGTTCTCCCTTCTGCCTCAAATGTAATTTGATGTATCTTTTTGTGTTTGAACCAAGTGTTAACCACCAACAACCCATTATCAACATCAAATTCTAAAAGCCTATTTTCATTACTATTTTTATCCTGCTCTCCTCCAAAAGGACCCACGATTCTCCTCAAAAAGGACTGTTCATAATCTTGTCCAATTCTGCCATTCAGATACCCTCCAATTATTGTCTGCTTACCCTCGTTACATACTTTTCAACAATTTTATTCAGCTCCATAAAAAATTCTTCTTTACCCTGCACATCTGACTCCTCAGTTGGTGCATAAACCTGAATAACAGTAATATCTATTTCTAAACTGAGGTCTACTGTAATTATCCCTGAATTGACTGACTGCCAAACCACTCACTTTGGTGTACACTGTACATTTCAGGTGACAGCAAAACACCAAAACCCCTTCTTGTATGCTCTTCCAGACTCACTCCAGAATTGTAGTGTTTGTAGTGATTGTTCAGCATGATTATCCCAGTTCCCTTTTTCTTCACTTTACTGATCCCCAAAAACTTTATCTTGTAACTCTTCATCTCTCTCTTCTTGATCAACATCATTTTCTGTCCAAAATGTTTCTTCATTTTGTAGGGTTTTCCAGCAAAACCATTCTCAGTTAAAAATTGTATTATTCAATTACTTGTTTATTCAAGTAAAAACAGGAATATTATTAATCTGGTTTTCTAAGATAAGGCCACAGACCGCATAAAAAGGTGTTGTGGCCTGCCAGTTGGAAATAATTGTTCTAAACAGTGGTGCCGGGTTTTGAAAATCAGTGGGGGTGCTCTAATTCACAGTCCACAACCGTGGGGGGGGGGGTCCGGTTGAATTTTGAAAAATTGACCCTCCTTAAAATGCAGTTTTATGTCTTTTTGAATGAACAACACTTGATGGTAAACATAAACTATCGTTTTATTAGGTGCTTTTTTTTCACCAATAATGAATGAGTACAAAAGCTAATCCACATAGAAGGTATACAGTTTTCTTTTTTAAATCTTTAAATCATAGAAATAGTGAAAGTAATGATAAAAAAGTAAGAAATATTACATTTTACATATATGTGAATTAAAAGGAGGGAAGCTAAACAAATAAAAATTGTGTAGCCTCTATTTGGTCTTAAGTTAAAAAACATAATAGTCTTTACGAGAATGTTCTTTCTTCTCTCTTGGAATGATGCCAAACTGAGTAAAAAGGAAAAAAATAGTTCATTTAAATTAATAAATGATAGCCTCAAATTTGGCGCTTATTGTTAGTTTATAAATAAAAGAGAAACTGTTTCAAGGTTCAATTTATTTTTCGCTTCTTGCTTATGGACATGCATGATTGCATTGTCGTTCAATTTTCCTTGTGTCATGGTGTTGCGCAGGTAACTTTTTAAACTTCTCAGGGCAGAGAAAGAACGTTCTGCTGTACATGTAGAAACGGGTATAGTTAAAGTGATCCTTATCAACTTAACCACCTCTTTAATTAATTCGTCGACGTGTTTATTTGAGGGAAAGAAGCGTACAGAAGTCTTCTGTACTTTCAACGACAAAATGTTTAGATTCACACACATCTAAAATCATATTTCTGTGCATAATTAATCTTTCAGGGTCAAAGTCATCCTTATAAAATTCTACTACAGAACTGCAATCTTTATATTAGTGATTAACTGTACTTTCACTTGTGAAAACTTACGTTTCTTATTGTCCTCGAACGTTTTGGTGTGGTGTACACCTTCCTCAGCGAGGTTTGAATACAGAGTCTGTTAATCACTGATATTAAGTGCTGTGAATGAAGAGGATGAACCATCAAAACAACTGCTATCTTTACTTTTGGAAAGAGGAAATGTTTCAATTTCTTTGAAGTGAGTCATAGCAGCTTTAGAAAATTGATCATCGAAACAGTTGATCACAATATCTAAAACCTCGAAATAAATTTTCAGGTAATAATCACGGGGGTTGGCAAAAGCAAAGGGTTGAGCGCTGTCATCAAGTCTTCGAGGAATTTTTCGAACTTTTGGAAGTTTCGGCTCTTCGACATCAAATTTGTTGGTCAATCCTAAGCAAGAGCTCCAAACTGCATCGAAACATTCATCAGTTCAAGATAACTTCAAAACCTCTCGGACACTATGAATATTGTCCATGGCTTTTTGCAGCTGTAAGAAGGAATTTTGCAGAAAGGCATTCAAAATTTCAACTGGCTCTAAAATTTGCATAAAAAGAGTAGTGACAAATATAAAGTCAAAAGAGCACAGAAATTTTAAGAAACCTTTAGCTTTAGCACCGGCATAAGATTTTTTGAGCTCGATTTCCTCAAAAAACAATATTAACTCTTCATAATTCTGCAAAATCATTTTCAACGAACTTATTCTGCAACATCACCTGGTAGGACAAAAAGCCCGAAGAGCTACAGGGTGAATGGACCTACCATCTTGGGCAGTTTGCAAAGACTCAAATATTGCTAGTTGGTTGGGGGCCCCCGCACAAAATTGATAATTTCTTTGACATTTGCAAGATAGTCTCTCACCACGGTCTCATTTTCCATTGCCTCTTGGGTCACAAAGTTCAAAGAATGTGGCAAACAGTGAACATGCATAACTCGCGGCTCAATTTCTCTGATTTTTGCTTGCAACCCTGAAAAAGCACCTGTCATATTTGCCACTCTGTCAGTAGCAATACCTCTGCATGACGTGATATCCAGAGAAAAACAAGTGAGAACATCCATTAAAATTTTCATCAAGACTTCAGCTGTAGTAGATTGTTTTGTAGAAACCTAAAAATAATTCATTAATTTGAAAATCCTCACCACTGACAAATCGAAAAGAAATTGAAACTTGCTCGTGTTGACATGCGTCACTAGTTTCATCCATAATTATCAAATGGTATTGGGAGTCTTTTAGAAACTTGATCAAATTTTGTAAGATTTTGTTAGCCATAATAGAACCTAGTTCATTTGTTATATCGTGTGAAAGCCATCTGTACTTTGTACGTTGAAGCCAAGAGGAAAAATCGGAGTTATCTTCAGGAACTAAATCTAACAATGCATGATAATTAGAATTTTCATCTGTGTGACCACGGGTTGCTAACCCCTGAACCATGAGATAACGCAGTGAAGATAACATTCTTAAGAGAGCTACTCTTGCAGACTTCATATCTCTCTCCTTACCTTTAGACATCAAAGACTGCACGTTCACACCTTTATCCATTGGACTTTTCCTAGTACAGCAGGACATATGAAAATCCGATTTTTCATGAGAAGCGAATCTTTGTAAGGCTTTGTTCCAAGAAGAAAACCCGACTTCCACGAATGCTTTTATCACATCTTCGTCTTCTTTAGTTTTTTCGCAAAAGGTCCCCTGGAGGAAATTATTTCCTTTCACACAGAACAAGACACTATATCACACTTCTCGTCGTATAAGATCCACTTATATTTGTCTTTCACTGTTTTTGAAAAGAACGCCCACCAACACCAGTTTAGTTTGTTTCTTTAGATGCAGTAGTTGAATCCGAGCCACCTGAAGTACTATCTGCTGATGACGTCGTACCCGTATCACTTTTTTTCTTTTGACAAGCGAACAATGAATTTATCCATTATAATAAAATGAATAGAGCAAACAAAGAATTAAACTAACTTACACTTTTCTCTATCTTTAAATGTATATGTGATATTTGAGGAGCGGTAGTTTCTGGAGGGGAGGAGTCGCAAGGCTGTGCTTGCATGGGCCGACGCGAGAGCGCGTCGTCAAAATTGGCATAACCCTTTAAAGAGTATGGAAAAATATGCAAAAGGAGTAAGGCCGTACCGGTACGTCATGTGTAATGTTTTTCAACAGCTGTTGTTTTTTTAATATATTTGCTCTGCGATCTCATTCACCTGTTTATGATGACGGACAAGTGTTGTGGGGAGGATGGTCAGAGCCTGGAATGGCTTTGTGGGCGGAGCGACCTGCCACAGCTGTCTTATCGCGGGAAACGCAAGTCCCGTGTAAACGGAAGTACCCTGGTAAAGTCTCTGCCCAAACCAAACTTTATATCCCCCCCACTCTATAAAAAAATTGGGCCCTACTATCATTTAAAAAATATGACGAAAGATTAGAATTTTTCCCCCATTTCTTCTTTCTTTCTTTTTCTTTTCTTCTTTCTTTCTTTTCTTATTTTCTTTTTCTTCTCCCTTTTATGCGTGGGTGCTGAGCATTCTGGGGGTGCTCGAGCACCGGAGCACCCCCGGAGTCAGCTCTAAATATGCCTTTTACTACTATAGTATAGATTTTAGAAATTCTATTACAGAGTATGCTTTATTTATCTTCCTATTTTACTTCTTCAGTTTATCCTTAGAGATTAGTCATTCTTTACCTCCAAAAAGCATATTTATCCAAATATCTTCTGTTAAACCATTTTTATCTAATAGACACATTGACTGGACACAATTATTCCATATGTTATTATTATAATTTAAATTATGCTGTGGACTGTTATTTTTATGTAGTTATAATATGTTTTTTCCTTATACATTAAAACACAGATTTCATTAATAACTGTTTCTCTGTTTCTACTCTAATATCATTATCCTTATCATATTTGTACTTAGTCTTAGTCTTTGTACTTAAGAATTAAAATTTATTATAAATTGTTTCCTCTCAGGATCTAAAAAAATATGTTTCCTTATTCCAGTGCATATATTTTCTACAGTTTGTAATTCAGAAAGTAGCCTACTCGTATTGTATTTGTTATATTATATATTCATATCTTCATAAAACTATAACAGAAGTCATGTAACAATCCCTTACCAAACAATTAAATGCAGATATAGCCACTTTTATAACTTCAACCTCATTTAAAAAAAAAAAAATTAGTCTTGTAATTGTGTTGAGTGAATAACATTAACTGCTAAATGTCACGTCTTCGCATATGCAGTATTTCAATATTTAAATTTACGGATATCTAAGTTTAATTGTTTTGAACAGTTTATTTATTTTTAAAAAATACTAAAACCTTTCTTATGAATTACATATGCTTCACATGTAAAAAACAAGTTTAACTATATTCTGTAAAATAGGAATGCAATAAGTAACTGTAACATGGAAAGTGTATAATAGGATTATGCATAGTAAGATTCTCACTTGTACGCATGTGTAACACACACACACGCATGCACACACACACACACACACACAAGTGTCACGGGCAGAGGGGAAGGGGGCTTAATATTTTTCCAAAGGTTAAATCCTGAATAATTTTTTATTTAAATTAATTTTATTTTTTTTACACAAATTAACAGTTGAATAAAAATAATAACTTAAATTCAATGCCATCAATGCCAATTTGAGGCCCAATGATTTATTTATTTATTTTTTATTATACAGTGATGAGGGTTCATGCAAGTAATGTTGATGGTTAGAATGCAGGTTTGACACGTTGTTGACAAGATTACACTGCCACAAAAATGTAAACACGGACAAAACAATAACACCCCACCTGACAAACCTTCTGTCCACTTTACTCTCATTCTTCTGAATGCATGTGTAACTGCCAGTCTATCCTGTGTCGCTTTGCCATGTTATTTTGTCCTACTTCTGTTTATTATAAAGAAGAAAGTCCAGCAAAACATTGCATTAAACTCAGGAAATGCATTATAAAACAAAATGAAGGCCAGGTTCAAATAATTCAACAGGATGATATAAATGCAGAACATCTCAATAAAAAAAAAAATAATAACTGGAACAATAATAGTGAAATGAAAGAAATATGTGAATTACCAATAGAAAAAATAAATAATATTAAGCAAACAAAAGTATTGATATAAAAAAAAGAGAAACAAAGAAATATACAGTCATTACAATGTGAAATTGAAAGTACATAACTGTGTATCAACTACATAATACATTTTTTTTGACATATCTGCTAACATGATGTTATCTATTAACCTGGCAATAATAACTTTAATCTGCTGTAACCTGGCAGTAATCTGCTGCTCAAACAGTTCTACTGAAGTTTTCCAATATTATTCTCACATTCCCAAAGTCATATCATATGTCATTTTCTGGGGCCTGTTTACCTTCTGTTCTTCATTGCATAAGCAGTTGGGAAGGCGTTATATTTATGATATGGGAAAATAAGACAATTTTTATGTTTTCATAGCTCTTACAACTTCTGTATTTGTCTTCATTCATCTCAGCATTGTATTGTGATCTATCCAACATATCTTGAGTACACCTCTAATAAATCCACATTTCAGATGCCTCTACCCTTTTAACTGCAGATTTTGTCAGGGTCCACATTTCCATCAGATAAAATCAGTCTAAAGCATTATATATTATAATTTATATATATTCATAAAGATATATCAACAGCACCACATAGACTTATAAACAAACAATTTTTTATATTTCAATATATCTAATCAACTTCTTATTATATTACTTTTAACCTTGGGCTTTTATATATTCTTTTCCATAAATTTTCAACTTAAATACAACTGATTTTTTTTTTGAGTGGCAATAGTTACAATGTATTGTAACCCCTCTTTTTTTTTTTTTTTTAGAGGTTACTAGATATTTAGAACTAGGCAGAAGGCCTAGAAGAAGCATAAAATGTGCTGGGTCCAGTGAGACGGAACTTGCAATTAAAACTCTCTATTAACAAACAAATAACTTTTATTATTTCATGTGTTTTCATAATTCACATAATTATAGTAATATTTCTTAAATCATATTTTTGTATTTTAATCATATTCATATGTCATAAATTGTTTAAATATCACAACCCCAAATATTTCAAATATCCTTTTTTATAACACCTGACAGAAAGATAACACATGATGTAACATACATACATATAGATCACAGACAAAGTACAACATATTTCTCCTTTTTTTTTCTTTTACCCGGCCAATGGTCAACCTCTATAATTATTACAATGCAATTATCCATAGAACAGTAATCAATAACAGACAACCACAATTCATAAGTTTAAAACATGCCTTGTGAACAGCCTATATGGTTTATTAAAAGGTGCAATATATGGATATAGAAGCCGGCACCCAGCTTGTATAATTTTATGCAAATTACAATTTATAATTTAAGAAAGAATCTGAATTGCCCATAATAACCAGAAAATACAATCATAAATTTAAGTGTCAGTACAGCCTGTATAATTTTATAAACATTGTAAAATCTTTCATTTTATAAAAATATAAAAATTTAAAGAAAATCTGAATTGACCATAACAGCAAGAAAAGACAATAATAAATTTAAGTGTGAGTACAGCCTGTATAATTTTATAAACATTGTAAAATCTTTCATTTTATAAAAATATAAAAATTTAAAGAAAATCTGAATTGACCATAACAGCAAGAAAAGACAATAATAAATTTAAGTGTCAGTACAGCCTGTATAATTTTACAAAAATTGTAAAATTTTTAATTTTATAAAAATATAAAAATTTTAAGAAAATCTGAATTGACCCGGCCGCTGACATGTGCCAGAGCTTGACCCAACATAAGGTAACATGTCCGGTGCCTGCATAGATCTGAACCAACAGGTGACTACCCCAGATTAAAATTTGTGAACCGGCCTAATGCAAATAAAAAAAACTCCCAACCCTTCTATGACTTAAGAAAATGATAATGTGCCAACAAAAAACGATTGTGATAGATACCAGACCAGCCTGTTACAAACTGCACTCACCTACATAACTAAAATACCGCTCCCCCATAAACTTCAACAACCCCATTCAGAATCACAGTAAAAAGTAAAGCATAAAATTAATTACCGCCAGACACATCCCAGCGAGCAGGGCCTACAATTAATCGGGAGCATAATTACATTCTGATCACAATTTTGCTGAAAGTTTGCAGCCAAAATTCTGTCCAGCTGGACATGAGCACAATGAAGTATAATTTGAGTTTTTATATGAATTGTTGAATGCACGAAACATGGTGTTTCCTGTAGAGGCCTAGTGTGAATAAGAATTGGTTAAATTTCACCTTATTTGGTCCAGATTGTTCCCCGTTGGTTACTATGGCATGGTATGCAGTTGTTCCTCCTCTGGCAGCCAGGCAACGAGAGTCTAGGTGTTTTTAAGTCATTGTGGAGGTTGTAATTACCACATACTGGGGACACATCTCCGACTGGATCGGGAACCCTGGAAATTCATAATAATTAATTGACTGACCACTAAACCATAACACACACATGCCACCTCAAACCAATCTCACTATGTTCATCATAACACGTTTAACATTTTCACTTTTGGTTTTTAAATTCCTAGATCACACACAAGCCCTCAATGCCTCATAATTGGATATAAATTCATAACGAAATATGAATGTTGTAACAAAACAGAGCACTGTAAAAAATTATTATAATGATAATAGTGAAACCTTATCCAGAGAGGGAATACAATGCTCAATAACTAGTTAACAGAAAATATCAAATATAGAAGATCAGTAAGGAACCAAATATGACTCAACAACATCAACCTTTGACTTAATTAATACTATCAAGACCCAGCCAGAAATTACCCAGTAGAATAGGGCAGTAACCAAACCAAATTTAAAATAAAGAACCCTAGTAGGCCTAAATAACTTGCAATGAGTAACCAAAGCAGATCCAATAAAGAGTACAAATTCAATAAAGTAATTGTATTAACTTTATTACACAAAATTGTATTAAACTAAAGAGAGAAAAAGGGCACAACCCCTTACACTGATAAAAGTGGTGATAAACACAGAAAAAGTGGCATAATAATAATAGTTACACAAACTATAGTTAAATAGTGTACTATTATTTATAAAAAAGTGTTCAGTTATTATTAACAGTAGGGATAAATGATTTATCATACAGACCATTGTTAAACAGTGTGAATAAATTAAAATTGTTAACTAAGTAGTATTATTAAGAATTTTGTTATAGATTATAACAGTTTTATGTTACCATCTAATTAATTTAAATTAATGTATCTCAAGGGGTCAAAGTATAACTACCATCAACCATTATAAATTGTATCATCAGATATCTGGAAAATTCACTGAATAATAAGATTTTACAGGACTAAACCAAGACATATTTAGTACCAAATTATTTGTATTTTTATAATCAATAACTATATAAACATTGTATGAACCATTAGTATATAATGATAAAATAATAAGCTAAAGGAAAATTGTAAAATCTAAAGTAATTAAGACCCCTTAATTTGGTCATATAACACTTGAACTGTACATAAGGAGCCAATCAGAATTTAAGAAATTTTGGTCAGTTCGATGACAAAAAGAAGAACTTACACTTGATTGTTAATGATGGTTGAAGACAGTTGAATAGTGCTCACAGAATGATTATGTAACTAAATTATAAAACCCAGGAACCGATTTGGAAGAAAAAATATAACCACAATAGAAGATACCGAAATTATGAACTTCCACGTATAAGTAACGTATAATACCATTATTCAAATAGACAAAATTATTAATCCAAAACGAACAATCACTGGTTACATCAATAACTCACACCACAAATAATCACTAGTGGACATTTCATAAAGTGAAACACATTATATAAGAATCAGTGAGTACAAGGAACACATTTATTTAAAATATATTGGTACAAAAACTTCCTGCATTATCAGAGACGGACGAAGGCGGCCATGATGGTGACGTCATTCTAGGACCAGCATGCTCTGCACGTAGCGGACTGAATATCGCCAGACATTTTGTTGGTCTGAATATTTTTTTAATTCTCACATTAGATTATAAGTATTAGAATTATTTGTAATGTACTCTATATTGTTGTTTATTATTTAATGGAACCTTTCGTAGCAGCCAAAAGAATTCCCACATTATATGTTTAACCCATTTTTTACTATTCAACCCTGAGATACATATCGATTATTACTAGCGTGTATATCGAATGCAAAATTCCATCAACTTGAATTAAATTGCAAAGATTAAACGATAATATTAATAAATCATTTCCACGCATTCTTATTTCTTGAAGGTAAGATATAATCAACATTTATTTTATACTTATGAAGATCAAGAAGAATGAATACTATATACACTTAACTCACTTACCGGAGATCGATGAGCGCTTACTCAAGCATAAAAGATAGAAAAAAATACAACATTTAACCTCTCCGTCTGCCACAGGAGTACCGGCTGTTGACGCAGCTGTTGTCCAGCAGTTGTTTTTGGGGTGTAAAGTTAGCAGGCCTCCTCGTGGTGCACCCTGGGTAATGCTAAATCTGCTAACAGCGATCGCCAAACGCGCCTCCAAGCGTATACTACAAAAGAGCGATCTTCACAGGACAAAAGATAATGTACAGAGCGATCGACATGAGAATTAGACGAAGACGCTGTTTAAATCACCCTTCTCAGGGCGTTGACAATCAACTCCGCATCATCTTCTGGAATGCTGGCGGATTGAGCTCTTCAAAGTTTACCGAGTTCAAGACACTAGTTTTTAAAAATGACGCAGACATTTTTATTATTGTCGAAGCTGGGGCTTCTATGGAAGCAATGCGTTTTTATGAAGTGACAGACTATAAAAATTGTATCCTAAAAAGATCTCGACAAATTGCCTCCAGTATCATTATAGGAATCAACAACAAGGTGGCAGGCAAATACCCTACCTTACATGAAATGGACGAGCTTGACAAACTTGAAGCTACCTGCATTGAAGCGTGGTCCAAAGAAACACATTTCAGGATAATTGGCCTATACAATCCACCCAATAATGTTCCAAACTTAGACCGTATAAGTGACCTCAGCAGACACCGCAACTGCATCATCATCGGTGATTTCAATGCTCACTCAACACGCTGGGGTTATAACACATCTAATCCAACCGGCAAAGCTATTGAAGACCTTCTAGACTCTACCAATCTGATACATGTGCCTACTGAGCCCACATTCTTGTCGTACGCGGGATATTTAAGCACGCCAGACCTAGCTCTAGTCAATGCTAACCTAATTTCAAGGACGAAGCTTACTCTCGCCGATGCTATGGAAGGATGTGGACACCGAGTTCTGTGCCTAGATGTCCTTAGTAAAAAACAACCTCAAAATACCCCTAAACTTTCGCGCTGGAACTTCAAGAAGACTTCTTGGGACAAGTTTACTGCGCTGACCGACGAGTTTACCGACGAATTATTGGTTGATGATAGCCTTGAAAGATCGGCCGCTCGATTCTCTGAGAGCATAATACGTGCGGCACGAGAAAGCATACCAAGAGGTCAGGTAAAAAAATACAAGCCCTTCTGGAACGAAAATCTTGACTCACTCAAACGTGAAAGAAACTGGTGTAGACGCAAAACAGAAGCAACAAAGTGCATAGAGGACCGCATAAAACTGAGAAAAGCCCAAGCTGCCCTTCGTCAAGCAATTACTAATTCCAAAAGAGAAATATACAGAACATTCGTTGCCAACTTGGACTTCAGGAAGGACGGACTCCAGGCCCATAAGTTCATCTCAAGTCTCAATAACGACAAAAGCAACCTTTATTGGGAACCAATCTCTGTGAACAATAAGCTACTAACCAGCCCCAAAATGATAGCCAACGCCCTCTGTACACACTATGCTGCTGTGAGCAGATTAACAGTCACCTCAAACGAGAGAAAAAGCACCTCAATCAAGGACAAGCAAATGTGCCCAACGGCTGATGAATGGTCGGTATTCTACGAAAGTTTCTCACCGGAGGAACTAGAACTAGCACTTGCTTCTCTAAACAAAGGGAAGTCGGCAGGCCCCGACAAGATCTTCCCAGACTTTCTACGTCACCTGGGCCCATCAGCGAAAAACACGTTTCTTAAACTTATTAACCTAACATGGAGAAAGGGTTTGCCGCAGCAGTGGAGAAAAGCTGAAGTGATACCACTACTAAAGAAAGGAAAGCCAGCAAATGACCTTAACAGCTACAGGCCGATCTCCCTCACCAGCATCTGCTGCAAAACCGCGGAAAAAATGGTTGAGCGTAGGCTCAGAGAATTCCTAGAGAAAAAGGGGGCCATCAGTGAAAACCAAGCTGGTTTCCGCAAACACCGATCGACGACTGACCAAATAATCAAATTCACTTAGTCAGTGAAAGATGGTTTTCACAAAAAACAATCAACCCTTGCTGTCCTCGTTGACTTCAAAGCTGCCTTTGATAAGGTCTGGCGTCAGATGCTTATAAAGAAAGTTAAACTGTTGGGAATAAAAGGCAACATGCTAAAGTGGATCCAAAGTTTCCTGTCACAGCGACTCATAAGGTGTAAATTCCTTAACACGACATCTTCTTACAAACAACTGATACAGGGTCTGCCACAGGGCGCCGTCGTAAGCTGTCTTCTCTTCAACCTGATGATCGACGATCTAGAGGACTACATACAGAAATCGCCAGGAGTGTCATGCCTTTTTTTTGCCGACGATGTTATTATATGGGCCACCAGCAGTAAAATCAAAGCACTCGAAGACGCCCTTAACAAGGCTATGACGCACCTAGAAGAATGGGCTACAGCGAATAAAATGGAAGTGAACTCCAAGAAAATGGTCACCCAGCTATTTACAATGTCAACTAAATCCCACGCAGTCAATATAACCTACAAAGGCAGCACTATTCGTCAATCTGCTCTCTCGATGTACCTACGAATTGCTCTAGATACTAAGCTTATGTGGAAAGATCACATCAAATCTACCGCTGAGAAAGCCCAAAAACGGAATAACTTGCTAAAGAGGCTGGCAGCGACCAAGTGGGGAGCCACTCAGGATGTATTGGCCACTGCCTACAAAACGTATGTGAGACCGGTAATGGAGTACGGAAGTGAAGTTATCTCTTCAATAAATAAGGCCAATCTAGCCAAATATGATGTCGTTCAAAATAACGCACTAAGAACCATCACTGGCGGGGCCAAATCAACCCCTATCACCGCTATGCAGCTGCAGGCTGGAGTTGAACCCTTGAAAGCAAGGAGGGACAAAAACACCCTAAATTTCTGGGAAAGAGCGAAGAGAGTGGACGGAAAATTCTGGAATAACTACAAGCCTGCAACAGAGCGCCTCAAAACGCAAGTTACCCCCATGACTCACGCTCAAGCTTTAAGAGAAAAGTACCATCTCCCGCTAAATGATCCAGCGCCTATCCAGAGCTATTCAACAGTTGCAGCAGCCCTACCAGGATACCGAATGGACCTCATAAACCTGAACGCCAGAAAGAACGAATCGAGCCCTCAGGAACTAAAGGCATGTGCTCTAGAAACCATCAACACCTTATACCCACCGAACAACTGGCTGCACATTTACACCGATGGCTCTTACATTCCAGAGTTAAAAGGAGCTGGAGCAGGGTGGCACTGCGGCTTGTTCGAAGGATTTACTGCAGTGGGCACAAATGCCAGCAACTATGACGGGGAACTATGTGCAATCTATGAGGCTGCCAATGCCCTACAGACCTCTGACCATCCCCCACAAAAAATCGTTTTCTTAATTGACTCACAAGCGGCCATACTGGCAATAAGCAACAATGCTCCAACTGACTGCTTGCGCACGGTCCAATGTCGCACCATGCTTGAGAAACTGATAAAATGTGAATGGCATGTGTGGCTGCAATGGGTTCCTAGCCACGTAGGCATCCTGGGAAACGTAAGAGCAGACGATTTGGCCAAAAAAGGAGCTGAAGCAGACCAACCAGTGGCCCCTATGACCTTGAAAGCTGCAAGAAACTTAATTAGCCGCTCCATAAGCAACCACACCAGAGAGATGATGAAGGAGCTGAGTGCAAACAAGAGATGGGAATGCCTGGCATATCAAGGTCCAATCTCCAGAAATCTAGAAAGATCGGAAGCGGTTGCAAGATTCCGACTAACAACTGGCCATGACTACCTACAAAGCCATCTGCACCGCATCGGGGTAGCAGAAGACAACAACTGCCCCCTATGCCACTCAGGCATGATGGATGGTGAACACCTGATGACGTGCATTGATCTCTCTGATACACCCCTGGATCCTGTTCATCGCTACTGGGAGGCTTGACGTCGCATGGCTGAGAGGCCAAGGACAGGCGTTGGATAAAGTAAAGTAAAGTAGTAAGCTGTTGTTCAGGTCCGACTGACTGAGCCTGTATCGTTTTGTGTCAGGCAACACAATTACTCGGTCAAGTCATCACGCTGCCATGTGCGTAGGCACGGACCCCGTGAACAATAAATCACCATTCTTAATAAATTATATTTTTACACAGACTGCTGGTTTCTCAAAAAACCGGCACAGTATACAATTTTATTTCTGTTTCTTTCTTGTTTTCTCTTAATATTATTTTATTACCTCTACAAAGGGTCTGAAAATTCTTTATTTCTCTTGAAGTTTCTTTGAATCAATGTATTATATCACATCCTATTTTTGGAAAATATGATATATGCTCTAGTATTTTATGAATTTTGTAATATTTGATTTTACAGAAAGTTTTTTTCTTTGAAAGCTGCCAATTATTTCTTTCTAACAAGAATTCCCAAATTATATTGATCTGCTTCATGGTTTAGACTGTGAATGGATCTTCATAAATTCTCTTCCGTCTCTTGTATAATGAAAATCATCTGTTTATTGTAAAGTATCAGATGTAGAGGTACGGGTTCTCCCAGTAAAATCATATATTGTGTTTTTTTAATAATGCATTACACTGTTTTTAAAATATCAAACATTCACCATTAATACACCTTACACCACAAATTTAACCAAAAATATGTGCTCTATCATAAGCCATGTCCTCAAGAGAAGCATTCACATGGAAATGATAAAACGTCAAAACTATTAGTCACTGATTGGTTTCACTGATAAAAATATTAATTATAAATATATCACTACTGACTCGGATCACTAATTTTTTATTGGTAAAAAATTAGTGATCTGAGTCAGTAGTGATATATTTACAATTAATTAATCAACGCACAAGTCATGGACAACAAAATCCATGATAAAAATATGTTACAAATTTGGTGATCATGTTGTTTAGAATTGTTAACATAAATGATTATGTTTTGTCTATTGGTACTTCCATAGTAGTGAAAACAATGATTGTTTGCAATTATCTCTACTGAATTCTTTCTGCAGTAATGAATACAACTTGATCTATAATATGATGTAATTTGGCATTCTGGTTAGTTACTTCCTGTGTTTCCTTCTAAACATTTGTTGTGTTTTCCAGAGTGTGTAGTGTGTTGTAGGAATGATTTCGTACACCTTTTAATATCTGTAGACTAATAATTTTTAAAGTAATTTATTCGAAAGTTTAAAAAGACGAGTAAAAAGAAAGAGTGCAAGGAGTCAAGATGAATCATGTGGATCTTCTGAGAAGACACATTTGGATAAATTCTCCACAGTTAGGCCTGTGTCACACTATGCTACTTCTCTAGCCGCTACTAAATAGCTGCTACTACATTTTCTGGCTATTTCTATGTCACACTGTTTTTAGCTAACCGCTGTTTAGTAGTGACTAGTACAGCAAAGTACAGGTTGTGTAGGCTGGTTTGATGTTAAAAAGTATTGTGCAAAATGTTATATGTGCGTGTGCGATATGAGGTTTTGAGACTCCTGTTGCTGATTGGTGTTAAAGAGCTTTGTAAGGAGTTGCTGAGTAACATAAGGAACAAAAAGAAACACATGTGGGTTTGGGAATAGATAGACAGAAGGATTAAACTAGGTAGTTCAGTTCATAAACTAGGGATAAGTTCCAGCTCATGTAGCAACCGAGCGAAAGCAGTTTTTTTCGGGTCTCATCTCAAATACTCTATGGACGCAATGTCCCACAGACAGTCATATTTTCTATATATGTTAATGAATGTAATTATTTCATCACCCGTCCACTTTAATAAATCACTCATTGTAAATGTAGAAATAGAACAATCAAAAGGCACGATACAACAACAAAACCAAAACAAACGCCGAGACAACCATGTAGTGACACAGGATCCGCTACTTTACTGCTACTGCATTGTCTGGGCGACCAGGACGCTACTCGGTAGTGGCTAGTGAGTCCGGGGCTCTCAAGGCCGGCTACTGGCTACTTAGCAGCCCCAAAAGTTGAACATGTCCAACCTCTCTGGCTACTGATTTTTCACTTGCCGGCAGGCACTGGTAGCTGCTATTAACTATGTCACACTAGGCTACTTAGTAGCAGCTACGCGAGTAGTGGCTAGTGAAGTAGCATAGTGTGACAGAACCTGTAAGAACCATGTGAAAGAAATGATAGTGATTGTTTAAAAATATTTTAGAAGGGAGAATGAAAACATTAAATCAGCAGGGAAGCCTCTGTGATTTACAATAAAGTAGTAGAGTGTACAATGCAAACTTTAAAAGTAAGTAAATCAACAGTAAATTAAGCCTGTATAGCATGCACAGTACAGTACTTTGATATAGGATATGAGTTCATAAATTTATAACTAATATGCTTACTTGCCCCAATATATGTGAAGCAATACTGTCTGAAGGACTGCTGGATGTAGCATGGAAGAGAACTTTTCTGCAGCATATGTGAGTTTACTTTTCCTCATGCGGCATATTAATTTTTATGTGTGTCTATCAATTAAACAATTACCAGTAGTTATATATTTATGATGCTCCTTGAAAGTAATTATAAATATTTGCATAAAATGAATTAAAATCTGGATTTGTAACATTTTCAAGTAACATGACAGCTCAGTACAAGAAAAATTTTAATAACAATTAAAAGCATTGAGGTGGGTAGGTAAAAAACTAATGTATAAGGAAAACAATAGGTGTAAAACAGGAGGGAAAATGCTAGAGCATAAAAATCCTTATGCTTCCAACACCTGGTATGAATGATAGATTATACACAACTAAAGAATATCCTGGAGACTAAGGAGAGAATGGAGGAGTAGGTGGAATGTTTAACAAAAACAGTACTTCAGAAAGTGGAAGATAAATTGGAAATCAGCCAAAGATTGCAAAAAATGGATAACTTTATAAAGAAAAAGGAAAAGGCAGCAAAGGAAACTACTATACATGTATGTGTAAATAATATTAAATTTTAATATTGTTACGGCACGAATGTCGGTCTAATCTTAAACGTGTATAAGTGTAATGGGTGTAACGTGTCTTATCAATCCGTCGTCGCTTTGGAACGTAACTTACGCTGATTGTGTCCGTTGGGAACGTACGAATAACCAGGTATCGAAGTCCTTACCTGTTGTTCCCTAGGGGTGTGAAAATCCCAGGTGGCGCCAAATTGTTTAATTAAAAAAATTTTATGATGATATGGCAATCTCAACTCAGGCCGTGTGGAATTCAATTTATTCACACCTCGACTTGACCTTCTTAATCGGCCAGTAGTTCGTTGAGTTGGCTACGTGAGCGCTTGCCGTCCATACTAGTTGTTCGCTAAAACGTACACAAATTATAATACACCTTCCTAATGAAATTAAAACACAGGGGTTACACTCAGTACTTGTTTATTATTTGGTGATTACTAATTATTCAGTTTAACACAAATTATATTTTGTTTTGTAATACATTTGCACCGGTAATTAATATGAGACAATTTCTCTAGGGTTTGACAAATCGATTTTGAACGTAACAGACAGACAATGATGGCGTCTGTTGAAGTTGTACACAAATATTTTCGTACAAACGTTTGGGATTCTTGTGATTACGATAAAAGGATTATTAATGATTACAACAATAAAAATACACTACCTTACATTATTTATACTTAAATAATATAATGTGTAGCTATAACTTGTTCTTGGAGTGTAGTAAAAGTGTTTCAAAATTTCATAAACTAACAACAGGTTAATTTTACAAGTTGACAAATTTTCAGTGTCTTAGTTTTTTATTTAATCTTTGAGAGTTCAGAGACAGTTTAGTGAGAGTTCAGATTACTGTGAGAAATATTTAAAGTGAGTTTATTCGGAAATTTGGGTAATTTAAATGATACTTAACACATCAGTAGACTGGGTGTACTCAGTTGTTCTGGTAAAAAGGAATTGGGCTGCAATCATTTTCAATTGTCTAGGGCGTCTGGTATCTTTTTCAAATTAATCGGAGCAATTTATTCGTTTCTTTTTTGTTTAATTCATCTTCGACATCAGAAGGTTTCAGTCATCGTCTGCTTCCTTCTTGTTCATTTGTGGTAATTTTGTTTACTATTTTGACGTTTTAAATTAGAATTTTGATCGTTCCAGATTTGGCTTCTATTCTGCAAGAGCGTCACTTTCCGAGTAAAAAATCTAACGGAAAATTCGTAACCAACGTCTGTTGTCATGGTTACAAATTAATTCTGATTGGTTAATCTGGTCTTACAACCATTGTTATCAAATTTGAATTTTTATTCAAAACAGCTGTATATCTTCTGATTGCTTTTATTCTTCTGTCTTCTTCCCTACATATTAAATATTATCACTACTGTTAGTATTGCCTTTCAAAGATTATTTTGATATCCCATAAGGTTGGGTTCTTCAAAATATTAATGTTTATACAATTATTTTAATATTTGTTAACTATATTTCTCTTTTAATTTAAGTCCTTATTCTAACATTTTTCTTTTAATAAGATTTACAAATTATCCTTGGTTGGTTATTCGCCTTGGATTTGTTAATTTCTTTGTTGATTTCATACAATTTGTATTTATTTGTCTTTTACAGTTAGGCATTTCATAGGCCTAAGTAGCCATTGATTATATTTATTTATTTTATACCAATTATATCTCATTTTACTCTAAGTATTTTGTTTTGTTATTATAATTCCTTCGTTTATTGGTTACTGTATTTTCAATTTGTTT
Source organism: Magicicada septendecula (assembly GCA_034769895.1). NCBI lineage: Eukaryota > Metazoa > Arthropoda > Insecta > Hemiptera > Cicadidae > Magicicada > Magicicada septendecula. The sequence continues at coordinate 1,036,046,026 of CM068367.1, read as the reverse complement.
TTGTACTGATTATGTGTCAATATTATTTTCTACATCTAGGCTTGTCAATTATTTCCTAACTGATTTTCCAGTGTATATTATTTCTGTATTGATTTATCTTCTTATTTATTTAACTTGCCATTGTCAACAATATGGCTATTATTTACTATTCTTTATTACATAAAATATAACAACTAGGCCTATGGACTGTATACTTCCTTCAGCCATATCCTATTCATAAATTTAAATGAACAATCTTTACCAGTTATTAGGTAATGTTGGTTTACAATACATTTCATTCCTTTACTATTATTTTGGGTGAGAAACATCATCACTCCTTTTAAACATACTTAATCTATTATCCCTTATAACATGGGGTGTTTATTGATTGCGTTCTTAATTTCTTTACTAATCTCTCTCTCCAATCCATGGTAACACTAACTGTTTACCTTACATAGGCTTTCTCCCCTGAATAACATCGTATCCTTCATTTATATCTAATCTAAATACTATTTATAATTACTATTAACAATACAATTCTTATAAGTTCACTATTAAATCATTTAGTGTTTTATCATTGATTTACTAAGTGTTTTCTTATCTATCACTATTTTTTATCATACTATCATTTACAATATCCTTTTTTATTCATCACCTTCACTTTTAACTAATTAGTGTTTATCACTGATTTACTCATTATTTGGGGTTTTTACACTTTCACTATTGGCACTTCTTAAACTTTTTATTTTAAGTGGTTATTAGTGGGTAATCCCTATCATTACTTTTCTTTGTCACTTAGTTATTTTCAGTTTATTTCTCACTATCTCACTATCTCTCTCTTTCCTTACAAATATTATTTATACTTAATACTGTAAGTTCATGTCTTTCTAGATTTCTTACTTACATATACTTCTAATTCTGGGGTTAGTGTATTTTTATTTATCGGGTTTTTATTAATTATTAATTACATTTGTCACTTAGTCAATACTAATATTTATTTCTTATGTTGGTTATTTACTGGTTTCGTTTCCTTTATGATATTTGATTGTATCATTTCTCCCTTCCCTATTCTATACTATTTGTCTGTGTTTTATCATCTTGTTTCACTTTATTTCCTTTATAGTTGGTTTGTTCCATTTTTATTTTCATTTTTCTTCTCCTTCACTTCCATCTTGTTCCATTATTTTTGTTTTTATCTGGCCAATCTCAGGGGTTGGGTCAAAGTCATTTGTTTGTCAGTCTGTCTATAATTTTATTTAATAATCACTTTTGGTTTACCATTTTCCTCCTTCCTTCTTAATTACATTTTATCTCTTTATTCTCTTCATTATTTATTTATTAAAATATATTACTTTTTAGCATTTCTTACATACTTATAGATATCAAATATGATCTGAATTGGCGATGTTATAATATTAAATCACAATAAAAATTTTTAATCTGTTTAAATCAGACAGACAGAACAGGCATTTGGTATGATTCAATTTTTTATTTTATTTTTTGTATTCTTTTTATATAGCCTAAAGGTACCATATAATGTTATTATTTATATTCTTAAAGCGATTGATTTCGGTCACAGACTATCATCAGGTTATATAGCACATTCACAATATTATAAGAGTGTTTTATAATATTGTGAATGTGCTATATAACCTGATGATGGTCTGTGACCGAAATCGATCGCTTTAAGAATATAAATAATAACATTATATGGTACCTTTAGGCTATATAAAAAGAATACAAAAAATAAAATAAAAAATTGAATTATAGGTACCGGTACCATTAATAAAAAACAATAAGTGTAAGTATAAAATACATCACATTATCATTAGCCATTTGGTGTCTCATGTCCTGGTTTGTTTGCGTTGTCCAGTCTGGAGCCTGATGAACACCAGGTTCCTAAAATACAGCTCAGTTGTTTGCTTGGCACAAAGTGTAAGGGTGCAGTTCACGAATACATGATTTGTATACCATGGGGACATCTCTTGAATGAATTGCTCCAAACAATCGCCAGGCCTGAGGCACACTGCCATGCCCCTTTAAGGCATCACCCGCAGGGGCTTAGAGGTGTGCTGGTGTGGTCGATAGGCTCGACCGCCCGGAGGCGAGTTGTCTGTAACGATGGGGTTGCCACTACAAGGCAAATGGCTCCTGCAGTTAGGAACTTGCACACCTCACGATTTCCCATGCTCCGAGTTTCAGCCCAGCCGAGACGGCAAAGCAGGTGTTGACTGGGTGTTAAGAACAATGTACTGTCTATCTTATGATGGCAGACGCTATTTGCAACCCCAGCGTCTGCAAGCTGTAGTCTAGGGGTCTGTCTGTCTATTCCAGGCAGGATGCAAGGTGGTCAGTAAGGTTGGGGGGAATGGTTTAGAGAGGTTCCTGGGAAATTACCATGGATGATCGTCTAGCGGCGCCCAAGAGCGGCTGGGAGGTTCGGGTAAGAAGATTCGCCTGCCTCTATAAGAAATTGGCCGAACACCCTAGCGACAGTCTAGCGAAACGCAAACGCCCAGGTACTTCACACCACTCGGTCAGTCTCTACTCTCTCTCTCTCTCTCTCTCTCTCTCTCTCTCTCTTGTTCACACACACACACACACACAACTGAAAAAAATTAATTCATGTATTTTGTTGTCCAGGTCATGTTCAAATATGCCTATATCTGTATAATAATACACATTCTGCATTATAAAATAAAGTATTTTGTTTTTGGTTTATTAGTTATTTTTGTCCTGTAATAAGTAGATTATAGATCATGTACACCATACGAAGCAAATTAAAACTTTGCACCCTAATTGAAGTAAACAGCTGCTTATTGTTTTTTTCATTAGTTACTAATATGCATAACTATATTAGCTTGTGTTCTAAGAGACGTTACTCGACCCCTATACTTTACGTAAATTACACCCCATAAATTAAGATGGAAGAATAAAATGCAATTCAAAACTTTCCGGTAATCAGAACTTGAGTATTTATGATTGGCAACACCGAACCCCTCACACGCTATGACTACAGTCCCACCAAATACGATTGAAGCACACGAATTCCGCCATATTATCACGAATCGTTCTTAATGCAGTGATGGGTAACAGTCGGATTTTGCCATGTTGGCCGTCTTTGTTGGTACAATTCTAAATACAGAGATAGTCAACTTCCGTTAAATACTAAGTACAATGGAGGGGGGTGTGATTGTCCATCTCTATAGAAAAGCCCACCAATGAATTTTGTCTGAGCCTCACTGTCTGCGGTGAGCATAGGCGTAGTTCCAAAAATATATTTCGCTATGAAAATAATTTAAAATAACTGTATGAAACAGATTTTAATTTAGTACATTTTTAAAGGCAAAAAATAAAGATCTGATGCTTAAGGCAGTTTATAGACTATAGCCTATATTAACTAGTTATTTTCAAACATTCGTGGGGGTTATGTGTAAGATGTACAAAAATATCGTAAATGTTTTTATATGGTTGTAATGGATTTAAAAAATAAATGATTAGTTGGTACTAGAAGAAACCTACGTTTTAACAAAAATTTCCGTAATTAGTGTACAAAAAACGGCTGTACTTTTGAACCTGAGACCATGCTGAATCATGATTCCCTATTACCATTCTCTTCCACTATAATTCTTACGCAGTTTCCATTATTTTGTAAGAAAGAAAGTTGATATGTTCAATGGCAATTTTCCTGTTCACCTTTTAAAAGCATAATTATTATTTAGTTTCCTTTCTTGTTCTGAATTTATTGGACCGAAATTATAACCTAGTTCCCATTTACAGCACATTATTACCTTACAAAGACGAATTTAAATAAATCTAATTTATAATGAAAGAAGTACATTAAAATCCTCACTTCAACCTAATGCAATAAAAACCAATGTGCAAGTTTCTATCAATATGCAAATGATTAATTATTAGTAATTGGTTATTGTGGAATTTTATGTTGGTCTAAGTTAATGAAAAAAAAAAAAAATTGGAAGAACCACATGAAACCGATATAAAATGACTAGCCTATATTGCATTAAAAGATGTCAAAGAGTGTATTTTGCACAAAACTGATTACAGTAAGGACCTTTGTTTATGAATAGAAACAAATAAAGACTCCATTCATACTTAGGCCTAGTTTGTAGGCCTACCATTAAAATTCACTAACTGATAGATATTATTCTTCGTATTGTTTAAATTAGCAGCCATCCTTACTTTTCTTTTATAAAATTGCTAAACTGCTATAATTGTTTTTATTATTTAGACAAAGCTTTTCGTCATTACTGACATCTTCAGGTCTTAAACAACCCTTCGTTGTTTAAGACCTGAAGATGTCAGTAATGACGAAAAGCTTTGTCTAAATAATAAAAACAATTATAGCAGTTTAGCAATTTTATAAAAGAAAAATGATAGATATTATTTCATAATGTCTATTGTTATTAATAAGATTGAAATAACAAATGTATAAACAAAGTTTTGTATATTCTGAATACAAAAATTAAATATTTGACATTTATAACCTTTTACAAAGTGTATAGAAACATGTTTTACGTGGTGTAATGATTTTATATAGCAACTTCTCAGGTTTTAATAAAAATAGACACTCACAACCCACAGTTCCATGATTATTTTCATACATCATAATAAAAAACATGTTTTCATACTCTTAAAAAAAAAAAAATCAGTAGCAACATACGTTTATTATGAGAAAATATGATTAAAAATTGTAACCTCCCATTACTTGTATGTGAAGAAAACTGGTATAACATTTGGAAACAAGAAATCTTCAATTCTCTTCCTATTTGTTTTATAATAAAATAAAGTTTCTACTGCAGGTTTAAGTCCATTGCCTATTTAATTTATTATAAATAATTATGTCTGTATTTTGTTAAGTGATATTTTATTAATACATCTGCTTCCTGCTCATGGCAATGTAACTAGAGTAGGAATGCCCCCCTGGCTCATATGTGCAAATAATTTTTTTAAGAGTAGGACTAAACGTCTTTATGAGCACTTTTTATCATTGAAATTTAGTCAGAGTCTAATGAGCAATTTGGCCTAACCTAACTTACTACATCTAAGAATAACTTTATAGTGTCAGTTACCTTTATTTTAACATTAACTACATCTTAATTAGTGCAATAGCAGTATTTTTGTGTCTCACATTACACTAACTCAAAGGAATTTCTCGTTACAGTTCAAACAAATGTTGAAATTGTGTATTTCTTTTCTTTCAATTCACTTTTTATGAAAACAAGCTTTACATTAATGCTTCTAGGCTTCCTGGTATTCTATATTTTCAATAAAATGTTCAATATCCAATAGTTAAAATTTCATGGAATTGTGAAATTAACAATCCTATGACTAATGTGTGGTTATCAATCTATATTTAATTTGTCTTAAATAGAAATAAGTTGGTTCAATTAAATTTCTGAGTTCATTTGTTTTATTAATAATTTTAGTAATTTGTATTTTTGTTTATTGAATGATTCCTTATCAGTTTTTTATCTTTGTGCTGTCAGTTTTCATTTCAAAACATTGGATTTATTATTCTACATTCTATTCATCTGTAGCACTGTAAACACTATAGTCTTATAATTGTGGAGGTAGGTCTCCTTCTCTAGAAAGCTTTGTTTCAGAAACTGTCAAAGCAGTTCACTCTGTAACACTCTATAGACTTCAGTTAACTTTATTTTTGAAAAGTGCTCAAGTATGTATCATTTTATTTATGTAGGCCTATGTTTTGCTCGAGTATTTCCACCTGCTTGAATATTTCTACCAGAAAATGGATGAACATGGCTGATGAGATTAGTGACCAACCACCACAGTGATTGTAACATGTCACACTATGACTATAGAAAAGACTACCAATATATGGTGTGTTTCTATATCCAGTTAACACTATTGTCAGCTGCTAAGAAAATAAGTTGAAATAACAAGTGCATGAAACAGGCTGTAATTTTTATATATTCTTAGAGACTTAATATGAGTAATCTACTAAAGTCATTTGTTTTAAATGGTTTTTATTAGAGCTTTTGAATTTTACTTAGATTAGTCAAAGACCCAATAAGTTCTTTTTACGGTTCTCTAATTTCTTGGATTTCGTTGTCCATGACGTCTCCGTTAGTTAACTAAATATAATTACTTCTCCCTTTTTACAGTTCATCAATTTGCATTCTCACAGTCTTTTGAATTGTTCATAAAATTTCCATCTAGGATTATACCCACCCATACACTTAACATGTAACACTTTATTAAGATACAGAATTATCCCTTGTATACTCATCTTCCAATCCCTTGAAAAACTAAAAGTATCGTATGGCTCTGGAATAGGAAGTCAAAGAAAAACAGAATTCAGGTAGCAAGTTTCCATTATTTCATGAGATATATCCTAGAAGGAAATTGTAGCTTCCAGTTGTTGTTCCTGAGAAACCTTATTAAGGGGTTTATCAAAACAAACAATTACAAGCTCACACTTCTCAGCATTTGATAAAAAAGTTTTGAAAAGTGTAGGCCTACCTAACCTACAAATATATAGTTGAGTTATTGGAAATGAAATATGAAGGATTGGAGAATGTTTATTGATTAAAAATTATGTATAGGTTTTAAAATGAAATGACTGCAAATAATAGTTATTTCAATCTTTGTTATTACGTTGCATGCAAAAATATTGTTTAAATATCAATAATAAACACCTCTAAATCTCAATTTATAATAATACCATTCATTTCCAGTTACTCCAACCTCTTAGGGGCAACTGTAAACATGCGTTTTCTTTATATGTTGAAATATTGTAACAACTGTAAACTAGTTGACATTGTACTATTTTGTGCTGTGTTCTTAATCCTAACTGCAGTTTACAATTACACCTTCTGCATCTATGTGAAAAGTGAATGAAAACAGGATACTTCTGCCACTAAGTTTATTACAAATCATAAAGAAATGTTGTTCTGTTTCATAATACAACAAGTAATACAATAAAGTTTTTATCATTTTCCAAACACAGAAACATTTACAGGGAATTCATAGAAAATTTATCTGTTAATTTCTGGATTGGGCAAATCTGTCAATATTTGTTCAAAGCTTATTTTCATAATTTTCTTTTAATATAACTTTGTAGAAATGTCCATCTTTGGATTGATATCCTGTGGCATAAATTTCTCCCTCACCATTATCTACTTTCTACACAAGAAACATACTTGCAGTGAGTTTATTTCTTGGTCCTCCAGCAAAAACAATGAGAACAAATTTTCGCGGTTGAATCTTTTGCCACTCTGGTATTTGATAGTTACTTCCATGGTAGTGTCTTTCAAACCACTTATTGCGAATTAATCTTTGTTATAACCAGTCATCGCAATAAATAGGATGTTGTTTAGAATTTTTATTACTGTATGACAAAATACAATCCTCTTCTTAGATTTGTTTTTCTGTTAACATTGTTTCTGCTAGATATTTCTTCTTGCTCTTTTACTCGACATTGACTTCAGTTCTTAAAACTTCTCTGTATCTTCCAGATTTCAAGCAAGGTATCTTTTTGTATAGTGGGATCTTTAGACATCAAAGACTTTTGTGTTTTTCTAATGTCTGATGTAAATATTTCTACGAATCTAGTTAATGTTTCTGGAGTTGAATTTTGTTGTGGCATTTTTAATAAGTGTCTTCTCAACAATGTTACTTGGTGGAGTACTTATCTGAGAAGCAGACGTGACTCATCAGTAGAGTTGCTTGCAGATGAACTGAACATTTAATTTGTATAATAGCCCTACTCTTCTTATACTCATTGCATTCTTTTGGAATGAAAGCAGATTCTGAAACTTTCTTCCGACTTGAAAAATTCCTGTTGTTAAAACCAGCTATGACTTTTTTACTAATCATACCTTCTCTTCACACTTGGCCTAATAGTGTAGAAAAAACACATTTTGTCAGTGGACAAACTTCTTGTCTTTCAGTCTGTTTTTTTCCTCAGTCAAGCTTATCAATTTTTTCTCCCAAGAAATATTTTACTGAGTCAGAAACACATTTATGAATTGGTTGAATTTTATCAGTTATGTGAATTAGTGACAATTAAGCACTAACATAACAATACACCAGACTATTTATCATATGCAGAAAGAAATTTTTTTCACATCTGTTCTACACTAACATAGGCCTAACAAAATATCTGGAAATCTTTTTACATAGGTTTTTGAATAATTTAATTAATTTTGTCTTTCGTAGAATACGTTGTAAGAGTGGTGAACTCAATAGTATCTAGATTTGGTAAATTCTGATATTTAATAGTACTAAACAGAAGAGTATTTGAGTACAATTACCCCAAAATCACATTTAGATTTACCACACTGGGCAATTTTTGTGGGGTAGTTGTAAATGCAGTATAGCTTGAAACTTTTAAAAAACCTTTACAGAACATCACAAAAAGTTAATAAAGACGGTTAGATTTACATTTGTTGTTTTGGTGCAATTTCTGTCCAAAAATCAGTATACTTTCAAAGTCATACAAAACTGTTTCACAGTACATTTTAACATGAAACTTTGGTTATAAATATTAACACATGGTACGGTACCCTTATATTAGAAGCCCAGCAGCACTGCAGTTTTGAAGGGAACTTCAACAGATGATGTAATGACAATATTGATTGTCTGAAAACTAAAACCTCCCTACCATTTACAATTATCCCACCTAACCCTATAACACAATTCAACTTATCCTTGTGTTTCATACGTCCAGAGGTTTTATGTGATTAGAAACAGTTGTATATGAAACTTTTCTAATATGATTAAGAAAAGTTCAAATCAGCTGAATGTCTAAAGAAGCAATAGTTATTTGCAGAATGCTGGGCTATTAAAACAATTCTGAAAGAATTATTGCTCTTAAAACATCATCCTTTATCAAGTAACTACTGAAATCTGCTTGTTTTCAACAGCAAGCTGAAGTTCCATTATGACCTGGTGACACTACAAAAATTTCAAAGATTCACCTAGCCTTATTACACTAAACTGGGGTTGTTGATGGGCAGGATTAATGTTAAAATTACTTTGAGATGCCTGTGAAGGACCAATCGTGTTGCTGATGACTTGAAAATTAAAAAAATCCAACATCTTTCAAAAAGAACTAACCTTCCAAATGTTGACATAAAGACTCACGTTTTACACTTTTCTTACATATTATATTTTATGCCTATCTCTTGAGTTTTTGAGACACTGTGAACACATAATTTGATCCAGATAGGACACTTATGAAATAATACTAGTTGATTCAAAAAATTAAAAACAATATCTTTCTTTTTACGTATGCATTGCACTTTTCTAGTATGGAACACTAATTCACCACATTGGCAAATAATCATACTTTTTAAAGTGCAATTAATTAATATATTTCTTTAATATTTATCATAATTATTGGCACAGTACATTTGACAGATGAAGTATTGTTACCAACAGATTACAAACTTGGTACCATAACGTATTCCTGTAAACTCATTGGATGATACAAGGGAAATAACTTTTTATCATAAATCATTTTAACTGAGTTTTTTACAGTTCAGAGACTATGGGGAAAAGAATAGAAAGGAGAACAAAACTTAGTTTCTGTAGTTACTTATCATTTGTCTCAATACTTATGTCTCCCTCTTTCAATACACGCCAGTCACTTGTTTGATGCTCCGCATTGCTGGCTAGCCTAATCACCTCTTGTATGAGTCCTCTTTGGAAGATGTGTCTTCAATACTTACCTTTTGTTAGTCATGTTAATTACTATTTGTATTTGAGTAAATAAATACAAATTGTGGAACCAATTAAAAAAAGTTGAAGAAATAAAATAAAAACAATTTTAAATAAGAATTTTGTTTCTTCACTTTTTCTGTTTTGTTTTGAGTGAGCTCAGAGTGACCATACCTATCAGTCACATCTACAGACACTTCTGTCTCATCTTCTTCATGGTTGGATATAAGTTTGCTGCTGGCGTTTTTTAATGTAACTATTTCAGTTTGGAATACTTTTTTTTAATGCTTATTTTACATATTGAAAAGCTTATTACTGTAGCACTGCACCAGCAACGGTGTATTATGGCTTACTTTATAATTATTGGTGTATGGGTATAATTTTAATTTCAGTTATAAATTTGTATATGCAAAAAAGTTATTTATTTGTTCAGTTCAATTTTCTACTGCACCAATGCTCTGACATTGTGATAGTTGCCTTTTTTATACACAATTTGTTATGTTGGTAGATGGGAGCTTTAGAAACCATTTTGTTTCTTAACCTTGATGGTGATACCTATAATGTACACATTAAATTTTCTATTAAGGACAGTGCCAAGTTTGAACACTGAAATAAACAGACTAAAAAAAAGTCTGGTGATTACTATGATACACAGAAATTAAGACTATTATTAGTCAATGACAAACAAAATTATATGAATAAACTATAACACAAACAAGATTGCATATGCCAAAAATAAAGGGCCAATAGGAAATGTGCACAATGGTGACTAGGTTAATGAAATAAAACGCTTATTAGATGCATATATTTTTATTTACTTGAATTGCCCTGATATAATTCCAAAGGAACTTGTTCATGACGTGGCATCCACGATCTGGATAATCTTTTCCTGACTGGACTCTTTCTTACCAGAATAACTTGAGGAAAGCTAAAATTTGATTTAGCACTGAGATTATATGTGGTTTCTGGAGTACATTCTGTAAGATGTTTAGTCAGAAAACCTATTATACTGATTATAAAATATCCTGTGGTTACTTGTACCCATGATTGGTGCAAATGTCAACATATTATTCTGTATAATGTTACATAACTTTTTGTGTGCCAGCATCTTAGCTTGTGATGTGATTGTGATTAGATTGAATCTTAGATTGTGATGGACCTAAGAAGCCACAATTTGGTATATTACAGTTTGAGGGTAATCAGTATGTGAATAAACTTTGACATAAATACAAAAAATTTTAATTTTGAAAACTTTTTAAATTTTGGAAATTTAAGAATAACCTGAACTGAAACTTAAAGTTTACACTGTAAAATAATACATGAGATATTTATGTAGATATATGATTATCTACTTAAAATCTCTCTCTCTCTCTCTCTCTCTCTCTCTCTCTCTCTCTCTCTCTCTCTCTCTCTCTCTCTCTCTCTCTCTCTCTCTCTCTCTCTCTCTCTCTCTCTCTCACACACACACACACACACACACACACACACACACCATATAGAAACAGTTTGGTTTCCATTTAATAAAAGTTACTTGATTATGTTAAATAGTTGGTCCCCTTTTGAATGAAACCTGTTTCTTCAATTGACAGTAAGATACAATGTCACCTTCTTACCACTCGGGACTGCTTACTTGTGGCTAGCTAGTGTTTCTTCCAAAACACAATATCTGATGTCTACAATTTTTTAGATAAGGAAGGAATATGCATTATGATTAATAAGGTTAGTCATATTAAAATGCTTACAATGTACATACCTGTTTATTTAAAAAATTATATACAGTAACAAAACAATAATTACATGAATTATAGACACGTTACATGAATAACTGCTAGAAAAAATAATAAATGAACAATAATTACATGAATTATAGATATGTTACATGAATAATTGTTGGAAAAAAACTGAGAATGAACAGAGTTACAGTGGGGTCAAAAGATATATAGGATGGAGGACTACAGAGAGATATGAGACTTTGTCAAATAGGTTTGTAAAGAAAGAATTCAAATACAGAAATGAGAAGACTTAAGGGTACAGAACAAGTGAGTATTACTATCACAAACATATCATTGTAGATACAGTAGAATCCCATTAAAATGCGCCAGCTTATTACAATATCTCTTGTAAGACACGCTTTTTGTCTGGTCCCTACACATCTTTTAATGTTAATAAATTGTAATTTGAGATATAAATTTAATTACAATATACAAAGTATTATTATTCTTTAAGACTAAGAATTTATATTAAGTATGAAGGTCCAGAACTCCATGATAGTTGATAAAATTTCAACAAATCACGGAGCTTCTGTGACAAAACATTATTTTACATTACATTTCTTACCAGTTATAACACTGTATATATACTTTCTATATTCATTTGAATTAAAATTCTCATCTGTTGCCTGGCCCAATAAATTTTTTTCTGCATACCAACAAACAAACACACCGCAGCTTGAACTATCATTCTGGAAAACATGTTTAGGACATTCTTGGATTTCGTTGTCCATGACGTGTCCATTACTTAACTAAATATCTCTATTGTATTAACGACTCGGAACACCAAGTTTTTTATAAGTAAAATCATAAAGATTTACCTTAAAGCCTAAACCGGTTTTCTCCTTTAAAAGGCTTCTTCAGAGGCTGCCGTAGGTAGCGCTGTCCGTCTTGTTGTTGGCGACGGGATAGATTTTCGAAAGATCGATGCTGTGTGTGTTGGGTGAGATTTGTTCGAATAATGCGTGCGATTTGAATTGTGTCTGTTCGTTTAGGATGTCGTTTTTATTTGTTTTTGTGTGTTTGTAGATTTCTAATTGTTCTAGAGTGTCTAGTTTTCAGCCTTTTGTGTGTACGTGTAGAATGTTCATGTTATTGTCGATGTTTTTATATGTGTGGTTTGCTTCAATGAGGTGGTTTGCAAAGGTAGATTCTGTAGTGGAGTGGAGTGCCTTTGTGTGTTCAATGTATCTCTGTTTGAAGCTACGTCCTGTCTGGCCTATGTAGAATTTATTGCAATTTCAGCAATTTAGCTTGTAAACACCGGGTAGATCGAATTTGTTTTGTGCTTTGTGCGTGTGTTTTGATAGTGTGTGTTCTGTTTTGTTAGTAGTTTTGAAAGCAATTCTGTATCCTGCTTTTTTGAATTTGTGGGCTATTTTTTCAGTTTGTTTGTTGATGTATGTTAGTGTTATGAATTTGTTGTTTTCTGTCTTTGTCTGTTGTTTGTTTTGTGTTTTGTGTAGGAGTTTACTGACTGTTGTTCTGTCATATCCGTTAGATTCTGCTAGATATTTTATCGTGTTTAGTTCGTTTGTAGTCTTTTTCATTTAAGGGGATGTTGTTAAGTCTATGTATCATGGTTCTGAAAGCAGCTAGTTTGTGTTGTATTGGGTGATTGGAGGTGTTGTGTATTAGTGTGTCAGTTGTGGTTGGTTTTCTGTATATACTGAATTTGTGCCTGTGTTCTAGTTTTGTGATGGAGAGGTCTAAGAAGTTTATGGTATTGTTGTGTTCGTATTCGGCAATAAAGGTTATGTTTTTATGTATTTTGTTTATGTGCGTTAGTAACTGTTCACATTGTCTTTTGTTTCCCCTGTATAGTAATAGAATGTCATCAATGTATCTGTGCCAATATAGTATTTTATGTGAGTGTCTGTCATTGTTTGTGAGTGAATTTAATAGATAAATGAATTTATAATAAGGACTGTTGTGCCCTAGCAGATGTGGAAGCGCGCCAGCTTGTGCTTAACCTTATGTGACAGGAATCAAACCTGCCTTAAACTGTATCAACATGTGCCTGGCAAAAACTATGTCCCCTTTTATACCCCAGAAAACAGCCAAAAAGAAAACGAGAAACTCCCCAGCCCTTATATGTTAAACCCCAAATGAAATTAATATCAACCCTATTCTGAACCAGCCGGGACAGAATACCTAACATGTGATATAAATTTTGTAGTGAGTATGGTGATGAATATAGGCAATATGTGAAAATGTTTAAGTGTACAAAATATCTCTAGCACGCTCCCCCAGTGCAGCACACAATTACAAGCATTGTACTTAGTGTATGAAGTTAGGTTATTAAAGTGTTCATTAACATTAACACATAATGCTCAGAATGAATGTTCAGCAGACACACCCTATAGCAGACTGTCTGGCCACGTGGGCGCATGGTTTCAAAAGATTTAAACTGTGAATCAGGAGCACAGCTGGCCCGGTCACCCAAAAAAAAAATAAAAGAGTGCATATCACCTTAATTATGCTGAGCAAGCGTTACATCTTGAATTAGTCACACGACTCCTTTTCCGAACAGGTGCGTTTCTGATGGCTCATGGCTGATGAGGATGGAGTTCAATCAGCAAGGCTACATCTCCGGCTTAAGCGAGAACCCTGTTAATTCATAAAAATTAGAAAAGATGTTCATAATCAAATGTACACCCAAGTTCACAGGTAAATAACCTCAGAACGGGCCTTCAACCAACTCAAGATAAATGCACAAGTTTCGATAATAATTTCCTTGCAAACTGCTTAAAGAGTAAAAAGTCTACAATGGGATGATTAATTCCAAAAATAAAAAGATTTTATTAAAAGGCGTAGAGTAAAAGTCACTAGCACGCTCTCAACGCGCATCGACAGAATGCAACAGGTTAGATTACCACGTGTCGACATAATTATTGCAATTTGTCAAAAAATGATTAACTCCAAGGCACTCACAGTATTAAGAATGTTTCAATATTAATAATGTTTCCTCTACGGGTGTTCTCACAAGTTATTTTTACTGCAAAGTTAATTAAAGAGAGTCACACGAGCAATCTGATGCATGTATGAGCACAATTCCATTCCGTAACTACGCACTAACTTTAGCTTCGAATTTATATAACATTCTATAAATTTACCATGACAATGACAATTACAGTGACTCTTACAATATTATAATAATAATAAAAGAACATGGGCTATATACTGGGTAATCTTTTTAATATAGAAACTGTCGGATCGCACCCACATGCATTCGTCTTTCTCATACGGCTGCATACTTTTGTTAATTAAATTTAATCGCTTATATTATTACTGATACGCACAATAAGAGCTATGATCCTTACCGGGAAGTCTCGTAAATTTCAGCCTGCCATAGGAGTGGAAGAAATAACTGGGCAGTAAACTGTTCGGATTCCGGTAGTCGGTTGATTCTCTGAGAGCCGGGCGGTGAATGAAATCAGCTGTTACGCTGCGACAACAGCCCCACAGGCTCACCGAATGCGCGTGCCGCTCCAACGGTACCGTCCAAGGTTTGCTTCAACCGACCCTTGGTCTCACGTTATTTTACCATTAAATATTCTACAATTTTCGACGGCCGGAATTATACCGGCACACCCCCACCCCGAAAGGGCAACCCGGTTGCCCCACTCTTAAACTCGGGAGAGTACCCTGCAGTGTACCCCTTCCCAAAACCAGCTCGTGGACATCGTGGTTATGGTGGCCCAGCGGCACTTGCTCTCAGGAGAACAGAGGCTCACAACTGCGTCCATTCCCCATGCGACCCTCTCCGCTATGCCACCCCACGGGACCGCCCCAACACGTCACCCTCTCCGGTGACCATCTCCTACTCCCACCGGTCCCACTCACATACTCGTCCTAAGACCAAACAAGGTATCTCCCACCTTGATATGTGAGTGACCGCACTACTCCTCGTCCATCTCTTGGACCGACCAGCCACATGCACCCACAAGGCCTCTCCATCCTTGCCATATGGCTGGCCCACATCCCTACACAAGGGCGGACGGCCCCGCTTAGCCAGACAGAGAGGACCGCACCAAGGGCACGCGAGCATTAATCTCATCTCAACTCGTTCGAATACACCATAACTAGAGGGGGTTTACTTTTCTACAGCACCGTCTACACAACTTTCTCTCTCAACAAAAGAACACCAGGAACAACCGGAGCATGCGGCATGGCTCGACCTCTACAATGAACAACCTCAACATCAACAACTAAAAATCAAAATCCACCACTATGTACAAGGAAACAGCAGCCCACTATCTGCAGATGTGTTATTATCGTCATCAAAGGAAGGCTGTAAATGTTCTTGAATAACATGTGTTGGCACACCTTGCTCTAAAAAGTGATTTACAGAAGACTTTGCGGTGTTATCCCATCGATAGAATTTCAAATTAAGCTCATGGTTATGAGCATTAACGTATGTCACATGGATTTCTGTATCATCTTCTTTGATGTACATTCTGGCCAGACAGTTTGTATTCAGCATACTACCAAATGTCATTTTTCTATTAGTTTATTTATTTTTGTTTCGGGTCTACAAAAATTATTAAATTTGCAAATATAATAGGAAAATTTAGAGCCACTCACTGAATGGGCTGAACCCATTTTTTTTTACCATTGCAATGTGGTTGTCTTTACAAACAGCTTCCTTCCATGTGAGAAATGCTGCCACGTCCTTAAAAACAAATTCCTCCTTTAGAATAATTTGGCCATGCTCTTTCTTCAAATGTTCTATGACATGGAAATATGTTCTAAATTTCAGTGTACAATCTGAATGGGAACACGATAGGGATAAACCAGACGAATCACAGTGTTTTTTATGTTTTGAGAAGCTGAATCTATTACTGTATTGAATATTGCAATCAGAACATACCCTTGGGTATGTTATTTTAAGACATGAGATACCTGTTTGTTTTGCACATGACGATATTAAATTATCTACTTTACGAGAATCATCATATTCAAGGGAACTGTTTAACGAAGATACACTTTCCTCAACAGACCCACCATTTGTAAACAAGTATGTGAGGTGTGATTTATGGTTTAGATTGTGTGATGGTGTTACATATGAAAAAGATTTATGTATCTGTGATGTGTGAGAAACTGAAGGTGATATTACTGCTTTTGTGAATGATGGCCTTGTAATCATACTGTGTGATGTGTACGTATGTATATCTGCTCTATTTGATGCCCCTGTGACTCTGGTATGTGATGTGGAAGGGTATGCGTGTGCCCTACTTGATGTCCCTGGCTGTGCTGTGTATACGTGATGTGGAAGGGTATGTGTGTGCCCTATTTGATGTCCCTGGCTGTGTGCTGTGTATACGTGATGTGGAAGGGTATGTGTGTGCCCTATTTGATGTCCCTGGCTGTGTGCTGTGTATACGTGATGTGGAAGGGTATGTGTGTGCCCTATTTGATGTCCCTGGCTGTGTGCTGTGTATACGTGATGTGGAAGGGTATGCATGTGCCCTATTTGATGTCCCTGGCTGTGTGCTGTGTATACGTGATGTGGAAGGGTATGTGTGTGACCTATTTGATGTCCCTGGCTGTGTGGTGTGTATAGGTGATGTGGAAGGGTATGTGTGTGCCCTATTTGATGTCCCTGGCTGTGTGCTGTGTATACATGATGTGGAAGGGTATGCATGTGCTCTATTTGATGTCCCTGGCTGTGTGCTGTGTATACGTGATGTGGAAGGGTATGTGTGTGCCCTATTTGATGTCCCTGGCTGTGTGGCGTGTATACGTGATGTGGAAGTGTGTGCATATGATGTCTTTGTGTCTCTGGTATCTGATGTGGATGTCTGTGCATGTTTCCCATCTGATGTCCCTGGTGGTATGGCATGCAAAGAATTAATTATGTGTGTATTTGATGTTTCTGTGTCCGTGTGTGTCTGTTGTTTAACTGGATACGGAAATGATGTTCTGTTATGTGTGTCTGTAGTGCATGTCTGGTCTCTGTAGAAATTGGATAAATTTGTAGACCTATTTCTTGTACAGACATGAAAAACATTACCCATTAAACATTGAATCCCTCGCTGTGTGATGTGTAAGCCATCCCTGGACAGCAACTCCACAAACGGATCTCTTGAATGTAACATAAAAGACTTCCAGTTGTCTATGAATAGTCCTCCGTATCTACAAACACAAAAAAGTGGAATCACTGTGGCAGTCACAAAAAAGTAAAAATGCATTGCATTACTTAATCAACAACCTACTATGAGGGAATAAAATGCCAAAGTCATGAAAGTCAAGAGACATATTGAGCATAAAGAAGAAGTAAAATATTTATTTGCCAATAAACAGAAGTCTTTTTAAAACTATATTATCAAGAAAATTCAACTAGTATTACTGTACGAATATTAACTGTAATTTTATATGAGTTATCAGATTTTTATGATCAGAATTTGGAATTTAATAAATGATTTCTAAAACTTATTTTAACTCTTATTCCACCATACAGGTAGGAGAACAAAATTCGTAACAGCAATGATGTGGGTGCCCCATTAACACATCAAGTCTCTGCATTATCAAAAGAAACTTACACGTATAAGTTTTACCTGGTAGCCAAGCCTTGTATCAGCCGATTCAGCTTCTCTGTCTTTTCATTTATTATCTTTACTCTGTTCATTTCAGCATCTGAAATATGGCCTATACCAATTTTTTCTGCGAAACAATACACTTGACAAATGGAGTTGCACATGCTGGTTGCTTTTTAGAATTTCTTGGATAAGAGATTCATAATGTTGGATTATTTGATCTGGATGCTGACCTGCTAAAATGTTTTTAAGAATATTATAAAAATAAACAAGTATAGTACCTATCGATAAAATATTGGAAAATAATGTGCATAACACCAAAGCAATCTTACAAATCTTTTTGATCAACCATAATCGTATAAAGTAGAGCACTAATAACTGAAATATTTTATTTACAAAATTCTATGTAACTTACCACAAATCAAATTATTTGTGCCCAAATGGATTACTACGTGACAAAAGAACTTGGTTGCTTCAACCGTTAAAGTGGACACTTCTTCAACACGTATTCCTGACACCGAAAACACTGTGACTTCAAAATCATTCTGGCACTGAGTAGTCAGATGTGCATATTTTACCTGGGAGTCACCAATCATGAGGAGGCCTGGACACACCATTGTGACTGCAAATGAAGAATACTTTATTAAAACAAACACATATATTTACATCTGCCAATGGAAATTTAACCTTGCTTTTGTTTGTTTATTCCTCTTTCTTAGGGTTCAGAATACTTGATTTTAACTTACTTTTATTATGCAACAGCACTTTGTTTTGACCTGCATTACACAATATCAGAGAAGTCAAGAAAACTCGCAAACACAAAAAGAAATTGAGGTTCCATGTGAAAAAAATGGGTATTCATGTTTCATCTCCTTAATACTCATGAAACTTTTTAAACTAAATTTTAGTATTTTAAACATAAAATAATTTCAGTTTACTCAAAATAATTGTAAATGGCACAAACGTAGAACAAAGAATAAATAACTTAAATGAATATGTGGTTTCAAAGCCGATCACGCCCCAAACTTCATGAAGCTTTTGTTTTACATTACGTTTTGGTCTTTTTTAAACATAAAATACTTCTAAACTTTACTCAGTACCTGAAAACTGTTGGAAATGTCACAGGATTAATCTAGAACAATGAATTTTAACCTTAACAAAAACGCGTGGTTTCAATCACGACAGCACACATACATCCTAAAATTCATGAAACTTTTACTTTAAACAAACTGTGGGGGGGTTAACATAAAAAACTTTTAAAGCCATAAACATCAACACCATTGTAAATTAAATAAACAAAAAAAACATTAACCTACACGACACGTGGTTTCAAAGCTGATACCCATTTAGTATTTCTAAACAAACACATAATTATCTTGTTGATAGCCTCTTCGTTCACTTTTTTATATTATATATATATATATATATTAAACTTCCACTATGAACACTTACTTTTTGGTTTTGTTACCCAGACGTTTCGACGTGGTATTCGTCTTCTTCAATGGGATTTAAATACTGAATGTCTGTATAGTAACGGTTATGGGATGTAGGTGTGTGTGGTGGGGGTTGCTTGTGGGAGGGAATTGGTGCTGGGATTCGAATTTTGTGTTGGTATCAGTGTATCAAAAAGTATGTGTAATCTATAATGTAATTGTTTGTTTAATATGTTGTTTGGTTGTAGTGTGTGATATCTGTATATTTCAAATTATTCTGCTGTGTATAGTTTTCTACTTTTAGGTAAGTAGTGTAGTATTTCCATGTTGTGCTCTATGTTTGTGTAACTGTGGTTTTCGTTTTGTAAATGTGTGGCAAATGTGGAATGTATGTAGTTTATGGTGAGGGCTTTTAAATGTTCAGAATATCTAGAGGAAAAAGATCTTCCCGTCTGGCCGATGTAGAACTGGTGACAGTCATTGCAGTTTAATTTATAAACGCTTGTTTTGCTGTATGTGTCTGTGTCTTTGTTAGTATTATTTATGTGTTTCATGATGGTGTTGTTAGTTCTGTAGGCTACTTTATAATTGTGTTTCCTAAATGTGTTAGCAATTTTGTGTGTGTTGGAATTGTAGTATGTGAGTGTGACGTATTTACTGGGTTGTGTGCTGTTGGTTTTATGTGTTTTACTTTTTGTGTTTAGGATGTGTTTGTGTAGTTTGTTTATTAAATCGGGATTGTATCCATTTTTGACTGCTATATATTTAATGGTGTTGAGTTCTTCTTGGTAGTCATGTGTATTTAGGGGTATTGATGTGAGCCTATGGAGCATACAGTTGAAAGCTGCATGTTTGTGTTGAGTTGGGTGGTTGGAAGAATTATGTATGACCATGTCTGTTGTGGTGGGTTTTCTGTATATTTTGTATGTGTGTGTGTTGTTTGTTTTGGTAATTGTAATGTCCAGGAAGTTTATGCTATTGTTTTGTTCTAATTCAAGTGTGAATTTTAATTTTTGATGTATAGTGTTAATGTATTTGTGGAAATTTTCAATTTGTCTTTTGTTGCCATTGTATAGGAGTAAAATGTCATCAACGTATCTGTGCCAATATATTATTTTGTTGGTATATTTGTTATTGTTTAATATGCGTTCTTGTTCTATGGTATGTAAGAATATTTCAGCTAGTATACCTGATATAGGGGAGTCCATGGGTAGTCCATCTGTTTGTGTATAACCATGTTATTGTTTGAGAAACAATTTTGTTCAGTGATAATTTTAGTGAGATGGATGATCTCTTTAATGTGTATTTCAGGTGTGTTATTAAGTTTTAGTAACTGTTCTAATGTAGTTATAGTTTCTTTTATGGGTACATTGGTGGTGTATAGGTTTGTTATGTCAAATGAAGCTAGTGTTGAATTGTGTGGAATGTGGACATGTTGAGTTCTATTCACCAGGTCTAAATTATTTTTGACGGAGGTGTTGTTTGTTAAATTTATGTTATTTCTGATTAATTTATCTAAGTGTCTAGTTATTTTGTGTGCAGGTGCTTGTGTGTTGTTTATAAGTGGTCTGATGGGGACATTAGGTTTGTGTAATTTTGGTAATGCATTCAGTGTAGGGGGGTTTGGTTTAATTTGTTTCAGATGATGTTGTCAGGTGAGATTATGTGTTTTGGTTATTTAAGATTTTATTTATTTGTTTGTGATATTTTGGGGTGGGGTCTTTATTTAATTTGGTTATGTTGTTTTCAGTAAAAAATTTTCGATTTTGTTATTTAAATCCTGTTTTTCTATTATGACGTTTATGTTACCTTTATCAGCTTTGAGTATGGTTAGGTTGTGTTCTTGTAATTTACGTTTTATATTTTTTAGTGTTTGGATTTCGTTGTTATGGTGTTTTTGTTCGTATTGTTGTGTGTGTTGTAATTTACGTTTTAGTATAGTATCATGGTCTTTGTTATGCGTGTGTTGTATGACTACACAAACAGATGGACTACCCATGGGCTCCCCTATATCAGGTATACTAGCCGAAATATTCTTACATACCATAGAACAAGAACACATATTAAACAATAACAAATATACCAACAAAATACTATATTGGCACAGACACATTGATGACATTTTACTCCTATACAACGGCAACAAAAGACAAATTGAAAATTTCCACAAATACATTAACACTATACATCGAAAATTAAAATTCACACTTGAATTAGAACAAAACAATAGCATAAACTTCCTGGACATTACAATTACCAAAACAAACAACACACACACATACAAAATATACAGAAAACCCACCACAACAGACATGGTCATACATAACTCTTCCAACCACCCAACTCAACACAAACATGCAGCTTTCAACTATATGCTCCATAGGCTCACATCAATACCCCTAAATTCACATGACTACCAAGAAGAACTCAACACAATTAAATATATAGCAGTCAAAAATGGATACAATCCCGATTTAATAAACCAACTACACAAACGCATCCTAAACACAAAAAGTAAAACACATAAAACCAACAGCACACAACCCAGTAAATACATCACACTCACATACTACAATTCCAACACACACAAAATTGCTAACACATTTAGGAAACACAATTATAAAGTAGCCTACAGAACTAACAACACCATCATGAAATACATAAATAATACTAACAAAGACACAGGCACATACAGCAAAACAGGGGTTTATAAATTAAACTGCAATGACTGTCACCAGTTCCACATCGGCCAGACCAGACGGGAAGATCTTTTTCCTCTAGATATTCTGAACATTTAAAAGCCCTCACTACAAACTACATACATTCCACATTTGCCACACATTTACAAAACGAAAACCACAGTTACACAAACATAGAGCACAACATGGAAATACTACACTACTTACCTAAAAGTAGAAAACTAAACACAGCAGAACAATTTGAAATATACAGATATCACACACTACAACCAAACAACATATTAAACGAACAATTACATTATAGATTACACATACTTTTCGATACACTGATACCAACACAAAATTCGAATCCCAGCGCCAATTTCCTCCCACCAGCAACCCCCACCACACACACCTACATCCCATAACCGTTACTGTACAGACATTCAGTATTTAAATCCCATTGAAGAAGACGAATACCACGTCGAAACGTCTGGGTAACAAAACCAAAAAGTAATTGTTCATAGTGGAAGTTTAATATAAATATAAAAAACACATAATAATAATAATAATAATAATACTCACCAAATTCCTGAAAAATTATGTACAAGAGATACCTGTAATAAAATTAACAATATAATTTAATCCGTAAAAACAACTTTCCAAATTGATCACACGAACTCCGCCGTAACTTAGACTAGACTAGACTAATTTTTAGGGTAACACAGAAATAGCAACATCCGGTAGCAAGTTCATTTTTTTACCGCGTGTGGTCTGTTTAAGCGCTAGTTGTCGGTTGTCCATCACTGCAATAAGAAACAACGATCACTAAGAACATTTCCCATGCTCTGAGTTTCAGCACAGCCGAGACGGCAAAGCAGGTGTTGACTGGGTGTTAAGAACACTGTACTGTCTATCTTATGATGGCAGACGCTATTTGCAACCCCAGCATCTCCAAGCTGTAGTCTAGGGGTCTGTCTGTCTATTCCAGGCAGGATGCAAGGCGGTCAGTAAGGTTGGGGGGAATGGTTTAGAGAGGTTCCTGCGAAATTACTGTGGACGATCGTCTAGCAGCGCCCGAGAGGTGCGGGTAAGAATATTCGCCTGCCTCTGCAAGAAATTGGCCAAATACCCTAGCGACAGTCTAGCGAAACGCAAACGCCCAGGTACTTCACCACTCGGTCAGTCTCTCTCTCTCTCTCTCTCTCTCTCTCTCTCTCTCTCTCTCTCTCTCTCTCTCTCTCTCTCTCTCTCTCTCTCTCTCTCTCTCTCTCGTTCACACACACACACACACACACACACACACACACACACACACACACACACACACACACACACACACACACACACCTGAAAGAAATTAATTCATGTATTTTGTTGTCCGTGTCATGTTCAAATATGCCTATATCTGTATAATAATACACATTCTGCATTATAAAATAAAGTATTTTGTTTTTGGTTTATTAGTTATTTTTGTCCTGTAATAAGTAGATTATAGATCATGTACACCATACGAAGCAAATTAAAACTTTGCACCCTAATTGAAGTAAACAGCTGCTTATTGTTATTTTCATTAGTTACTAATATGCATAACTATATTAGCTTGTGTTCTAAGAGACGTTACTCGATCCCTATACTTTACGTAAATTACACCCCAAAATATAATAAATTAAGATGGAAGAATAAAATGCAATTCAAAACTTTCCGGTAATCAGAACTTGAGTATTTATGATTGGCAACACCGAGCCCCTTACACGCTATGACTACAGTCCCACCAAATACGATTGAAGCACACGAATTCCGCCATATTGTGGGCTACTAAACGCGCGAAATCCAATTGTTCATATTATGAACAAATGCACGTATGTCCTAAAAAACTGGTGTTGTTTTATGTATGTTGTTGTCAATTCATCATATGTGTATTTAAAATATAAAATATACATATACAATTAATTATACCACTCAGAAGCAACATTGACAATTATGATAGAATAGTCGATTAAATGAGCAATCACAAACAGGGTCCAAGGGGTATTAGTAAAACGACCATTACGATAACAATGTTAAAAACGGTCCATTCAAAAGAAAATTAACATACCTTCCTGAAACGCAGCTTATTTAGCATATAGAAATTACACAAAATTGTTAAATATTATGTCTTTGCGTTTGAAATAAAAAAGTTTTTAATGAAATTAACGTTAGATATGAGAAGGAATTCCAAACTTTCGTTTAACATTTTCAAAATTAATTTACACAAATATACATATTTATATAAATGAAATATTATTATTATTATTGTTATTTAATAATAGATACTTATATATTATAATACTTTTATATATTATAATATTTATATGTAAATAATTTAATAAAAACAGTTATTGTAAATTATAATTTATATTTATATAAATTTATTTATATTTATATTATAATTTATATAATTATTTATTATAATTATTAAATACTTATGTGCCTGTGTGTGCGCGCGCATGTAAATGTACATAAATTTTTTAAATTACAAACATATATTTAATTATTTTTTATAAACAAAAATATTTTTATTGTTTTTACAATGTTTCGACGATTTTGAATTATTGTCATCTTCAGACATATAATGTATAAATAAATCGTTAAATACAAATTAATTCTATTTATAAAAATTTGTAATATTATGATTTTATTTAACAAGAATGATGTAACACACACTTGCGGGCGTGCGTATTCATATATTTGTTTTAAGAACATATAAATACCCACAATTTACGCACCAAGTAAGCACGGGAGTTTCCATTTTTTATATCAAGAAAAGTTATAGTAGCCGCGCTCAAAGCGTTTCCAGGCGGAACGCTTTGATTCTCACTCAAAGGAAACCAGATGGTCTTGTCCCTAGTGTCACTCAAAACAAGCTGACAATGTTGCCAAGTTCTTCTCCCACCTATAGTGAAACAGCGTGAAATGATTCTCCTCTTCAATGTTATTATTATTATACGTATGATTAATTCATGTAGTAATAATAATAATAATAATAATAATAATAATAATACAACTCAGGACTTCACAGAAGTTTCAGTTTTAAGTAAGTAAACCTGACGTTTACATTAACTATAAAGAATAAAAATACAACAAAACCTACAAAATATAGGTCTATACCTTTTCGACATAACTTTCAAAATGATTTTCATTATTAAAATATCACAAAGCTTTGGGATAAGCAAATCCCTGCAATATCAGAAGGCTACCTATAAGGTAATAATAATAATATCAGAAAATAGTAAACCTGAGTAAAACAAGACAAAATCGCAAATAATTAATACATAGCCTGGGAGTAAACTACTCACCATTTAGTTGGAGTCGCGGTCTGAGTCATCATCACTGAGACGTTAATAGCGCAGGCACATGTTCCATCATCCCATCCCTTCTTCACGGTATCATGTGTATCGAACCAAGTTTCGTCTAGATACACAACATCATAACCCTGTGAACGCAGTTGCTGTAGTCTATGGAGGTATTTGTATCTCCAAGACACAATTCTTGATGACTCCATTATAACACGCCTCTTATTAAGTGTCCGAAATCGAAAGCCGAGCTTCTTCACAAGGGATCTTAGCATTGTTTCTTTATAAGGAAAACTTGAAATGTTCTGAAGATGGTGGAGTAGTTCGGAAATTGTGGGTGGCTGTCCTTTCTTGAAAAATTTGTAAATTTCTAAATTTGTCAATGTCGCAAACAAAATTATAAATTTTATTAAAACGCGCTCTTTTGTTACCTTGCTTCTTGGGAGTCACGGGACCTCTAGAAACAATTTTACGAACAGTCGGGCGGCTTAATTTCACAATTTTGGCTGTTTCAGTAATTGAACCCTTACCTACTTTGTTATTTACAACATATTCATGCACGTTACACACTATAGTTTGGCTCTGTTTCGAAATTGTTCTAATCGAATTTTTGATTAGCCTTCTAGTGCCTGGAGTGGCCGAGATTTCCCCGTCGTTCGAAAACTCCCCATTATTGTCACTTACATCACCACTATCACTGTTGCTAACTACATCAACAACGATTTCTTCACTATCACTATGACGATGACTCCCTTCTTCATTATCAGCGTGCTGAGGATATGGTTGTTCTCTCTCCCAAGGGCTCCACATTTAAAACACGTGAACACGGAACAACACGGAACCAAAAAATTACAACTATAAATAAAGTAAAGCAGTATTACTGTGATATTTAAATATAAATATACTATGTAAAATACTATGTGCTGTAAGAAGGTAACAAATTAATAATTCCTAAAGCAGTGGTTTCTTTGGCAACGGACTCGAAATTCAGACAAGCGGGCACTTCCGATTTCGCGCAAAGACTGGTCCACATTTCATTCAAGTTCAAAATACGGGTCTTTCACTATTGCCTGTGGCCAAAGCAACTTCCGTCTCCACGTTTGTATTTTTTTCCGTGTTCGATGTGTACTAGAACTGTTTTCTTCACAAGTAACTAATGCCAGGTTATGGAGGTTATGTACGACAATGTAACTTAAATAAAATTTGCTTTGTTAGTGTACAATAAAAGGGTGTATTTACTGGAAGTACAGAAATTATTTTCCATTTATCGCACATAATTACGGTACACAGACGATTTTTGGAGGTTGTGTCTACGTTTAACAATGCAACTTAACCTTTTAGATTTTTAAAATTAATTAGATTTAACAAAAATTTCCTTTGTTAGTGTACATTAAATTATTGTATGGATACAAGGCTGCTGTACATAACATTAAAGGCTGTATTTATTTGAAGTACCGGAATTAAAACCTAGTTCCAATTTAGAACGTAGACCTATAACCTATTTGCATATTTTATTGGGGTTTATTGGCACATATTTTATTAAAAGGGTGTATTTATTGGAAGTACAGAAATTAGTTTCCATTTATCGCACATAATTACGGTACACAGACGATTTTTGGAGGTTGTGTCTACGTTTAACAATGTAACTTAACCTTTTAGATTTTTAAAATTAATTAGATTTAATAAAAATTTACTTTGTTACATTCAAAGGCTGTATTTATTGTATGGATAAAAGGCTGTATATACATTAAAGGCTGTATGTATTCGAATTAAAACCTATCGGTACTTCCAATTTAGAACGTATAACCTAGTAGGCTACGTTATTCGTACATATTTTATTGGAGTTTATTGGTACATATTTTATTAAAAGGGTGTATTTATTGGAAGTACAGAAATTAGTTTCCATTTATCGCACATAATTACGGTACAGAGACGATTTTGGGAGGTTGTGTCTATGTTTAATTATCTAACTTAGATAGTAGGCTTCGTTATTGATGCATATTTTATTGGGGTTTATTGGCACATATTTTATTAAAAGGGTGTATTTATTGGAAGTACAGAAATTAGTTTCCATGTATCGCACATAATTACGGTACAGAGACGATTTTGGGAGGTTGTGTCAACGTTTAATTATCTAACTTAGATAAGTTAGATAGTAGGCTTCGTTATTGGTGCATATTTTATTGGGGTTTATTGGCAAATATTTTATTAAAAGGGTGTACTTATTGGAAGTACAGAAATTAGTTTCCATTTATCGCACATAATTACGGTACAGAGACGATTTTGGGAGGTTGTGTCTACGTTTAATTATCTAACTTAACCTTTTAGATTTTTAAAATTAATTAGACTTGTAGGGGTGTGCATGGCAGAACTACTTGTAGGGGTGTGCACCCACTTTATAATCATATTTTTGGTAACACTGAGAACTTTAAGCCTTCTTTTATGCTTAAACAAATTATATATACACTTAATTATAGAAAAGCAAAAAGCAAATATGTAATTCAAAAGACTAATTTGCTCTAATAAACACATGCTGAAGTTGAAAACAAAAGAGTTTTTACTTGCCTAACTAATCATTAGTTACTAATGTGACAGTTGGGGCTGCTTTTTCTGCAAAAGCTGGGGTATGTTGGATTCAAGAGTGGTTAAATTAAGTCATAAATCTGAGTGTGCGTCAAGTCTATTTCTGTGCTTGCTTTTCACTTGAGATGAAAATCCCATTTCACTCAAGATGAGGTGGGGAATGGGATGAGCAACTCCGAAAGTTCAGGATATTCATCTCTTAAAGATATCCAGAACTTTGTTAAGTCAGAATCTAAAAGTTTATGGATTTTGTTGTCCATGACATGTCTCATGTTATCACTAACTATACAAAATAATTTACTAAAAATTTAGTTTTAATCCCAGCATCACAGATGATATCACACAATTGCTCATTTAGTTTTACTGAGAACATGTTAGAACTTTCAAAATACAAGAATGGGTCTTGAATCCAATTGAATTCACTGTATCCCTCTGGGAAGCAACTTTCAATCTGGTTATAGAGAGTTAAACATCAGAGCTGGTAAAAAGCAATGGTAGAGCATGAATAACAAAAATGTACAGTTTAGACTATGTACAAACAGGTTGAATTTAAATTGTTAAAATGATATATCTTAGTTATTTACATGTAGTAGCTTTTTAAGACACAGTAAATAAATTTCCGAACCTGACTTTGCAACCCTCCAAATGCCCTCTCGGGACCCAGCAGTGGCTCATGCCCAATAGGTTAAGAAATGCTGAACTAAAGGCATGTTTGTGGAGTGAAACATAAAAGATAACCCAGACTTCTAAAATGCTCTTAGTGAAATGGGATTTTCAGGAGTAACAACACACTATTTGGTTAACAAGCACATTTTACTAATATTGTAATACCAAGTCAATTAGATAGCTTATATGTGTAGTACTCTATGTGATGCTGATCACATACTGTTAATCAGCAGCACTGCAGAATATTCTAGAGCCACACTCTTGGCATTCATCTGGAACCAGCTGAGTTTTAGAAAGTTGGTGTAATAGGTTGTGCATTCATATAGGATGATATTAGACAGCAGTTTTTAATGAAAGTGACAAATGATCAATTGTTTATTTGTGTTGTAAACTATTGTGATTTTTTTATTACTGTTTGTAGGCTATACAATGTGTCCTGGATAATTATATAAAGAGAACTGTTGTAATATAAGTGTGTTTGTTTTAGCAATTGAGAGTATCTGGTATTCAATAATTCATTCCACTGTTTTAAGTTCATAATTCTTGTCACTGGTTGTAAGAATATTATTTGCATTAATTTTCCAATTCTATGAAGTCTTCAGTAGTTTTACCACGATGAGACTCAACTTTATCACTGAAGATGCCACATCACTGAATGAGCAAAACTTTTCGTTAATAATCTCAACAAAGCATGGTTATCAGCTGAAAAAAAGTTTTAGTATTAAAAGTTTTAATCACACAAATCTATAAGGGATACTAAAAAGAAATAACATAATAATTGTATTGGACATAAAGTTATGTCCACAAAACAGATTTTGTTGGAAATAAATAAAACACAATTTGACACAAATATATTAATTTTATGAATACTTGTTTGGCACATATTACAGAAGGTTACACCATTAAATGAGTTTGCCTAAGTATAAAATTCTTGTCAGATGAAAAACGTGTACAGTCAGAATACTATTTGTTATGTACAATACAAATGATTCACTATGGGTAGCAGTGACACATAAACACTAGACATTGACACTGAATTGTACTTGTTTTGAATGATTCATTGTGTGCTACCTGACCAGAGTACAGGTATTAACCAAGAGATGTTTAGTATACTGCTGTGTAACTGCTACAATGATGAATTATAAGTAGTACTTTTTGTTTTGGTCATCAACCTTGAAAAGGATAATAGAAACTTTGTATACCATACTTCCAGCAGTTTTACATGATACATTCCTAGCACAAATAAGAAAAGTTTAAATCTGCTGATGATCTAAAGGAGTGATAGTTATTTGCAGACTGACAGGGTTATAAAATAATTCTGAAAGAATTGTTGCTTTTACAATACCATCCTTTATCACCCGACTACTCAAATCTGCCAGTTTTTCACAGAAACTGAAGTTTGATGATTTGATCCTCATGACCTAGTGATGCTCCAAACATTTCAAGGATTCTCCTAGCCTTAAAAAACTTGACTGGCCTCATTGATTGACATGATTAATGTTAAATTTACTTTGGGATACTTCCAAACATAATACAGTTTAAAATAAACAAAACAAAATTTTATTTCTAATTTTTCCAGAACTGTATACACATAATTTGATCTGGATAGAACGTGTATTAAACAATAATACTATTTGATGCAAATAATGAAAATATCCGTGTGGAGAACTATACATGACTTCCATGTTTTAAGATTTATATTTAAAATCGTTTTAGAAATGAAATATTTCTACAGAAACTACTTCTATCTTCAGCCTCAACCACAGAAAACACACACACACACACACACACACACACACACAATTCCTTTTTTCTTTATTTAATTTGAATTCAGAGTATTGGCACATATTTTATTAAAAGGGTGTATTTATTGGAAGTACAGATTTAGTTTCCATTTATTGCACATAATTACGGTACACAGACGATTTTTGGAGGTTGTGTCTACGTTTAACAATGTAACTTAACCTTTTAGATTTTTAAAATTAATTAATATTTAACAAAAATTTCCTTTGTTAGTGTACATTCAAAGGCTGCATTTATTGTATGGATAAAAGGCTGTATATACATTAAAAGCTGTATTTATTCGAATTAAAACCTATCCGTACTTCCAATTTAGAATGTATAACCTAGTAGGCTACGTTATTCGTACATATTTTATTGGAGTTTATTGGTACATATTTTGTTAAAAGGGTGTATTTATTGGAAGTACAGAAATTAGTTTCCATTTATCGCACATAATTACGGTACAGAGACGTTTTTGGGAGGTTGTGTCTACGTTTAATTATCTAACTTAGACAATAGGCTTCGTTATTGGTGCATATTTTATTGGGGTTTATTGACACATATTTTATTAAAAGGGTGTATTTATTGGAAGTACAGAAATTAGTTTCCATTTATCGCACATAATTACGGTACAGAGACGATTTTGGGAGGTTGTGTCAACGTTTAATTATCTAACTTAACCTTTTAGATTTTTAAAATTAATTAGACTTAACAAAAAACAAACAAAAAAAGTGATAAGTGAAAGGATGATTAAGTCAAAAGATGTGTATATAATGTATTTTCATTTATTATGTTAGGGTAATGTTAGTGGAATGATAATATTCTACCACTACTGTATTACAGTATACAAATGTAGTGATATATCTTGGCACAATACTATATAATAAATCTGGATAAAAGGTTCATTTCAAATAGAAAGGATAGCTGGTGTGATCAGACATAACAAATTTGTATTAGTTTTTTGAGAATGTATTCCTATCAAACTGCAATAAGCATATTTTCAAACCTTTATGGATGTGTGTCATGGAATTTACAGATTGCACCAAAAGAAACAGTTAAAATATATCTTCAATTAAACAAAAATTGGTCTTGTAATATGAGTCAGTAATACAGCAGGAACTAATCAGTTAATTGCTATTACAAAATGCCTTATTCCTTTTTCATGATGATCAGATTTTGCTATACGCCTGCATAAATAAAAATTAGGTAAATTGCTTAACTCTCAACACAAAGTATTTAAACTATTTAACATGAAAAGTTTATCATGTCACATATTCTAGTAACAAGGTAAGTTTTTGGAACAGTGTTTTAGCTGAATTTATACACTAGGAGGACACTCAGCATTTAGTTTGTGTGTGTAACTCTGGTTAATCAAAGAGAATTATTTGTGTAAATTCAAATTTAGTAATACAAATCTACTACCATAAAGGCCTGGAATGCTATGCGTTAAAGAATTTTAATTAACTTTATATGGGGAAATGGTTTACATACATTATTTCTGAAAATAATAATCCTGAAATGTAATCAGTACGTATATCAAGTTAAGTGCAATAATTAAATAGATTCTTCAACTTGCACGTTGCAAACTTCAGGTGCTAATCCTTTACATTATTTTTAATTCAACATCAATTTATGTTCGGCAACGTTAAAAAGAACATGTTATGGCCTCTGAGAAAGTACACAGTGAGTGGAAGCTGGCTTAAATGAAGGTAAACATTTTACTAAATATCACTATAATATTGACGACTCGGAACACAATAAATAGGTGAAAGCCGGTTTAGGCTGTAAGGTAAAACTTTACGTTTTTACTCTGATGAAGCCTTCCATAGGTGAAAGCCGGTTTAGGCTGTAAGGTAAAACTTTACGTTTTTACTTATAAAAAACTTTGTGTTCCGAGTCGTCAATATTATAGTGATATTTAGTTAAGTAACGGACACGTCATGGACAACGAAATCCAAGAAGTAAACATTTTATCTAATAATTAGTGTCCCGTGTTAGAAAACATGTGCAATACATATTATAAAAAGAAGGATATTGTTTTTATTTCCATGTTCCATAAGGACATGGATGGCAACAAAAATCGTGTTCGAGATAAGGGCTGATTCTGATTGTACTACCCTCAAAACATAAAGAAGTAATTTTTTGAAAGATGTCTGTGTGTAGAATTTTGTCTATGGCGAATGATAACTGCCGCAAATTCAAATATTTTTTGCATATTGTAGAGGACTCAAGGTCTGTTGATTTTGGTGAAGATCGGTTAACGAGAAGGGGTAGTTTACCTGCAACGTTTTATGTTTTAACAAGAGTAAAGTACTTAATTTTGACAAATAAAGTATCCTGAAAAGGTCATAATAATCCACTCTAGAAAGGTACATGAAATATCCATAAATGAAAAGGGGTAGGGGGATAATTTTCTATAATTTAAAATGATAGGTGAAGTGGAGGGGATAATTTTTTATATGTGTACTACGTTATCAGCAACGATGAAGTAGTTTGTTGATAAAATTCCTTTCCAGGCTGTTTGGCCGTGGTCCAATGTTTTCTGCAAAACCAGACGTTTCGGAAGTGCCATCATCAGTGAAAATCAAGTGCGCTAACGTGAGGTGGTATATATTAGTGACCACAATTCTGTGGTTGAGGCTGAAGATAGAAGTAGTTTCTGTAGAAATATTTCATTTCTAAAACGATTTTAAATATAAATCTTAAAACATGGAAGTCATGTATGATTCTCCACACCGATATTTTAATTATTTGCACAAATAGTATTATTGTTTAATACACGTTCTATCCAGATCAAATTATGTGTATACAGTTCTGGAAAAATTAGACTGGCATAAAATTTTTTTTGTTTATTGTAAACTGTATTATGTTTGGAAGTATCCCAAAGTAAATTTAACATTAATCATGTCAATCAATGAGGCCAGTCCAGTTTTTTAAGGCTAGGAGAATCCTTGAAATGTTTGGAGCATCACTAGGTCATCATGATGGATCTAATCATCAAACTTCAGTTTCTATGAAAAACTGGCAGATTTGAGTAGCCACTTGATAAAGGATGGTATTGTAAAAGCAACAATTCTTTCAGAATTATTTTATAACCCTGTCAGTCTGCAAATAACTATCACTCCTTTAGATCATCAGCAGATTTAAACTTTTCTTATTCGTGCTAGGAATGTATCATGTAAAACTGCTGGAAGTATGGAATACAAGAACAAATCAAACATTGTAAATTGTTTGATCCAAGAAACTAAAAAAAAAAAACTTGTAAACTCTGAAAACATTTGTTCTAATACAGAATTCAAATTAAATAAATAAAAAAAGGAATTGTGTGCGTGCTAGTGGATTGTGTGTGTGTTTTAATGGAGACATCTTCCCCCTTGCTCCTCAACCACTTTCAGAAAATGAACAGACAGAACAATGCCTGACCTGCAAATGGTCTTGAAACATACTTGTGATCTTGCAAAAGAAGATCAGTCCTCTGTGTGTTTTATTGATAATTAGTTAATCAATGGACATGTCATGGACAACAAAATCCAAGAATTTGCAAACGAATAATGAAAACAGAGATTAAAAACTAATAAGAAATCATTAAATAAACATAAAGAAACAAATTAGTAAAATTTATTAATGAATCAAAGGAATTCAGAAATTCAACTGATAATCACACATTAGTACATAGTGTTACTAATTTCACAAGTCCACAAAATTTGTAATTATTAAATTCCACTCTAACCCATTATTAATACTTAATCATTTGCGTGTTAACAGAAACTGCACATTGCTTTCTATTGCATTATGTTGAAAAAAGGATTTTAATGTACTTGTTTGGTTATAGGCCTACGTTAGATTGTACTGTGTTCTAAATTGGAAGTAGGTTTTAATTCCGGTACTTCAAATAAATACAGCCTTTTATCCATACAATAAATACAGCCTTTGAATGTACAGTAAGTAAGGAAATGTTTGTTAAGTCTAATTAATTTTAAAAATCTAAAAGGTTAAGTTAGATAATTAAACGTTGACACAACCTCCCAAAATCGTCTCTGTACCATAATTATGTGCGATAAATGGAAACTAATTTCCGTACTTCCAATAAATACACCCTTTTAATAAAATATGTGTCAATAAACCCCAATAAAATATGCACCAATAACGAAGCCTACTATCTAAGTTAGATAATTAAACGTAGACACAACCTCCCAAAAACGTCTCTGTACCGTAATTATGTGCGATAAATGGAAACTAATTTCTGTACTTCCAATAAATACACCCTTTTAATAAAATATGTACCAATAAACTCAAATAAAATATGTACGAATAACGTAGCCTACTAGGTTATACATTCTAAATTGGAAGTACGGATAGGTTTTAATTCGAATAAATACAGCCTTTAATGTATATACAGCCTTTTATCCATTCAATAAATGCAGCCTTTGAATGTACACTAAAAAAGGAAATTTTTGTTAAATATTAATTAATTTTAAAAATCTAAAAGGTTAAGTTACATTGTTAAACGTAGACACAACCTCCAAAAATCGTCTGTGTACCGTAATTATGTGCATTAAATGGAAACTAAATCTGTACTTCCAATAAATACACCCTTTTAATAAAATATGTGCCAATACTCTGAATTCAAATTAAATAAAGAAAAAAGGAATTGTGTGTGTGTGTGTGTGTTTTCTGTGGTTGAGGCTGAAGATAGAAGTAGTTTCTGTAGAAATATTTCATTTCTAAAACGATTTTAAATATAAATCTTAAAACATGGAAGTCATGTATAGTTCTCCACACGGATATTTTCATTATTTGCATCAAATAGTATTATTGTTTAATACACGTTCTATCCAGATCAAATTATGTGTATACAGTTCTGGAAAAATTAGAAATAAAATTTTGTTTTGTTTATTTTAAACTGTATTATGTTTGGAAGTATCCCAAAGTAAATTTAACATTAATCATGTCAATCAATGAGGCCAGTCAAGTTTTTTAAGGCTAGGAGAATCCTTGAAATGTTTGGAGCATCACTAGGTCATGAGGATCAAATCATCAAACTTCAGTTTCTGTGAAAAACTGGCAGATTTGAGTAGTCGGGTGATAAAGGATGGTATTGTAAAAGCAACAATTCTTTCAGAATTATTTTATAACCCTGTCAGTCTGCAAATAACTATCACTCCTTTAGATCATCAGCAGATTTAAACTTTTCTTATTTGTGCTAGGAATGTATCATGTAAAACTGCTGGAAGTATGGTATACAAAGTTTCTATTATCCTTTTCAAGGTTGATGACCAAAACAAAAAGTACTACTTATAATTCATCATTGTAGCAATTACACAGCAGTATACTAAACATCTCTTGGTTAATACCTGTACTCTGGTCAGGTAGCACACAATGAATCATTCAAAACAAGTACAATTCAGTGTCAATGTCTAGTGTTTATGTGTCACTGCTACCCATAGTGAATCATTTGTATTGTACATAACAAATAGTATTCTGACTGTACACGTTTTTCATCTGACAAGAATTTTATACTTAGGCAAACTCATTTAATGGTGTAACCTTCTGTAATATGTGCCAAACAAGTATTCATAAAATTAATATATTTGTGTCAAATTGTGTTTTATTTATTTCCAACAAAATCTGTTTTGTGGACATAACTTTATGTCCAATACAATTATTATGTTATTTCTTTTTAGTATCCCTTATAGATTTGTGTGATTAAAACTTTTAATACTAAAACTTTTTTTCAGCTGATAACCATGCTTTGTTGAGATTATTAACGAAAAGTTTTGCTCATTCAGTGATGTGGCATCTTCAGTGATAAAGTTGAGTCTCATCGTGGTAAAACTACTGAAGACTTCATAGAATTGGAAAATTAATGCAAATAATATTCTTACAACCAGTGACAAGAATTATGAACTTAAAACAGCGGAATGAATTATTGAATACCAGATACTCTCAATTGCTAAAACAAACACACTTATATTACAACAGTTCTCTTTATATAATTATCCAGGACACATTGTATAGCCTACAAACAGTAATAAAAAAATCACAATAGTTTACAACACAAATAAACAATTGATCATTTGTCACTTTCATTAAAAACTGCTGTCTAATATCATCCTATATGAATGCACAACCTATTACACCAACTTTCTAAAACTCAGCTGGTTCCAGATGAATGCCAAGAGTGTGGCTCTAGAATATTCTGCAGTGCTGCTGATTAACAGTATGTGATCAGCATCACATAGAGTACTACACATATAAGCTATCTAATTGACTTGGTATTACAATATTAGTAAAATGTGCTTGTTAACCAAATAGTGTGTTGTTACTCCTGAAAATCCCATTTCACTAAGAGCATTTTAGAAGTCTGGGTTATCTTTTATGTTTCACTCCACAAACATGCCTTTAGTTCAGCATTTCTTAACCTATTGGGCATGAGCCACTGCTGGGTCCCGAGAGGGCATTTGGAGGGTTGCAAAGTCAGGTTCGGAAATTTATTTACTGTGTCTTAAAAAGCTACTACATGTAAATAACTAAGATATATCATTTTAACAATTTAAATTCAACCTGTTTTGTACATAGTCTAACTGTACATTTTTGTTATTCATGCTCTACCATTGCTTTTTACCAGCTCTGATGTTTAACTCTCTATAACCAGATTGAAAGTTGCTTCCCAGAGGGATACAGTGAATTCAATTGGATTCAAGACCCATTCTTGTATTTTGAAAGTTCTAACATGTTCTCAGTAAAACTAAATGAGCAATTGTGTGATATCATCTGTGATGCTGGGATTAAAACTAAATTTTTAGTAAATTATTTTGTATAGTTAGTGATAACATGAGACATGTCATGGACAACAAAATCCATAAACTTTTAGATTCTGACTTAACAAAGTTCTGGATATCTTTAAGAGATGAATATCCTGAACTTTCGGAGTTGCTCATCCCATTCCCCACCTCATTCTTGAGTGAAATGGGATTTTCATCTCAAGTGAAAAGCAAGCACAGAAATAGACTTGACGCACACTCAGATTTATGACTTAATTTAACCACTATTGAATCCAACATACCCCAGCTTTTGCAGAAAAAGCAGCCCCAACTGTCACATTAGTAACTAATGATTAGTTAGGCAAGTAAAAACTCTTTTGTTTTCAACTTCAGCATGTGTTTATTAGAGCAAATTAGTCTTTTGAATTATATATTTGCTTTTTGCTTTTCTATAATTAAGTGTATATATAATTTGTTTAAGCATAAAAGAAGGCTTAAAGTTCTCAGTGTTACCAAAAATATGATTATAAAGTGGGTGCACACCCCTACAAGTAGTTCTGCCATGCACACCCCTACAAGTCTAATTAATTTTAAAAATCTAAAAGGTTAGGTTAGATAATTAAACGTAGACACAACCTCCCAAAATCGTCTCTGTACCGTAATTATGTGCGATAAATGGAAACTAATTTCTGTACTTCCAATAAGTACACCCTTTTAATAAAATATTTGCCAATAAACCCCAATAAAATATGCACCAATAACGAAGCCTACTATCTAACTTAGATAATTAAACGTTGACACAACCTCCCAAAATCGTCTCTGTACCGTAATTATGTGCGATACATGGAAACTAATTTCTGTACTTCCAATAAATACACCCTTTTAATAAAATATGTGCCAATAAAATATGCATCAATAACGAAGCCTACTATCTAAGTTAGATAATTAAACGTAGACACAACCTCCCAAAATCGTCTCTGTACCGTAATTATGTGCGATAAATGGAAACTAATTTCTGTACTTCCAATAAATACACCCTTTTAATAAAATATGTACCAATAAACTCCAATAAAATATGTACGAATAACGTAGCCTACTAGGTTATACGTTCTAAATTGGAAGTACCCATAGGTTTTAATTCGAATACATACAGCCTTTAATGTATATACAGCCTTTTATCCATACAATAAATACAGCCTTTGAATGTAACAAAGGAAATTTTTGTTAAATCTAATTAATTTTAAAAATCTAAAAGGTTAAGTTACATTGTTAAACGTAGACACAACCTCCAAAAATCGTCTGTGTACCGTAATTATGTGCGATAAATGGAAACTAATTTCTGTACTTCCAATAAATACACCCTTTTAATAAAATATGTGCCAATAAACCCCAATAAAATATGCAAATAGGTTATAGGTCTACGTTCTAAATTGGAACTAGATTTTAATTCCGGTACTTCGAATAAATACAGCCTTTAATGTTATGTACAGCAGCCTTGTATCCATACAATAATTTAATGTACACTAACAAAGGAAATTTTTGTTAAATCTAATTAATTTTAAAAATCTAAAAGGTTAAGTTGCATTGTTAAATGTAGACACAACCTCCAAAAATCGTCTGTGTACCGTAATTATGTGCGATAAATGGAAAATAATTTCTGTACTTCCAGTAAATACACCCTTTTATTGTACACTAACAAAGCAAATTTTATTTAAGTTACATTGTCGTACATAACCTCCATAACCTGGCATTAGTTACTTGTGAAGAAAACAGTTCTAGTACACATCGAACAGGGAAAAAAAACAAACGTGGAGACGGAAGTTTCTTTGGCCGCAGGCTATAGTGAAAGACCCCAAAATACGTTTGGCATCATTGGAGATTTTTCAGAAGCGGCTAGCTTTGTTCACATCTGTCAGTAGCAGGGGGTGCCTTCGCTAATTGGGCTATTTAACTGTTCTTTGATGCCGCCTGGAAACACATTCAGCGAGGTTACTATACGTAGATGGGTTTTTTGTAAATTTATTGAATCTAACCCATTTTTTGTAACTATATGTCATTTTCAGCCATAAAATGCACTTAATCATGGCCGAAAATGACTAGTGTCAGCTGGAAATTAAAAAAATATTAAAACATTAAAAAAAATACCATTCCGACCTTCCACTAGAGTTGGCCATGACTTAATCCATTATTCGGATCTAGCTTACGATGGTACGGCAAACTTAAACTTTCGTCTCCTCGTTTGTACTTACTTTCCGTGTCCAGATTTCTACTGAATGTTATTATTCACAAGTAACTAATAGCAGATTATGGAGGTTATGTACGACAATGTAACTTAAATAAAATTTACTTTGTTAGTGTACATTAAAAAGATGTATTTATTGGAAGTACAGAAATTAGTTTCCATTTACCGCACATAATTACGGTACAGAGACGATTTCTGGAGGTTGTGTCTACGTTTAACAATGGAACAACCTTTTAGATTTTTAAAATTAATTAGACTTAACAAACATTTCCTTAGTTAGTGTACATTAAAAGGCTGTTTTTATTGTGTGGATAAAAGGCTGTATTTATTCGAAGTACCGGAATTAAAACCTATTTCCAATTTAGAACGTATAACCTAGTACGTTATTGGTACATATTTTATTGGGGTTTATTGATACATATTTTATTAAAAGGCTGTATTTACTGGAAGTACAGAAATTAATTTCCATTTATCGCACATAATTACGGTACAGAGACGATTTTTGGAGGTTGTGTCTACGTTTAACAATCTAACTTAACCTTTTAGATTTTTAAAATTAATTAGACTTAAAAACATTTTCCTTAGTTAGTGTACATTCAAAGGCTGTAGTTATTGTATGGATAAAAGGCTGTATATAACATTAAAGGCTGTATTTATTCCAGGTACCGGAATTAAAACCTACTTCCAATTTAGAACCCATAGCCAAGTACAATCTAACATATAACCAAACAAGTACATTCAAATCCTTTTTTCAACATAATGCAATAAAAAGCAGTGTGCAGTTTCTGTTAACACGCAAATGATTAAGTATTAATAATGGGTTACAGTGGAATTTAATGTTACTACGGTCTGAATTAATGCAAATAAAATTGGAGAATCTCGTAAACATATTAAAGAATGCTTGTATATTACACACAAAATTATTACAGTACGGACCTTTGTTAATGAATAGAAACAAATAGGACTCTATACTTTAGTATGTACCAATAAAATTCACCTTGTTTCAAGTACAGTATCCATTGTATTTTCATACTCTTAAAAAAAGGCCATTAACAACATTTTAGTTACTTGTGAAGAAAACAGATATAACATTTCCAAACAAGAAATCTTCAATTCTCTCCCTATTTATTTTATAAAAACTGGAGTTTCTACTGCAGGTTTTTAAGTCCACTAACTACTTAATTTAATATACATAATTGTTCCTGATCTTGTTGGGTAACATTATATTAATACATCTACTCCCTACTCATATCTCAAACAATGTTTTTAATGGTCGGTCCTAAACATCTTTAAAATTTAGACAAAGTCTAATGAGCAATTAGACCTAACCTGAATTACTACACTACATCTAAGAATATCTTATTCGGTCATTTAGCTTTATTTATACATTTAATGCATCTTAATTAGCACATTAACAGAACTGCTGTGTCTTACAGTAACACAATACGTTACGCTAACTGTAAAGAATTTCTTGTTTTCAGTTTAAAAAAGTTGAAATTGTGTATTCTTTTCTTTTCCATTCACTTTTTGTGAAACAACCTACATTAATATGTGTACGCTTACTATATTAAAATCCAGTGTTCACTATCCAATAGTTAAAAATTTTGTGGAATTGTGAAATTAGTGACACTAATGTGTGATTATCAGTTGAATTTCTGAATTCCTTTGATTCATTAATAAATTTTACTATTTTGTTTCTTTATGTCTATTGAATGATTTCTTATTAGTTTTTAATCTTTGCGTTTTCATTATTCATTTGTAAATTGTTGGATTTTGTTGTCCATGACATGTCCATTGGTTAACTAATTATCATTAAAACACACAGAGGATTGATCCTCTTTTGCAAGATCACAAGTATGTTTCAAGACCATTTGCAGGTCAGGTATTGTTCTGTCTGTTCACTTTCTGAAAGGGGTTGAGGAGCAAGGGGGAAGATGTCTCCATTAAAACACACACACACACACACACACACTAGCAGCACACAATTCCTTTTTTTCTTTATTTAATTTGAATTCTGTATTAGAACAAATGTTTTCAGAGTTTACAAGTTTTTTTTTTAATTTCTTGGATTAATTTTTTTTAATTTTATGCAATGTGGACACACAGAGGAGTGTCAGTTTTTTATGTTTTTTCAATAAATAAAAATGAGGGGGGGAGAGAGAGAGACCAAAAATGACACATACAGAAATTTCATCAGAACTTTTCCTGATATTAAAAAAATAACTAAATAATGAATTGCAAAGAACATTAACAAAATTAATGGAAATTATAGTTATAATGTCTTGTCTAATGAGCAGGTACTAGTAATGGCTTCATATACTTCACATCTTAAATTATAAACCTATTACAAACATATTTGGTATACTCAGCTTGAAACAAACGTTCAGACCAACAAAAATGGTTTAAATGTTGCCATGCTGCATTATTAGTAGGTACTGTTGAAACAGCAGGTTGATTATAATTGTTTTTAGAACAGACTTCTGGAATGTTGTGTGCAAGTGTATTGTGTTCAAGTAGCAAGTTTCCACTACTTTATAAAACATATCCTAGAAGCAAACTTTGACATCCAGTTACTGTTGCTGAGAAACCTTACTAAGGGACTTATAAAAAAAAGAAAAACAACAATTACATGCTTGCTCTTTTGAACATCTGATGAAAAGGTTTTGTAAAGTGTACCTAACCTAAAAATGTACAATCCTCGACTTGTCTTTGTATTCCATACTTCTAGCAGTTTTACATGATGTATTGTTAACACGAATAAGAAAAGTTTAAATCTGCTGAAGGTCTAAACGAGTGATAGTTATTTCCAGACTGACAGGGCCATAAAATAATTCTGAAAGAATTGTTTTCTTAGGTCCATCATGACCTAGTGATGGTCCAAACATTTCAAGGATTCTCCTAGCCTTAAAAAACTGGACTGGCGTCATTGAGTGACTAATGTTAAATTTACTTTGGGATACTTCCAAACATAATACAGTTTAAAATAAACAAACAAAACTTTATGCCTGTCTAATTTTTCCAGAACTCCATACACATAATTTGATCTGGCTAGAACATTAATTAAACAATAATACTATTCGATGCAAATAAATAAAATATCGGTATGGAGAACCATACATGACTTCCATGTTTTAAGATTTATATTTAAAATCATTTTAGAAATGAAATATTTCCACAGAAACTACTTCTATCTTCAGCCTCAAGCACAGAATTGTGGTCACTAACATATACCACCTCACGTTAGCGCACTCGATTTTCACTGATGATGGTAGTCGATGGCACTTCCGAAACGTCTGGTTTTGCAGAAAACATTGGACCACAGCCAAACAGCCCGTGAAGGAATTTTATCAACAAACTTCTTCTTTGTTGCCGATAACGTAGTACACATATAAAAAATTATCCCCTCCCCTT
The DNA here is from genome assembly GCA_034769895.1 of Magicicada septendecula. Taxonomy (NCBI): domain Eukaryota; kingdom Metazoa; phylum Arthropoda; class Insecta; order Hemiptera; family Cicadidae; genus Magicicada; species Magicicada septendecula. Next base: position 1,036,003,140 of record CM068367.1, on the reverse strand, counting down.
CACCAATCATTTTCATTTATAGAAAATAATCCCCTCCCCCTTCAACTTCCCCCTACCCCTTTTCATTTATAGATATTTCATCTACCTTTCTACAGTGGATTATTATGACCTTCTTTTCAGGATACTTTATTTATCAAAATTAAGTACTTTACTCTTGTTAAAACATAAAACGTTGCAGGTAAACTACCCCTTCTCCTTAACCGATCTTCACCAAAATCAACAGACCTTGAGTCCTCTACAATATGCAAAAAATTATTTGAATTTGCGGCAGTTATCGTTCGCCATAGACAAAATTCTACACACAGACATCTTTCAAAAAATGACTTTTCTTCATGTTTTGATGGTAGTACAATCAGGATCAGCCCTTATCTCGAACGCGATTTTTTTTTCATCCATTTCCTTATGGAACATGGAAGTAAAAACAATATCCTTCTTTTTATAATATATATGTATTGCACTTGTTTTCTACCATGGGACACTAATTATTAGATAAAATGGTTACCTTCATTTAAGCCAGCTTCCACTCACTGTGTACTTTCTCAGAGGCTATAACATGTTCTTTTTAACGTTGCCGAACATAAACTGATGTTAAATTAAAAATAAAGTAAAGGCTTAGCACCTGAAGTTTGCAACGTCCAAGTTGAAGAATCTATTTAATTATTGCACTTAACTTGATATAAGTACTGATTACATTTCAGGATTATTATTTTCAGAAATAATGTATGTAAACCAGTTTTCCCCCATATGAAGTTAATTAAAATTCTTTAATGCATAGCATTACAGGCCTTTATGGTAGTAGATTTGTATTATTAAATTTGAATTTACACAAATAATTCTCTTTGATTAACCAGAGTTACACACACAAACTAAATGTTGAGTGTCCTCCTAGTGTATAAATTCAGCTAAAACACTATTCCAAAAACTTACCTTGTTACTAGAATGTGTGACATGATGAACTTTTCATGTTAAATAGTTTAAATACTTTGTATTGAGAATTAAGCATTTTAATAATTTCTATTTATGCAGGCGTATAGCAAAATCTGATCATCATGAAAAGGAATAAGGCATTTTGTAATAGCAATTAACTTATTAGTTCCTGCTGTATTACCGACTCATATTACAAGACCAATTTTTGTTTAATTGAAAAGATATATTATTATTGTTTCTTTTGGTGCAATCTGTAAATTACATGACACACATCCATAAAGGTTTGAAAATATGCTTATTGCAGGATAGGAATAAATTCTCAAAAAACTAATACAAATCTGTTATAAAATTATCTTGTTGTTGCATCCTCTTCCTTCACTTTATTAATTTAATAATATACTCGTATATAAAACTTTCACTAATGAACTTACTGTTGTCACTTCCCAAACGTTTCGAGATGTTGTTTCTCTTCTTCAGCGGGTGTAATACTGACTGTCGATTACAGAATAACCGTTACGGAAAAATGGTGTGTGTGGTGGGGGTTGATGGTGGGAAGCGATTGGCGCTGAGGTTCGAATTGTGTGTGTGGATCAGTGTGTCGAATAGTGTATGTGATTTATAATGTATTTGTTCATTTAATATGTTGTTTGGTTGTAGTGTGTGATATCTGTATATTTCAAATTGTTCAGCTGTGTTTAGTTTTCTACTTTTAGGTAAGTAGTGTAATATTTCCATGTTGTGTTCTATGTTTGTGTAACTATGGTTTTCGTTATGTAAATGTGTGGCAAATGTGGAATGTATGTAGTTTGTGGTGAGGGCTTTTAAATGTTCAGAAAATCTAGAAGAAAAAGATCTTCCCGTCTGGCCGATGTAGAATTGTTGGCAATCATTACAATTTAATTTATAAACCCCTGTTTTGCTGTATGTGTCAATGTCTTTGTTAGTATTATTTATGTGTTTTCTAATGGTGTTGTTGGTTCTGTAGGCTATTAATAGTAATTAATTAATTAATTTTGTTTGTAATTAATTAAATATGTGGTTGTAATGTTTATATCAGTACTTCTAAAGACTCTCAATCTGAAAGTTTTAATTTGTTAGACATTTTTATTAGATAACATGATGTGTAATGATGATATAGTATGTATTCAGTGTAACATGATAAAATTGTATGTCTGGTTTATCATGTATTCACATTTGGTGGTTGGTTATTTACTATAGCATCTGAATTGAAAAGTCTTGAAATTGAATTATAAGAAAATAGTAATCATAATAACTCAGTAAGGGCATTGTAAACCTAGTTGAATCTTCGCCTCCTGAAGTTGTCTTTCAAACAGTTTGTACCCATTGGAACAACTTTCTAATTGTGTAATTCTCTAATTCAAGGATCTGGGTCCACAGGCCTTCCAACATTTCTTTTACATTAAGAGTTTTTCAGGAGGATACATTCTCAAGCGTTTCTCTCAAATATGACGACTGCATGTTTATTATTTTTGTTGTGGTGAAGCTGCAGTAGCACTGGGATGTCTTTTTTTTTTAAAGAAAGTCGTTGCTCTTGTCATTAGTTTAGATCAACAGTTTCTTTCCATCTGAAATTAGGATCTGTTAAAAAGTAAAAATTTTTCATATACGTATGTTCTTACATTACATTTAATTGGTTAAAACTCAACTCAGATAGCGCTTGGAATTTGTACTGTGATGAATTGATTAACTCAGTTGTCACAAACACTGAAAAACTGGCATATATTTATTGTTTTGAACGTGCTATCCTGGTAGAATCATATAATTTATTTTACCTTCATTTATTTGTAGAACAAATCATGTTGAAACATGACAAATTTACCAGTGGAAGGTGTAATGGGAATACCAATCACAGAGAAATATAAAGAAGATTAATTGGTATAGAGACAGCGGGACACAGTGATCAAAAACAAATACTTGAATCATAGTCATTCATCTCCCAGCCATGTAATCCAATTTAGAATTTTAAACACTCTTAAGAAATATGCCAAATAATTAACATTCTAGTTAATTGTCATTTGGTTAGATGATGCCCTATTGTATACTAATAATGTGGTAGTATAACTTTAAGAGTATCTGGACTACCATGGTTTGCATGAGACAGACAGAACCTATAGTGTATTTTCTTTGTATTGGATTTGTTCTCAAAGTTTGGCTCAGAAATGAAGCAAAAAACAGTTTTTATAATTTTTACAGTTTTGAATATTTGGACTTGCAGTTTTTGCACAATTTGTGATTATAAAATGGTCCAAAGGAAACTACATGACTACTAACTAACACAACATAGGAGCTTACTTAGTTTCACCTAATTTGTATTCTAGGGATATTGAATTTGAAAGTGAATTGTACAAAGAATTTGTTGTCAATCTGAAGGTAATACAAATGAGAGCAGCTTAAAGAACAAACAAAAAGTTTATTTTGGTTGACAAAAAACAGCAAAGTACATAATACAAAAACAGGTATAACAAAATGAAAAGTATTGTGAGGAAGCAAAAATTGAATTGAAATTAAAACATGTAAAATGATCAAAAACAGAAATAAAGAAATGATTAAAAATGTAAAACATTGGTTAATCAGAATATGTATGAACAGGATACTGAAATCAGTGGTAGTTTTACAACACTGAGATACTGGAATGACATGGGTTATGATATATAATGTATGAATGTTTTTAAATTTCTAAGGTGGGTGTGTAAAGTACTGGCAGTAATATACACATGCTTTGTATGTATCCCAACATAGATAAACAGCTATTGTTTCAGTCTGTAAGTAACCACTGGTTCACACTGATAACCACTGAGGCAGAAATAGTGACTCAACCTCTTTTACTATACATCTGTTTCAATATATCTGTTACTGGGAGTGGCATGCAGTTGGCTTCTGTCAAAGGGTACTAGTTTCAAATACACCTTTCATTAGCGGGCAATATTTTAGAAATGGAATAAACATAAACAAAGATATAAATAAATAATTTAATAAGTTAAACAAAACAGGTAAAAATAATTAAGAAAAGACAACAAATAAAATAAGTGAATAAGTAAGAAAACTTTACTTTAATTTGTGTATATTAGTGCATCCTCGTGTCACCTAGCTAAAGGAATTTCACATGTTGAAAGCATCATAGAAGTATCTCTGACTTTGCAGCTCATCTAGTAAGCCTTTTTCAATTGATAATAGGGAAAGTTTGGAAAGCCTATTATCACACTGGGTATTGCACAGACATCTTTTAGGTGTTTAAAACAAGAGAAGGTGCACTCGACAGTGGAAGTGCTCACTGGTATTGTTGATACTAAACAACATAATTTATATGTTTCTGGAATGCTTCTTCTGCTGAACATGTTTGTTTCAAGATATCCATCATTTTAGTTGTTTGAAAAGGCTGTAAACTGACACTATTTCGCTCTGCAAATTTCCTAAATTAAATTCTTGGATTTCGTTGTCCATGACATGTCCGTTACTTAACTAAATATAATTATTTCACTACGACTTGGAACACAAAACTTTTTATGTAAAAACCTCTGAAGAAGCTTTTTAAAAGTGAAAACCGGTTCAGGTTATAAGGTAAAACTTTTACGTTTTTATCATAAAAAGTTTTGTTTTCCTAAAAAAAAAAAAAAAAAAAAAAAAAAAAACTAACATAATTTAAGTGACAAAAAGAAGTTATAAGAAAATTGGGCTTTGAAGCACAGAAATTTGTTTGAATCTAACAGTTCAAGAAAGTGCAGCTAATCGAGGTCCTGAAATCTCACCTCCATTTATCTAATCATAGTTTAAATAATTTTACTGTAGGGATGCATATATTTGCTTTTTGGATTTAATGAGCATCTTCAGAACATCTCTCCTTAGTAGTTTCCAACTTATTGTCTTCTAATTTTTTATACAACTTCAAAATTGTCCCTAGAATCTCTGAGGTGAGGTGATAGAGTCTCTTTTCTATTCTTGATATATTGATTTAAATGGAATAAATCCTATTGTAGTCCCAAGCCACGTGTTTGTTAACCAAATACACTGTACTCACCGTCTATGGCTTTTTTCCTTGATGTTTTTTCCAGTTTACATGTTTCAAGGCGCTTGCCTCATCATCAGAACTTATAAAATCAATCTATGTCATAAATAATGACATTTGTCAAAATATTAAAAACACAATACGGCAATTAAACTATTTAATTGCCGTACATAAAAAATTTATGTACATAGTTTAATTGCCGTATTGTGTTTTTAATATTTTGACAAATGTCATTATTTATGACATAGATTGATTTTATAAGTTCTGATGATGAGGCAAGCGCCTTGAAACATGTAAACTGGAAAAAACATCAAGGAAAAAAGCCATAGACGGTGAGTACAGTGTACTTGATATATTGTTTCAAGTCAGACGTTTTGGTTTGAAGAATGTTGAAAAGAGTGTCAGTGACAGAAAAAATATGGCTGACTGAAAACTTAAAGTAAAATGCAAAATCGAAATCCTTCAGTCATTCAAAAACACAGCATTTAGCAGTTATGAAAGAGTCAGGGTCCCTTGGTTCAGATTCGGATTAAAATTGAGACCAAGGAATGGTGTGTGATCATAATTTTTGCTTAAAATGATGTCACCATTGCGTATATGGTGAATAGTCACTATGGTAAATATTTTCTTGTAATATACTGTTATGACGGTCTCGCTGATCGTCATATGGTACAGTGGAAAACAAATACAGACACCAGTGAAATCACAAATCAACAGCTTTAATTAATCACAAATAACAATTTATAATCAACATCATTCTCCTGTACAGTAATTCTAGTTAAATTTGTCCACACACAATAATAATGTCAAGTATTACAGTTCCACACTAAATGTAACACAATAACACTTCACCGCAATACTTCGAACTGCACTTGAATAAATCACCACTTACAACTGACTTCTAAGCGGCAGCTGTCGCCTATGTATAGCCTGCAGGGTTCCAGACCAATGTTCCATAACATGCGTCCTTAACAAGCACATGAAAACTAGAGTATACTTGAGTGCGGCCTTGGCAGAAACATGTACCTGCTCAGCTAGCCTAGAAATGGGTAGAACGACACTCACAACTGTTCCATATAGTTCCATCGTTACAATACAGTATGTGGAGTTATAATGCAAGCCTTCTCTATCTCTCCCCCCTCTCTCTCTGTAATGATATCAACTTGTCAATTAATTTCATATAAACCTCTTATAAAGATTTATAATCAGACCTCATCATTTACTTCCAAAGTGACCTTGGCTTTATTATTTCCAAAGTAGTACAGATAATTTAACATACAGAAAATACATTTTATTGTTTAGAACAAAGCCTTTTCCCACTTTTGTCCTTTCATCCTTCACTTCCGAAACAGTTCTACTCAGTTTCTCACTATATAATTAGTGATTCAGGCTCTCCTAGTGACAGGCTGCTACTACTTTGAGTTTTTGTAGATAGCAGGGAGTGTTCCATTTAGTAAATACTTAGTTCACCTGTTGGTCCTTGTTCTAGTAATGTGTCCTGACCCATTCATCTCTTAGTAGTGTACTATTAAATTGGTCACTTGAACTACATCGTTTACTAAATAATTCTGCAGTTTTTTTTTTGTTCAATAGACCTACACATTTTAATTTTCTTGGCTTTAATGTTTCACCTATTCTGTAACGAGGCATTGTCAAGCTACTGAGGATGGGTCATTATAAAAAGGGTTAAACACTTGGTACTGAGAGAAATAAAATGTGTGATAAACACATTTTTTTTAATTGTAATTATAATAAATTATAATTAAATATAATTATTAATAATTAATAAACAAGAAAGTTGTTATTAACACAAAAGTTTACAAGCAAAATTACATAGTGTATATATTACTTTTTTATTTTAGTATTTGAACTGTTCAGTGACAAGCGTCTCAACTCTCAGTAATTTGCTTTATTAATTTAATTTTTATAAATTTTATACATTTTTATAAATTTTAAACCCACACTCGATTGACTCTATAAGTTTCCATAATTTTGAAAAGTAATGTTCTGAGTATATATAGAAAAATTATGAACTATATTTTCAAGTAATTTAGATGTTATTAAGTATGGTCAGTATTAGTAGATAGATAAATAATATATTAGTACGGATGTAATGGAAAATTATAGTATAGTAGTATTTATAGCTGTAGCAATAAAATTTATCTATAAATGAAAATGATTGGTGAAGGGAAGGGGATAATTTTTTATATGTGTACTATGTTATCGGCAACAAAGAAGTAGTTTGTTGATAAAATTCCTTCACGGGCTGTTTGGCTGTGGTCCAATGTTTTCTGCAAAACCAGACGTTTCGGAAGTGCCATCGACTGCCATCATCAGTGAAAATCGAGTGCGCTAACGTGAGGTGGTATATGTTAGTGACCACAATTCTGTGCTTGAGGCTGAAGATAGAAGTAGTTTCTGTGGAAATATTTCATTTCTAAAATGATTTTAAATATAAATCTTAAAACATGAAAGTCATGTATGGTTCTCCATACCGATATTTTATTTATTTGCATCGAATAGTATTATTGTTTAATTAATGTTCTAGCCAGATCAAATTATGTGTATGGAGTTCTGGAAAAATTAGACAGGCATAAAGTTTTGTTTGTTTATTGTAAAGTGTATTATGTTTGGAAGTATCCCAAAGTAAATTTAACATTAGTCACTCAATGACGCCAGTCCAGTTTTTTAAGGCTAGGAGAATCCTTGAAATGTTTGGACCATCACTAGGTCATGATGGATCAAATCATCAAACTTCAGTTTGCTGTGAAAAACTGGCAGATTTGAGTAGTCACTTGATAAAGGATGGTGTTGTAAAAACAACAATTCTTTCAGAATTATTTTATGGCCCTGTCAGTCTGGAAATAACTATCACTTGTTTAGACCTTCAGCAGATTTAAACTTTTCTTATTCGTGTTAGCAATACATCATGTAAAACTGCTAGAAGTATGGAATACAAAGACAAGTCGAGGATTGTACATTTTTAGGTTAGGTACACTTTACAAAACCTTTTCATCAGATGTTCAAAAGAGCAAGCGTGTAATTGTTGTTTTTCTTTTTTTTATAAGTCCCTTAGTAAGGTTTCTCAGCAACAGCAACTGGATGTCAAAGTTTGCTTCTAGGATATGTTTTATAAAGTAGTGGAAACTTGCTACTTGAACACAATACACTTGCACACAACATTCCAGAAATCTGTTCTAAAAACAATTATAATCAACCTGCTGTTTCAACAGTACCTACTAATAATGCAGCATGGCAACATTTAAACCATTTTTGTTGGTCTGAACGTTTGTTTCAAGCTGAGTATACCAAATATGTTTGTAATAGGTTTATAATTTAAGATGTGAAGTATATGAAGCCATTACTAGTACCTGCTCATTAGACAAGACATTATAACTATAATTTCCATTAATTTTGTTAATGTTCTTTGCCATTCATTATTTAGTTATTTTTTTAATATCAGGAAAAGTTCTGATGAAATTTCTGTATGTGTCATTTTTGGTCTCTCTCTCTCCCCCCTCATTTTTATTTATTGAAAAAACATAAAAAACTGACACTCCTCTGTATGTGTCCACATTGCATAAAATTAAAAAAATGTAATCCAAGAAATTAAAAAAAAAAACTTGTAAACTCTGAAAACATTTGTTCTAATACAGAATTCAAATTAAATAAAGAAAAAAAGGAATTGTGTGCTGCTAGTGTGTGTGTGTGTGTTTTAATGGAGACATCTTCCCCCTTGCTCCTCAATCCCTTTCAGAAAGTGAACAGACAGAACAATACCTGACCTGCAAATGGTCTTGAAACATACTTGTGATCTTGCAAAAGAGGATCAATCCTCTGTGTGTTTTAATGATAATTAGTTAACCAATGGACATGTCATGGACAACAAAATCCAACAATTTACAAATGAATAATGAAAACGCAAAGATTAAAAACTAATAAGAAATCATTCAATAGACATAAAGAAACAAAATAGTAAAATTTATTAATGAATCAAAGGAATTCAGAAATTCAACTGATAATCACACATTAGTGTCACTAATTTCACAATTCCACAAAATTTTTAACTATTGGATAGTGAACACTGGATTTTAATATAGTAAGCGTACACATATTAATGTAGGTTGTTTCACAAAAAGTGAATGGAAAAGAAAAGAATACACAATTTCAACTTTTTTAAACTGAAAACAAGAAATTCTTTACAGTTAGCGTAACGTATTGTGTTACTGTAAGACACAGCAGTTCTGTTAATGTGCTAATTAAGATGCATTAAATGTATAAATAAAGCTAAATGACCGAATAAGATATTCTTAGATGTAGTGTAGTAATTCAGGTTAGGTCTAATTGCTCATTAAACTTTGTCTAAATTTTAAAGATGTTTAGGACCGACCATTAAAAACATTGTTTGAGATATGAGTAGGGAGTAGATGTATTAATATAATGTTACCCAACAAGATCAGGAACAATTATGTATATTAAATTAAGTAGTTAGTGGACTTAAACACCTGCAGTAGAAACTCCAGTTTTTATAAAATAAATAGGGAGAGAATTGAAGATTTCTTGTTTGGAAATGTTATATCTGTTTTCTTCACAAGTAACTAAAATGTTGTTAATGTCCTTTTTTTAAGAGTATGAAAATACAATAGATACTGTACTTGAAACAAGGTGAATTTTATTGGTACATACTAAAGTATAGAGTCCTATTTTTTCTATTCATTAACAAAGGTCCGTACTGTAATAATTTTGTGTGTAATATACAAGCATTCTTTAATATGTTTACGAGATTCTCCAATTTTATTTGCATTAATTCAGACCGTAGTAACATTAAATTCCACTGTAACCCATTATTAATACTTAATCATTTGCGTGTTAACAGAAACTGCACACTGCTTTTTATTGCATTATGTTGAAAAAAGGATTTGAATGTACTTGTTTGGTTATATGTTAGATTGTACTTGGCTATGGGTTCTAAATTGGAAGTAGGTTTTAATTCCGGTACCTGGAATAAATACAGCCTTTAATGTTATATACAGCCTTTTATCCATACAATAACTACAGCCTTTGAATGTACACTAACTAAGGAAAATGTTTTTAAGTCTAATTAATTTTAAAAATCTAAAAGGTTAAGTTACATTGTTAAACGTACACACAACCTCCAAAAATCGTCTCTGTACCGTAATTATGTGCGATAAATGGAAATTAATTTCTGTACTTCCAGTAAATACAGCCTTTTAATAAAATATGTATCAATAAACCCCAATAAAATATGTACCAATAACGTACTAGGTTATACATTCTAAATTGGAAATAGGTTTTAATTCCGGTACTTCGAATAAATACAGCCTTTTATCCACACAATAAAAACAGCCTTTTAATGTACACTAACTAAGGAAATGTTTGTTAAGTCTAATTAATTTTAAAAATCTAAAAGGTTGTTCCATTGTTAAACGTAGACACAACCTCCAAAAATCGTCTCTGTACCGTAATTATGTGCGGTAAATGGAAACTAATTTCTGTACTTCCAATAAATACATCTTTTTAATGTACACTAACAAAGTAAATTTTATTTAAGTTACATTGTCGTACATAACCTCCATAATCTGCCATTAGTTACTTGTGAATAATAACATTCAGTAGAAATCTGGACACGGAAAGTAAGTACAAACGAGGAGACGGAAGTTTAAGTTTGCCGTACCATCGTAGTCTAGATCCAAGAAGATAAATTACATGTTGTAGTTACATTCATTCTGAATTATACGACGAAAATTAAAATGTTTTGGTAAAGGTATAATACTTTTTTTTGATTTAAAAGAAACTTCCGTCTCCACGTTTGTGTTTTTCTTCCGTGTTCGATGTGTACTAGAACTGTTTTCTTCACAAGTAACTAATGCCAGGTTATGGAGGTTATGTAGACAATGTAACTTAAATAAAATTTACTTTGTTAGTGTATAATAAAAGGGTGTATTTACTGGAAGTACAGAAATAATTTTCCATTTATCGCACGTAATTACGGTACACAGACGATTTTTGGAGGTTGTGTCTACGTTTAACAATGCAACTTAACCTTTTAGATTTTTAAAATTAATTAGATTTAACAAAAACTTCCTTTGTTAGTGTACATTAAATTATTGTATGCATACAAGGCTGCTGTACATAACATTAAAGGCTGTATTTATTCGAAGTACCGGAATTAAAACCTAGTTCCAATTTAGAACGTAGACCTATAACCTATTTGCATATTTTATTGGGGTTTATTGGCACATATTTTATTAAAAGGGTGTATTTATTGGAAGTACAGAAATTATTTTCCATTTATCGCACATAATTACGGTACACAGACGATTTTGGGAGGGTGTGTCAACGTTTAATTATCTAACTTAACCTTTTAGATTTTTAAAATTAATTAGACTTAACAAACATTTCCTTACTTAGTGTACATTCAAAGGCTGTATTTATTGTATGGATAAAAGGCTGTATATACATTAAAGGCTGTATTTATTCGAATTAAAACCTATCGGTACTTCCAATTTAGAACGTATAACCTAGTAGGCTACGTTATTCGTACATACAGTATTTTATTGGAGTTTATTGGTACATATTTTATTAAAAGGGTGTATTTATTGGAAGTACAGAAATTAGTTTCCATTTATCGCACATAATTACGGTACAGAGACGATTTTGGGAGGTTGTGTCTACGTTTAATTATCTAACTTAACCTTTTAGATTTTTAAAATTAATTAGACTTGTAGGGGTGTGCATGGCAGAACTACTTGTAGGGGTGTGCACCCACTTTATAATCAAATTTTTGGTAACACTGACAACTTTAAGCCTTCTTTTATGCTTAAACAAATTATATATACACTTAATTATAGAAAAGCAAAAAGCAAATATGTAATTCAAAAGACTAATTTGCTCTAATAAACACATGCTGAAGTTGAAAACAAAAGAGTTTTTACTTGTCTAACTAATCATTAGTTACTAATGTGACAGTTGGAGCTGCTTTTTCTGCAAAAGCTGGGGTATGTTGGATTCAAGAGTGGTTAAATTAAGTCATAAATCTGAGTATGCGTCAAGTCTATTTGTGTGCTTGCGTTTCACTTGAGATGAAAATCCCATTTCACTCAAGAATGAGGTGGTGAATGGGATGAGCAACTCCGAAAGTTCAGGATATTCATCTCTTAAAGATATCCAGAACTTTGTTAAGTCAGAATCTAAAAGTTTATGGATTTTGTTGTCCATGACATGTCTCATGTTATCACTAACTATACAAAATAATTTACTAAAAATTTAGTTTTAATCCCAGCATCACAGATGATATCACACAATTGCTCATTTAGTTTTACTGACAACATGTTAGAACTTTCAAAATACTGTACAAGAATGGGTCTGTTGATAAAAAATACAATTGAATTCACTGTATCCCTCTGGGAAGCAACTTTCAATCTGGTTATAGAGAGTTAAACACCCGAGCTGGTAAAAAACAATGGTAGAGCATGAATAACAAAAATGTACAGTTTAGACTATGTACAAAACAGGTTGAATTTAAATTGTTAAAATGATATATCTTAGTTATTTACATGTAGTAGCTTTTTAAGACACAGTAAATAAATTTCCGAACCTGACTTTGCAACCCTCCAAATGCCCTCTCAGGACCCTGCAGTGGCTAATGCCCAATAGGTTAAGAAATGCTGAACTAAAGGCATGTTTGTGGAGTGAAATATAAAAGATAACCCAGACTTCTAAAATGCTCTTGGTGAAATGGGATTTTCAGGAGTAACAACACACTATTTGGTTAACAAGCACATTTTACTAATATTCTAATACCAAGTCAATTAGATAGCTTAAATGTGTAGTACTCTATGTGATGCTGATCACATACTGTTAATCAGCAGCACTGCAGAATATTCTAGAGCCACACTCTTGGCATTCATCTGGAACTTTATCACATTAGCCTGATAATTAGGATGTTGCCACCAGCTGAGTTTTAGAAAGTTGGTGTAGTAGGTTGTGCATTCATATAGGATGATATTAGACAGCAGTTTTTAATAAAAGTGACAAATGATCAATTGTTTACTTGTGTTGTAAACTATTGTGATTTTTTTATTACTGTTTGTAGGCTATACAGTGTGTCCTGGATAATTATATAAAGAGAACTGTTGTAATATAAGTGTGTTTGTTTTAGCAATTGAGAGTATCTGGTATTCAGTAATTCATTCCACTGTTTTAAGTTCATAATTCTTGTCACTGGTTGTAAGAATATTATTCTCATTAATTTTCCAATTCTATGAAGTCTTCATTAGTTTTACCACAATGAGACTCAACTTTATCACTGAAGATGCCACATCACTGAATGAGCAAAACTTTTCTTTAATAATCTCAACAAAGCATGGTTATCAGCTGAAAAAAAGTTTTAGTATTAAAAGTTTTGATCAAGCAAATCTATAAGGGATACTAAAAAGAAATAACATAATAATTGTATTGGACATAAAGTTATGTCCACAAAACAGATTTTGTTTGAAATAAATAAAACACAATTTGACATAAATATTAATTTTATGAATACTTGTTTGGCACATATTACAGAAGGTTACACCATTAAATGAGTTTGCCTAAGTATAAAATTCTTGTCAGATGAAAAACGTGTACAGTCAGAATACTATTTGTTATGTACAATACAAATGATTCACTATGGGTAGCAGTGACACATAAACACTAGACATTGACACTGAATTGTACTTGTTTTGAATGATTCATTGTGTGCTACCTGACCAGAGTACAGGTATTAACCAAGAGATGTTTAGTATACTGTTGTGTAACTGCTACAATGATGAATTATAAGTAGTACTTTTTGTTTTGGTCATCAACCTTGAAAAGGATAATAGAAACTTTGTATACCATGCTTCCAGCAGTTTTACATGATACATTCCTAGCACAAATAAGAAAAGTTTAAATCTGCTGATGATCTAAAGGAGTGATAGTTATTTGCAGACTGACAGGGTTATAAAATAATTCTGAAAGAATTGTTGCTTTTACAATACCATCCTTTATCAAGTGGCTACTCAAATCTGCCAGCTTTTCACAGAAACTGAAGTTTGATTATTAGATCCATCATGATGACCTAGTGATGCTCCAAACATTTCAAGGATTCTCCTAGCCTTAAAAAACTAGACTGGCCTCATTGATTGACATGATTAATGTTAAATTTACTTTGGGATACTTCCAAACATAATACAGTTTACAATAAACAACAAAAATTTTTAACAAGTTTTTTTAAACAAAGATCAAGAAAATAAATTTAAAACCTCAGTCATGTACCCAGTATTAGAGTTTGTAATGGGCAACATAAAAACACGATTCACTGCAATTAGTTCAATTCGTGACTTGTTTCCACCAGTATTGAACTTTACGGACATGGAAAATGATGAATTAGAATTGAAAGTAAAAGTTCTCATTAGCAAGTTTAAAAAGGAATTGGCAATGGATCTATTTGAAGAAATATTACACTTGAAGAACATTTATAAAACAGAGTTTGAATCAGAAAAGAATCCACTAAGCCTACTCCAAAAACCTTCAAGCTGTATTTGTGAACTTCTGTCTTGCCTATAGGCTTTTCTGTACTATTCCAGTTACAGTTTCGTCTCCTGAAAAATCTTTGAGCAGTATAGCGAATTCACTGAAAACTTGGCAGAGAAGCACTACCTACCAAGAAAGGCTTAATAATTTGGCAATTTTAGCTATTAAAAATGAATTGGCTAACAGTATTAATTTATCAGTCAGATGTTATTGACCAGTTTGCTCAAATGAAAGCGGAAGAAAAAAACTTTGCACTACTTAAGCCGTTTTAGAAACGGGTCTCTCACTTATAATTGGTTATAGCCTACTCTTAGACATGTTTTTGTTTATCTTTGTAACAACTGACTTATGTATCACTTATGTGTTGATAAACACAGATTATGTTTATTTTTTGTCTTCAATTTAGACCATAGTAACATTGAATTCCACTTCATTATTAATACTTAATCATTTGGGTGTTAACAGAAACTGCACATTGCTTTTTATTGCATTATGTTGAAAAAAGGATTTTAATGTACTTGTTTGGTTATAGGCCTACGTTAGATTGTACTGTGTTCTAAATTGGAAGTAGGTTTTAATTGCGGTACTTCGAATAAATACAGCCTTTTATCCATACAATAAATACAGCCTTTGAATGTACACTAAGTAAGGAAATGTTTGTTAAGTCTAATTAATTTTAAAAATCTAAAAGGTTAAGTTAGATAATTAAACGTTGACACACCCTCCCAAAATCGTCTCTGTACCGTAATTATGTGCGATAAATGGAAACTAATTTCTGTACTTCCAATAAATACACCCTTTTAATAAAATATGTGCCAGTAAACCCCAATAAAATATGCACCAATAACGAAGCCTACTATCTAAGTTAGATAATTAAACGTAGACACACCCTCCCAAAATCGTCTCTGTACCGTAATTATGTGCGATAAATGGAAACTAATTTCTGTACTTCCAATAAATACACCCTTTTAATAAAATATGTACCAATAAACTCCAATAAAATATGTACGAATAACGTAGCCTACTAGGTTATACGTTCTAAATTGGAAGTACGGATAGGTTTTAATTCGAATAAATACAGCCTTTAATGTATATACAGCCTTTTATCCATACAATAAATACAGCCTTTGAATGTACACTAACAAGGAAATTTTTGTTAAATCTAATTAATTTTAAAAATCTAAAAGGTTAAGTTACATTGTTAAACATAGACACAACCTCCAAAAATCGTCTGTGTACCGTAATTATGTGCAATAAATGGAAACTAATTTCTGTACTTCCAATAAATACACCCTTTTAATAAAATATGTGCCAATACCCTGAATTCAAATTAAATAAAGAAAAAGGAATTGTGTGTGTGTGTGTGTGTGTTTTCTGTGGTTGAGGCTGAAGATAGAAGTAGTTTCTGTAGAAATATTTCATTTCTAAAACGATTTTAAATATAAATCTTAAAACATGGAAGTCATGTATAGTTCTCCACACGGATATTTTCATTATTTGCATCAAATAGTATTATTGTTTAATACACGTTCTATCCAGATCAAATTATGTGTATACAGTTCTGGAAAAATTAGAAATAAAATTTTGTTTTGTTTATTTTAAACTGTATTATGTTTGGAAGTATCCCAAAGTAAATTTAACATTAATCATGTCAATCAATGAGGCCAGTCAAGTTTTTTAAGGCTAGGAGAATCCTTGAAATGTTTGGAGCATCACTAGGTCATGAGGATCAAATCTTCAAACTTCAGTTTCTGTGAAAAACTGGCAGATTTGAGTAGTCGGGTGATAAAGGATGGTATTGTAAAAGCAACAATTCTTTCAGAATTATTTTATAACCCTGTCAGTCTGCAAATAACTATCACTCCTTTAGATCATCAGCAGATTTAAACTTTTCTTATTTGTGCTAGGAATGTATCATGTAAAACTGCTGGAAGCATGGTATACAAAGTTTCTATTATCCTTTTCAAGGTTGATGACCAAAACAAAAAGTACTACTTATAATTCATCATTGTAGCAGTTACACAGCAGTATACTAAACATCTCTTGGTTAATACCTGTACTCTGGTCAAGTAGCACACAATGAATCATTCAAAACAAGTACAATTCAGTGTCAATGTCTAGTGTTTATGTGTCACTGCTACCCATAGTGAATCATTTGTATTGTACATAATAAATAGTATTCTGACTGTACACGTTTTTCATCTGACAAGAATTTTATACTTAGGCAAACTCATTTAATGGTGTAACCTTCTGTAATATGTGCCAAACAAGTATTCATAAAATTAATATTTATGTCAAATTGTGTTTTATTTATTTCAAACAAAATCTGTTTTGTGGACATAACTTTATGTCCAATACAATTTTTATGTTATTTCTTTTTAGTATCCCTTATAGATTTGCGTGATCAAAACTTTTAATACTAAAACTTTTTTTCAGCTGATAACCATGCTTTGTTGAGATTATTAAAGAAAAGTTTTGCTCATTCAGTGATGTGGCATCTTCAGTGATAAAGTTGAGTCTCATTGTGGTAAAACTACTGAAGACTTCATAGAATTGGAAAATTAATGAGAATAATATTCTTACAACCAGTGACAAGAATTATGAACTTAAAACAGTGGAATGAATTACTGAATACCAGATACTCTCAATTGCTAAAACAAACACACTTATATTACAACAGTTCTCTTTATATAATTATCCAGGACACACTGTATAGCCTACAAACAGTAATAAAAAAATCACAATAGTTTACAACACAAGTAAACAATTGATCATTTGTCACTTTTATTAAAAACTGCTGTCTAATATCATCCTATATGAATGCACAACCTACTACACCAACTTTCTAAAACTCAGCTGGTGGCAACATCCTAATTATCAGGCTAATGTGATAAAGTTCCAGATGAATGCCAAGAGTGTGGCTCTAGAATATTCTGCAGTGCTGCTGATTAACAGTATGTGATCAGCATCACATAGAGTACTACACATTTAAGCTATCTAATTGACTTGGTATTAGAATATTAGTAAAATGTGCTTGTTAACCAAATAGTGTGTTGTTACTCCTGAAAATCCCATTTCACTAAGAGCATTTTAGAAGTCTGGGTTATCTTTTATGTTTCACTCCACAAACATGCCTTTAGTTCAGCATTTCTTAACCTATTGGGCATGAGCCACTGCAGGGTCCCGAGAGGGCATTTGGAGGGTTGCAAAGTCAGGTTCGGAAATTTATTTACTGTGTCTTAAAAAGCTACTACATGTAAATAACTAAGATATATCATTTTAACAATTTAAATTCAACCTGTTTTGTACATAGTCTAAACTGTACATTTTTGTTATTCATGCTCTACCATTGTTTTTTACCAGCTCTGGTGTTTAACTCTCTATAACCAGATTGAAAGTTGCTTCCCAGAGGGATACAGTGAATTCAATTGTATTTTGTATCAACAGACCCATTCTTGTACAGTATTTTGAAAGTTCTAACATGTTGTCAGTAAAACTAAATGAGCAATTGTGTGATATCATCTTTGATGCTGGGATTAAAACTAAATTTTTAGTAAATTATTTTGTATAGTTAGTGATAACATGAGACATGTCATGGACAACAACATCCATAAACTTTTAGATTCTGACTTAACAAAGTTCTGGATATCTTTAAGAGATGAATATCCTGAACTTTCGGAGTTGCTCATCCCATTCACCACCTCATTCTTGAGTGAAATGGGATTTTCATTTCAAGTGAAAAGCAAGCACACAAATAGACTTGACACACACTCAGATTTATGACTTAATTTAACCACTCTTGAATCCAACATACCCCAGCTTTTGCAGAAAAAGCAGCTCCAACTGTCACATTAGTAACTAATGATTAGTTAGGCAAGTAAAAACTCTTTTGTTTTTAACTTCAGCATGTGTTTATTAGAGCAAATTAGTCTTTGGAATTACATATTTCCTTTTTGCTTTTCTATAATTAAGTGTATATATAATTTGTTTAAGCATAAAAGAAGGCTTAAAGTTCTCAGTGTTACCAAAAATATGATTATAAAGTGGGTGGACAAGTAGTTCTGCCATGCACACCCCTACAAGTCTAATTAATTTTAAAAATCTAAAAGGTCAAGTTAGATAATTAAACGTAGACACAACCTCCCAAAATCGTCTCTGTACCGTAATTATGTGCGATAAATGGAAACTAATTTCTGTACTTCCAATAAATACACCCTTTTAATAAAATATGTACCAATAAACTCCAATAAAATACTGTATGTACGAATAAAGTAGCCTACTAGGTTATAGTTCTAAATTGGAAGTACCGATAGGTTTTAATTCGAATAAATACAGGCTTTAATGTATATATAACCTTTTATCCATACAATAAATACAGCCTTTGAATGTACACTAACAAAGGAAATTTTTGTTAAATCTAATTAATTTTAAAAATCTAAAAGGTTAAGTTGCATTGTTAAACGTAGACACAACCTCCAAAAATCGTCTGTGTACCGTAATTATGTGCGATAAATGGAAAATAATTTCTGTACTTCCAATAAATACACCCTTTTAATAAAATATGTGCCAATAAACCCCAATAAAATATGCAAATAGGTTATAGGTCTACGTTCTAAATTGGAACTAGGTTTTAATTCCGGTACTTCGAATAAATACAGCCTTTAATGTTATGTACAGCAGCCTTGTATCCTTTGGGTTAATATTTACCTGTGCTCCACCATACAATCTTGAAGTGAAATATTTTTTTTTCTATTCTTCTATGTTATATAAATACGCGAAAATTAATTTTAAACGGGGGTCGAAGCTATTTACGAAGAAAAAAAATAAAATAAATACTCCCATAAG
Organism: Magicicada septendecula; assembly: GCA_034769895.1. Classification (NCBI taxonomy): domain Eukaryota; kingdom Metazoa; phylum Arthropoda; class Insecta; order Hemiptera; family Cicadidae; genus Magicicada; species Magicicada septendecula. Next base: position 1,035,983,771 of record CM068367.1, on the reverse strand, counting down.
GATTCATGCAAAAGTGAATGAGCGCCATATTAACTGTGTAGACGGTGAGAAATGACATTTAACCTATCTTGCTTACACAGTCGTTTATATGCGATAACGGCTTCACTGATATCACTGTATACTATTTTTCGAATTGTTTCACTACAGTTTTGAACCCAGTTTTGGATCACAAACACCACAATTCACAATAGCACCACTAACCTTTTACTTTTCAACATATTTTACGGTTTAATTCACGCGTTATGTAGTGGCGGGTCGTCCGCGAACGGCTTAGCCAGAAAGAAGTACTCCGTCAAGTGAACTATTGACTACAGTAGGGATGAGCATCGATAGCCGATGTTCCAAAAACATCGATGGTTAACGTTCGATGTTCGATGTTTTTACCATCGATGGTTCAGTTGCGATGTTTTCATACTATCGATGGTTTCGTTTCGATGTTTTCCTTTGAACACTTTTTTTTATTTTGTAATGAAGACTTTTTTTTAAGTTGATTGTTAAATTTAGTTTATTTTAAATCAACAAATTTTTATTTTAGATATTAATGGCTACGTAGTTTGCTCCCTACGCTAGGTAAACGATAAGTACCATGTATATGAGCTACGTAGTGACGTAATAATACGGTAAAACTAACAAACCCATTTTATAGGAGACCGTTACATAGGTTTCAACAGTTTCAAAATTAACTTTAGCTTACATACGTACGAAATAACGGTTTACTCTTTACGTTATTATTTGGTTTACTATTTGGTTTTCATTCTGATTTAGTTTTAGATTTTTTAGTTATTTTTCATACTGGGTGTAGCGTTTTTCTCTTTTAATTGCGATAGTGTTAGAACATAATTTAAATAAATCCTTAAATTTTTAGTGACCGTCAATCAGTGAATGTTTTAGTGGATGGTTAGTGACCGATCCTCACTGACCATCCACTAAAACATAATTTAAATAGTTTACATTTGAATTTTTAATATAATCGGCATCGTTCATAATTATCTACCCGTTAATTATGCCACCCGAAAGATATATTGCAACGTTAAAGGTATTTTTAAAATGAATTATATATTGTTCGCGTCTTTCCATGTACATTATTTGTATTATTTTTTATTTTAAACATTGTATTTGCCTCCAAAAGCGTTTTAAGACTATAAAACAGGTTAAATACCTACCGTCACGCTTTTTGAAATCCGAAAACAGGATTACTCGAGTTTCGACACATTAAGTGTCATCTTCAGATCCTCGACGAATATAAGTTAAAAATACGTTAATCAACAAATGTATTTTTAACTTATATTCATCGAGGATCTGAAGATGACACTTAATGTGTCGAAACTCGAGTAATCCTGTTTTCGGATTTCAAAAAGAGTGACGGTAGGTAATTAACCTGTTTTATAGTCTTATTTTTTATCTCATATTCTGTTCTTTATAGAGGTGCACTAAACTAGTATTCCACCTAGTATTCGAACAGTGTTGCTAGGTATAAAAAAAGTTTTTCTGAAGATTTGACATGAAAATTTCGGAAGATTGCCGAAAATTTCGGAAGTTTTGTCAAATCTCAAGAAAATGTAGTAAGCTTAAATGAAAAGAATATATACAGTATACATAATTATTATCACAAAATAATTTTAACACACCAACGTTGTCTTATATTTTAAACCTCCCCCTCCTTCACTTTTTCCTCTTCCCCGCCAGTCATGTAGATACTGTTGTTCACCAAACTTGTAAACTCCGCTTTAACTTTGAAATCATAAGCAGGTTGCAGATTTTGTATTTATTTTGGTATCCAGAAGTCTGGAGATCGTTTGGGTGCTCTGTCTATTTCTGATTTTAGTTTTCGTACGGTTTATAGTAGAAAATACTCTCTCAATACTTGCGGATGAATGGGGTAAACACAGAAGTGACCGCATAAAGGTAGACAGCTTCGGAAACATTGGTGAACCATCCCCCTTTTTCACATTACGCACGGCATTCCAAAATTCTGTTGGATTTTCACTGTCTATGTCTACCTTTGTGTTTCTCAGCATCCTCCACTCGGTGTCAAGTTCCTGAATATCTTTCACCAAGTTCGGAAAGTGAGATATTTTCATGTTTATCACGGCGACTTGACGTTATTATGACCTGGTGTAGGCTAGACATTACAGTATCTGTTTATTCAGGTGCAGTCATGTCGTGCGATTGTCAGCTTGAGACTAAACAATAAGGATTAGTCACTCTTTGTTGAATAAGCAGTATGGTAAAATAAATGGATATTGCAAAATGCCTATTACATCATTGTGTATGGGTGGTCATAATTGTTTGTGACAGGAGGAAGGAACTATAATTTTGGACAAGACTTCTATAAACTTTTATTGAAAGCAATTATAATTACGGTTGCAAGGAAACACTAGATTTGACGTCATATCGTACGGAAAAACAAAACTCTTGAAATGCGACATTGCACTGAAACGAGAGTAGGAAAATGACCCGCCGCGGAAAAAGACCCGCCTCGCATGCAGTTAACTTCAGGTACGTTATCGCGCGAATCGCAGCTTCGTGCCCCCTACTCTCACCGAAACTCGCGTCGGAAAAAATTCGGAAGATTTACACAAAATTTCGTATTTTCTGGAATATTACAAAAAATAGAACTTTTGGAAGACCTGGCAACACTGTATTCGAAAGTTACAGGTACCAACGTAACCGTTCCAAAAAAATAACAGGTAGGAACTACGAATATCTGTTATATACTTATTATACATATACCTGTATAATTTGTTACAATAAATAAATTGAAGCTAAACGTATTAACAGTAGTACTGTACACTGTGATTTTATTAAGCTTTTACTGTTTAAAAGAAAATAAGAGAATTTATAGGCCTATCTCTCTTTGGGAATACTAATTTAAACTTTCACTAGGAGTAAACAAACCTGACATAGATTTAAAGAGGTTTCGGTTTTTGTTAAAGGAGGTGGTTTTATGTATGTTTGTTCAAACACTTTATAATCATTATAATAATAAATAATAATGACCAGATTTAGTTAATTATGAATGTGAGTTAAATTATTTTAACGTCACCTCGCCTTTACATAACCTGTTCTCAACGAGTTCGTCAATGGCCCTGGAAAATCTGATACGGGGAAGTTAGATGTATTTAAATTGTTTTCTCGGGTACAGTGTTGAGGTTTCCACATTCCGCCTGTCAAAATGTGGTGGTGACCCAAGGGCTTTTGGTTCTGTAAGGTAAGTGAGTAAAGTATCGGGTATATTATTCTTCTCTTTAATTATTTTTATTTATTATTCATCCCCAATTATTTGTACTATTACAAACATGTAAAAAGCATAGATTTTTATTTGAATTGCAACATTGGCATAAAAACATCGATGTTTTCAGTCTTAAAACATCGATGTTTTCATACCGATGTTTTTTTAACATCGATATACTCTTTACGATGTTAACATCGATGTTAAACATCGATGGTTTTCTGGCGATGCTCATCCCTAGAATACAGTACTGTTGCCGCCGAATCCTGACACCCACACACACTAGCAACCAATGACAATTGAGAATATGCAAAATTTTAAAATTAACGGTGTATAAACGCGCTTTTTTTTATATCTACCAATCAACATCAGCTTCATAAGGCGATTTTAATGAATTCGCGGGTTATTTGCATCAGACCTATGTCATTGGTTAATCGTTGTGACGTCGCCGCGGGGTTTTTCAAAATGTTTACTATCGATAGTTCAGTTGCGATTTTCATACTATCGATAACTACCACAAAGTTTTAGGTAATTAGTTTTAGAAAAGTATTAACAATGTTACTTTACACTGTGATTTTCAGCTTTTACTGTTTAAAAGAAAATAAGAGAGTTTATAGGTCTATCTCTCTTTGGGAATACTAATTTAATGTTGAACAAAGTACGCGAGTCAAAGTCGAAAGACAAAGTACAAGTGAAGTTTGGCACTGAGGAGTTTTCTATCAAAATTACAATTTGGTAATTCTCACTAAATGCTTTGAAGGACTACCGTTTGACAAAGATTGCTTGACAAACACAAACTTATACTTTGAGCATTACGCTCTGGTTATTTTTGCTTGTCTCTGTTTCGGCTTCAGTTCGCCTCTTCAGCTAAGGAAGTTGTGATAGCAGTTTTCACTGCCGACCACTACCTTAGGACAGAGTGGAGAAGGTAAAATTTCTCTTTTGAGAATTACCAAACTAACTTAAACTTTCACTGTGGCGTACGTGCTACTATACGCATATTGCGAGAATCTTCTAGACTGTGCCGGGCGCTCGGCCTGTGTCAAGGCTGCAGTTAATTACGTAGTTCACACGAGAGATAAGACGCAGTTTTGAAGCTTCTGGTGTGTGAGCGGGACTATAAATACATGGCGGTGGCGGCCTTAGTTTTCAGTTTTAGTGCGAGATATTTACAGAGCGGTTCGAGAGTTATAAGCGAGATTACTGTGTATGTTCAAGCAGTTATTAGTGAAGTGTTGCGTTTTATAATCGGGCGGTATAATTACAATTTATTGTAGCATAATACAATTGTGTTAATATTAGTGACATTTTATTGCGTGTGAACCATTTTGATTTGATTAATTGTAGTAGACTGTGTTGGTAATTACGAATGTTTTGCTGTAAAAATTAAAGGTGTGATTAGTGACTTAATTGGTGTCTTGTACTTATTTTGTTTCCACTGTAGGCCTACCTACGATGATAGAGTAGACCGTCGTAACAATATGAAGAATCATCATTTTCTAAATATCACTATAATATTGACGACTCGGAACACTAAGTTTTTTATAAGTAAATGACCTCTTAGTTTATAAGTTTTTTATTTCTTAGACCTCTCCATCACAAAACTAGAACACAGGCACAAATTCAGTATATACAGAAAACCAACTACAACTGACACACTAATACACAACACCTCCAATCACCCAATACAACACAAACTAGCTGCTTTTAGAACCATGATACATAGACTCAACAACATCCCCTTAGATGAAATAGACTACAAAGACGAACTAAACACGATAAAATATCTAGCAGAATCTAACGGTTATGACAGAACAATAGTCAGTAAACTCCTACACAAAACACAAAACAAACAACAGACAAAGACAGAAAACAACAAATTCATAACACTAACATACATCAACAAACAAACAGAAAAAATTGCCCACAAATTCAAAAAAGCAGGATACAGAATCGCTTACAAAACCACTAACAAAACAGAACACACACTATCAAAACGCATGCCCAAAGCACAAAACAAATTCGATCTACCCGGTGTATATAAACTAAATTGTTCAAATTGCAGTAAATTCTACATAGGCCAGACAGGACGTAGCTTCAAACAGAGATACATTGAACACACAAAAGCACTCCACACCACTACAGAATCTACCTTCGCAAACCACCTCATTGAAGCAAACCACACATATAAAAACATCGACAATAACATGAACATACTACACGTACACACAAAAGGCCGAAAACTAGACACTCTAGAACAATTAGAAATATACAAACACACAAAAACAAATAAAAACGACATCCTAAACGAACAGACACAATTCAAATCGCACGCATTATTCGAACACATCTCACCACACACACACAGCTTCAATCTTTCGAAACACTATCTCCTCGCCAACAACAAGACGAGCAGCGCTACTAACGACAGCCTCTGATGAAGCCTTCTATAGGTGAAAGCCGGTTTAGGCTGTAAGGTAAAACTTTACGTTTTTACTTATAAAAAACTTAGTGTTCCGAGTCGTCAATATTATAGTGATATTTAGTTAAGTAACGGACACGTCATGGACAACGAAATCCAAGAATTTACATCATTTTCTATATAGTTAACTCGAAGTTTCTTGCAGCAATTATATAATGTTGTGATGTTATACAATTTGTTTCTTCTGAAGTAGTGTACACTACTTGCTACAAGAATGTTACAAGAAACAAGTTGTAGGCCTATAACATCACAACATTATATATGAAGAAGAATAAATAGCTGTTGCAATAAATGTAAATAAACAAAATAAGAGTTGAGACGAGCAATAATTGTATACTCTATTTAATAATATTAAGCGAGCAATAACGTATTACGTATTTAATTTATAACGTGTTCCCTGTACGCTCTTGCGTTTTCCGTGTTCTCTGAGGTAAGTATTAATATACGGACACGTCATGGACAAAAAATTCAAGGGTTTGTATTGAAACGTTCGAAAACGGTTTTTAGTAAGCTAAAGTTAATAATAATTTATGAGTTTTTTGAAACTGTTGCTGTTGCTTCTTTGTGACAGAACAGAAAGATACGTTTTATTACAGAGTAAAACGCTCAACCTCGTGCTAACCGCAGTGAGTTGGTAGACCTTTCGATTAAGAAAAGCAGTTCTTGGATTTCCTTGTCCATGACGTGTCCGTTACATAACTAAATATCACTATAGTATTGACGACTCGCAGGGGGGGCCATTCCGGCTTCCCGCGCTAATCTAGCGATCAGCTGTTTTTGCCGCGTGACGTGAATGGTGGAAGAAATACGCGCGAGTCTTGATTTACCATGCAATCTTAGCTGAGACAATGTCCTACTTAGCATCTCTCTGCTGTTTACACGAAATATTAACAATAATTGTAATGAGCTATTCATATAGAAAAAGGATCAAACAACAAGATAAAATGGTTTGCGGCAAAAAATAATGGTAAAATCTATTTCTACAATTAATAGAAAAGTAAGCAAGTCTGTCCACATACAACATTGACAAAATGGCACAAGATGTAAAATTAAGTCGGAAAGGAGGCGATATTATATATATATATATATATATATATATATATATATATAATTTTTTATTATTCGTTAATTTTATATTAATAGAATTATTTCGATTGTTATTAATTTACTTAGAAACCTCTGATGATACTGATATTTTTCAGTGAAACGTGCGTCAGGTGTTAAAAAGAATATACGAAATTATACTACTTGCAGAAGAAACAAATTGAAAACATCACAAATTTTATATATCTATATAATATTATATATAATAACAGTAATATATAATATTATATATATAATATGCCTGCCTGGGTGGGTGCGCGTACGTGCACACGCGTGCGTGTATAAACATTTCTATGTAGTATAATATATTTGAAACAAGCTTCCAATTATTATAATTATAATCAATATCATAATCATTTTCTTTATCTACATTTTCATTGTTATAACGTTAAAAACTGAAGCTAGTACGTTCGGGGATTAGGCGTCTTTTATAATAATCCCTCTCCCTTTGAAGTGCGCAACAGAATTCGGCTCTTACTTTTAACGGGTAGCATGGACGATATACCGTTATCTGGAAGTGCGTCTGTGGCTGAGGATGGTAGCATTCATTCCACCGAAGTTATGGAATCAAATGACTCTGACGAGGATTTCATCCAGTTTGTTACCAATGAACTATGCATAGACATAGTTGAACATACGTTAATACCAAGTTCTCCGAATAATGACACCGACGAAGCAGAATTGTTAAAAACAGAGGACTTGGCCCCGTCTGCAAGTGACAACGATGTTCCTCAAGGTGCCTTAAAATATCTGGCCGGGTACATCGCATTCAAGTGCTGCTTCATTGATGAAAGTCTAGGTGTGAGAGGCGAAACATTGTGTCTTTCCGGGGAACATAGTCATGACTGGATATCGATTATATCAAAGGGGGGGCTTACCCATCCGTCAGACGAGTGGTTACAAAAACTGATTCAGTTTGAGATAGTTTTTACTTCTTTCCACGGACGTACAGTATCAAAACAAGTGAAAGTTATCTCTTATTTGGCCACCTTACTCAAATCTAAATTTCCAGAGGTGGACGAGAAAGTCATTTGTCTGTACGTCAGGACAAGAACATTCATCAGAATCCGCCATCTGAACAAACAGCTCAAACTCAAGTCACTTGAAAAGTATGCAGCAACAAAGAGTCGGCTCTGGGTAGCTTCGTCTTCAAAAATTTAAGTCACCTATGAAGGTATGTATCAACTAAATAACCATTTTCATTTCGTTGATAAAAGTATTTATGTTTACAACTAAACGTACTAGCTTCAGTTTTTAACGTTATAACAATGAAAATGTAGATAAAGAAAATGATTATGATATTGATTATAATTATAATAATTGGAAGCTTGTTTCAAATATATTATACTACATAGAAATGTTTATACACGCACGCGTGTGCACGTACGCGCACCCACCCAGGCAGGCATATTATATATATAATATTATATATTACTGTTATTATATATAATATTATATATATATAAAATTTGTGATGTTTTCAATTTGTTTCTTCTGCAAGTAGTATAATTTCGTATATTCTTTTTAACACCTGACGCACGTTTCACCGAAAAATATCAGTATCATCAGAGGTTTCTAAGTAAATTAATAACAATCGAAATAATTCTATTAATATAAAATTAACGAATAATAAAAAATGATATATATATATATATATATATATATAATATCGCCTCCTTTCCGACTTAATTTTACATCTTGTGCCATTTTGTCAATGTTGTATGTGGACAGACTTGCTTACTTTTCTATTAAATGTAGAAATAGATTTTACCATTATTTTTTGCCGCAAACCATTTTATCTTGTTGTTTGATCCTTTTTCTATATGAATAGCTCATTACAATTATTGTTAATATTTCGTGTAAACAGCAGAGAGATGCTAAGTAGGACATTGTCTCAGCTAAGATTGCATGGTAAATCAAGACTCGCGCGTATTTCTTCCACCATTTCACGTCACAGCGAAGCAACCAATGAGAGAGTAATTGGCCGGAGTGGCCTACCTTATATTCTAGTTACATTGGACGACTCGGAACACACCGGCTTTCGCCTATAGAAGGCTTCATCAGAGGCTGTCGTAGGTAGCGCTGTTCGATAGGTTTTAATTCGAATAAATACAGCCTTTAATGTATATATAACCTTTTATCCATACAATAAATACAGCCTTTGAATGTACACTAACAAAGGAAATTTTTGTTAAATCTAATTAATTTTAAAAATCTAAAAGGTTAAGTTGCATTGTTAAACGTAGACACAACCTCCAAAAATCGTCTGTGTACCGTAATTATGTGCGATAAATGGAAAATAATTTCTGTACTTCCAATAAATACACCCTTTTAATAAAATATGTGCCAATAAACCCCAATAAAATATGCAAATAGGTTATAGGTCTACGTTCTAAATTGGAACTAGGTTTTAATTCCGGTACTTCGAATAAATACAGCCTTTAATGTTATGTACAGCAGCCTTGTATCCATACAATAATTTAATGTACACTAACAAAGGAAATTTTTGTTAAATCTAATTAATTTTAAAAATCTAAAAGGTTAAGTTGCATTGTTAAACGTAGACACAACCTCCAAAAATCGTCTGTGTACCGTAATTATGTGCGATAAATGGAAAATTATTTCTGTACTTCCAGTAAATACACCCTTTTATTGTACACTAACAAAGTAAATTTTATTTAAGTTACATTGTCTACATAACCTGGCATTAGTTACTTGTGAAGAAAACAGTTCTAGTACACATCGAACACGGAAAAAAAATACAAACGTGGAGACGGAAGTTTTCTTTGGCCGCAGGATTTAGTGAAAGACCCATCTTCTTTTCTCATTTTGCAACGATACCTGTTAGTACAATTAAATACAGCCTACGACTGTATAATTCTGATTATTTACCGCAATAATGTCGGAATCATTAGCTTACAATGTAGGATACGCTACGACAACGCTGACTTGCAGGCATGTCCTTAAATATTCACTGCCAAGCGCTGAGTACCAAACTATCGTATGGAAAGTATATTATGTTAAGAAATTTGCAACTTTTTACGGAAGGTTCGATTTATAACACTGAAAATTATTTAATAGATTTCGTGTTTCACCTTAAAAAAATTGTATTTTTGAAGCAAGAGTAATCAACTTAAATATATTGGTATTAGGTCTGTATGAGAATTTTCATAAACGCACACAGTATCACGTACGTTTTACATTTTATTTATATGTAATTTACAATATTTGTTTCGGATTTCACTTTAACAGCGTTTTATAATAAATATGTAAAAATATTACGTACTATGAATAAATATTATTTTATGTAGAAATGTAACCGACAATATGTATACTGTTGGTTATGCTGCATATTTATACAATATATGTGCGATATGCGATATCTTTTATACGTCGGGTCATTTGATAAGATTGGTGTCAGTTCATCACCGAGTTTGAATGAGCGTTGTTTGTCCGTTTGTTTAGGGCACTGAAAATTGGAACTTCGTCGAAACCAGTGTCTGAAAATGACTTCTTTAGATTCTGAAGCAATAGAAAACTTTAGAGAGTATTTGAGAATACCTTCTATACATCCTGATGTTGATTATGGTAAGAACATGTCAAAGAACAAATATGTCACTTTTGTTGATTGCTTAGAAAAGATTATTAAGAAAGTGTATTTTTCACTTGATCTTAAGCGCTTATTAGCACCATTGATTATGACAGTTTGTCCTGTGAACGCCCGTCTGTTGCATAACCTGTACCACACAGCAAACCCAAAATTACTTAATTTTAATACATTTTATTGGCAATTTGAACGGTATTAAGAGTGGTATTTTTTATATATGAAAGACCTCAGAAATGTACACACATCTTATATGTAAATCAAAATCGTTGCAGTCCTTGTGAGTTTTGTTATCAGTGTTGTTAGTGTTTGTTTTAAAATGTTAATGCATGTACTAGTATTGAACACCTTCAAAACTGATGAGTGGGGATTTTTTTAGTGAATTTATGAGTGTGTATCTAACTAAAATCGTTTCAGTATATGATTTAGTATTTGTAAAACATAAATGTACCAGTATTCGTTGTAGTTTAAGAATACCTCCCTTTTATTTATGTGTAACACATTACCCCACTAATAAATGGTGCATTATTTATAAAACTCATTATTTATTACTCGTTAACTTTTATCATTAATTATAAAACCATGTTTCTTTTTAAAGTGTTGAATTTCTGTTTCTTTCCCACTTTTCCTACATTTTCAGATTAGGTTAATGTCCATGTACCATACTTCTAAGGTGCTATCATCCACCATTTTAATAAAAAACAATAGCCCTTAGTATGGTTTTCAGTGTCTACAATATTTTATCATGATTAAGGTCCAGATGGCAAGTTTGCTAAGATTGATGTATAAATCACACACACACACACACACACACACACACGCACGCACGCACGCACGCACGCACGCACGCACGCACGCACGCACGCACACACACACACACACACACACACACACAGTATTACTTTGAAGAGAAATCACTGAGGTGATTAATAAAATATTAATTTGTAGTTTGTGAGTTGTGAGACATTAATAAAAGAATTAGAATCTCTTGTAGGCTAATTGGTGAATTCATAGAACAAATGAGAGATCCATAAAGGGTAAAGTTATGAATATTGCTTATTACATGAAGTATATGGCATAAAAACCTATTTCTGCTCTTAAACTGTATTTTAGGTAAGTAGGATAAAATATGTTGAGATTCAATAATCCAACCTTTACTTATTCAATTTATCCAACTAAATTTTAATAAACATTGGCACTGGTCAAGAATTTAGTTCAACTTGTAAATAGTTTTTTTCGGTGAAGGGTTTGTGAGGATCGGCCACAAATATAACACAAATTTTAACTTATTTGTGTCGACGTTTTGACACTGTAAATAAGTTAAAATTTGTGTTATATTTTTGACCGATCCTCGCAAACCCTTCACCGAAAAATTCATTGGTTGACGGTCACTACGATTTAAGGACTTGTAAATAGCATTAAAAAATAAATTGAACAAAGTAATAGTTGCAGAGAAAGAAGATATAAAGGAAATGCATAATGAAGAATCAAAGGCTATTGAGGTAGCTTTTAAATATGTGGAGCAACAGGATGAAGTTACCAGTAATGATGTGGTGCTCTTCTAGACATGGTGTCATTAGGCAGCAAGGACATAGCAAAAAAAAAAACAATGAAAGAAAGCAATGGCAGTAAGGAAAGGAGTCCCCAAAAGGCAATATTTAGTTACTACTTTTGTTTGTCTTCTAATTTCAGCTGTAAATCTGAATGAATATAAATAATATAGGCATGAATGACTTTAATAATCCTGTACTATAGTTCTCAGATACCAAATTAGTTAATTTTGTTTATGTGCGTATTTTGCGCGCGCGCGCGCGCGCACACACACACACACACATTAAATATATGTATGCCTATGCACCGATGATGAATACAGTTTATAGTTGAAAGATTTCCTCTTATTATCTGACATTCCCACATAACTGAACTGATATTGGGCCCTCCTATTTGTTATAATTATATTAAATACATACATTACTTTGGAACTGTAAGATTATGTATTTTAAGCAATTTAAAAGAAGGGTCTATTTGTTACTCCATTTTCTTTAGCTCATTAGTAATGAATAAATGCATAAAAAATCTGTATCCAAGAAACTAAAAAGGGTTTTTTTAGTTTTTCAATTCTTAAAAACACCAAAGATGTTGTATATCACATAATAACCCAATTAAAATTTGTGTTGTTGGATGTTTAAAAGTTTGTTAATTTAAGTTTTAACAACCTAACTCAAAATATATATGAAATTTTTTAGTTTTGTTCTGCTCAGTTGGTACATATAGAGTTGCCTAGAATTTTTAGTTTAAAAAATTATAAAAATCAAAATTCATAATGTTCAAAAATATTTTTCATTGGTTTATTTTATACTGTTTCATCCACTTGAGAGTGGCTGTGGATGCTTTTACTCAGTAGTGGGAAGATGAGCACTCTAATCACACATGTACAAAAATTTTTTCCAGAATACAAGAATTCTCTTTCACATATAAAACTGTTTGTAATTATTAAAGTAAAACTGACTATCTTCTAGCAATAACTGCAATTTAAACATCTAGACAGCATGTCTGTGTGAGTCAGTTTAGTGATCCACATTAAAATCCAATAAAATAAATTACAATTTTTAAAGTATAAAGTGTTTATTAATCTGCAGGGTTAGGTGGGGTAATTGTAAACAGTAGGGAGATTTTAGTTTTCAGACAGTCAATATTATCTACATTGCCTTTACATCATGTTGAAGTTGAAGAACAGAAAAAACAAATCTAAGAAGGAAAATGTCTTTTGATCATAAGGTAGTAAAGAAATCTAAACAAGATTCTGAACAACATTCTACAGTAGAACCCCGTTAGTCTGAACCCCGCTAGTCCGAAATTCCGGATAATCCGAACCACCTCCAGGAACCAAATAGGCAAGGAAAGCTATAAAAACAATTTGAAATATCTGTATATTTCAAAATATGTAATATACAGTATTTTGAAATATACAGATATCACACACTACAACCAAACAACATATTAAATGAACAGATACATTACAAATCACATACACTCTTTGACACACTGATCCACACACATAATTCGAACCTCAGCGCCAATCCCTTCCCACCATCAACCCCCACCACACACTCCATTCCGTAACGGTTATTCTGTAATCGACAGTTAGTATTAAACCCACTGAAGAAGAGAAACAACATCTCGAAACGTTTGGGAAGTGACAAAAGTAAGTTCATAAGTGAAAGTATATATATATATTATTAAATTAATAAAGTGAACGAAGAGGATGCAACAACAAGATAATTTTAATAAAAAAAATTAGTTAGTATATGCAATTTTGTAGTTTTAATCATATCACAATTGATGTTTGCAGCAATAACAAAGCTTACAGTTGACAATATGAACATATACAAACTGAACATTCCCAGTAATGACACGCTTTCATGCAAACCACAAATCATTTATAATATCACGGTAATAATTCATTGCTAGCAACATCTTTGATAAATTTTAACATACAGTAGAACCCCGTTAGTCCGAAATTCTGGATAATCCGAACCACCTCCAGGAACCAAATAGGCAAGGAAAGCTATAAAAACAACTGCAGATTTCATGAAGTGACAAATGATTTCATTACATTTCTAATAAAATGGTTACATTTTGCAAAATCAGTAGAAAATAATACTAACCACTGTAATACGTATTAATCAGTAGGCCTACAATTACTGGAATAAAATTCTTAAACAAAACTACAAAAACAGAATTCAATTATTATACTGTACAGTACTTAGATTACAGTTTCTATACTTTATTAACAGAATTTCCAAATAAACACTTCAATATTAACACTTCACTTATTCACTGGTTGCACAAAATCAGTTATTCTCTGCTGGTGTAAAGACGTGAATCTAACAGACGACGCAATATTCCACCAGCGTCTCATGAACATGATGTCCGCCGCTGTAGCGTTGGCATGCTGCTCCACATACTGCAGGGATATTTCCAGCGCCTTTGCTGCTTCCTTCTGAATGTGAAATAAGATGTTCTGAATCATCGGCTTCATCCATCACATCAGAATCTTCATTGAAGTATTGTCTGATCAGGGAAATGATTTCCGTATGTCAAAACTTGGTGGTCTTCCATGTCAGCTGCCACCCACTCATTCACATCTGTTTCGTCTGCTTCTTCACAGCCTGAAATTTGATGCATGAGCTGTAAAACTTCAGTCCTGTCATCAGCTTGTTCCAGACTATCGATGTAAGAGAGACTTGGCCATAATTTTTTCCACAACTTTCTCAGCAGCTCTTCTTTGAGATTGTCCCATGCTTCACCTAACCAATAGATAACATCTTTGATGTTGATTTTCTTACGACTTTGGAGAATGGTTTGTGAACTGTCTTCATTTTCAAGAAGGGACCTTAGAAGAATTTTTTTATACACACATTTCATGTTTTGTAGCACCTCTTGGTCCATGGGTTGTAACAAAGGTGTTACATTCGGAGGGAGAAAAATAGCTTTTATATCTCCATTAACAAGTTCTTCTGTCGAAGCATGTGATGGAGCGTTGTCAATGACAATGCCCGGGGTGGCAGACCATTTTTTTCACTGAACTTTTTTACTGAAGGAATAAACGACATGAAACCATTCCTTAAATAAAGCACTGGTCATCCATGCCTTTTTTTGATGCCTGTAGAATACAGGAAGCGAGTTCACATTGATGTTCTTAAATGCTCTTGTGTTTTTTGATTTGCCAATAACCATTAGTAGCAACTTATTAATCCCAGCTGCATTACTGCATGCTAAAACAGTCACACGTTCCTTGCACATTTTGAAACCAGGTGCATTAAGTTCTTGTTTGGCGGCGAGGCTTCTGTTTGGCAATGCCTTAAAATTTAACCCAGTTTCATCGCAATTGTATATTTCTTGAGGCGAGTAATTTTGCGATGAAACTATGTCTGCGAATTCAGCGATATACTCTTGTGCAACCTGGTGATTCGCTGATAGTGATTCACCGGTAATGGATAACTGTCGTATTCCGTGTCTTTTTTCCACCGGTCCAGCCAGCCGTTACTCGCAATGAATTTAGGATCACCATTCATCAGCTTATTGAGGTGAACTGCTTTTTCTTGGATTAGGGGACCACTCAGTGGAGTACCTCTCTGCCTTTCTTGTGAAAACCACATGAAAAGGGCTTCATCAATTTTGTTAAATTGTGACACTTTTGATGTATGACGCTCCTCGAGTCTTCTCGGATGTTGTCACACAAAACTGTTCAATCTTGGATCGGTTTTTCTTCCAGTCACTTATTGTTGCTTTACCCACACCAAATTCGACTGCTAATTTCGTTCCACTTTCACCCTTGTCCAAACGTTTCAACACTTCAAGTTTATCTTTTAGTGCACATGAACTATGTTTCCGCTTACCAACCATTTTTATACAATATGCACTTAAAAAACAACACTGAAAACGTATGTAAGTTGGAATGCACACACAATGTCTCAGACTGACAGGTGTCTCACTTTACCTGTAAACATGCAGTAAGGATAAAAACAACCCAAAATAGTACATTGTTAACGAGTTTACAGTTGTTCCCATTTTCGTTTCAATTTTTGAAAGGATAAAGAAAACACTTTTTTACAATTTCCCCTAAAATGTTGGAGTAATTGGCAGTGAATGGGATAATTGTAAATAGATTTTTAGAGGTCTTTATTATTGATATTTAAAAGAAGATTTTAGTAATAAAAGAGAAATTTTCGATAATTGTAAAAATTTGTATTAGGTTTCGTGTTTGTGGTTAACCTTGTTTAAAATTGTGTTCCACAACACAGAGTGAATTGTGAAACTTATGTTTTTAGTCACTGTTTTGGATATAGCTGTATCCCATGGAAGCTTTTATATGAAAACTAGATATGAAGTTTGTATAGGCCTAAATGTATTTTTGAAGTGAAACTTCTTTATCGACGTATGAGAGAAATTTTATAGCAATGTAAAAAAAAATCGTCACGATTTTCGGTTACGCGCCATGTTGTTTTTTTTTATCAAAGTTCAGTATAGTGACGTAAAGAATAATATATTAGTTTGAAAGTGATAAAATGAAAAGACTTATTATTTGTTATGTGAGAGCAAATGAGAGTTTTCATAAAAATTCAAGTAAACGTCGGCCAATAGACGAGAGAGAGGTGAACCCATGGCCAATCCATCATCCTCAATGAAAAATTGGTTATTGAAAGCAAAGTAATTCAAATTCAAGTGAATTTATAGTAAAAGTGAGAGTGATTATATATTTCGTTTGATAAATCCAACACGTGAGCGTGATTTTAATATTTATTTGAGGTTAACCTCACTTTTTGATTGTAAGTATCAGTAAATGTATATAAATCTATTAAAATTAGCAAGTATTAAAAATCCAACACGTGAGCGTGATTTTAATATTTATTTGAGGTTAACCTCACTTTTTGATTGTAAGTATCAGTAAATGTATATAAATCTATTAAAATTAGCAAGTATTAATAAATATGACTGTAAATCTAGTAAACATTATTAATTCTAAAAACAATAAAAAAAACAAATTAAATAATAATTTAAAAATAAAACAAAACACAATTAGAAAATAAAAATATGTATACGTACATCTTTTTTAATTATTCGTTTTTAATGATTTATTTTTCTTAAGCTTTATCTACCCAATTTCTGTGAAGTTGTAAATAGTAGAAAAATGATATGTCATAAAGAAGTTTCACTTCTTACCTGTGTACTCTGGTACACACACATACTTTTTTTATTATTAACGGGAAAAGTCCATAATCAAAATGAGTTAACATGGAATAGGTGGCAACAAGAGTTGGCACAAGTGACTGAAGCGTCCAGCATAAACATTACAAACTGTAAAATTGTAAGTATACAAAACGTATAATTGTACATATGGTACTTAAGGATTGTTATATTCTTAAGTTGAATGTTAATATTTGCATTAAAAATAACTTTAGGCTATTTACTATGATGTTCATGTTTACACACTATATGTCTGTTTCAAGAAATAAACTTCCTCACAGACCGAAAATTTTAATACATACACTGATGGCATTAATTAATTACAGATAAAATCAGTAAACATTTTATTTATTGTGCTTTGACTATTAAAATGTGTTTAAAACAAAGAAAATGTATTATAAATGAAGCATGGTAAAAATAACTCCATAAATCTTATATTAGGGGAGCAGTCCCTGGTTGATTGACTGCTCTAACCTTTAAAAGTGAAAACAATTTTTTTAATGAAGAAGATACTGTGTTAGAGACATGTGATTTATACAGAAATGTGCAGCAAAGAACGTAGACCATCAATAAAATTTAAAATTTTGTAAAATTTTTACTTTACGTTTAGCATGAATAGCATACATGACAAAGTCATAAAAGGAGAGAAGTATAGGAAAAACTTGTGAGAGAGAGAGAGAGAGAGAGAGAGAGAGAGAGAGAGAGAGAGAGAGAGAGAGAGAGAGAGAGAGAGCAACAGCTCCCATATGAGCCAAAGCTAAAAATTAAACCTGGCACGGCCATTAGTTCTGAAGCAGATTTGGTTCTTACATATTTTGATAGTATTTTTAAAAATATTTTTAGCATAGTTTTGTGTGACACTAAACTGGTGAATTTTCCTCTTTTACTCTATTGTATGTTTCTGTAAATTGATAATTTGATTGTCTTGCAATAGGCACAGGATTTAGGACCATGTCTTATAACTGTCAGCTTAATATTTTATGTTCCACAAGTTTACAAAAAAATGTTCCTTCTGACACTGTGTATAATATCTCTTAAAACAGAACTACACCTTACATAGGTCTTCATTAATTTTTTACCTTAATATAATGATTAAACTGGTAACATAATAAATTGTGAGTAAGCAATTTTTACTTAGTGTAAAATCTGCTTTTACCTTGATTTTGATTTCTTTTATTTTACTTCTTTTTTATATGTAGAATCATTTATTCACTGACGTTCTCTAAAATATAATCCTAATGTGTTAATAATCTCTGCTTTGCTTGTTGAGCTTTTTGAAATTACGAAATTTAAACATTTATATTATCTGTGCTTTTATTGATGTGCCATCTTGAATTTCCAGATTCCTCTGTTCTTCTTGTGCTTTTCTCAAGTATCCTATTGTCTATTGTGTAGTATTGTTTTAGCCTATTCTTGTATTTGCCTCTTCTTTTTTTCAATATATAATGCAGGCACTAATGACTTCTACTGTTATTGCTTGGTCATCTGCAAAAACTGAGTTTGTAATCGTAGTTATTTCTTATGGCATCTTCTGTTTCTCCATATTTGCTTGGTCCTCAGGGTTGCAAGTCTGTTTTAGGAAGATTTAAAATAAAGTCAGTTATGTGGAGATACCCTGGGAGGCATTCATTTTTATAAATATTGTAGTACTCCTCACACCTATAGTGTTAAACTTGTACCTTTAATAATTGCATATATAAACAGCTGGTTCGTGCAGTGACGTCATCCCCCCGCTAAACTGCTACCAGCGTGTCTCAATACGCTCGCTGGGAGTTCAAGTTAGTTAACTGCTAATCGCTGACCATACAACAGCCTTCATCTCCGCGGCTATGTAACTATTTCATATCGGAAGATTACTTCAATTTATTCTTATATTTTTTAGTACTTATTTAATTCCTACTTTGGCAATGTTTGCCACGCGACACTGCACGGGCCATGCAATCATTATTACCAAAATGCAAATAAACAGTTAATTCAAAATACAGTCCACTACGTTATTTCATATTATCCAACTTATTATACCAGCATCACGTTGTATGACTAACTCAAGAAATATTCGAGAGCGTCGAAGACGTAACATTTGGTCCTCCGGGCCGGATCTATATTTCATTTAACAGACCCAAATAACATTTTGGTCAATCCCGAATCTTCTTAAATGTAAAATTGCTGGCCGTGAGCATACATTCGTAACTTTCAACAAAAAAAAAACTTCATACTTGGCCGTACAAGGTTCTACAAGACATCATTTCTAATACCGCAAGATATTCCACTTCATCATCACTTGTCATTCATCATTGAAAATCAGAACTTCAAGCCTGCACAGAGAGCTACAACTTCAAACATCACCCGACAAGCGGAAACAAGATTTGCACCACCAATCCAAGGCCATCCGGACAGGATCGCCAAGGAAGCGACAGGCAATGGACCCATCTTAAACCTGCAGAGGACTCTCATAATTCAAGTGACTATGAACTTATATTTCGCATAGTTTCACACTTATATAATTCCATATACATTAAAAATGAGTAATATTTGCAAAATAATTTGTATATAACTATTTTTAAAAAAATAAGTACATATTATAATAAGGAATTAGATTAAGTTATACCACTCACTGGCTGCCGCATTATATAAAAATTTGATAAAATACTCAATTTACATTAATTGTTCACCTGTTCTGCATTTATTTATCGATTTCGGATCACCAGCTTGCAGTTCAATCATGACTGATGTGAAAGCTTTGATTAAAAAACGTGGCACAATTAAAGCCTCTATATCCTGTATAAACACTTTCGCGGACAATTTCGATCATGAAATAAATTATCACCATCCTTTAAAAATAAAACCTCGTCACTTGATGGAGTTGTCCACGAAGTATGATGAAATTCAGACCCAAATTGAGGCTGATGAATCTGATTTCACATCGGTAAGTGACAGGGCTCAGACAGAGGATGATCTCTGCACTATTGAGTGTAAGCTGCAAAATTTATTAGAACGTGTAGAAGAGGTGAGCAAAAAAACATTAAATCAAGCTGAAGTTATGCCAATTAAAGCATCCCCTATTCAGTTAGAGCCAATTAAATTGCCCTGCTTCTCAGGCAACATTATTGATTGGCAGCACTATTACAACATGTTCTTTGAGTTAGTACACGTCAGAACGGACCTGACTGACATCCAGAAATTGCATTACTTACATTCTTCACTAAGGGACGAGGCTTTAAATGTAACAAGGTCTCTCCCAATTACCCATAATAATTATGCGGTAGCCATTGAGCTATTGAAGGCCAGGTATGATAGTAAATTAATTGTCTCAGTGTATCATGTAGGGAATGTCTTGGGCATGAAGTCCATTCAGCAAGAGTCCGTGGTTGGCATTTCAAAATTTATTGACGAAATCACCTCAAATATAAACACTTTAAATTCATTGAGTTTACCTGTAAATACTTTTGAAATTATTTTTGTTCAATATTTAACTCAGAAACTCGATAACCAGACATGTCGACTATGGAAGGAAAGTCTATCCGACGAGCGATTCCCTAATTTCAACAGTTTAATTAAATTTTTAAATAGTAGAAGGCATTTAATGCAAAACGTTGGTGCATCAACCAGTTCAGCAAACAGAACACAAGTTAGCAATAAGATTCCCTATCGCAAGACTATTAAACCCGTTGAGCTCACTAGGTCAACATTTCATACTAATATCAACAATAACATTTGTCAGCTGTGTCGCAGTAAACATAGACTGTCTGAATGCCCACAATTTGTAGCTATATCTCCCTTTGAGCGAAAAAACATTTTAGTCAAATACAAACTTTGCTTAAATTGCACGCGTCCAGGCCATGAGCCCTCACACTGTCCTTCCAAATTTTCTTGTAGGACATGTGCTAAACGACATCATACAATGATCCATATATCAGGCAGTAACACTTCAAGCAGGGGCAACAATAAATTTTCCCTCAAATTACAAACAAACAAATCTATTCTGTTATCCACCGCTGTCTGCATGACAACGGACCAAGCCTGTAGGAAGCATCCAGTAAGGATTCTATTAGATTCAGGATCTCAGGCAAACTTCTATACCATGAGTTTCGCACGCCGCATGGGTCTAAAATTAACCAAGTCTCAACTACCCATCACTGGTATAAACAATTCCCTATGTCAGCTGACTTTAGTACAAGGGTAAGGCTGAATTCTCGTTACAAGGATTTCAATCTGTACGTGCATTGCGCTGTGCTTCCCAGTATTACGAATAATCTCCCCGCAGAATCGTTTAATATTTCATCCCTAAATATACCAAAAAACATTCTTAGCTGACCCACAACTAAACTTTTCTTCACAAATCGACATATTACTTGGTGCCCAGTACCATTTACAATTGATTGAACCTATTAAATTCATCCGCAGCCCACACTTTCCCATAATACAGGAGACAAAATTGGGATTCATCCTTGCTGGTAACCTGCCCTTTAATGTTGACATGACAAAACCTGTTTCATCATTTATAGCGTGCAAAGATAACAATGCAATTTCATCGCAATTAAAAGACTTCTGGCAATTGGAGGACATTGCAGTCCGTACTCCCTCAGTTGAGGTCTCAGAATGCGAAAGTCATTTTATTGCTAACACTTTCCGCAATAATAGTGGTAGATTTGTTGTGTCCCTACCTCGCAGGGGATACAACTCTCATTTGGGCGATTCTCTTCCCGGAGCTATTCACAGATTTCAATCACTGGAACTTAAGTTCAAGTAGAACCCTGCTCTTCATAAAGACTATAGTAAATTCATGCAGGAATATTTAACTCTGGGTCACATGTCTTTGCTTGATTCTTACGATTTGTCAGTCAATAAGTCAGACACCTTCTACTTACCGCACCATTCGGTTTTTAAAGGCTCTAGTATAACCACCAAAGTTGTTTTCGACGGCTCTGCCAAAACAACAAATAATTTGTCCTTAAACGACACATTAATGGTTGGTCCCACAGTCCAGCAGGATCTTTTTTCAATTATGTCTCGGTTTAGAACGCACCGATACGTCCTCATTTCGGACATTGAAAAAATGTACCGTCAAATTTTAGTTACTCCCAGGGATTCTAATTTGCAACGAATTGTTTGGCGCGACGCCCCCCATAGGGAACTTCAATACTACGCCTCGAGGACAGTCACATATGGGACTGCAAGCGCTTCATTTCTGGCCACAAGATGTTTGGCACAAATATCCCAGGAAAACAAAACTCAACACCCTATAGCCTGTTCTGCTATCGCAAATGATTTCTATGTGGACGATCTCATGACCGGCTCAGATAACCCACACATTTTATCACAAATGAAATCCGACATTACAAATTTATTAAGTCAATACTGGTTTACTTTGCACAAGTGGTTTTCCAATGATCAAACCATTATAACTTCAGACGCCAACTCTTCCCTTGACTTTAACAAGAATCAAACTATACGTACTTTGTGTATTCAATGGGACATTAACGATGATAGTTTCATATATAGTTTTCAAAGAAATTTCTAAGTGGAGATATTTAACAAGAGAAGGGTATTATCCGTTATCGCCGGAATTTACGACCCATTAGGACTTATTGGCCCGGTTACATTTTGGTGCAAACATTTCATGCAGATACTATGGTTAACGGGAACAAGTTGGGACGACCCCCTGTCAGACTCTTTATCTAATCACTGGGTAGAACTTTATGCTCAGTTGATATCAGACACTTATTTTAAGATTCCAAGATCTGTAAAGAATTTAAATAATTCCCAAATCATTTCATTTCAACTCCACGGGTTTGCCGACGCTTCAGTAAAGGGTTACGTTATGCATGCTGCATTTATGTGCGAACGGTGTATTCAAACCACAGGATTTCATCAAACTTATTATGCTCTAAATCTAGAGTCGCCCCCTTAAAGCAGGTAACATTACCCCGACTTGAACTTTGTGCCTGTCTCTTATGGGCTCAGTTGGTTTCCAAAGTTGTAAACGCTGTGAGTTATAAATTTGACGAATTGTATTTTTACTCCGACTCAAAGATCGCCTTACACTGGATTCACCAGCAGTCTTCCAGATGGAAAGTATTTGTTTCCAACCGCGTTGCGGAGATACAGCGACTCACTGCAAAGGGTACCTGGCATCATGTCTCCTCACATGACAACCCTGCTGACATCCTATCGCGTGGTTGTCTATCCCGCGTTTTACACTGTCACCCACAATAGTGGTATGGTCCATCCTGGTTGTCCAATGAGTCATCATCATGGCCCACCAGTGCTTTCTATGCCCATTCACCCTGCACTCATCCCGATCTTGATCAAGAAAAACGTAAAGAAGTCCAAACCACACTGGTTGCCACTTCATCTACGCCTAATTACTTTGAAAACTACTCTTCGCTTTCAAAACTTCTTTGTGTATTTTCTTACTGCCTTCGATTCATTCGGAACTCTAGACTTCCCATAGCTGACAGAAACACTTATTTTTTAACTTCCCATGAGCTACATGGTACACTTTTGATTTTTATTCGCCAGTCCCAGCGATCGCACTTTAATATCGAAATCAAGGAACTTGAGGCACAACGATCTATCCCTAATGATAGCAAAATTCTTTCACTTAACCCCTTTCTGGACAATACGGGGATATTATACGTGGGCGGACGCCTTCAGCACTCCCAGCTCACCTATGATGGCAAACACCAAATCATACTCCACCCGCATTCTCATCTCAGTAAACTAATCATAGAAGGCGAGCATCTTCGTCTACTCCATGCAGGGGTACAATTGACACAGTACTCTCTATGTCAGAAATACTGGATAATCAATGATAAATCGTACATACGATCAGTAATACACAAATGCATCACTTGCTTTCGATTCCGTGCAAGGGGCTCAAGTCAATTATTAGGTCAATTACCCTCTTCCCGAGTTACTCCTTCTAAGCCATTTTCTCAATGTGCAGTCGACTATGCCGGTCCTGTATTTATACGTCAGGGTGGGCAGCGTTCCAAATCGATTTCAAATGCTTATATTTCTCTATTCATATGCATGGCCACTAAGGCCATTCACCTTGAATTAATTTCAGATCTCACCTCAGACGCTTTCATAGCAGCCTTAAGACATTTTATAGCTCGAAGAGGCATCCCTTCACAGATATTTTCTGACAATGGTACAAATTTTCGTCGTGCTAGCAGTACACTTCACGACTTATACAAACTTCTCCAATCAAACGAATTTGAACAAACTACCCAGGACTTCACCAGTGCCCAAGGAGTCAAATGGTCCTTTATTTCCCCGTCAGCACCTCATTTCGGTGGCCTGTGGGAGAGTGGAGTCAAGAGCGTCAAGTTTCATTTGCGGCGCGTTGTCGGCAGAACCATTCTCACGTTTGAAGAATATTACACCATTTTAACTCAAATAGAGTCCTGCCTCAACTCGCGCCCCTTGTTTGCCATCTCAAATGACTCTGGGGATCCCGAGCCTTTGACTCCAGCCCACTTCTTGGTTGGTTCTCCACTCACTTCACTCCCAGAACCTTACTATTCCGAAGTCAAAATTGGTCGCTTGTGTAGATGGCAGTTGCTGCAAATATTCACCCACTCTATATGGAAGAGGTGGTCAAGGGATTATTTGCACCAGTTGCAACAGCGCAACAGATGGCATCACCAGTCAAAAAACTTGGCTCCCGGACAACTCGTCCTTATTTTGGAAGATAATTCCCCCCCCCTGCAGTGGAAACGAGGTGTAATCTCTCAGGTCTATTTGGGTCAGGATTCCCTAGTGCGCGTAGCGGATGTTCGCACCGCAAACGGCATCCTACGTAGGCCCATTCACAAATTATGCCCACTTCCAGTGGCCTCAGATTAATCCCACTACAACGTTCAAATGACATGTACTATTTACTTAAACTTTTATCGCATTTTCGTGCTTCATGCCCGGGACATACCCTGGGTGATCGCATGCTTTCCATTTGTTATTGTAATTATCATATCATTATGTATTATTGAAAATTTTGGGTGTTATTATTCTATTATTGTGTAATGTCAATTATTATGTCTTTCTTATTATCATATTATTATGTATTATTGAATTTTTGGGTGTTATTATTCTATTATTATGTAATGTCAATTATTATGTCTTTCTTATTATCATATTATTATGTATTATTGAAAATTTTTGGGTGTTATTATTCTATTATTATGTAATGTCAATTATTATGTCTTTCTTATTATCATATTATTATGTATTATTGAATTTTTGGGTATGATTATTCTATTATTATGTCATGTCAATTATTATGCCTTTTTGTTATTGTATTATTATGTATACGTACCATATTATTATGTATTATTATGTCTTGACACTTATGATGCACTATACATATAATAACTCAAAACGCAAAATCGCCCAATTTTGTGTGGGCAGTATGTTAAACTTTGTACCTTTAATAATTGCATATGTAAACAGCTGGTTCGTGCAGTGACGTCATCCCCCCGCTAAACTGCTACCAGCGTGTCTCAATACGCTCGCTGGCAGTTCAAGTTAGTTAACTGCTAATCGCTGACCGTACAACAGCCTTCATCTCCGCGGCTATGTAACTATTTCAAATCGGAAGATTACTTCAATTTATTCTTATATTTTTCAGTACTTATTTAATTCCTACTTTGGCAATGTTTGCCACGCGACACTGCACGGGCCATGCAATCATTATTACCAAAATGCAAATAAACAGTTAATTCAAAATACAGACCACTACGTTATTTCATATTATCCAACTTATTATACCAGCATCACATTGTAAGACTAACTCAAGAAATATTCGAGAGCGTCGAAGACGTAACATATAGAGTGGCAAAAAAAAACTTGCCAAATTGTATCTGCACATCTAACTACCCCCCACTATCTCAAGTCACTCTCCTTCACATTCTGAGGTGACAGCATGACAACTAATGCAGATTTGAGAGTTTGATTAACTCAAACTCAAGGCAGCATTACTAGACGAATCTCGTGTGTCTAGCTAACATGATAGTGTTACCAGTGGTGTAATTATCTGTTCCTACAAATTTGATATGTAGGCCTATTAGTAATTCCACTTTGTTTATTTTCTAATGAAAAGAAAAACATTGTGGCCACTTTTTTATATTATCATTAAGGGAAAGCGAGCTGATATGTGTCAGATTCTTTAACTAGAATAGCCCAGAAGAATTATCGTATTGAGAGAGATGTTCGGCATATTGTTTCTTTTATCCTTAAGGAAAATGTTTTTTCACATATTTCACATTTTTGCTAATTTTGAGAAAACATGCTAATTCTTCTGTTATTCAAAAATAAAAAGTTATGGAGGCAATATATATATATATATATATTACATTTAATATTTATACATAAATTTACCTCAAGATGTTATTTTTCTATTTGGAACATGTTTCGGGTACTATCTTGTACCCATCCTCAGCCTTCCGGTTTTTTTGTCTGGTGAAGTACATATGTGTTGTTGGATGACTATTATTATTGTGGCTTCCTGTTGGCTTCTGGTAATTCAAGTTGGTTTTATTGTGTGTGATTGTGGTGTATGTGTTAGTTTTTTGTGTATTATTTTATGTGTACACAAAAAACTAACACATACACCACAATCACACACAATAAAACCAACTTGAAATACCAGAAGCCAACAGGAAGCCACAATAATAATAGTCATCCAACAACACATATGTACTTCACCAGACAAAAAAATCGGAAGGCTGAGGATGGGTACAAGATAGTACCCGAAACATGTTCCAAATAGAAAAATAACATCTTGAGGTAAATTTATGTATAAATATTAGATGTATTATATACATCAAGAAACGGACTGTAGCAGAAAGTGATTGAAATATATATATATACATACACACATTGAAAGGTGATTTAAATTTCTACAATTTTTTTTGTGTTTTGAAAGAACAAAAATTGAATGAAT
Organism: Magicicada septendecula; assembly: GCA_034769895.1. NCBI lineage: Eukaryota > Metazoa > Arthropoda > Insecta > Hemiptera > Cicadidae > Magicicada > Magicicada septendecula. The sequence goes on along the minus strand of CM068367.1, from coordinate 1,035,956,653 downwards.
TGTGCAAGAAAACATGACACGCAGAAAGTCCAGTTTCTTAACATTTTTTTTCTTTTTGTAAATAGCAGCCATTAGGACGCATGGTGCAAGAAAATGTAATAACATTTTTTTGTATTTTTCTAGTAGTTGATATCTGTGGAATAAACAGTTTCTTGAACAACTTTTATTCAAGAACACTGCACTAAATTATACTAGAAAATTATGAAAGTACTAAAACAAAACAAAATGTTGACTTTTAAAATAATTTGTTATTACAAATTGATTTAAACAAATCAGTATCTGTTTCGAATATGATTGAGTAAACAATCATGTTACATTCTTGGATTTCGTTGTCCATGACGTGTCCATTTATTAACTAAATATAATTATTTCACTATGACTATTTAAATAAAACATTGATTTACCGTCTATTTTTATTATTTAACCATCAAACAACATATTGGTTAAAGAGAAATTTATTCTTCCTTATATGAGCTACATAACTTCAAAATAATAAAAAAATTGAACACAAACTTAAATTTACCTTCCACAAACCAGCGCCTCTTTTATGATATAATTTTTATTCACACACATATACACCCGTACCTGATGCCCTTAGAGATCTCATTTAGTGATCTAAAAATTCCTTTCCATAACAGAATTTAATATCTGATTTTTTAAAATTTTGTGCTACTCCAAATGTTACTTATCTGCGAGTTCTATGGTTTTGAAGAGTCCATCTTCACCACGCCTTTGGTTTCACTTCGCGCATTTTCTTCTTTCACTCTTAACGCCGAAACTGTTATTACATTTAAGTTATTCTCTTCAAACAGATTACTTTCACCTCTACCTTTAAGTTACATTGTTATGTTTAGTACGGGCGCACTGAACTTTTATAGTTTCGTCTTAGTTTGTACGAAACGGGCGAGCACACGGCCCGCGTCTGCCATCGTTAGGGTTAGATGATGACTGACGTTACGCCAAGCGTTGACAGACTGCTGACGCCCGACACTCCCAAATTCCAAAGCGATGTAAACAAAGGTTTGGCCATTTACGCCATATAACGTGATCTCAACGGTGCATAGTTCAGAGTTCATGCGGTTAAAAATAACTGTCTCCAACAGCTAAACTGTTGACCTTGAGTTAATTCGTGTACGCCGTTTATAATCCCAATAATATTTTCAAATAACTTTTACATAATTTAATTAGGTTTCGGGTGGGTAATATATGTACCGTTACAATACCCCCTCAATGAGAGGTTTTATGCCGAAGCATAAAAACTCTCATTGACACTCACATACTTCCTAAAGGGATCAGCCTGGATATGTTGCCACAACCCCGTTTATGTTTTATTAAAATTTATGGGTAACTTACCCCCCTGGTCCAGTGACTGTGGCCGCACCTGAATGACCTTACTGGACTTCCCTCTCGAGATCCCAACACCGCAAGGCCAGACAGGCACTTGACACCCCTGCTCTGACGCGCTGGCCAGTACAGGACCGTCGCCACAGCATCACCAGACACTGAAACATTAAATCAAAAATGTTATACAAGTGGCCTTGTATAATACCATATCCCTAACTGATCTGGTTCCCCTTAGCTGTGCTGGTTTGCGGTAAGAAGCACTGGTTTTTTTTAACTCCTAACATACACATGTATATATATATATATATTGTAACGTAACGAAGTTAAGGTCCCATACGTTACATAACAACTTTGTTACTATCGAATTAAAACAATACCCAATGTGTGCCATAATTAAGGTCAGGAAGGGAAACCTCACATAATAAATATATTAATAATACCTAGTAAGGTTACTAGGTAATAAAATAATAAAAATTTCTATAAATATTAAATATGGAGTGATCAGTGGAAGATGTAAACAATAAACATAGTGTCTAATGATATGAAATTACTATAGACAGTTTGAACTGAGAGTAGACTGTTCAATTGATATTTAATGTTTTATAATGATGTACATGTTGTTGTGCTTTATCATGATATTTTGTTTACATGATATTTATTCTGTGTTTTGTATGTAGCAGGTGTGAAGCAATTGCTTTAAGAAAGTATTAAGTAATTGATACTAATTTCATTCATGTTAAACGTTATAAGAATAACTATTTGTGTATTTACTTTGAGTAATTAATGAAGATATCGTAAGATAATATTTGTAAACTTGGCCAGGAAGGCAATAATTGTTAATAAATTGTCAAGGGGTCATTGTAATTATGTTATAAACAGATGAAGGGTTCAATAATAAAATAAATAATAACAAATTGAAATCAGGATAAAATAAAATTAGAATAATTGGCCATAAGCCAGTGACTCATTGTACAGTAGGTCAGGTCAGAAAAGTTAAATAAAAAATAAAAAATTATAACACATGTAATAAAACAAATAGGCCTAAAATTAGTATTTTGTAAAAGGAAAATAATACCTGTTAAACTAAGTCGGTCAAGAAGAAAATGTAGAGAAATGTATATGGTTTAATAATGCATATTAGATGAAAGTTTTATATGATTTAATGTAATTTTAATAAGGGAGTATTTTATAAAATAAGTGTAAGAATATTTCCTAATTACGGCTCTAGGATAACAAATATTATCCAATAATAGAAGAAGAAGATGGTTGTCAGGGACGACTGAATGCAAGATATCTTGTTGATTTCAACACTTAATTGTTATAGGTGAATGGGTTAAGTTCAGTTAATACAAATCCAGAAAAGAAATTAAAAACCTAATGAAAGGTATAATAAATGAAAATTCAAAAATAATAATACATTAAATGGACAGTGGATCGACTGCCGAAGCTATTCCTCAATCAATATAATTCGATCTACTAATAAATTTAACGAATTTCCAAAAAACAAACTAATCAACCCATTAATGGCAAAGGAGTAATAATAAAGAGTAAATGTGAATAAATGAAGACGATCCATAGCCTGGAGATGCTAAATTAATTAAATATAGTAAAAACGAACAAAGAAATTTAGAATCACGTCCAAACCTCACTTTCCACAACCGAACGAAGTCTTAATACTACACAAATTCCATTGGGGCCTGTAACCACCAGAACCGGGAAGATTAACGAAGATCAGAACTGAAACTTCTACTACATCCTGGGACATCAATACCAAACTTTTATTGAGAAACTGGAGGCTGTTATTATTCAAGAGCTGAATCACCATTCTGTTCTCGTCTCGGCGTAGCAAAACACTGCCATACTAAGTATCCTGTCAAAGTACGGTAAAAAACCTGCTTATATTTGAATTTTATATAATAAGATTTTATAACAAAATTGTAATACCTAGTATCCTTAAAAATTGCATTACCTGACCTTACTAATAGTTAAAAGAACTACATGTACCCTGAGATAAAAAACAAATTAAAAATTATAATTAAATTTTAACACATCTAAAACCCGAATTCAATGACAAATCAATGTGAACTAGTTGACGACCCCCTTTTGGGTGAATTTGATGTTTTTATAGTATTTTTAAACCTGATGATGAGAATTTATTCTCGAAACGCGTCGTTTTAAGAAAAAACAAATAAGTCACAAGACGGAAGTTAATACAGGTAATTGCCTAATATTAATTCTAAATATTTAGTAACGTGACTTGGAGACAATTAAAACAAAATGAATCTATTATATAACGCTTTGAGTAGCTCCCGTGTTATTCTGCCACACGTTGGATGCGTCAATTTATAATATAAATCGTGTGTCGTCTTCAATCTCGTACCTCTGTAAAATATAACAGTGTGTCTGAGTGCAAATTGTGTCTGTGTTTCTTACCACTTCGTCCTCGCACGGCGATGTAACTCACGATGTTTGGGTCCGTAGCGAACGTACTGGTGACCAGGTATCGTGGTTCTCGATCTGAGGTTCGAACGTAGTGGATAATCCCCGGGTGGCGCCAAATTGTTTGTATAAAACAATTAAAATTGTCTCCTTACCAATGTTTTATTCGAACGATGCGACGAATTCAATCCGTCCCGCCTTTTCTCAATTTTTGTTAATCGAGTTAGCAGTTACAGTATTCGCTACTTGCGCGCTAGGTGTCGCATAAGAAACATTCGCTATATATTATAATTTTAAACATACACTTTTCTAATGAAAATAAAACACAATTTAACACACACAGTATAGATTTATTATTAATTTGAAGTTAATACTTTATAGACACAAGTTGTAATTAATTTTTCATATACAATTCTGCACCGGATAATTCTTTATAAGACTCTACTCAAGGGTTAACCAATCGATTTTGAATACAAATAAACACAGTATGGCGTACTTTGATGCCAAATAATAAATATTTCGATCGATGGTTGTGAGATCTTTTGGCCACGTTAAAAGGTTCAGATGCAATTACAATATTAAAAATACACAACTGTACAATGTTTTTTCTTAAGTATGGTAATGTGTAATGGTAATTGGTTTGTTTGAGTGTCGTACAAGTGGTTTAAAAGTCGTACATAAATATGAGGTTAGTTCTATAGTTTAACAAATTTTCAGTGTCTTAATATTACGATTTAATCCTTGCAAGAGAATAAAAGTGATTCAGTGGTATTCAACATATATTGAGAAATATTCAAAGTGCGTTTATTTTTTGAAAGTTGAAATAATTTAATTGATACTTAACAGCGTTGTAGTACGGGATTACTCTGTAGGTCGGGAAGGAAGGATTGTGGCATCAATATAATTCATTTGTTCTTTATTCAAGCTTCGGCATCTTTTTCAAAGTTGTTTGGATTTATTTAGATATTTCGTCTTCAATTAAACGTCTTCTCCATCTGGTAATGGTGTTCAGTATTCATCAGACTTCTTTACGATCAATTTCTATACATTATTTTACTTTTAAGATGTTTTAAATATGAAAATGTGTTGTACAGAATTTTCGCTTCTGGTTTGCTTGAGCGTCACTTTTCAAGTAATTGTATTCAACGGTAATTACATCGTCAAACCGTCGTTACCATGGTTACATCAATATTCTCATGGGCGAGCTCGATATGAATACATTGTTATCAATATTTGAATTCCTTTCAAATCTTCCTATATCTTCTGACTCCCTTCCTCCTCTTATCTTCCTTCTTAGTTATTATCTATTTGCACTGTCATTTATATTTTCTCACAAAGATTATTTTGGTATCCCACAATATTGGGTTTTTTCAAGTTTTCTAATTTTACAATTAATTTCATACTTACTAATTACATTTCTCTGTTTATATAATTCCTTAATTTAATATTTTGTTTTTAATAATAATTACCATTCATCCTTGGTGAATTCGTCACCTTGGATTTGTCCATTACATGGTGATTTTTATACAATCAGTAATTGTTTATGTTTGACCGTTAGGCCTGTTTCACATTTAAGTAGCCATTACTGGACTTTTATGGCTTCATACACAATATATTTCATTTAGCCCTAAATCGTTATTTTGCTTTTATAATTAGGTTTAATGTCTCTGGAGGTGTTTTACTTTAGTCTTTTTGTGATCTTTGTATGTAACAACTGTGTTATTCAATATTACTTGCTAATTATTTACTATTCATTTCCAGTATAATATATAACATCTAGGTGTATGGTGTGTATGATTCTTACAGCCATATCCAATTCATAAACAATAGTTTATACAATTCATTATTTCTCATTTGTTGTTCTGGTGCTAAACAATCTCACCTCTATTGAACTTTTTTCATTAAACTTCCCTTATAACATGGGTATTTACTTAATGTCAATACAGACTTATCTTCTAATGCTCTTTGCTCTCCCTTCCATGTTAACACCATCTTATTACTTTTCCTTGTGAATCACACCTTTAAACTTTTACAATACATTCTTAAGTTATAACAATACTATTTCCTAGTCATCACAGTGAATATCACTACTTAGTGTTCATTATTTACTGAATCAATGTTCTATTCTAAATATTATTCATTGTAACTTTGTTAAATGTTATTGTTCACTCTTAAAACTTAAACATAGGTTATTTTACTAAGTCTTTATCTTAGCCTATTCTCCTCTTACTATTTTTATGATAGACAATATTTGTATTTATTTCTCACTTGCACTTTCTTAAATTATTTAGTGTTTATTATAATTTACTTAGTGTTTCTTTAGTATTATATCACTCTAGGATAAATCACTTTCACTAGTTCAACTTCCATTTATTTCTCATCATTTTAGTCTCTTTCTCTACACACTATCTATATAAAATTATTAATATTATGTCTTTCTTTGTTAACAAATTACATATATCCCTAACTCTTTGGTTAGTGTACTTTTATCTATTGTTTCATATTACTGACTATTTATAATTGTCATTCAATCAATATTAACATTCATTAATAGTTTCGGTACTTAACCGGTTTCATTTTCTTTATTATTTTGGATTACATTATTTCTCCCTTCTCTATTTTTTATTCCTTGTCTAGTTTCCTTGACGTGTTTCATTTTGTTTTCTTCCTCGTGGGTGTGTTCTCTCTTGGTTTTCATTCTTCTTCTCCTTCATTCTTCTTGTTTCTTTTATTTAGGTTTCTTAACTGGCCAATCTCTGGGGTTGGGTCAATGTCGTTTGTCTGTCAGTCTATTATTTGAGTTTCTTTATTAATCACTTTTGGTTTATTGCTCCTTCTCCTTCCATGTTAATTACCTTTTATATATATATTTACTCTCCACATTATTTATTTATTCAAACATAGTATTATTTAGCATTTTTTATACATACTTATTGTTATCAAAATTGACCTGAATTTGGCGATGTTATAATATATATATATAAAGATCTGTAAGAGTTAATTGGACTACTGATTTTTCCAAATGAGATAATCAGCTACATAACTCTTTAGTATATATTATTTCAACCTTTCTGAACAGTGGGAATTAAATCTTTTTAATTTCACATCTCTCATTCTTTTTAGTTTTTGAAACTAATCTATTCTTCAGTTTTGTCATGGACTAAATTGTATTATCATTATTAAAACAGTAGATGTTGAACTTTTGTCTTTTTACATAGTCTTTGTTTATATATGCATTTCAAATCATATCTTTAGTCTTTTTCCATTTTTATATATTTATGTATTTCTCTAAAGGTGTATCTATTGTTTGTTGAATTCTTTATTTATGATATGCTATTGTGTATTCATGTATTCATTTGATCAAATTTTTATCTTTACAATATTTTTTATTAGTTCACAGCTTCTCACGCCTGTTTAATTAACCCTTTCTGTATTCTTAACTCGTTTTCAAAAAATGAATTAAGGTTTCCACTCTCCATATTCTGTCATTGGTTTGTACATTTTTTTCTTTGTAAACCCTGCGAATATTCATATAATCTTTTGTACACTTGGACTGTGTCTTCTTCCAGTTGTTTGCACGTAACGAATAGGCTAAAAACAAACCTGTTAGGCATTGCCAAAAAAATCACTCTAACTGAATTATAACTGAGTTTATTTGCATTACATAAAATGTGTTGGCAATTAATATTTCCAGGATATTTCATCCTAGTGGCCTGCAATACCTTTTACCTTTTATACTTTTTACCTTTTTTGGCAATCGGCGCCTCGAAGTTGTATTTCTTATATGATTTATTTACACCAGGTTTTTTGATTTCAGCTGATCTTAACATCATAACAGCATCCAATTTTGTAGTAATTTGTTTGTTTTTATTTTTTGTCATTTGGGGAAATAAAGGCCATCTTTCTGTGCTGTTGCAGTCATTCAATATCAAAAACATACACATTTGTACTGTGTGTGTGTGTGTGTGTGTGCGCGCGCGCGCGCATGTTTGAAGTCAGGTTTGTATATGACAAGGTATATTCTATTCTTGGATTTCGTTGTCCATGACGTGTCCATTACTTAACTAAATATCACTATAGTATTGACTATATATATTATCACTATAGTGTTCCGAGTCGTCAATACTATAGTGATATTTAGTATATTCTATGTATCAGACAACACAAGTGATATATGGTGGTTTATGAGATGAGAACTCCTACCAGCAATTCTGTAGTCCCTTTCTGGGCTGTGACTTTCTTCAGTATCTATTTACAAAGATTTCTGTATCTCACTGCCACTTAACAATTTCTTACTTTAAGTATTTTCATGTTTCCTGTGGCAACGATACGATATACATAAAAATAGGCATATTGTAGCGGGTCAGATTTTGGGTGTTTTTATTTTCAACAGTTTGGGATAATTATATTTTTATTCATTTCATTTTCGGGCGGGTTTGGATAAAATATTACGAAATAAAGGTATTATTGTGCAACGTATGTGTCAGTATAACAGTCAGTGTAACAGAACAGTGAAACAACGCTATAAGACGCAGTTGTTGTTGAGGAATGCGGCGGAGCATTTGCACCTCCACAAAATTCCAAGAACTATGCGAGAGTGTGGCATTGCGCTCCCATGCGCACACCAAGCATGGGCGCCTACCCAAGCGTTGGCAAAAAAGTAAGATGGCCATATAGTGAAATTTTCATCGTTCATTTGGTTTCACTACGGAAGTGTCGTTTAGACCAAGCCCACTTAAATGACGTCAGCCAATGCCTGTAGAAGATCATATGCGACATTGAATCAAAAAAACAACATGCATGGCATGGGCTGAAGCTTTGGCGACGACGCCCAAGGCAGTGAGTTCCAGTGTTGAAAACTGTGGAGAGTGGACAGAGAAAAAACTTCTACCCAGTTCCTCTTACCAACCGACCGCATGCGGTTCATCTAAATTTCATCAACAGTTTTTTCTTTAGGTCGACCGACCTCACCGTTAAAATTTGAAATGCTATTAACAGTAAAATAAGATATTATCAACCGTCAGAAGTGAGAGTAAGAGAATGAATAGTTTCAAATACTTTTCGGACATTTGAACGGGGACTTAGCACGGGCGCGATGACCGCGTGGTCGATGTGGGGGCTTTATCATATGAAGATGTGTTAGGGGGTTTCTGATTTTGTATAGAATGTGAAGGGGTTTAATTGGTGTGATAGAGTGTGTGGCAAAGCTGGGCGGCTTTTTGTGTATATTTGTGTTTTTATTTGATATTTGCATTTGTGTCTTGTGAAATAATAAGGTAAGCTGTAATTCCTAAGTGTTATGTTGGTGTTGCATCACTTTGCAGTAATGTATCTCAATGAATTTTAATGAGTTTACAAGCAGTCAAGATTAAATAATAATAAATATTACTTCTCTTCCAAAATGAGTGGTGTCAGTACTTTGCGTAACCTATAGACCATGTTTGTATCTAGGTACATGTGACCGAATCCTGTGACCCTGTAAGAATTATCGTAACGGTAAGTAACAATTTAATTTGACATTTCATTATAATAATAAATGTGATTGATTAGTACGTCACAGTTGGCGCCACGAAACAGGCACGAATTGAATTAATTACAATTAATTAATTGAATTCCGCATCGACATGGATACAAGCATGTTCTAGGTTAGCTTAGTAACCTAACAGTAGATTACAAAATTTAAATAATTACTGTATTTATTTTATTTTATTTAATTAATTATTCTATTTAAGCAATTTATATAATTTCATTTATATCAATAATATAAAATGTCAAATAACGAAACTGACGTAAATAAAATGAGTGTCGAAGTTTTCGACGACTCAAACGTTAGTAACTATGAAACACACTCGACTCCAAGTGTGAGTCAGAGTGAAGCAGAAATAAGTATAACAGATCAAAGTAAAATAAATGAAGATTCAGGGATTCAAATAACCCCGAAATTAGATAGGGAAAGTAGAATTGATAGTAAAGAAGTCGGCTTCACTGACGGAAATATAGCAGCGCAATCTACTCCGTCGACAACACGAACTAAAGGGTTGTCGATGGACGATCTGTTTAATCTAATGAAAACCATGTCTGAAAATATAAATAGCAATTATAAAGAGCAACAAATTGATTCCAATGTCAAATACAATAAAATGAATGACAAGTTTGATGAGTTAAAAAATGAAATACAAGAAATGAATAAATGTATAGAAAGCACTAACGAAACAATAAAAAACAGTTTAAATAAGTTAGAACAGAAGGCTGAGAAATTAGGTGACAATGTTTTAAATATGACAAAAAGTAAAAATGACGAAATAGTAGACAATTTTGAGAGTATAGTGGGGGTGAAGAATAAGGTAGAAGCAAATGATGAAAATATAATAACAAATAGTACTAATGAAAGTATAGAATGCAGTGATTATGAGATGTTAATGTGTGTCAGTGAGTTAGAGAGAGAGAGAAAAAATAATGTTGTGGTAGAGTGGGGACAGAGGGCAAATTTTCCCTTTATTATTTATGATGTTTATGATGATTTATTGAGTCCACAAGTGTTGTGGTTGAAGGGCAAGAGTCCCGTATTGGTAGATGAATTGAGGTGTTTATTTTTGTGGAGTAATTGTGTACCCTCGGTCCGGAATAATTGTGAGAGTGTGATGTGGTGTTATGAAGAGAGAGAGGTAAATAGAGAATGGTATGTAACAGAATTGTATAATTTGAATAGAAAGTATGATGAATGGAAAGAAGGCTTAGAAATATATTTGAATAATAATGATTACCATGATTTGATAAAAATAATTAGACCGATAGTGAATGAATGTAATGACGGAGACTTAACAAAAATACCTAACGTAGACTGGTTTAATGAGTATTCTGGTAAAATGAGTGAATTTGGTTGTTCTGGTTATGACACACAAAGTAACCATTTGTTTGTAAATAAAAAGCAACAGTGTTATATAAAACCAAGGTTGATTTGGAACGATGGAGGGTAGACTGTAAAACAATAAAAGACAATTAAACATTATGTTTTATGGTTGTTCGACATGGCAGATTTGGACAGAAGTGTGGAAAAAATGGAATAATAATTAACAAGAGTTGTAAATAAAATCTAGTGAATTTATATGTGTGTATATAAGATGATTGTTGTGATAATAATGTGGAAATATTTGCAATTTAAATAAACAAATAGAATTAATTTGGAAAACAAGTAATCAGAGAATTGTAATTGTTTGGATGGTAATGAATTCTATATTGTTAATAATTAATTTAATTAAACAATTTAATACATGTTAAATATTTTGTTTGACTATTTCAATATTGTATAATTAACTTTTTAAGGAATTTAAATCATTTTGATAATAGATGGCTGAATTATTTGAGGTGAACTAATATGTTGTGAAATGTTTCAGTGGTGAGGTGAGAGTATTGTGGTATGTTGTATATGTTTTGAAATGGGCTGTAAGTATTGAAATTTTACAATATGAATAATGTATAACAAAAAGGTTGGCAGGAGTGATTGATATGTTAATTCAGTAATGAAATATTTTGAAATAATTGCGCTAAATAAAAATAATGGTTAAAAATATATGTTAATAATAAATTTAGAATTTTTGAAAATCTGATTACAACACAGGATAAATTCATCATGATGATAAATAAAAAGAGTTAATGAAAAATTTTAAATCATAATGTTTATAAATTTTTATATAAATTATTTAAAAGAGAATTGTTTGTTTGATGTATGCTAATAATCCAGGTTTAGTGCTATTTGCGTATTGTGTTATGTGATGTATTATAACAGTGTAGTGTGGAACTGCTATGGGGGAAGGTTGTAAATTTTGTATTTAATATTTTATGTTAATAATGGTTAAGCTTCCATATAAAGGGGGTTAAAACCCCATCTAAATTAATATTGTCATTTAAATATAAATTCGTAAATTTAATATTACGAAAGATATTTTACTTGTGATTCCCCAAATTTTCGGGCGGTCACGGCCTCACCGAACCCTGACCGTGGAATTGGTTTAGCTTTAACAGCTATGGTTGGGGCACATTACGATTACGCGCTGACCATAACTGGCCATAGCTGTTATCGTTGTAAAGGTGTATTTTGAAATTGATGGGGGGTAATAAAAAGGGGAATCACCAAACTATGGAACAGCGGCTGCCACTCTGTTCGAGAAGGAACAGCAGAGCCAGGTGGTAGATCCGTTTAAGGGTGCATGATTTTATAACAAGAACATGATGATGTTCACCAATGTTAAAACTTAACAGCGGAAGCAGAGACACGGAGAGGTAAAACCCTGCTCCAAAATATACCGTCTCTGTGGAAGCGAAAGGGGGAGACAGTCCTCCATAACCTGAAATAGTGTGTGTGGCTGGGAGGTGACGCAAAGGAGTCACGAATTTAAAATTTTATGACGTAACAGTTTTGCTTATTCACGGTTTAATCCAATCAAAAATGCTTGTGCTCTATCCACATAATTATATGCTCAGACTCGTAAAATAAGGTTCATACTATAATTTTAAAGGTATCATTTTATTGTTGTGTGTTAGATATAGTTGTTGGTAAAATGTATTTTCATTATGTGTGTAATTTTTTTTTCTAAGCCAATCATTAGACGCCTGGCAGGCAATCAACATAATAGAAGTAAGTGTTGATAATGTATTACATGTAATTGTTCAATTTTGAGAGGTATTCATGGTGTCTTAATTATGTTAGGATATCAGCTGATCAACAATACCATGTCACTGGTATATTGGTTTGTAAATGTTACAAGTAATTAATGTTTAGTGTACTACAGATATTTTGAAGTAAAGATAAAAAGAATATGCAGATTAATAAAAGATAATTCATGGGTGATAAGTGTTTTATGGGACATGTAGACCTGTCCAAGTTGAATTAAAAGTTGAATGTGAAATGATGGAGATGAATATAATGTAATGCTGTTTTTGAGTTGATGTGATGTAACAGAGTTGGTGGAGTATTAATGTTGACACAGTGGTAATGGAGACTTTATGTAGATTTTGAGTGACATATTGTTGTTTTTATAGTTAAGGAGATTATTTTGTTGTATTTGTGGTAATGAAATGAGATTGAGATTTTTGGGGATGGCAATTTTGTATTAGAGGGTAGTGTATTTGGGGAGTCCGCAACAAGGGTTGGGACGGGATAGGGACCGATTGGCGCCGGAAAGGGTTACCTAGGGGGAGTCCAGGGACCAACATAAGGGAATGAGTTTTGGGAAGGAAACACGTATCCTATGTACAAAGGGTTAGAGAGTATTTTTTCATATATGTAGAGAAGGCGGCGAATTGTGTTAAATGATAAGTTGGGGTTTAGAATGTCCTGATTAGTAGATAATTTTGATAGAGATGGGTGTCATGGGAGTTGAAGTTGATGAATATTGGAGTCAAAGGGGTAAAGATTATATATGTAGACAGAATAAATGAGAATAAATAATTTACATCACCCCCAGTAAGGTAGAATTAACTGTTAACTAAAGAGAGATTCATGATAAAGAATATATAATTGTTTATTGTTTTTCAAACCAGTGACAGAATTTTGATAGAAGTGAAAATAATGTAAAGTCACGAAGTGTTTATTTTAAATAATTTAAATGTCAAGTTGATGATTGATTATATTAATATTTTGTTTATTATAAATATTTTATGTTACTATGTTTTGTATTTCAAGGTAGGATATTACAGATATTTAAAGTGTTTTCAGAAATCATACATAACATATGTAGGTCAAGGGTTATGGACTTGACCTAGTTATGATCAGCTGATGAGTTCATACACCTACTAAGCTTGTGTATAGTAGGAAGCCAATTGTGATTTGTTTGTTTAATTAATTCAAACCAATATTTGAATAATTTTAATAAATGTTATTTAATAAATAAATTTAATAAATATTTAATGAATAATTTTTTTTGAATTTTAAAATTTTGAAAATTTAAAATTTTTTTTGGAAAAAAAAAAATTTTTTTTTGATTTTTCGCCTGCCAGCGAGTGAATATGTTGAGTAATGATTATTTTATTGTGTATGTATTAATGATGTTTCTTTTATTGTATTGCTTTATATTGGTAGGCTATAAATTGTTCTCATGCTAGAGTAAGGATGTATTTGTATTAATAGGAATGTTTAGGTTAAGTCATTGAAACAAAAATTAGAAAAAAGAGGAAGAGAATTTTTTGATAAACGATTATTTTTTGAATTTTGAATTTTTTAAATTTTTGAAAAATTTTAAAAGAAAGTTTTATTCTTATGTGTTATGGTAATATGTAATGTTAGAGTGTGTGAGCCCAGTATTTGCCAAAGGCAGCCCAGCTTGCAAAAAGGGGATCCACATCGGCGGAGGAGCTGGAACGATTTTAGCCAGGGATTGAGGATTTTTGGGGGTAGCATGTTAGAAGGCAAGGTGGGCTGTGGTGCGAGTCTGATCGATTTCTCGGTGTTGGGATCTCTAACGGAGAAGTCCAGTGATCTCGTTCAGATGAGTCCATGGTCGCTGAGCCAGGGGGGTCGTGTACCCATGTAGATTAAGAACCAGGTGGTTGTTGGCACCAGTTCCTCACCGGTCCTCTTCGGGGTTATCGATGAGATTTCTTCTGTCGTGGACAGCAGAATTCTCATCGAGGGGGTATTGTAGCGGGTCAGATTTTGGGTGTTTTTATTTTCAACAGTTTGGGATAATTATATTTTTATTCATTTCATTTTCGGGCGGGTTTGGATAAAATATTACGAAATAAAGGTATTATTGTGCAACGTATGTGTCAGTATAACAGTCAGTGTAACAGAACAGTGAAACAACGCTATAAGACGCAGTTGTTGTTGAGGAATGCGGCGGAGCATTTGCACCTCCACAAAATTCCAAGAACTATGCGAGAGTGTGGCATTGCGCTCCCATGCGCACACCAAGCATGGGCGCCTACCCAAGCGTTGGCAAAAAAGTAAGATGGCCATATAGTGAAATTTTCATCGTTCATTTGGTTTCACTACGGAAGTGTCGTTTAGACCAAGCCCACTTAAATGACGTCAGCCAATGCCTGTAGAAGATCATATGCGACATTGAATCAAAAAAACAACATGCATGGCATGGGCTGAAGCTTTGGCGACGACGCCCAAGGCAGTGAGTTCCAGTGTTGAAAACTGTGGAGAGTGGACAGAGAAAAAACTTCTACCCAGTTCCTCTTACCAACCGACCGCATGCGGTTCATCTAAATTTCATCAACAGTTTTTTCTTTAGGTCGACCGACCTCACCGTTAAAATTTGAAATGCTATTAACAGTAAAATAAGATATTATCAACCGTCAGAAGTGAGAGTAAGAGAATGAATAGTTTCAAATACTTTTCGGACATTTGAACGGGGACTTAGCACGGGCGCGATGACCGCGTGGTCGATGTGGGGGCTTTATCATATGAAGATGTGTTAGGGGGTTTCTGATTTTGTATAGAATGTGAAGGGGTTTAATTGGTGTGATAGAGTGTGTGGCAAAGCTGGGCGGCTTTTTGTGTATATTTGTGTTTTTATTTGATATTTGCATTTGTGTCTTGTGAAATAATAAGGTAAGCTGTAATTCCTAAGTGTTATGTTGGTGTTGCATCACTTTGCAGTAATGTATCTCAATGAATTTTAATGAGTTTACAAGCAGTCAAGATTAAATAATAATAAATATTACTTCTCTTCCAAAATGAGTGGTGTCAGTACTTTGCGTAACCTATAGACCATGTTTGTATCTAGGTACATGTGACCGAATCCTGTGACCCCGTAAGAATTATCGTAACGGTAAGTAACAATTTAATTTGACATTTCATTATAATAATAAATGTGATTGATTAGTAAGTCACAATGTGTGGCCTCACGTTCAAGAGCGACAAATTATATAACAATATAACATTTAATTTGGGTTTCAGGTGTATCTGTAATAAGAACTCTATGTAACTTGTAACGGTATTTCAAATTTATTTGATATTATTAAAATTTGTGCACATGGCACTTACTTCGACTCAAAACATTCGTTGTTATGCCGTAAGGCTTATGCTATATACATCCTTACTGACTAAAAATTCTATTCTACTAATTATTGTATTAACGAAAAATCTCACTTCCAGACTACTCAGTCAATTAGTGTTTTTCAAAATATCAATATTTAAATATTTTCTTATATATTGCAATGTAACTCAAAAATATCAATAGTTACTGAATTTATCTTTTGTTTCTCAGTACTGATTTATATCAAACGCTAATTTTTAATTAAATGCTTTGTATTCTTTTCATTTTAATACTGATTTGAGCTCTTGTTTACATTAATCTTATTTCAATAACAGCTATGATTTTAATTCTAATTTTACAATAAACATTGACTCTTACTTTTAAAAAGAACAAGAATGTCCTTAATTGTCTTTACGTTAATTGTTCGATTAAGAGATAAATAAGTTGTTTATCGCCTTATCGTCGTCAATCATACTCAATCATTGGATTCCTCTGTAATCGTCCTCATCTCGAACTTCAGCATCACTCGCTCTTCTCCTCTTGTCCAGCGTCGCCTCTCTCTTTTCCTCTTGTCCAGCGTCGCCTCTCTCTTCTCCTCTTGTCCAGCGTCGACTCTCTCTCTGTCCAGCGTCGTGTATCGCTCTCTGGAACTTCTCCTCGTGCTGTTTCGGACGTCAGTTGATCTTCTTATGTGGATCTTCTTATGTAATTTTTGTTACTACTTAAAAATTGTTTGTTTTACAATCCAGTTACATAACTGTATGTAACTGGAAGGATGAAACTATTTACAAAAATATAAATATTCTGTGTGGACGGGCAGAAGCTCCCGCTGCACCGTGGATGATTTAAGAAAGAGAACCACTGTAGCTTGTGTGTCCTGTTTATACCCATGTCTTGGTCAACATCTGCAGTGGTACGAAATCGACATGTCAGAAACTGTCTCTGAGTTCAGTTCCCCCACTCTTTGTCAATTTCGCTATTTCTTATATTTCTGCGAATTGCAGAGTCCTGTAAGTATACCCTTATACTTATCTTATAACTATTTTTTCAACACATGTTCACTGTAATTTTGGACATTGCAACTTAACCCTTTCGATTTGTACACAGTTAT
Source organism: Magicicada septendecula (assembly GCA_034769895.1). Classification (NCBI taxonomy): domain Eukaryota; kingdom Metazoa; phylum Arthropoda; class Insecta; order Hemiptera; family Cicadidae; genus Magicicada; species Magicicada septendecula. The sequence continues at coordinate 1,035,939,775 of CM068367.1, read as the reverse complement.
TTCACTATTACACTCGTACGGTGTGGCAGTTTCACGTGGTTTTCATACACAGTATTTAGTAAATTTTCTTACATTTTATTATGGTTTTGGATTTTACTTCTTAATTATAGTTTATGAATAATTATGGAAAAACAGTAATTATGCAATTATTCATCTTGGGGTGGCAAACTCGCCTGCATAGACCTGCGTTCACACACACTAGCAAAATACTGGTGTACACACTTTCAGTTATATTTGTGTGTGTGTGCACATCGATTCAGGTCGAAACACCTATTCATATTTTTGTCTGAGCCAAGCTTGCAATCCCTGACATGCTTAATTCTAATACATTATTAATTATTTACAGTTTATTAGGTATATTTAAATTTTTATATTCAATGCTCAGTACATCACTTATTTGTACTGTCGCATTATCCCTCTGCTTGGTAACAAAAAAAATTTAATAAATTTATTTATTAAAATTTTTTTTATTATTATTATACTTGAAAAAAAATGTAACAAATAATAAAGAATAATATTCGTCATTTCACCCTTAATTGGAGTGTATACAAATGTCTTACCTCCCCTCTTTATACGCTCACTGCTCGTGACCTTGTAGTAGGGTGGCTTCAACAAACATCTGATCTGACTGGTTTCATTGACCTTATTGTTTTCATGTGTAAAACTTCCTAAATGACGTTGCGTGGAATTTACCAATTTCTTTCTTCTGTATCTCATCATATACGACGAAAGTGTGTTGTCCTACTCGCTGTCTTAACGTATACGGTCCATTATAAAGTCTGAAGAATTTCTTCGCCGTATTATCACTCCGTTTTCCCACTGGATTAGCTTTGAGTAGTACACTTTCTCCCACGTTGAATTGTTGTAGCTTGTGAGTTAGATTAAATCTTTCCACTCTCTTGTTACCTCTTTCTCTTATCCGTTGCTTTGCGTATTCAATTTTCACACTTATTGGTACAGGTACATTCTGGTTATTAGGTTTGTTTATATACTTATTCCAAAATCTGTTTGGCTTCTTATCTTCTTCTAATTCCATTGGAGTATATCCTGTTGCTTCACTATAATTTTCGTTAATGGCTTTTTCAAGAAATGGTAAATATTCTGCCCATTTATTGTGTTGATCATGGCAGTATATTCGTAAATATTTACCTAATTATTTGTTAACTCTCTCAGCAAGGTTTCCTTGAGGATGTCTTATGGATGTGAGTACTGGTTGTATTCCATTTTCCCTTAACATCCTCTCCCATTTTTCACTCTGGAATTGTACAGCTTGATCACTGAGTACCTTCTTCATTTTTCCATATGACGGAATATATTTCTGCAGTAGTATCTTTAGAACAACTTTGGTTGTGGGTCGCATAATTGGGTACAGTCGGACTGCCTTGGAAAACACATCGATACATACTAATATGTGCTTCACACCTCGACTTGATCGTGGTAGTGGTCCCAGAAAATCCACTGCAATTAGCTCTCCCTTGTCCTCCTTTTGGATGCTCTGCATTTCTACGTATGTGTGTAAATTCGGTCCTTTCACCGTTTGACACTCATAACACTTCTTTACCTCCTTCTAATCTTCCTTAACTCTTTTCTTAACATGACATTACTTTATCTAATACATTACTTATACAATACATTAACATTCATTACCTTTTATTACATTTCCTTAACATTACCTTTCTGATCGCTACTACTTTCTTGAAATACACTTCCGTAACAGAATACTCTTTTAGCTTTGTAGTGTGTCACATGATCGGTTACAGAGGAACTGTCTTGGAAAACAACGATATTTTTCTCGAAGTCTTTAATCCTAAGTAGTCTCTGCCCTTTTGACTTTTCACTCTTGCTTTCTTCTGTGTCCTTGTATCTCCATTAAGTTTTCGCTTGATCAGTCATTCTAACAATTATGGCAATTATTTTCCATTCCTAACCCTTTCTTCATATTAATAACAACAATAACATCTTTTACCATTACTTTCTTAAATATTTCTCTACACTTCATTCCTTACCCTTAATACATTTCTTAATTAACCCTTTAAAATAATATTCCTTATTTCTTTTCACTACTATTTCTTTTTAATTTTTTTATTTGCAATTATATCCTTAATAAATAACATTTCTTAATTATACTCTCTTATATTATTATTAATAATTAACTAATATTATTTTTCTCATTTAAAAATAATTATTTATTTTCGGGTATTGAGTTCGGTTCGGTGTGTCGTTAGAACTGACACCCCTCTTATTATAACAATTGGTTGTTGTACACAGGAAATTTATTGTGCTCACCCTCGCGACAATATTCATTGTACTACTGCGACGTTAGTGTGCGTGCTTACCGTGTGAACGTTTGTTTTGATCGTGTAAGTCACCTGTTCGTCGCTGCGTTGAATTGTTGCTGCCTTTATCGTGCGATCCGTTTGTTTTATAGGGTGAAAACTTTATCCTCCCTCTCTTTCTTTCGTAACGGTCGCATTCCATAATTCTCTCATTCTCTCCGCGTAGCTGCTTTTGACGAACACATTTTTTACTAGTTTGTATGCGTTTTGCTCTCGTGCATCGCCTATAATAATCTTTGTAGTTTTTATACCTACAGTTATATTTACCACAATTTTGTGTAGTGTTTCGTCTATATAATTTATTATGTTTCCTGTTAGGCCTACAGTGATATTTATCTCCGTAAGTGTGGTGTCTTAAGTGTTTCATATGTGTCATCTTGTGTGACTTACTATTGTGTGTGTGTTTCACACTTGGAATATCGCTATTAATAAGGTACGTTTTATTAACCTTAATTTGCTTCTCTTCCTTAATGTTAATTACTTTTTTATATTTATCGTTAGTAATTACACACGTATTTTCAATTAGTATGAATTCTTCGCATATTATCTCCGTTTGTTTATTTATTATTTCACAGACATTTTCTGCGATTGTGTCAATACGTAAATTTTTATTAAGAATTTTTTTTGTTAACAGTACATTACTGTTGATTATACTTTGTTTTATTTCAAGCTTATCAATTTTTAACTCTTCTAGACTTTCTGAAATTTTTATGGTGTCTTGTCTAAAATTTTCAGTTTGTTCTTCTAATTGTTTCTTATTAGATTCTTTTAATTCGTCTATTATAGCATTTAAATTTTCTGTCTGTTTTGTGCTTAATTCATCGACCCAGGCACGCATCATCGTCTGGAATGCTTATACGTCTAAATTTCCTGGAGTCGTCATGTTGAAGTATTATTAAAATATTTATTTAGTAGTAATTCTTTAACAATTATTATTGATAACCGTTCCCTACTTATTTATTTATTTCTTTATTTTTATTAATAGTTATTAATACTCATTACAGTTACACCTGTTACATAGACAAACAATATTATTCGTGGGTGCCAGGTGTGTGATTACACAACAATTAACATTATATTCAGTTACTGTTTAATATAAATAATTATTACATATTATACATTTTTCATTTAACACACTCTTTATATTTTAGAGCAACCATTTAGCTACATAAAAAATTTTAATAGTTAAATGATGGGGATCGGGCCATACGTTCATGGGCTACAATTTATGTACCAAATTTTTGTACATAAATTTAGGCATGTCGTGCCCCATGTCCAGGGCGACATATTATTTAACGATATAACGTTGCAAATATGTTATAATTTACATTTGTGATGGAAGCGATATTTCTTATGCAACGATACGATATACATAAAAATAGGCGTGTCTGGCCTCACGTTCAAGAGCGACAAATTATGTAACAATATAACATTTAATTTGGGTTTCAGGTGTATCTGTAATAAGAACTCTATGTAACTTGTAACGGTATTTCAAATTTATTTGATATTATTAAAATTTGTGCACATGGCACTTACTTCGACTCAAAACATTCGTTATTATTTCGTTATTATGCCGTAAGGTTTATGCTATATACATCCTTACTGACTAAAAATTCTATTCTACTAATTATTGTATTAACGAAAAATCTCACTTCCAGACTACTCGGTCAATTAGTGTTTTTCAAAATATCAATATTTAAATATTTTCTTATATATTGCAATGTAACTCAAAAATATAAATAGTTACTGAATTTATCTTTTGTTTCTCAGTACTGATTTATATCAAACGCTAATTTTTAATTAAATGCTTTGTATTCTTTTCATTTCAATACTAATTTGAGCTCTTGTTTACGTTAATCTTATTTCAATAACAGCTATGATTTTAATTCTAATTTTACAATAAACATTGACTCTTACTTTTAAATAGAACAAGAATGTCCTTAATTGTCTTTACGTTAATTGTTCGATTAAGAGATAAATAAGTTGTTTATCACCTTATCGTCGTCAATCATACTCAATCATTGGATCCCTCTCTAATCGTCCTCGTCTCGAACTTCAGCATCACTCGCTCTTCTCCTCTTGTCCAGCGTCGCCTCTCTCTTTTCCTCTTGTCCAGTGTCGACTCTCTCTCTGTCCAGCGTCGTATCGCTCTCTGGAACTTCTCCTCGTGCTGTTTCGGACGTCAGTTGATCTTCTTATGTAATTTTTGTTACTACTTAAAAGTTGTTTGTTTTACAATCCAGTTACATAACTGTATGTAACTGAAAGGATGAAACTATTTACAAAAATTTAAATATTCTGTGCGGACGGGCAGAAGCTCCTGCTGCACCGTGGATGATTTAAGAAAGAGAACCACTGTAGCTTGTGTGTCCTATTTATACCCATGTCTTGGTCAACATCTGCAGTGGTACGAAATCGACATGTCAGAAACTGTCTCTGAGTTCAGTTCCCCCACTCTTTGTCAATTTCGCTATTTCTTATATTTCTGCGAATTGCAGAGTCCTGTAAGTATACTCTTATACTTATCTTATAACTATTTTTTCAACACATGTTCACTGTAATTTTGGACATTGCAACTAAACCCTTTCGATTTGTACACAGTTATTTCACTATTACACTCGTACGGTGTGGCACTTTCACATGGTTTTCGTACACAGTATTTAGTAAATTTTCTTACATTTATTGTGTTTTTGGATTATACTTCTTAATTATAGTTTATGAATAATTACGGAAAAACAGTAATTATGCAATTATTCATCTTGGGGTGGCAAACTCACCTGCATAGACCTGCGTTCACACACACTAGCAAAATACTGGTGTACACACTTTCAGTTACATTTGTGTGTGTGCACGTCGATTCAGGTCGAAACTCCTGTTTATATTTTTGTCTGAGCCAAGCTTGCAGTCCCTGACATGCTTAATTCTAATACATTATAAATTATTTACAGTTTATTAGGTATATTTAAATTTTTATATTCAATGCTCAGTACATCACTTATTTGTACTGTCGCAATATATATATTAATATATATATATGCATGTGTGTAATAGACACATACACAACAGTGTGCTTCTTACAGAGTATATTTTAATTGTGCTAGGCAAATGTTGGGAACATTTAATGTACAGCCTGCATAAGTAGAAATGTTGTTTTAATTAATGTAGATTCCATTTTGAGACTTAAATGTATCACGGAAAATTGTATTCTTAACAATTTTACGGGGACAAAGTCATATGGTACCCAGGGAGAAAGATAAATTTATAGAAAGCGGTATAAATTTATAGAAAGCGGTGGTTTTCTTTAGAAGTAAGAAAACATTAAAATATGTAGTAAAGAGCGATAGATATTCAAAAGACGACCTTGCGTTGACGCCAGTAAGTCGGCTAAGAATTTATATTTTGTCACGGACGGGTCGGACCGTCATAAAACTGTATTGTTTGCTTGGGTGTAAGAAACATTTACTAAGGTTGTAAAAGTTAAGTGCACCTAACAAAAGAGAGCGTATATGTGAAATGGAAGGTGACGCGAAGTTTCATACCACGTGTTCACGCGCATTTTGTGGACGAATAGCGGATAGCGTCATTTTTTGCGCGGGCTGTTCCGTTAAACAGATTGGGTAGTTTTGAATTTAGCGGTAAGTCAGACCAATAGGCGTGTAGTTTGTCGATATTGAGTGAGGGTAGTTTTAGCGAAATATAAAAATACGTAGTGTAAGAAGTTAGGGTAGTCAACGGAGAGATTACAGATATTAGACTCGTATTAGTTGCAATAATAATTTCTCAGTAATTTGATTAAATATATTTCAATCGCCACGTAAGTCAGTCACGGTAACGCGATATTAAGTATTGTGAAAGCTACATTCATATTATAAACATTTACATATACATAAAAATATACATAGTATATTATAAACATTTAATAATCGTTTACAAGAATAACGTGCAGAGAAATTAGAGAATTAAGTATTGTGAAAGCTACATATTATAAACATTTAATAATCGTTTACAAGAATAACGTGCAGAGAAATTAGAGAAGATAAGTTAAAATCGGGTAACATATCCAAGTTTTACTTAACACAGCATCAATCGTTAAATCGAAATACATAGCGATTTAAATGTGTCAACGTCATGGTGCGGGACGGTCGATCAATAAGCAGTTATTAATCTGGTGTTAGATGCACTTAGCTTTGTAAAAGAATATACTGTGTATTCAACAAGTGTATTAGCATACGGCACATGTGTAGTTATCACTAAGTTGTCAAAGTGAATGGTGTTTAATACCTGTGAAACAAGTGTATAAATTAGTGCAAAACTAACAAGGATAAGGGCTCAACGATTAACGTCGGCGACCTGCCTGGAACGTGTAGAATTGATTACATCGCGGCGCAGAGTGGATTCAACATGCAAGTAAATAATAAAATGAACACTTATTGTACTATTGTCTATTAAATTTAAATGTATGTAACTCATACTTGGTGACTCAATTAGTCAAAGAATTCATAGCCAAGAAATAAGCACAAACAAATTTTATAGCAAACTTATTAAAGGTAATGATCTACAAATTTTGTAATATGTAAATACAAATTAGTTATTAAAAACTTAATTAATAACAGTCAAATTGTGTTTATTTATTACTGGCGCCCTGGGATAATTTTTAAGAGTCGGTACACTAAAGTAATTGTTACATTCTGTTGCTGATAATTAGTATGTTATAAATATTAATATTGTCATTGGGTAAATTAGCTTGATAAACTATTACTTTTCACATGCTCGTAGGCCGAGTGTAGTATGTATAATAGTAACGTGAACTTTTATTAAGGCCTATTTAAAAGTGTATTACAAATGTATCCTTCAGGCAGTTGAGAGCATGTTTGAAATAAAATTATTGTTGTGTAGGATTAAATATGTACAATGATTTTTCATGTTTTTGTTGTTAAGGTTAGAGAAAGATAAGATTATTATTAAAATTTTCCAACAGACTGAACGTATACTGTTATCATTCATATGTCACATTATCATGGCTGACTGTAACATGTGTAGTGATTATATTAATTTGTTATCTTTTGTTAGTTGTTTGTACTCTTGTAACCATAAATAAGTTGTGACTGTACTGGCTTTTACATAATATAGATAACTGTCTCAGTTACTGGTAGTTAATAAATTGTATGGATTAGTTGCCACATTTGAATAGACAATAAAATATTGTGTTTAACAGTAACAAAAGCTAGTTATTTTTAGTAGTGGTGTTTCACAATTTTAATTTTTAATATTTTTTTAATTTACAATAATCATTTTGCAATTTGGAAAGTACGCAGTTACTTACCATGATTGTATTGACAAGCATGTGCTATACGCACACATGCGCACTCGCATGCACATTGGGTGTGTGTGTGTTTATATTAGAGAAGACAGTCTTTAATTGAAAATAGGGATTCGGTTACATATTAAATAGATGTAAAATTATGTTGTACTTGGAGAAATATATTTCAGTGTATTATAAAAATTTGTGAAGTAAGGTGACTTAATTTATAGTAATTATTTACCTGAAAAAAATCTCAATTGAATGCTCAATTTATAGCTCCTGGTTGCTGGTTACAGTTAACTTACAGTAAAATATATACATTTGTATATTTGCATAATTCTGTGTGTGTTGCATAATTAACCAAATGTTTATAAAATATAAACTGAAATAAATATCATGGTAAGATCAGAAGTAGAAGTGGTGTAAACCTAGTCAGAAGAGCCATTATCGTTTTAACAGAATTTTACTGTTACAATGCAATTTCAAATACCAGTGTAAATTGAAAAAATTAAGAACTTTCAAAAATGAGAATACGATAAAGATAATATGTTTGACCTGCAGAAGTGTCTGCCGACATCACTTCTCAAACATTTCATGGCTTTCTATTAGCCCACATTATAGAGTTTCAACTTGACAGTTTATGACTGTAATGATGGTCAAAGCTACAACTTCCTCTGGCATGAAGCCATGACAGGAAAAGGAGCTAATGAGGTGGGCTCTTGTTTGTATCATTATATAAGAGACTATATCCTATAGAGAAAACTTTCTTGACTTTGCATTATTGTTACAAAAACCAGTTATTTGTTTGGCAGACTCACCCCACAATCATGATATGAAGGACCCATTGTGATTAGCAGAGAAAAGAAGTCAGATTCATTAAACCTTCTCAATTTTATATCTCCAGTTTTCCATAATTTCAAATGTGATCTGGAGACATCCTCTGATATCAAAAATGTGTACCTAAATGATAGTGATAGCGAAAGTGAATAAATAAACAGTTCTTAATATAACAAAAAAAATGAAGCAGAGTTGTATTATTATGAAAATATACTTCTTTTTTTTCAGGAAGTTCAGTAATTTCTGTTTTAGGAATACCGTACTGTATTCTTTGTTGTTTTTGTACATTTTAAAATAATGTGGCTAGTGGATTTCCACTTCATATGGGGTAAAGCGTGTTAAGTCCATTTTTAAGACCCAAATTTTATTATTATAAATTTTTACTAGAAAAAATAGGCAAATGAGAAAACTAAGGTGATATATGTATAAAGAGTATTTTGAACTATTAATTAAAAATTTAGGGGAAGCTTTTAAAGATTTAAAATCGATTTTCTTGAAACCAACTTTTTAGACTTAACACATTATACACTACAAACACAGATATGTATTTCACCAGTTTTTGTATTTTGCTTGTTATAGTGTATATGATATTGTCATTATCTTTGTATACTTGCATAGCAGCCTGTTTACAATATGTATATATGAACGAGTAAACGTAAGTACAGTGAAGATGTTATTTTGTAGAACCATGTGTATCATTCCTCTCCAAACAAGCCAGTAGTTTGGGTTTACCAGTGGAAACATATATAGTATCGCCAAAGAAGCCAGTAGTGATTATTACATGGGTTGGAACTCAACCTCAGCTTCCAAGTGTACTCTTGAATTCCCATATGGATGTTGTTCCAGTTTTCCGTGTAAGTCTAGGTTTAATTTTTGTCAGTAAAGGAAAGAATAGAAGTGCAAAAGTTATCTACAGTGTTTCTAAACTATTGTAGTTAACTGGTAGTAACTAGTATCAGTACAATGTTTGTATTAGTATACAACTAAGTGTTTTTAGTCTACATATTATTATTATTATTATAACAGTAGCACTGCATTATGTTAATACAATAGATTCAGTGTATATTTGAATTTAATAATTCACAACATGAGCTATTTTTTACACAATAAAGGCTACTTCAGAGAAAAATTTAAATCGTTCTCTGACTGCTTTGTACAGTTTTATTCGACTTTATAATTTGCAAGTGTAGAAGTTTTTTTTCATTAAGTGGCTATTGGTAATTTATTAACTTATTTTTTTCTGGAGCTCCAGGGATTGGCCACTTGAAGCGCCATAAAGTTAAGGTACGGTACATTTTTTCATCTCTAGGGTTTGTAACATTTAGGATAAAAGTAGACAGCTGATTGTAATGCTGGTCAGAGTGTCTTCTGTGTATGCTGTATAAGGCAACCTACTCTTTGATAATAATAAAGTGGATGAGTTTTGTAATATTTAGATAAGTAAAATATGAATAATCAATTGAAAATAAATGTTTCAGTCTTTCTCATTTATATTAAATTTATTAAGTAGATATAGACCAGATGGGTATGACTAAAGTACTGTGCATGTTTTGAACAAAAGGGTTTGCTGACTGGTTGCATTTAAGTGCTGATTGTTATTAATCTTCATTGCTTTGACATCCTGTTTATAATCTATTAGGTTACAGTGACTACCAACGTTAGAACAGTGCTTTGAAAGTACACTCTGATATAAAATTTTTGAGGAACTGTATTTTTTTGCCACCGTCAGTGTTTATTTTTTGTACTTAAGCTACATTTAATCTAACACTGATTCTAAACAAACAACATGTATAAAAACTACATAACAAGCAAATATAACATAAACAACTATGCAAATTTCAAGCCAGTTTGTTAAGTTTGTATAAAGAAATAAATTTATTAAATACATATAAGTCAAATGAAATGGGCAGTAAAAAATATAGAGCTTAAATTGTTATGTCCACATGTGCGTATGAGCTTAAATTTTCTCATGGATTATTTACACCTTGTGGTCTTATTTGTCTACATAAATCCTTAGTGACAGTTATAAGAAAGGATTGTTTCTCTCATTAAAATCTACAACAGTTTTCCGAGCTCAAAACTATTATGTCTTCAATAATTAACACAGTGATGATTATGATGATGGATTTTTTATTGTTTTTATCAAGGGGAACAGTGGAAAACTAATGCTTGCCAGAGGAGCAATGCACTCCTTTAGTGTGTGGGGCTTTTACTGATCAAAACCACAAACGTTTCTTTGCATTTTTCTGCTGTGAAACCACTTTTGCACCACTTTAGGGTAGTGGTTTTTCTGTGTCCTGAAAGGACTTTTATCTTTCTCCAAATTATGTATGTCTTACATCTACAATACTTGTCACTAACATATTTTGTTATAGTTTTTTTTTGGAGAAGTCTGTTAAAAGAGTTAGACTGTGTCCTCTCTTTTGTCATAGCAACTTCCCCATATTGATGATATACTTTACTATGATTATTTTTTTCACAGTATTACATTCACAATGTTTTTATGTGTGCTGCTTCCAGCTTTTGTTTCATGACTGTATCTTTTGTCTGCCCATCTATCACAGATCTGTGAAACCATACAGTGTACATCCTTGTGGATGCATAATAAATACAATCTTTTAAACATGATGTTTTAAGTGGGGCCCAAGCACACCCCAAATGAAACTACATCAAGTAACTGACTTCCCCATGCCCCAGGAGAACCTATTTAATTATCCCTTTCAGCCATATGTATTATCTTTTCTAAGATTTCTTCATACAAATTTCTTTATTTTCACTTTCGTAGATAGGTCAGTTGGTCCCTTATTAGGGGACCATCCTGTAGGAACAATTTATTCTAAATACTCATCCAAATTTCTTTATTTTCACTTTCGTAGATAGGTCAGTTGGTACCATACCAGCAATAACTAATGTCACTTATTAGGGGACCATCCTGTAGGAACAATTTATTCTAAATACTCATTTTCTTTGCACAAAAGCCATTTTCTAAATTTTTCTAACTTCAATGCATCAGCTCACAGTTCCATTCCATACAGCAAAGTGGACTGATCATTATAAGTAGACAGCATTGACTTGGGCTTGGCCAATCTACATTTCATAGTCCAAAATGCCATTTTACCTTACTGAATTTGCTTAGTAAAAAGCTAACTGTTGTCACACATGCTTGTCAGATGCATTTTTATTTGTTTCCTGCTATGCGCATTTTACAGCATTTATTGTGATGTTTTTATTTTTTTGGGTTAGGGGGGGCATGTGGTTCTCAGCGCATGGGACTCACTGGATGCAAGCGTACACACTAAAACCCTCCCTTCTTCTATTACAAACCCTCTACCTCTACAAAGTTTTCAGACTGTGTTAATAAATAATTCATAAAAATTGTGTTAATATAAAATTGTCTGTTGGGTTGGGAGGTGTCGTAGTTTCGTGATCTTGAAGTATTTGTACATTCTATTTTTATAGCTTCTGTTTGCGTTATTCCTGATTTTGTTCCTGTGATTCAGGACATTCCAGTTGTAACCTCAGTTCTTCAAGAATTTTGAAAGCCTATAAAGCGTTCTATATATTTTAGCTCACTCAAATTGTCAAAATCAGTATTTCTAATTTTTCTACTAGTAATTTTGTACAAACCACTATGTTGTCTTTGGTATTGACGAGCGCTTTCGGCAGTCAAGCCATCTTCAGGTCATTTACCCTTCAGGTTGGTAAATGACCTGAAGATTTACCAACCTGAAGGGTAAATGACATGAAGATGGCTTGACTGCCGAAAGCGCTCGTCAATACCAAAGACAACATAGTTGTTTGTACAAAATTACTAGTAGAAATATTTGAGACCACTAACACTACAATACAACAATAAAGTATTTATAATGTTCGTATATACACTCTTCTAATCCAGAACACTAATATATTAGATAAATATTTTTTTAAACCTAAAATCTTAGTGTTTTGTATTGAAAAAGTATATACAAATCACTATTAATACTCATACATGTCATGGACAACAAAATCCAAGCATCACTATTTGTGGTACTGGTGACATTTGTGTTTGTTTTTTATTTTGATTTTGGATTATTTTCTAATTTTGCGTACATTATTTCAGCATGAAATTTTCTTCTCTGATCTATTTATGTTTGTCAAAATGGTTTATATTTTACACGCATACTCAACAGTTAAAAATAAAATGAATCATTTAATGGAAAGCCAGAAAATATAGACAAAATAATGTTTCTTATCACAGATAGCCAAGAAATAATATTATGTCCTTGTGCATTTTATTTATGGTACACAAACACCAACACCACTTCATAAAAGCAACATAAGTGAAGTAATGGCAGCAATAATTTTAAGGTGAATTGTCGTTGTTTTAATGGCCCATCAGTTACCTAATAGGCCAAATATCTCTCATTATGTTAACTGACCATTTTAATAGCCATTATAATGTAATTTTAAAATTAGATCTTGTTATTTTAATTGGCCATCTGTTAAAAATCTAACAGACTTAGTATCTCCCATTATGTTGACTTACCCTTTAACAGACACTGAACTTTGTGAAACAGGTTATCTTCCATTAAATTCTTAATGGGTGATTTTGTGGCCATGAAATTCTTAATGGAGATTGGTGAAATGGGACATTAGTGTTAATACATATAGTACTATAATTTGGCATTATACAGATGTCCCACCAGGAATATACGGATGTACTTCAGGAATACATTTACAGGCTGAAATAAAGAAGAACTTTTATATAAATACAGGTCCAAAAATGCTTAGTTTTCGGTTTATGGATTGTGAAAATTCCACCTTGATTTCTGGCTCCAAGGCTATAATTAAGCCCAAAAATTGTTGGAACGTAAATTAAAGGGTTTGATAGCTTCATACAAATATTGAAAAAAGGGGGCCCCAAAACTATTCTTGGGAAATTTTTGTAATCTAGTCTTTTATAAATTTCCATAAATCTCAAAAAAAAAATGCCGTCAAAAAAATACTTTTTGAGGTTGATGTGTATTTACTTGAATAAATTGCCAATAAAAACACAAATGAAAGTTATAACAAATCAAATTTTATTGAAGAAGAAACACAAAAAAAATGTAAGAAATTTCTTTTTCTGGTAGCATACTGCAAACCATTTATTTATTTGTTAATAATAACCAAAATTTATTCAGTTAACAAAACATTAACTTTAGTAATTTTGATAGAATAATTTAAAAATAAAAATAATTTCAACAACATTAACTAAATATTTTAATAAAGTTTATAAAAAAACAACAGTTGGCAATACTGTACTGTTAAGACTTAAAATTGAATTCAAATTAGGAAACAGCTATTTAACAATTAATTTATAATACAGTAGCGTATTTATTTATCATAACTAACCTGTAAGCTAGGATTTCTGTATGTATTTTTTTTTTGTAACAATTTCGAGATGCCACTGCAATTTTCAAATCATTAGTGTGCAGATATTGTTTTCATATACAGTTTAGTAATGAAAATTTCCAGGAAGCAAAACATGAATACCAACAAAAATATCCGATCAAAGAGTACTTCATCCAAAATATTTTAATGGTCTTTCATAATTTACAAACTAATGGGTTGTTTCCGACAGTTCCTTGTTTTTTGAATGCCCTGTAGAACAGGCTGTAGCTTGAAAAGAAAATATCACTCAGATGAGAACAGCGCAGTCCTCAACTCAGCACCAAAGGGATTTTACATCGAACAGGCATACCTCATACTAAACTCCAGAGTACACTAACGAGAATGTTTATCTTTATCATTTGCATACTGTTCAACATCTTCAGCAAGGTGACTATGAGTTAAGATTGAATTTTGCCAATGGGTACAAGGAAACTGAAAAATTGTTAACTGTGTTTATTCTTTGATGAATTGATTTTTGTGATAAACGGAACACAAAATTTTAAAAATAGTCACATGTGGTTAACAGAAAATTCAAATGAAATAGGCCTAATAGTCAAACTTTCAAAACTGGTTGTCGAAAACTTTATGGTGTGGTGGTATAATGGGGGCCAGTTAATTACTTAGTGATTACCTTATTGGCATTGCTTCTATAATCAAGGACAATATTTCATATAGTATCTTTAAGGTATAGAGAATTAAACTCATTTCTCTAAAACATCAGTATTTCTGCTTTTGTTTTGAATTTTAATAATTTCTTTCATTTTTTTGTTCCGTTCTTCTTCAGTAAAATTTGATTTTTTGTAACGTTCATTTGTTTTTCTATTGACTTTATGTATATTAAATTTCTTAGAATTAAATTCTTTAAAATTTGTATTACAAATATGGATTTATTTATTGGAAATTTAAACAAGTAAATTCTTATCAAACCAATTCATATCAAATTCATAAAAAAGTATGTTTTTTTTGGAACCAATTTCTTGAGATTTAGAAAACTTTTCTAAAAAACTGCCCAAGATACAGTTCTGGAACTCTTTTTTTTTCAATTTTTCAGGTTAAAGACCATACAAAAACCATAAAATTTATCCTTTGGTTTACATTCCAAGAATTTTAGTAGTGCTTAAAGGCTCTCCTTCACAGATGCGATACTCAAGTGAGTGGGTACAGTATAGTCGGTATAGTACTTGGTCGGATTATCGCTGCTTACCGAGAGGGGCCTTGACTCATACGTGCTGTACTGAGTACCATATACCGTCCCAACTGAATCACATGTAGACTCAGATTTACTAGGTACTCCAAAATTTTGGAAGATTGAATATTTTTAATATTCCAGAAAATATGAAATTTTGTATGAATCTTCCAAATTTTTTTCTATATCATTTACAGTGCTATGTCACATTTCTAGAATCTTGTTTTTGCATATGCCATAAAATCCGGTGTTTGTTTGCAACCATGGGTATCACTGCTTTCAGTAAAAATTTATAGCTTCTTCCTCTTGTAACAAATAATTAGGACCACCCACACACAGTGATGTATTAGGTGTTTTTCAGTTATCAGTTATTTTATTTTATTTTGTTGTCAAGCCTGATGATGTCACTTTTGTGTTTACCCCAATCAGTAGCGCCGGGTTTTGAAAATCAGTGGGGGTGCTCTAACTCACAGTCCACGACTGGGGGGGTCCGGTTGAATCCTAAAAATGCAGTTTTAGGTCTTTTTGAATGAACAAAACTTGATGGTAAACATAAACTATCGTTTTATTAGGTGCTTTTTTCACCAATAATGAATGAGTACAAAAGCTAATCCGCATAGAAGGTATACAGTTTTCTTTTTTAAATCTTTAAATCATAGAAATAGTGAAAGTAATGATAAAAAAAGTAAGAAATATTACATTTTACATATATGTGAATTAAAAGGAGGGAAGCTAAACAAATAAAAATTGTGTAGCCTCTATTTGGTCTTAAGTTAAAAAACTTAATAGTCTTTACGAGAATGTTCTTTCTTCTCTCTTGGAATGATGCCAAACTGAGTAAAAAGGAAAAAACATAGTTCATTTAAATTAATAAATGATAGCCTCAAATTTGGCACTTATTGTTAGTTTAAAAATAAAAGAGAAACATGAAAGTCTTTAGTTCAAAAATCAAAGTCTTTGCAGATATAATTTATAATTCTCACTACTCACTCATAAAGAAAGTGTTCCTACGAACAGTCGATCGTTTGGTGAAAATGTTCGCCACAGTTTCGAGGTTCAAATTATTTTTAGATTCTTGCTTATGGACATGTATGATTGCGTTGTCGTTCAATTTTCCTTGCGTCATGGTGTTGCACAGGTAAGATTTTAATCTTC
This sequence comes from Magicicada septendecula, assembly GCA_034769895.1. NCBI lineage: Eukaryota > Metazoa > Arthropoda > Insecta > Hemiptera > Cicadidae > Magicicada > Magicicada septendecula. Next base: position 1,035,923,547 of record CM068367.1, on the reverse strand, counting down.
TCAGGGTGGAAAAAGAACGTTCTGCTGTACATGTAGAAACGGGTATAGTTAAAGCGATCTTTATCAACTTAACCACCTTTGGAATCAATTCGTCGACGTGTTTATTTGAGGAAAAGAAGCGCACTAAGTCTTTTGTACTTTCAACGATAAAATTTTTAATTTCACACACATCTAACATTATATTTCTGTGCAAAATTAATCTTTCAGGGACAGAGTCATCCTTATAAATTCTACTATAGAACTGCAATCTTTAGTTTTGGAAAGAAGAAATGTTTCAATTTCTTTGAAGTGAGTCATAGCAGCTTTAGAAAATTGATCATCGAAAGAGTTGATCACAGTATCTAAAACCTCGAAATTAATTTTTCTGGTAATAATCATGGGGGATCTGGCAAAAGCAAAGGGTTGAGCGCTGTCATCAAGTCTTCGAGGAATTTTTCGAGTTTTGGCTCTTCGACATCAAATTTTTTGGCCAATCCCAAGCAAGAGCTCCAAACTGCATCGAAACGTTCATCGGTTCGAGATAACTTCAAAACCTCTCGGACACTATGAATATTGTCCATGGCTTTTTGCAGCTGTAAGAAGGAGCTTTTTGCAGAAAGGCATTCAAAATTTCAACTGGCTCTAAAATTTGCATAAAAAGCGTATTGACAAATAAAAAGTCAAAAGAGCACAGAAATTTTAAGAAACCTTTAGCTTTAGCACCGGCATCAGATTTTTTGAGCTCGATTTCCTTAAAGAACAATATTAACTCTTTGTAATTCTGCAAAATCGTTTTCAACGAACTTATTCTGCAACACTACCTGGTAGGACAAAAAGGCCGAAGAGCTACAGGGTGAATAGAGCTACAATCTTGGGCAGCTTGCAAAGACTTAAATATTGCTAGTCAGTTGGGGTCCCGCGCACAAAATTGATCATTGATCATTTCTTTGACATTTGCAAGATAGTCTCTCACCATGGTCTCATTTTGCATTTCCTCTCGGGTCACAACGTTCAAAGAACGTGCCAAACAGTGAACATGCATAACTCGTGGCTCAATTTCTCTGATTTTTGCTTGCAACCCTGAAAAAGCGCCTGTAATATTTGCTGCTCCGTCAGTAGCAATACCTCTGCATGACTTGATATCTAGAGAAAAATGAGTGAGAACATCCATTAAAATTTTCATCAAGACTTCAACTGTAGTAGATTCAGTTTTACAGAAACAAGAAAATAATTCATTAATTTGAAAATCCTCACCACTGACAAATCAAAAAGAAATTGAAACTTTCTTTCAACGCTCGTGTTGACATGCATCGCTAGTTTCATCCATAATTATCTAATAGTATTGGGAGTCTTTTAGAAACTTGATCAAATTTTGTAAGACTTCATTAGCCATAATAGAACCTAGTTCATTTGTTATGTCGTGTGAAAGCCATCTGTACTTTGTATGTTGAAGCCAAGAGGACAAATCGGAGTTATCTTCCGCAACTAACTCTAACAAAGCATGATAATTAGAATTTTTATCTGTGTGACCATGGGTTGCTAACCCCTGAACCATGAGATAACGCAGTGAAGATAACATTCTTGAGAGAGCTACTCTTGCAGATTTCATATCTCTCTCCTTACCTGTAGACATCAAAGACTCCACGTTCACTCCTTTATCCATTGCACTTTTCCTAGTACAGCAGTACATATGAAAATCCGATTTTTCATGAGAAGCGAATCTTTGTAAGGCTTTGTTCCAAGAAGAAACCCCGACTTCTACGAATGCTTTTATCACGTCTTCGTCTTGTTTAGTTTTTTTCGCAAAAGGTCCACTGGAGGAAATTATTTCCTTACACACAGAACAAAACACATTATCACTTCTCGTCATATAAGATCCACTTTTTTTTTATAAGATCTGGTCTTTCCACTGTTTTTGAAAAGAACGCCCACCAGCACCAGTTTTGTTTGTTTCTTTAGATGCAGTAGTTAAATCCGAGCCACCTGAAGCACTGTCTACTGATGATGTCGTAGCCGAATCACTTTTTTTTTTGACGAGCGATCAATGAATTTATCCATTATAATAAAACAAGTAGAGCAAACAAAGAATTAAACTAACTTACACGTTTCCGTGTATTTAAACGTATATGTGATATGTGAGAAGCAGAAGTTTCTGGAGGGGAGGAGTCGTGAGGCCGTGTTTGCATGAGCCGACGCGAGAGCGTGCCGTCAAAATTGGCATAATCCTTTTTAACCCTTTGAAGAGTATGGAAAAATACACAAAAGGAGTAAGGCCGTACTGGTAAGTCATATGTAACATTTTACAACAGCTGTTGTTTTTTTAATATATTTGCTCTGCAATCTCATTCAGCTGTTTATGATGACGGACAAGTGTTGTGGGGAGGATGGTCAGAGCCTGGAATGGCTTTGCTTTGTGGGCGGAGCGACCTGCCACAGCTGTCTTATCGTGGGAAACACAAGTCCCACGTAAACGGAAGTACCCTGGTAAAGTCTCTGCCCAAAACAAACTTTATATCACCCCTCTCCGCTCTATGAAAAAATCGGGCCCTACTATCATTTAAGAAATACGACGAAAGATTAGAATTTCCCCCCATTTTTTCTTTCTTTCTTTTACTTTTTTCTTTTCTTTTTTATTTTTTCTCCCTTTTATGTGTGGGTGCTGAGCACCCCCACAAAAGTTCTGGGAGGTGCTCGAGCACCAGAGCATCATTCCCGGAGTCGGCGCCCCTGACCCCAATCAGCCTCCAGTAGTGATCAAGTATTTTTTACTATAAACAGTACAAAAACTAAAATAAGAAATAGGTTGAGCACCCAAACAATCTCAGGACTTCTGCATTCCAAAATAAATACAAAATCTGCATCCTGCTACGATTTTAAAGTTGGCACGGAGTTTATAAATTTAATGAACAACAGTATCTTACATTACTAGCAGTGAAGAAAGAGAAGACTAAAGACAACGTTGGTGAGTGATAATATTTTCCCATAATTATTATACTATATATAAAATTACTTATTCATTTAAGCTTATCAAAACGTCTTCCAAAATTTTCAGTAATCTCCCGAAATTTTTAAATCCCATCTTCCAAAAAAAGAAAAATTTTTTTATACCTGGCGACACTGGTAGACTATCTTCTTAAGTGTAATGGATCAACTTGAGCTAAATGAAACTTATAATACACTTTGTAAAATCTTCATTTACTTGAAAATATTTATTATATTGTAAAATTTAAAATATTCTATTGAGATGAAAATATATACAAAATTAGTCCAACTTAAGTATTTACACAGGTCCTAGTTAAGTATTCACCGCACCGCATACCAAGTGGTCTACTGACCTTGCTCAGTAGATCAAAATACCAAAGCAATATACTGAGTAAAAAAAATGTGTGCTCCCGCACATGTGTGGTGGCCTTCATTTACCAGAATATAATATTCTCCTGAATTGTCCCGACTTGTGTATCACCTCTGTGTGGGGGAGCCTTAATTATATAGCCTTGGATCAGAAATTAAGTTGAAAATTTTCACAAGCCATAAATTAAAAACTAAGCATTTTCAGGCCTATGTTTACATGAAATTTCATATTTGTTTCAGCCTGTAGCATGCTCCCTGAACTATATCCCATTTGCCATGGGGCACTCTGTATATCTAAATCAGCATATACAAACAGCTGATCATAATTAACGTAGCAACAAATAAACAAAAAATTTCAAAATAAATAACCTCTGACATTTCTTTGTTGATGTTGACTGACAAAGGTGATCAATGAAATATCTACATAAGTGTTAACAGAAAATAAGTACTTGCATAGAAACAATTTCATAATTAAAGAAAGAATTTTGACATGCACACACAGAGGAAAAGTTAATTAATAATTGTGTGTGTGTGTGTGTGTGTGTGTGTGTGTGTGTGTGTGTGTGTGTGTGTGTGTGTGTGTGTGTGTGAACGTAATTCCTGTTAACCTTTGTATTTTTGCACTTTTAGGATAAATGGACACATGACCCTTTTGGGGCAGAAAGGGATGCACAAGGTAATATTTATGCTAGAGGATCACAAGACATGAAGTGTGTTGGTATTCAGTACATAGAAACTATAAGACGCTTAATCAAAAGTGGAGTGAAACTTAAGCGTACCGTACATATGTCATTTGTGCCAGGTACAAACTTACATTAATTAAATCATGACTCTTAATTTATAGATAAATAGTTAATGTTATTTGCATTATATATACTTTTTTAGTATTTGTTTCCACCACAGTTAAAATAATTGTCTGGTAATCTGATCTATGACAAATCAGTCTATTTGATAAGGAAACGTAATGAAATCCAGTTTTAATATATTGCAATATTAAATTTACATTTCTAGTTATTGGTTGACATCAGAATCAATACTGATCTGTTGACAATGTTACAAGCTGAAATATCAGGTTTCATATCAGTATCTTAAACTGACAAAATTGTAGTGCACATAAAAATTGAGAAAAAATATACATTATGTATAATGATACCTTTTATAAAATATTTGCATAAAAACTGACAAGTACTTATTAAGTACCACCTATAATTTACTAAAAACTTCAAGTTTAAATAAAATTGGTAGCACTGTTTTGAGCAAATGTTTGTACAACTCAGCATTGCCAAAAGAGCTGATAGAGTAAGATGATTCTTGGCTTTGACCAACTGGTTTCAAAATCAATGTAGACCTTGTAACTACTTCTGAAAAATTTAGATTGAAAGTCAGAATCTCAAAGCGTTCTTCAGTTATTGTGTTTATGAGTATAGTATAACAGACAGGAGATAGACGCAGATATCAAAGCTGAATTTGTCATTTTAAATACAAGGGACCTTGAAACAAGCATTTCTGCTTAAGCTTGGAAATTTTAATTTCTCATGATTACGCTAATTACTAAATTTTTGTAAAATAATATGGTTTTCAAAGTAATAGATCACACACACACACACACGTGCGCGCGCGCGCACGCACACATTAAATACATCCAGTAAATCACCAAGAGTTGACTGCTCTCTCTCCAAGCGCACACCATTCAAACACTCCTTCATTTTGGTAAAAAGTGAAAGTCACTAGATGCAACCTGGATACAAAAACTTTGTATTGTAGGTGCAATATGGTTGATAAAAAACATTCAGTCAGAAACCCTCTAGAAGCTTGTGTGTGTGTGTGTGTGTGTGTGTGTGTGTGTGTGTGTGTGTGTGTGTGTTGTAATACCATAACAGGAATATCAACATAGTAACCATGTGTTTTTTCCTGTGATTATCTGACAGCATTTGCAAGGATTCATTGAGAACAGTACAATTCAGGTGGACAGTAACAAATCATATGCACTACATTGCTGACAAGTAGTAGATTTGTCAATAAGTGCATCCGTTGTGAAGCAGTGATTTGATGAATTCATCAATTTGACCTTTTTATCTCTTCATTAATGAGTGAGGGATGTCCTGAATGACAAATATTTGTTCTTCCCATGTTGCATAAATGACACCATTTCCACATATGTATTGATTCATCACACTTTTTCTGGGTGCAGCAACAAGTGGCCAATAAATTTCTACCAGAAAGATGTTTTGTGCATTAAAGAACATATCATTACTTAAACTTCAGAGTTGGTGTAACTTACAGTTGCCGTGTTCATTACATGTCACTGTAAAACAATCCCAATCAGAATACAGTAATTAACCACTGGCCACAAAGATAATAGCCATCGACTATTTGACCTTACATCAAGGCAGGAAATTGACTGTGTGATTTTCTGCACAGTTTTGTACACACACACATACACAAATAATTTTTGTTATTATTATTGTAATCATCATAATCAGCAGCAGCAGCAGCAGCAGCACATATATTTTTATGCTGAGTGTCCCCCCCCCACTCATTCACCAATATTTTTTCTGAATTATTCTTCCCCAGTTCACTGTACCATAACCTGTTATAAAAATGTTTTCTTATTTATCAAGCAACCAATATACGGTACTGTATATCTTCATTAACATAAATTATTGTAGTTGAATGGTCTGACTAACAATCCTCTGCTGGCCTTAAAATTACATCTTTTATTTCTGCTATTTCTATGCTTATGGCGACACTTTTCAGCAAAAGTAATACGCTAAATGGACATTTTTATGAAATAAGCTTGAAAAGTTTTTTCTCAGTTTTATCATATTTTCATTTTAATTCATTGAGAGTGTTTGTATTACCAGTAGTGTTACAATAAAAATTTTTGAAGCAGTCTTGTATGCAGACCTCGTTGACATTTCACTTTCTACTGCCAAATAAATTACGTTTAATTTTTTGTTATGTTGAAAGATTATAATCATTTACAGTCTTTAATATTAGTCCATTATACAGTTAGTAAACAGAGATTTAACATCGTTTAAGGAAGCAGGTCTTTTAAGAAAGGTGCAGAGGGATTTGGACTGATTGATCTTCGTTAAGTATTTACGTCAAAAATTATAATCAACAAGATGAGGTGTAGAGAGAGTTTGTGAAATTTAACTTTGAACAATTAAAGCATAGTCAGCAGTTAGGGTGATGTATGTTTGTAAAGCACACCCCCTAGATTTTCAGTACATTTTCAGGATGTTAGAAAAATATATATTGGATGTGTGAGTAAATGTGCTTTCATAATATTTAATCGCTAATAGTATATTATCAGAAATGAAATGTTCAAGTAACAAGTGTTTATGTATGGTATGAACAGATGAAGAAATAGGAGGACTTCTTGGAATGGGCCTGTTTGTAAAAACTAACGATTTCAAGAAATTAAATGTTGGGTGTGCATTAGATGAGGGTATTGCAAGTCCTACAGAAGAATTTCTTTTATACAATGGAGAAAGATCAATATGGCGTAAGTAATATTGAATTTAATTTTTTTAATGTTTGTGTGTGTGTGTGTGTGTTTTAACTGGGAGAAGAAATAAATATGTAATTCAGTTATTAGTTATCACATATACTTCTAATATTCTTGTTATTAAAAGTTCCTACAGTAACTGGTACTATATTTTATATTCTATTTTTGACCTTTAGAGGGCAAAAGATTGTAGAATTATGGTTCAAAATTCAAGCATAAGAAGTAATGGACAAGATATATATAGTCACTTTCTGCTACAGTCCGTTTCTTGATGTATATAATACTTTTAATATTTATAGTTAAATTTACCTCAAGATGTTATTTTTTTCCTTTTTTGGAACATGTTTCGGGTACTATCTTGTACCCATCCTCAGCCTTCCGGTTTTTTTGTCTGGTGAAGTACATATGTGTTGTTGGTTGACTATTATTATTGTGGCTTCCTGTTGGCTTCTGGTATTTCAAATTGGTTTTATTGTGTGTGATTGTGGTGTATGTGTTAGTTTTTTGTGAAACATTGAAAATACACAAAAAACTAACACACACCACAATCACACACAATAAAACCAATTTGAAATACCAGAAGCCAACAGGAAGCCACAATAATAATAGTCAACCAACAACACATATGTACTTCACCAGACAAAAAAACCGGAAGGCTGAGGATGGGTACAAGATAGTACCTGAAACATGTTCCAAAAAAGGAAAAAAATAACATCTTGAGGTAAATTTAATTATAAATATTAAAAGTAATATATATATATATATATATATATTGTAACATTACATTTGGAACCACTTAATATCGTACCCGATTTATTAAAGACAATGGATAAGAAGCTAAACAAGAAGAAGTATATCTTTCAAGATGATAGTGAAGAGGAACGAATAAATATTTCAGACTGACTAGTAATACAACTGACCATACCCAAATTAATGATTCAGGCAAAGTGATGCAAAATACATCCAACCCCGATTAAGACATGAACTTTAAATAAGGATAAAATAAGTATTATAAAGACTGACGGATTATGTATCAATGCTATAAGGAAACAAATGGTTCCATTCAATGTATTATAATATCAAGGTAATCAAAATACAAATTGAGGGATAATAGGCCCAAACATACAATACTATGTAAAGAGAAATAGTAGTAAGTGATTGATTTGAATGATGTAATGAAAATATAATAAACCTTATTATAGATACAATGAACCATACCACTAATTGTAATAAATAATGATCATAAGGTTGTCTAGAAAACGACACATAATAATTTATTTACAGTAACATTTTATAACAAGAGTGCATAATAGTAGTTAGTAAGTGATTTACCAAGTGACAATTTAATAAGGGTGGGTACACCAAGGTGAAATGAGTGAAAGAAATAAATATTATGAAATAACCACTATTAACACCAGAGTACAGTGAAAAGGTACAAAGTGCAAGTTTAACCCAAAATAGAGATAAACCACAAGAATTATAAATCAGAACTCATAGGGCTATAAAAGTGAGAGTGGACAATAAAATGTAAAAACCCATAAAAACCAATAAGAATAAATATAAAAACAAAACCATTCTAAAATGATACTGAAGTACAATACAGTTAATAAATAAACTAATGTACATTAATTTTAAGAAAATACTATATGTAAGATTACTTGATAAAAGTGGAAATAATACTTACATGAGAAGGTAACAAATAATTAATCAAACAGTCAAAACTAGATGGATTAATTATTTATAAGCATGACAAATAGAATCCAAACAGTGCAGTACTAACCAGTGATAAAATAATAAACAAAGTGTTTTTTGAACAAGTATCACCAGTCAAGTGCTAGTATTAAGGATATACCTAGATGACAATTGAGAGAATATTTGTTTATATTCCCAATTCCTTAAACCTATAGGAATATGACTATGTTTAAGGGTGAAAAGTACCAAAAAATAGAATAAACAAATGAAGTAGTAGTAAAAATAGTAGTAAAAAATGAAGAGTAACCAAAATATTGTTATTATAGTAAGAATTGATAGTAGCTTAATAGTATAGTTGTATTCAGGATAAAAATCCTCTAATGTTATTAAGGATGTTATTGTTATGAATGTTTAAATAGTAAGTTTATATAGTAAATGTTTATAAGCAATGTTATGATAGCATAAAGAAAGCAGAGGAGATGGTAATGTTAATGTTATAGAACGGTGCAAAAGGTTATAATTGTTAAAATAAGCACTAAGAGTAAGTCACATTTTGTTGAGTGGTGATGAAGCCTATATTAAAGTTATATTAAAGCTATGTTAAAGTTATGTTAAGGTTATAACGGTCATAGCGTACAGACGCGTTTGCAAAACGTCTTACATAATTAACTATAAATTGTGAAAACACGTTCCAGACATATTAATACCGATAGATACACATAATACGAGTTATTACAACCAAGTGAGGAACAACTAGCATTGGAAATAGAAGAATCAAGAACCAGGGAGGAGGACCGAAGCAGACGTGGGCCCTATCTTTGACCAAGAACCATATAAAGAAGAGGATTTGGTGACTTTGACATTTTTATTATATTATGCATCAACACCCACTTTTGTATACACGACTTTTTAAAAAAGTAAGCAACTAAACTACAGACACCATATCACACCAACACTAAGAACACTCACTAATAACACGAATTGAGATTGACACCTTTTTTAAACACCACAAGAACCTTTGATTTCAATAATAATTAATAAACACATGAACTGGACATAACATATAATAAGTAGCAGCCACGATTCAACTGCATGTGTGCACATTACACTCTAAACTTTGTAATATCCTTGAACTGTAAAATTTGTACTTTGATTTGTAGAATAACGTTTTGTTTAATTGTAATCCCCGAAACATATACGCCCTGAGATGATCTATTTTAATAGAAATAATAACCAACGCTTTATTTTGGTCTGAATGCAATAAGAATTACAACTACAGTACCAACTGGTAAAGGAGACACATAATTTATGCCACGATTGTGATTATCATAAAAGAAACGAGAAACAGTTAACCCATGTTTATTGAATAAATGATTTCTATAAGGATATATGTTTGTTGTTATATTTGCGTCGTTATTATTGCTGTTCCATTTAAAAAATAAGTTCGCAGAGCACAGCGGACACCACAACGGTGGGTGACGTCATCGAAACGGTACGTATAGTGGGAGCGAGAGGCAGATTACAAAATCATTGCCGTTCAACATATATTATTAACAGTAACATTATTACAACAACAACAGTGTGGTTGAAGGTAGTTAATACATATATATTTGTTACTAATTGACGTTTCCAACGGGCGGCGTATATAATTTAAGTGCCCGCAACACAAATAGATCGTTACAAATTGACGAACCCAACGCGGGGCTTTACAAAAGAAGGACGTACCCCATTTATCGTTACAAATTGGCGAACCAACGTGTGAGGCGTTTAATTTAATATAAATTAAATTATAATTTATAGACAAACAGACAAAAATAAACAAAATGAGGAAGCGGGAAACATCGCGAAAACGAGCGGCCGAAACCAAGAAAGTAGACAAATTAAAGATGGAAGACAAAGAAGCAACACCGGTCGAGGAAGTAGAAGTAATAATAAGAGAGGACCAAGGAGATAGACAAGAACCGGACAAAGTTACAGAGAGCGTTGACATGAAGAGCATTATGGAATATTTAAAACAGAGTCATGAAGATTTCAGTAAGAAAATGGAGGAATTAAAAACGGACAATAAACAGTCCATAGAGGAATTAAAAATGGACAATAAACAGTCTATGGAAGAATTGAAGGAAGAATTAAATGAGAACAGTAATAAGAACTTAGAAAAATTGAAGGAAGATAATAAACAGACGAAGGAGGAATTGAGCCGAGAATTGAAAGAGAATAGCAAGAAAACGGAGGAGAAAATAGACGCAAATAATAAAGCATTGAGGGAAGAATTGAAGGGAAATTACCAAGAGACCATGAAAAAATTGGATGAACACAAAGAGTCATTGAAGGAGGAGTGGAATAACAAGATGGAAATTAATAACCGGCAATTGCAGGAAGAATGGGACAAGAAACTGGAAGAACCGGTGACTGAAATGAAAAGGGTAGAATCCGAGACCAAGGAAAAGTGTGAGCGGATGAACCAAGAGATACTGAGCGTCCGGGAAGAAACGAATGGACGAATTGAAAACATACGAACCAATCAAGCAGTGATGGGAGAAAGATTAGAAGGTATGAGTACTAGCCTCAATCGAGTACAAGACCAAACAACTGCCCATAGAGATGAAATTAATTCCTTAAAAAACAGACAATGTACCGGTGCCCATACCACGTGTGAGGAAAATCGAGAAGCGATCGATTTCCAAAATTATAGAAGAAACCCCATGCTATTCTTAGAACGAGTAGAAGAAAAAATAGCCAAAACCGGAGAAGACAGATGGGTTGTGATTAGGAGTATGCTGGACGAAATGTTCCGAAAAGTATATGACAATTGGTGGACGGCGATGCGGCCGAGTATACAAAACTTCCAAGAATTTAAAAAACAATTCAAAGCTAAGTATTGGTCTGATGCCACGCAACATATGATAAGAAGTGACATAGGATTGGGCCGATATGACCTGCATGGCAAGCAAACTCCGACCGCATATTTTCTTGGGAAAATAAACATAGCCAGACATTTAGAGCCTGCTATTCCTACCGAATGTTTAGTGAGGCTATTAGCTTACCACTATGGTGGGGAAATTACAAGAGCCGAATAAACGGACGTATACAAACCATCGAGGAGATGTCGACATTATTAGCGGAGATGGAACAGGAGAAGAACTTCCTCCAGTACAGACGAAGGAACGACGAAATAAATAGAAACAATGGTCGCCATGACGCCCACTATGAAAACAACGGGCAAAGACCGAACAATAGTTACAACAACAACGGTAACCACTATCAACGCGGTTACCAAAACCACAATAACAATAACAACTATCCACGAAATAATGCGGCAAATAATAACAACAATAACAACCACCATTACCGTAGCTCTCCTACAAATAATAACAATGATGGATACCAGCGTGCCAATGACAGAGACCACCATTACCAGAACAACCGAGGTTATAACAACAACTACGATAACCGATACAGACAGAATAATAACGGCAATAATAACAATCAAAACCAAACATATCAAAGACATGACGATAGGGACGTGGGAAGGCGCTCGTACCAGGGACGAACGAATTACAATGGGAACCGTGGGAGAGGTTTTCAGGAGGAGAGTAACCAGCACTACCGTGATGAACATAGGCGAAGTAGGAGCTGCGACGACAACAGGAACAACAGTAACTCAGTGACGTTCGATAATAACGCCAGTGAGGTACAAGAGTTGCAAAATAGAGACAGACCCGGTCAATCAGACAACAGGACTGAGGAGACCAGCCCTGATTTAAACGGACCGCGGCAGTGAAAAATCCATCAGGTCCCATCACTGAACCGACAATTTGGGTACTTACTAGGACGAGACAAAATGACTGACGATACAATGACGATAGTGCACAATCACTTCTTAAAAAATGTGAGAGAAGAACTACTGAACGAAGACACGATCACACACAATAGTTCGAATAACGAGATCGCCTATATTATCGCCCAAGTGATTGGACTAGACGCAAGATTCATGATAGATACGGGCGCAAACGTGTCATTAATTGATAATAATGAATACATCAAAATTCAAAAATATAGTAAGGTCATCTTACCAACTTTACCAATTCAGAATATAATTTTAATCGGAGCCACCGGAAGGCAAAACAAGTCAATAAGAAAACAGGTATCATTAACAGTAACCAGCAGAAAATGATCCAGTACAAGATTGGAGACAAAGTATTGTTAAAAAACCGCGAATTGCCAAGTTCTAAGGAAGGAATAGCAAAAAAGCTATTGTTATTGTATAATGGACCATATATTATTGTAAAAAACAATAACAATAATACTTATGTAATTAGTAATGTGGAAACAAAAAAGATTAAGGGACCATACAACCAGGTTTCCTTAAAAATGTATTATGAACCCAATAAACGAAGTTGAATACCACAAAATTCTAAAAAATAGTAAGATCAACTTACAACTAATTATTAATGAGAATTAACATGGAATTGAAGAATTTATTATTATAATACCTCAAAATTCAAAAGAATATAGTAAGCTCATCTTACCAACTTTACTAATCCAGAATATAATTTTAAATGAAACCAAGATAAACAAATTTGAATATCAAAAAATTCAAATAAATAGTAAGGACAATTTACAGTACATTTTGATGATGTTATTATGAATCAAGTGAATAAACGAATGTGAATAAATTTCCAAATCCTAAACAAGATAAGCACCTCTTATTAAACACAGTTATGAACTTATTATTGGAATATAAAAGAAGGATGCAACATCCATAAATCAGAAGAAACCATAGTGCTATAAAATGAATAAGAAAAGACAAATGTAGACAATCGACGATGGAAATAAGACAAGACTAGAAACGAATTTATTACAAATAACCTATCATGATTGTGAGAGAATCAACAACAACTATAGATACAGATACTTGTTATGTTTTAACTGAATGAAGATAGTGAATGAAAAATGAAGATTAAGGAGTACTGATAAAAAAGGAAAGAAGATAGTACCAATTGAAAATAAGAAATGTTATTAATATCACCACAAGAAAATAAACATCTGAAAGAATCAGTGGAAAGAAATATTTAGATCTGAGAAGTTTAACTGAGTGAACCATCCCAAGAATATATTATTATATTATTTTATTTGATTTAGTCGTGAATAGACTAGTGATTATTAAATGTGATTGACTGATGAGATAGCTCCAGCAATCGATATTATTTATGTATTATGTATTGTAAGGACAGCGGGGTATTAGGTCAAGAGAGCCCCCCGACTGATTCCAAAATATATGGTGATTAATTTGTTAGGGAAGTAACATGTTCCAGGGATAGAACACTTATAATTAAAGACGAGTATACCAGATCATAAAAAGAATAACAAATGATAATGTGAAGGATAAGATAATTGATAATTTCAACAAAAAAACAATATTTTATTAAAATAATCAAATTTGATGGCAGGGTAATATGTAACATTACATTTGGAACCACTTAATATCGTACCCGATTTATTAAAGACAATGGATAAGAAGCTAAACAAGAAGAAGTATATCTTTCAAGATGATAGTGAAGAGGAACGAATAAATATTTCAGACTGACTAGTAATACAACTGACCGTACCCAAATTAATGATTCAGGCAAAGTGATGCAAAATACATCCAACCCCGATTAAGACATGAACTTTAAATAAGGATAAAATAAGTATTATAAAGACTGACGGATTATGTATCAATGCTATAAGGAAACAAATGGTTCCATTCAATGTATTATAATATCAAGGTAATCAAAATACAAATTGAGGGATAATAGGCCCAAACATACAATACTATGTAAAGAAAAATAGTAGTAAGTGATTGATTTGAATGATGTAATGAAAATATAACAAACCTTATTATAGATACAATGAACCATACCACTAATTGTAATAAATAATGATCATAAGGTTGTCTAGAAAACGACACATAATAATTTATTTATAGTAACACTTTATAACAAGAGTGCATAATAGTAGTTAGTAAGTGATTTACCAAGTGACAATTTAATAAGGGTGGGTACACCAAGGTGAAATGAGTGAAAGAAATAAATATTATGAAATAACCACTATTAACACCAAAGTACAGTGAAAAGGTACAAAGTGCAAGTTTAACCCAAAATAGAGATAAACCACAAGAATTATAAATCAGAACTCATAGGCCTATAAAAGTGAGAGTGGACAATAAAATGTAAAAACCCATAAAAACCAATAAGAATAAATATAAAAACAAAACCATTCTAAAATGATACTGAAGTACAATACAGTTAATAAATAAACTAATGTACATTAATTTTAAGAAAATACTATATGTAAGATTACATGATAAAAGTGGAAATAATACTTACATGAGAAGATAACAAATAATTAATCAAACAGTCAAAACTAGATGGATTAATTATTTATAAGCGTGACAAATAGAATCCAAACAGTGCAATACTAACCAGTGATAAAATAATAAACAAAGTGTTTTTTGAACAAGTATCACCAGTCAAGTGCTAGTATTAAGGGTATACCTAGATGACAATTGAGAGAATATTTGTTTATATTCCCAATTTCTTAAACCTATAGGAATATGACTATGTTTAAGGGTGAAAAGTACCAAATAATAGAATAAACAAATGAAGTAGTAGTAAAAATAGTAGTAAAAAATGAAGAGTAACCAAAATATTGTTATTATAGTAAGAATTGATAGTAGCTTAATAGTATAGTTGTATTCAGAATAAAAATCCTCTAATGTTATTAAGGATGTTATTGTTATGAATGTTTAAATAGTAAGTTTATATAGTAAATGTTTATAAGCAATGTTATGATAGCATAAAGAAAGCAGAGGAGATGGTAATGTTAATGTTATAGAACGGTGCAAAAGGTTATAATTGTTAAAATAAGCACTAAGAGTAAGTCACATTTTGTTGAGTGGTGATGAAGCCTATATTAAAGTTATATTAAAGCTATGTTAAAGTTATGTTAAGGTTATAAATGTAAGAGTTAAACAATTGTATGGATTAAGAAAAAAGCAGTTTATTTGTTTAAATGTTCAGTAGAATCATAGCCATGTGGGCATGAGATTAAACTAATAGGATAGTATATCCTTTTTGTTTTGTTAAGATAGTGTTATATGTTAAACAGTTTTTATGGTTGTTAAAAGTTAATTTAACTGTTAAAGGTTTACTAAGATATCAGTCATGGAAAATGACATTAAGGTAAAATGTTTGTAAACATGGTGATGAAGATAACACCAGTTCATAGGCCAGGTAAAACCAACTTTTGTAAATTTTAAATAATACTGTTAGGAATTTTATGAAACAAATATTGAAGGATGAACCGATTTAAAGTTAATAGCATACACTACAAATCTAGAAACAAAATAATTCGTTTTAAGCTATCTATGGAAAATTCAAATAACAAAATTGTAACAGCTGTATTTCTCAAGTAAAGGTAGGCATGTTTAGTGTCTATGTGTGTCAAATGTAAAGACCAAAATAAGGTTGATAATAGTTTTAAATTCCCAATCAGTATAGAAAAGTTATACTAATTTAAAGGTTTTGAACAAATTCTGACATTGAAATAATGAAATTACATGACAATGTATATCCGAATCAACCAACCAGATTCCAAGTTTACCCATAGCAACCAGAAATTTCGGATAAATAAAAAGAGCCTTCTTTAACAAAGGTCATAGCGTACAGACGCGTTTGCAAAACGTCTTACATAATTAACTATAAATTGTGAAAACACGTTCCAGACATATTAATACCGATAGATACACATAATACGAGTTATTACAACCAAGTGAGGAGCAACTAGCATTGGAAATAGAAGAATCAAGAACCAGGGAGGAGGACCGAAGCAGACGTGGGCCCTATCTTCGACCAAGAACCATATAAAGAAGAGGATTTGGTGACTTTGACATTTTTATTATATTATGCATCAACACCCACTTTTGTATACACGACTTTTTAAAAAAGTAAGCAACTAAACTACAGACACCATATCACACCAACACTAAGAACACTCACTAATAACACTAATTGAGATTTACACCTTTTTTAAACACCACAAGAACCTTTGATTTCAATAATAATTAATAAACACATGAACTGGACATAACCTATAATAAGTAGCAGCCACGATTCAACTGCATGTGTGCACATTACACTCTAAACTTTGTAATATCCTTGAACTGTAAAATTTGTACTTTGATTTGTAGAATAACGTTTTGTTTAATTGTAATCCCCGAACCATATACGCCCTGAGATGATCTATTTTAATAGAAATAATAACCAACGCTTTATTTTGGTCTGAATGCAATAAGAATTACAACTACAGTACCAACTGGTAAAGGAGACACATAATTTATGCCACGATTGTGATAATCATAAAAGAAACGAGAAACAGTTAACCCATGTTTATTGAATAAATGATTTCTATAAGGATATATGTTTGTTGTTATATTTGCATCGTTATTATTGCTGTTCCATTTAAAAAATAATTTCACAGAGCACAGTGGACACCACAACGGTGGGTGACGTCATCGAAATGGTACGTATAGTGGGAGCGAGCGGCAGATTACAAAATCATTCGCCGTTCAACATATATTATTAACAGTAACATTATTACAACAACAACAGTGTGGTTGAAGGTAGTTAATACATATATATTTATTACTAATTGACGTTTCCAACGGGCAGCGTATATAATTTAAGTGCCCGCAACACAAATAGAGTGTTACAAATTGACGAATCCAAAGTGAGACTTTAAGGAAATAAAGAAGTAACGAACACAACATTATAATTAAGGTTCGTTACAATATATATATATATATATATATATATATATATATATATATATATTACAACCAATTATTTTTCCGAATTTAATGCAGTATTAAATTTGTGGAGCCCCACATTCTTTGGGACGCCAAAAGGTGACAGATTAACCTTCTTTGTGTAATTTAATCTGTACATTACTTTAACTCATACACTTTATATAACATTCCTATAATGGCGTGTATGTGTATTTGGGGTTCAGGTGTATCTGTAATAATAACTCGATGTAACTTGTAATGGTATTTCAAATTTATTTAGTAATCATGAAATTGTGCGCAAGGCACTTGATTCGACTTAAAAACATTCATTATTGCTTTGTTACTATGCCGTAAGGCTTACATCCTTACTGACTAAATATTCTATTCTAATTATTACATTATTAAAAATATCATTTCCTGACTACTCAGTCAATTAGTGTGCTCCTAAATATCAATGCTTAAATATCTTTTTTAGATATTGTAATGAAATTCAACATATTAATAGCTACTGAATTTACCTTTCTTTTTCATTACTGATTTATAAAACTCTACTTTTTACTTAAATGCTTTGCATTCTTTTCATTTCAATACTAATTTGAGCTTTTGTTTACTTTAATCTTACTTCAATAACATCTACCATTTTAACTCTATATTTACAAGAAACATTGGCTCTTAACTTTAAAATAAAACAATAATGTCTTTAATTGTCTTCGAGTTAATTGTTCGACTAAGAGATAAATAAGTTGTTTATCACCTTGTTGTTGTCAATCATACTCAATCGCAATCGATCCATCTGTAATCGTCCTCGTCTCGAACTCCAGCACCGCTTCTCTTGTCCAGCGTCGTTTCCAGACTTCAGCGTCGTCTCGCTCTCCGGAACTTCACGTTACTTCTTTTCGTGCTGTTTCGGACGTCAGTCGATCATCTTATATGGATTTTCTTCTCGTGTAATGCTGTTACTATTTAAAAGTGATTGTATTTACAACTCAGTTACATAGTTGTATGTAACTGGAAGGATGAAACTATTTACAAAAAATAAATACTCCGTGCGGACGGGCAGAAGCTCCCTCTGCAACTGTGGGTGATCGAAAAAGATACAACTGTAGTGTGTGTGTCCTATTTATACCCACGTCTTGGTTAACACCTGCAGTTGTACGAAATCGACATGTCTGAAATTGTCTCTGGGTTTTGTTCTCCCACTCCTCGTCAATTTCGCTATTTCTTATATTTCTGCGAATTGCAGAGTCCTGTGAGTATACTCTTATACCCATCTTATAACTATTTTCACTACACATGTTCACTGTACTTTTGGACATTGTAACTTAACCCTTGCAATCTGTACACAGTTATTTCGCCACTACACTCGTACGGTGTGTCCCTTTCACGTGGTTTTAATACACAGTATGTAGTTAATTTTATTACATTTTATTGTGTCTTTGGATTTTACTCCTTATTTATAGTTTATGAATAATTACGGAAAAACAGTAATTACACAATTATTCATACTGGGGTGGCAAACTCGCCTGCATAGACTTGCATCACACAAACATGCAAACTACTGTTGTACACACTTTCAGTTACATCTGTGTGTGTGTACAAGTCGATTCAGGTCGAAACACCTGTCCATATTTTTGTCTGAACCAAGCTTGCAATCCCTGACATGCTTACTTCTAATACATTATTAATTATTTTACAATTTATTATGTATATTTAAATTTTTATATTCAATGCTCAGTACAGCACTTATCTGTACTGTCGCAATATATATATATATATATATATATATATTCAATCACTTTCTGCTACAGTCCGTTTCTTGATGTATATAATACATTTAATATTTATTATTTAATATAAATTTACCTCAAGATGTTATTTTTCTATTTGGAACATGTTTCGGGTACTATCTTGTTCCCATCCTCAGCCTTCCGGTTTTTTTGTCTGGTGAAGTACATATGTGTTGTTGGTTGATAATTGTGGCTTCCTGTTGGCTTCTGGTATTTCAAGTTGGTTTTATTGTGTGTGATTGTGGTGTATATGTTAGTTTTTTGTGTATTTTCAATGTTGAGTGCTTTGAATATTGTGTCATGTTTTGTATTGATTTGTATTTGTTCAGGTATTAGTTAAAACAGAAAACAAACTAATACCTGAACAAATACAAATCAATTTGCCTCAATCAAGGCCTCTGATGAAGCCTTCTATAGGTGAAAGCCGGTTTAGGCTGTAAGGTAAAACTTTACGTTTTTACTTATAAAAAACTTAGTGTTCCGAGTCGTCAATATTATAGTGATATTTACAAAATACTGTATTAAAGCTTGAACACAGATTGTTAAGAGTATTACCAGTAGTAAGGGGGAAACCTAATGCTACTTTGAGAACAGACTATGACCATGAAAACAGTCATTTTCTATATAAATAATTAAAAACCAAATGACCATGATGGAGGAATCCATATGTAAACAAACGATGAAGAGCAAGTTATATATGCAAAATGTAACATATAAACTTGTTTATAAATAGATGAAAATGTTATCAAGAATCAGAATAATGTCTGATACTACTTTGGAAACCCAAATCAAGTGTAACAATAACAATTTAGTTATTGTTTTAACAAAAATAAATGACTACCATGCTATGACACAATGTAAACAGACCCATTACTAAGAAATTGAAGGGTTCTGAGATAGCTAAAAGCTAACCATTATATGTAGTGAATTAGGTACAATGAGTGTACACTAATTACAATTAGTACAGGATCTAAATTGTATAGAAAAAAAACAGAAATAAAGTAACAATTGTATAAGAGAGATAGGAGATTTACTAAAACAATGTAAATAGTAGATTAAATACAGCCATGTACATATATTCTAGTGTAAAATTATGTAAATAGACGTTTCTAGTATTATTAGATTGCAGTATTACTGTTATTAAATAAGAAAAATTAGTTTTAAGTACATTTATGAAAAATCAAATATGGACGCCCAAAGACGCCATAACGAGATATTGTTTAGGGAACAATAATTCCCAAGTTTTGAATTAAACCAGTTGAGATATGGACTCAGAGCGTTTAATTAAAAGTGTTTTAGTATAAATAATTAAATTTGGTGTAATAGACTTATAAATATAAGATACACCATAAATAATTAATAAAATCGTTATAGTGATAGAAGTAATGGACGGAAAATAATCTTGTTTAGACTTGAATTAAAGCGCAGGTTGTCCGCAATTTACTGACACTAACCATTTAACGATAAGAAATAGATTAAGAAAGTTATTGTGATTTTAAACGTTTCAATTATGTTTTGTACCAGTGCTGACGTCATAAAGCCTCAAACGCAAAGACCAAATTTGGTAAAAAATTCAATATTTTAAGAAAACAAAGGGCTTTGGGTTAGAGAGTATAGTTTTTTCAACCAATTGAATGAATGAACATTGGGCAGACGAGCCAGAGACGCTTCGAAGAAGCATCACAGTTCACGATCAGGCATTCTACGGAGAGGTCATGTCACTCGCCGATATGAAGAAGTTTAATTTTTGAATTGTGCGCGACAGAGACAAGTAAATCAACATACACATAACCTGTAAACTACACCAACATAAACGAGTGAAATGTGCGGAGTGTATACATTTAAGTACGATTAGTGTATAATATCAATCGTACTTGCGAGTGTTGTGAAAGATAAAAACAGGGAGTACAATTTTTTATTTAATTAACATTGAATCAGAAACAAAATTTTTGTAAATAAATAATGTTGATACTACGCAAGTCAGTAAAAAGCGAAGTATCAAAAACGATGATGGAATTTATCAGAATTAATGGAAGTATTAATTCGCAATTATTAATATGTTGAATAAATATTTTAATTATTTATCACAATTAAAAGAATTATATTTGAAGTATTTATTACAAAATACGAGCAATACCAATAGTCGCTAAATTGACTAAAGTTGTTTTCTTGATTTTATTTCGATATTTTAAAGTAAACGTTTTTAACTTTCAGGCGAAAGAATAAATATAATACTGATAATGACACATCAAACTATTACGAATAATGTGTTTATATTTAGATTAAGAAATAATAAAATATTAAAAAATAATTAACCATTATGACAATACCCGTTATAAGATAACCTTAGAGTCGTAACGGTAACTTGCCAATTTCTCTGTTACAAGTCTGTTCTCAAGTAAAATCCAAACCAGATGGAAATAATAACAAGAGTTTTTTAATAAATTTTTTTCTTGCAAGTAAATAATTCTCAAAGTGAATTATTAAAATAAGGTAATACATTTTAACTGGCAAGCCAACGAGCTTGGTAATTGTCAAACGAGTACTATAGACTGCGTGCGCATTCCCGCGTACGATAATACCATAACTATCAGTTATATGGTACTAATTTTTGATTTTTATATTTGTTTGTTTGTTATTAATTATTGTTCATTTAATATCATTATTAAAATTACATCTTGTACCTGGTATCATGCTACCTAAAAGAACCTTACGAACATGGTAATTCACTGATACAAGAGGACATAACCTCTTAAAATTAAACTGTTGTATAACTAACAGGTTTACCAACCTTGAGGCTGAACAGAGTCTTATTTTGAATTTTATTAATTGTAATTATTATCTGAAGGGTTGTTAGCCATTGATTGTTAATTGTTTAAAAATTTTATAATATCTTGAATCGTTAATAAACCTCTACTTTTTCTTACCAGTGAAAACAAAGGAGTATTATTTCAAATTTAAATTAACTCATTTATTCTTAGTCAGTTCTACCAAAAGGTGGCGGAAGAGTTTAAATAGTTCTAATAATTCAGAGCATTATTTAGATATCATATCATTTATATTGTATGATAACCATATTGAATATTCAACCTGAATATTTATTTGTATGTAAAGTGTATGTATTTCAGCTGAACCGTCACTGAACAGGACTAAAATATCCACGTGTGGTAAGTGAGGGAGGTTAATAACGGAGTGCGCGAAACATTTTAAATCGAAGAAGTGAAACATTAATACGCACCTATTCGACAATACAATCACACTAATAACCATAATAATTATAATTAGAACATTTTATAAAAAACAACATTATCGTAGATACCGGTGCGTATCTGCAATCACACTATCACACCAACTACACATACACATAACAGAAGTTGTGTTACAACTTGGCGCCCAACGTGGGGTGCGGATTAGGGAAAAAAGCATACTATAACTAATAATCTAATCACCCCAATCCGTCAAGAGACAGCAGGTACATTGCCAGCATATCAAGATGTACACAAGGAGATCAAAGTCGAGATCAACGTCGAGAAAGAGGGCAACAGAAGCGGAGAAGGAGGCCAGAATGGAAGAAAAGGAGGCTATGTCAACGGAAGACGTGGAAGAAATTTTATTGGAAGTAAAGGACAAACCACTTGAACCGGCGGAGGAGGTTCAGCAGCCTGAGGAGGAACCGGAAGTAATATCTCAAGGCGTTCTGCCGGAAATACGCCAACCCGAGGAGCCAATGGCAACAATGAATGCCAGTATTTTAGAAATATTACGGTCACTGAAGGAAGGTCAGGAGTCACTGAAGGCGGACTTAAACAATAAAATGGAAGAAGCCCATCAATCCACCAAGGGTTTAAGCGAGCAAATAGAATCACTAAAGGAAGGCCAGAAATCATCAAAGGAGGAGAACCAGTCCACAAGGGAAGAGTTGATCAAGAAGCTGGACGAGACTAGTCGATCCACCAACCAAAAAATAGAAGAAGGCCAGAGGGAGAGTCAGAAAAATATGGAATTATTAAAGGAAGAATTTAATAACCAGATAAATGAAACCAATAGGAGGATGGAAGATGGGCAAAAGAAAACTGAAGAACTATTAGAGAAGAAAATGGTCATAATGAAGGAAGACTTATCTACTGAGTTGGGAATAAAAATCGACAAGATCAACAGGAAATTAGACCGAATGAATAAGAAAATAAAGGGAGATGACAAGGAGATCGTGGAGTCAATAAACACGGTAGTGAAGGATGATTACAAGCAATCAGGAAAGGCAATAAAAAGATGTTGTGAAGAGGCAGAAGAGAGTGTTAAGAAGATAAGGAGAGAATTAATAGTAGACGATCGAATGGAGATTGAAAAAGTACCTGAAAATAAAAACATGGAGCAGACGAATCCAGAGCCTAAAGATAGTGGAGAAAAGAAGATCCAAATAATTAAAGAAAAGGAAGAGGTGAAGATAGAAGAAAGAAGGACCGTACGTCCGAGGAAGGCAAGAGTCACAAAAGAATTAATTGAAATGACTCGAGGTGGCCTGATTAATATGGTCAACTTACCAATTGTCAACCATGAAGAAGGGACTTTCAGGAAGGAGTATCGGAGGAGTATCCTGCAGATGGACGAAGAGGAAGATTATGTAACAACAAAGAAGAAAATGACCAACAAAGCATTTCAACCACGAATTTCCAAAAGAAGAGTCAGATACTTTAAGAAAAAGGAAGGCTATCAAGAGAAATGGGACCGGATTGTCGAAGGATATGCCAGAGAGATAAGAGAACTGCGGAAGAAGAGGAGTCAATTAACGGAAGTACCCAATCAAAAGACAGATGACGGTACCCAAACCAAATTGAGGGAGTTACCAAACATCGGTACTGACAGCCACCAGAAGAACAATGGAAACAAACATATTGAAGAGAGAGAGAGAAGGAAGACAGAAGAATGGAAGGCAGACACAGCCCTAATAGCATTCAAATGGAAAGACCAAATGATAGCACGATATATGTCAAGAATGGACAGGAGTATGGACACTGGAGAAGTCCGGACGACAAGAAGAGAGGAGAGCGATGATTATGGTTAAAATGAATAAAAAATACACTGAATTATGGGACCGACTATTATGATAACCAGTAACACTTACAACCAAGCTTCAATGAAAAGATATATCGACAAATAAAGTATGGGACTAAGAGTGAAAAGATAGCGATAAGAATTATTTTGTTGTGAATATTATGTAAAAGATGAAAATATTTGTTATGAAAGATGAAAATGTACTTATGAATATAACTGTTGACTATATCAAGATGAAAAATGAAATGTGGCCATGAAGATTATTGTTTATTAAAAAAGTGAAAAATGGAAGTATAATTATAAAAAATAGATGTTGACTAAAGAAGAAAGGACGTATTATTGCTATGAAGATTATTATGTGTTTGTATTAAATGAGAAATAACTGTATAACTATGTAATGAACATTGAATATATTGTAATTACTTCCATATTCCTTAAGGAATGGAAGTATGGTGATGGCAAAAAAAATCGTGTTCGAGATTATTGCAGATTCTGATTCTACTACACTCAAAACATGAAAAAAAGTCGTTTTCCGAAAAGTGTCTGTGTGTCTGTCTGTCTGTCTGTGTGTCTGTGTGTCTGTGTGTCTGTCTGTAGATTTTTTTTCTATGGGAAACGATAACTGCCGCAAATTCAAACAGAATCAAATAATTTTTTGCATACAGCCCGGTTTTGCAGAGTTCTCGCGACCTATTGTTTTTGGTGAAGATCGGTTGAGGGAAAGGGGTAGTTTACCTGCAACGGTTTTTTTTTAGCAAGGGAAATTTTGTTTGTTTGGCAAACGATAACAGCCGCAAATTCAAACAGAATCAAATAATGTTTCGCATACAGCCCTGAATTGTAGAGTTCTCAAGACCTATTGTTTTTGGTGAAGATCGGTTAAGGGAAAGGGGTAGTTTACCTGTAACGTTTTATGTTTTAACAAGGGTATTTCCTATGGCAAACGATAACAGCCGCAAATTCAAACAGAATGAAAAGATTATTTGCATACAGCCCTAAATTGTAGAGTTCTCAATACCTTTTGTTTTTGGTGAAGATCGGTTAAGGGAAAGGGGTAGTTTACCTACAACGTTTTTTTAACAAGGGTATTTTCTATGGCAAACGATAACAGCCGCAAATTCAAACAGAATCAAATAATTTTCTGCATACAGCCCTGATTTGTAGAGTACTCAAGACCTATTGTTTTTGGTGAAGATCGGTTGAGGGGAAGGGGTAGTTTACCAGCAACGTTTTTTATCATGCGTATTTTCTATGGCAAACGACAACTGCCGCAAATTCAAACAGAATCAAATAATTTTTTGCATACAGCCCTGATTTGTAGAGTACTCGCGACCTATTGTTTTTGGTGAAGATCGGTTGAGGGGAAGGGGTAGTTTACCTGCAGCGGTTTTTTTTATCAAGGGAAATTTTTTTTTTTTTTGGCAAACGCTAACAGCCGCAAATTCAAACAGAATCAAATAATGTTTCGCATACAGCCCTGAATTGTAGATTTCTCAAGACCTATTGTTTTTGGTGAAGATCGGTTGAGGGAAAGGGGTAGTATACCTGCAACGTTTTTTTAACAAGGGTATTTTATATGGCAAACGATAACAGCCGCAAATTCAAACAGAATCAAATAATGTTTTGCATACAGTCCTGATTTGTAGAGTACTCAAGACCTATTGTTTTTGGTGAAGATCGGTTAAGGGGAAGGGGTAGTTTACCTGCAACCTTTTACGTTTTATTTTCTATGGCAAACGATAACAGCCGCAAATTCAAACAGAATCAAATAATGTTTTGCATACAGCCCTGATTTGTAGAGTACTCAAGACCTATTGTTTTTGGTGAAGATCGGTTAAGGGGAAGGGGTAGTTTACCTGCAACGTTTTTTTATCAAGCGTATTTTCTATGGCAAACGATAACAGCCGCAAATTCAAACAGAATCAAATAATTTTTTGCATACGTCCCTGAATTGTAGAGGTCTCAATGACTTTCGATTTTGGTGAAGATCGGTTAAGGGGAAGGGGTAGTTTACCTGCAACCTTTTACGTTTTAACAAGAGTAAAGTACTTGAAAATTTATTTAAACTTTTTGAAACAATGGTAATTGTTAAAAATAAAATAATTTTGTTGCCAGGCAATAAAATTATAATTTTTTCATTTTAATGTAATATAATATTTTTCATTTAATACAGCAATAAAAAGGCAGGTAAGACACAGCCTGGCTGTTTGGCTGAAAATGATTTTAAATATAAATCTTAGAATATGGAAGTCATGTATGGTTCTCCATACCGATATTTTTATAATGTGAAAAAACATGCTCCCAAAGAATTTATGTAAAGGATTCAGAACATTGTATTTATGAATAATAGAGTATAATAATAAGAAAAATAACCATACGAGACGGACACCCAAGATCTATGGCATAACTATATATAATATATATACTTCCTAGAGCCTAGTCAACAAGTAAAAAGAACATCCTACCCGTACTAATAAAAGAAGAGAATGAACATACGAGACTGACACACACCATCCACGGCATATATGAGATAAAATCATTATTTCCAAGAGCCACGTCAACCAGTAAATATGAACATCATACCCGTACTATAAATAAAAGAAAAATACATACGAGACGGACACCCAAGATCTATGGCATAACTATATATAATATATATACTTCCTAGAGCCTAGTCAACAAGTAAAAAGAACATCCTACCCGTACTAATAAAAGAAGAGAATGAACATACGAGGCCGACACACTACAACTATGGCACAAATATTTCCAAGAGCCACGTCAACAAGTAATAAGAACACCTCACCCGTACTATTGAAAAAGGAAGAAGGAGCAAATGAGAAGTTGGAAGAATAAACCCAAAGAAATGTATTAATGTAGACAAGCCACCACACACAACCACATTGTTTCTAGTGTATTTTACTAGAGAAAAGCCAATACCACTTGGAATATAAATACCAACTAAAACCATGAGAAAGGAGAAAAAATAAATGTATTTATGAATTATATCTAGAAGAATGAAACCTGAAATGAAGAATATGACGAGATGACGTTCAATGTGACACAAAATGAAGAGATTAATCGATGATGAAGAAGAATGAAAAGTAATATACTAACGAAGATAATCATGAGAGTATACCAGTGATGAAGTGTAAAACAAACTATCATGAGAGTATACCAGTGATGAAGTGTAAAACAAACTATCCCTATAATATGTGAAGAATTTAGTTGAGTTGAATCAAGAAAAGAGAGTATAACAATGTATAAACCGCAGATGCGTGAATTAATCCCAAGGATATTTATTATTTGTCGGAAGAACGACCACTATTATTATTTTTTGATGATTTGAGATGAATTGACTGATGAATAATGCCAGCAATCATTTATTATTATTGAAGGAGATGATTTGCCTCCATATTTATTGAAGTTAGTATGGCCAGTAGAGTTGAATAGCCAAAGTGAGCCGCTCTAAACTGCCCCAGCTAAGCTTATGTTAGGGAATTAGGGAACTAAATAAACAAGGGAGATGATTACATAGAGAAGAAATAATTATGATTCAAATAGAAGAAAGTGAAGGGATATATGTAAAAAACATGTGAATCGACATGGAATGTACAACAATTGATAAATTCTTCAATGGAAAATATAGTATAATAATTCAGAATTAATCAATTCTTATAGGAAGGCATATGTAACGTTACCAAATATGGTAGTTACATAAAATAAGCTAATATAACGTCAAGTAAGAGAAAAGCATGGAAGTATGTCTAGATAAATAAACCTATGTGTATAAAAGTGTGTATCTACAAATATATTAGTATAAAAATCCAACGATGAGGAAGATAATATTAACATAGCAACATCAAATACGAAATGAAGAAAGAAAATGACCATGAGCCCAAAACAAAAATATCAGTAACCAGACCCAATAGGATCCAACAGTGAGGGGAACCAACAAAATAAGGACCAGCAAACTCCAACAGCGAGGGGAACAACTGAAGATAATGACTACAATGAAAATATTGAAGAAGAAGAAAGAAGCAGGACAAGGAAACGTACCATGAAGAGAGAAGAAAATGGATAGACCATGCAAGGACTCAGCATAAACCAAGTGTACTAGAGACTATATAAGTAACCAAAGGAATGGTGATCATCAAATATGAAAAGAAAAACAGTGTTTAACATTTAAGGAACCACAAACAATTACAGTGAATACTTAATATAGATGTGAAACCTGTGACCAGTTAACTAATTTCAACCGAATAAACCACACAAACAATTCCAGTGATAAGGTTTATAGTGTAAGAAAATATGTTAATTTCATAGTGAAAGCAGCAAGAATTAAATAGTCAAATATACACAGACAATTAGTGTGACTAATTTAATAAAGGTTGTGATCAATATAGATAATCATAAGACCACCAGAATAGAATAAAATCGAACAATTATATTATTGTTCATAGAGAACTGACAATAAATAAAAAACCTTTGTTATGTATCAAACAAAGTGACAGGAATTAAATTCAACCAATGACCAGAGAGATATTGTAATTAATACAAAAAGATTTGTGTTATTGTTTAAGAAGAAGTTGTGTAAACATGTGTAACAAAACAATTAAAATATTATAGTAAGATACCATACTGAAGTCATGTTAGTAGTAGCAAAATACTGCATTAAAACATGTAGTACATTGTTACATAACCCCATAGGAAAGACACCTATGAAACAGAAAATCATACATGTTAATGTAAATAAATGACCATCAACTATGATATCAATCAAGAATTTGTTATAAATAATAATATATCCTAATAGACAGTGTATTATATTGCAACACAATGTAAATAAAACAGATCAAATATGATGGCACAGAGATAGAAGAAATAGAGCCTAGTATGCCAATTTAGTTAGACAAAATACAATATCAAAACAAGTAACAATGTTAATGAAAGTATTACCAGTAGTTAGATAAACATCTGGTACTACTGTGAGAACAGATTCTGAACATAATGATAACAGTTTTGTAACCAAAATATTGTAAACTAGCTAACTAAGAACACATAGCCAAAAGTAAGCAGAAACATTGTATAACCAACTAGTTAAGCAAAATACTGTATTAAAGCTTGAACACAGATTGTTAAGAGTATTACCAGTAGTAAGGGGGAAACCTAATGCTACTTTGAGAACAGACTATGACCATGAAAACAGTCATTTTCTATATAAATACAGTAGAGTCTCGGTTATCCGCCCTTCGATTATCCGCCGTTCCGTGTTATCCGCCACCCAAGCGGCGTAAAAAAACGTAAACGTAAAAAATATTTTCTTTAATTACTACAACGAAAATAGTGTGCCAATAGTTTGCGGGCGTGAGTGTACGTGCTCTCTTTGTGATTGCTCCTGACTGTACTGCAGGAATTTGGCCTACTGCCCATCGCCTATTATAGCCTAGCTGTGACTCGTGTCATTCACCCCACCCCACCCCCAACATCCAATGCTATCGCTCACATGCTCATCGCTTAGTAGACTGCAGTTTCTTGTTGTGTGCTGTACTGAGCAGTGAGGCTATTTTTACGCGGTGTGTCCGTGAGTGACTAGTGCAGTTTTGGTGAAAGTGTCGTAGTGTAGTCTTGTTAATAGTGTTGCGATTATGGCTACGAAAAGGAAGAAAATTGTTTTATCAATAAAAGACAAGCTTGAGGCATTAAAAAGACTGGATAAAGGGGAAACGCTGCAGAAGGTGGCTGACCACTATGGCGTCAGTCATCGCACAGTTGGAGATTGGAAGAAGAGATGATTAGAATTAGAAAAATGGTGTTCCTCACGAGTTACTGAGACTGCTTTTAAAGATAGAAAAACTATGAAAAATAGTGATTATGAAAAAGTTAGCGAAGCGTTGTACATTTGGTTTACACAGTTCGGGGAGAAAGGGGTGCCTATTTCGGGACCTATCTTAAAAGAAAAGGCGTTGCAGTTTCAAAAAGAATTTAACGAAGGTGATGCAGATTTTACAGCAAGCGTTGGCTGGGTTGATAGATGGAAGAAGCGTTATGGAATCCGTCAATTGAATATTTGCGGCGAGAAACTGTCATCAAACTTTCAAGAAATGGAGCAGTTTAAGAAAAAATTTCAAGACTTTGTTGAAACTGAAAGCTTAACAGGAGATCAAGTATTTAATTGTGATGAAACAGGCCTTAATTTCAAAATGCTACCAAGTAAGAGCCTTGCAGCTAGAACTGAAGCTGCAGCCCCTGGCTATAAATGTAGTAAAGAGAGAGTGACTATTTTAGCATGCAGTAATGCCACAGCAAACCATAAAATGGACCTGGCAATGATTGGAAAGTCCAAAAACCCTAGGGCTTTTAAAACCATTTCAAAACATGCTCTTCCAGTAAAATATTTCAATCAAAAAAGTGCATGGATGACTAGTGAAATTTTTAAGGAATGGTTTTTTAAAGAGTTTGTTCCTTCTACAGAGAAGTTTTTAAAAGACAACAACCTACCCAGAAAAGCAGTTTTACTGCTAGACAATGCCCCAACTCACCCTGATCCAGACGAACTTAGAGATGGGGACATAAAGGCTATGTTTTTGCCACCAAATGTGACTGCCATTTGTCAGCCTATGGACCAGGGTGTTTTGGAAACACTTAAACGAAACTATCGAAGAAAGCTTCTGTCAACAGTCATACAAGAAATTGAAGATGGGCAAAACTTTATTAAGAAGTTGAAAAGTATAAATTTGAAGGATGTCGCTTATTGGGTCGCAAGGGCCTGGGCCGACGTCGGGGCACAAACAATTGCGAAGTCGTGGCTGTTGGGCGAGGACGAAAATATGGCTGAAAGCATGCTGGATGAACTTCATGAAAGTATTTTGCCCTTGGTGCAACGTATCCCTGGATGTGAGGATGCATCGTTGGATGAAATAAGGAATTGGCTTTCAGGAGACGACCAATATGAAATAACTGACGAAGAAATTGTAACACTTGTTAATAGCGATGATGTTGAAGATCAAGACTCTGAAACTGTTGAGCCCCAAAAGATTACACACAAAGAAGGGGTTAAAGCTCTTGAAGCAGCCATTCAGTACGTTGAGCAGCAAGCGGAAGCCAGGGTTGTCGACATAATGATGCTCCAAAGATGGCGAGACTTGGCAGCAAAGAAGCGGGAATCATCAGGGAGGCAGTCGAAGATCACTAATTTTTTTCACTCATCATGAACTGAACTCTCACTTCCAAAATTTCTAACAGTGTAAGTCAATTTTATTACGTACACATTAGTCTGATTCTATATTTATTGTTAGTAAATTTTTCATGTTAAAATTTACTGAATTCTTAAACTTGAAGCGTGAAGTACTACAGTAGGCATAATTGTTTTCTCTTTTTTCGTAAGTGTATAACTTTAATATTGTTGCTTGTTCTCTAAAATGTTTTACTATAATTTTGTAATATAATTGTACAGTACTGTATTGTTTTCTCTATTGATTTGTTGTAAAACGTGATGTTTATTAATTACATTTACAAAATTACAACGTAATTTTATGATAAATTTGCGTTTTATTTAACTCTCCCTATTATCCGCCATTCCAGCTTATCCGCCCTTCCGCCAGCCCGTTTATGGCGGATAACCGGGACTCTACTGTAATTAAAAACCAAATGACCATGATGGAGGAATCCATATGTAAACAAACGATGAAGAGCAAGTTATATATGCAAAATGTAACATATAAACTTGTTTATAAATAGATGAAAATGTTATCAAGAATCAGAATAATGTCTGATACTACTTTGGAAACCCAAATCAAGTGTAACAATAACAATTTAGTTATTGTTTTAACAAAAATAAATGACTACCATGCTATGACACAATGTAAACAGACCCATTACTAAGAAATTGAAGGGTTCTGAGATAGCTAAAAGCTAACCATTATATGTAGTGAATTAGGTACAATGAGTGTACACTAATTACAATTAGTACAGGATCTAAATTGTATAGAAAAAACCAGAAATAAAGTAACAATTGTATAAGAGAGATAGGAGAGGACTAAAACAATGTAAATAGTAGATTAAATACAGCCATGTACATATATTCTAGTGTAAAATTATGTAAATAGACGTTTCTAGTATTATTAGATTGCAGTATTACTGTTATTAAATAAGAAAAATTAGTTTTAAGTACATTTATGAAAAATCAAATATGGACGCCCAAAGACGCCATAACGAGATATTGTTTAGGGAACAATAATTCCCAAGTTTTGAATTAAACCAGTCGAGATATGGACTCAGAGCGTTTAATTAAAAGTGTTTTAGTATAAATAATTAAATTTGGTGTAATAGACTTATAAATATAAGATACACCATAAATAATTAATAAAATCGTTATAGTGATAGAAGTAATGGACGGAAAATAATCTTGTTTAGACTTGAATTAAAGCGCAGGTTGTCCGCAATTTACTGACACTAACCATTTAACGATAAGAAATAGATTAAGAAAGTTATTGTGATTTTAAACTTTTCAATTATGTTTTGTACCAGTGCTGACGTCATAAAGCCTCAAACGCAAAGACCAAATTTGGTAAAAAATTCAATATTTTAAGAAAACAAAGGGCTTTGGGTTAGAGAGTATAGTTTTTTCAACCAATTGAATGAATGAACATTGGGCAGACGAGCCAGAGACGCTTCGAAGAAGCATCACAGTTCACGATCAGGCATTCTACGGAGAGGTCATGTCACTCGCCGATATGAAGAAGTTTAATTTTTGAATTGTGCGCGACAGAGACAAGTAAATCAACATACACATAACCTGTAAACTACACCAACATAAACGAGTGAAATGTGCGGAGTGTATACATTTAAGTACGATTAGTGTATAATATCAATCGTACTTGCGAGTGTTGTGAAAGATAAAAACAGGGAGTACAATTTTTTATTTAATTAACATTGAATCAGAAACAAAATTTTTGTAAATAAATAATGTTGATACTACGCAAGTCAGTAAAAAGCGAAGTATCAAAAACGATGATGGAATTTATCAGAATTAATGGAAGTATTAATTCGCAATTATTAATATGTTGAATAAATATTTTAATTATTTATCACAATTAAAAGAATTATATTTGAAGTATTTATTACAAAATACGAGCAATACCAATAGTCGCTAAATTGACTAAAGTTGTTTTCTTGATTTTATTTCGATATTTTAAAGTAAACGTTTTTAACTTTCAGGCGAAAGAATAAATATAATACTGATAATGACACATCAAACTATTACGAATAATGTGTTTATATTTAGATTAAGAAATAATAAAATATTAAAAAATAATTAACCATTATGACAATACCCGTTATAAGATAACCTTAGAGTCGTAACGGTAACTTGCCAATTTCTCTGTTACAAGTCTGTTCTCAAGTAAAATCCAAACCAGATGGAAATAATAACAAGAGTTTTTTAATAAATTTTTCTCTTGCAAGTAAATAATTCTCAAAGTGAATTATTAAAATAAGGTAATACATTTTAACTGGCAAGCCAACGAGCTTGGTAATTGTCAAACGAGTACTATAGACTGCGTGCGCATTCCCGCGTACGATAATACCATAACTATCAGTTATATGGTACTAATTTTTGATTTTTATATTTGTTTGTTTGTTATTAATTATTGTTCACTTAATATCATTATTAAAATTACATCTTGTACCTGGTATCATGCTACCTAAAAGAACCTTACGAACATGGTAATTCACTGATACAAGAGGACATAACCTTTTAAAATTAAACTATTGTATAACTAACAGGTTTACCAGCCTTGAGGCTGAACAGAGTCTTATTTTGAATTTTATTAATTGTAATTATTATCTGAAGGGTTGTTAGCCATTGATTGTTAATTGTTTAAAAATTTTATAATATCTTGAATCGTTAATAAACCTCTACTTTTTCTTACCAGTGAAAACAAAGGAGTATTATTTCAAATTTAAATTAACTCATTTATTCTTAGTCAGTTCTACCAAAAGGTGGCGGAAGAGTTTAAATAGTTCTAATAATTCAGAGCATTATTTAGATATCATATCATTTATATTGTATGATAACCATATTGAATATTCAACCTGAATATTTATTTGTATGTAAAGTGTATGTATTTCAGGTGAACCGTCACTGAACAGGACTAAAATATCCACGTGTGGTAAGTGAGGGAGGTTAATAACGGAGTGCGCGAAACATTTTAAATCGAAGAAGTGAAACATTAATACGCACCTATTCGA
The DNA here is from genome assembly GCA_034769895.1 of Magicicada septendecula. NCBI lineage: Eukaryota > Metazoa > Arthropoda > Insecta > Hemiptera > Cicadidae > Magicicada > Magicicada septendecula. Next base: position 1,035,889,094 of record CM068367.1, on the reverse strand, counting down.
CAATACAATCACACTAATAACCATAATAATTATAATTAGAACATTTTATAAAAAACAACATTATCGTAGATACCGGTGTGTATCTGCAATCACACTATCACACCAACTACACATACACGTACCAATAGTTGTGTTACAATATATATATTACGAATCTCGTAATTGGGTATTATTAAAATTTATAAGTTGTAATAAAAATTGGTTGTTCAATGAAGAAAACTTTTGCTCTCAGTGTATCAGTGGTTCGGTTGTTATTTATGTTGTGTTTTGTTACGTGATTTCAGATATAATTTTTATGACTGAATTATTCTGCCTTGTTTAATAATTAGAATTGGTTTATTTTAATTCGTCAGTTAATATGTTCGAAATTAATTTGAATGTAGCGGTCGAGTTGTCCAAACAATTCTCAACGTTCACTTTCGATATTAGGCTTAACCCTATTCGTTGAGGTTAATCTTGGTTTTGTAGTTTATATGGTTCCAACAACTCCTCGACGTCTTCTTGATCTTCATAAGTATAAAATAAATGTTGATTATATCTTACCTTCAAGAAATAAGAACGCATGGATATGAATTATTAACATTATCGTTTAATCTTTGCAATTTTAATTCAAGTTAAGGGAATTTTGCATGCGATATACCTTCTAGTAACAATCGATATGTATCTCAGGGTCGAATAGTAAAACATGTGTTAAACATATAATGTGGGAATTCTTTAGGCTGCTACGAAAGGTTCTATTACATAATAAACAACAATATAGAGTACATTACAAATATTTCTAATACTTATCATCTAATGTGAGAGTTACAAAAATTATTCAAATCAACAAAATGTCTGGCGATATTCAGTCTGCTACATGCAAGGCATGCTGTTACTAGAATGCCGTCACCATCATGGCCGCCTTGCTCGTCTCTCTTAATACAGAGATTTTTTGCACCAATATATTTTAAATAAAAGTGTTACTTGTACTCACTGATTCTTATATAATGTGTTTCACTTTATGAAATGTCCACTAGTGATTATTTGTGGTGTGAGTTATTGATGTGACCAGTGATTGTTCGTTTTGGATTAATAATTTTGTCTATTAGAATAATGGTGTTTACTTTACTTATACGTGGAAATTAACTGTGCGTCTTCTTGTTAATCGTTTGATTTTTCTTACTGGTGTTCGTTCTTTTTGATGATGTGAATCTAGTTCATAATTTCGGTATCTTCTATTGTGGTTATATTTTTTCTTCCAAATCGGTTTCTTGGTGTTATAATTTAGTTACATAATCATTCTGTGAGCACTATTCAACTGTCTTCAACCATAATTAACAATCAAGTGTAAGTTCTTCTTTTTGTCATCGGACTGACCAAAATTTCTTAAATTCTGATTGGCTCCTTATGCACAGTTCAAGGGTTATATGACCAATACCCCTTAATCACTTTATATTTTACAATTTTCCTTTAGCTTATTATTTTATCATCATTTACTAATGGTTCATACAACGTTTATATAGTTATTAATTATAAAATTACAAATAATTTGGTACTAAACATGTCTTGGTTTAGTCCTGTAAAATCTTAGTATTTAGTGAATTTTCTAGATATCTGATGAAACAATTTATAATGGTTGATGGTAGTTATACTTTGACCCCTTGAGATACATTAATTTAAATTAATTAGATGGTAAAATAAAACTCTTATAATATATAACAAAACTCTTAATAATACTACTTAGTTTAACAATTTTAATTTATTCACACTGTTTAACAATTGTCTGTATGATAAATCATTTATCCCTACTGTTAATAATAACTAAACACTTCTTTATAAATAATAGTACACTATTTAACTATAGTTTGTGTAACTATTATTATTATGCCACTTTTTCAGTGTTTATCACTACCTTTATCACTGTAAGGGGTTGTGCCCTTTTTCTCTCTTTAGTTTCATATAATTTTATTCAATACAATTTTATGTACTAAAGTTAATACAATTTTACTTTTGAATTTGTACTCTTTATTGGGTCTGTTTAGGTTACTCATTGCAAGTTATTTAGGCCTACTAAGGTTCTTTATTTTAAATTTGGTTTGTTTACTGCCCTATTCTACTGGGTAATTTCTGGCTGGGTCTTATAATATTATAGTTGTCTTGTATTATATTAAGTGATAATATTAATTAAGTCAAAGGTTGATGTTGAGTCATATTTGGTTCCTTACTGATTTTCAAAATTTGATATTTTCTGTTAACTAGTTATTGCATTGTTTTGTGTTCCCTCTCTGGATAGGGTTTCATGATTGTCATTATAATTATTTTTTACAGTGTTCTGTTTCGTTACAATATATATTAGAACGATACTCTTAGACATTTACTTTTGCACATATGCTGTTACTCATTTGTGCGCACTTACCCACGTGTCGAAGGTATAGTCTTCTTCTGCAGTATTTACATTGATGTTTCCCAGCTAGGTCGCAGGCTTTGGTAGTTGATTGAGTGTGGATAAGCATGTGAATATCGTTATACAATTGTAATACAAGTAAAGAGTACAGAGGATTGAGTATTGGTTGTGAAATTAGTACGACTTTGTTAATAAAATCATATTCATTTTGTTTATTATTTAAAAAAATTCAAATTGTCATATTTTTTTATTATTGTGTGGGTTAATTACTATTGGAACCCTTATATTCAATACGAATATAATATAATTATAACATGGTTAAAATCTTATCTCTTATATTCTAAGACATATTATACACAACCATAAGACATATATGACCTGGAATATCTACACAGACATATAATACATAACACATATATTATTATAATACGTGATTAACACGTACGAAATTGAATATTCATCTTGTCTTAGCAAGTGTGGATTTTATTATATGCCACTTAATTAAAAATTTTAATTAATTAAACATTTATTAAAAATACTAATAGAGACCATTCTATTATATACATACATACATACATCCATCCTCGGCGCTACAGCCCAGTCCGGGCCCTGGCCTCCAAAAGAAATCTTCCCCACTGGTCTCTACTCCCGGCCAATGTCCACCAGTTTGCTGCACCCAGCCTCACTGCCTCCTTACCAACCTGGTCCAGCCATCTTGTACGCGGTCTTCCTTTCCTTCTCCTTCCCATCGGCAAATAATTCATAACTCTTTTTGGGATTCTATCCTCCACCATTCTCTGCACATGACCAGCCCAACACAATCTGTTAATTTGTATGAGTTGCACGATCGGAAGATCTTTAAACCTTTCGTACAACTCTCGATTATGCAGTCGCCTCCAAATGTCGTTTTCCTTCACAGGGCCATAGATTCTCCTCAGTACCCTCCTCTCAAAAACGGATAGTTTCCGCTCATCTAGTTTTTTTAGCACCCAGCATTCCGAGCCATACATCAGGACTGGTCTGATCAAGGTCTTGTATAGGGTGGCTTTTGTATCTTTACTTATTAATTTTGACTTAAAATGTTTCACCAGTCCGTAGTAACACCTATTAGCAGATAATATCCGTCTTTCAATGTCTCTAGAGGAGTCATTTCCAGAGTCCACATATTACCCGAGATATGGAAAACCCTGAACCTTTTCAAATTCATAATCATTAATGTGCAGGGACAGGGCACGAGTGTTGGCACCTACAACCATATATTTGGTTTTGCTTTGGTTTATAACCAAGCCCATAGCCTTAGCGGACAACTCCAGTTCCTGAAAGGCTTCCTTTAAGCCAGATTCAGACCTACTCATGACGTCAATGTCATCGGCATAGGCCAGAAGCTGTACCTCCTTGTGAAATATGTGTCCGCTAGTTTGAATTCCTGAATCCCTGATGACCTTTTCTAGAGCTATGTTGAACAACAGACACGCTAAGGCATCTCCTTGTTTCAACCCATTCAATGTTTTTAAGGAGTTAGATAGATTTGATTGCATTCTGATTTGGCACTTAGAATTGGACATAACTACTCCAACCATACGCACCAACTTAGGATGTATATTCAACTCCTTCATAGCTCTATATAGCATTTTCCGGTTGATTGAATCATATGCCGACTGGAAATCTACAAAGAGATGGTGAGTGGCCACTCCATATTCCATTTTTTCCAGGATTTGCCTTAGTATAAATATTTGGTCTGTTGTTGACCTATTCCTAGTGAATCCACATTGATATTCTTTTATGTTTTCCTCAGCGTAGGGAAGCAGCCTAGAAAATATGTTGGACAATACCTTATATGCTGTATTAAGTAGAGAGATGCCCCTATAATTTTTACATATGAGCGGATCACCCTTTATATGTATTAAACACACCACCCCATTGTTCCACTCATCAGGCATTACCTCCTCCAGCCATATTCGCTCTATGAGATGGGCAAATTCCTTTATGAAATCTCCTCCTGCGCTCTTTAATAGTTCCCCTGGTAAACCATCGGAACCTGCTGCCTTGTTATTTTTAAGCTTTTCTAGAGCTTCATACACCTCGTCATAGGATGGCACCAACTCCTCTCTATCATCCTCGAATTCTCCTGCTTCCTCTTCATTCTCAGATGCCTCCATCGAAGCCTCCCCAGCTGAGCCTAGCAACTCTTCGAAGTGTTCTGTCCATCTCCTGATTACGCCAGCAGTATCACTCACAAGGCCACCATTATTATCCCTACAGGCATTTGTTCTAGGCTGAAATTCCTGTCTCATATCATTCACCTTCCTGTACATATCTCGGCTCAGCCTTTTACTCTTATATTCCTCTATCTTTTTCATCTGTCTCATCATATACTCCCTCTTTTTTCCTCTATGAATCTTCTTTTCCATCCACCTAGCCTTCCTGTATTCCTCTTGAACAGCCCTAGTGCATTTCCTTTGGATCATAAATTTGTATGTCTTGTTTTTGAATTCAGTTGCCTCCTCACACTCTTTATCAAACCACTCATCTCACCCATGTCTCTTCTTCAAACCAACGATTTCTTCTCCCGTGGTCACTTATATGTTTTTTAGATTAAGCCAGTGGTTAGATTATATCTTGTTCCTCATGGCATTCAAGTCTCCACTGTCTAATTTTCTCATTAGTAACTTCCTCGAATCTCCGTTTTATTTCTTCTTCCTTTAGTATTTCTGTATTGTATCTAACAGTCTTTATTCCTTTTTCATGTCTATTATTGGAGATTCTAGCTCTCAGTTTTGCAACTACGAGATAGTGATCGCTATCCATGTTGGCACTCTTGTAAACTCTAACATCTTGTAAGTCTGACTTATGGCAGCCATCCAATAGGACATGATCTATTTGATTGACCGTTCTCCCGTCTGGAGAGAACGGGATTCCATGTGCCCTTATTTATGTCTTTGTGGTCGAAGAAAGTCTCTCCTATGATCATATTTTGACCAACTGCGAAGTTCAATAGTCGGAAACCATTGTCTGAGTGTTCAGAGTGTAAACTATACTTTCCTATATTACTACAAGCATGGCTGCTTCCCACTTTGGCATTTAAGTCACCTATGATTATTTTTATGTCATGTCTAGGGCTGGTAGCATACGCATTCTCCAGCAAGTCATAAAAATCATCTTTCTCCTCCTCAGGCTTATCATCAGTTGGGGCATGCACGTTTATTATAGTATAATTAAAGAAGATTCCCCTAAGTCTTATTTTACACATTCTAGGTGTAAGGGGTTTAAAGTCAATGATATTTGCTTTCATTCTACGGCTTACCAAGAAGCCAGTTCCAAGCACATGGTCCCGGTTCTGACAGCTGTAATACACCGAGTAGTCCCTTTGATCCATGATTCCAGCGCCAGTCCACCTCATCTCCTGCATAGCCAAAACATCTATCTTATATTTGAGAACCTCTCCTATTAATATCTTCAAGGTTCCAGGTCTGTATAAGGAACGCAAGTTCCACGTCGCAAGTTTAAAATCTTTGTCCCTTTTCCACGATCCAGTCCCAATTCCATTAATCTGTCCGGCTTTTCCTTTTTCTCTTGGTTTCATAACAATATTATTTTATGGGGTGGGTTGTTAACCCTACGCCCAACCCCCAACCTGGAGGACCAGGGGTTTTATGTTTAGAGTTCCCGTCTCTTAGATGAATTGCCTTCACTGAGCTAACGAGTCTCATCCACCCGTCCGCAGTAGACCATACTCACTAGATCTACGGGCGCCGCCGTTGACATTTTTATGTTCTTCCGCCGCCAACCCCGCCATGCATCCTGCTGCCGACACACTACATCTTGGTAAGCTGGGTCCCTGATTACCTCAGGGCCACCTCGCCCAGACCCCCATCTCTCGTTGGCTCGCCGACCCAAGCTGCCGAAGGGATTGGTTACCACAACCTTAGCATGGGTTGCTCGACTTAGCAGGGCCCACCGCTTGTTGGTGAGAGTTGGAGTTGGAGAGGAGAGGCTAGTAACCAGCTCTTGTATGCAGGCCATATATATTACGCATCACTCCCCCATTTGAGCCCCATTCTATTACTTTAATTAATTATATTACTAATGTCTCAATTAATTAACAATCTTCAATTTAAGTAACTCTCATACTTGAATCTAATAAAATATAAAAATATAACAAAATATACTGACCATTTATTTATAAGATTAATAAATTTATATTCTCTGTTATCAATTATTATTCTTTGAACATTTATTGATTATTCATTATGAAAAATAAAAGTATAATAATATTTATGTAAACTTGTATATGGAATCTAGAGCCTTCTTTCTATAGACCTCAGGTCATTTATAATATTAAATAAATGTCTGACTTCACCTGCATATTTCTGCAACCATTTAACTGTGTCGTTACCGTCATCTGGACTCTCGAGTTTGGGATCCTCTTCGGTATCACCTTCTCTGTCTCTGCGTCATTGAAATTACTCTCTCCGCCTACTGGATGCTGAGTTCAGACGTGGACCTCTGGTCGTGATGATGTATGGCTGGATGTAGCTGCATGTGGCTGTCCCTACGTCCTCTAGTATTTTGCTCTGGTTCCTCTCCTCTCCTCGTCTTGTCCCTCGTGGATGTCTCGAAGTTCTACGTGGACTTCTTGAAGTTCATCGACGTTACGACTCCTCGTAGATTACGATATTATAGTCTTTTAAATAAATCGTGTATCACTACTTCTTTCACCGACATACTGCCAGTTCCATCGCACTTCAAGTTACATAATATGGTTTAAAACATTACTTAACTTTATAAAATTCGCGGTTGCGAGATGCGTGGATTTCACGTAGTGTCTGTTAATGATCTGAGAAAGCGTGTGTCACTCGCTGCGGTTTTGTACTCCTGCCGTCGTTCCATTCCTGTTGGAAACTGTTTGGACAAAATTGAACAGGTCCGCGCGTTGATTTAATTGCTAATTACAACCTACGCGTCTTTCTATGAAGTGCACACTTTTTTATAAATATTATTTTACAAATCGTTAGGTACATTATTAAACTTAACTTATGTAAATTATGAACATTAAGGTGTGTAAACTATGGAAGTTATGTCAAATTTCACACAGTGGCTGAACGGTTCCCACGATCATAGACCACTTAATGTCTAATTGTAGTGCCAGGCGCCAGCTTTATTTTTACATCTGTCTCTGATTCGTGTGACTTCTGGTTTTCGTTCAGTACTTAAAAAACTGTGTAAAATTTTCCACAATTGTATGCATAATTCAACTTGTTCTTCATTTAAACACACTAACACTAACACACACACGCAGACTGATACACACGTGGCTGCCTGTCGCTATGACGTCACCCTTGCCGGTCAGTGGTTCTTTCTCCCCTTCGCTGCGTTTAAAAACCAACTAGGCTTTTAATTCCATATGCAGGCTCGCTCACAAATATTTATTTATTTAAAATTAATTAATACGTTTATTTCTTTTATTATCTCTTATACCTAACGCTTAAGTATTACATTATTTTTATTATTTACATCTTTTACATCTCATACGTGCGTTCGTATGTTATCATACCTCAGTCAGGGGTTGATACATAGACTTATGCTAAACGTATCGTTGCAATATATATTGTAACTAAACGCGATTGTATGGTTGTACAATGGTTTATGCAACCAAGAGTTCAGTTTTTATTTTATATTTGATTTTATTTTCTATTTTGTTCACAGTATTTTTATTGTATCCATTTTCATAACCTATTTGGTATATTATATTTCTTTCTTTGTCAGTTTCTTGTTTGTTTAGGGGAATTTTGTACATTCTGTTAAATAGTGAATAGAATGCTGCCATTTTATGTTGTGGTGGGTGGTTATGAAAATAACTGAACAATTAAGAATCAATCAAAATGAACAACACATAAATAATAACAACAACAAAAAATGGGCCACATTCACATACATAAATAATAAAATGACAAAACTAACAAAACTATTTAAAAACACAGATATAAAAATAGCATACAAAACTAATAAAAATAAATTACAAATTCTAAGTAGCTCACACAACAAAGATAATACAACAACTAACGGTATATACAAAATTGAATGCCAAGATTGCAATAAATGTTACATAGGACAAACAAAAAAAACAGCTGAAAAAACGTTATTTTGAACACCTAAACGCATACAAGAAACCAGAAATATATACATCCAATTTAGCCACACATGCAATAAACACAGGACACGAATTCCCAAACATAACCAATGTATCACTAATAAAACATATACCACACAAAGGCACAATGAACATTTAGGAAAATTTACAAATATACAAACATAAAACACAAAACAAACTAATACCAGAACAAATACAAATCAATACAAAATATGACACAATATTCAAAGCACTCAACATCGAAAATACACAAAATACAAAAACATATACCACAACCACACACAATAATACAACTTTAAAAGACCAAAGACCAACAAACTACCTTAATAACATCCAGAAGCCAACACACAAATACTTCACCAGAAACAAGATGGCGAAGGCTGAAGATGAGAGAACAGGAACTCTCGAAACATGTTCCAAATAAGGAAAAGAACATCTTGAGGTAATATAATTATAAATTTTAAATACTTTATATATATTAAGAAACGAACTGTAGCAGAAAGTGATTGAATATATATATATATATATATATATATATATATATATTGTAAAGAAACAGTTTAAATGTGTACTGGGGTTTAATCAAGCTCCACGTTGGTTTGCGCCAATTTGTAAAGATCTCTGTTTATAAGGAAATGTTTATTATGTAGTCTTATAGGTGACCTCCTGTAACTCAATATTAATAGACAAGTTTATTTATTATATTGTTATTGCAACTTTTATGTATACCATAACACGGTTTTACCCAATTACTAAATGTTTACTCAATGTTAATTCTATATTTCAGGTATTTCAATTAATAAATTGAGAATTCTCTCCAACCCTAGTCAGTCCGTATTATGTAAATCAATTCAAAAATTGTGAAGGAAACACGCTAGTTCGGCAATCTCATGTTCTACCAGCTGTCGACTATAAGCGCTGTTATTCGTAATTGACTTACTCTTATAGGTTAGCTTGTTCACCAGATTTTTAATCACCCTTTTTACCTGTAAATTACTCCACCACCAAAATACAATACCTATTCTACAATAATATAAAACGTCATTATATACAAGAAGGATTCTTTATTTATATTACTTTTTAATTTAACTTCCAACAGTGCTCTTCATGGTTATAAGATAGTTATATCGATTGTACAATGTTGAATCGATTGGTTAGTTAACTATTCCTTTTTTTAATACAAATTAAATATAATGTTAATTATCTCTTATCCCAGGGTACGTGTGATTCTTTTAACGATTAGTAAGGCCAGGTAATGCAAAATTAAGGTTACTAAGTATTACAAAATGTTATTAGTTCTTACTGTATTAAAATTAAATATAAGCTGGTGTTACCGTGCTGGACAATTCTCAAGGTAGCAGTGCTTGTTTGCAAACAATTGAAGATTTACAGTTGAGGTTACGTTAATCCAGAAAAGGTGTTCAGATTATTAATAAAATTGAAAGGGTGATGTCCTGGAAGGCAACGGGAACTCTTCTAATCTTCCTTCTCCTTCACGATCCTTGTGGTTGTCGGTCCCGGTGGAATTGGTGTCGTATTATAATTTCTTTCTTGAAAGTGAGGTTTATGTCTTCAGTAACAAAGGTTCTTGAGTATTTTTTGTCTATAATTCCATTAATTCAGACTTCTTATTCCATCAATGAGTCCCCTGGTTAAATGGGAAATCGAGTTCAACACTAATTCCAATGGAATTACCTTGAAGAGTGAAATAATAATTCCTCGACCATTTGGAAGTATATGGGTATATTTTTTGAAATCTAATTCATCGGTTTAGTTTACAGGAATTGGTTTTTACTTTAATTTGTTAAATTTTATTCATTTTATGTTAATTTGTTTTTTTTCTTAAATTTTTCTACTGATCTGAACTCAATAGCATATAACAATCGAATAATTAAAGTTTCTTTTATAAATTATTTTCAGTATTTTGTATGAATTCAACTTGACCCATTAGCATATAACAATCGAATAATTGAAAATCAACAAGATTTTTTTACATTTTAGGTACCCTAACAACCATTATTTTCTGTCATTGGATAATATTTGATATCCTAGAGCCAGAATTATAAAATATTACTACTCTTTTTTTAATAAAATACTCCATGCTTGGAATTATACCAAATTACCTAAAACTCTCACCTAATCTACCTTATTAAACCGTATATATTTTACTATAGTTTCATCTGACTGGACTTATTAAAAAGGTATTAATTTCCTTTTACAAATATTAAATTTAGGCCTATAGGCTTTCTTACAACTGTTATAATATTGTTTTGTTTTTAACTTAATTTTTCTTTACCTGACCTACTGTACAAATAGTCACTGGTTTATGGCCACTTACATTAATTTTAATTTCCTGGTTTTAATTCATTATATTAATTAGTTCATCCTTGAACCCTTCATTATTTTATAACATAACTATAAGAACTACTTTCCAACTTTTGAATATTTATTGCCTTCTTGGCCAAGTTTACAAACATTATTTCAAACATCTTCATTAATCAATTACAGTAAACACATTTAACATAATATAATACCTAACACATGGACTTATACTTAATTATCTAAAGACAAATTTAACATAAATGAAAGGAGTACCACTGACTAAGTACTTCTATAAAACAACAGCTCCACTCTTACTATCCACAAAACATAAAATAAATATCCTGTAAACACTATATCATGCTACAGTATAACAACACGTACATTTTGCAACACATTAAATATTAATTTGAATAGTATTTTATACTTCATTACTACATATTAAACTCCTCCCATTTGACACAATGTTTATGTTTTACATCCCATATTATTTATGACATTTTTTTAGATTTAGGTACACTTTAGATGTTTTAATTACTTAGTAACCTTAACATGTACCTATAATGTATTCTTCAGGTGATATGGGCCCTCTGGTATTCAATTATAACCGGCTTTGGGTATTGTTCTAAACCATATTTACTTCGTTTTTTATGTAACGTTGGGGACCTCAAATCTGTTACGTTACATAACACTTACCCTTCGAAAGAAGTTTATTTTGGCTCAATGTAGTTTAGTAAAAACAAACTTATAGTTCGTCCCTGACCAGGTTGTCCTTTTACTCATAATATTTTTTTATTTCTGTTTGATTATAGGTACCCTTCACTCTATTATTTATTGGGTCAGATACCACGTATGTATTGTTCTGATTGTCCTGGCTTATTACAAAAGGTCCAACATATAATAACAACAATTTTTTTGCTATTCCTTCAGAACCGCTTGGTTGCTGACGGTTTCTTATTAAATTTTTTTTGCCGATGGTGTATTTAATGATGTTTTTTCGGGTAGCATCCTATTTTTTCCTTCTGGTTTCCAGTTTGTGGAGTAGTCTATTATACACATGGGTAAGGTCAAGTTCTTCTTCGGGTCCTTCAGGGAATTGTATTAATTTGGTAATTTCTCGAGGTGGCAGTTTTGAAAACATCATCTGGTATGGTGTAACACCAATAGTTTCGTGATGAGCAATATTTAAAAAGGTTTCGGTTTCATGTATGAATTCACTCCATTTCCTATGATTGTCATAACAATAAGTACGAAGGACTCGCCCTACCTCTCTGAGTACCCTTTCCGCCGGATTACTACTAGGATGATAAATTGAAGTTTTGTAGGTTTTAATTCCTCGATTTGACATTTCTAATTTCCATTTTCGACCCTTGAACTGGGTTCCATGGTACGTTATTATGGAATATGGAGTGCCCACATCTATGAGGTACTTTTCTGCGATTACCTTGATGATAACATTGGTGGATGCCTTACTGATAGGGTACAGCTTAGTGTAACGTGTGAAATGGTCCAAGATGATTACAATATATTTATATCGGCGCCTGCCTCCACTACGTGGGAAAGGCCCGCAAATGTCAAGAAACGTTTTTTCTAATTTCCTTTCTGAAGTAATTGTTATTAAAGCCCCCTCCTTTCGTTCATTGTTTACCTTAACCCTTTGACATATTCCACATCGTTTTATTAATTCCCTTACCTTCTTGTTTAAACCCTTAATATATACATGCTCCTCCAGTGCCTTTACTACGTTGATAATTATTTATTATTAATGATTCTGTAGATTTGGGAATGTATAATTTCCATTTATTTTTTACAACAGGGGATTTTATGAAGATTAACCCGTTATAATTTTGATAATACTGCATAATTATAGTATCATTACTGATGAGGCGTTCTCGTATGGTGGATAATCTCTGATCCCTTGCTTGTTCTTCCTGAATTTTGGTTAATACTTCTACTAATTCTTCCCTAGCTAATATTACAAGATATATTTTTCCAACATCCTCCCTTTCAATTTCAAAAGTACCATTCTCCAGGTTCACCCTAGATAGAGCATCCGCTACAGTGTTCTGTTTACCTGGCACGTATTCCCATGTTATGTTGTATTCCTGGAGAGCCAATATCCAACGAGTTAATCTACCATGGCTTAGTTTGCACCTTTGTATGAATGATATGGATTTGTGGTCGGACCGTACTGTTAAAGGATAGCCTAATACATATGTGCGGAATTTACTGCATGCAAATACCACACTCAATAATTCCTTTTCCGTGACACTGTAATTTCTTTCACACTGATTTAACACCCTGCTGGCAAAACTTATTACTTGGTGGTCTCCTTCTTGATCTTCCTGATATAGCTCCGCACCCAGACTCACATCACTGGCGTCACAATTTATAAAAAATTTCTGATCAAAATCAGGATGATGCAGAATGATGTTTTGTAAAAATTTCTCCTTAATTAAACTGAATGTTTCATCATCTTCCTCCTTCCACTTCCATTTATGTTTAGATGACAGCAAGTGTTTAAATCTTGCTGTTAATTGGGAATAATTCCTTTGGAATTTCCGGTAGTAGTTGCACACTCCTAGGAATGATTGTAGCTGTCTAATGTTTTTAGGTCTGGGGAAGTTTTGAATAGCTTCCACTTTTTCAGGGGATGTTGATATTCCATTTTCAGAGAGTATGAACCCTAGGAATTGTAATTGATTGGTTAATAATTTTGACTTATTCAATTTCAGAGTAATGTTGCTCTTTTCCAACTTGCTTAACACCATTTCCACACATTGGCAATGTTCCTCCCATGTGGTTGAAGTTACCAATATATCATCTACATATACTGTTGTGAAGGCTAACACTTCTTCACCTAGGACCTGGTCCATGCATTTAATAAAAACTGCCACAGAGTTTACTAATCCAAAAGGAAGACGTTTAAAATGATAATTTCTACCTTCAAATATAAAGGCGACGTAATTTCTACTGTTGGGATGTAACTCCACCTGCCAGTATCCACAAACAGCATCCCAAATACTCATATACTTGCAATTCTTAAATTTCTTCATTAACTCTTCAATTTCCCCTGGTGAGGTTCTATCATTTATTATATTTTTATTTATCTCCCTGGCGTCCAAACATAAGCGTACGGTACCGTCCTTTTTCTTTATGGCTACTATAGGGCTGGTGTATGGTGATGAGCTACACTCAGTTATGTCCTGTTCCATCATACTCTGTATTTCCCTTCTCACTGCTGGTTTTAGGGATTGGGGTATAGGATATGATTTCCGGTTAAAGTTAATGGGTTGTTTAAATGACAGTTCACAAATAAAATTCTTGGCCTTTCCTGGCAAATCTGAAAATACTTTTTTATATCTGTTATAAATCTTTATTAATTGATTCTTTTGTTCAGGTGTTACTCCATTATTATTACTGGCAGTTTTAAACAAATAAATCTCTTGCAATTTTTCTTTCCATTCATTCTCCTTAGTACAGGCTAATTCCTCAAAAGGTGTTCTATATTCCATTTCATCATCACGCATTAAAGTAAAAGAATGTCGTTGGTGAGTGGCATTTTTGATCCACTATTTCACTTGACCATTCTCCATTTTCATGGTACAGGGTTATTTTTCCTCTGCCCATATTAATAATAGCTGAGTGGCGCCGCAGCGTATCACACCCTAGCATCGCTTTAAATGGTAATCCTTGAGCTACCATAAACACCATAGGAATAGTTTTACCTTCACTAGATACTTCCATCATTACTTGCTGCCGTATTGTTTTATTTGGTCTGCCAGTAGCACCTATAATTACCATGTTATTAACTGGTAATGTTGGTATATTTTTCTTATACATCTCCCTTATTCGGTTATATTCTACCTTGTCCAGGAGTGACACGTTCGCGCCGGTATCAATCACCATCTCTGTCATAACTCCCTGCAATTCTGCCATTATATATATAATTTGATTGTCAGTTTTATTCTCTGACTGTAACCCTTCTTCCGTTAAATCATTTCGTATGACCTTTAAATAATTGTTCCTTGTAATGTTTATAATTTTGTTGCTTTCTTTTTGTGTTCGTACATACCCTTCCAATCCCAGCAGCGAGGGGTTACTTGATACTTCCACTGCTGTACTTAGTTTTCCATCCTATCCTGCGGACGATCGTCCCTCACAGTGGTTCCTGGGTTGCCATCATTGGGTCTAAACTCTCTATGGTTTTCTTGGTGTCTAGGTAGATCCTCCTCTCGACTTCTATTGCTGGGTTGATGTCGTTGGTCGTTGTTTGTACGCTTGTTATTCCAATACTCTCTCCCATTATCAAAATTCCTGCGGCCTGCGCTGTATCGGTTATTATTATAATTAATATAGTGATTACCTGGGTAATGATTGTTGTGATAACGATTATTTATAAACTGGTCATTCACCCTTCGGTGATAATTATTGTGGTTAAATCGATTTGTTCCTGGACGCGACTCTTGATTTGGCTCCTCCCTTCTATTGTTGGAATATTCACTTTGCCGTCGGGACCTTTGATAATAGTCTTCCATTTCGTAACTGGCCAACAAGGTTTCCATTGCTTCTACTGTCTTCACTTGTCCACTGCGTCTGGCACGAACTATCTCTTCTTCAAAATGGTAAGATAATTTATTTACCAAACATTCCTCTGGTATTCGCGGTTCCAAATGACGCGCCAAACACACCTTTCCCAAAAAGTAAGTAGTTGGTGACTGCTCTTGATTAAAATTGAATCTCCCGTTGGTAATGTTATCTCTAATCATGTTCTGTACGGAATCCGACCAGTATTTTGACCTAAAAGTCCTTTTAAACTCTTCATAATTACTAAGCTCATTCCGGACCGCTGACCACCAATTATCATTTATACTTTTAAAACACTCATCTAACAAACTTTTTATTACGTTCCATCGGGTTACCTTAATCCTGCTAAACCATTCATCTATTCTCTCCAGAAATTCTATGGGATTTCCTCTATAAATTTTAAAATTAATATTTTCTTTTTGCTCAGGGGCTATGTGATGCGCCAGATACATTGTTCGATTTTGTAAAATTTCTATTGATTCTTTTATATTAATCAATTCCTGATTTTTCATATTTTCTACAGTTTTTTTATTTTGATCCACTTGGGTTTTTATTTGTGTTACCTCGTTATTTACTATTTCAATTCTCCTAGCTATATTAATTTGCACTTCGTCCAATTCTCTTGGTTTTCTAATTGTACTTCCTTTATCCTGGTTTTGTTATTATTTTCCCCTTGATTAATTTTGGCCTCTACTTCCACTGCGAGTTGTATGATGGTTTCATCTGTCTTTTTCAGACCCACCTTAATTTCAGTTATTTGCTGTCTTACTTCCTCCTCATTATTATCTACCCTTTTATTGAGTGTTTCATTGACATTTGCAACCCTTTCATTGAGGACTTCCCTCAACGCTTGGTTTTGTTCATTTATAATTTGCCGCAACTCCTTATTACTGTTTTCAATTTTCCCATCTATTTGTCTGTTATTTTCCTGAATTTGCTTTAATCTCTCATCGTTCCTGTCAAATCTTTCATTAATTTGGTTTAAACTTTCATTTATCAGCCGGTTATTCTCATCCGTTTCCACTTTATTTTTGTCAAACTTCTCATTCATTAGTTTGATTAAATTCTCACTCAAAATTTCGTTTTGTTTCTTTGAGTTTTCGTTGATACTGTCTATTTTTTTATTAGTTTGTCTATTGTCTTCTTTGATCTGTCTTAAACTCTCATTAGTGTTCTCATTTTGTTTCCTAAAATTTTCATTAGTTTGTTTATTCTGTTCCTTAATGCTATCCATTTTCCCCATCATTAGCCTCATCATTTCTTGCCAATCTGGTTCTCTTCTGGCTTCCGCTTTATCTGGTTGGTCCCCTTGGGCATCCTCTTTATTGCTTGTTTGTTGTTCCATTTCGGTGTCTGTAACTACCTCTGCTTCTTCTTCCCGTCTATCTTCTTCTGTTTCTTGCTCCTTCTCCATCCTTTTAGAAACACCTCTAGTATGCATTCCTGTGCCTCTAATAGTTGCCTGCTCCAGTTAAGTAATAATTAAGTCGATTTTTTACTTAACTAAAGCCCACTCGTTGAGCGCCAGTTTGTAAAGAAACAGTTTTAAGTTGTATTGTCACGTAGGTATGACTCCCGTGTATCAACGTTAAGCCCCACGTTGAAGGCGGCAATTTGTAATGAAACCGTTTAAATGTGTACTGGGGTTTAATCAAGCTTCACGTTGGTTTGCGCCAATTTGTAAAGATCTCTGTTTATAAGGAAATGTTTATTATGTAGTCTTATAGGTGACCTCCTGTAACTCAATATTAATAGACAAGTTTATTTATTATATTGTTATTGCAACTTTTATGTATACCATAACACGGTTTTACCCAATTACTAAATGTTTACTCAATGTTAATTCTATATTTCAGGTATTTTAATTAATAAATTGAGAATTCTCTCCAACCCTAGTCAGTCCGTATTATGTAAATCAATTCAGAAATTGTGAAGGAAACACGCTAGTTCGGCAATCTCACGTTCTATCAGCTGTCGACTATAAGCGCTGTTATTCGTAATTGACTTACTCTTATAGGTTAGCTTGTTCACCAGATTTTTAATCACCCTTTTTACCTGTAAATTACTCCACCACCAAAATACAATACCTATTCTACAATAATATAAAACGTCATTATATACAAGAAGGATTCTTTATTTATATTACTTTTTAATATAACTTCCAACAGTGCTCTTCATGGTTATAAGATAGTTATATCGATTGTACAATGTTGAATCGATTGGTTAGTTAATTATTCCTTTTTTTAATACAAATTAAATATAATGTTAATTATCTCTTATCCCAGGGTACGCGTGATTCTTTTAATGATTAGTAAGGCCAGGTAATGCAAAATTAAGGTTACTAAGTATTACAAAATGTTATTAGTTCTTACTGTATTAAAATTAAATATAAGCTGGTGTTACCGTACTGGACGATTCTCAAGGTAGCAGTGCTTGTTTGCAAACGATTGAAGATTTACAGTTGAGGTTACGTTAATCCAGAAAAGGTGTTCAGATTATTAATAAAATTGAAAGGGTGATGTCCTGGAAGGCAACGGGAACTCTTCTAATCTTCGTTCTCCTTCACGATCCTTGTGGTTGTCGGTCCCGGTGGAATTGGTGTCGTATTATAATTTCTTTCTTGAAAGTGAGGTTTATGTCTTCAGTAACAAAGGTTCTTGAGTATTTTTTGTCTATAATTCCATTAATTCAGACTTCTTATTCCATCATTGAGTCTCCTGGTTAAATGGGAAATCGAGTTCAACACTAATTCCAATGGAATTACCTTGAAGAGTGAAATAATAATTCCTCGACCATTTGGAGGTATATGGGTATATTTTTTGAAATCTAATTCATTGATTATTCATCGGTTTAGTTTACGGAATTGGTTTTTACTTTAATTTGTTAAATTTTATTCATTTTATGTTAATTTATGTCTTTTTTCTTAAATTTGTCTACTGATCTGAACTCAATAGCATATAACAATCGAATAATTAAAGTTTCTTTTATAAATTATTTTCGGTATTTTGTATGAATTCAACTTGACCCATTAGCATATAACAATCGAATAATTGAAAATCAACAAGATTTTTTACATTTTAGTTACCCTAACAACCATTACTTTCTGTCATTGGATAATATTTGATATCCTAGAGCCAGAATTATAAAATATTACTACTCTTTTTTAATAAAATACTCCATGCTTGGAATTATACCAAATTACCTAAAACTCTCACCTAATCTACCTTATTAAACCGTATATATTTTACTATAGTTTCATCTGACTGGACTTATTAAAAAGGTATTAATTTCCTTTTACAAATATTAAATTTAGGCCTATAGGCTTTCTTACAACTGTTATAATATTGTTTTGTTTTTAACTTAATTTTTCTTTACCTGACCTACTGTACAAATAGTCACTGGTTTATGGCCACTTACATTAATTTTAATTTCCTGGTTTTAATTCATTATATTAATTAGTTCATCCTTGAACCCTTCATTATTTTATAACATAACTATAAGAACTACTTTCCAACTTTTGAATATTTATTGCCTTCTTGGCCAAGTTTACAAACATTATTTCAAACATCTTCATTAATCAATTACAGTAAACACATTTAACATAATATAATACCTAACACATGGACTTATACTTAATTATCTAAAGACAAATTTAACATAAATGAAAGGAGTACCACTGACTAAGTACTTCTATAAAACAACAGCTCCACTCTTACTATCCACAAAACAAAATAAATATCCTGTAAACACTATATCATGCTACAGCATAACAACAAGTACATTTTGTAACACATTAAATATTAATTTGAATAGTATTTTATACTTCATTACTACACATTAAACTCCTCCCATTTGACACAATGTTTATGTTTTACATCCCATATTATTTATGACATTTTTTTAGATTTAGGTACACTTTAGATGTTTTAATTACTTAGTAACCTTAACATGTACCTATAATGTATTCTTCAGGTGATATGGGCCCTCTGGTATTCAATTATAACCGGCTTTGGGTATTGTTCTAAACCATATTTACTTCGTTTTTTATGTAACGTTGGGGACCTCAAATCTGTTACGTTACAATATATATATATATATATATATATCGTACTGTACATTAATTACAGGTATTGTAATTAAGATCTGCTCCACGTTGGATCAGCCATTTATGTGTTGTAATTATTTATACGTATGGTAATTAAGAAATGTACCTACTGTTATTATGTTTTTTTTTTTTTTATTTACCAGTACATGTAAAGAAACTCTTTCTCTCAGGGTTAATGATTATTAAGTTATTTGATCGTATTTACGATTGTATCTATTATTTTATTTTCTTTAAACCAAACCAGATTCAGTTAATATGTAGTATTTTGATAATTAACCATGTAAAAAATAAATAACAAACTAATGTAACTTAACCGACTCTGAATTCTTCCAGCTGCCACGGGTTCACTTCTGGTTATTGTATACCTTTTTTCGAAAGCAATATTAGGCTTGGCAATCTGTTCCTTCACACAAATTTCTTATTGCTCTCACCGCTGAATGCCGCTCTCCAGGACTACTGCAACACAGATGTCTCCTCGGAACACTTAACTATCCTTTATGGCCACTTAAACTCTTCTTCAGTCCAAGGTTTTCCTCTTCTGTCGTCGTTCTATCAAGGATATTGTTATATTTCTTGTATTATTATTTATTTATTAAATATTATAATCAAAACTCTGGTATCACAATTTAAATTCCTTTACTGTATTTTCTTTTCCTTGTTACATTAACTTGATGATGTACAAATGTTATTTAATATAATTTAAGACCCTTCATGTAGTTACTATTAGATATATAATTAGACTCTTCATGTTACTCTTAATGAATTTAATTGAAGACTCATAACGTTACTTTTAATGAATTTAATTTAAGACTAATAACGTTACTCTTAATGAATTTAATTTTAGACTAATAAACATTTTCTTCCTCACTATACAATACAATATTTTTTAACAATTTACAATATTGCCCCTATGATAATTCCCTAATTTCTTTACATCTGTTTATCATATACCTATTAAAACATATCATTTTTCTATTTCTTATTAAACATCTTTATTTTACTTCTAATATTCGTAATTCTATTGGTTATTTATTAAATTATAATTTTATTACTCTTTACTCTTCTTATAACATTCATTCCAATTTTATATATTATTTTCTGAACATATAACTAAATATGGTTTTATATCATATAGGAATCGACCTCTATGTTGACTGAGTAAGTCGATATTCCCAATGTTTTTTTGTTTACATTCAATACAAAATCTGCATCCTTTCTCTTTTAAAATTTATTATCTCCCTATTATGTACTGTGTGCATTTTAACAGCAGTACTATATATATATATATATATATATATATATATATATATATATATATTTCAATCACTTTCTGCTACAGTCCGTTTCTTGATGTATATAATACATTTAATATTTATACATAAATTTACCTCAAGATGTTATTTTTCTATTTGGAACATGTTTCGGGTACTATCTTGTACCCATCCTCAGCCTTCCGGTTTTTTTTTTGTACTTCACCAGACAAAAAAACCAGAAGGTTGAGGATGGGTACAAGATAGTACCCGAAACATGTTCCAAATAGAAAAATAACATCTTGAGGTAAATTTATGTATAAATATTAAATGTAATATATATATATATATATATATATATATATAAAATCATATATTTTATAATGATTTTACCTCAAGATGTTTTCTCCCTATTTGGAACATGTTTCAGGATCCTTGGTGATCCCATCGTCAGCCTTTCTAATTTTTCATTAGAAATGTTCCAAATAGGGAGAAAACATCCTGAGGTAAAATCATTATAAAATGTATATTATAAACATCAAGAAACAAACTGTAGCAGAAAGTGTTTGAATGTGTGTGTGTGTGTTATATTTAATTTGTGATGTTATTTAATTTGTTTCTTCTGCAAGTTATATATTAATTGATACAAATCAATACAAAACATGACACAATTTTCAAAGCACTCAACATCGAAAATACTAATACATACACCACAATCACACACAATAATACCACTTTAAAATACCAGAGACCAACAAGAAACCAAAATAGCGTTCAGCCAACACACAAATACTTCACCAGACGCAAGATCACGAAGGCTGAGGATGAGAACACAGGGGTTCTTGAAACATGTTCCTAATAAGGAAAGAAATAGCTTGAGGTAAATTCATTATAAGAATTAAATATAATATATACATCAGGAAACGGACTGTAGCAAAAAGAGTTTGCATATACAGTGAAACCTCGGAATCCGAGTAACGTGGTCTACGAGTGTTTTGAAAGACGGGCAAAAATTTTAAATAAATTGTAACTTGATAAGCGAGTGAGGTTCCGCAATACGAGCGTCACGTGTGCCTACGTTTTCCCCTCCCCTGAGCCTACGTTTTCTCCTCCCCTCTGCCTCTCTTTCCTGGGCGATTGTGTGTAATATTCTCCCGCGCTGGACTTCAGTTGGCATAGTCAACACCGTACGAGCGTATACATGTTTTGTTTCTTTCATTAGTGTTATAATTAGTGTTATAACTGTACTGCAACAATGGGCCCAGTGAAGGAAAAGAAGGCTGAAAAGGAATTCGGTTGGAAGAAGGAGATGATTACGATGGAAGTTATACATTTCGAACTATACACCAAAGCACTATTTCAGCGATGCTTCAAAGTGACCGAAGGAACAGACCTTACCCTCCGAGAGTTTTGGAGAAATCATTTCCACATCGTGAACTGCCTGAAGATCATCGATAAAGCATGGGATGGGGTCACCAAGAGAACTCTCACTTCTGCTTGGGGAAAACTGTGGCCTGACTGCGTTCTTGGACGTGACTTTGAGGGGGGATTGCTGGTGAAAATGAGCCACCGATTGTCGACGAAATTGTGTCCTTAGGGAAGACCATGGGGCTGGAGGTGAATGACGCCGACATTCAAGAGCTGGTGGAAGAACATAGCCAGGAACTGACCATCAACGAACTCTGATGGACCTGCATCGCGAACAACAGGAGGAGGTTATGGAGGAGATCTCGTCCGGTGAAGAGGAGGAGGAAAAGTCAGAGGAATCTCTCACTTCAAATGAGATTCGGGAGAAGTGCAAAATGTGGGAAACGGTGCAAAATTGTATAGAAAAACACCACCCGAATAAGGCTGTAGCAATGCGAGCGATGAATCTGTTCAATGACAATGCAATGTCACATTTTCGTGAAATCCTCAAAAAGAGGCAAAAGCAACAGTCATTGGACAGGTTCCTTGTTAAAGTTGCATGAAAAGAAAACAATTCTAGTGAGCCAACAGATAGCAGTGATTCCGTTAGTGAAATTCGTGCTACACAATAACCCTTCTCATGTCATCTCTCTCATCTCCCTCACACCAACAATGACTCTATTGTAAGGTAAAGTGCAGTTTAATTTGTTTTACGTTATACTGTATTTTGTATTAGAAATGTTATGCGAATAAATATTTTTGTGTTGTGGAACGAATCATCCGCGTTTCAATTGTTTCTTATGGGAAAATTTGCTTTAATATACGAGCGCTTTGGATTACAAGCACATTCCCAGAACGAATTATGCTCGCAATCCAAGGTTCCACTGTATATAAATTTGTGATGTTATTCAATTTCTTTCTTCTGCAAGTAGTATAATTTGTATATTCTTTTATATATATATATATACGAATTATACTACTTCCAGAAGAAAGAAATTGAATAACATCACAAATTTATATAATTACTGCAAGAAACGTCGAGTTGCTTATATAGAAAAAAAATATATATATATATAATTTTAAGGTCTTCCTTTTATGACCTGTACATTTCTTATTGTGTAAAGTTTTTGAAAATGGTATAAATTATATTAATGATTAATTTATAATTAATATAATGTGTGTTGTAGATCTACATATTCATTGCCCAGGCACTCCAGGTCATGGATCATTATTACTAGATAATACTGCAGGAGAAAAAGTTAATATTGTAATACAGAAATTTATGGAAAGAAGAAATGCAGAAAAAAAGAAGCTGAAAGATAATCCAAATCTGACTATTGGCGATGTCACAACAATCAATCTTACAATGCTCCAGGTATTCCTATTAGTTATGAATTTTTTTTTTTTTTTTGAAAAAAAAAATCAACTTCAAAAAGGAGAAAAGTATTTTAACAGACCTGAAATTATTTTATAAAAAGCTCTAAAAAGTGAAAAATAATTTTTACATTCAATGCTATGCAATATGGAAACTGAAAAATTGTGGAAAAAGACCACAAAATTTATTATGAATTTATGTCCTTAATATCTTCTGCTATGCTGCTAAAAAAAACAAGCTTTCACATAACTTTAATGCAATTTACACTTTTGAAGTTGGTGCCAAGTCACTTTTGAAGTCAGTGCCAAGTCACTTTTGAACTTCGTATACGGCATTATGGTGCCTGGCTCACTCCCGTACACCTCGTGCTTCTAGGGCAATAAACTGGTTCAATGTATAATGAATAGATGAAACAAAACAGCAGTATTGCCAACTGATCACCGATTGCTACAGTATTTTCCCTCATAACCCTAATATTGTGTAAAGTCACAATAATTATATAATCATATTTTTATAACCGTCATAAAAATAAGTGTAAACATAAGGTAGAAAAGACAAATTCACATTTGTAGCTTCTCATATACGCAGCCTACTGGTAACTATTCTGTTATGGGTGCGCGAACTCGCTTTTTGCTAACACTATTCACACTCTATGCAATCTAGTGGTTTCTAACGTTTCCATGACTTGGCTTTTAATTTCGTAAAACGTTATTTGGTGTTATGTTTGATGAGCTAGTAAGGTTAAAAAAAACGACTTGGCACCAACTTTGGAAAGGGTAGATAGTGTAGATGTGATAAAGTTATGTGGAAGCTTATTTTCTCAGCCACACAGCGTAAGATATTACGTACATAAATTCATAATAAATGTTGTGATATAGAGTTGTTTTTTACAAAATTTTATAATTTCCATATTGTGTAGCATGGAATGTAAAAATTATTTTTCGAATTTTAGAGCTTTTTATAAAATACAAGGCTTATCCAGAAAGTAAGTACCGTTTGGGCATTAAGAAGATGATATAAATTATTTTCAAATTAATTTATTTTTCAAAAATTCTACATACCTTAATCTAGGTTTCTACATAGTCACCATGCAAGTTGAGACATTTGTCGTATCTTGGCACGAATTTTAATGTACCCGCTTCAAAGAATTCTGCCGCCTGTGACTTCAACCACTGCTGGACGTTTCCCTTTATCTCATCATCACTTTCAAACTTCTGGTCGGCAAGAAATTTCTTCAGATACAAAAACAAATGGAAATCGCTGGGAGCCAAATCTGGACTGTAAGGAGGATGACTGAATTGTTCCCAGCGAAAGGAATCAAAAATTCTACATACCTTAATCTAGGTTTCTACATAGTCACCATGCAAGTTGAGACATTTGTCGTATCTTGGCACGAATTTTAATATACCCAGTTCATAGAATTCGGTCGCTTGCGACTTCAACCACTGCTGGACGTTTCCCTTTATCTTATCATCACTTTCAAACTTCTGGCCAGCAAGAAATTTCTTCAGATGCAAAAACAAATGGAAATTGCTGGGAGCCAAATCTGGACTGTAAGGAGGATGACTGAATTGTTCCCAGCGAAATGAATCAACAAGCGCCGTCGTCACACTTGCGGTATGTGGTCGCGTGTTGTCATGCACAAACACGACTCCGGAAGTTAGTAGTCCACGCCTTTTGTTTTGTATTGCTTGCCGTAACTTTTTGAGTGTTTCACAGTAAACTTCTGCGTTGATTGTTGTGCCTCGTTCCATAAATTCCACTAACAAAATTCCCTGACAGTCCCAAAAAATGGTGCACATGATTTTTTTGCAGAAAGAGGTGGCTTTGCTTTCTTGGCTTTCGGGGAACCAGTATGCCACCATTGCAGTGACTGTCGTTTAGTTTCTGGTGTCTCGTAAGAAACCCATGTTTCATCACCAGTGACAGTTCTTTTCAAAAAACAATTTCCATCTCTTTCATAATGCTGCAAAAATTCCAAGGCTGCTCCCATGCGTTTCGTTTTGTGACCGTCCATTAGCATTTTCAACACCCATCTCGAACACAGTTTTTTGTAGTGTAAATGTTCAGTCACAATTTCGTGTAATAAAGATCTAGAAATGTTTGAAAAATCCGTTGACAAATCAGAAATTGTGTCGCCTATTGGAACGAACCTTCTCGTCAACACTGTGCAGCAATTCTTCGTTGACTAAGGACGGGCGACCACTATGCTCCTCGTCGTAAACATTTTCTCTTCCATCGTTAAACATCCTAACCCACTTTCTCACCATACCTTCACTAATCGCATTCTCTCCATAAACTTCACAAATCTGACGATGAATTTCATAAGGACGAAGATTTCTCACATTCAAAAACCTAATAACTGTTCTTAATTCACAACTGGCGGGCCGATCGATTTTTTTAAACATGATTACCGATGTGTAGTAAACGTAAATCGGAATGTAAACAAACAATATAGCTTGGTTACTTCGTCGTTGAATAGAAGGAAGTAACTACGCATGCGCGACCTTCGTACTACAATATGTGCGGGATATATGCGCAGACGGTACGTACTTTCTGGATGAGCCTCGTACTTTCAGGTGTGCTAAAATACTTTTTTCTTTTTGAAGGTTTAATTTTTTTTTCAAAAATTTTTTATTATTCAATTTTCAGTATTAATTTGATAATTTTACTTACATAAATGGTTAATTTTTCTCATAAATAATATCTGTATCTAGTGAAACAAATATTTTAAATTATGGGGAAACGAACAAACGATGCATCATGTATGAGAAACTATTGGGCTAAGGAATCTGAAAAACAGAAAGAAATTTTTCTTTTAAAAATGCTCAGCAAAATGCTAAATCACATTCTCAAGACATCTCTGCTGTTCGACAAGCTAGGTTGTCACAAATGAGAGATTATGTGCTTTCTAGATTATCTCAAAAGTCACCTGTTGCAAATGCTGAGTAAAAAATGGAGCGATCAGTGTGAGCATGGACAGCTTGATTCGTGATCATTTGGATCATGAATCAGATGAACAGCACCAGCATAACCTTCATTTGATTCACCAACTTCTGGCTGATGAAGTTCTGAAGTTCCTCATTAACAAAATAAAAGGTTGATGGCAGTACTGGAACGTACTTGAAAAGCAAGGCAAAACAAAACAGAGGAGCAAAGAATACAGCACTTAGAAAAGCTGCATGAAAATTATAAGCAACATCATTGAATTAATGAAGATAATTTTGTCATCAATAAATGAATTTGCTAATATTCCATGTGCTGTGTGTAGAAAATTGTTATACCCAAGGCTGTGTTGTAAACTTGAAACATCGTCCCGTGCTGATCTTCTATCCAATGGTGTAATTGAGTCGTCTAATGTGCTGGTATGCATTTGTTGATCTATCTATATAAAGAAACATAAAGTTCCTTCTCAAGCATTTTGGAATAAAGTGAATGCCATGCCTATCAGATTAAAGAATTTATTGGACTTAGACGAACAAATGCGGGCAAGATTAATTGAACCTAGTTATGTAAAAAGTAACCAACCCACATGTCATCAAAACTGATATATTGAGCTTTAAAGTTTAAGATACATTCTAATTTTTTTGTTGGTATATTTTATTGCTTTTTGTTAAATATCACTATAATATTGACGACTCGGAACACAAAATTTTTTATAAGTAAAAACGTAAAGTTTTACCTTACAGCCTAAACCGGCTTTCACCTATAGAAGGCTTCATCAGAGGCTGTCGTTAGTAGCGCTGCTCGTCTTGTTGTTGGCGACGAGAAAGTGTTTCGAAAGATTGAAGCTGTGTGTGTGTGGTGAGATGTGTTCGAATAATGCGTGCGATTTGAATTGTGTCTGTTCGTTTAGGATGTCGTTTTTATTTGTTTTTATTTGTTTTTAGTGCATATTTGTGTGACTGTTGAATTATTTTATGCACACCTCCAAAAATGGGGGCTCCATCGTAAGTCTGAGCTACAAGTTTGTCACTGTCGCCATTCAGGACTATATTTACCTGCACTAAAATGCTAACATTTTATCATTTTGGGTTAAAAAATCCCCAGAATCTTTCATGCACAATACCGCTCACTTCATAACGAAAAACAGCATAAGAATATGCTGCGTAAGACCTGACATATCTGATATGCCATTCGACATTACTGTTAAAATTTTAGATTGTTTAATTTCAGCACGTATTTCATCACGACACACCTAAAGGATACAGTCTAGAAGTTCGTTCTGAATTGTCTTAGACGTTCCCTTAAACACTGTTGACTTCATAAAATGACTTTTAAGAGACTCATCTAACTTTCCAGCAAATTCTAACAATCCTAGAACTACACCAGGATTCGATGACTGTGAAGTTTCATCATGACCATGTAAAAGAAGCTCAAATTTTCCGCAAAACTTAACGTAGTCAATAATTTTCAAGAGAATTTCTCGATTTTGTCTCAGTTTTTCATTGTGTTTGTTTGTTGTTTGAAAGCGTCACTTAACTGATGTGCAATGTTGACTTTTCCTAACATAGCTAAATCAATTACATTCTTCATATGTTTTGCTGAATCTTTATGTTTTTTTATTTTCTCGCCTAAATGTTTTAAATCATTCACTCCAACCTTTGTCCAAGTTGCATCACCTCCAAATAATAAACAAGGAAAGCAAAATAGTGCATTCTTTTCAGGACAGCCACACAACCATTCATGTTTGGAATAAATGGACACATTAAATTTCCTACAATAAGTCTGATTTTTGCTTGACGATGACTGAGAAATTAATAAATAGGAGTCTTGCGACCTAAATTCTTAATTTCATTCTTCTCTGCTAATGATAATGATGAAAAATTGATGTATTGCAAATATAAAACACTATTTTTATTTTTATTCATATTTGTTTTAAAACTGCAACGGTAGAAATTAGCACAGTCTACAAACATGGAACACGCCGTCAGCAAAAGATTTGCACACACATGTTCGACTTCTCGGCAGCTTCGGACTGGACTGAATGTAGCCCAAACTTGGCTTGTTGACGAAGCGTTCTCCTACCACGTGCCTCAAGCGCAGACCCAACGCGCACTTGTCAAAGTAGGGCACAGCCCACCTGTCACATACACGCATCCATCTATACGACTATCAGTTGTGGCTAAACGCAAATATAAAAATGTATTTCTTATACTTGTGAATCTTTGAAGAATACATAATTTCCTAAATAAAAGTTATTTAAATATGGTAATTAGTTTTCCTTGAAAACTGTAGGCCCTGCAGCCCTTGTGGACGAGCCGCCACTGTTAATAAGTAAGGTACACCTTTATTTATTAGTAACAAAGTAACTTGAGAAGAATACACAATTTCTTAAAAATATAATAATTTGTGGGATGGTTCCTTTTTGCAATAAACAATTTTTTCCATAAACTAGTCCATATTGTTAGTTGGTTCACTAGTGAAAGGGAAAAACATTAAAGACAATAATTTTTATTATTATTATTATTATTATTACATTCCATTGTTATTATTATTAGCTTTTCATTACAAGTACAAAAGTTTAACATCATCATTAGTTTTCTTTAACTTCAAAATCTGGAGGTCCTCCGAAACTATCTAAATCACCTTCTGGCTTCTTATCAGGAAATAAAAATTTATAAAAATAATGAGCTGACTGAGGTATTAAATTAAGCATTAATTTAATAGCTTTTAGTTTTTCTGTAGTAATACCTTTACCATTAGGCCACAATGGTGTGAGATTGCCTTTACTGATAATACACAACACAGATTTCGTCCTTGCTTTCTCTTTGAAATATCAACTTCACTTAGAGAACTACCAAAATTTTGTCTCATAAAAATCGACATTGGTTGATTTTTTAATACACAATTTCCCTAGTTTTAAGGCAGTTTATGAATTCATTTAGCTTTCCTTTTTTACGGTTTGATATGATTCTTTCAATCTTATTAGTTGAAACAAAATCTGCCTGCTTCATTTTATAAACAATAAGCGGTTTTTACTTGTGACACTCTTTCATTACTTTAAAATAATCCTGTGGCAAATAAACATACTGTCGCTTCAGTAAAGTGCTCTCTATTTTACCAAAATTGTTATCATTTAGGAAGATAGCTCTGTCCTGGAATAAGAAACTTTTGAGTTATTTTCTTAAATGTAAGATGTTCTTGAAGCGCTACTTTCAGCAGTAGTGACAGTTTATATTCCTGTCTTGTCCTCCACAGGAATCACTCCATAAAATTAGCTACTTAGTTCTGGCTGGCAAATTATTTCTTATGTGCGTTAACAAGCATGAGGCAACCTCTTTCGCTCCTCTGCCACCTTCTCTGTCAACCCATGTGTAGCAGTATCCTTGATTATCAGTACATGAATGGATGTCGCAGTTATAAACCCATGTTTGATGCTTATAAAAAACTAGAAACAAAAAAAGTATACCTATTGTGAAAATTAACGAAAACTGTTTAAAGAGTGTCAAATATTTGTGTAACTGTAGGTACCAAAAATTACATGTATTTTGCTACCATGTCAACATTCAGTTCATCCTATGAACTAGAAAAAATGCTGTTGTTATCGTTATCAGAGTTATCACCATTTACAGAATGAACAGTTTGCTTTCCTCCAGTATACGGATTGGAATTATTCCCACTTGCTGAACATGATGGAATATGCCATTAATTCAGTGTAGGTTGGGATGTAATCGGTTTCTGATTCAGCAGTTCATCAACTGAAAATAATGCATAAAACTTTATTATAAATTTCCGTATATTTAGAACAAAATTTTATTTTATTTTTTGAATAAGGGAATGGTTAAGGTTTTATGTATGTTTCAGGGCTCTGCTGAGAAAATCATCCTTAGTAAATCAAATTTAAAAATCTTCCATACTCTTAAACATTTTTCTACAAATATTTATTATTTATTAACAATAGCTAATGATGGGAGATTGAATTAAATCTAGGAGAAGATCAGTTTGGTTTCAGGTCAGGAAATGCTGCAACTGATAATAGAGAGGAGAATAGAAGTTAACCAGAAGATGTATTTGACCTTCATCAACCTGGAAAAAGTTTTTGGTAGGGTTGATTGGGAGCTCTTATTTCAAGCAATGAGGAATTTTGAACTTGAATGGAGGGATAGAAGACTGATTTTGAATTTGTACAAATTGCAGATGACTGAAATTGATATAAGCGGCTGCAAAAAAGAAGCCAGAATAAGAAAAGGAGTCAGACAAGGATGTCCTTTATTGCCATATTTGTTTAACTTATTTATTGAAGAGGTTATCACAAGAATGAAAGAAACAATCAAAGACATTAAGATTAATAGAAGGCGCATTCATAGGTTCTGCTTTGCAGATGATATAGCAATAATTGCAGACCCGGTAAAAGAAATGAAGAGAATGTTAGAAATCTTGTCTGAAACCCTAGGGAAACTAAAAGATTAACAAGAAGGAGACAAAAACAGTGGTGATAGGGATGAAGAAAGAGAATGTAAAACTTGATATTAAATTGGGTAATACAATTTTAGAACCGGTTGAAAACCTGGGAGCACCTTCACTTGTGAAAATAGATATGGGACAGAGATTAAGAGAAGAATAGCTACAGCAAAGCAGGGGTTTCAGAACAAAAAGAATTTACTTACAAATAATCACTTAAGTATGGAGGAAAGGGAAAGGTTCGTAAAAATATTTGTGTGGAGTGTCTTAATTTATGGGTGACAGGTGTGCACCCTCGGGAAAATAGAAAGCTGGAAGCATTGGAAATGTGGGTGTGAAGGAGAACGATGAGGATGAGTTGTGGATGGATAAGAAAAGTATTGAGCAGGTCCTCACACAAGTGAACGAAGATAGGTCACTTTTAAAAATTATTGGAAGAAGAAGGGAAAATTGATTGGGCATGTGTTATAACAAAATCACTTCTTAAGTAATATTTTTGAAGGAAAGATGTTGGGGGAAAAAACCAAGAGGACGACCAAGATCAGCGTTCTTCTAAGACGTGGGAAAGGAGATGAACTTCCTATCATACTGCGATTTAAAGAGGAGAACGATGAAGAGAGAGATGTGTTAACTTGACAAGGCATGGTCTTTAGATGTGATGATGATGAACTGTTCGAAATTGTCTTTATTTTGTGACTGCCGACAAAGCCATATAGTGGGACACTTGGCTTGATCTTGGCAATGTTGTCAATAAGACACCTGACTACATTCTCTTGGATATGTATAAACGCAGATTTTGCTTTAGTG
This sequence comes from Magicicada septendecula, assembly GCA_034769895.1. NCBI lineage: Eukaryota > Metazoa > Arthropoda > Insecta > Hemiptera > Cicadidae > Magicicada > Magicicada septendecula. Next base: position 1,035,857,306 of record CM068367.1, on the reverse strand, counting down.
TTGAAAACAAAATTCCTAATTGATGGGCCATTCCATCGCATTTTTTACTGCTCTAGAAGACTCACAATTTCTTGTAATGACTAAATTAGAGCAGTGAGCACCACAGTGCAAATAACCAGGCAGAGGTTGTTTTTGGATTATGTTAGCCTGTACACCTTTATTGATGCCACTCATATTCCCAGCTCAGTCATAGGTCTGTCATTACAAATGAATGATTCTATGCCTGAACCACAAGTTACGCCAGTTTATAGAAACCTATAAAACTGTATTTGGATTCCAGGTTATCATCACACCAATGACCACATATACTCTTGTGCACCTCCTGAAATATCTTGCACACCTTGCATATGTTGTTTGTGTGTATTTTTTAGTGATTTCAACTATATTATGCAACTGATGTGTGCAGCTATTTCACTTCCTAGATTTGGATGATTTCATTTTGTAGCACAGGTAATTCTTTTGTATTTGGACCACTGCCTAAGAGATGGCTTGTCCTCACTGTAAAATTTCAGCGAGCCATGAAGTTTCCTTCAAAATTTATATGACCTCTAATAGTCAGTCCCTGTCTAATGACATATTTAAGAGTGCTTATAATAAGCATTAATGACTCTAAAGCTACCTTTTGCTTTTCAGCTTTAATTTTTGACAAATGTCTTTCATTATGGGCTTTCTGTTGAGTATGACTAAATACAGCTTGGGCATAAGGAGCACTTTTTTCATGGCTTTTAAACCTTACAGTTGCCTCTACCCAGTTTTTGAATCCTTTCCCACTACAAGCCATGTCTGCTTTGGGTGAAAATGTTTTATGTGGACATAACTGAACATATTGCTACGACAGCACAGAACAATCTACGCGTTTATCGAATGCGCCAGAAAGATCTCGACGTAAGCGTGTGGTGTACGTGCTACTAGACGCATTTTGCGAGAATTTTCTCGACTGTGCTGGCCTTCGCTCGGGCGCTCGGACTGTGTCAAGGCCGTAGCAATTACGTAGTTCGCGAGAGATAAGACGCAGTTTGGAAGCTTCTGGTGTGTGAGCGTGACTATAAATACATCGGGTAGCGGCCTTAGTTTTTCAGTTCAATGCGAGATTTTTGACTGTGCGGTTCGAGAGTATTAGTGCGATATATTTACAGAGCGGTTCGAGTTATTACGGTGTACGTTCAAGTAGTTATTAGTGAAGTGTTGCGTTTTATATTCGGACGGTATAATTGTAATACAGTTGAGTTTTAATATTAGTGGACATTTTATTGCGTATGAACAATTTTCATTTGATTTGTTGTAGACACTGTGTTGTTAATTACGAACTGTTTTACTATAACAATTAAAGGTGTAATTAGTGACTTAATTGGTGTCTTGTACTTATTTTGATTCCACTGTACCTACGACGATCGTATAGACCGTTGTAACAGTGGTGTCAGAACTGGGATAGAACGGTTAACAGTGGAAACAGTGGACGCTTTGTACAAGACGAGTGTAATTCGTAATTAATCGAAAAACAATGGATGCCAGTCAGATGATGGAAAATTTCCAGGCGCTGTTGTTGCAGACAGAAGAACGACGACGACAGGATGCAGAGAAAGCGGAAGAGAGACAGAAAACCCTCCTGCTGGAAGCAGAGGAAAGACGCAGACAGGAGGCGGAAGAAGCAGAAAGACGACAAAAAGAAGAACGAATACAAGAAAGAGAAGAAGCTGAGGAACGTCAGAAAGCATTAATGCTAGAAACAGAAGAAAGACAAAAAGAGGAACGTAAGCAGGAGGCAGAGGAACGTAAACGTGAAGCAGGTGACATCAAAGCATTAATTCATGAACAAAAGCAGATGCAAGAACATACTACCGCAGAATTGGGTCTCCTACGTGGTGACGTAGGTGAATTACGAGGTGAGCTCAACAATCAGATTACCAGAATATCTGACGTAGAAGAATCCATGTCAAATAAAATAGCTAAAGTAGAAAAATCTGTCTTGACTGTGGAAGAAGTTATGTCAACAAAAATATCTGCAGTAGAAAACTCAATGGCAAACATAAGAGAACAAATTAAAATTGAAGTTGAACAGTGCATGAAGATTCAACCAAAACAAATTTCTGAACAGACTGTACCAGTGATCAAGACAGAAAAAGACACAGAAAATAAGTTAACAGAGAAAGTCACTTTGCCTGCAGTAGGGACAGTTCATGTCAAAGCTCCAACCTTTGACGGAAGCAGTCACTGGGCAACGTACCTCCGCCAATTTGAAGCTGCTGCATGCGCAAATAATTGGACAGAAAAAGACAAGGCTGTTTCACTTGTTCTTGCATTAAAAGGACCCGCGGCAGAACTACTACAGAAAGTGCCACCTGACAGCCAGAACACCTATGCCGAGTTGATAAAAGCTTTGGAATTACGGTATGGTGATAAACATTTGCGAGATGTGTACTGCACCCAGTTGAAAGCAAGGCGACAGCATTCCGGGGAAAGTCTTCAAGAGTTTGAAGCAAGTATCGACAGACTAATTAGACTGGCCTATCCTGAAGCGCAAGAAGATTTTCGAACGCGTTTTGCGATGCAGACATTTACTGCCGGTGTCCGAGATAACGAACTACAGCAAGTGTTACGAATGGCAACACACCAGAACAGTGCGGACGCCCTGGTACATGCTTTGCAATTTGAGGCCGCCAAATCAGCGTCTGGTTGGACAAGTCATAAAGTGCGCGCGCTAAAAGATCACGACGGCACAGACGATGAGGAAGAAGAACAAGGAACAGAGACTCGACGGTCGGCGCTACAGAATAAAATAAGAAAGGATGGAAGACCGAAGTGTTATCGATGTGGGAAACCTGGACATCTACAACGAGATTGTCGGGTTAGAATTCAGCAGCAGGGAAACGAGCAATAGTCGGTGCAACGGGGCGTGTGCTGACTAACTGGAGGAACGAAGCCCCTAGAGAATACGCAATTTCTACGCTTCAGAAAAACAGCAGGAGCTTGGTAGTTACCAGATTTGTTCAAGAAAGGCCAACCTCGATTACAGTTGACACAGGCGCAACAGTTTCTATTGTGCGCCCCGACGTGGTGAAAGATCTTAAGCCAATCTGGTGCTCTTGCAGCTTGCGAACAGCTACTGGACGGCCTGTAAAAGTGTATGGAAAAGTGGAGATACACCTACGCCTGGGTAGATTTGAGTTTAATCATCAAGTACTTGTTACAGACATTGTGGATGAAGCAATTCTTGGTGTGGACGTTATGAATGCATACGGATTTATAGTCGACTTCAAAAACAATGTCTTGAGAATCGGAAGCGAAGAGGTAATGCTATCAACAATGATGACAGCAGAAAAATCGATGGACGTCACAAACCAAGTGGCCGTAACTGTTCCGCCAAACTCCGAAAAGATCATCATGGTTAGAACTGCGGTAGATACTAGGGGCAATCAGTGCTCTATATTCGAACCCCAGGTAGTCAGCACACCGGGCATACTAATTGCCAGAAGTTTAGTAAAACCTGATGAAACCGGAAATGTACCTATTAGAGTGGCGAATATTTTGGATCACGCTATCACTTTACAAAGCAATACGCTCCTAGGCAAATTGACTCCTGTGGCCTGGGTAGCCGGAATAACGCAACGAAGACCCAGTTCTTCGGATACTTCTAAATTACCAGAGGAACTGCAAGAATTATTGAACAGGTCTTCTAACGACCTCTCAAGTGGTGAGGTAAAAGAACTCTGACAGTTTTTACACGAATTCAAAGATTGTTTTGCAGTTCGGTGACAGTCACTGGGAAGAACCTCTCTTGTGCAACATCGCATCAATACCGGGGACACAACACCGATACACCAACTCTTCGAAGGCCTCCATTATTTAAACAAGAGGAGATGTCTCGGTTAGTACAGGACATGTTGACAGAGGGAGTAATTGAACCTTCATCAAGTGCTTGGTCTTCCCCTGTAGTGCTGGTAGCGAAGAAGGTTGGTGGATTGCGTTTCTGCGTAGACTACCGGAGGTTAAATGACGTTACAAAGAAAGACTGCTATCCATTACCTCGCGTTGATGATACACTCGACACGTTGTCCGGAGCACAGTGGTTTTCCACATTGGACCTGAAGAGTGGATACTGGCAAGTGGGTCTTCATCAAGAAGACAAGGAAAAGACCGCTTTCTCGACCCCAAGTGGCTTATTCCAATTTAACGTCATGCCATTTGGACTCTGTAATGCACCGGCAACATTTGAGAGATTGATGGACCTGATACTCCGAGGCCTGACATGGAAAACTTGCCTTGTTTACTTAGACGATGTCATAGTGATTGGGAAGACTTTCGAAGATCATTTGGAAAACCTTAAGGTAGTTCTAACTAGAATTCACGGTGCACAACTGAAGCTGAGCCCGAAGAAGTGTTCTCTATTCCAGAAGGAAGTACAGTATTTGGGCCATCTGGTTTCGGCAGCGGGCGTTAGCATGGATCCTAATAAAGTAGACACCGTAAGAGACTGGCCAGTTCCGAAGAATAAACACGAAGTTCGGAGTTTCCTGGGGTTATGCTCATATTACCGACGTTTTGTGAAAGGCTTCGCTACTATTGCTAAACCACTACATGAGCTAACGGAAAATAAACGAAACTTCCAATGGTCGAGAGAGTGTGAACAAGCATTTAGAACGTTGAAGATTGCATTATGTTTGCAGCCAATTCTCGCTTTTCCAGCTTCCGAAGGGAAGTACATCGTAGACACAGACGCAAGCAATACTGGTGTAGGAGCAGTTTTGTCTCAAGTGCAGAACGGTGAAGAACGAGTAATAGCGTATTACAGCAAGACGCTTTCTAAACCAGAGAGAAATTATTGTGTTACAAGAAGAGAGTTGTTGGCAATTGTCAGAGCTTTGGAGCACTTCCATAAATACCTCTATGGGAGAGAGTTTTCACTACGTACCGACCATGCTGCACTTGCATGGCTCTTGAGATTTAAAAATCCGGAAGGACAGTTGGCAAGGTGGCTCGAACGTTTGCAAGAGTACAACTTCAAGGTACAACATCGGTGGGGGCGCCTGCACGGTAATGCAGATGGCTTATCACGAAGACCGTGCCCGGAAGACTGCCGACATTGCCACAGAAAGGAAGAACAAAACTCAAGCGAACATGTTCAAGCCATCACTGTAGATTTCCTGGCTGATGGCTGGACAACACAAGACTGTCGACAAGAACAGATGACTGATGAAGACATTGGACCAATCTTGACAGCAAAAGAGGAAGGTCGCCGCCTGGATTGGCAAGATATCTGCCATGGTTCCGAAATGCTGAAGGGCTACTGGGCACAATGGGAATCTCTCACCTTAGAAAACGGATTGCTGAAAAGGGCTTGGGAAAGTGCAGATGGACGAGACGTGGTCATGCAGTTGGTAGTTCCCCGAAGTAAAGTGCAGTCTGTTTTGAAGGAGATGCATGATGGAACATCTGGAGGCCATCTTGGCGTTAACAAAACCCTTGACAAAATACGGAAGCGATTCTATTGGCTTCATCTTCGCCACGACGTAGAGGAATGGGTTCGGACGTGTGAAATATGTGCTGCAAGCAAGGGCCCACAAACCAGAAGCAGGGGAAAAATGAGACAGTATAACGTTGGACAACCTTTCGAGAGAATTGCCATAGACATTGCTGGACCATTCCCAGTTACTGACGATGGAAACCGGTACATCATGGTTGTAGGTGACTACTTTACTAAGTGGGTGGAAGCCTACGCAATTCCAAATCAGGAGGTTACCACTGTGGCAAAGCAGTTAGTTCACAACTTCTGTTGCCGTTATGGAGTCCCTATGGAAATCCATACGGATCAAGGGAGAAATTTCGAATCAGGAGTGTTTAAAGAATTATGCCGTCTACTTGGAATTCGAAAGACCAGGACAACGCCTCTGCATCCTCAGTTGGACAGGATGGTTGAGAGATTCAACAGGACACTTGAGCAGCATCTTTCGAAAGTTGTTGACGAGAACCAAACAGACTGGGACCAACGTATATCACTATTCCTTATGGCGTATAGGTCATCAGTACATGACACAACCGGCATGACTCCAGCAAAATTGGTGTTTGGGCGGGAGATTCGTCTTCCTGGGGACTTGATGTTTGGATCACCTGAGACTCAGTCCCAAGAGCCAAAGACTATTCCTCGCAATTAGAAAACCAACTGCGAGAAATGAATCGTTTGGTAAGAGGATGGCTGAAGATTGCCAGTGATAAAATGAAATCTCGGTATGACATTCGCAGCAATAGTGTGGGTTTCCAAGAAGGAGATCAGGTCTGGTTGTCCAATCCAAAGCGCCGTCGTGGTTGCTCACCTAAGCTTCAGTCTAACTGGGAAGGACCCTACACTGTGAAAAAAAGAATTAATGATGTTGTTTATCGGATTCAACAGGAAGGACAGCGAAAGTTCAAGGTCGTCCACCTAGATCGCCTGGCTAAATACAAACTTAGAGACGCTTTGCCAGTTCGGGACGAACAGGCTTAAGGAGGGGGCAGTGCTACGACAGCACAGAACAATCTATGCATTTATCGAATGCGCCAGAAAGATCTCGACGTAAGCGTGTGGTGTACGTGCTACTAGACGCATTTTGCGAGAATTTTCTCGACTGTGCTGGCCTTCGCTCGGGCGCTCGGACTGTGTCAAGGCCGTAGCAATTACGTAGTTCGCGAGAGATAAGACGCAGTTTGGAAGCTTCTGGTGTGTGAGCGTGACTATAAATACATCGGGTAGCGGCCTTAGTTTTTCAGTTCAATGCGAGATTTTTGACTGTGCGGTTCGAGAGTATTAGTGCAATATATTTACAGAGCGGCTCGAGTTATTACGGTGTACGTTCAAGTAGTTATTAGTGAAGTGTTGCGTTTTATATTCGGACGGTATAATTGTAATACAGTTGAGTTTTAATATTAGTGGACATTTTATTGCGTATGAACAATTTTCATTTGATTTGTTGTAGACACTGTTGTTAATTACGAACTGTTTTACTATAACAATTAAAGGTGTGATTAGTGACTTAATTGGTGTCTTGTACTTATTTTGTTTCCACTGTACCTACGACGATCGTATAGACCGTCGTAACAATATTTTGTTCAGTAAAAACAGCTTACTTCATCAATTGCAGAATAAATCACGGGCCTCAAATTGGACCATTAATGGCACTGATTTTAAGTTAATATTTTTATTCAACTAATAATTTGTGTATAAAATTGAAAATTAATTTGAACAAAAAATTATTCAGGATTCAACCTTTGGGAAAATATTGGGGGGCCCCCTTGTCCCCCTGGCTGTGATGAGTGTGGTGGTTATATATTAATTATTAAAATATTTAAGCATATTTTTATGTTTATAAAAGTTTTTAAAGAATAAATAAATTTTGTTGTTGAAATCTCTCTCTCTCTCTCTCTCTCTCTCTCTCTCTCTCTCTCTCTCTCTCTCTCTCTCTCTCTCTCTCTCTCTCTCTCTCTCTCTCTCTCTCACACACACACACACACACACACACACACACACACACACACACACATTTATTTAATTAATATAATTCATTAAGCTCTGTATTTTTGTATTATTTGTATTTTGAGTAACAGAAAATTGTATTATCTTGTTTAGGGAGGTGTACAGAGCAATGTTGTTCCTCCAGAAATGGTTGTTGGTTTTGATTGTAGACTGAGCGTGGATACAGATCATGAAGAATTTGAAGCTTGGGCAAATGTAAGTCTGTTGAATACCTCATTGGTTCTGTGGTGTGGTTCTTTTATAAAAAAAATTGTTTATAATTGTTATTTTTTTCTATAACATTGCATGATTGGTGGTATATAAGTGGTACATTAATTTATACGAGTACTTTGAAACTTCTTATTTTGAGCACTAAAACCGTTAGCCCATAATTTCTAATATTTTACAGAAAATAATTTCTAAAAATAATTTCTGTAAAATATTATTGTATAAACAAAATAGTTTTGAACTGTCCATTCATTTCAGTACAGGGGTACCCAATGACTAGATTATCTCTTTTTGGTATGTAGTAAAATATAAATAGCATATTATCATGCAAAAAAATAGTTTTGTATAACATCACTAAACTAACCATTATACGCATTTGAGCAATATTAAAACAAACACAAGTGCTAAAATTAGATTTAATAATTACAGTAACTGATTTTTTTATTCTGTTAATATCTTTTATTAAATATCTTACTTTTTATAACTATCAGGGCTACTAGTAATAATCATAATAATAGTATATGAGGTTAAATAATATTTAATATCATCCATAATATAACAAAAAATGAATAGTAAATTTATTGCAAAATAAACATCCAAGTCACAGAGCATCTCAAGGTAATTAACCCAGTCGAGACTGTTTTAGATAGACTGTTTGTTTCCAGATAAAAATTATATCTAAGTCCTATAGCGCTAAAAAAACTAAAGAATTAGCTACAAAATTATGGATCAAAAATGAAATCAAACAATTATATAGTAAAAAGAGCTTACTTAATACGGTACTTATGAAAAAACATCTCGAACTGTTACAAAACTTACATCCATCACAAATCGACAATGTAACATATTTAATAGAAAAACAAATAAACAAAACCGTTATTAAGAAAAAGATAACACAAAATAAAAAAATTAGTAACCTATTGAAAGAACAGAACGACCCTCAAAAGAACAATACAATAAGTCATCAATTTTATCCTCGTATAGTTAATCTTACTGAAATCAACTTCAATAACGAAGACTAACCTTTTAAACAAATGCTTAAAATACTGTTTTAAAAACAAAGGATTCAAACAATCACTTATAAATGAAATTTTGAACGCTGAAACGGCAGTAAATTCTATATCTGATGAGGAAACAAGAACAGTTGTAAGACATGCAGTTGCTAATAAAATAAAAAAAGTTTTGAAAGTCGAAAATATAAAAACTAGTTACAATAAAGAAACCAAAATATTCAATGAAATAAAAAGGAAATTGATAGACAATAATAGCATTGTCACCAAAGCTGACAAAGGCCAGACACTCATAATTTTAACTAACGAGGATTATAAACGTAAAATACAGGAATTTTTCATAAACAATAATATTATTGAAATTAAGAGTGACCCCACTGATAGGTTTAATAGTAATGTGAAATCAGTGTTAAACAAAACCAAATATATTATAACAAATGAAGAGAAAAAATATTTTTAAAATGATAGATCCTAAAGCACCTAGACTTAGAGGACTTCCGAAAATACATAAAAATAACATGCCTGTCCGTCCTTTAGTAAATTTCACGTCTGCACCATCATATAAAATTGCCAAAAAAATTGATAAAATTTTAAGACAACATATAGTGTTTAATAAGAACTACAGTTTGAAAAATAGTTTAGAATTGGTAGATCTCACAAAAAAACTTACAATTGAACCAAGACATACTTTAGCTTCATTTGACATAGTCAATTTGTACACGAATGTACCAATTAACGAAACTTTGGAAATATAGCAAAAAGTTTATTACTATCAATAGCCACATTAAACCATGAAATAGTCGATGAGATTATTAATTTGACAAAAGTAATTTTGGAACAAAATTATTTTACTTTTGATAATAAATATTATTTACAGCAAGATGGATTAGCAATGGGATCCCCACTATCAAGTATCCTGGCAGAAATTTATTTAAACCACATCGAAACTAACGAAATATTATCACCAAAAAACAAACATTACAACAAAATCTTATTTTATCGATATGTGGATGACACGATAGTGATCTACAATGGTAATTGCAAACACTATTAAGAGAGGCTTAATAAATATTTGAATACCATAACAAAAAATTTGCAATTTACATTAGAAACGGAAAAGAATAATAAAATAAATTTCTTAGATTTGCCTTTAACAAAAATAGATAACAAAGTTAACTTTAATATTTATAGGAAACCGACAACCACTGATCACGCTATTCATGCCTCGTCTTACCACCCTTTTTCACACAAAATGGCATTTTTTAATATCATGGTACATAGATTGCTATCATTGCCCCTCTCCACAGAAGACCATAAAAACGAAGTCGACATTATTAAACACATAGCGATAGCCAATGGATATAAAAGTAACATAATAGATAAAATAATAAATAAGAAACAAAATAGACTAATAAATATTGACGTGCCTAAAGAAAAAGTAAAATATATCGCAATAGAGTATGGCGAAATGTTACATCACACTTTAAAAAACCAATTGAAAAAACAAAATATTGTATTGGCTTCAAAAGCAAATAATAAACTCGAGAACAAACTTAAGTTTAAAAATCAAAATAAGTCTTTCGATGAATATGACGGTACTGGTGTATACAGGCTTAATTGTTCGGATTGTTCAAATTTCTACATAGGACAAACGGGTCGTTCGTTAAAATTGCGTTATAAAGAACACAACCCAAGCTCTAAATCAAATATAGGAAGATCCACATTTGCTGAACATTTAAGTTTACAAGATCACAACATAAAAAGTATTAGTGAGAATTTGGATATATTACATAAATGCAGGAAATCTTTTAAACTGGACACTCTCGAACGGTTTGAGATATATAAGGCCACTAAAGAGAATTACGATCGCATCCTAAATGAAAAATCAATACATAAAAATAATATTTTATTCAACAGAGTCAACGATATAGAACGAGATATTAGCTGTGTCAGATCGATAAAGTTTATCAAAGGTCAAATCGGTATCGATTAATTTTACTGTATACCGTGTTCCTGCGCAGGTCCGCGGCGGCCGCGTGTATTGTGTTTCGTTCTGTTTTGTCTTGTTTTTAATGTGTGTCAAATTATTTAAATATTTTTGTTACTATGTATGTGTTGTTTTTATCGTTTGACGAGATACATCAACAAATGTAGTTTTACCCATATTCATTGAGGATCCAATGATGACACTTAATGTATCTGATGATGACACTTAATGTGTCGAAACTCGAGTAATCCTGTATTCGGATTTTAAGAAGCGTGACGGAAGGTAATTAACCTGTTTTATAGTCTTAAAACGCTTTTGGAGGCAAATAAAATGTTTAAAGAGACCGTTTTACTTTACTTAAATTTTACATTTTTAAAAGTTCAATTACAAATATTTTATTTAGGCCTATTTACATTTTGCTAAACGTATAATTTCAGAATTGGTTTTTAATTTATTTAACTTCTTTGTATGTAATATTATCCATCTAAATAATTATTTATTTAATAAAATCAGTCATTTAATACAGTTTTATGTTTTTATAAAATCTTTCAATGATTTCCAGACTCCACGTGTAATCTTCATTTAGTTTATAGTATTTTTGAACACTTTTTGTCATATATTTTTTAAACCAAGAGGTGAACAAAATGATTGCAGAAGCCAATCATGCGACACGCAGATTTTGGACATCTACCTCTGGTATATGTTACAGTATTTGTGTTAAAAGGGGCAAATTGTAAATTACCAGTACCATTTCACTGAAGGTTTTAAACCAGTAAAACTATTTCTAAGTAACTAGAAAATGTAACATTTAATGCTAGTAACAAGTAATGTATTTACTTGAGAACTCTCTGCCTCCCAGTGAGCATTGCACCAGAACTGATGCCAAAAATTTTGTAAATAACTGATATTAATGTATACTTGAGAGACATTAATGATTAAGTAATAGAAATTATACTATTTAATATAACATTTTTTAAACAGTTTTCATATTTAGTATAAAACAATAAATTGTTTTGCTTGCAACGTGTAGAGTCATACAGTAGTGTAGAAAACCGGAAACTGCATCCGGTTGCAAATTTCATTTGCTACAAAAAATTATATTTCTTAAATCTTTTACAACACTTACAATTTACACTAATCTTCATTAGGCACACTTGTGCCTAATCTTCATTGCTGGTTTCATCACATAAGCTATTTCTCTTCTACCTACATCACTTCGCTTCATTGCTATCAAAGGTATTAAGAAATTTTCCATTTCTTGAAACATTTGTTTACTAAATGAGGAGAAGTGTTATCCCAAGCATTCTTTGTTTATCTATGTGCAAATCTGTGTTATTTCTGTTTGATCGATGCCTTTAGTATCAGCTTGTAATTTTCAATATCTGCCCACTGTGTTTATTAGGTTTTTGTCCATCCAACCTGATGGTTGAGTTTGTATAATTTCCACATTTATGTTTACTTTTAGAATTTCTTCCTTTTGAAAACTGCATAAGCCAGTAATTTAGTACCATCAGCCATAACACAGAGCATTATTGTACACATTTTCCTTTCAGTGCCTCTTATTCTAATCATAATATTCTTTTCACCTATGCTGTGTGTAGTTCTATCAAGTAACATTTCAAAATACATTGGAGCCTGGTCAGTCTTTCCTGTTTGTGAAACTTTGTATCTATTACTTTTCTGTAATCTGGTAATAAATTTATGAAATTCTAATATTTTGTTTTTGTAGCTATTTAAAATGTGTAACTACCTCAATTTAAATGTGCAATCCATCCTCAAGTAGCACTGAAGTTTGCAGTTCCAGTCTTATTTGCCAACTTTATAGCTTATAGCTATTGATACAACTCTGTTGTGACAACATAATTACAGTTCTTTTCTGTAATATAGTCTACAGTTTTTCCTAGTGTGCTGGAACTTTGATTTAGTCCCATAAAAAGTTCTATTATCTCCAGCACTTCTGAATAAACTTTCCTTCTTTTTACACTAGTCCCTCATGCATATCATATTTTGTGTGTGCTGTGCAGTTGTTAACTTTTCTGCTTCATCAATTGTATGAAGTTTTTTGGCCACAGTGGATGGTCTTACACGCAAATTTATAAACCCATTTTAAGAAAAAAATATGGCATCAAAAGTATAACAAAAAATGAACTAATAAACGAAACCAAAAGAAAAACTATTGCCACAAATTTGTTGATACTATACACCACACACTGAAGTCCATTTGATGAATAAGAACGGTGAGTCCTCAGACATAAGAACCGAGTAAGCCTCAGACTATTATTTTTATATCCACTTATGGAAAAAAAGTGTGGCTGGTACTTGACTTGAAAGCAAAATTAATTATTCTGAATATGCCCAGTTTTGCTTAATTCAGTAAACTGAGTTAACATATAAAAAAGTTGTGTGGTTTTTCAGACCATAAAAAATTCACAGTGTCATGTAATTTGTTATGTTAATGCCTATTTTAGCTTATTCCATAAATACAATCATACAGTCGTAATGATGTAATAAAAATTAACAAGTTATAAATTTTTGAAATTAAATATTAGACCATTCATTTCTAATTGTTTTTTTGTAAGCATTATTTTAGAAATCACTATATTTTAGATTTAGCTCTAGAATAAATCTGTTGTGTGCACACAAAATTTAATACTTCATGATAACTTCATAATCCTTTTAAACTATTGTAATCATAATAATAGTATGTGCAAATCCTTGAGGCATTAATTGTATTTTTCCCTAAATTGAGACATTTCTATTTTTTTTCTGTCTTGCGTGAATTATCAGGACGAGTCCGGATAGTAAATTTAAATCTAGATCGAAGTCTGTTCATAACTTCATGAAAAAAAAATGTGTTCCTGTGAATTCTTTAAATGTAATATGTAGCATAGCTCAAAGATACTGCATGTGTATTTGCTGTATACAAAATACTGGTGATGTTCATTGGACAGATGTATGTTCATCACTGCCTGCTTGAGTGTGAAGTGGAAATGCTCTTTGTAAAAGTTTTGCATGTTAAACAGATTTACTTTTTAGTAATTTAATAGCTGCATCTGATCTGTTGGCAATTAAATACTTCAGTAATATTAAATGTCATTTTATGTTGTATTCATTTAGATATTTTAATTTTATATTGTGTTATGTAAATGACAGAAGTTTGTATTCATACATTTACAAATACATCTTACACATTTTGTTTGGTTTAATACGTGACATGCTTGATTTAATTTTTGTTTATTACTGTAGTTCTTGTTAGTGTACAGAATTTTGTTTCAGATTATCACTGTAGCCATCATGACCTGTGTGTTATTATCTATGCATCTTTGTATTGGCTTATATATTGCTGTATTAGAAGTTTTGTGCTCGTGTAAATTACAAGTTCAATTAATGTGTGTGCGTGGTGCACGTGCACTCACACATGCTGGACTGAATGGTTAAGTATGCGTATAGTTAGTTTACCTCTATGCCTTTATTACTATCTCTATCCAGATACATGTGATGCTGGTGGTGGGCATGCATTCCAGTTCCCGTATCATCACTAGTCATACTCCTTGCATATCAACACTGACCACTCTATTTTTCTCCATTTTATTTTTCGCCCATATTTTTATCAAAGATGCTAAACTGAAATTTATTTTATAAAATAAGTCACTCTGACCTGAATCATGTTAATCACATGGAGCAGTATTCTTTCTGCTGAATTTACCTGGACACACACAAGGAGTTGCATTCTGAAGACGCATTAACTTATAGTAGTCATGTTCTTATCATCATCTGCCTTTGAATGAATCAATTCAGGTCAGATTCTATTTATGTTTACAGCATTATGTTCTTATTCTCATCTCTCTTCATCATTGACTTTAGGCAAAATGTAAACTTACCACCAAATAGTGATTTTACTTTAAGAGATCTTGAGAAGACTGATCATTGTCCATTTTTATTTAATGCAAAGTCTTCCTACCCTTTGTCTTTTTTTTTAATTACAAAAATAAAAATATTACTTTATTTTACCTTTTTATATTTAATTTTTTGATCTTACAAACCCATGAGACTGTTCTGTACACACAACCATTTTTTGTAATTTGCTTTAGGGATAATGGAAATTTATATATTTATGTTAGAGTTATGTATATATAACTCTTATGAATAGTTCTTCAAATATAGAAAACCTGTGAGAAATATTGAAGGGTTACGTACAAAATAAATATTTAACTAGAGTTAAATAAATAAGTAGTTATAATTTATATTTATTTATTTAAATAAATAACTATATAGATGTATATAGTTAGAGTTATTAATTGTTAAGGCTGCTTTACAGATAAATTGTGGGTGTAATATAATAATTCTTACAGTTACAATTTTTCTTGCATCCAGTATCAATTTGCAACATACATGCTACTTTACAGTTTCATTTAGATGTAGATATTTCTCTGTACGTGTCTATTGTTTTGTATGAATTCATCTTGATTTATTTATCTGTAAGTTTGTGCTTTGTCTTTAGCTATCACAGTTCTTTTTTTTTTGTACGAATTCATCTTGATTTATTTAGCTGTAACTTTGTGCTGTGTCTTTATAGCTATCACAGTTTATTTTTTATTAACCGCGTGTGTGTGTGTGTGTGTTATTGGTGCAATGGATATATAAATCATGAACATTTATTGACCTTCCAACATGCACTTATAATCCCAATTTTACTAGAAGAATCATCAAAATAATTAAAAACAGTCTGTTTTCTGGAATGCAGGTTGGTGGGCAAATAATGTCAAAGGAAAGTATAGTTAGAAGCCCAACAGTCGTTCCTGAACCATAAGGTGTGCCAGCTCAATGCATGAATTACCCACAGTAACAAGTATAGTTAAGTTACCTAGCAAGAATAGAGGAGAGACTACGCAATAACAGTTCACTGTCTCACTTCCATGTTATCTCCCTCTATGTCACACCATGCTTCCATTGTTTTTGCCAGTCTTGTTGCAGCCGATATTCACACTATGAAACACTGTACAAGACTGTGCATGTGCGAAGTGAATGAAAATTTTGTTAACGTCACAACGAGGTGTTTGTACACTGCGCATCTCTAAGCCACTGTTCAATTTCCATTGTCAGGGGTCTACTTATAGTGAGTCCTTGTGTTACATTGTCCTGATTAAAATCACTTTGGTATTATATTGTGTATGTATGTGCACCAGTCTATGTTACAAACTGTCACTGGTTTTGCTATAATGTTTGCTAGTGCTCCAATACTTCAATAAATACTTAGGATATGGCTATTATTTTCCCCTTATATTTACATACTTACAAAAAGAAGAAAACAACAAAACAGTTAACCCTTCAGTCATTATTTGAGGCAGCAGTGACAGTATTATAAAAAACAGTTGAATGTGGTAGTAAATAAAATAATTTCATTACTGTTTCTGAGTGTGACCTGTTTGCAGATCAATCGAGTTATATGGAAGCATGTCATGGAAGACCTTATGTACTCCATTTAAAGAATGAAAAAAAACAGTAAACTTAAATTAATGGGAGTTGAACTGTCCAATTCCACCCATTGTAAATTGTCAAAATTTATAAATGTATTTCTTTGGTTGGGTAAGATTTAGTTAGGTGGATTTAATTAGGTAGTTGGGTGCTTGCTATATATATTGACTTGATAAACTGTAGTGAGCCACTTACCTAAATGTAATGATAAATAAGTAAATAAATTTGTATAGATCCCTTTTTTAAAAAGTACTTGTACTATTTTGTTTCTTATATGTTTTTTGCTGAAATGCAAAAACAATCAATGTAATTGGTTCATTATATAGTTTCAAGACAGGTAGACTGACATTGCATAAACATTTCAAGTAATTATCTTTAACTGTTCTTAAAAAAATCAGGAAAAGTGAAAACCTGATTAACTTTAATAAGAAAACTTTAATTAATTAAACATTAATTAATATTAACTTTCATTAACAAGTATTATGACTTATACATGCAAAAATGCTCCTGGACAATGTGACAGTATTTTTGTCTTCAACAATTTTCCTATCTACAGTCCTAAGGCTGAAACCATGTTTGCTTTGTAGTCTGTAAATTCTAGTTCTGTAATCACTTTAGGACCTTTCAGTGTTGCCACCACTGAATGTTGTTAACATATCAAAGACATGTAACATAAGTAAGTGTTTTTCTCCGTATAAATGTATTTTTAGGTATTCTACTCTATATAATGTTGTTGAAAGATTCATTTACATAGTGAGCCTTGCTGTCCAGACATTTTTAAAGAAGTTCAATGTTGGACAGAGCTTGGAAGATGGGTGAGATGAATGTAGGGTTTCAAGCTATTCTTGGTTACTTTTACACAGGTTACTTTTACACTCATTAATACAGGTTATTTTTCCTCGGGTGGGAGCCAGCGAAAGAGTCCTTTCAAGCTGTTTACATTGGTTTGTAGCATAGCCATAGTAGGACTGTCACATGATTCTGCCAGTCAACATTTATAGACTTTCTATATAATAATATAAAGTAAAACTTCTATTTGCTGTTTTACATAAATATACCCCCATCTTTTTGTGGGTAACTTATATTGTGTATAAGTATAGAATTAATTTCTACTAGAGTCAGCTGCATGGAACTAGTATCGTCAAGGTCACACCGCTTACTTACAGCGTTGCCACTAAGCAACAGTTTCCCTTTCTTCCGAAAAATGCTACACTAGTAAGTAAGCCTACTTAATGTAAAGAATATAACAAAGTGAGAAAGTTTGTAATACATGCATTAGAGTACATTGTTACATTGTCAATAATTCTTAATAATAATTACATCACAATTAATATATTGTTAATAATTAATTAACAATTAATTTCCGTATCTTATACATAACATTCAATTCGACGCGTCAGCTATAGTTTGTTTGAACGAATTTTATACGCATCCTGTGTCTTAAGCTTGCCCCATTTAATTATTGAAGACACCGCACTATTCGTGACTCAGAAAAATATTCTATTTTTATTTCCTGCGCTGCTTATTAATAATTAAGTAAAAAAATTAGAACTATACTATAAGATGTTACATGCACAAGTAGCATAAAAATAATGGTATGTATAAACGTGAAACGAATTGGATTTCTTAAGAAAATAAGGATAATTTTATAAACAACAAATACAAATGTCTCATGAAATAAATTTAAAATTCCTTTTGGCACCTGCTATGAAACCTGTACTTGCGGATCCAGCATGTGCAATAATCAGCCGGCCACCTCTACCAGTAGGTACTTTCAGCCCACCGTTCCCTCTGGAGTCTTGCCAGATGTATTTATTCGTATGATTCTGTGATATCCAGGTTTCATCCAAATAAATTATAGGCCTGTTGTCCTCCGTACGATGTATATGCATGGTTCTCAAAAACTTCGCTCTCAAGGCAGCAATGTCTCTGCGCTCCATTAAAAATTTTCGTCCATCGTTGCACTTCTTAAATTTAAAACCAAGCACTTTCAGAAGGCGAAGTACGGAGGCTTCTGAACCAGAATAATTGATTTTCTGACAGAGATCAGCTCGAATTTTGCTTGCAGTGGGGTATTCCCCCCGGTCGTAATATTCTAGTACGGTCCTGCGGACTATTTGTTTATTAAAATCGTCCAGTTCAGTGTTTTTGTGTTCCCGTTTATACCCTTTCCTTGGAGAACTGAACACAACACTCACGCCTTGATCATCTGCCGAAGCAACGGTATTGCTAATACGTTGCACCGACTGTTCAGAAATGCCACAAGCTTCCGCTGTCAATTTTCGAACTTGTGCAAAGTTTATGTTCCTCCTGGCTTCTTCATTATACGCAAGATTTTTAAAAAACTTGTAAACGTTTGCTATGATGACTTTACTTTGTTTTCTAATGTCCTCTCGGCCCGCACGTACACTACCGCTGCTTGTACTCTAACTAAATGTAGGATACTGTTCCTCAATATCACTCATAATAAATACAAATTATTGAAATAAACTAATACACACACTGTCTACAATAAAGACGTCAACCGTTCACATGAAACGCACAAAATGTCTGTCAACCATACTAAGGACGATAAATATTTTGGATGTTTGTTGCTAATTCGTCTCTTCCTCACCTCGTCCACCCAACCTACTTGGAATGGGGTACTGTAACTGAAATGGGATTGGCTTTTGTCACAACAGCGACAATTTTGTTTACAGAAATTGCTCAGTCCTATTTATCTTTGTGCAACGGAAGAAAGGTAGTAGCGCGGGCAGTAAACATACACATTTTTGAGGGGATTGTAAAATGACAAAGGCATTCATAAAAGTGTCAGACAGCAATATTTACCGAAAAGACATGCCGACAGGGTATACGCAATGTGCATACCAAATGTGTACATATACCTAACAGAACTTCCGAACCATATGGCTTAGGAATGACCGTGTAGAGAACAAAAACAGATTCATTTACAAAAGGGAAAAGACCGTGAGTATGAAAAAATTAAAGCGACAACAGCAGGCAAGGTCAGCGTTCTCAGACAACTGTCAGTCTGTAGGATAACCGCCCATGAAGAAAACAGTAAAACTTTAATAAGTAAGTGCACTGTACGGAAATCACAAAATAACTGACCTAATGGTACTTCGTAAAGTTAGGGTGTGTATTGCTAAAAGGTTTAGATTCTAACATAAGAAAAACCAGCGCAGTATAAATAGTAGTTTCAGAGAACTGCAAATCGAACAAAAAAAAAGCCAAAGAAACAGAAGAAACGCAAAGATAGAAATTCTGTAGATATTTACGCGACAACAAAAAATATGTTGCCGACTCACACAAATTTTTAGAGCTCAAATACTGGCGCCCAGAATTTAACTGAGTAGTGTTACCCACAACTAATTATTCCTGATAAAACAAATTCATTTACGCGATACGCATAAATAAATTTGAAACGAAGAATATAATGTGGATGTATGAAATTTGTTTTCGTAACACTGCTAAAACGCTACACACTGTACTAGCCGGCAACAACGCTGGGCGAGGGGCGTGGAGGTGACAGGGAGAAGCAGTGAAAGTGAGTGACCTTGACGATACTACTTCCATGCAGCTGACTATAATCAAAGTCAACCAATGTAACATGTAGTAACCTACCATGGACTTGGTTCTATCTTGCAATGAATACACAAAAGTGTCATTAATGTCACTTTTAAAAAATCCAAAAAAGTACTTAGTGCTATTGTAACATTAATAAAAAGGCACCCAGTGTACAAAAAATGCTAAATAGTATTTGAAATAATAAAATGATAAAAATTGTTGTGCATTTGACAATTAAACTCATTAATGATCAAAAATATAAGTTCTCTAGCCCTGTATTAAAATTCACTTACAATTATAACTGTACTGTATGCTTCCTTAATCAGAATACATTGTTTCTTACGAGCAAAATCATATTATGTTATGTTGTTTTAATTAACTTGTGAATTTTAAGAACCTAACCCCAACGTTAAGTAAGAACATGCTGTACTTTTAACTACATTGTTAGAAATTACATTGTATGTGTTCTGGTATTTATACAGTGTATAACAGCTAAATAATTCTGGATGATGGATATGATACTGTCACATCTGAACCAATTCTTACTAGAATTAGTCTCGTTTGGACATCTTTTCCTTTTACATAAGGTAAGATTTAATTGACAAAAATTGTTTCTTAAGACAGTAGCTCCATCAGTCAATGTCTTTTCTGCAATTATTGCATTCTTTTTGAAATATTACTGTGGATGGGCTAAAAAACAAAACGTTTTTAACAAAATTGTCAACTTGTTTTTGGAGCAGTGACCTTATTGAAGGATTGAAGTGGATCCTGATGACTGTTTTCAAATTATGTATTCAATAGTAACTCTTTGATAATATAAACAATTAAATAGTATTCTGTTATCTTCTGTGATAAAAAATTGTGGTTTTGGGAAACAGAAAAAAGTGATATTTTGGAGAGTTTGAAAACCCATAAGTTGATTGCCTCTTGTTTGAACTGATTAATTTCTTTCCCAAGAAATATGTCCATTATGGCAGGTCTTTTGTCAAAGAAAATTAATTTTAACAGTTTCTAGTGAATTTTTTAAAGCTAGTGACTTTTTTCAGAAGGCAGGAATAACTATGTTTTCTTGTAAGAGATTTTCCACAACCATACAACCAAAAATACAACTCCCAGATGGGAATTAACAACTTTGCTGTGTGGTTATTCATGCTTTTGTTTGTGTTGAGCTGTATGTTTGTGTGTGATGCTGAGTATAATCTTAAATAAGCACTAAGAGACTTATGAATATTGTGTTTTTCACAGTTTATGTCTCAAATTTTATGGCTAAACCATGATTTGAGAATAGTTGAATCTTGCTTTTCAATGTAGAGGAAGGGGGGGGGAGATGAACTTTGTTCAAACATAGAACATCCACCTGTTTTGTTTTTATGTGAATCACTGAAAATGTCAGTTTTTTTCTAATTTGATAATATTTAAATGCAGTATTAAACCACAAAGATAAACATTCATTTATTTATTTAAATGAATTTAAGTAATAAATGCATTTGTTTATTAATGGGAATAGTTAAAGTATTTGTTTCTATATAAATACACATTGTATTGTATTTCTTCAGATTTTTTTCTTGTAGATGTGTTTTTGCAACTTACATCACTATATTTATTCATTTCTCTTATTTTCTGCATTAGCTCCTGTGTTTTTGATGTTTTTAAAAACATCATTGATACTTCGTCTGCTTCTTTCGTTGCCACTTTATTGTTTCAGTTATTTTCTTATCAAATCTGTTTTATACAGCTGTTCTTGAAAAATCCTATGTTGAAGAACTTGTAAACTCGCTTACTGTTTTCCTTATATTTTCACTATTATAAATTATTAGTTTTGCTAGCTTTAAAAATAACCAAATAATTAGTTTGATAATGTTGCTGTAGAGTATTATGAAAATTAATTCTTCACCATTAAATTTAATATTTACTGGGAAACATTCTGTAAATTATAATCATCTGTTATTTATCCCAACGTTTTACTCATTAAGCCTATCTTGTTTGATGTAAGTACTTAGGTCAATAGAGGTTATGATTAGAAGTGCCCTCTTTGCTGTCTGCGCAGATGGTATTTCAGACTTTTGCCATCACAATACGACTTCAGAAAATTTGTCGACAGCTGACGTTCAGGTTGTGTGTTTCTATGACATTGATTGTACCACAGATATCTTTAGATTTATAAAACATTCATCATCAGAAATGATTATTATTTGTGGTTTTGCTATTTTTTAAATTAATTAATCACTCCAAAACAGTGAATACTAAAGACTTGCATGCCACTATACAGTTACAATGAACTAGTTTCAAATTAAACTTACTGTTCCAAAATATGTTACCATATTTTCTTTTATTGTCCGTGGTCTTTCTAGTTTACTCACTCAAAAAATTGGAAATGTGTATAATTAATATCAAAAAAGTTATATAATTCAGAGTTTACAGACTTTTACAAATGGCACAGTTCGAAATATGGCAGCTAGTATGTTTGAACACCCTTTTTTGCTGATTAATTTTTTATTGCAATGAGATTTACATAGCATTATTCAGTTTTAAAACACTGTTCTTCACCACACTCACGAATCCAGAGCTGTACATATTTAAAACTGACATTTTCTCCAGCACAGTCAGCCGAAGATGTGCTTAGTTCAACATAGATGACTGACTAGTAGTAGTTCTTTATTTAGAGGTTGCCAATATGGTGCTTGACTTCCCTCTGTATGTGCAAGGTTCAACTTATATAAAACTTTACTTCTACCATTTTCCACTCATATTGTGCTAAACCACTTTTTTTACTTACATTTAAGCGATTTTTTCATGTATACACTTAACAAAAAGTTTACTGCATTTCGATACATGAGTACATGCACTTTTTGAATAGCATTCTGTACCAGTACATGGTGTAGTCTTTCAGTCTGCATCAACAGATTATTTACTCTTGATAAAATCATGATTGTAAACAATATGTTAATACCTTTTCCCTGGCAGAGTTACACATCTATATGGATTCACAAGCGTGCGTGTATCCACTTCCCTTCACATGGATAATATTTGTGAATATTTATGCAGTACAGTACTATGTAAACTTTATACAACCTTTGCTATATTTTTATTTATACCAACCCAAGAAATATGCCGTAGTAGTAAGTAAATTTTCTCCCGGTAAGGAAAATCTTACATAAGTGTGTACACACACACACTTAGTGACTACCATAATAGCGATATGTAGGTGTCATACATTTCTAATACCTGAATAGATAGATTGCATACAATAAACTCTTTTTAACATGGTTTTAAAGTATTTCTTTATCACATGACTATCTGTAGTGATTAACAGATGTGTTTTATGGGTGATTAAGCAGTGTCAAGTTTCTCTAGCACAGATACTTGAGGAAAGGTTGCAACTTTCATTTCTTTAGAATTGTTTAAGCAAGGGCAGTTATTTTACATGATCTGCAAATAAAAGTGTATGTATAGGCAATCTAAAATATATTAGTAGTACAGTGTTAATGTTTTGTGGATTCCAGTTCAAAGACAGCTGTTCTGTTTAAACAATCTTTAAACAGAGAAACATTATGTAGGTATAGTAACTGAGTTGTTACCCAGTTCCTCAATATTAGTTTGTTCATAATCTATTATCCAATTAAGGTTATGGCCCAATTTTAGTCCGTTTTGCTCAGGTAAATAGACCCACTTTGTGAATGCTAGTAATATGGTTGCACTTGGGATGGGAAAAACTGTCTATTTACTAAAGGCGTGTTGTTGATTTTTTAACTTCAAAGTTTCCTGCAGTCATGTTAACCCTCCGAATACCATGGGGTCGTTAATGACCCCAGTCTCACGGAATTTCGACGAAAATATATTGAAAAACTGGAAGGAATTAATTGTGACTTTGTGACTTTTTTTTTAAACTATATACTGCCACTTTCATCTTCATTCCCGCTGAATACTTCAATATCACAATTGTAATCACGTAGTGTTTCTTAAAAAATGTGGCTGGGGTCCTTGCGAGACCCCCGTGGTATTCTGTATATCCTTTGTCTGAAAATGAAATCGTTGTGTAGTTTCGTAATATTGCATCACTCGAGTCAGTTCATGAAGTGTAAACACAGCTGCGGTTCCAAAAAGTCATTTTCCCCTTTTTACAAACAAGATGTTCCTAGAAATTGGGAGTATCGAGTTGTAGCTACGTCTACCTACTCATTATAAACTTTGCCCTCACTCACTGTTGTTCACTCATTGCCCTTTGTCCTACTCGTTGTTTAGTTATCTCTTTCCTTCCAGTTCAGTTTGATTCTAAGTTCAGTGTGTACGTGTTGTGAAATGGATCGTCTTGTGTCTTCAAGAACCAAACTTCTTGTGGAGAGGGCTAGAGTTGTAGCTAATGACCTTCTCGATGAGGTACAAGAAACTACAGAATGTTCTGCAGCTGAGGACGTTGTTGAAATAGCTGATGAAGCAGATGATGAAATTCAAGGCGATGAACTTGACGAAGAAATTGTGGGAGACTTTGGAGACATGTTTGTCTCAAAGGGTGATACTTTTTGGCTGAAGAACACTACACTTCATAATTGTCACTTTTTCCAAATAAATACTTTCTGAGCAAGTATTATTAATTTTAATCATTTTCTAAGATGATTTTCCTTTTCCTAAGTACCAACAGGTGTGAAGTGAAAGAGTTGAACCACCCGACACACAAAACGTCGTCAAGAACCAAAATTAAGAATGGGGTCTCACAAAGACCCCCGTGGTATTCTATGTTCCATCTGGACCGTGGTATTCGGAGGGTTAAACACATATGATAATAGTGTATGTTTATGGGAGTCTGGTTCCTACAATGATTATATTGTTATGATCTTAATTGAAAATTAATATTTCTTCATGCATTTCTATATTTTGTTTGCATGAATTCAAGGTTAAGTTTACAAGTTAAAGAAGTACTCTATTACAATGTTTTTATTTATTGATGATGATACTTGTATTAACTAACTCATTGATAATGTTTTGTGAATGTAAATGCATGATTTAACTCCTGGTGTTCATTGAGAGTCGTAAGCTAATTTTTTGTCTTTTTGCAATATATGCACACACACACTGCAGCAGGTTATCTTGTGCTGAATTTTTTAAGTGTCTGACAAGAAAGTAGCCTACTGTAATTTAACAGTTACAGAATCGGAATTCTGTTCGGTTCACATTAAAATTTAATGTTTGTCAAGTCATGTCCTTATAGCAAAGCCGTATCAATGTTCTATATATTTTTAGAATTGTTATTGACAGTCTGTTAATAATAACACCTTTTTATTGACAGTCAAATTTGTTTATTTATATACATTTTTTATATACTAACGTTTTGCCTATTCTGTAATGTGGCATTGAAACTAACTTCTATAAAAAAACCCATGGTTGTCAATAAAAATACAAGGCATATTTCAAAAGTAAGGGCTGATTGGTTATAAAACAAGAACTAATAAGAAAATGAAAAATGTATTAGTTGTTCAAAATACATAAAACTTACATTATTTTTCTACATAGTCACCATTTTGTTTCAAATACTTTTGATATCGTGAAGCAAGCTTATTCAAACCCTCTGCATAAACTTCCACCACCTAGGACTGAAGCCAGTTATGCACTGAGATTTTCAGCTCTTCAGTTTCCTCGAATTGTTGAGATGCAAGCCTGTGTTCTTGAGGTCACAAGATCAGGACTATAAGGCTGATGATCAAAAATCTCTCATTGGAATTTTTGAATTGTTTCGATTGTGCGGGCAGCCGAGTGCTGAGATACATTATCATGAAGGGGAACAATTCTTGACCTCAGCATTCCCCATTGTTGATTTTGAATGGCACAGTGCATTTATAAAGTGTTTCACAATAGACTTGTGATGTAGTCATTGTTCCAGCTTCCATGAAATCGACCAAAGGCACACCCTTTTGGTTCTAGAACACAGTTGCCATGATTTTCCTTTGAGACTGGATTTGGTTGAATTTTTCAGTTTGGGTGAACTGGAATGACAGCACTGCATGGACGAAATCCACATTTCATCACCAGTGATGATATGGGTAAAAAATCCACCCCCCTCTCAATGAAAGCGGTCCAAAAAGGCATGACTTTGTCTTTGTGAGCACTTGTCAACATTTTCAGCACCCATCATGCACCCAGTTTATGATAGCCTAGAGTGCCAGTCACAATTCTGAACAGTGTTGTCTTTGAATATTTTGGAAATTCTTTGCAAAAGTCATTAATCGTAGAGCAACTATTTTCTCTAATTTCGCGTTCACGTGCGTTCGCATTCAGTGAGATTGTTAGTTCGGACGCTAGGCCTGTCACTCCTCTCTTCATCATGAACATTTGAACTGCCTTCCCTAAACTCATGACACCATTGGTTCACTTTTCCTTCACTCATTGTGGTAGGTCCATATATTTCACACAATTGATGGTGAATTTCAGCAGCATTATATCCTCTTGCGCTTAGAAATCTAATCACTCATCAGACTTCACAACTGGCAGGATTGTTTATATAACCTGCTGTCATGCAAAGGCAAACAACAATGGACTGGCGACAATGTGGGGTAACATCCCCAATGAACCAGTTAAAGCTACATATGTGAACTAATCAGTGATACCAGTCACTCTTTGTAACCAATCGCTACTTACTTTTAAAATACGCCTAGTATGTTGTTATTAAAAAATTCTGACCACACAAATCTGTGAGTGAAAATTGATAACCTGTTACCAGGTTGTAAATCTTTTCACTACAGAATAATTTATTGCTAACTTAATGTATTATAGTACATTTATTGAGTAATTCATCTTTTAGAATTTTTATTACAGTACTCATACTTAATAAAAGTATAAACTGTCCAAAACATTGACTCTCAGTGACCATCTAAGACTGTTTGTAAACTACTGTATAATGAATAAATTGTCTCTGTGAAGCTAGTAAATTATTAAATGTGTTTTGTTGCTTGTAATAGAAATAAGAATCAAAACCCCAACCCTTTTGTCAATATCAGTGTGCTTTGATGTTGTGTTGAGTAATTGTATACTAACAAACAATTTTGGGGAAAGAGTGTACTGAGGAATGTTTTGGTGTGAATGTTAACTAACAACTGCTTAGCTTGTGTGCTTCTTGCAGAGGGAAGTTTTCACATTTGATGGTGGGACGGACATGGCTTTGCTTGGAATTGCATAGAATGAAATGTTGAACATGGAATGTTGTCACACAGGACATATGCCGGCAAGCTGGGGAAGGCACGTGGATTGAATTTGAACAGAAACAACCAAAAGTTGAAGTAACTAAACTCGATTCATCAAATCCATGGTGGGGAACTTACAAATCAGAGTTCGGTGCCATGTAAGTTTCATACATCTGTTTTACATGTTTTATATGTAGGAAGTGTGTCAGGAAGCAGGGGATGGAACTTGGGCTGATGTCAGGGTTAAAAATAAAGTCATACCAGCAGAAAAACTGGATAACACAAATCCTTGGTGGGGTGTTATGATATCTACATTTAATGACTTGTGAGTTTTACCATACTTTTATTTGCGCGCGCGCACACACACGCACGCACACACACACACACACATCCAAATAAAATAATTCTACAGAGTACTATTTGGTTAATGCATATGTTGTAATTACATTTTATTATTATCCTACATATTATCATAATGACAATTTGAAAATGAATATCATAAAGAAATTATTATATTCTCAGTTAGTTTGAATAAATGTGGGGGGCCCACACATTTAGTATGGGGGCTGAAATTTTACCATTAGAAGGGAAGTTAGATTTAAAAAATTTTAATTAAATTAAAATAACTTGAGTGCTCATCAAATGAGTTAGTTATTACAAAAATGGTTGAAAAATCATTTCATTTTAGCTGAAACATATGATGCATGGTCTTAGCAGTACTAATGCTATTTGTATTAGCAGCTGCAAGTATTATTAACTTTGTCTTAGCATACTTATGCTCCTTGGTTTGATGCTGAACAAAATGTGTAAAATGTTGAATTTTGTATTACATTACTGCGTTATTGTTGCTCTTACATACAGCGTATGAACTTCATTAGTTGGTAGATGTTATTATCTATGTATATCACTGAACTTTATTTCACATTTATATTATTGTGCATGTGTATGAATAGAAATTCATAAGTTCTATACATGATTGCAAAAAAAATTGTTTCTCAAGTTACTTGTGGAAAAATTTCTCTTGTACATTTGACTTATAAGCAGAATTAATAAATTGTATGTATAATATGAACAATTTTTTAATCTATTGTTCTGTTTACTTTTAAAGCTAGGTTTTTATAAAAACAAACATGTATGACATATAAAAGAATTTTTAAAGTATTAAAATTTATAATACAGCAGAAAATTCAATTTTCTGTAAAACACTAGGGTATATGCTCAAAGGCAGGTGAAGGAACTTGGATAGAATATAAACGAAAACAGCGTCCATTAGAAATAACTTCATTGGATAGTTCCAACCACTGGTGGGTTACCATGAAGACACAGTTTGAGCAGATGTAAGTTATCATTCATGATATAGCAATTTTTGGCCCATATGTACAAGACTTAGCAAACTGTAAACCTATAAAATACTGTATAAACTATTTTTTTTTTTCAAAAATTGGCATTAAAAATAGTCATGTGAATAAATACTGTTGTTTGCATTCTTGCAAACACTTTATATAAAACAGTTTGCATTAATTAATTAGTATGCAGAAAAGTAGTATAGAAAACTAGTTGAAAAACTGTTATTGATTTATAGTTTGTTTCATTGCAAAGTTTACAAATTAAATAGCATTGTAATTTGCATGAATTATACTTAAAATAATATTCATTGTACCAGTGAACAAAAGGCTTTTTCTTAACATGCTGAAGGAAACAATAAATTATTTGTCATCACTGCTTCTGGACATTTGGTTCAGAATGGACTGTCATTAATAGTTATCATCTGTATTTTTGTGCTCATAATGTTGTGATGTGATAAATGTATAAAGAGAGGAAATTCAGGTTGTTTTCATTTTGCATCACAATATTGATTGAATTCCTGTCTGGCACCTGGTGAAACACGTCTGATTAATAAGAGATCGAAAATGCACTTGGTAGTTTCAAACAAATTAATTTGATTAACAATCTGTAATAATGACAGTATACATATAAACAGTAATCTTCGGTGACAGTTGTACATACAATTAACACTTTCAACACCAGCTTTCCCTGCATCATTCTCTGGGGAACCACCATTTTTAGTAAAATTTCAAAAAATTGTAACAAATTATTTTTTAACAAAATAATACATTATATCAACTTTAAGATCCTTCCATGCAGATTTAACATATATTCTTGGATCACATGGACATCTTAAACATGGATTTAACTTTGATCACATGGAGATCTTAAATTAATTTGATCACAAGATGTACTTTATCGCACTCTTTTATCAACAAAAAAATGTTAATCTTCATTATTTAAACTTATGGCAATGATGTTTAAATTCTAGTAGCTAATTTAATTTCTTATAATTTCATGCCAGTTTGAACACAATTAAATATATGTTTTTTATATAAAGGGTTTTAAGATAAAAGTTGCTGAGTACACACAGCCCAACAATACATTCTTCTTCATGCCACCACCAACTTTAATTCCTTATCCTGTTTCCATTTCTTTCATCTGAACACACTTTACAGTATCGTGTATCATTTACTTTTTTTCAGTTGGGGAATGTCAGACAAAACTGTTTGGTTAACATTAGACTTTTGTTTCTATGTCATTCTGCATGTCACCTCTATCAACAGCCATTTTCAGAGCAACTATCTTCACACAATCAACCAGACATTTTATCTTCCCTGTAACCTCTTTATACACAATGTACATATTGACTAATGCCATGGATAAATATATAGAAAACAACTTCTACCATTTTATCATATTTCGTTGAAAAGGTTAGTAACTGTGAAGTTGATGATTTCTGTCCATTCCATTTTTGTACAGATTATAATCTAAAATCAAATCTGGTTTGACTATTTGCATGGGGCCTGCCTTTGATTTCACAGTTATAGTACTTCTCATTGCATTGTGCATTGTTGATAAAGTATAAACGTCCTCACTGACACCACTTCAGAGCTATAATATACTGTTTTCTTTAAAAAATTATTCTATTTTTCTTCAAAAACTTTTTAAATTGTCCCTAACTGGACATATGGCTTTATCTACAGTAAGGTTTATGTATAGTTTGAAGCATTCCTTATTCTTCTAAATAAAAAAATAAAAAAGATCTTGCCTTGGTTGTCCCTTTTGTAAGTGTTTAGAGTTATAATTTATGTGCAGCATAAATAATACAGATGTAAACTTTTGCCTAATCATTAATTTTTTGAAGTTTTACTAAAAACATATGGAAAAAACAGAACAGCTCCTGTAACTTTACAGTGTACCACTCCATAAACATTGAATTAGCTTTTAGTAATCCTTTCCTTTCTTTTCTAAAATTTTTCAGCAGTGTAACGATTTGTTTCAGTTTTTGTATTACAAATTTGGTCACTATCAGAAAGTAATGAAAAACAGAAAAAATTCAGAACAGTTTTCATCAACTTGCATTGGTATAGCAGATTTTCATTAAAACAAGGGGAGAGCTGACTGGATATCATTATCAGTCCTATCAGTATCAACATCACTGTCATAGTTTCCTCCCCTTTGCAGCATTGGTTCTTCTCGTGATGCATCTTCACACAAGAAAAACCAGTGTAACTACTAGATGTCAAAAAGTATACAAATAAAATATGTATGACAATACACATAATCCATTTAGGTTGTGTATATGGAATTATATTTCCGTTTTAAAAAGTCATATCTTAATCATCATTGGAAGATTCATCAGATTCATAAGTAGCATCCTTACCCATATCATCAGTTTCAGAATCTGATTGATTGGATTTTCATCATAAAGTGATTCATCGAGTGCAAATTACATATATGTGACATTTTGTTTATGTTAGAAACACCACGTGCCAACACAAGTAATAGGTGAACACTGATTACTTCTCTGGTCTCTGCAAGACATCTACTAACAAAATTTTTGAACTAAATTATAACAGCCGGCTATGTAATGAGTATATTCTCTGCATGCTACAGACTTTGCTTGGATGGCATACATGTAAATCTATGTAAACACATAAAACTGAATGCCTGTATGTCATACGGGCAGGGTCCACTGTAGCATTTAGTGCTGCCTGTGTTATGTATAGATATGGTGTTTACTAATACCCTAAATAAATAAAGTGGTATAAAAATGTTACTTGTAGGAGTTTAAAAATCACTTTTTGACTGTATCAGTAAATAACGAAAAGTCCTGTAATCTAATGTTAAAGTTGACATAATACTGGTTATATAATATCACATAACATCTAATGATTACTAACTAAACAAGCTAATCTGAAGTACAACACTTTTAAAATATTTAACTATATTTTCTTTGTTAGTGGAGAAGCATTGGTCCTTAAGTCTAGTAATATATGAAGAAATTCTTACTGTCCACATTTGAATATGGCACCTGTAGTGACTTCACACAATACTCAGTGAATTCACTATGGTTTCTCTTAGTACTAACCAGTACATCAAGCACATTGACATTGTAACCTTTCTGGACACCATCTTTTATAGTTGATTGTGCAGGTGTAATTAGCCTGAAAGTAGTGCCTGATTATTAATATACTGCAGAAGTTGAATTTTGACTGTTTAACAGCATCACAACTGTTTCACCACTATTTTTAACAGTGCTTTTATGTCAGACAGTTTACCTGTGTTTGTGATGAACGGTTGAGCAGTATAATGGCATCAGTTTATTCAGTGGAGAAAGCCTCCAGATTTTCAGATTGATCTCACCATACTTTATTTCAGTTTTGAGCATTTTAATGGCAGAATTTGTCTGTATGCCAGTTATTCCTGTGCTGACCACCTCAGAATTGTTGAGTACGTTGGAAACTGTAACCTGTAACTTGTAGTAGCACTGATATGATGACCTTTCTAAAGCTTCCTATGCCCTTCATTAGCACTAACCAACCACTTCTTTCCAATGTTGGCTAGTCGGAACATTGTTAAGTATGCTTCAGACTCTCAACAAACTCAAGTGCTCAAAAAATACTGTTTTTCCAATCATCCATCATTGCTAATAATTTAGAGAACTTTATTAGGGATATCTAGTTCAAGATTTATGTTAACAGCATGTTTCCATTCTGCAATACTCACAAATATAGATTAAAAGGTCAGTTTAAATAAAAATTAATTATAAGTAAAATGAAATGGCATTGCACAATAACATTTGTAAAATAATTTTGTGTGTGTGCTCACATAGGGGTAATTATTAAAAATAATATAGTGAAAACATTGACTGGTTTAAAACAAGTATATTTAATTCTTGGATTTCGTTGTCCATGACGTGTCCGTTACTTAACTAAATATCACTATAATATTGACGACTCGGAACACAAAGTTTTTTATAAGTAAAAACGTAAAGTTTTACCTTACAGCCTAAACCGGCTTTCACCTATAGAAGGCTTCATCAGAGGCTGTCGTTAGTAGCGCTGCTCGTCTTGTTGTTGGCGACGAGAAAGTGTTTCGAAAGATTGAAGCTGTGTGTGTGTGTGGTGAGATGTGTTCGAATAATGCGTGCGATTTGAATTGTGTCTGTTCGTTTAGGATGTCGTTTTTATTTGTTTTATTTGTTTTTATTTGTTAAAACTAGACACTCTAGAACAATTAGAAATATACAAACACACAAAAACAAATAAAAACGACATCCTAAACGAACAGACAATTCAAATCGCACGCATTATTCGAACACATCTCACCACACACACACACAGCTTCAATCTTTCGAAACACTTTCTCGTCACCAACAACAAGACGAGCAACGCTACTAACGACAGCCTCTGATGAAGCCTTCTATAGGTGAAAGCCGGTTTAGGCTGTAAGGTAAAACTTTACGTTTTTACTTATAAAAAACTTTGTGTTCCGAGTCGTCAATATTATAGTGATATTATGTATATTTAGGTTGGAAATCCCAACAAAATTATTTCTTTGTAATTTTTAAGATAATGATATCACTGTTTTGATGAACTACAAATAAATTCTCTTAATATAAATTTCGTATTTTTTGTTTAATTTGTGTAGAAAAATAAATATAAATTTATAGAAAGGTAAGTAATTCAAATTAATTAATAGAAAAATATACAAATAAAAAATAGATTTACAACTTTACATCTGTTGATAATTCCTTTATATGAAATTTAATAGTGTACTGTGAATAAAATACATTTTTTTATTTGTTAAAAACCATTAATATTACCATAAAACTAAATATCATACATGTTTATTACTTCATTTCATTTTTAGAAGTATACAGATATTTATATAGAAAACTGTTATTTATTCAGTATAAGATGATTTTATTCGCATGCTTTATATTAAACATGTTGTTAATTCATCCTCATCCTGTCAGTCAGTATAGTCATCTTCAGGGAAAATAAATACATCAATGCTGTCACATTAGGCCTATTGTGGTTATTCATTTCACTATGAAAATCAGACCTTAGACTTTGAGGCAAATACCCTCTTGCGTTCAGTTCTGAATCCATGTTCTGTCAATCCAGCAAGACAGTTATAAGTCTTTGTACCTTATCAATAAAAATATTTAGTCCTCTCATTTCTTCTGAAACTCCATGAATAGTTTTTACTGTGACTTTCATGAACCCAGTTCTTGTCTAAATAAAAATCA
Organism: Magicicada septendecula; assembly: GCA_034769895.1. Classification (NCBI taxonomy): domain Eukaryota; kingdom Metazoa; phylum Arthropoda; class Insecta; order Hemiptera; family Cicadidae; genus Magicicada; species Magicicada septendecula. Next base: position 1,035,823,798 of record CM068367.1, on the reverse strand, counting down.
GTTTTGCTTATCCTGGAAATATAATTTTTTCCATTTAGGTAAAAATTCACTCGAGCCATAACATTATGATGTTCCATTAAAAATTTCTTTCTGTCTTTAGTTTTATGGAATTAAATTCCAGGCCATGTATTTTATATGTATACTGAACTGAATTGAAAAATTTTACTTTTTGTCTTAAAATGTTAATAATTTTTTCCGCAGTAGGAAATTCTTTTCTGTTGTAGAATTTGAAAATTGTAAGTCTAATAATACTTTTGTCAAAAGAATAAAAGATTAATGTTTTTAGCTCAGGATTTATTTTACTTATTTATTCTTTTGTTTGAGTTGAGAACAACAGATCATTGATGTAAACTTTATCAAACTTCTTTTTTTAATTCTGGTTATCATTTACACCACATACTTCTGTACAAAGCTGCAGGAACTTTGCCCATCAAAAAATGGAGAATGTAATTAATTAATGGAGAGTGGTATCCACTGATTGGAGGTCATAGGTTCCCAAAAAATATGCACAGAAAGCGTACTAAAAAGTTTAAAAGAGATTAAAAATTATGTTTCTCTCATTATTGTGAAATAATGAGATATTGTATGTAGGGGGATAGAGTTTACCCCTAAATACATACAGACTCTCTCATTACTTCTATTGTTGAATTTTAATTACCTAACTAAAGACACAAACACAAACAAGTTACACAGTCCAAAAAGTTTACTGATTGTACATTGATCAGAACACAAAGAATATTATACAGTACGTATGACTGTAGCAAACTCTTGCAAAATACACATAATGCATTGTATTATGCATAATAAGGTATTAAAAGTGCTTTAAAATATTTTCACGTATTTTCAAAATGTAAATAAATATAAGTAGATAATCAGAAATAGGCAATTTACAAATAGGAAATGTAAATACTTAAAAAAAGCATAAAAAAAGCACAAGGCCTAACATTCTTGTGTGATAGTTTTTACATGCAATTTTGTTACATCTGTATGTGTGTATGTGGAAAATCAGATGTGTACTGTCTCTTTCCATTTTAAATTTTATTGAGCACTTATTGTTCAGTTTTGTTGAATTGTGAGTGTGGGAACAATGAGCACAGAAAGAAACATTTTTGTGAGTTGAGGTGTTGGATTAAGAAATTAACAAAAATGACATTATGTCACAGAAAGAAACAACAGGCCTATTAATACAATGGAATTTGAATGGCATAATTACATAGCAATACCAGTACAGTCCTACACCGCTTAACGCGAGTGATACGTTCCTCGGCGATTCGCGTAATTCGAAAATCGCGCTAAGCGGGATTCCTATTTTTTACCGACCAATACCTCGTTGTTTTAGTTTTTATTGCTTTTATATGATTTTCCTTGTCAAAATGTGTTATAAACATAATAAAATACATATGTACGTACAAAGGTTTTGATAAATAAATATTTGTTAAAAATATTTGTATTTGTTTATATACTCGCACGCAATCAGCCCATGCAATTACGTCATTCACTTAAAGTACAGTTCGCTACTGCGAGCTGCGACAGTTAGTTAAAACTCAGCCTTCAGCCGATCAGCACACTCTTCCATTTGCTAACCGCGGCGATGTGAAATTAATTATGTAACTTCGTTATACAATTTTCTTTCTTATATCGGTATTTATCTTGGCAATGTACGCCATACGTAATTGCATGGGCCATGCGCTTCATTATATAATTCTCCAATAAATGGCTAGTTTAACTCAGATTTATACAGTCCACTTCTTCATTTAAAAAACACATTTCCGACTCCTATACCAGCAGCACTTCGCATGACAAATACTAACTCTAGAAATATTCGAGAGTGTTGAGGATGCAACATTTGGTCTTCCGGGCCGGATCTTCATTTCATGGATGATTCATTCCACATACAATTTATTTCACGGATAATTCATTTCATGGATTCAGTTCAATTAGCCCTATCCTACCCTACCCTATCAGCATTTAACAACATAATTTAAATCAGCAGTTCTGTAATTATTAACCATAACTGGAGCACGCATTGCACGACTTTTGGGGACGTCATACTTCGCCGACCGGATCGTTCGAAGCATTATTTCAGCCTTTGAACACCATCACCATGTGGCATTCATCATTTGGGAAAATCCAAAGCAGCCAGCCTATGCAGAATTCGACCACTTCAGACATCACCTGACAGGCATCGACCGTGTCTACATCGTCAATTCATGGGTGCCGGATGGGACTGCCAAGGATTCGACACGCTCTGAGACCTTCTTGAACACGTCAATAAGTACCACATGCCAAGTGACTATAAATTCATGTTCATATGATCTTTCAATTTTGACATAATTTTGTATATCTTTCAAGGGCATTCAACTAAAAGAAGCAGTATTTAAAAAAAAATAATAACTTTTCTTATGTCAGTTTCATTTGACTATGAACTTGGAATTTTTTGCGAACTTAACAAGCTTATAAATTTTTCTGTGAATCAATCACATATTTAAATAACTTAACAAGCTTTTTTAATTGTAAATCATATTTTTAAATAGTGTTCATAGCAATAGGGATTATACTGCTATATTGTATATGCTGTCTATATCAGTCTTTATTACAACATAGAATTAGTCTGAGATGTGTTAATCAATGGTTACCGCGTTGTAGCGTGACTTCATAAATTAGATAACCTGCATGGTCTTGTTCATCTCTCTGCATTCACTCAGTTTTTTCGTATTATCGTTCAAATCTTCAGTGATACACAATCATGACTGATATGAAGGCGCTGATCAAAAAGCGTGGCACGATCAAGGCCTCTATATCGTGCATAAACACCTACGCGGATAATTTTGATCACGATGCGCATGACCACCATGCGCTAAAAATAAAGCTTCATCATCTGATGGAGCTATCCGCCAAATATGACGAGATTCAAACACAAATTGAGTCTGAGGACTCTGATTTTGCATCCATTAGTGATAGAGTTCAGACGGAAGATGATTTGTGTAACATACAATGCAAGTTGCAAAATTTATTAGATCATGCCGAAGAGATGAGCAAGAAAATACTAAATCAGTCCGAAGTCGTAACATTCAGTACGCCTCCTATTCAATTACAACCAATTAAACTACCCTGCTTCGCAGGTAATATAATTGACTGGCAACATTTTTACCATATGTTTGTGGAGTTGGTTCATGTCCGAACAGACCTGACCAGCATCCAAAAATTTCACTACTTGCACTCATCACTAAGGGATGAGGCGCTGAATGTTATAAAATCACTCCCAATCACGCACGAAAACTACACGGTGGCCATTGAGTTGTTAAGAGCGTGGTATGACAGTAGATTGATTGTTACGGCGTATTGTGTGACTAATGTCTTGGGCATGAAGCACATGCAGCAGGACTCTATGGTTAGCATTTCCAAATTTATAGATGATCTCACCGCTAACATAAATGCTCTGAACTCATTAAATTTACCAGTGAACACATTCGAAATTAGTTTTGTGCATTTTCTCGCCCAAAAACTTGACGATCGCACATCTAGATAATGGAAGGAAAGTTTAACTGACGAACAGCTTCCGAATTATAATAACTTTATTAAATTCTTAAATACTAGGCGCCAGCTGTTGCAAAATGTGAGCGAACCGACTGGTTCGTCTTACGGTAAATAAGTTAGCAATAAAACTTCTTATCGCAAACCGGCTAAACGCGCTGAGTTCACTGGGTCACTAATACATACTCAAACAAGCAATAGACTTTGCCAGCTGTGTCGCGGCAATCATAAATTGTCCGAATGGCCACAGTTCGTGGCTTTACATCTGAGTCAACGGAAAGACGTTTTAATAAATCACAAGCTCTGCCTAAATTGCACACGCTCGGGCCATGAAACCTCGCGTTGCCCTTCCAAATTTTCGTGCAGGGCATGCTCGAAAAGGCACCACACCATGATCCACGCTTCAATAAATAATTCTTCGAACAGGAACAATAATCAATGTTCCCTAAAACTACAAACCAACAAATCAATTTTATTGTCTACCGCCGTATGTACCACAACCGATTGTGCCGGTAACAAACACCCGGTAAGAATCCTGTTGGATTCAGGTTCACAAGCAAACTTTTGTACCATGGGCTTCGCACGCCGCATGGGCTTAAAATTAAACAAGTCTGAACTATCACGGGCATAAATAATTCTTTATGCCAAGCCAATTTCAGTACAAGGGTGCGCCTAAATTCACGCTACAGGGATTTCAGTTTAAATGTACACTGCGCTGTTCTGCCCAGAATTACAAATAACCTCCCTACAGAATCTTTCAATATGGCATCATTAAACATTCCAAAAAACATATTTTTAGCTGACCCCGCAACTTAATTTTTCGTCACAGATCGACATATTACTCGGGGCACAGTATTTTTTGCAATTGATTGAGCCGACTAAATTTATTCGCAGTCTGCACTTTCCGATAATACAGGAAACAAAACTAGGTTTTATCCTCGCCGGAAATTTACCCTTTAACGTAGACATGACAAAACCGGTTTCTTCGTTTATGGCTCGTGACGACAATAATGCCATCTCGTCACAATTGAGGAACTTCTGGCAGTTGGAGGACGTTTCTTTCCGTACTCCCTCAGCTGAGGACTCGGAGTGTGAAAATCATTTCCTCACAAACACCTATCGTAACACTAGTGGTAGGTTTGTTGTGTCACTACCCCGTAGGACAGAGGATCTCGGTGATTCACTCCCCGGAGCAGTTCGCAGATTTCAGACACTCGAACTCAAATTCAGGCAAAACCAGTCTTTGTACAAAGACTACAGTGATTTTATGCAGAAATATTTAAGCCTGGTGTAACCCCTCTTTCAAATTTTTATGCTTTATAAAAATCTCTAAATTTTTTTTTTGAAAGAGGGGCCACTAGTTATTTAAAACTAGGCGGAAGGCCTAGAGAAGCAAAAATGCGCTGGGTCCAGTGAGACGGGACTTGCAATTAAAACTCGCTTTTACCCAATTATAACAGTCTTTATTATTTCCACATTCATTATAAAAAACTGCATATATATTGACTGCAAGCCAAATTCTTTTAATCTAATATAAATTTAGTATAATTTAAACTGACATTTTAAAAATTCTCAAATCCACTATTTGACATAATAACATTCAGATGTAATGTTCAGAATATACAACATGTAATGTATCATTCTTGAAAAATTTTGGCAACACCCCCCCCATCCACTCCCCCAAAATAGCATCACAATGTAATGTAATAAACTCGTTTTTTTGCAATCTTTAACATCTTTAAAATATACATATATAAAATATCACATAAGCTCAACATCATATAAATTATTCAACTACCCCCTCATAATTCAACATCTGGTATCACAGTGCAAAATCGCTTTAACGTCTCTTAAAGGTTATAATGATATGGTTGTATAATATTCCCCTTACATAACCCACAGACATAAAGAATACATAATTGACATACACATAAAAGTAATCTATATATACCAATACACATAGGAAAATATATATACACATCACACACACATGTTCACCTGGCAGACAGCCTATATATTTTCATCATACCCCAAACAGGAATGTGGAAAACCCCTGTATCAGTCAGCAAGACCCCCAGACTACAGTAATCAGTTCAAGTGCCCAGCAAGCCTTAAACAACTTCTCATTTAAGAAAAACAAAATCCATTAACTCGTAAGAGTATAACCGAGTTAAAACAAAACGAAATAATTACAAGGATTCGAAATGGCCAAATTCAAATTGGCAAGACAGCCAGAATAACTCTCAGGTTAAAATGCATAATAATAACCACCGAAAAATAACATAGAATCTGATGCGAATTTTATAGCTTTACATTTTTAAACTGACGTAGTGAGAAACTAATAGTGTAATTATATAAAATTAAAACTCAACAAATCATGCACTGACTATGGCAGTAAAAAAAAAACAATGATGAATTTACTTATTGAAGAATTATTAAAGAGCCAAACTAATTTTATAAAATGGTAAAATCTATGGGCTTAACCTTATAAAACATATATAAAGCATTCACAGAGAACTGACTTGACCTCAGCCACGGCCATGCGCCCGAACCAGATTCAACAAAAATTAACATGTCGGGTACCTGCAGACCACTGCACCAACAGGTGACGGCCTCAGGTTAAAGCACCACCAAACCCTTAAATTATAAAAAAAACAAATACACATATATATAAAAATCAATAAAATCCCCAACGTAAAAGGGGTACCACCAGCCGGTTAAGTACCCCAGCACACATGCATAAATGAACAGCACCCACATGAATCAATAACATTCAGATTCCACACGACCTTTACTGTTTAAAAGAGGTATAACATTAAAAATCGCCGGACACATGGCCCCGGCCGGGTTTACACTTATTCTGGGGGCGTAAGCATTCGGAAAGTAAAACTGATAAAGTTTGTAACCCTAATGTCCCGCTGGACTTGTGCACAATCGAAAATCTAACTGGAGCTATACCAAGAATAATGTCACATGGTATTAGCTGCAGAGGCCAAAACATTTTTAAGGCATAAATGTCACCTACGTGTAGTCCGGAACCGATCTCGTGGGTATTGTGGTGTGGCGTCCATTTCTTCCTACTGGCGGCCAAGACGGAGAGTAGATGTGTTTATGGCATTGGTGGCAGTTGTTCAGCCACACCTGGAGCAAATCAGATTCTCGTCTTAGTCAGGAACCCTAAACATTCATATTCGTAATTACTCTAGTGTTCCATAATTCACAATACCCATCTCCCCCCAGCATAAACTCACTCAGCACATCATGACCAGTTTTAACCTTTTTCAATTTAAGTATTCTTTGAAACTACCATGACACCCTCCCAAGACCTCAATACATCAAAATCTACCTTCTGCATAGAATTTAGTATAAAATAAATAGTTATTCACAAACCGTTCGTCAACTAATTGACCATCTTACTACAATTTCAATATAAGTTAAACTTGAACAGGTTCGTAAAGTACGCCCGTTCCAACAAAAATTACAAAATAATTTCCTTACGCCCCTTTTGATATAATTAGAATAATATACAGACCTATAAATTATAAAATACTATATTTCAGCCTGTGTTAACATTCAAAGACGTGAATAATCAGTGATTAACCTGTCCACCACGTGGTGACTTTAAACATATATCCACTCACATCCCCGTTAATTTTAAGTTAAATGTAATTCCTTTTATGATACAATAAGTAAAAATACATTCAATACACTTACCGGGGATCACATAACGTTTATTTATCCATCAGAATAGGCATTTTACAAAAATGAAGAATCTCAACATTGCCGGGGGTAGAAATCTGTAGACGCCAACTGCCGAACGTGAACTGAATTCAACTTGTTACGCACAGCCAACCACGCCGCCCCGCTCCCAGAGTGCGCACGGATCGGTACTGCGAACGTACCACCAACGTAGTACGCCCTGCTACACTAATTAATTAACAAATACAGTGATGAAGCCTTTCATATCGTTAACCATTAGAAAAACAGCTGGGTTTTTGCCAAAAACTCGGCACACTGGGTCATATGTCTCCACTCAATTCATATGATTTATCAATCAATAAGTCGAATATTTTTTACTTACCACACCATGCTGTCGTCAAGTCCACTAGCACAACCACCAAACTTCGCGTTGTTTTCGATGGCTCAGCCAAAACATCAAATGATTTATCGTTAAACGACACCCTCATGGTTGGTCCTACGATCCAGCAGGATCATTTCTCCATCATGGCCAGATTTAGAACGCACTCATCGCCGACATCGAGAAAATGTATCGCCAAATCTTGGTGTCCCCAAGGGATTCTAACTTGCAAAGAATTGTCTGGCGTGACGCCCCCCACAAGGAACTTAAACACTATGCTTTGAGAACAGTCACATATGGGACTGCAAGCGCTTCATTTTTGGCCACTAGATGTTTAAAACAAATCTCACAAGAAAATAGTACGGTACTCAACACCCCTCTGTCATTACAAACGATTTTTACGTCGACGATCTCATCACCGGATCTGATAGCTCACACGTCTTAGCTCGATTAAACTCTGACATTTCTGGTTTATTAAGCCGGTACGGCTTCACTCTGCATAAATGGTCTTCTAATGACCCGAATATCATATCTTCACATGCCAACTCATCCCTGGACTTCAACAAAGACCAAACCGTCCGCACTTTAGGTATTCAGTGGGACGTTCAGGCTGACAACTTCATATACAATTTCCAAAGAGATCTGAAAATCGATGTGTTTAATAAAAGAAGGGTATTATCCGTCATCGCTGGATTTTACGACCCATTAGGGCTCATTGGCCCTATTACATTTTGGTGTAAGCACTTTATGCAAACACTTTAAGATTCTATGGTCATCAGGTACCAATTGGGATGACTCGCTGTCTGACTCATTATCAATTCAATGGGCAGAGCTTTACGCTCAATTAATTTCCGACACTCATTTTAAGATCCCAAGAGCTATAAAGGATTCATGTAATTTTCCAATCATCTCATTTCAATTACACGGGTTTGCCAACGCGTCAGTAAAGGATTACGCATGCTGTATTTATGCGCGTACAGTATATTCCGACAACAGTATATCATCTCACTTATTGTGTTCCAAGTCTAGAGTCGCCCCTTTAAAGCAGATATCTTTACCTCGTCTTGAACTTTGCGCCTGTCTATTATTGGCTCAGTTGGTTTATAAGGTTGTCAACGCTCTGACCTACAATTTCAGCGAGTTGTATTTTTATTCTGACTCTACGATTGCCTTACACTGGATTCACCAGCAGTCGTCTAGGTGGAAGGTATTTGTGGCCAACCGCGTCGCGGAGATACAGCAGCTCACTGCAAGTGGCACCTGGTATCATGTCACTTCGCATGACAATCCCGCGGACATTCTATCCCATAGTTGTTTACCCCGTTCGTTGCACCGCCACCCGCAATGGTGGCATGGGCCATACTGGTTGTCAAAGGAGCCTTCAGCATGGCCCACCAGTCCTTTCGAATCCAACTCTTCCTGTACTCATCCAGATCTGGATAAAGAAAAACATAAACAAGGTCAGCTCGCTCTGGTTACTACTGCACCCACTCCTAATTACATTGAAAATTACTCCTCGCTTTCAAGACTTATTCGTGTGTTTGCTTACTGCCTGCGATTCATTCGGAACGCTAAGTCTCCCGTCGCTAACAGAAACACTTCTTTTTTAACTTCACAAGAGCTACACAGCACACTTTTGATTTTTATACGTCAATCCCAGCTATCACATTTCAACATCGAAATTAAAGAACTTCAGGCACAACGCCCTGTACCTAGGACTAGTAAACCTTTTTTGCTTAATCCCTTTATAGACAACACGGGGATATTACGCGTGGGCGGACGCCTTCAACAGTCTCAGCTCAACTATAATACTAAACACCAGATCATACTTCACCCACAGGCTCATCTCACTAGACTAATCATAGAAAACAAGCATATTCGACTACTCCATGCCGGAGTACAATTAACGCAGTGCTCTCTACGTCAAAGATATTGGATCATCAATGACAAATCTTACATACACTCCGTGATACACAAATGCATCACTTGTTTTCGATTTCACGCAGCTGGCTCAAGCCAGCTTTTAGGACAATTACCCTCTTCAGAGTCACTCCTAAGCCATTTTCACAATGTGTCGTCGACTATGCCGGTCCCATATTTCTACGTCAGGGCGGGCAGCGGTCCAAATCATTCACAAAGGCTTACATTTCACTCTTCATTTGCATGGCCACTAAGGCAATTCACCTTGAATTGGTATCAGATTTGACTGCAGACGCCTTTATAGCTGCTTTAAAACGCTTCATAGCTCGCAGGGGCATCCCTGCACAAATATTTTCCGATAACGGTACAAATTTCTGTCGTGCTGGCACTATATTACATGATTTGTACAAACTTTTTCAACACGACGAATTTCAACAATCCACTCAGGACTTTGCCAGTTCACAGGGAGTCAAGTGGTCTTTCGGACCTCTGTCAGCACCTCATTTCGGTGGTCTATGGGAGAGCGGAGTCAAAAGTGTTAAATTTCATTTACGGCGCGTTATCGGCAGTACGCTTCTCAACTTTAAGAGCATTACACTGTTTTGACTCAAATAGAGTCATGTCTGAATTCACGTCCCTTGTTCGCCATTTCAAATGATTCTGGGGATCCCGAGCCTTTGACCCCAGCACATTTATTAGTTGGTTCTCCACTTACTGCGCTCCCGGAACCCGACTATTCGGATGTAAAAATGGGTCGCTTGGGGAGATGGCAACTTCTGCAGAGATTCACCCACTCTATATGGAAGAGATGGTCAAGAGATTATCTGCATCAGTTGCAACAACTGAATAAATGGAGAAAACATTCAAAAAATTTGTCCCCAGGACAACTCGTCCTCATTTTAGAAGACAATACTCCACCCCTGCAGTGGAAACGTGGTATTGTCACCCAAATCTATGTAGGTCAGGATTCATTAGTACGCGTAGCGGATGTCCGCACCACAAACGGCATCCTGCATAGGCCTATCCACAAACTGTGTCCACTTCCCGTGGCATCAGACTAATTGTTTTTTCAGTGCTTCATGCCCGGGACATTTCCGGATTAGCACATGCTCTACGTACTACTAAGTACAATGTTAAATGTACTTATTTATACATTTGTATTCATATTTATACCAAATTAATGTACGCTATTTATATGTGCATTAGTAAACATTTTAAGTGTTTTTTCGTCAGTGTGGTGTCGGTTATTGTGTACTGTTTGGTGCAGTGTTATTATTATTATGAATTTTTTGGGGTATATTTCTATTGTGCTATAATTATCATGAATTTTTTGGGGTATATTTCATTGTGCTATTATTATCATGAATTTTTTGGTTATATTTCTATTGTGCTGTTATTATAATGAATTTTTTGGGTATATTTCTATTGGGCTATTATTATCATGACTTTTTTGTATATATTGCCATTGCATTATTATGTAATATTGCTTATTATGCACTGATTGTCATGCTATTATACTGAATTTGTTGGATTTCTATTAATTATTGTGTAATGCTACTTACTATGTGTTATTCATTGCCATGTATTGTTGTTATTGAATTTGGGTATATTGTCATTATTATTATTATGTGTCATCAGACATTCCAGCATTTGTATTTTATTATTATATATTATTCGATGAGTATTGATCAATATTGTATTTATATTTATTTATATTGTATTTAATATTGTATTTGTATTTATGGTATCTAATGGGCCATCTATCGATGCGCCAATATTCATTATACTATGTATTATCACACATTTCAGGTTTGTAACTTGTCAGTGTATACTTGCATGTTTTCAAGCAACTTTTCATACTGTAACCTATGTCAAAATCGCCCGATTTTGGGCGAGCAGTATGTTAAATCTTTGTATTTGTTTATATACTCGCGCGCAATCAGCCCACGCAATTATGTCATTCGCTTAAAGTACAGTTCGCTACTGCGAGCTGCGACAGTTAGTTAGTTAAAACTCAGCCTTCAGCCGATCAGTACTCTCTTCCATTTGCTAGCCGCGGCGATGTGAAATTAATTATGTAACTTCGTTATACAATTTTCTTTCTTATATCGGTATTTATCTTGGCAATGTACGCCATACGTAATTGCATGGGCCATGCGCTTCATTATATAATTCTTCAATAAATCTAGTTTAACTCAGATTTATACAGTCCACTTCTTCATTTAAAAAACACATTTCCGACTCCTATACCAGCAGCACTTCGCATGACAAATACTAACACTAGAAATATTCGAGAGCATTGAGCATGCAACAATATTCATAATACAAAATCTCAAAAAGGCATTTTAATTTAAAAGATATACATACATACATACAAACGAATATGTACAAAAATAATTTATACAGACATCTACCTAATTCATTTACAATTGATTACAAAGAAGATCCTTGAGAAGTTCCGGGTTGAGGTTCCTCATGTGGCTTCTCAGTCGCAGCCTTTTTGAAAAATATGTGTAGAGTTGGTTGTGATGCTTTCCGCTTCCTCTCATTTAATAGTTGTTGATAACAATCTATTCTATCATTGACACCTTTTTTTGACTTTTGCGATTCTCTCCCAGTCAACTTCATTTTGCTCTATGAGGTTTAATCCTGTTTGAATTAACATTAAACCTTCCTGCAAAATTTTAGTTGACAAAATTCGCAGTATTTCTTCAGGAACTTTCATTTCTTTTTCCGCTTCATCTTGAGATTGTAGATCCAGAAGTTATTCGTTTGTCAAAGGCTGCGTGTCGGATTCAATCAATTCCATAATGTCTTGTTTTTCTATGTATTCTTCACTTAGCCTCCCTGTGTTGGCTAGCTGTGTGATGTCATTCACTAAATTTGAAAAAACTTTATTTTCTTCATTTTTGGTCACTGTTGGCACAGTTTTTTCCAACAACCATTCATGCAATGTTGCGTAACTTCTTTCCATGAAAGATCAATATTTTCAATGGCTTTCATAATGTTAAACGATTTCCACCATTCTTTCATTGACTGCTTGTCTGCTGAATCTGTTTCATGAATTAATTGGCCGAATGTGCGGCGCAAGTAATACGCTTTAAAAGCAGCAATTGCTCCCTGATCCAGGCTACAATAATGAAGTTGTATTGTGAGGAAGAAACACAACATCAACAGGAAAATCAGTTTGGAGGCTTTCCAAGATAACAGAATGACCGGGCGTGTTATCCAGAACTAACAGGGCTTTATGTTCTAAGTCGTTCTCCTCACAATATTTTTTTACTTTGGGGATGAAATGGTTAAGATACCAATCATTAAACACAGCCATTGTCACCCAAGGCTTCTTGTTTGATGTCCATATGACGGGCAAATTTTCTTTTTTATAAAATTTCATCACACGTGGATTTTCTGGGTGGTACACCAAAAGAGGTTTTAATTTCAAATCTCCACTTGCATTACTCCCCAATAGAAATGTATGCTGATCCTTGGCCGCTTTGAAGCAGGGGGCCTGTTGCTCACTTTTAGAAATGAAAGTGCGTGAAGGTAACTTTTTCCAAAACAGCCCTGTCTCATCCACATTGAAAACAACGTTAGGGGGATAGCTTCGACTGTTCACCAAATCCTTAAATGTGGAAGAATATTTATCAGCTGCTTTCATGTCGGCACTTGCTGATTCACCTTGAAGTTGAAGGCTGTGAAGGTTTGAGCGACGTTGGAATCGATCAAACCAACCTTGACTTGCTTTAAATTCAATGGTCGAAAATTCTTCCTCCTTTTTTTAATGTCGTCAAACAGGGACTTAGCTTTAGTCATGATAACAACCTGGCTTAAAGGCATTCACCGCTGGTTCATGTCTTCAACCCAAACTGACAGTAGGTGTTCTATTTTTTCTATAATAGAGGATCTAGACCGATTCATTTTTGTAGCAGCAATAGATGTACCCGCGGACTGACTGAATAGCACAATTTTTTCTTTATTTTTTACAATTGTACGTACGGTTGACTCCGATATGTCAAACTCACGACCGACTTCTGTGGCACCAACACCCGACTCCATACGATTTAAAATTTTCATTTTAACTTCCAGAGTCAACGATTTATGTTTAACTGCTAATTTTGACATTTTATCAGCGCACATTGTTAATCCGTTCTAATTGAATGTTCGAACTAAACTGAAAGGAAAACGTACGTATTCCCAGTGTTTAGAAACAATAATGGGGGGAAGAGTGAATGGTTTTCCAGGAAATTGGCCGAGACTTAAGTTCAACAAGGGGCCCTAAAAAGGATGGATTAACCCGAACTACCATTCCAAGAATATACAGTAGTACGTATACAGTACAGTAATTTGGCTGAGACAAGATAAACAAGAAACATGAATACATTTCTGGCGGGAATGGAAGATGCATTTTGCAAACTAACGCCTACGTCACACACGTCTGCCTTTTCTACAAACATTGTGCACAGGTTAATCTGAGTTGTGGCATCGGGAACTCAGAAATGGTTAATAAACGTCAGCCACTGCTGTGTGTAGTGAAAATGTGTTGTGTCTATTCAGCATCACTACGGGTCTCCAGCACAGAGATACGATTTCTCATTCGTCAGAATCCCACCAACAAGAGTATTCAAGGTGAAATAACATTTATAATGTGTAATGGCACAGCCATGTATGTTTACAAAACGTACTACTATTTTGGCTGACACTTATATACAGATCTACGTCTGACCTAATGCAACCTCTTATTTATCTGTACAAATCAGCTGTCTGTTTTTACGTTTCCACCAAACGTGTTGGTAGGCTGACGTGTTCGTACTCCTTAAAAAATAATACAGTAATGTAATTATGTGTTTGTCATTTTCAAAATAAAATATGCAAACTTTAGTTGTTAAATTCAAAATTTACATATTCATTACATTTACGATGATACGTATGTATACAATATTATTGGTACTGTATATGTAATTGTTAATATGTGTAATAAATATTTTCTTAGAAAAAAAAACGCGTTATAGCAAATTCGCGTTATGTGGGGTCGCCCAAAGCGGGGTATGACTGTACTAGAAGTGACAACACTATGTGTGTCAACTTGTGATTGGATTAACAAACTTTAAAAAGTGATTAAAGAAAAATTGTGGGTGCGTGTACTTATGTACGCGCATTAGAAGTTATACTTCTTTGGCGTGATTGAAAAACTAAGGGTTAACATGCATGCTAAAAATTCATACGAGTAGAACGATAAGAGGAGTGAAGGGATGTGGTAAATACGATTATGGGTTATAGATACCGCATCCAGCTGGACCCGTGAAAAATATTTGGAACGGATTGCGGTTTGGAGTTAATAGATTGGAGATGACATGTAGCAAAAGTTCTTTTTGTTTATCATTATTATTATGCCATTTTTCATATGGTTGACGTTTGAGAAAAACTCTTGGCCTCTTAATTCCAGCTCGAAGTATACCGTATTGCAATAATCTTCGTCTGAGGAAATATTGCTATTTTGATAAAAAGAATCAAAATCAGAGTAATCATTATTTTCGAGATTAACCCTAATATCTTTATAACAATTTGCATATTTTTTAAATTCAGGCTCATCTTTTCGCATAGGTGATAATATAGTTGTAGATCAGCAAGGCATAAAAGTTGCTTCAAATCTACACTGCTGAGGTTTATTTGCCACAATTTTTTTATAGAGTATAAACGTGTGTTTGTGTATTTGTAATATGACTATTATACACTAAAAGATAAAAATTTAACTCAATTGAATTAATTTAAATTCAATATTATAATATTTTAGTAGAGAAAAAATTAGTTTTTTATCAAATAGCTCAAAATACTTACGAATAGTGTATTACAGTAATGGATTTACTTTTCGATAGACTTCCGAATAATTAAGTGTGATCTATAATTTAAAGTATAGAAATATATAGGCCTATTAGATTATTGGATTAAAGCAAACATAATGATAGAATACTTATCGAAACTTTTATTGATTTAATATAAAAAAAGACTTTTGAAATTAATACTTACAAAAAATTAACCTCAAATATTTTTAAACACTTAATAAAATTTGGTTACACAATTTTTGTCAATGAAAAATATTTCACAGCACAATGTATATAAAGTTATTTAATTAGAGTAGAAGCCCGATATAGCGCGGTCCGATATACCGCGGATTTGGATATAACGCGGTGAAGAGTATGTCGCCCGTTATTAGCGAAAATTCTTACTTGTAGAGAGTGAGTAAATTATGAATTGTTTATCGTGACTTCCGTAGCCACAACATTGGAATGCGTTGCGTTTATTGTAAACAAAGGCTTGTTGTTGGAAACGGCGTTGTAAGCAACAGCCAGAATTGCCAGTTCAAGTGTACCTGTAGACATAAACAATTGCCCGAGCTATTTACAGTCTATACTTTTCTAAGAATTCATGCCAAGGCAAGCAGCCAACTAAATCGCTTCTCTCCCTCATATTACAGTACAGTATAAGATCATACTCTGATATTATCTTATCAAAGTGTATAGTCTTTGTCATAAATTCGCATAGTGTAGAGTTTTGTGATGTCGCAGAAAAGAAAAGCATATTCTGTGAGTGATAAACTCAAAATAATTGATCGTGTGAAGAACGGAGAGTCAAAGGCAAGTTTATCACGATAAATATTTTTAAACACTTATTAAAATTTGGTTACACAATTTTTGTCAATGAAAAATATTTCACAGCACAATGTATATAAAGTTATTTAATTAGAGTAGAAGCCCAATATAGCGCGGTCCGATATACCGCGGATTTGGATATAACGCGGTGAAGAGTATGTCGCCCGTTATTAGCGAAAATTCTTACTTGTAGAGAGTGAGTAAATTATGAATTGTTTATCGTGACTTCCGTAGCCACAACATTGGAATGCGTTGCGTTTATTGTAAACAAAGGCTTGTTGTTGGAAATGGTGTTGTAAAAAACAGCCGGAATTGCCAGTTCAAGTGTACCTGTAGACATAAACAATTGCCCGAGCTATTTACAGTCTCTACTTTTCTAAGAATTCATGCCAAGGCAAGCAGCTAACTAAATCCCTTCTCTCCCTCATATTACAGTACAGTATAAGATCATACTCTGATATTATCTTATCAAAGTGTATAGTCTTTGTCATAAATTCGCATAGTGTAGAGTTTTGTGATGTCGCAGAAAAGAAAAGCATATTCTGTGAGTGATAAACTCAGAATAATTGATCGTGTGAAGAACGGAGAGTCAAAGGCAAATTTATCACGTGAGTCCAGAAGGAACAATTAGAGGGTGGATGAAGGAAGAAGATAAACTTAAAAGTTTTGTGAACACAGTTGAAAGTGAAGTGGGGTTGCAAAGAAAAAAGACTAAAGTAGGTAAGGATAGTGAACTAGATGAGTGTCTGTACAGGTGGTTTTTAATAAAACGAAGTGAAGGTGTGCCACTGTCAGGACCAGTTATTAGAGCTCAAGCTGTGAAATTCCATAGTGATTTACATGGCAACAGTGACTTTAATGCATCTGATGGGTGGTTATCGCGATGGAAATCTCGTCATGGTATAAACCAGATAAGCATTGAAGGGGAAGCACGATCATGTGACAGTGAAGCTGCAGCACTTTTTCCTCAGGCATTAAACAAAGTAATGATCGATAACGATTTAAATGACCATCAAGTGTATAACTGTGATGAAACTTCTCTGTATTTTTGAATGCTTCCTACCAGAACTCTGGATGTGAATAATTCAATAAATAAATCTGGATCAAAAATAAATAAGGATAGAGTTACCCTCCTGTTTGCCACAAATAAATCAGGCAGCCACAAAGTTAAACCTCTCTGTATAGGGAAAAGCCGAAATCCTAGATGCTTTCAACATGTTAACATGACGTCATTACCCATCACATATCGTAATACAAAAAATGCTTGGATGACAAGTGATATTTTCGGTAAATGGTTCCGTGAAGAATTTGTTCCATCTGTGAGAAGCCACCTGCGGTCACTCAACCTCGAAGAAAAAGCTGTACTGACCCTTGACCACTGTCCAGCACATCCACCTGCTGATATGCTACAGTCAAGAGATGGGAAAATCGGAGTCATGTTCTTGCCGAAAAACACTACAGCACTGATCCAGCCATTAGATCAAGGCATCATAAAAGCATTTAAAGCGCATTACCGCCGTGAACTTCTGAGTGCTATAGTGAAGTCTGATGAGGAAATGGAAATTTACCTTAAGTCAATAAACCTGAAAACAGTTGCGTATTCAATAGGTCTTGCATGGGAAAGTATTAGTACGGCTACGGTTCAGAATTGCTGGAAGAAATGTTCCTTTGAACAAAACATCGCCGATGGAAATTGCTCTGTTGCCGGATTCACTAATAGTGATGTACAGTCTGCGAGTAGTGCTCTGCATTGCAACTTCACTCTAGATGACTTGAATGACTGGGCAGAAGTTGACAACGGTGAGCCTGTTACAGAATGTGTAGGAGATAAAGACATCATCGATGCAGTCCGAAATGCAAATTGCGAAGAAAAAGAAGACGATGACGATGATGGAAATGAAAATGGGGTGGAAGTGAAAGAAGTTATTCCAAATGTTAGTGAAGTGATAATACACATAAACAAAGTAATTTCATGGATGGAGAGGCAGAGTGAATCTAATAATGTTCATCTGCTGCACCTCGCATTTATAAAACAATACGCGGAAAAGAAACACTGTGCATTATCCCGTCAAACAACAATTACGGACTTTTTTAAGACCAACAATTAGGCCTACAGTAGGTCGAGTGAGCAATGTATAAATAGTGTATTTTATATTCCATTGGATTAAAATAGATTAAAATACGTATTGGATTAAAATACAGTTTTCTTATTTTTTATTTCTACATTTGGTGACGTAATTTACGTACAGTATATAGTAGTGCATTATGCTGTAGCCTTTTTCCCGGTCCTCCCTCCCCATCATTTGTCACTGTACAGGTCACCTTCCGATATACCGCGGTTACGCCTATAACGCGGGGGAAAGTATGTCACCCAACAACCGCGCTATATTGAGCTTCTACTGTATATATCCGTTCACGATCAGCACCAGCAGGTCCATTGGGGCTGCGACCGAAATGTTTTTTAAACACTTATTAAAATTTGGTTACACAATTTTTGTCACTGAAGAATATTTCACAGCACAATGTATATAAAGTTATTAAAAAAGAAAAGTTAATTACTATAGTGAGTTAGAGTTATAAGTTAGTTGCCCAGTGGTTAGAGTTATAAGTTAGTTGCCCAGTGGTTTCTGCAGAAAGTTTCTGAATAGACTTCTAATGAACACAGAAATTGATGTAATTAAAAATTCAGTTTTGCTGACCACGTGATACATGTGTGTGTCCGTGTGTATGTAACGTTTCACAATTATTATTATTTATGAATACAAGCCTGTGTTTATATTTAATGCAACTGTATTGTGTAAACCACCAGCTAGGCAATAGAATTTTTGTATGATTCTTGCTCCATGTATAATTGTTGCACAGCAATTTTCTTTTTCTTTAACATATAAATGAGCAAGACGTTGATGGCATAAAATAACTAAATAAAATTGAAGAAATAAATCATCGGGTTATTCATTGTTACTTTTAAATTATATATCCATTCACGATCAGCACCAGCAGGTCCATCGGGGCCGCGACCGAAATGTTGTGGTTTTTTGGCCTCAGGCATTATCACGTTGTTCATGGCTAACTTCATCCTGTTAACTTTCCGTTTCCATTGCTTGGTGCGCGCGCATTTCCTTACATAAAAAAAAAATTCACTCTCAACGCGCCTATAGAAGTATAACTTCAATTGTCTAATTGTTTAAGACTTTCTGTTTTTAGATAAATAAAAATAAAATACCAAGCAGAAAATAAAATAATAGATAAATGCAATTAGAATTGTGTGTCAGTATGTCAATTCTAACTTCTTATAATAATTATAATATATGGTAATACAGGTTTTACTGTACAATTTGCTGTATAGAAACAAAATATACAGGTACTTAGCAATTAGTTGGATATATGAACTTGAAACAGCAGTCCAACAGCCAAGTCAAAGTCAGAATACAAGTCCACTGTACAAAGGAGTAGAGCTTTGAATGGGCGAATAAATCTATCAAAGCAAACCTGAAACTATCCTGGCTCTTGCATCTTCACTTGTAACATGTCATGTTGTCTGCTGTTCTGAAGCTGGCAGTTTATAAGGCAAAACTAGGTGTTTATAATTTAATGGTAAAACTAATACAGAACAGTACATGACACATCTAAAATTACGTCTGTTTCTTAGGCTTTCTTAGCCGGCATCATAATTATTTAAATTTTTATCCGGGCTGTTAGGCCATGGTCTTCCAAAATCTTCATGCTGATAGATGTTAACTGCGTGATCAGATGTTTCAGCCTTGCCTCTGGCGGCCATCTTCAGTGAAAGGACTTAAAAAAACTGACAAGATGTACGTCAGTCAACCACAGTACTGTGGCAGGGCTGAGTGGTTCAAAATGGGCCTTCTATGTATAAATTTCCTGCAAATCTCCATCAGCCAATCAGAAGCAAGCGCAGCCCTGTAGTTCGAGCAGCACGGGATGCCAACCCTATGTAAAGGCACGCCAACTCATTGCTACAACAGCATGCTTCTGATCTGAACGGACTCCATATACAAGCGAGGCAAATACGCACTCACCGAGGACAGGACCTTAGTTTGCTCGAAGAGAACATGATGGTCAGCATTAGCGAATGCATGTTCGACCACCACAGACTTCTCCGGTTGCCTCTATCCATTGGACAGCTATCGAGGTATCTGTCGGTATGTGTTGGCTTCCTGTAAACCTTATGGCCAAGGCTTCCATCAGTCCTTCTAAGGACCAAGAAGTCAAGGAAGGCTATCTGTTCGTCCACTTCTGTTTCCAAGGTGAACTGGATCCATGGGTGAACACTGTTGAGATGCGCTAGAAAACGTCCGAGCATCGCCTCGGCTTGGCTCCAGACAATAAAAGTCTTGTCCACGTATCGTTCACCATCCTGGACAGAAGTGGGGAGCATTGAAGATGTTGGTGGACTGGATGAAGAGGATCTGTGCTGTGAGCCTCGATATCTTGATGAAGAGCTGCGGCATCTCGAGCAAGCACTGCAGCCGAACGGGTATTCTGTCAGGGTGATGAGATGTGCAGTCTGGCCAAAAAGAGCTGCCAGGCGGGCGGAGTTGGTGCTCCAGGAGAATGTTGGCTTCATTGTCTTGCCCTACGTTTACAGGGTAATGGACTGTATTGGCAGGTTTCTGAGGCAGCGAGGCATGGGACCCTTATCTTCAAGCCAACCAGGAAGATCGAGCAGTTCCTGAGGCTGTTAAAGACACCAGGGATCCACCCTCGTCTTGCAGGGTATACGGTGTGCCTTGCTCGTACGGCGAGTTTTACATCACCACTATTTACCCGCATAGGTGAATACAGCCGCTGTTGTCATCTGAGGCAGCTGGAGAAGTCTGCGGTGGCCAAACACGCACTCACTAATGCTGACCATCGTGTTCTCGTGAGGAAACTAAGGTCCTGTCTTTATGAGTGCACACTTCCCTCACTTGCATATGGAGTCCGTTCAGGTCCAGAAGCATGCTGCCATCACAATGAATTGGCTTGGCTTTATACAGGGTTTGGCATCCCGTGCTTCTTGATCTATAGGGTTGCGCTTATTTCTGATTGGCTGATGGTGATTTGCAGCTGACTTCATGCAAACTCTTAACATTTATATACAGAAGGTCATATTTGGGACCACTCAGCCTTTGCCACAGTACTGTGGTTGACTGACATACATCTTGTCAGTTTTTTAAAGTCCTTTCACTGAAGATGGCCTTCAGAGGTGAGGCCCAAACATCTGATCACGTGAATAACATCTATCAGCATGAAGATTTTGGAAGACCTTGGCCTTATAGCCTGGATAATAATTTAAAATTAAGGTTACATAAATAACAAATCTGTAATATTTGGTTACACACACACATTGTACTGTTACTCACTAATATTAAAACCAAAAATGGGGCTCTTAGAAATTAAAATTTTGTTCTTTAAGTGTGATACATAGACTCTCTACATCAAGGCAGATAGTAGTGAGTGTTATTTTTTAAAGCCACTGAAGTAATATTAATACAAAAACCTTTCTAATTATTAAGACTCAAATAAAACAGTTTCTCATACAATCTAAAGATAAAATTATTTTCAAATCTACCTCAGTGTACTGGTAGTTCCAATTACAGTCAACAAACTATGAAGCGGTAATAACTAAGAAGGCTGATTTTTTCTATAAGAATGTTGCCATTTTTCAATAAATTTTAAATAATTTGTGGTTTTTCACTACATTGTCTTCAATAAATGTGTTACTTATAAAATTATTGTGTTCAAGTCACTCTGAAATATGTAGTGGTTGTGTGGTTGTTCTTGTGTTATTTCGTTTGAATTCAGTGTTTATTATAGTGTTGATGTTTTAAATTGGATTATTTTAGTATTTACCTGGTTTATTGTAATTTACTCTTCTTTAATAATTCTTACTTAATTTATAATAATTTACACTGTTTTTAATTTATATTGGTTAATTTTTAGGTTGTATTAATCAAATGTTAATTTCTTTTCAACTTTGAATATTATTTATTTTCTTTTATTTTCTCTTACATGCTTCTGTCTCTATCTACATACTCCTTGAATGTCTGTACTAGAATGGTATTGGGAGTGGGATTAGTAAAACTAATTGTTGAATACTACTTTTCTTATTCTTCATGCTTATAGCTTGTATACACTATAACGTGTAACGGGACATTTAGGCCTGCCTGGGGTAATTTTGGGAAACATGAAAATATAAATAATAATTATGGGGAAAATAAACATAAATATGATTTATAATTACAAAGTACAAATCATAATTGTAAAGTTTTAAAACGACGCAACAGGCATTGAGTGGATTTGTGTCAAGGTCAGCTCCAGACGTTAGCAGAACAGTTATTTTTAGATACGTGACAAGCAAATTATGTAACTCAGAATCATACGATGTTACGTCAGTCAAATACGTCACACTGGAATGTGAGGTGTGTTCAGCCCAACCTCACAAATTGGCGTAGTGATACTAAAAAAAACAATAAGATTGGTCATGTGACCTCCCCTACCACTTCAGAAAATAACGCAGTTCAGCTGTTCCCAGTAAAAATCTACTCTTAGTGCCGACCGGTCACAAATAAAAGTTCAAGAACGAAATCGCGGACGTCCACACGTACAAATGTAAAATGTGAAGTACCAAGTTAAAACCGTAATCAGAGTGAACTAACAGTTAAATTGTTTTTTCAAAAAACATGTAAATTCGGTGAAGTTAAATAATGATCTACGTGGTGCGCATGGAACAATGCAGTGTCTTCAAAACTAATCATCAAGCTAAGTAACAAATGGGGTAGAGTAAAATTTTTAACAAGGGCTAAACCAAAATTACAATGTTATTATTATCTTTTAAAGAAATGAGATCTCTAAGGGTATGGGGTAACTGTGTGTGTGCGTGTGAGTGAAAAGTATGTTAACAAAGAAGGCTGGTTTGTGGTAGGTAAATTTAAGTTTGTGTTTAATTTTTTTGTTATTTAGAATTTATATACAATTTTTATTTGTTCATGAGGTCTACAAAATCATATAACCAAGATATTGTTTAATGTTAAATTCATAACAGGTAAGGGAGGGGAAAAGAATATTTGTTTGTGATGAAAGAATAAGAATTGAAATAATTAACGAATAAAACATACATCATGGGAAACAAGTAGAGTTTTCTTTATTTCAAAATAGCCATATTGTTCTTTCAGCTCGTCCAACGAAACCCTGGATACGGTAAGTAAAAAAAAATTTTGAGTTGGTAGCAGACAAAATGGCGGCTACCAGAGTAAAAGTGTAGAGTTGTAAACAATATTCATTAATAAATTTATAAACATAAATAAAACATAACAAACGTAATTTGGCTCATTACATACTCTTTTATGCCTAATATATCAATTATCTAAACATCGTTTTATATAATTTACATTCTTTATGACACTTTACAATTATTCATTATTTTAAAAATATGTTACCTGGTTTTCTATAAGTCCTGTGATAACGTTATTATTCTGTGTTACTCTACTTTCTATTTCCTTATAAATATTTTCATGTTTAATAAATAGCAATTTACCTATTTTTAAGAATTTAAAACATACATAATTTATTTCATTACAGTCTCTTCATATAGTCATTCTTATTTTGTGAAAAACATTTACAAATTTATCATAACAGCTACTGAAAGGTTCAAGACATTTTACAAATTCAATATGCCCTCAAGTTTACTCCTCAGAACTTAAAATTTTTAACAGTAATTTAGAAATTTTAGTTTATTTGTCAATTCTTACATATTGTTGTAATGTATTGTCAGTACAGTATACATATATACTGATCCAATTGTGTTTTTTGCATGATTTAAACAATTATAGGAAATGAAATAATTATTATTGACCCGAGCATTATGATGTACATTAATGAACAACTAAAAAATCACGAGTTTTCAGAAAAAATATTGGAGTTTAAGAGTACTCAGTATTTATTTAGTTTATTACAAAATGTATAATCCTTCAAGTTAATTATATATGTTGAATACTAATTATATATTACACCTTAAATGATGTATAATTTATGAATTAGCTGATTTTCACTAAGATCAACTAAGTACATGTTTCTTACTGCAGAAAATGTATATTATTCTTCAGTTACTATTTACTGGAAGTGGAGATTAAGTAAGGTGTGAAAGTAAATAGGTTGCTATGTACTTCCTTTACAGTTGGCTTCCTAAAGTGTTTTTATTTCTGTGTACTTTTCCAGTAATACTGTTCTCTGACCAGTAATATAAATGTTTTATATTTAAACTCCAAATTTTCATATATATTTCTACCAAATATTTTCAACTATTTCTCATCATAAACACTTCTAAATTCATAAACATTTTATATAAAATTATGGTAGCTGATAAAGTACGGGTGAGTGTTTTATGTGCAAAAGTATAGTATTAACTTATGAATTGTTACTATATCATATTTAATAATATGTAATAAGGGTAAATAATTGTTAATTCTATAATTGTAATAAATAAATAATACCGTATTTTCTCGCATAATTAACGCCCCCGCATAATTTACGCATCCCATTTCTGGGGGGGGTTCAAAGTGGGAAAAAAGAAATATTTGCGTATTTGACGCACCCACTTTCTCGATGATTTCATCACGCAGTTCCTGGTGTGTTTCGAAATAAAGATGTCAAGTAGTAGCTTTCCCATTGCGCAACCTCGCATTTCAAACCCTCGTGCAACTTCCTGTTATTACTCACTGTGGTATTTCAGTCCGGTGAGTGAATCAGCGAAGACGTGATTAATGACGATCTATTCCAGTCTGGTAGAAACTCATTTTACGAGTGTTTCGGGTACACGGATGTTTTGTGATCTCAAAGTCGTTCATTAATCCACAATGAGCAAGTATTCGAGTAATACTGCGTCATATAAACTTGCGGTGATCGCTTACGCCGAAACACACGAGAATAGGGCAGCAGGCCGCAAATATTCTGTGTCCGAGTGTAACGTGCGGTACTGGTGAAAACAGAAAAATGCCCTTCAAGAGACCAACAAGTCTCGTAAACCATTTCGTGGTCCAAAAAGTGGCAAGTTTCCGCAAGTAGAGGAGTATCTTCTGAAATATGTGATTTCGTTACGCAATGATGGATATGCCGTTTCTTACGAAATGCTGTATTTTAAAGGACGAGAAATAGCTGCAGCACTTGGGATCAGTGTCTCGAATTTTAAGGTTAGCCGAGGCTGGGTGATTAAATTTACGAAGAGAAATGGACTCTCTCTTCGAAGAAGAACATCCTTATGTCAAAGAATGCCGAATGATTTCGACCAAAAAGTCATTGATTTTCATCGCTTCGTGATTAGGAAACGGAAAGCGAAGAAATATTTGCTTTCCCAGATAGGAAATGCAGATCAGATGCTCATCAGTTTCGATATGCCACAAAGTTGAACAATCGATACGAAAGGAACATCGAGTGTTATTGTGAGCACTACTGGAAGTGAAAAACAACGATGTACGGTAATGCTTGCTGTAACAGCTGATGGCAGAAAGCTTGCACCGTACGTTGTCCTGAAGCAAAAAACAATGCCGAAAGTAAAATTTCCACGTGGGATCTACGTTCGTGTCCAAGAAAAAGGGTGGATGGACACGTCACTTGTAGAAGACTGGATACGAACGGTTTGGGGAAATAGAGCGGGGTCTCTCCTTCGGTGCCCGGCTCTTCTCGTGTTGGACAGTTTTCGTGGCCATCTGACGGAAAACACTAAAAAATTATTGGAAACCATGAAAACCGATTTGGCTGTGATTCTTGGTGGACTGACATCAGTACTTCAGCCCTTGGACGTTTCGATAAATAAACCATTCAAGGACAATGTGTGAAAACTCTTATCAGTGCTGGATGGCGGAAAATGTGCACGAACTTACTCCAACAGGCAAAATTCGGAAATCATCTGTGGAACTCCTTTGTGAGTGGATATTGCATGCTTGGGACATGATTTCTTCGAAGGTGATTGAAAGAGCTTCAAAAAGACGGAAATCTTGAATGCGTTAGACGGGACTGAAGATGACTTCTTATGGAGAGATGTGAGCAGTGATAGCAGCACCAATTCTTCCTGCAGTTCCAGTGGCGACAACCAACTCTGTAGCCTATAAAAGGTAAGATTATTTTTCTTCCTTTTTAGCAGGTATGTCATTATTACTTACGTCATTAGTACTTTTGTTAATTCATATTTATTTTGCTTCAGGTCGTACTATCAGCTCGTGACGGGAAGAATATTTTCCGGTGTCCGTACTTGAAACTGTGTGTCCAACTTGCCTAATGTACTCTATTTGATTGTTCAGAAGAAAACTCAACCGTAATTTTACACCAAATGACGACAACTTCAATGAGTTGAACTGATTTTGTGTATAATATATTTAATGTATCTTTTAAATGTCAATAAATTTCAAATGAAATTTGGGTATATCTGAAATCCTTGAATAATTTATGCACCCGAAATTTTTGCCGGTATTTTTCGTCAAAAAAGTGCGTTAATTATGCGAGAAAATACGGTATTCTATAATATGCATTTTAGTGTTACAGTACAGTATAAAC
This sequence comes from Magicicada septendecula, assembly GCA_034769895.1. Classification (NCBI taxonomy): domain Eukaryota; kingdom Metazoa; phylum Arthropoda; class Insecta; order Hemiptera; family Cicadidae; genus Magicicada; species Magicicada septendecula. The sequence goes on along the minus strand of CM068367.1, from coordinate 1,035,797,068 downwards.
TTTACAAAATTACATGGGTGTAAAGTAAATTTTCAATTGTATTATAATAAATTTAATGAATTACAGTTAACCTGTTTGTAAACCCAAGTGCTTTGACATATTACTTCCATATTCCATTAATTTTTACAAACATTTATTTTTATTGTGTTTGTAATACACAGTCTGGCTAAAAGTGATACGTGTGGGGGCTGAAAGAATTTGTCGAGTGAGCAATGAGGGTGCAATAAAAGTAAACCCAAGCAAGGTATTTTACAATCTCCTCTGTACCTGTCACATCTGCTTCAAAGTAATCTTTTTAAACAAAAACATTTCTTGTAACAAACCATCAAATATTAATAATTCACAATTCACGCTCAGTATGCATGCACGTCATTCACACACACACACACACACACACACACACACCAATGAACTTTTGATTTTCTCATGTAGGCTTACATACTAATTCAGATTTCTATTTTTTATTTTTTTTTTATTTTTGTACATAAAATCATACTAAACAAAATAATTATTCTGCAAAATAATTAATAGGCATAGTTTTAAGAAATTTAACATAATTAGTAAAATAAATATAGACAGGTGAGTGTATGCAGAAATTTGAACTTCTAAATCAGTGTAGACTGGTAAAATCTGTATCATTTTAATAGATAAATACTTCTTAGTTAAAAATAAATTATTAAGTATAATTAGCGTAGCATTAGATAGAATAGTTTGTGTAGTTTGTAAACTACAATGTGTGTGTGCACATGTGTGATCTGAACGGAGACTATATTCAGAATTTTCAGCTCAGTCTATAAAGAACTAGATCTTCTGTTCCAAAAATGATTAGTGTGGGGCAGTAATTGCAGGTACAGAATATGTTTTAAAACTGTTCCATAAGAAATTTTTAAGGATCAGTTTTAAAGCAGGGCTATTGTTCGTTCAAACAACCCTTTCTCCCCCCCCCCACACATATCATTTGTAGTGCACAGTCTTTTTTTATGTGTTTATTACAGTTTTATTAATTACACTCTCCATCAGCTTGTTTCTTTGTGTTATTAACTTATTGCCATCAAGGTCAGTAAAGGTCTTGTCACTTGGCATATCACTTCAATCATTTTTCCTGTTACCAGATTTGTTTTAATTGCTAACAGATACACAAGAACACAAACTTGTTATAACAGACAGCGAAACAACTGTTTATAATGTTGTTAAACACTATTTTCATTAAAAACATAAATTCTTGTGTTAATAAGTAGTTCAAATTTATTAGCCAATTGAGGTTTCACTGTCATGAAGTTGTTATTGACACTGAACTTTTATCCTGTAATACCTGCATGGGAAAAATAGTTTTAAATTGTTACACAGTGATATTTTTGATGATTTTTTTCACCTGCTTCTAACTTCTATACAATTGAATTTTTCAGCCTCAGTTGAGAGAGCCTTTCATTTCAGTATGGCATTGTGTACGGGATTAAGTCATGCATTTGCTACTGAGACATAACCAAGCAAAGCAGTATGTGGAAAACAATTATTGTGAATGATTAAATATAAAATAACAAGAATATCTTGTCACAGTACAAATGGTGCCAATCGTACACACTATCGTTTTTGTAGTCCTCAAAAGGACCGTTTGTCAAGGACGCTACATCATTTGCGTACGCCGCTCGAGCCGCGCTGTGATGTTCGGCGGCTGCGTCCACTGTTCCGGGCGTACTGCGGTCCTCTTCTTTCGGCAGCGGTATATAGAGTCTGCTGGTGTCCCAGTCGATTTCCACCACTGGCTCTCCTGTGCTCTCCATTCTTCCTTCTTCCTTTTCTTCTGGCTGGCTTCACGATGTCCAATGGAGTAGTGCCAAAATTTTCTAGCGGCGACTTTTTATGCCCTGACAGGTCGTGTGCCATGAACCTATCAGAGCGCCGCTGATCCCTGACTGGCTAGCCTCGAGCACGTTAGATGGTCACGTCTCGGCTGCTGATCCCTAATTGGCTCGCCTCATCTTCACGTGTCACGTCTCGGCTGGCGCCGAGAGCAGATCTTCGCTTCGCTGCGTCACAACTCCCCCGGGTCTTGAATCCTCTCTGGTGGCCAGCCCGCTGTTCTTCTCCGGCGGGTTTGAGCCGTTGGCGGTGAACCTTGTATGGGCGTCCGTCCTTCTCCACTGTGTAAATCTGCTCGCCGAGGGTTACAGCAACGCTGAAGGGACCGTCCCAGGCTGGCTCCCATCCAGGGTATCTCCGTCCCTTGGCTGGTCCGGCGTGGCTCTTGACATACACCAGCTGCCCTACACCCAGTGTAGGGTCCTGTGTCCTCCATTCCGGATACCGCCGCTGCTGATACTGCGTCTGGTGTGACCTGGCCGCCTCTTCTCTTTCCTCAATTGGCCGGACGTCCTGTTCCGCGTGTGGTCGGCTCCAGTCGCCGGGTCGGCGTAGGTCTCTGCCCAGCAGAAGCTCGCTCGGTGTCACTCCAGTGGTGGCGTTTGCACGATTCCGCAGCGAGAACAGAACCGCCGGCAAACGCTTGTCCCAGTCGCCATGGTCCTTGCAGTCATGGAGCTGGATCCACAGCGCCTTCTTGATCTTGCCGTTGCGCCGCTTGGTCAGGTTCGCCCTGGGATGGTAGTTGGCTGTAGTCCACGGTCGTATGTGCAGCTTGTCCCACATGTGCTTCCACTTGTGGCCCGTGAGCAGCTTCCAGTTGTCGGTGAGCAACGCGTCTGGGTATCCCCAACGAGGGAACACTTCTTCCTCCAGGTAGCGGATAATGGTGTCGGCGTCCACCTTTGCTTCCACCCATCTCGACATCATATCCGTGACCACTACGATGTACCGGTTGCCAGCTCGAGTCAGCGGATATGGTCCCATGACGTCCAGGGCGACAGTATTCCAACATCTCCTGGGTCGGAGAGATCGCTGTTGGTCCTGTTCGGGATTTGCGCCGCGCTTGTGTAGGGCGCACATTCTGCAACTCTGGATGTCAATGGTTAGGCCGGTCCAGACGAAGTCCTCGCCGATGGCCCGAAACGTTTCTTCGGCCCCCAGATGACCAGCTTCAGGGGAGTCGTGGAAGTGCCTGATGACCTCCATGCGGACACTCGGCGGCACGTACAATTCTGGTTCCTGGTTGCGTCTGTCCTTCCAAACCAGGCCCTTGTCTACCCGGTATCCTCTCGCTATAGCCGCCGCAGGGTTGTTTCTCAATGCTTGGCACTCCTGGTCGCCTTCTTGCGCCTCCTGCACTGCCTGATGGATGCCGACAGCCGTGATTCTTTGTAGTCGCGGTGCAGCTGCCGCAACACTGCGGAGTGGCCTCTCTTCAGGCTGCATCCATGGTTCTTCTTGGACGCCGGCGGTATCTTCAAGCCCAGGTTCCCTCGAGAGGAAGTCCAGCAACTCGTTCTCCTTAGAACGAGTTGAATTTGAAACTCTGTATCAGTAGAGCCCAGCGAGCGTACTTCGTCTTCTGCCCCGTCGTTTGCTTCAGCCAGGTTAGCGCCTTGTTGTCGGTCCTTAGGGTGAAATGGCGATCCTCCAAGTATGGCCGGTATTTCTTGATGGCCCAGACGACTGCCAAGCACTCCAGTTCGTTGGCGTGGTAGTTCTTCTCCGCTTCGTGGAGCTTGGCACTGGCGTACGAGATGATACGCCTCTCTCCGGCTTCAGTGCATTGATAAAGCACTGCTCCAAGTCCCTTTTGGCTGGCATCGGTCTGCAGAAACATCGGCAAGTCGATCCGGTCGTGAGAGTTTTAATGGCTGCCGGAAAGCGGCCTTAACCTCTTCGAAGGCTCGCTGCGTTGTGTCGTCCCAATGCCACTTTCTTGTCCGCAGCAGGTCCGTTAACGGTTCCAAAATCATGGCGAAGCAGGGGATGTAATCTCGCAGCCAGTTGCAGGTTCCCAGGAAGCGTTGTAGCTCTTTCTTGTTGCTGGGGGGCGGCTGGTCTTCGATCGCTCTGAGATGTTGCTGCTGCGGGAGGTTGCTGTCCGGAGTAATCTTGTGGCCCAGAAAGGCGACTTCTTCCCGGCCGAAGTGACACTTGTTGAGCGAGCAGGTCAGCTGGTGCATCTGCAGCCTTTCCAAGACTTGATCCAGGTGTCGAAGGTGTGTTTCCCAGTCGGGGGAGTAGACAATGATGTCGTCCAGATAGACGAGACAGCACTCCCGTAATAGTCCCGTGAGAACATCCTGCATCAGCTGTTGGAAGGTGCTAGGCGCGTTCTTCAGCCCAAAGCACATCACCCAGAACTGGTAGCGACCTCCATCGGGCACCGAGAATGCTGTGTACGTCTTTGCTTCTTCCTCCAGCGGGATTTGCCAGTAGCCACTCTTCAGATCTAGGGTCGAGAAGACTTTGGCCCCGCTGAGGTCCTTGATTGTTTCGTACATCAGCAGCAGTGGTGAGTCCACATCCTCAGTCTGATTGTTCAGCCTCCGGAAGTCCACACAGAACTGGGGTGTGCTGTCCTTCTTCACAATCACCACCGGAGAGCTGTATGGTGAGGTGGCCGGTTTCAATGATACGCTGCCTCAGCATCTCTTCTACCTGTTCCCAGATAGTGCGTTTTTTCTCATCGGAGTACGGGTACATTGGGAGCTGGAATGGCTGGCTACCTTCTTTCAGCCGGATCTCGTGCTTGGCTGCAGATGTGGTGCGGAGCGGGCCACGGGAGAACAAACTGCGATGACGGTGTAACATTTCCAGAAGCCGTTTATGGTGTTGGCCACCTGCTGACGTTTGAAGGCTAGCTTCCTCAATGTCCTCTTCCTCGGGCTTCACGCGGTTATTCCAGAAGACCGTCTGTCGGTTCTCGCTGCCAATGTGAAGGCAGCCCCGTCGGTAGTCCACAACTGCTTGGTTTGCTGTGAGCCAGTGACGGCCCAGCAAAACTTCTTCTTGCAGTCCGGGCACTTCTAGCAGACTGGTGGTGGTTTTGAGACTTCCAATTACAATGTCTGCGATGACGGCGGCCGTTGATTGACATTGCTGACCGTGTAGCACTAGCTGGACATCTCGGGGCTCCGTCTTCCTTCCTCCAGGCAGCAGACCAGCCGGAACGAAGTCGTAGTTTGCGGCGGAGACCAAGGCTGCGGTCAGTTTTCGGCCAGCGATCTCTATTGGAATGCGCGGTATGTCCGTACCTAGTTGGTTCACGCGCCCCAGTGGGCTATTTACCGGGGCGCTTGGTCATTTCCCTGCCGGTTCTTCACAGGGCAGTCCTGACGGAAGTGTCTTCCCAGGCAGAAGCGGCACTTGGGCGTTAGGCTGTTCATTCTTTGTTCCTCTTTCGTGCTTGAGGCCGATCGACACTGCATCGACCCCCCTACTCGATCCAGGGAGTTTTCAGCAGAGCCATCCCGACCTCGCGCACGACTATCTTGATCCAAGTCCGCCTCGATGTTCATTGCCCGTTGTAAAAGTTCCTCCAAAGTTATAGGCAGCGGGAACCTCAGCGCCAGTCAAAGGCGTGGCTGCAGCTGTTGTGTAAGCATGGCTATGCTCGTCCTCTCGTCACCTCTGGGATACAGACAGCGAAACAGCTTGATTTTTCTCAGGATGAAGATTTCCGCCGATTCCTGCCGCTGCGTTTGCCCGTACAGCTCGGCCAGCAGCTCTGCGTCACGTTGCGTCCCACAGAAGTGCTGCCGGAAACGGTCGCAGAACTCGGGCCAATTTATCTGCAATCCCGTGTATCTCTCTGCCCACGTGGCAGCTTCTCCTCGGAGCTGCCGCACTGCATAATCCGCCCACTGTTCCGGTGGGACTCTGTAGTCCCGCAGCTGTCGCTCTAGCTGTCGAAGATATCGTTCTGGATCCTCGTACTTGAGGCCATGGTATGCCAGCGGTGATCACCGGTGGCAACGTGCACCTCAGAGCTGCGGCGAATTGTGCAAAGCCTTGCTCTACCTCGAACCCGGTGTCCCGCAGGGTGTAGCTGTTGGGCGCCATGTTGTTTTGTGTGCCGGCTGGTAGCTCTCTGGCGTGGCTGGATCTTGCATCCGCAAGATGATCGGTGCCCCACGTTGGGCACCACTTGTCACAGGACAAATGGCGCCAATCATACAAACTATCATTTTTGTAGTCCTTAAAAGGACCGTTTCTCGAGGACGCTACATCATTTGCGTACGCCGCCCGAGCCGCGCTTTCGTCAGTGGCTCTCCTGTGCTCTCCATTCTTCCTTCTTCCTTTTCTTCCGGCTGGCTTCACGACGTCCAATGGAGTAGCACCAAAATTTTCTAGCGGCGCTCTTTTTATGCCCTGACAGGTCGTGTGCCATGAACCTATCAGAGCGCCGCTGATCCCTGACTGGCTAGCCTCGAGCACGTTAGATGGTCACGTCTTGGCTGCTGATCCCTGATTGACTCGCCTCATCTTCTCGTGTCACGTCCTGTTCCTTGATTTTATAGGTGGCCCCATTGGTAAAACAGGATCTCAGATAGTGTGAATGTGTTTACACAGTATTTGAATATAAAATCAAACATTCAAGAATGGTATTGTTATTAGACACAGTCCATAAAAGACTTATTTGTAAATATATATGGAAAATTGTGGTACAGAATTAGTAGACACGACATGAAGTCAGCCTCAGCAGCTTCAGTGACAAAAACAAATTAAGTCTGCGTGGTCTCTGTGTTGCCACTCCGCTATAGATAACACATTTTGATTCTAAAGCAGTTTTGTTGCCTAAGCACCATTATGTGTCTGTCCTGTGTATATTTAATCAACACAGGGAAGTATAACAAAATTATAACTATAAGGGTGGAGTTTATTACTCACATGATGAGAAGCTACTAATAATTGCAAATATCAATAGATACATAAATAACTTTATTTGCCCCAGTTCCAAAATGCTTACCTTTACGGGTCCAGGATTCTTCACGTGAACGTGTAGCCTGCAAGTGTGATTTTAGGTTCGTATTATTTAATAAATTGTACTCTCATTGACTGTGTTAACCATCTCAGTTTTATTTAACATTTTTTTGTATTCTCTTTTTAATTTTCTCACTTTCTATTTTCCCTTTCAGGAACAATTACTAATTCTTTTTTTTTTAAACAAAACAAAATTTACTATATTTACGTATTATAATTAAATTAGATATCTTTTAGAAGACAACCCAGTACCCGCTCACTCTCTCCCTTTCACACATTTTGCCCCTTAAAACAAGAGATTTCTTTACTCATTATAGCTTTTAGTTTCAGGTGTTTTAATTGAAATGATATGTTTACTTCCCTGTGGTCGCCTCAGGCACGTGTTGAAATCAGTCCGGTTTTTGTTCACTTGGTTGTTCCGAAATATGTTTTCACTGATTAAAATTTGCTCACTGTTCATTGTTTGATATTTCACGGTTATTTTAATACTGTTTTACATTTTTATTTGTAGTTGAATCACATTTGTAACAAATATATTAGATTTTGGCTCGCGAGCCTTGGTTACACTGAACCGCGCGTTTCTGCTAGATGACGCTAAGTGAAGTTTTGAGTTTCGACGCCGACTGATGCTTATTTACACAAATTTTCACATTTTCGGCCGGTCGGGCTACATTGTTGAATAGATATTAAGCGAACCGCGCACCAACGCAACTGCACGGTTTTGAGTTTAGAAGCCAACTGACGCTTACTGAGACGTTTTCAAGATGGCCAGAATCCCTCTTGAGCGTGGCAACTTGGCTCATGATTGGCTGGGTGAGCGTCATGTAGTATCTCATTACCTCGTCGGCGGCGGCAAGAAAAACTGTGCGTGCTCTTCACGATGTCAAAACCGGCACCCGCGCGTGCGGACACATTCCGATGTTCCAGGATTCGTAGCATGTTGCCTGGCTTATGGTACAAACCAACAACTGGGTGTTTCAAAAGTGAACTTCGATTGTTAAAACTGAGGCTCTGTGTGGGTAACTTCACATTATTATAACTGATAAAAGAATAAAATAAATCCCTTACTTCTGTACCGTTACAATGACAATGATAAGATTTGCTTTGTATGCTGAAGCCGATGTTAGCACTCTTTGGCTGAGGCAACAATACTCATGTGTTAATGATGAAAAAGACAAGAAAAATAGCTTGAGTGGGCGACGAAGGAGATAGATCGTGAGGTCCTGCTGTATTCAGCTTTCCCGTATACTGCAACCGACCTGCTCATTGTGATCTTGGTCTGTCCTTTGTGAACTGAGTGTTGTTTATTTGTCATGTCACAAATGTAGTGCTCCCTTATCCCTTATCCCTGTAGGTGCTCTTCCCAGCTATGGTTTTTTTATACTTTATTATATTCTCTCTATCCAGCTACTTTTCTACTTCTTGATTTTCAGTCAACAGGATTTTTTGCACCAGTATTTCTCCTTAGTATTATTCTCATTGTTACTTCCTCAGTTTATCTTCATTCATCACCTTCACCATCAGGTACATGACTTTGGCACATGTATGTTATTAGATATGATTTTACTGTTATCTGTTCTTTAATTTTTGTTCGTGATATTTCTGTAAAGATACTTCTGTACTGCTGTACTGATGTTTTTGATATTTCTCTGGTATCCCCATTGTGTTCATTTCCTGCCCTGTATATGTTCTACAAGTTCCTTGAGTTCATTCATTTTCTTTGTTCACCAGTATGTCATTCAAAATTTCTAGAACACCTGTTCTCCTATTTTTTTCTGTTGTACATTTTTTTATATCTTGTTTTCAATGTATCATATATTCTGTCTTGGGTTGGCACCCATTGCATCACATTTCTTAAACATCTTCCTTCTACTCTTGCTAATAATCATCTGCATAGGCAACAGTTTGTGTGCTGTTCTTCATTATATACAGTATTTCCTTACTTCTGCTGCCACAATAACGGTGTTGTATAATATAGCATCCCCTTGTTTCATGCTCATTTCAGCAACATCTACAAAGGAATTCTCCCACTTCCTCACACTACCCAGCACATAACTGACATCATGAAGTTGTAAAAACTCCAGCTTATTTATACTGATTTATAGGAAATTATAGGATTCATACATGAATATAAAATATTGGCTTTAATGTTTTGTGTGTTAATTTCCATTTAGTTACTTTACAGGTATTTGACATGTTGTAGGGTGTGATACTTCATGAAGCATGCCTCTCAATGTTTGTTAGATGGTTTGGAGCAGGTCACTTAATTTTTACCGGGCTATATTAGATCACTGCAGTATTATTTTTAGTAATAATTTTTATATGTGTGTGTGATTATATGTCTATAATCTTGCACATCAATGTCACCATCTTTTCTGAAACTTCTATTCTTATTTCCTCCTCCTATATGATCCTCCATCTCATCCCTCTCCTATTAACACACTGTCAAACACCTATTTAAAATGAACAGTAGTATCTGCATTTCAATATCATTCTGTATTGTTTCTCAATTATGTCATAGTATTTACATCTGTTGTTAATTATCTCAGTCTCATTTTTTGCATTCCTAGGGTTTTTCTTGTAATTGAATTCAACATTTTACAAGAGCTGGTATACAACTTTATTTAAGAGTGTGATTTTAAACATGGAAATGTTTAAAGGATGTGTGAATAATCCCAGAAAAGTAATTGAACTGAAGTAAACGTTCCCTGAAGCATGAATACTGTCTACATCAGTGTCTTATTTTTGGTTTGAATTTATACGAGTGCATAATGATGCAGATTCCATGGTATTGTGTAAATGGCCATAATGTTTATAAATAAAAACGAATTTTTATAATTTTCCTTTGTCTTATTTTTATTTTTTTAATTATCACGTTCTTCTCAAGTCTATAAATTATTCACAATTGTGTACAGTACCTTATCTGACTGTGGAGTAGAGCTAGGGCTGGTCATAGGTATTATATAACTTAATATAGTATTGTAATAATTTATATGTAGTGCTGGGCTGTAAAACATTAACATTTTGTAATATTTTCAGGGATCTCAAACTGAAAGTGAATATTTTCCCTGGGGGAACAGATAGCAGATATATCAGAGAAGTAAGTTTTCAGAACAATACATTTTTGTCTTATTAAGTGTTATTACAAAGTTTTATCGTACTATATATACAAAATTAGGTAAGAGTAAGTAATTTGTTCAGTAAATCTGGATTTAGGTTACAACAGAAGTATATATTTGTGAAGGCGACCAAGACAAAAATATGGTATTTTAAAAACTGTATCTGAAGCATTTGTGTTTAAAGATCTGATAATAGATTCTTTTAAAACTATTATTATATTCAGACCATGTGAAGTAAGGCCTTTGTCAAAACCAACCAAACACAAATACTACTTTACTCTTGTCAGATTGTGATTTACTCTAAAATATTCTATTTGTTTGACACTGGTCAAATATTGCATAAAACTTTCTATGCAGGAAGTTAACTGTTGGATCACCTAGTTTACAATTTAATTAATCTGTTACAATCTGTGCTATTAAATTCCATGATATTCTGTTGACTTTACAATTGGTCCTTATAATTTAAGTTAGATAGGTTTCGTCTTTGGTGTGAAAATTTGCAGAGAATTTTATATTAAAACTATGTTTAAAAAGTTACATCACTTATTGATCTACAGTAGCACTGTATATTGTTTGTGGAATGCAAGATGTTTTGCCTCTCTCTGTCATAACATTGTTAAAACTTCAAGGAGAGTAAATATACAAACTTTTTTTTTGTTATTGGACAGGAAAAATTTACATGTAACAGTGTTAACAGTGTTTTCTAAGAGTGGCATAAATAAGTAATTTAAAAATAACGTGTCAGATACTCAGTTGGCAGAGAATGCTGAAACATGAAGTTTGATAAAAGGGTTCATACAGTTTGTTATTTGACAAATTATATCGATGTTCATATATATAGTCATCTTCAATTAAAGGGTGTGTTGTCTTCAGTAGAGTACCAAAACATTATTGTGATTTTTGTATAGTGACATACACAAGAACACAAAGTTTCATTTCATTAAAAATGAAAGTTCTGTGACTTTTAATGAAGTCGTTGTTCACTATGAAAATTAACACTCAAATGTAATTCTAAATAAATAAACAAACAAACAACTAAATATAAACAATTAAAATTTTGTATACTAAACAGACTGATGGAAGGAATAAAGCCTATTCCAAATGATATTGCCAACAAATTTGAAGATAGGGTGAGTGGATCAGGTACGTTGTATTTATCAAGTCTGTTAAACTTTCACCAGTCTATTGGCATTTTATTGTACTGATTAATAAGAATAAAATCATCAAAATTATCGTACCAGGTTTTTTTGAAATTTTGTTTTGAGTATGAAATGATAGCAGATAAGACAAAATAAGCTGGTTGAAGCAATAATCCAATAGTCAGAGTCAAGTTTCACTAAAATTCATGTCTAGATTTCCCCAAGTTTGAAAAACTTAACGCGCGCGCGCGCGCGCGCGTGTGTGTGTGTGTGTGTGTGTGAACTTTAGAATGAAAAGAACCTTTTTGGAAAATAAAAATCATAAAATTATTTTAAACGGTGTTTTGAAAATTTTATTATTAATGGTATTGTAGAGTGAAGCCAGTGGTGACATTAATAAATTTCAATTTTATGAGCAAGTTTAGGTTTTACTTAGAGGCACATACAGATAATCTAGTAATTAAGCTTTCCTTGACAACAAATAGTACCAATTCATTCCTGTGATGTGACTTTGTATTTGCAGATTTTCTCACAACTGGTTCTTGAGATCTCTTAAAAGTATGTAAAACTATTATATGTCCCTTCTTTTGTATTAATTTTTGAATTTTCTCATTAAAAAATTTGTCTAAAATAATGTTACATAGGGATTCATATACGGTAAATGTGTATGAGCTAATATATATTATAATTAAAATACTCCTATATACTTGCACATATCTTAAAAGCAGTGTCTTATTAATATAACAATCTGTAATATCTGAAATATGTAACAAGTATATTCATGGTGATTATGGCTATGCATTTGTGTTGTTTAAGAAAAGTAATTAATGTAATTAATAATAATTTCATTTTTTCTTTTAAACCAAAGAATACTGTATACTGGGAAAAAGTTATAGTTCATTTGAAGATTTAAAAACGTTCTATATTGTTTGTTTTTACAGTTATGGTATGGATGCAAAGCATGTTCTTATCATTATACATGGTCACGCAGAGAAACCTGATGGGTTTCTAAGTGAAATTATGACCAGAATAAATGGTTTATAAACAATATTTTATTTCAGAATTAAAGCATATCTCAAAGCATTTTACTTACATCAGTTACTTTTTGAAAATCACATTCTTTAGATGGTGTCCTTCATTTTCAACACATTCTTGGAGCCGTAACGGTAAACGGCGCATTACATGTCCCAGAACTTTTGGAGAGTTTGCCACCACTTTTGTCCTTATATTCCGTTTCAAATCCTCCATTGTCCTCAGCCAGTCCAGGTACACCCTACTCTTGAGATACCCCCACAGAAAGTAATCACAAATGTTGAGGTCGGGCGATCTTGGAGGCCACTGAATGTCCCCTTGGTGTGAGATCACTCGGGCTCCAAACATCTCTCTCAATTAATTCATGGAAGCTCTTGTAGTGTGAGCAGTTGCCCATCCTCCTGGATTCACGTGGTTTCCAACGCAATACCACGTTCTTGTAACTCAGGTGCAAGGAATGTAAGCATGTGAACTTAACGTTGTGAATTTATAGTCACTGCATTCCCCTCTTCATCTTCAAAAAGAAGGGACCAATTATCCCGGAAGAAGGTGAGCCACACCACACAACAACCTTCTCACTGTGTAATGGTCGTTCAAAAAGCTCTTGAAGATTCTGCAATGCCCAGTGCTGCGTATTGACATAACCACACAGATAGAAATTGGCCTCATCGGTCATGAGTAGATTGTTTAGAACTTGTCATTCACAATATTCTGAAGTTCAAGGGAACAACGCATGCAAATTCTCTTATCCTGGGCACTCATTTTTTTCACTATAACAAGTTTGTAGGGATGAAAGTCAAGTTCCAATTGCAAAATTCTGCGTACGGAGCTGTCCAAAATTCCTAGGGCACGTGTGTGTTTTAATGCCGATCGCTGAGGAGCTAAGAATAGTGTGACGCACGCATTCAACATTCCCCGGCATTCGAACATTATGCTGTTTCCCTGGTAGTCTCTTCTTTATGGCACATGTCGTTTCCCTAATTTCACCACCCACAACAGTATGGTATTGCGCTAGGAACACCGTCATTTCGAAGAATGTTGAAATGACAGCAAAAAGTGCGCTGCATACAATCACTGATTCATTGTTTTTAAAAAACGTTTCCATTACGAACGCACGATGTTTTGCCAACCAATGCTCCGTGGTGACTGAAATGCTTCGAGCTGTTGAACACATGAGTGCAAGGTTGATCACAGGGCTCTGTGCTACACTCCATAGAACTACTTCAAAAATTGTCAGGTTTCTCTGCCAGACCCTGTATATGCACAATTTTGTGATCAATGCCATAAAAAATCAATGATATAAAAAGTGTAAATGTGTTTGTAGAAGTTGAAGTCTACACATAATTTTGTTTGACAAATTACATGTGTAAGAACCAAAAGTAATTTATTTGGAAAATATTTTAAACAATTTTAAAATGGCAAATATAATCAATACTTGTTAATGATTTTAAAGTATCTAAGCAAGTTAAGGTAAGAGAATGTCATGTGGAATTTCACTCAAAATTTTTTTTTACTTAAGAATTAAACATTTTAGTCTCTGGTATTAGTGAACAAAATATCCAAACCTATTATTTTTTCTAAAATGCTTTGTAATTCATATAATGCTTTAGTGAATATTCAGCAGTATAATACAGTTCACTTGCCCTTTGTAACAGCTAGGAATTCCAGCATTTGGATTTTCACCAATGAATAACACTCCTGTACGTTTACATGATCACGATGAGTTTCTCAATGAAAAGGTCTTCCTGCGAGGTATAGAGATATATAGCAGACTTATTCCAGCAATTGCCAATCTCTAGTATACCAAGTCACCTGTAAGTAAACTCTATAACAGATTCATTAATTCTAAAGTTCGGGTGTCTGAATTTAAATTTTTAACGATGTATACTGTTTGTACTTTGACAGTGGATGGATAAAATAATATGTTTATGTTATATGAGAATTTCAAGGATTAAATTTTTAGTAATAATAGAATTTTAATCGTAATTATTGAAAAGTTATTCAGTGACTAATTAAATACTTGTATAGTTGCTACACAAGTTGTAGTGGCATACAACTACTTTATAACCACCTTTGTTATATTTTGAACAGCATTACTTATGACATATATATTTCTTTTAAATTATATTTAAATTATTTGATGAAAATTTGTCACTTTAAATTATAAAATTCCTTATCAAACCATTTTAAACCAGTTTGCTTACTTTTAATCACAGATTTAGTCTACACATGGTTTACAGAAATGATTTTTTGTACGTCAAAACGAAACATTTGAAAATATGAAAAAGTAAGGAAAACAAGTATTCTTTATTTTCAAAAATACTAGATGAAGTGGAAAGTGTTCATAATAGCAAGTTAATAACAGAACGTCAGCTCTTTTAAATTTAATATTGTTTAGCATAAGGAAAATATAGTTAAATAATAATTTCAGTCAGACTAATAACGTAATAGCTAATATTAAAATTTACAGGTCTATATTGAATTAAAAATAATTTGTATTGTTTGAATTTTAAAAAATCTGTACTGAGATATAAGATGCAAAAGTTTTTATCTCATTTGTTTCAGATGAAATTTTGTAGTACAAGACAAGTGTGGAGTGGAATATCTGTATCTGTGATCTTACCAAAGTGGCCTTTGTTTTCGAGATCATCATGTTCTGATAATTGAATAATCTTCAGAAGATTATATTTTAAAGCATTCATATGTTGTTACTTGTTATTTATATATTATTATTCATTTTATCATTTACAAATTGTAGTATCAAATGCAATTTCATGTACATATCTGTCTTGATTACTGCTTACTTTAGAGAATGAGGGTAATTTGTAAAATGGTTTCATATATAAAACTCTTTATTGATTGATTGTTTTACTAGTACTATAGATAATATTGTCAAATTACTATGAAATATTGTAATTGTTTCATTACTAATATCAATAAATATGTGGTTGTTAATTCAGATGAAGAATTTTATTGTCTTGATACACATGTACCTATGTTGTAACATTATAAAAGAAGAATGCCCTCTTAAACAGGAAGAAACCCACAAAAAAACTAAAAACGTAGGGTTGCCACTCACATTTTTAAAGACACTAACACTAATGAGTACTCAAGCGTTACAGAAGAAGACAAAATCCAGATCCGTTTAGACGAGTCTGTGAGCACAGTTTAAATCGGAGTGAGGCGACGAATAAAAACACTTAACACATATACATGTTATCAGAACCTAACCTAACCTAACCTGCTTAAAATCATTGATGTCTTGGGCACCAATTTGTAATAATGATTACAAATATATTTATTGTGTTGTAATTGTCTTTACTTACTGGTAATGGTTTGGTTAAATAATGGTTTACTTATTAAATGATTTTCTGGTTACTTCTTCTCCGGTTGGGTAATACAATTCACTCAGATTAATTATAAATTAAATAGGTTGGTCAGTTTATTAAAATAATTAGAATTATGCCCTGTGCTCACTGATATGTATTTAGGATGTTGGAACTTTCTTTTATTTTATTTTTTAATTACTTGTGATATTAAAAGTTTGTATTAATGATTATTTGTGAGTTTCATCTAATCTATTCTCTTTATCTTATTTGAGTTCACTGACCTAGTTAACTCGTTTAAATAGCATGGTTTGTGCCTACATAAGTGCTGCCAACTTATTCTTCTGGAGTTGAAGTAAACACTAATGTTCAAAGTTGATTATAAGATGTTAATTATTATAAAATAATACGTCATACACCATTAATTCTTTTCAGTTTTTCTTTTATTTTCATTTAAAATTTTATTCTTCTACTATTAAAATGAAGAACATTTTTCATAATATGAATTAACAGCACAATACTTGTTGTATTGATAGCACAACAGTTGGTAGCATGAGTTCAAAAATCTCAAGAGATGTAGGCTATGTTTACGTTTTGAAATTATAACCCTTATGAGTTCTTTTGACCACAATAATTAACAAAAAATACCTTTTTTGAAGAACAAAACATTACAATTTAAAATTAAATATGATATTATGAAACAATAACTTAAAATCTAAAGAGACGAACAATTCGTATTTTCGTACAGTGTCCGGAGTTGGTGTTAACCTAGTTTGGCTAAG
Organism: Magicicada septendecula; assembly: GCA_034769895.1. NCBI lineage: Eukaryota > Metazoa > Arthropoda > Insecta > Hemiptera > Cicadidae > Magicicada > Magicicada septendecula. Next base: position 1,035,780,818 of record CM068367.1, on the reverse strand, counting down.
TTATTTAATTACACATTGAATACTAAAACAAAATACTATAGTTGCACATGAAATAATATTAATAGTGTTAGTGTTTATCTACAGTGATGATATAAACATAAGTTCACCAGTGTCTATTACAAGTTGCTATGGGATCGTGATCATTAATTATTAAGTTCGTTATAAATTCTCAAAATAAACACTATACTTTCATTTTCTTTATAATTCACTGTTATTAATTATTCACTGTAATGTCCTTTAATGATTAATACCATTTCACTACGCTTGACGTTCACTGTTTGGGTTACATTCCCATTTGGAGGTTAGACTGGGGTTTGTTTACACTGCACATAACCTCAATCAGGATCAAGACTTTGGTGACAAGATTATTTACATTTTTTGTATCACAGAGGAGTCGTTCTGTACTGTATGATGACCGGCGAAAGACTGACGTCACCTGACCGGTGGAGGATCTGATTGGTTGAATTATTAAACATTTTCGTTTTTAATGACAAAAATTCCGTTTTCTGGTTGATGCTCATCAACAGATGCCAAGTTAAGCGTCCCTTTTTTGTATATTAAAAAATCTTAAAACTGACATATCTTCTTTATGCTACTCACAATTAAAAATATATTACTACCATTAATCAGCATTTTTTTATGCTGATCATTTTGAGACTTTTTAAGGCATGGTTCTGTTTAGTAATAATAAAATAACAATTTTTACTGATTGATTTAGTCTAGATTCTTTATAAAATATTAATTTTTCTGTTCCCTCATTTAATTCTTCGTTGTATAATTGGTTTTACTTTAACATTATATGGTTTAACAATAGTGATAATAATTATAAACATCAATTTATTATAAAAACTTAGTATTGCCATCTAGGCTTAATCATGTCCATGCTCATTGGGACCTTAATTCCTTTCTCAAACTAAAATTACTTAATTCTACTACAAAGTAACAACTCTTAATTATCACTTATGATCTACTTGAACTTTTACAATATATTTTATACTTCACTACAAGATTCAAGCTTTTTCCTTGTACTGTCCATTATAAACTTCACATTAGCTGTATGAAGTGTTTGTCAAAGCTGACAATTTATTATTTACATTATGCCTGGTCAATTCTTGACATTTCTCATTATTACCTTCTTACTCTACTAACATACATTCTTTTATAATCTATACTATATCATTTAACAGGTTTTATTTACATAAATTGTTATCATTTTCCCTACCCAGTACATGTAGGCTTTTGTCTCATCAGTTTCTTACTATTTACATTATTACTTAGTTTCTAAACATCAATAGTTAATTATACTTGTCTTATTTATTATTCTGTTTGTTGTTCATACTTTTTATCATGAAACAATTTATCTTACTTTCTTCTTTATTTCTTTGACTTGCTTTAACCCTCTACCCGGTTACACGGAACACCCGTCATAATGACCGCTGTTTCAGAAAAACACGATTTTCATTCATGTTTGGGGGGATTTTCGAACTCTTCAATCATTTTTTTGTATTCAGCAACTGAATGGGATAATTCAGAACACAATTTGAGTAAAAATTGTTTATTTAAAAACGTTTAAAAGCAAAACATTGGGAATAAGTCACATTGTATCATACTATCACATTGTACTATTGTATCAGTCACATTGTATAATTCAATCTTCCGCTCTAACAACCAATAAACTATAAGGAAAAAACATGAACAAATAAACCGTCTTTCAATAAAATATAAGGAAAAAATACATATGAATTTGAAAACTTAAACAAATAAACAGTCTTTCAATTCGAAAATATGTAACTTATTAGCTAAATCACAAGTAGATCAGCCTTACATTCCGTTTAGTATAAAATATACAGTATCACTATCAACTGGAAAAATTAATTCTTTTTTTTTGTAAAGTCTACTGACTACTTGAAATATCACAGATTGATTGCCTCAAAAATTTGAATAAAAAGAAAGTACAAATTATTTCAATACAAATAAGTTAAAAAAGTCTAATCACTATCAACGAGACAAATTAAGTTTATTTCTATAAATGCTAATGACTACTTGAAAAATCACATAATATAGGTAATTCAAATTATGAATTACAGTAGAACCTCGTTAACCCGGACGTCCGGATAACCCGGACCAGTTTTGGAAAAAAAATTATGTTGTTTAGCGTAGTAAATGAAGACTTGTTTTACAGATGATAAATCGCTATTCTCAGTAGGTACATTACTCGAATTCACTTACCAGCGGGCGAGTTCATTGCACTCACCCCACCTGCCAACCCTCTCCTTCCCCTCCCCACGCCTCGCACTTGACATCGACCTAGAAACAACATTCCTCAGTTGCGCTGCAATCTCGGTAGTGTTCGCATGTTGTCCTAGTGTCACTGTTGAGGTACAGTATCGTTGTGCTGTTTCGTTAGCGCGTTGTTCGCGATGGCGACGAAACGTAAAAACATTGTTGTGACTATGAAAAAAAGGATGGAAGCATTGACAAGAATTGATAAGGGAGAATCGTTAAAGAACATTGCTGCTGAGTTTGGAGTAGGAACATCGACCGTATCTGATTGGAAAAAGAACAGAAAACGCATTGACGACTTTTGTTTCAAAATGATTTCTAAGGACAGTTTGGATAATCGGTGTAAAGCAAAAATTGCTAAACTAGAAACTCTGGATGAAGCATTGTTTGTCTGGTTTTGTGCTGAAAGAGAACGTGGTTTGCCGATTTCTGGACCCATCATCCAACAGAAAGCATTGAGTTTGAACAAACAGTTGCCCCATGGAGACCTGAGTTTTACAGCTAGCCAGGGGTGGTTGGACAGATGGAAAAAACAGCATGGAGTGCGTCAACTTACAATCACTGGAGAAAGCTTGTCAGGTGATGTTGAAGCGGCAGACAAATTTAAAAAAGAGTTTGAAGACTTTATTAAAAAGGAAGAACTGACTGCAGATCAAGTTTACAATGCCGATGAATCCGGTTTATTTTACTGGATGTTGCAGAGTAAAACGCTAGCCTCAAAATTAGGGGATTCATCGAAAAGGTATAAAAAAGGGAAAGACCGCCTCACCATAATGGCTTGCAGTAATGCTTCAGGAAAGCACAAAATTCCTCTCCTTATAATAGGGAAGTCTAAAAACCCCCGTGCATTGAAAAAATGTGAAACGAGGCTCATTGCCTGTCATTTACAGCTCACAAAAAAGTGCTTGGATGGTTAGTGACATTTCCAAACAATGGTTTTTTGAGAATTTTGTGCCGTCAGTAAAAAAATATTTGAAGAACTGTGGCCTTCCCAACAAGGCGGTTTTGCTGATTGACAATGCCTTCGCATCCGCCTGTCAATGAACTAGTCAAAGATGAATTTCAGTGAAGTTTTTACCACCTAATGTAACTTCTCTCGTTCAACCGATGGACCAAGGAGTTCTAGTAAAAATAAAAAAAGTGTACAAAAGGCAAATGCTAAGTCAACTGGTAGAGGACGAAGGAGAGCATGGTGTGGTAGAGGTGCTGAAATCTTTTATTGTAAAGACTGTTATTTATATGATTGCGGAAGCTTGGGACCAGGTTGGAAGAGAAACTTTGATAAAGTCATGGAAAAAGTGGTGGCCTGGTGTGTGTGACTTGCCAGAAAACAATACAATTGAAGAAGAAGAAAAAACAAGTGTGGAAAAAGATTTTATAGACATTTTTAAAAATATCGATGGCTGTTCCGATGTTGATGAAGAAGACATTGACAATTGGTTGCAAATTGACAATGACGGAGGTTATAAAGCATCACAGAGGAAGAAATTATTGCATCATGCAGTGTTACAGAAAATGAAAATGAAGAGGATTCAGACAGTGTTGATGAACCAGCTGTGGTTATGACCCACGCAGAAGCAGTAGCAAACATAGATAAATTGATAGTTTATTTCGAGAGTCAAGCCGAAACATCGCCAAACGAGCTTCTAATGCTAAAGCGGATGCGAGATCGCGCTGCTCGTAAGCGATACGCAAAACTGAGGCAGCAAAAGCTCACTGCCTTTTTTACTACCGACTAGTTTGTACCTATATTGTGTACAGTGTAAATACATATTATGTGTTTTTAGGTGAAAGTGTGCCGATAATAATTTTTAAACTCCATTAAAAATATTTTTGGTAAGTACATGTTCTTTTTTATCGTTTTTCCCTCATTCTCTGGATAACCCGGATTTTCGTTAACTCGGATCGGCCCCGGCCCCAGTTGATCCGGGTTAACGAGGTTCTACTGTACTTCAAAAACGTGAATTAAAAAAATTAAAATAATTTCAGTGCTAAAATTTAAAAAAATAAAAAGTAACTTCGCACAACACAGGAACACTTTAGTTAGATAGACAGCTTTTGCAAATTTTTGTGGAACATTCCGCACATATAGCTTCGTCACATTTTATGCATTTAAACCCTGCCTTCCTTTTCTTTTGGTAAGGACAAAATCGGCAAGTTACCCTGCGTACAAGTTTATCTTTTCGAGGCCCAATGGAAGAGATTTCTTGACGTGAATTTGAAGCTGCACCTCCGTCATTTGATGGCCGTCGTCGCTCTGACTCTACTCTCAATTTAGTCGCTTCTTCAGCTGCTTGAGAAATAATGACCCTCAGGTCACTGGGCAAATTAGATATTCCCAACCTCATCTGAAGGTAGTTGTGAACTAATCCGAATGCAATCTCTCTAGTAAAGTTATGCCTCTTCATTTTTTTGTTTTCTTTATACATTGCATGCAAGGTATGCGCATTCGAGCTTGCCACGGCTATAATGTGATAAAAAACAGCCAGTGGCCACCTCCTTGTTTTGCGGTTTGCGCTGTAATTACTGCACTTCATATCCAAAGTATCAACGCCACCCTTCGTGGCATTATAGAAACCAATTATTTCAGGTTTGTTTGCCCTGTAATCTGTAAATTCAGTATGGTGCATTGATGACAGGAGGACTATGGCTTGGTTCTTTTTAGGAACGTAAGAGAGTAGTGTGAGATCTTTAGTGAAACCGTAGAGACTTGAAGGTATTGCTCTCTCTTTTCTTGGTTGAAATTCGGGGGGAATCTATGGTTTGTTCTTTTTCATCGTTCCGACTATGGTCAAACCATTTTTCAACAATACCTCTGCCAATTCCACTGAAACAAACCAATTGTCACAAGTAATATTCCTGTTAGTACCAAACAGGCCTCTGGCCAGATGAATTACAGCCTGAGTGGGAATAAGCAGATTTTTTTCTCGGTCAGAAAGAGAAGTCCCATCACTACCTTTGCTGGTATACATATATGCGTTATAAAGACAGGAATTGTGAGCATCTGTCATGCACATTATTTTTATGCCATATTTAGCAGGCTTCTTCGGGTTATATACAAGAAATCTTACTCTGCCTCTAAATGGTTTCATCAACAGTCATGTGTGCTCCTGGCGAATAATTTTTTTGACAGTTGGAAACAAAGTCAGTGAGGAGGTCAGTAATGCAAGCACCCTTGTCTGTTTTTTCTCTATCTGCTCTGGTAGCACTGTCATCAAACCTCAGTGCTCTGAGAAGTACAGAACACCGTTTTTCAGTCATTATGGCACGGAATAGCGGACGTCCAGAGATGCTGGTTGCAAACAAAGAGGAGAGCGATTCGCGTGATGACTTGAAAATTGAACAAAAGACCATAATTCCAAGTAGAGCATCTATTTCGTCCTGGTTTGTGTCTTTATAACATACGTCGTCCGTGTTGACTAATTTTGAACGCATAACTCCCAATTTTGTATTTGTGTGCATCACGATTTTGTCGACCATTTCTCGAGTAATAAATAACCGCCAAACTTGTTCTGGAGTAGGTTTTGTACCGAGAGTTAGAGCCGGACGATTTATTTGTTGTAGCCGTACTTTTATAACATTATGCCTCGCAGTGTGTGCAACTGGACGGTCAGGTATGGATGACGCAGAAACAATTTTTGTTCCCAAAGTAAGTAGTAAGTTCGGCCTCATCATTGTCTGCATCATACGCGTTTTCTTGGTTTTCATCGTCGCTGTCTATAATTCGTTGTACACCACGACTTCGCCGCCTTGAGACTACAATTTCTTCATCGTCTGACGAATCATTCACGTTTTGGTGAGGAGAGTCAGAAATAGGGGGTTAGATTGGCTCGTCCAAAAGGAGTTCATCACCTTCATCTTCTGGTTGTGAATCAACATCCACTTCATCGTCTAAAATCGGAGGGAGAATATTCACATTTTCAGGAACATAAGAGTCATCAGAATCAATCTCTGAGTCTGTTTCTTCGTCCTGATGTATTTGGGACAATGCAAGGTTTACCAGATTCCTCGTGCGTTGTGAAACGGGAGGGAATTTTCTATCGTCAATTTTTATATGGGTAAGTACCTGTAAACAAAGAAAAACCTAATCGGGAATGGTAGGTAGTTCCTAAATGGGAACAAGTTAACTGCATGCAAAAACATCTATAATTTTCTTCCTCTAAAATCGATTGGAATTCTACAGGATTTTCTTTATAGAATAAATAAATCTGTAGAAAATCGTCCAAGCAAACTGGCTAGGTAATTCGTCCACGCCCAGACGGAAGACCCGTCATTTTGACCGGTACAAGAATCATGGCGCAGACAGAACACCCATAATTTTTTTGACCGGTACAAGAATCATGGCCATGACAGAATACCCGTCATTTTGACCGACTAGGTTAGAAAAAACGTAACATACCAAAAAAATTGCGAGCGGCAGCACCCCTGCGATGTTACGTGGCCACTTGCAATGACCCAACTGACGATGTCACTGGGAGCCAGCCAGGTGAAGCGATGCGCGCGCCCCATATTGACGTAAATGTGAACTTTACCGGTCATAATGACCGATATTCTGGGGAGAGGGTTAACATAAACATATGGTGCATAACCTAACTTTCATTATAACACTTTTATATACAATTAAAACTGGCATTATTCACTTATTTTGTACTAATCATTCTTTGAATTGTTTTAGTGACTTGATTCACACTCAGATATGATTATACTCTGACTTTTTATTTCTTTTACTTCAAATTTTATCTAGTTTATAAATTTTCCTGATTGGTAAACCATTTAAGTTCTGCTGTGTAGGCTTTCACATATATTTACAACATTACATATGCAGTTTACTAGAGTTATTTATTATTAAGTTCCAGATAATCATATTTGGTATTTTGGTCTTTTTATTTTTTTTCATGTTCATCTCAACTTTACTATTTAACACATATTTTTACCTTATACAGGTTCCTTTCGCAATTATTATTCTGTTCTTCATTATTAGGAGAATATAATTATTTATGTTAGGTTAGGGTATATTCTTTATGTAGAGGGAAACATCACGTTACAATATATAATTTTGCTCTTGACTTGCTCAGATTGTATTTTTTTTTTAATTCTCTATTTTTTTAAGTTATTGCATATTAATATCTTATTCATGACATACCAATCAATATCAAAATTTCTTTAAACATTTCTACTATGTTATAATTTCAAAAAATATAATTTTGTAAATTTAAAATATCATTATCAACTACTATAGATTAAACAATTAAATTTAACAATTATTAATTACAATTTTAAAGTTATTATTGACTCTTTACTCTTTTTTAATGTCTTTATTGAGTCTTTGGTTGACGAGTAAATATAGTTTTATGTCACCTTATTTCAGTGCGGTGATACTCAGTGATTCCTCGTCAATGATCCTGAGTACTTTGTCCTGGGTCGATCCTCCGTTGTCATCTGATCCTCCTGGAGTCTGTTGTCTGGTCCTTCTGGTCCACTTAGTATTCAGATGACTTGTACGGTACTGCTGGGATATAGACCTTGGATGTGGATGCTCCCTCATTGGGCAGGCATAGCCTCTGGCTGCAGCGGTGATCCAACGAAAGTGAGATCGTCGTCGGGCATAGCCTCCGGCTGCTGCTGTGTTCCAACAAAAAAAGAGATCAAGGCTGGTGAGCCTTGCGTATTTATACTCTCGGGCGTAAAAATCATGTTTCAACAGTTCTGTGCACGATTTAGTTTGTCGAGCGTCCCTTCACAGACTCGATTATTTTTCATACTTATTTTAATCAAATTCGCAACATGCAAAGTCTTTTGCTAATTACTCGATGTTCATATGATTGGTAATTTTTTTATGTTTAATTGTATGTTAACCGTTTTTCTATACTTTAATTATTCTTGATTCTATTCACTTTTATTTACACAGTATTAATACGTATTATTTGTTTCGCACTAGATTTTGCATATGTGTGTGTCTTTATATTATTAATAACATGGTATAATTTGTTTTGTCATATCTTACACGCACTTACCACAATTTAAATGTAATTACTTATTTAATTTACATTTATTCAGGGGTGACACTATGCAGGAATCAACTGGCTTCCACACACACATATAAAATACACATGTACACAAGCTCAGCTGAGTGTGGCGTAACCTGCCTGTACCGACCGGAAAATTCGGTGTTCCCCTTCACTGTTTACTTACAGCTTTCAATATGCATTATAAATACTGACAATATTAGTTATTTACTCTAATTTATCAAGTTTTTTAAACTACTTGCTACAATGCACAGTAACGTACGCAGGCTTACTGTTGCATTATTTTCCTGCTTAAAATAAAAATTTAATAAATTTGTTTATTAAATTTTTGCCTTTTGCATTTGACTAAATTTACATTACATTTTATTAATAAATATTCATTTAAGTTAATAAATTATGCTCATAATAATAGTATAATCATTATTTAATTTATCCTTATGTAGGGTGGACTGAACAAAATATTACCCTCCCATACATGTTGAAGTGCTGCGTGGATTCGTCAGTATATCCACTTTAACCTTCTATAGCATGCGTTCTCCTTTAATTGTAATAGTGACCTACTTATTCATTCATAAAATTTCCTTAGAGAGCTCGCATGATATTTGCCTATCTCTCTCTGTCTTGTGTCATCATGTACAATAAAAGTTTGCTTGCCAACTTGTCTTAGCAAAGTATAAGGTCCATCATACAATCTAAAGAATTTCTTAGCAGTATTGTCTACGCATTTGCCAGCTGGATTTGTTTTTAATAACACTCTCTCCAACATTAAAATTCTGTAACTTATGAGTTCTGTTAAATCTTTCCATTCTCTTATTACCTCTTTCAATTATTCTACTTTTAGCATGATCAATTTTAATGCTTTAAGGTACCGGTAAGTTCTGATTAGCAGGTTTGTGAAACCGCTTCCAAAATCTGTCGGGTTGATGGCCTTGCTCAAGTTCTGTTGGTGTGTAGCTTGTTGCATCGGTATAATTATCATTAATGGCTTGTTCATAGAACAGTAAATATTCTGCCCATCTATTGTGTTGGTTATGGCAGTAAATACGTAGGTACTTACTGTCTGATGGATGTGAGTATGGGCTGAATTCCATTTTCCCTTAATACTTTATTCCATACGACGCTTTGAAACTGTACTCCTTGATCACTAAGAACTCTCTTCATTTTACCATACATTGGAATATATTTTTGTAACAGAATTTTCAGGACAGTTTTCGTTGTGGGTCGCATAACAGGATACAGATGAATTGCCTTAGAAAACACGTCTATACAGACTACTATGTGTCTAACCCCCCCGACTTGATCATGGTAATGGGACTAAGAAGTCCACTGCAACTAACTCTCCTTTCGCCTCCTTCTGTATACTTTGCATTTCCACGTAGGTATGAAGATTGGGTTGCTTAGCAGTCTGGCAATCATAGCATTTCTTCAATTCACCTTTAATCTTTCTGAACATGTTGTTAATTGTAAAATCTTCTCGTAGGGATAAATAACATTTTAATGCCGAGGCATGAGCTAAGCTCTCATGAGTTGGTGTAATCATTTTAAATAACATTTCATTTGTCAACACAATTTTCCAGTCATGCCTTACTAACTTGAAAAGAATATTATTATATAGCTTATATTGAGCAGGTAGATGAGACTGACGTTTTAAATTCCGCAATATAAGATCTTGATCTTGTTCTTCAGCTAAATTCTGTAGCATTCTTTTTACGTTTCGAAGCGTATAGGTAGTAGTCGTACTTCCTTATTGTAGATTTCCTCGCGTTCTTCTGTAACATATCGGCTTAATATATCTGCAACGCTATTATCTTTTCCTTTGCAGTACTTAATAGTGAACGAGTACTCTCCAATGGCTAAATCCATCTCAGTAAACGAGAGTTGGTTACTTTATATTTCAGTAGAAATGACAATGCTTGATGGTCAGTATGTATTTCAAAATGAGTACCATAAATGCAGTAGCGAAATTGTTTTAGTGCATAGACAATTCGAGTATTTCCTTCTCTGATGTTGAGTAGTGCCGCTCTGCTCCTTTGAAAACTCTGCTCGCATAGGCGATGACCCTTAGCTTTCCTTCGGAATTCTTCTGATAGAGTATAGTTCCCATGGCGTAATCACTAGCATCAGAATAAATTACAAATTTTCCTTCCTGTTGAGGATGGTGTAGCATGATGTTGTCTATAAATAATGTTGTCACTTTATCGAAGGCTTCTTGATGCTTCTCCTCCCATATCCATTTTCTTCCTTTCTTCGTCAACTCTAACAATGGTTAAGTCCTTTCTGCATATAATGGCGTCTGTAATATCCAGTTAAACCTAAGAATGCATGTAGGTCTTTTAGATTTCTGGGTATGGGAAAGTTGGTTATACTGGTTATCTTGCTGGGATTAGGTTGTATACCTGAGTATGAGATGATGTGTCCTAGGAATTGGATGGAAGTTTTAATGAATTCACATTTGTTTAGGTTTAGGGACATGTTTGCTTGCCTAAACCTATGGAATACCGTTCGCAGATTCTGGATATGTTCATTGAATGTCTTAGAGATCACTAGAATACATATCATCCACGAAGATCATTGTATAAGGTTCCACCTCTGGACCTAATGTTTTTCCAATCATTTCACAATAGCTGCCAAACTCGTACTCAATCCAAATGGAACTACTTTATGGTGGTAGCACTTGTTCTTATACAGGAATGCAGTAAACTTTCTATCCTCCTCTCGGATTTGAATCTGCCAGAAACTTGAACGTAGATCTAGCTTAGTCAAGTAGCATGCTCCTTCACACTTCGTAAACAGCTCGTCCGCAGTTGGCGCACAGTCGTATTCTTTCATTACAATACTGTTTAGCTCTTTCATGTCCAGGCATAGACGAATATCCCCGTTTTTCTTCTCTACTAGTACAAGAGGATTTACGAAGTTGCTGTTGGACCGTTCAATCACGTTATTATCCAGCATGTGATGTATCTCTGTTTCTACTTCTTCCTCGTAGCGCATTGGTATAGGGTTGTCCTCCTGACAAATTCTGTTGGGTCTGTCACAGTTATAGTATGTTTGTAGATTGTCGTCTGCGTCGGTGTTTCGCTGAAAATATCTTCATATTCACTAATTAGTTTGTTAAGCTGCTTTTCTTCCTGTTTAGAAATTTTGTCGGTAGTTTGACTTACATATTGAGTTGGTACATATTGGACTTTCAGTTTAGATAAGACAATAGGTGTCTTGCTTACCTTATAATGGTCCTCTGCTTCATTCATATTTATGCTATGTTGAATACCCTTATAATTACATTTAATCTTATTATTAACGATATCGATCTTAGCATCTAACACATTCAATAAATCAAGTCCTATAATACCATCATATATTAGTTTATTTACAATGTTTTAGTGGATGGTTAGTGAGGATCGGTCAATAATACAACTTTTAGTTATTTTGCGTCGACGTTTCGACAATATTTATTGTCATCTTCAGGACCTGTGTATGAAATACAATAGAAATATCAAACATAACAAAACAATTAAATATTTGGGTGAACGTGTTGGTGATGTGAGTGTGTGCGTGCGTATGTATGTATCATTTTTTATGTGAAGACTTATGATAGTTTGTTTATATCTTCAAATTATCTTTAAGAAAGCGAGCAAATTATAGTATGAGAGAACTTAATTTATACAGTATTACAATTTAAATTACTAAATATAATGTTATTTTAATTAATTAAACAAACAGTAACCAACAATTGGATATTAGATTGGTACAAAAATTGTTTGTACCTACAACAGTCAACATATAGCAAAGTAATATATTACCTATAACTAAAACAGATTAGGGGATGTTCACTACGTAATTATTAAAAGTTATTTTTACCATGTTTCACTCCCTACTGGTGTTAGCAAACAATCATAATTTAGAAACATACAATTTACACAATATTGTAAAACATTACGACTTAAATCAGATAGTTGACAAAGGTTACACACAAAAGTTTCTGGTAAATTTTACTAACAGGTAAACTTGGATAATACGGTAATTGTAATCATATTGTAAAATATAGTCAAGAGTACTATAGAATAATGTAATTTATGTATATGTCCACAATCACCCTTCTCTTTCACCCATGCTCCCCCCGCCAGTCCACCCAGCCTCTCACTCTAACCTGAAATCGATCTATCACTCACTATCACCCCACTCACTCTCTCTCTCTCTCTCTCTTTTCTACATCTCACTCACTGACTCCCTTCTTCCCTCTCTCACTCTTCCACCCTTCGCTCTCACACTCTCTCTCTCTCCCTCTCATTATCTCTCTTCATTCACTCTCTCTTTCTCTCTCTCTCTCTCATTATATCTCTGCATTCACTCTCTCTCTCACACACTCTCTCTCTCTCTCTCACACACACACTCTCTCTCTCTCTCCCTCTCATTTGTCATTGTCCACGATTGCCACTCTAAAACACTCACCATTTTTATTACACTATCATCCTCATATAAATAGAGAATTATGCACACGATAACAGAAATGATTTACCAACATGTATTAAAGTGTTACAGACTTTATAACACAACATTATAGATAACAGATCTATTATATGAAAATGGCGCACAGTCGTATTCTTTCATTACAATACTGTTTAGCTCTTTCATGTCCAGGCATAGACGAATATCCCCGTTTTTCTTCTCTACTACTACAAGAGGATTTACGAAGTTGCTCTTGAGAGAGATTGAGGGAGCATGTGACTGAGATTATGACCGACATATATTTGAACTACATTGACTATGGTACTCTGTATAGACCAAGTTCCAGGTAAATAACATTTACCAAAATGTAAATATTAAGTAATAACCATTTTCATATAATAGATCTGTTATCTATAATGTTGTGTTATAAAGTCTGTAACACTTTAATACACATTGGTAAATCATTTCTGTTATCGTGTGCATAATTCTCTATTTATATGAGGATGATAGTGTAATAAAAATGGTGAGTGTTTTAGAGTGCCAATCGTGGACAATGACAAATGAGAGGGAGAGAGAGAGAGAGTGTGTGTGTGAGAGAGAGAGAGAGAGTGCGAGAGAGGGGGAGAGAGAGTGAATGCAGAGATATAATGAGAGAGAGAGAGAGAGAGAGAGAGTGAATGAAGAGAGATAATGAGAGGGAGAGAGAGAGTGTGTGAGAGCGAAGGGTGGAAGAGTGAGAGAGGGAAGAAGGGAGTCAGTGAGTGAGATGTAGAAAAGAGAGAGAGAGAGAGAGAGAGAGTGAGTGGGGTGATAGTGAGTGATAGATCGATTTCAGGTTAGAGTGAGAGGCTGGGTGGACTGGCGGGGGGAGCATGGGTGAAAGAGAAGGGTGATTGTGGACATATACATAAATTACATTATTCTATAGTACTCTTGACTATATTTTACAATATGATTACAATTACCGTATTATCCAAGTTTACCTGTTAGTAAAATTTACCAGAAACTTTTGTGTGTAACCTTTGTCAACTATCTGATTTAAGTCGTAATGTTTTACAATATTGTGTAAATTGTATGTTTCTAAATTATGATTGTTTGCTAGCACCAGTAGGGAGTGAAACATGGTAAAAATAACTTTTAATAATTACGTAGTGAACATCCCCTAATCTGTTTTAGTTATAGGTAATATATTACTTTGCTATATGTTGACTGTTGTAGGTATAAACAATTTTTGTACCAATCTAATATCCAATTGTTGGTTACTGTTTGTTTAATTAATTAAAATAACATTATATTTAGTAATTTAAATTGTAATACTGTATAAATTAAGTTCTCTCATACTATAATTTGCTCGCTTTCTTAAAGATAATTTGAAGATGTAAACAAACTATCATAAGTCTTCACATAAAAAATGATACATACATACGCACGCACACACTCACATCACCAACACGTTCACCCAAATATTTAATTGTTTTGTTATGTTTGATATTTCTATTGTATTTCATACACAGGTCCTGAAGATGACAATAAATATTGTCGAAACGTCGACGCAAAATAACTAAAAGTTGTATTATTGACCGATCCTCACTAACCATCCACTAAAACATTCACTGATTGACGGTCACTAAAAATTTAAGGATTTATTTACAATAATCATTGGACATTCTAATTCTAAATCCTCGTCTGTGATTGTTACGTATGCTTGCTTTCTAACATTTCTCGCTTATTAGTAGCGGTTGTAATGTACATATTAGTGACAGGTAATATTGGCGTATTTTTAAAATAATTTTTGTTTCGTTGCATCCAGGCAGCATTTAAAACTGATAGTTGACTACCTGTGTCTACTAGCATATTAATCTTATGGTTATTTATATGCACATTTACAGTAGGACATTGTGTTTGGTGATCCGTTTGATTCACACCTCCGTCCGTGCTAAGTAATTCTTCCCGTATATCAGCAGGATATATATTATTAATTGTGTACCCCCATGTACGCGTCTCCAGTCATTGTTGAGAAGTCGATTGTACAGCTATTTCCGGTTTGCACCCTCTTTTTGTTTCATTGTTTGTTTGCATCGCATTGAGCAGGCGATCATATGGTTTTGAGAATTTCTTTCTCGAGACAGGCCACACATAGCCTCCCTTCTCCCCTCTACATTCTCTCTCTCTCTCTCTCTCTCTCTCTCTCTCTCTCTCTCTCTCTCTCTCTCTCTCTCTCTCTCTCTCTCTCTCTCTCTCTCTCACTGCTATCCCGCTTCTTCTCTTTACAAATGCATTCCATGCGCTGAGTCGCTGGTTTGTGACCTATGTTAACAGATGATTTATTTTGCATGTGTTGTGTTTGTTGTTTATAATTATTACTGTTGTGATTATAATTATTTTGCGGTTGATAATTGTGTTGTGTACTCTCACCGCGAGTGATGTTCTCAGATTGTGTTACAAGTATTAAAAATTCTTCAATCGTTTTAATACCTTGCATGTAGACAGCGAGTTGGATATTTTTCTGAAAATGGTAAGATAGTTTGGATATTATTTCATACTCTGAAAATTTAGGTTTAAGATGTTTTACTCTCTCAATCTGTGCTATCGTATATTGCTCAATACTCTGGCGACCATGAATATTAAATATACCATATTCTAACTGATCACGTACCTGACGCGTATGGATGTTCCAATACCTATTTTCAAAAGAATCACGAAATTGCTGATTTTAAGTCGCAATATTATCACGTATGATAGTATACCACTGTGCAGCTGAATCCTTGAAATGGCGAGTAACAAAATTTATTTTCTCAGTATCATTGATATTATTACCAATTTGGTCCATTTCTTTCTCACTATTGACTAAAAATTCCATACTGTTTTCCCATTTATTTCCTGCAAATGTGAACTTAACTCTATCTTCTAATGGTGTTGGATAACTCTATCATCTGGGCTGGATGTCTACGTAGCTCAGCTCGAAGTTGATCCATTTCTGTCTTCACCTCTTCTTTAATATTAGTCGTTTCACCAGAATAGTCCTTAGTATTTTTTGACGTTTCTTCTAGTTTATTCTCTATTATATTAGTTCGTGTTTCTATTTCACACGTTTTGTTTATGTTCACTTTAATCTGATCATGGACATCACGTATTTTACTGTCTTGTTCATGTTTTACTATGCTTAGTTTATCATTTAAATCTTCTGTTATTTTTTCTGGATTTTTTAAATCTTTCTTCCACTCTGCATGTAGTTCTTTATTCTTGTTTTCCATTCTAACAGCTTGTTCATGAAGTGCTTGTTTAACTTTTGTTTTGAGTGCATCTATGCGTGTATTAGTGTCCGTAATTTTATCAGCAATTGCATAGTACTTTCTTTGATATCTTGTTTTAATTCTTCTTTTAGTTTTAAATTCTTCTACCATGGCTTGCATCATATTTTGAAGTGTCTCCATATTGAAGCTACCCTGTTCTGCCATGTCGAATGTATTTTAATATTATGTTTTTAAATAATTATTATTGGTTACCACGTTTCTAATAATCTGATTTATTATAATAATAATTATTATTGTTATTATTATTTCACCTTCTCTAGATATAATACTTTCATTTATAATACAATTACTTGTTGAGCGCCAGTTGTGCGATTATAATACACAATTTAAATATAATAACAAATAATATTTAACATGAATAATAGTTATCATATAATATGCACATAAAATATATTTTTCTTTCAACACATATTCATTAGTAGAGGATTCATTTAACTTTCAATTTTCTTTAAATAGTTAAAAGGCATGGTCACGCACCACGTCTTGGGTGCCAAATTCTTTATAACGAGTGTAATAATAATAACAACACTTTATGTGTCATATCGAATCATTTAAAAATTTATTAAATAGAATCTCCAAAATATTTCGAATTAAAATTTCTTCATTATTATTTGCATAATATTATTCTTTTGTATGTGTTTGTCATACATATAATTATTGCCACAATACAAATAACATTACACACAATTCATAGATATAAGACACAAGATATAAAACAAGTATAGATAAAAATTCTTATAATATATAATTTTGCTCTCGACTTGCTCAGATTGTATTTTTTTTTTAATTCTCTATTTTTTTATGTTATTGCATATTAATATCTTATTCATGACATACCAATCAATATCAAAATTTCTTTAAACATTTCTACTATATTATAATTTCAAAAAATATAATTTTGTAAATTTAAAATATCATTATCAACTACTATAGATTAAACAATTAAATTTAACAATTATTAATTACAATTTTAAAGTTATTATTGACTCTTTACTCTTTTTTAATGTCTTTATTGAGTCTTTGGTTGACGAGTAAATATAGTTTTATGTCACCTATTTCAGTGCGGTGATACTCAGTGATTCCTCGTCAATGATCCTGAGTCCTTTGTCCTGGGTCGATCCTCCATTGTCGTCTGATCCTCCTGGAGGAGTCCGTTGTCTGGTCCTCCTGGTCCACTTAGTATTCAGATGACTTGTACGGTACTGCTGGGATATAGACCTTGGATGTGGACGCTCCCTCATCGGGCAGGCATAGCCTCTGGCTGCAGCGGTGATCCAACGAAAGTGAGATCATCGTCGGGCATAGCCTCCGGCTGCTGCTGTGTTCCAACAAAAAAAGAGATCAAGGCTGGTGAGGCTTGCGTATTTATACTCTCGGGCGTAAAAATCATGTTTCAACAGTTCTGTGCACAATTTAGTTTGTCGAGCGTCCCTTCACAGACTCGATTATTTTTCATACTTATTTTAATCATATTCGCAACATGCGAAGTCTTTTACTAATTACTCGATGTTCATATGATTGGTAATTTTTTTATGTTTAATTGTATGTTAACCGTTTTTCTATGCTTTAATTATTCTTGATTCTATTCACTTTTATTTACACAGTATTAATACGTATTATTTGTTTCGCACTAGATTTTGCATATGTGTGCGTCTTTATATTATTAATAACATGGCATAATTTGTTTTGTCATACCTTATGCGCACTTACCACAATTTAAATAATTACTTATTTAATTTTCATTTATTCAGGGGTGACGCTATGCAGGAATCAACTGGCTTCCACACACACATATAAAATACACATGTACACAAGCTCAGCTGAGTGTGGCGTGAACTTCCTGTACCGACCGGAAAATTCGGTGTTCCCCTTCACTGTTTACTTACAGCTTTCAAATGCATTATTTATAAATACTGACAATATTAGTTATTTATTTTAATTTATCAAGTTTTTTAAACTACTTGCGACAATGCACAGTAACGTACGCAGACGTACTGTTGCAGTACATTCTACTTTTAATGCCCCTTGTAGTCCCAGCTATGTGTATAGTATTATTTTATGAAAATATGGGCCATCACCTACCTTATTGCTGAAAATACTTAATTATGCAAGTTTAATTTGGCGTTTTCACTTTGGGTGTACATGTACAGTCTGTCACTATTGTTCATTTCTCTTTAATTTGTACATCATTCAAAATATAATATACAATAACAATGATTTTTATCACTTTTGTCACTTATGTATACATTTTCAGCCAAGTACTATCCACCTATCGATCTACCGATTTTTTAATTATCAGTTTCTTAGTTGGTGGGTCTTTTCATATATACGCCTTCACAGTGATTGTAATGTTACAATGTAGACACTAAATACTTGGTAAGGTAAAGAGCACATAACAAATGTTTTAGATGTACAGCTATCATCTGTCCCATCCTTTCGATCTAAATCTTTCTTTTCACTCTAGTTGAAAAGAAAATGATACATCATTAGAGAAAATTAAATCTCATTTGACACTATTTGAGATGCTAGTTATAGCTAAATCAGTTCAACTAATAATGTCATAGCAGTAATACTTTGTGGCCAGTATACTGAGTGGGATCTATGCACTTGATTTGTTAGAAACTGTAATTATTACCTTATTATGGGTTTTTAATAATTGGAGTGTAATCTTAGCTTTGTCTTGGTCTTTTGGACTATAGTCTGTTGTTTGATCTTCAGTCAGGAGTTGTATGTATTTATTATAAGTATATTATTATATAGTAGGGGTACAGACATTTCTGTGGTTCATTTAACACTAAACCAGTGGCGGCTCGTGAGTAAACTCACCAGGAGTTCACACAGATAATATTGTACATTATTAATCCATGTGCCTGCTAATATTTGCACTGAAAGTAGCATTTCCAATAATTTTTCAACATTTTAAATAATAAGAAATTTTAAATAATTTTAGTAAGTAATATTAACAAAATGAATCTAACATTGTAGTTTACTAAGCTTCAACTGGATTCTTTATTTAATTAATCTTAGAAAAATTAAATTTAGTAATAATGATAGCAATCATGTTCTGAAACAATGGTAAATTATATACATACTACTTACAAGTATCAGTAGGTTAATCGGATCTTTAACAAAAACTAAGTGAACTTCTTGTAAACAAAGTCCATCCTTCGGTCTTTCGTTGAAACAAATCTATCAATCACTATTTCATTAAACTTAGGGATGGTCTTCACCAGTTCTTTCTCTATTGATAACATGCCTAAGGCATTAAGTCTTTCTTGAGACATTGTACTTCTCAAAAAGGTTTTTATCCTCTTCAGAGTCTTTCAGATCATTTTGTATAAGAAATTGCAGTAAGCTCACAGCACCATTCATACATCTTATGTATTCACGTCGGTAAAACACTCCAAGTTCGGTTTTTAGCTTTGCTTTGTCCAAAAAGGGGTATTTTTCTATTGTTTCATCTAATGCAGATTGAGGAAATGATTTACTGTACTCACTAAATTTTTGAGGAACAATAAGGGATACGGCTGAATGGTGCGATGTAAATGAAAACCGCTCTTTTATTTGCATCAAAATTATATCACATACTTCTTTAGCTGTGATCGTCCTATTAGCATGACC
Source organism: Magicicada septendecula (assembly GCA_034769895.1). Classification (NCBI taxonomy): domain Eukaryota; kingdom Metazoa; phylum Arthropoda; class Insecta; order Hemiptera; family Cicadidae; genus Magicicada; species Magicicada septendecula. The sequence goes on along the minus strand of CM068367.1, from coordinate 1,035,761,128 downwards.
GCCTTCTTCGTGTCTTGCTCTTTTGCGTTGTAGAGGCATCTGGTCCACAGCACTTTTCACGGAGTTCATTTTTTCTCTTTCTTTATTTATTTCCCTCAGAAAGGTTTCCACGTCCTTTTTTGTTCGCACAGGATCTATAGGTAAGCTGAATTTGTCTGTACAAAATGTCGACGTGTGGCATTACATTATGGAAAACTGTAGCCAAAACACAAAAGTTGGGTCTTTCAGCATTCGCCGGATTGCTCCAGCTTTGGTAATAGAAGATTCTTGTTTAGAGGTTGATTCTATTTCCTCCATACAGGTAATAAGGTCATCCCGATGTTCGAATACTGTATTTACAGTTCGGCTTTTAAAATTCCATCTAGTGCTTGAAGCTCGAGGGATTCTTTTCCCGACAATATTATCCAAAATTTCTGCTCTTTGAGGTGAATTGCTGAAAAAGTTTGTTAAATCACTCAAATTCGCGAAAAATATCCGCACTTGCTGATTTTGGCTAGCAGCTCGAGCAATCACTAGATTTAATTGATGAGCATAGCAATGGATATAAAAAGCATACTCGTAATGTCGTTGAATAATTGTTTGTACACCGGTTAGGTGTCCGCTCATCATGTTTGCCCCATCATAACTCTGAGAGATTAACTTTTCCGGCTTATCAACAACATTTTTTAGGGCGCCAAGAATGCATCCAGCGATCGAGTCTGAGTCGTGTCCGGGGGGATGTATAAACCCCCAAAATCTTTCTACTGGTTCTCCATTAGGTAATACGTAGCGAAAAACAATAGCTAATTGAAATGTCAAACTAACATCAGTGGTCTCGTCAGCGATTACAGAGAAGAAATCTGCAAATTTTATTTCCTCCTTAATCTTTTCCTGGCAAACAAGAAGCATACAATCGAGCAGGTCGTTTTGAATTTCTTTTGATGTTCCTTTAAAAACGGTTGTATCACGTAAGTGTTCTCTTAGTGAGGCATCAATCTGAGCAGCAAAATCCACTAAGCCTCGAAAAATTCCAGGATTTGAAGAATCATCTCCTTCCCTGTGTCCCCGAAGTGCCAGTTCAAAAGCGCCACAAAATTTAATGCAGTCAATTATTTTTGACAATGCATAACGTTTTTTCTCTATTTTTTCATTATGTTCTTTTACATTCCTCCGATAAGCGCTGTTCAACTGCTGACATATGTCGACTTTACCAACCAAGTTAAACTCTAGCAAAGAGTTCAAATGAGTTTGAGAACATTCATGTTTTTTAATTTTCGAGAGTAAATGACCTAAATCATTCACACCATACTTAATCCAGTTTAAGTTTTCAGAGCTTTGTTTTGCAAATAACAGACAAGGGAAACAATATAGTTTATTTGTAGCTTCACAACCGCAGAGCCAAGAAGTCTTTTCATATAAAGTTTCTTTATATTCCTTTTTGAAATCTCTATCTTTACCTTTGGTCACTTGTACGATATTAAGCTTTGGGGTCGGACGACCATGTTGTTTTATTTTGAGTTTCTTTTCTAATGAAATACTTGAAAAAATTGTTTCTTTTAACACAGACACAGGGGTAGCAGCCATTGCTAATCGATCATAAACATTAACACAACACAAACACAACTGCACTGGGCGCGAGCGACACTGGAAGAGCGAGTAACGTGACTCCTACAACGGCTAGAACAGCACTGGTTCACAAACCGAATGTGAACCGAATTCTCTGATTACTTGTTTTCAAAATTAATTTGGTTTATTTATTTAAATTGCAAGTATTTCAATATTATTCTTACAACAATTAATTACCTACATACACTGTTCACTTAACCACAACACATACCATTGGCTTTACTACATATTTATTTACAAATTTACTTCAGTATTTACTCAGTTATCACATCTCAATTTCCAAATCAGCCAAGTCAAATAGCTTAAAACAAAATATTTAACTGTCTTTTCTGTTTTATATTTTAGCCACCATCGTCAAAAATATACCTCACATATTTGTATACTAAATGATTTTTATTTACATCCAGTTTATTATTATTATTTTTATCATAAACCATTACCTCTATGTCATTCATTTTCCCTTTTATTATCTCATAAGACTTGTCACTATTATTTGTTTTTATCCCGCCTCCGTGAATATTTGTTGTTACACCCAGGTAATTTATTTTCTCATCATATTCCTCCACTACAAGTACACTAATTCTTCCTACAGGTACATATTTATCATCAATATAATCATTGTCTACTACTACACAAGGTATGTCTAAATTATTTATCATAATTCTCTTAATCTTCATCTTCTCTATCAGCTCTGCATAACCTCTATTTACCTTGAACCACTCCAACTCTTTCTCTCTCTCATAATCACTTTCATCACAATACCTGTCACAACACCACTGACCTACTTCACTCCATGCAAAGGGCACAACAAACTTACTATACCACTTCCTGGCTTTTCCAGGTTTACAAAAAATTAGGGGACTGCTTGAAGACACCTCGTCTTCCACACAATTAACGGAGGAAACTCTGTCCTCAAAATTCACTACTAGCGGAGTCCTTACTCCACTTACATCACGGGGAAAATTTGCCCTTTGCCACCCTAACCTTTCATCACACTCTCTCTCAATTTCATCAACACTCGCTAACATTTTGTTATTAAGTTCTACTTCACCACAAACTTCATCATCACTATTTGTTTTCACCACATCATTCTTAAATAGCTCGTTTTCAACTATTTTATCACTATTATTTATTAATTCATTTTTACAACTGTAACTTACCTTGTTAATTATTTCTTCGCTATTACCAAAGACATTATTACCACTTACCTGTGTTAACTCAACTTTTAATTGACATCTATCTCCCTCCCACTTCTCGTCTCGTTTTTTCAATTCCTTGTTGAATTCCTTGGTATTACTAACCATGTCCTCTAACATTGCGTTTTGTTTATCCAAATGTTCATTAAACTTGTTACACATCATAATCATCATATTCATCATCTGTGTCTTATAATCAGATTCACTCATTTCATTGTTACTTACCTCATTGTCTGTCACCTGATCGTCTTTATTTTTGTTAACTTGGTCTGTCTCTCTACCTTTATTTATCACCACCACACTATCATCATTTTCACTAGGCCTATTCTCTGCCTTATTTTCTACCAGTTTTACTTCAGCTATCTTACCTTTAACATTGGTCATCTCACTATGTTTATTGATTTCCGCAAATATTCCTTCCTCTTGTTCTTCCATTCGGGTTAATCTATTGTCTAAATTACCCCATGCCTCGTCTGTCATCTCACCCACAACACCTCGAAATTCATTCTCCCACTCATCCCAAACAAAATCACTCTCATTACTTTGTATTATAGACATTTTTAAAGTTCGTTTGTATAACACTTTTATATATAAAGCTACTATTTTTCTATGCTTAAACACCTACCACATTGTGAATCACAATAACATAAACCTAACCTACTTAATTATGTACGATTAAATTTTTATACATTCGTCATTACCACATCCTATTTTCCGTGTATTAAAATAGGTCTATCTCGTATAAAATTATAATTAAACGAAAATCCTGGCAGCGCGTCGACATTTGTAACAATAAAAAATAAGCCGAAATATATAAAATAAATATAACCACTACCAGGACTTACCTGCACGCAATTACAACACTTACCTGTTATTGAAATTTTACCAGAAGACCAAGGTCGCCACGATTATTTTTTATATAGGATAAAATATCGAAAACCTTTACACTTTACCTTAATAAAACGGACAATTTAGCAATCTGACCCACCCAATTAATAATTCAGAAAGATTCCGGAACGTTAGACGAATTTTTAACACAGAAATGAGGAAATGGCAATGACGAAATAACTTAAACTAACACATGGTTATTAAATGAATACTTTACTTACTCTCATAAAGACGTAAATTCCTTATACACAACACAAAAGAATACGGTAACACATTAATTACTGGTTACATCGACCTTACCTTACATACTATGTATTACAAAAGAAAGTAGCCCAGCTTTGCACACACACACACTATCACACCAATTAAACCCCTTTTAAATATTGTAGTCAATATAGAAAATAGTTAGCCTTTATACATTCCTGTTTCGTTACATTCACTAACTGTCCTGATGCCGACCGAACACGTGTTTAATGTCCGATTTCACTCTTGGCGTTTCGCACTTTCGCTACACTAGTTTATTACGTCGTTGATTTCACGAGTCCCGGTTGGTATTAACGATATTGTTGTTTCACATCACATCGTATAAAACAACACCGACCGGGACGCCGACAGAGTTGTAAGCGTCTCTAACTGGGTGCGGCTCTAGCTGACTATATGGCGTCTCTGCTTAAAGTCGACTCTTCCGTCACGGTGAAGGAACAGGTACATGTACCTGTTCCTGGAGGTAATCTGGTTCTCTACTGCCACGATGTTTTCGTCGCTCCGGCTTCATTTGTTGGGAAGTAACCACTTTATATATGGATTAAAGCCGGTATGTGTGTGTGTCCAGAGGCCGATATTGGACTTGGTTCCGCTGATGTCACCAACAGTAGGCGGAGTTTTAATGCGACTTCCGTGAGGTCTTATAGAAGACGACGAATATTTTTTTACGCTCTGGCCATCTTGAGTTTTTGTTAGAGCGTCCTTTGAGCGCATTGAGCAGTTGCGTATGTGCGCTGCCACACACAGGTACAAAGTTCTTAGAATTTTGGTGGAGGTGCAAATGCTCTGCCGCATTCCTCAACAACAACTGCGCCTTATTGCTTTGTTTCACTGTTCTGTTACACTGACTATTATACGTTGCACAATAATGCAGTTATTTTGTCATATTTTATAAGGCTCCCGACCGAAAATGAAATGAATAAAAATATAATTATCCCATACTGTTGAAAATAAAAACACCCAAAATTGACCCGCTACACAAGCCATTACCGTTACAATTGTACACCCTGTACATGGTTTTAAAATGTTGGTTTTGTTGTACTGTAGTGCCCATTTTATGAAAATCTTTGCTTCATTTCTATACCAAAACAAGTAGACTAATTTAAGTCTGTTTGTTGCAGATATTTGTACAAATTAAGGTGAAGTTATAAAAGATTCATATGGGAGAAAGCTTATACCAGTTTTTTTTATTTGTTTATCATATTTATGTTGTCATCTATATTGTTTCATGACTTTGTTAAATTGTAGATATATATTAATGTAACCATTATATCTGCACACATACACCACAATCACACACAATAAAACCAATTTGAAGTACCAGAAGCCAACAGGAAGCCACAATAATAATAGTCAACCAACACATATGTACTTCACCAGACACAAAAACCGGAAGGCTGAGGATGGGTACAAGATGGTACCCGAAACATGTTCCTAATAAGGAAAAAATATCTTGAGGTAAATTCATTATAAATATTAAATGTATTATATACATTAAGAAACGGACTGTAACAGAAAGTGATTGAATATATATATTGTAACGGTACATAACCTGGTCCTAATAAAGTAACTCATGATAATAAAAGTCAGAAATGGGTAAACTAAAGCTCGCTCAAAATTTAATTATATCACTCAACATAATAAACAATTCGAGTGGTATACAGTGCAAAGTGAGTTCTAGTGTACCCATTGAGGTGAAAAACCAAAGTGAAAGTAATGTATTACCAAACTGTGCTGTAAGTTTTGGAAAGGATAAAACTATGGAAGTAGGATGTAATAGTACTGATTGATTTTTGTAATTTTATTTATTTATTGTAATTTATAGTGTATGGACCACAACTTGTTATAAATAAGTTAATGTTATATTGTTTAAAATATTTGTGTTGTAATATAGGATAACCCAGGGTTAGTTTTAAAAGATAATAAAAATTAAAATAATCCTATGAAGGAAATGGCAACAGGAAGTAGTACCGGGTATGAACACTATTCGAGACTAAATAAATAATATATAAATTTATTTAAGGATAATAAAATGATAAAATATTTATATACAATGTCATAAAAAAAAAATTAACCAAAACATATTATGTAAATTAAATTAGTAAAGAAACCGGAATGGAAGGGAATTATTTTTCCATAAATAAAATATAAATTTATAATAATTACAAACTGCCTACATAATAAAAATACTATTGTTACTAAGAGTGATGAAAAATAACAAGTATTGTTAATAAGATATAAAAATTTTGAACTAAACCGGAGAGTTGAAGAAACGATGCGACAAAAATTATAAAAAATAACCTTTTTTGGACGTTGGAGGAGGCGAAATTCACGCAAGAGTAATAAACAAAGTGAATACTAACTAATTATACCTGAGGAATCCAAATTAAATGGTGATATACATTAAAAACCAGTGGATGAAAACATTCTGAGGATCCAATATAGTTCGGCCTACTTCCAGTAGACAACTAGAAAATACTCCAAACGAAAAGGAAATAATAACGCAAGACGTACCTCATCACAGAATAAAACTTCAATCCAGTAAGGACAACATGGAGCGAGGTAATATAAACATTTTTTCGTAATAAGTCCAGAAGAAAACTCGTTTTTTAACAGTGAAATAGAACAAAAAATATTCATTTTATCATATGTTTCTTTCAAAGTAAACAAATACATGCTGCTCTCTTACGGAAATTCCGGAAACTACGTAATATTTGAAAAATAAACAAAATTATTGATTAATTTTTTGATATTTGTAAAGCGTAGCAATTATCCATTTCTGACACTCTCATAACACAAAGAATTCACCCTGAACCCTGGGGAATTACTAAGAATTATGTAATAACTGATGTTTTTTATTATAGCGTAATATTGGGTAAATAACAACATATATGTTTTGTTCCTTAGACAGATCTATGTTTACTCGGTAAAGTCGAGATGATGTTTTTTTTTTTTTCAAATAAGATTAATTGTGATACCTATATTTTGGGGGCAGGAGACAAAAGTCAATAATCAATAAAGCAATATTATTGAAAATTAATATTGAATTATAACGTGTTATAATTTATTGTAGTGGGTAGTTAATGAAAATTTCAGTACAACATACAGAAGAAATCGTCACAACTGAGGGGCAATAATGATACTTACTCTCTCTTCTGCATAAGGCTGAACAGATTACCTCCTTGACCCCAAATCACACACTCTCGATTTCTTTTAGATTGAGTAAAACAAGATAAACAAAATCCTTTATTTATACCTTTTAAAACGTCAGTTGGTATAATTCAAAAGTGACGCATACTGCGTGAGGCATATAATAACACTTTCGCAAGTGCACACCTCACATTAAGCCGCACGTTGCAGAATTGGCGTACAACTGTGGGGCGGAATTAACAAAGCTTGTAATTGCAATATACTCGTAAGTGGTAAAGTACCTCACAAAAGAAGGACGTTACAATTTGACGCTAACAACGTGGGGCAGATAAAGTAACTTTACTCCGCCTCTCGACAAAAACCGCGACGTTACAAATTTGGCGAACCCAACATTTGGGGCTTGACTAAAGGTGTACGTTTCGCTAAGACCTCATCATTAAGCAGGACGTTACAAATTGCCGCCAGCAACGTGGGGATTAAAAGAAAACGAGGATGCCTCAGTAGAACGTTACAAATTGGTGCTCAACGTAAAAGGGCGGTAATTAGTAAAGAATTTCGATATTTAATAAAAAAGATATATCAAAAAATCTAATTATCGTTGGCAGTTATGAGAAAACAAGAAATGCCTAATACCCGAGGAAAATCGAAGAAGAGGGCAGAAGAAAAGGAGATTGAAGAAGGTGGACAGGAACAAGAAATAGAGTTAGTCACGGACAGTGAAATGGACCAACAGACAGGTGATACAGAAGAAACCGAAGTAGTTATGGATACGGAAAAGGAAATAGTGGAAGAGGATGCCCAAGGGGACCAACCAGATAAATCCACCCAAAAAGAAGATATGAGCATGCAGGAGATGTTGAGAATTATTATGGAAAGCAATAAACAAACAAATGATAAAATAGACGAAAAATTTAGGAAACAGGAGGAAACTTTGAAGGAACAGAATGAACAAAATAAGGAGAATTTTAAGAAACAGGAGGAACAAAATAGACAGACCAATGAGAAAATAGATAGCATTCAGGAAAATTTAGTCAAACAACTAAATGAAAAAATAGAAACCATTCATGGAAATATCAAACAAACCATGAATGAACAATACAATGAACTGAAAGAAGCGGTTGAAGGGCAAAGAGAAGAGATGAATGCAAAATTTGAAGAGAATAATAGGAATTTAAAACAATTTGAGTGTAAAATGGAGAATGTCAATAAGGAGATATGGAAAACTTTCAGAGAGAAGTTTGAAAATGTTAATACGCGTGTCCAAAAAGTAGATACATACCAAGAGGAGACAAATAAACAAATGGACCATAGTTCCAATAATTTGGATGAAACATTGGACAGCACTTCAGAAGGTATTAAAGTAAGTCCGAATACAGAAGAGAGGAGGAAGGAAATAGAAATTACAGAATACCAAGGTGTAATGCCATCTGAAAATAAAAATAGCCACAACAAAAAGGATATTCAAACCGTGGAAAAGAAGACCAAGGAAATAATAAAAACAAGTAGAAAGAGAATAATAAATACCAAGGAAGAATGGGAGATGATTACAGGTGGAATAATTAATGTATTCAACCTTCCAATTAACGAACAGAGGGAGTTAATTAAGTTTACATCCCAGTTAAATGTGTCAACGATGGAAGTGTATCAGACAATATCAGCCGTATCTTCAAGACGGAAGACAACATGCAAATATTGGGCAAATAATCCAGAGGTAAAAGGGAATGAAATGAGATTAAAAATGAGCAACTATGTTATGTTAGAGGAGGTACGATACTTATTAGTTAAAAAGGAACGAATTATGACGGAAGACCGGTACTTAAGTGAAAGTTTCATAGCAGCAAAGTGGGAGAGCCGGATGGTAAGAAGATTATCAAGGAGAGAATTAATTACGAACACCCCAGCAATCCGAGAACATGGAGTACCTGAAATAATGGACCACGGTTAAACAGACTCCAAACAAACCAGAAAAAAGGGACGGATTTTATGGATACAGGACCAAGGAAACCATTGTAAATATAAAACCCCAAAATTCAAAAAAGCACGTAAGGACATCTTACTCAAGTTATTTCGAACCATATAATTCAGAATGAAGAGAAATAAAAACCCCAAAATTCCAAAAGACGTAAGGACAACTTATTTAATTTATTTCGGAACAATATAATTTAAAGTGAAGAGACTAAAACCACAAAATTCTAAAAAGCATGTAAGGACATCTTACTCAACTTATTTCGAACAATATAATTTAAAGTGAAGAAACTAAAACCCCAAAATTCAAAAAGTGTGTAAGTACAACTTACTTAAGATATTTTGCAACCATTAGAATTAATAAAAAGCATGTAAGGACACTCAAGTTATTTTGAAACCATATAATTTAAAATAAAAAGACAAAACACCAAGAAAATGTAAGAACAGATTATATAATTTAATTATAAATAACTGATTTAAACTGAAATAATAGGAAAAAGTAATATTTTTAATGGTAACAAACAGAAGGAAAATTAAATGAACAAAAACAATAGATGGTAATGTGCTCAGATAAGAAGGTACAATAAGAAGAATAACGAATAATTTAATGACTCCAATGAAACTGAAGGAGGATGATAATTAATACAATAATTAGAATTTCTCGGAATTGAAGATTATATAAGAAGAAATGATACGGAGAAATATGTCACAAGAAGTAAAGTCAAAAGAATTTTAACATAAGGCCTATCAATGATGTTATATGCTATTAGTCAATGGAAAAGAAGAAGGAATCAAGGAGAAGAAGAAATATATAAATAAATACAAACAGCTACAGTATGAAGAATCCTAAAAGTGTTTGGTACTAGTCGCTAATTGACTACTACTTATAATTTTTTTTATTTTTATGTATTGACCGTAGAAATGTTCCGGCAATAATTTTTATGAGCAGGGATGATGTTCCCCTGGTCTCAGAAGGTGTAAGGATGGACAGCGGTGTATGGACCCAGAGTGGCCACCCGACTGGAACCACCGCACAAGATAGGGAAAATGTTAGGGAAATTGAATATTTAAGGGATAATAATTATAAAATAGCTGAAAGGAGTGATATTAGATTCCAGAAGTATAAATGAAGAAAATAGAAGGAAGATAGCAGACCGAAGCTTAATTGATAAAGCGAATTTATAGAAGCAAATAGAAATGAGTGTTGAAACAATTTTAATATGATTAATGTGACCAGTCCTTATCAAATAAAATGTGGAAGTACCACTAACCCCGAGAAATAATTGATGAATTTGCCTCCAAGAGAGAGAGAGTTAAGTAAGAAAACGACAATTACCACAAGTCTGAATTACCAGAGTGTATAATCAGTCGGAAATGAAACACTATTATGAAAACAAAGTCAAGACCATTAGGAGACATGAACAAATCAACAATTTATTTCTATCAACAAGTTGAACTAAAATAAATTTGTTCTAGTGGGGGGGCTTTATGTAACGGTACATAACCTGGTCCTAATAAAGTAACTCATGATAATAAAAGTCAGAAATGGGTAAACTAAAGCTCGCTCAAAATTTAATTATATCACTCAACATAATAAACAATTCGAGTGGTATACAGTGCAAAGTGAGTTCTAGTGTACCCATTGAGGTGAAAAACCAAAGTGAAAGTAATGTATTACCAAACTGTGCTGTAAGTTTTGGAAAGGATAAAACTATGGAAGTAAGATGTAATAGTACTGATTGATTTTTGTAATTTTATTTATTTATTGTAATTTATAGTGTATGGACCACAACTTGTTATAAATAAGTTAATGTTATATTGTTTAAAATATTTGTGTTGTAATATAGGATAACCCAGGGTTAGTTTTAAAAGATAATAAAAATTAAAATAATCCTATGAAGGAAATGGCAACAGGAAGTAGTACCAGGTATGAACACTATTCGAGACTAAATAAATAATATATAAATTTATTTAAGGATAATAAAATGATAAAATATTTATATACAATGTCATAAAAAAAAAATTAACCAAAACATATTATGTAAATTAAATTAGTAAAGAAACCGGAATGGAAGGGAATTATTTTTCCATAAATAAAATATAAATTTATAATAATTACAAACTGCCTACATAATAAAAATACTATTGTTACTAAGAGTGATGAAAAATAACAAGTATTGTTAATAAGATATAAAAATTTTGAACTAAACCGGAGAGTTGAAGAAACGATGCGACAAAAATTATAAAAAATAACCTTTTTTGGACGTTGGAGGAGGCGAAATTCACGCAAGAGTAATAAACAAAGTGAATACTAACTAATTATACCTGAGGAATCCAAATTAAATGGTGATATACATTAAAAACCAGTGGATGAAAACATTCTGAGGATCCAATATAGTTCGGCCTACTTCCAGTAGACAACTAGAAAATACTCCAAACGAAAAGGAAATAATAACGCAAGACGTACCTCATCACAGAATAAAACTTCAATCCAGTAAGGACAACATGGAGCGAGGTAATATAAACATTTTTTCGTAATAAGTCCAGAAGAAAACTCGTTTTTTAACAGTGAAATAGAACAAAAAATATTCATTTTATCATATGTTTCTTTCAAAGTAAACAAATACATGCTGCTCTCTTACGGAAATTCCGGAAACTACGTAATATTTGAAAAATAAACAAAATTATTGATTAATTTTTTGATATTTGTAAAGCGTAGCAATTATCCATTTCTGACACTCTCATAACACAAAGAATTCACCCTGAACCCTGGGGAATTACTAAGAATTATGTAATAACTGATGTTTTTTATTATAGCGTAATATTGGGTAAATAACAACATATATGTTTTGTTCCTTAGACAGATCTATGTTTACTCGGTAAAGTCGAGATGATGTTTTTTTTTTTTCAAATAAGATTAATTGTGATACCTATATTTTGGGGGCAGGAGACAAAAGTCAATAATCAATAAAGCAATATTATTGAAAATTAATATTGAATTATAACGTGTTATAATTTATTGTAGTGGGTAGTTAATGAAAATTTCAGTACAACATACAGAAGAAATCGTCACAACTGAGGGGCAATAATGATACTTACTCTCTCTTCTGCATAAGGCTGAACAGATTACCTCCTTGACCCCAAATCACACACTCTCGATTTCTTTTAGATTGAGTAAAACAAGATAAACAAAATCCTTTATTTATACCTTTTAAAACGTCAGTTGGTATAATTCAAAAGTGACGCATACTGCGTGAGGCATATAATAACACTTTCGCAAGTGCACACCTCACATTAAGCCGCACGTTGCAGAATTGGCGTACAACTGTGGGGCGGAATTAACAAAGCTTGTAATTGCAATATACTCGTAAGTGGTAAAGTACCTCACAAAAGAAGGACGTTACAATTTGACGCTAACAACGTGGGGCAGATAAAGTAACTTTACTCCGCCTCTCGACAAAAACCGCGACGTTACAAATTTGGCGAACCCAACATTTGGGGCTTGACTAAAGGTGTACGTTTCGCTAAGACCTCATCATTAAGCAGGACGTTACAAATTGCCGCCAGCAACGTGGGGATTAAAAGAAAACGAGGATGCCTCAGTAGAACGTTACAAATTGGTGCTCAACGTAAAAGGGCGGTAATTAGTAAAGAATTTCGATATTTAATAAAAAAGATATATCAAAAAATCTAATTATCGTTGGCAGTTATGAGAAAACAAGAAATGCCTAATACCCGAGGAAAATCGAAGAAGAGGGCAGAAGAAAAGGAGATTGAAGAAGGTGGACAGGAACAAGAAATAGAGTTAGTCACGGACAGTGAAATGGACCAACAGACAGGTGATACAGAAGAAACCGAAGTAGTTATGGATACGGAAAAGGAAATAGTGGAAGAGGATGCCCAAGGGGACCAACCAGATAAATCCACCCAAAAAGAAGATATGAGCATGCAGGAGATGTTGAGAATTATTATGGAAAGCAATAAACAAACAAATGATAAAATAGACGAAAAATTTAGGAAACAGGAGGAAACTTTGAAGGAACAGAATGAACAAAATAAGGAGAATTTTAAGAAACAGGAGGAACAAAATAGACAGACCAATGAGAAAATAGATAGCATTCAGGAAAATTTAGTCAAACAACTAAATGAAAAAATAGAAACCATTCATGGAAATATCAAACAAACCATGAATGAACAATACAATGAACTGAAAGAAGCGGTTGAAGGGCAAAGAGAAGAGATGAATGCAAAATTTGAAGAGAATAATAGGAATTTAAAACAATTTGAGTGTAAAATGGAGAATGTCAATAAGGAGATATGGAAAACTTTCAGAGAGAAGTTTGAAAATGTTAATACGCGTGTCCAAAAAGTAGATACATACCAAGAGGAGACAAATAAACAAATGGACCATAGTTCCAATAATTTGGATGAAACATTGGACAGCACTTCAGAAGGTATTAAAGTAAGTCCGAATACAGAAGAGAGGAGGAAGGAAATAGAAATTACAGAATACCAAGGTGTAATGCCATCTGAAAATAAAAATAGCCACAACAAAAAGGATATTCAAACCGTGGAAAAGAAGACCAAGGAAATAATAAAAACAAGTAGAAAGAGAATAATAAATACCAAGGAAGAATGGGAGATGATTACAGGTGGAATAATTAATGTATTCAACCTTCCAATTAACGAACAGAGGGAGTTAATTAAGTTTACATCCCAGTTAAATGTGTCAACGATGGAAGTGTATCAGACAATATCAGCCGTATCTTCAAGACGGAAGACAACATGCAAATATTGGGCAAATAATCCAGAGGTAAAAGGGAATGAAATGAGATTAAAAATGAGCAACTATGTTATGTTAGAGGAGGTACGATACTTATTAGTTAAAAAGGAACGAATTATGACGGAAGACCGGTACTTAAGTGAAAGTTTCATAGCAGCAAAGTGGGAGAGCCGGATGGTAAGAAGATTATCAAGGAGAGAATTAATTACGAACACCCCAGCAATCCGAGAACATGGAGTACCTGAAATAATGGACCACGGTTAAACAGACTCCAAACAAACCAGAAAAAAGGGACGGATTTTATGGATACAGGACCAAGCAAACCATTGTAAATATAAAACCCCAAAATTCAAAAAAGCACGTAAGGACATCTTACTCAAGTTATTTCGAACCATATAATTCAGAATGAAGAGAAATAAAAACCCCAAAATTCCAAAAGACGTAAGGACAACTTATTTAATTTATTTCGGAACAATATAATTTAAAGTGAAGAGACTAAAACCACAAAATTCTAAAAAGCATGTAAGGACATCTTACTCAACTTATTTCGAACAATATAATTTAAAGTGAAGAAACTAAAACCCCAAAATTCAAAAAGTGTGTAAGTACAACTTACTTAAGATATTTTGCAACCATTAGAATTAATAAAAAGCATGTAAGGACACTCAAGTTATTTTGAAACCATATAATTTAAAATAAAAAGACAAAACACCAAGAAAATGTAAGAACAGATTATATAATTTAATTATAAATAACTGATTTAAACTGAAATAATAGGAAAAAGTAATATTTTTAATGGTAACAAACAGAAGGAAAATTAAATGAACAAAAACAATAGATGGTAATGTGCTCAGATAAGAAGGTACAATAAGAAGAATAACGAATAATTTAATGACTCCAATGAAACTGAAGGAGGATGATAATTAATACAATAATTAGAATTTCTCGGAATTGAAGATTATATAAGAAGAAATGATACGGAGAAATATGTCACAAGAAGTAAAGTCAAAAGAATTTTAACATAAGGCCTATCAATGATGTTATATGCTATTAGTCAATGGAAAAGAAGAAGGAATCAAGGAGAAGAAGAAATATATAAATAAATACAAACAGCTACAGTATGAAGAATCCTAAAAGTGTTTGGTACTAGTCGCTAATTGACTACTACTTATAATTTTTTTTATTTTTATGTATTGACCGTAGAAATGTTCCGGCAATAATTTTTATGAGCAGGGATGATGTTCCCCTGGTCTCAGAAGGTGTAAGGATGGACAGCGGTGTATGGACCCAGAGTGGCCACCCGACTGGAACCACCGCACAAGATAGGGAAAATGTTAGGGAAATTGAATATTTAAGGGATAATAATTATAAAATAGCTGAAAGGAGTGATATTAGATTCCAGAAGTATAAATGAAGAAAATAGAAGGAAGATAGCAGACCGAAGCTTAATTGATAAAGCGAATTTATAGAAGCAAATAGAAATGAGTGTTGAAACAATTTTAATATGATTAATGTGACCAGTCCTTATCAAATAAAATGTGGAAGTACCACTAACCCCGAGAAATAATTGATGAATTTGCCTCCAAGAGAGAGAGAGTTAAGTAAGAAAACGACAATTACCACAAGTCTGAATTACCAGAGTGTATAATCAGTCGGAAATGAAACACTATTATGAAAACAAAGTCAAGACCATTAGGAGACATGAACAAATCAACAATTTATTTCTATCAACAAGTTGAACTAAAATAAATTTGTTCTAGTGGGGGGGCTTTATGTAACGGTACATAACCTGGTCCTAATAAAGTAACTCATGATAATAAAAGTCAGAAATGGGTAAACTAAAGCTCGCTCAAAATTTAATTATATCACTCAACATAATAAACAATTCGAGTGGTATACAGTGCAAAGTGAGTTCTAGTGTACCCATTGAGGTGAAAAACCAAAGTGAAAGTAATGTATTACCAAACTGTGCTGTAAGTTTTGGAAAGGATAAAACTATGGAAGTAAGATGTAATAGTACTGATTGATTTTTGTAATTTTATTTATTTATTGTAATTTATAGTGTATGGACCACAACTTGTTATAAATAAGTTAATGTTATATTGTTTAAAATATTTGTGTTGTAATATAGGATAACCCAGGGTTAGTTTTAAAAGATAATAAAAATTAAAATAATCCTATGAAGGAAATGGCAACAGGAAGTAGTACCAGGTATGAACACTATTCGAGACTAAATAAATAATATATAAATTTATTTAAGGATAATAAAATGATAAAATATTTATATACAATGTCATAAAAAAAAAATTAACCAAAACATATTATGTAAATTAAATTAGTAAAGAAACCGGAATGGAAGGGAATTATTTTTCCATAAATAAAATATAAATTTATAATAATTACAAACTGCCTACATAATAAAAATACTATTGTTACTAAGAGTGATGAAAAATAACAAGTATTGTTAATAAGATATAAAAATTTTGAACTAAACCGGAGAGTTGAAGAAACGATGCGACAAAAATTATAAAAAATAACCTTTTTTGGACGTTGGAGGAGGCGAAATTCACGCAAGAGTAATAAACAAAGTGAATACTAACTAATTATACCTGAGGAATCCAAATTAAATGGTGATATACATTAAAAACCAGTGGATGAAAACATTCTGAGGATCCAATATAGTTCGGCCTACTTCCAGTAGACAACTAGAAAATACTCCAAACGAAAAGGAAATAATAACGCAAGACGTACCTCATCACAGAATAAAACTTCAATCCAGTAAGGACAACATGGAGCGAGGTAATATAAACATTTTTTCGTAATAAGTCCAGAAGAAAACTCGTTTTTTAACAGTGAAATAGAACAAAAAATATTCATTTTATCATATGTTTCTTTCAAAGCAAACAAATACATGCTGCTCTCTTACGGCAATTCCGGAAACTACGTAATATTTGAAAAATAAACAAAATTATTGATTAATTTTTTGATATTTGTAGAGCGTAGCAATTATCCATTTCTGACACTCTCATAACACAAAGAATTCACCCTGAACCCTGGGGAATTACTAAGAATTATGTAATAACTGATGTTTTTTATTATAGCGTAATATTGAGTAAATAACAACATATATGTTTTGTTCCTTAGACAGATCTATGTTTACTCGGTAAAGTCGAGATGATGTTTTTTTTTTTCAAATAAGATTAATTGTGATACCTATATTTTGGGGGCAGGAGACAAAAGTCAATAATCAATAAAGCAATATTATTGAAAATTAATATTGAATTATAACGTGTTATAATTTATTGTAGTGGGTAGTTAATGAAAATTTCAGTACAACATACAGAAGAAATCGTCACAACTGAGGGGCAATAATGATACTTACTCTCTCTTCTGCATAAGGCTGAACAGATTACCTCCTTGACCCCAAATCACACACTCTCGATTTCTTTTAGATTGAGTAAAACAAGATAAACAAAATCCTTTATTTATACCTTTTAAAACGTCAGTTGGTATAATTCAAAAGTGACGCATACTGCGTGAGGCATATAATAACACTTTCGCAAGTGCACACCTCACATTAAGCCGCACGTTACAGAATTGGCGTACAACTGTGGGGCGGAATTAACAAAGCTTGTAATTGCAATATACTCGTAAGTGGTAAAGTACCTCACAAAAGAAGGACGTTACAATTTGACGCTAACAATGTGGGGCAGATAAAGTAACTTTACTCCGCCTCTCAACAAAAACCGCGACGTTACAAATTTGGCGAACCCAACATTTGGGGCTTGACTAAAGGTGTACGTTTCGCTAAGACCTCATCATTAAGCAGGACGTTACAAATTGCCGCCAGCAACGTGGGGATTAAAAGAAAACGAGGATGCCTCAGTAGAACGTTACAATATATTATAACGGAACCAAATATTAACTATTTGGGGTTATATGTTTACCGCATACTGAAACCATATTTAAATAAAAATTAACAGTTAAAACTCCATTTGAATGTAGCGCATTGAAAATAATGCTGTGTAAAGCAACGCACACGTGGTCGTTATGTAATCAGTTCGCTGTACAAGGAAGCGACCACACCCAAACTGTTAATTATTAATATCTCGGAAACTAATAAATAAAGGCGAAATCTAACATAGCCAAAATGTTTGCCGAGATATTAATAATGACGTGTGCAAATTTGATGCAATATAATTAACAAATGAAGGAGTTAATTAAAATAATTAAATAACTTCTGTTAAAATAGAGTTACAGTAAAGAGATTTTAGTATGTTATAAAGATAATAATTTGTGACAGATTGTATATTTTAGATTTCACACAACTTGATTTGCAACCAAGTTATTGCAAAATTAAGTAAGTACAGGATATCCTTAGCGACAAAGTGGTTCCGGCGGAAAATTATATATTAGATAATAATTCTATTCTCCGTCTGTGGGAACCAGACTTCATTCTCACGGACTAAGGGAATTCTAAATTTTATGTAGTAGGGAGAGTGCGTCGACCAATGAAATCATTGCATGCAGCCCCGGCCAGTGCGATGTTTTCTGGTGGAAAAATCACTCTTCTGTCAGTACTCACGAAGTTAAGACGTAGTCCTTCGATCGTCTAGTAGCCAAAGCGGTGAAGATCAACAAGAAGACTCTACGCGGTCAACACACACGCAATTACGAACACAATAACTACAGATCATCTGTATAGCTCGTAATTGTTGCGTAAAGGCGAGATACTCTTCAAGACATCAACCAAGCTTATTGTGTACTACCAGATAGTCATAAGCACGCAAGAGATCCACCCGACTTCAAGACCAGACTTCAAGAATACAGCAGAGAGGCCGTCTAAATCATTGGTTAACAGCTGACGAGCAGAGCGACCGCCCGAACGAAGCACACACACACACACACACACACACGCTGACGTGCAACGTGCAAATCGACGGAGAACAGGAAGCAGTTCCAGCAGACAACAGCAGACGTTAAAATATTCACAAACAGCAGGGAAGCAGAGTGTTGCCGAATTTTGAACTCCACGACCGAATCCAGCAGTTCTAAGCAGATTACTTTCTCTAACCAAGGACTCGAATCGACGAGGGACAAATCGGGACGACATCCTCTTCAGTAACAGGAAAGCAAAATCTATTTATTTATTTTTCAGATCAAATTTTCTATTTTTCAATTAAAACATTGTAATTCAAATAATTCAGGTGCCAAACAAACAAAAAGCAAAGACTCTAGTAATTAAAAAGTAAACTCGTTGTGATAATCTGTATAGCAGTTTAAGACAGTAGTAAGTTAGAGTTAAGAAATAGAGGTAGTATAAAAGCGCTATACAAATCTTAACTGACAATCTAATCGTAGATCATACTGCAGTGGATCAGAAATAGAATCACTAGAAATGAAATAACGTGAACTAGACTGTCACGTCTAATTTATTTTTATTAATTATTCTAAGTAATATCAGAGTTTTAAATTTTGTTTCATGAACACTTAGATTCAAATTAATTAAATAAATTTAATTAAATTCAAATCAATTAGTAAAGTCAAATTTAAATTGCAATTAACTCGCAAAGAACGAGTTCAGTTTCTTTCAACTATTAAACAATCGAAAAACATCGATTCATTGTATAGACTATAAGAAAATTAATAAGATTATAACCATTCTATTCTTGCGTGTTGTTGGTGTAATAAACAACGTTTTATTACCCCATATAACAGTGTTTTATTGTTGTACGATAAAGCCTACCAGTCTCACAAAACTCTCCCCCCTTAAAGTAACCCATTATGTGTGTTGTTGTAATAAGTTGAGATTACTAGCTTGCGAACTTCAAATCCAAAATCCACACGCCCTAGTCGGAAGAATCTGCAAGATCAGACAGCAGGTGGGTACTCACACACAACATTACATTACAATAACGCGTAGTAGTGTAGTTATAAATGGCGCCCAACGTGGGGCCCGACAAACGTACATCAAATTGAATTCACGTTCCGAACAAGAGTTATAAATGGCTTGCCCGGAACGTGGGGCACGATCAAATTAAATTAAATTAATTAAATTAAATTTAAATTTAATTTTCATTTTAAAACAAACTTTGCTGTTTTAATTAGTAAAACAGCTGGCGTCCAACTAAACAATCCCCAAAGAGTTTTGTGACTGGTGTGTGTACAACAGTAAAGTTATTGTGTGTATTTGAAACTGTTCTGTGTATTTTAAATTGTGTATATTTGACATTGTTGTCTATTTAAAATGGATATGGATAAAATACTTAAACAAATACAACAAATGAACGCGGATTTGACCGCTAATATGAACTCGAGATTTGAGAAAATAGACGCGAAATTTGAACAGAGTGCAGCCAAAGCTGACATAAATATCGCGGAATTAACTTCTAAAATCGAAGCACAAAAAGTTAGTCTAACCGAAAAATTAGATCAAAGTAATGCTGACATAAACGCCGAGATTAAGCAAAGTAATAAAGAGAGTAGTAAAGAATTAACTGCGAAAATAGACGAAAGCGTAAACGAGTTGACCGCTAAAGTCACCGAAATCGCGGAGAGCAATGCAAAAATCGCGGAAAGTAATAAAGAGCTAACCGCGAGAGTCGTTGAAGTCGGTGAGAGTAATAAACAATTAACGGAAAAAGTCGCAGAGATCGGTGAAAGAGTAAATACGGTCGATACTAAAATCAATGAACGGTTTAAGGTTTTTGAGACCACAATGCAAAAATCGTTTATTGAACAAGTAACACGTATGGAGGGCCGGTTCAAAGACCACATAAGCCGTTGTGAAAAGCAAACATTAGAGGTTTCCAAAAGGTGGAATCCCTAGAGGTAAAAATTCACGCGGACGTGACCGAAACGCAACGACGAGTAGATAAATTAGACGCTTCAATTGTAGAGACGCGATCTAACATTGACTCTAATAAAGAGAGTGTTTTACAAACGTTAAGCGACGAGATTTTGAAAGTACGACAGGAGGTAAGAAGGAGGTCTGCTCCAAATATTTTGGTACAAGGCCCTGTCGACGAGAAAAATCGCGTGTATTTTACGGGGGAAAATAACGAAAACCCCATTGAATTTTTATTAGCGTGTGAGAGTGAAATGGCTAGAATAGGTTCCCGACTAGAAGATCAAGACAAAATACAGTGGGTGGTTAACGCGATGCGTGATTCGGCGCGTAAGTGGTATAACATTGTACGCGATAGAGTGTCCACATACGCGGAGTTCAAACAAAAATTTGAAAGCCGGTACTGGAACTCGCATACCCAACGACTTCTGCGCAATGAACTGGAATATGGCCGTTTTGACAAGAAAATGAATATTACCGCCGAAAATTATATAATCCAGCAGGTCGAGCGCGCGAAGCATTTAACCCCAGCATTTGCGGAGATTGACATAGTCACCAAGCTTGCCTACCATTTTAACCATAACATTAGAGTAGCTGTATTTACCCAGGGTATTCGCACGGTAGACGAACTCCTCATTCTAGTGTCCCAAAGTGAGACGGTTTTTGATTTTGGTGGGTGGCGTTATAATCCCGATTTTCGCCGAAATAATGAAGGGCAGAATACGCGACTACAGTACCATCAGCAAACGGATCAAAAACCGAGTACCAGTTCTACTCCACCCCAAACACCGTCAAAACAGCCAAATAAAACCTTTGAGTACAAGGGAAAACAAAATTTTGGTAGACCAAAAGGGCAGGGTAAGGGTAACGACGGGGCACAAATTAGAGCGATTCAAACGGTCGAATTAGCCAAAGCAGATACAACTGAAAAAGACAGCGACTCCCACGGCGATAAAAATTCGAACAATAAATCGAAAAATTACCAAGCTACAAAAAACGTGCCAAAATGCGCATCCAGCAAGGACGCGCTATAAATTCGGCAAAATTGTGTAAATATAAGCATGTTAATTATAAGGATTATATATTGTGTGAAATGTGTACTTTTAATTATGTAACTTGTGTGCCCGTTAATAATGTGTTCCCACCGGATGTCAGGGATCCGTTGCTAGAATCCGGTCCCACGCGACAAAGGCCCGTGAGCGCGGCGTGTCCGGTGTTACACGCCTTTGTCAATAGCGTTCCCACGAGAATTCTGTTGGATACCGGTAGTGTTGTATCCGGCGTCAGTGAAAGGTTCCTGCGTACCAATAAAAAATATTTTCGTACGGCCCCATCACTCCCAATCAATCAATTTTATATACGAACCGCTACCGATACAAAAGAAAAAATTGACACTCAATACTATCTAACTATCATGCTAGACGAAGTGCAATTTGAAGTGTGTGTAGTGGCTATAAACAATTTAATATGTGATATGTTATTGGGGGTAGATGTATTGGAACAAATACGTGCGGAAATTAACACCAGTGAACACTTATTAAAATGTACCATAGACAATGTTAGTTACACTTTTAAATTGAACACACATACACACACACAAAACCATGGTGACCCAATTAAAATCACACGGCCACCAAAACAAGTAATTCACTATAAAGAATGTGAAGAGGGGGAGACCACCTTAGATTCCCGAACTGAACGGAGATTGTCGTCGCTGCAAGAAGAATTCAGCGATATCTTCAGTGAAGAACATTCAATCTCGTCAGTGTATGAACACAGAATCCACCTCACAGAGCCAGAGAAGTTCATAAGGAGAATCTACCAGGTCCCTATAAAATACCAGGCCGAGGTCCAGCAGGAGATACAGCGGATGTTGGAAGAAGATATTATTGAAAGATCTAATAGCAGCTTCCTCAACCCACTGCTGGTCGTCCGCAAGAAGACTGGAGAGATCCGACTCTGCCTGGATATGAGGAACTTAAACAGTCTCGTAGAGAAAGAGTTTGACTGCGCACCGACAGCGGAGGACCTCTTCATTAAATGCGAAGGAGCCAGGTACCTCACGAAGCTAGATCTAACAGCAAGCTTCTGGCAGGTCCCGCTGTGTGAGCAAGATCGTAAGTATACAGCATTCATATTTAATAACAAATGCTATCAACACAAGGTGGTACCTTTTGGCCTTAGCACGAGTCTCGCTGCGATTGTAAGATGCCTCGAGAGAGCTCTAGGACCTGAGGTAGACCCATACACGGTAATATTCGTGGATGACATCCTCGTGATATCCCGCACGTTGGAGGAACACTTCGAGCACCTTAGGAGCGTCTTCCAGAAGCTGAGGTTAGCAAACATCAAGCTCAAGCTACACAAGTGTGAGTTTGTAAAGTCCCAAATGAAGTTCCTGGGACATATAATCTCAGCTACATGTATTAGTACGGACCCAGAGAAGCTCAGGAGTATTATGGAATTCCCGGTGCCCAAGAACCTCAAAGCACTGCGAGCATTCCTTGGACTCACGGGATATGACAGGAAATTTACCAGCAAATACGCAGAATATACAGTCCCGTTGCTACAGCTGGTACGCAAAAATATAAAGTGGAAATGGGGTTCTGAACAGAACGATGCGTTTGAGAGGGTTAAAGGCCTGTTCCAATCTAATTTACAATTGTTCCATCCACAGCAGGGTAGGAAGTACGTAATGTACACTGACGCTAGCGAGTACGCTATCGGCGCCGTGTTGCACCAAGAAGACGAACAAGGTAGTCTTCATGTTGTAGCATACGCCAATAGGACGCTCAAAGGCGCTGAGTTGCACTATTGTACTTCCGAGAAAGAAATACTCGCCATAATAAACGCACTCAGAAAATTCAGACACTACCTATACGGTACCCATTTCGAGATTCACACTGATAATCAGGCGTTATCGTTTATATTAAAATGTCGATTAGCAAATTCCCGACTAACACGATGGGTGTTAGCTATTCAGGAGTACTCATTCACGATTAAATATTGCAAAGGATCAGAGAATACCACCGCAGACACTCTAAGTAGATATCCGCCTGTAGAAAAGGAGGAAGTATATGAAGCAGCTGACGACGAGTTGAGAGTGTTAAACATGCAATACACTGTCGCGCCTGAAGGTACTAATATGCTACAGAACTTAGGATGCAAGCAGGACGATAACCTCGCACTCCTTGCTAAAAAGCTAATGTTAGCAGCTCACCCAAATCCTCACTATCTTATACAAGACAATATATTGTATAAATTGTTACAGGGCGAATGGAAAGTGGTATTGTCTCCAGCGATGCTTGCGTGTATAACACAATCTTTACATATAAAAATGGCGCACGCATCTCCTGTAAAATGTGTCAAAATATTGCAGGAGGACTTTACAATAACCAACATGTACCGTAGGGTAAAGAAACTGCTAAAAACATGTTATCCATGCCAGACAGCGAAAGTACCAAACGTACACACTTACGTGCCCATGGCCAATGTGATAACGGAAGGTAAGGGACAGATGATCGCCATCGACTTTCTAGGACCATTACCCAAGGCTACCAGAAATCTAAAACACATGGTAGTTTGCGTCGATGTGTTTACTAAAAAAGTTAGCCTTTATGCGATCCCTAGGCCCACCACGAAGTCTGTTTTAAATATTATACTTAATAAGTATATCCCACAACATGGACCAATAAGGAACGTACTTAGTGACCAGGGAAAGCAGTTCCAAAACAAACACTGGGCAGCCACCCTGGAACGTAACGGTATCAAAGCAGTCCTAACCTCGATACGACGACCACAGGGAAACCTTGCCGAAAGGGTGAATCGGGAAATCGGTAAAATGTTCCGTATCTATTGCTATAAGGAACAAAGTAAATGGCCCGAGTTCTTACCATTCTTCGAAAAGGCAATAAATGAGAGTTATCATGATACCACGGAATACACACCAGCAGAATTAGACTCTGGAACCACGCCAGAGAGGTTTTGGGATAATTATTTAAGTAAGCCAAAGACTTATAATCTACCTCTGCCGGTGCAATGTAAAAATCAACTTGTGAGGGAAAGAATAGTTGAAAAAGGGCGAAAAAGGGCAGACAAATTTAATACGACGCATAAACTAACGAACTTTGTAGTAGGCGAGAAAGTATTGCTCAAGGCGAATCCTGTAGGCCGACGAGACATAAATGTGGCTGCAAAGTTCTTTCGTTTATATAATGGACCCTATCTGTTGGCTCAACAACTCGCACCTCACACGTTTATCGTTACGACGCTGGACCGAACGAAAACAATCGGTAAATTCCATGCGAGCTCTGAGAAAATACTTTGAGTAGCATGGCGTTCCAAAGCGCGTCGCGACGAAATAAAAAGACTTTAAAAAGATAAATAGTATTTAGAGTTAATAATAATTGTATTATAATAATTAAAATTAAAATAAGTAATTTGTGTTTTATAATATTATTAATAATAATTATAGGTAACTTGTGTATTAATAATAATGTTTTTCTATAGCGGTAAATAATAAGCGTATAGAGAGAGCGAGAACAACGGCAGGAAACAGTTACGTCACGCGATAACTACCTGACCCACATATGAAACTAGGTCAAGCAATTAGACGCGCGCCTGGCGATAACGGTTTTAAATACTGTCAGCAAAATTCCTTTCTACGCGTGGCATTATTTATAAACAAAGGCTACTACTCGTTTTAAAAACATTATACGCAATAAGTTGCAAATATGATAGTTTAATACATGTATTTAGAGTTAAATTGTATATAATGCAATAACATTAACACTTGTGTACGTGTCTTCAGAATAAGTAATACGATGTATAGCTAGTAAGAATAATTATTACAGAATATGTGTGTAATGATTAAGAAAAAAAAAATAACTGTAATTATTACATTCATTTTTTTTTTAAAGCGGGTGTGGGAATATATAACGGAACCAAATATTAACTATTTGGGGTTATATGTTTACCGCATACTGAAACCATATTTAAATAAAAATTAACAGTTAAAACTCCATTTGAATGTAGCGCATTGAAAATAATGCTGTGTAAAGCAACGCACACGTGGTCGTTATGTAATCAGTTCGCTGTACAAGGAAGCGACCACACCCAAACTGTTAATTATTAATATCTCGGAAACTAATAAATAAAGGCGAAATCTAACATAGCCAAAATGTTTGCCGAGATATTAATAATGACGTGTGCAAATTTGATGCAATATAATTAACAAATGAAGGAGTTAATTAAAATAATTAAATAACTTCTGTTAAAATAGAGTTACAGTAAAGAGATTTTAGTATGTTATAAAGATAATAATTTGTGACAGATTGTATATTTTAGATTTCACACAACTTGATTTGCAACCAAGTTATTGCAAAATTAAGTAAGTACAGGATATCCTTAGCGACAAAGTGGTTCCGGCGGAAAATTATATATTAGATAATAATTCTATTCTCCGTCTGTGGGAACCAGACTTCATTCTCACGGACTAAGGGAATTCTAAATTTTATGTAGTAGGGAGAGTGCGTCGACCAATGAAATCATTGCATGCAGCCCCGGCCAGTGCGATGTTTTCTGGTGGAAAAATCACTCTTCTGTCAGTACTCACGAAGTTAAGACGTAGTCCTTCGATCGTCTAGTAGCCAAAGCGGTGAAGATCAACAAGAAGACTCTACGCGGTCAACACACACGCAATTACGAACACAATAACTACAGATCATCTGTATAGCTCGTAATTGTTGCGTAAAGGCGAGATACTCTTCAAGACATCAACCAAGCTTATTGTGTACTACCAGATAGTCATAAGCACGCAAGAGATCCACCCGACTTCAAGACCAGACTTCAAGAATACAGCAGAGAGGCCGTCTAAATCATTGGTTAACAGCTGACGAGCAGAGCGACCGCCCGAACGAAGCACACACACACACACACACACACGCTGACGTGCAACGTGCAAATCGACGGAGAACAGGAAGCAGTTCCAGCAGACAACAGCAGACGTTAAAATATTCACAAACAGCAGGGAAGCAGAGTGTTGCCGAATTTTGAACTCCACGACCGAATCCAGCAGTTCTAAGCAGATTACTTTCTCTAACCAAGGACTCGAATCGACGAGGGACAAATCGGGACGACATCCTCTTCAGTAACAGGAAAGCAAAATCTATTTATTTATTTTTCAGATCAAATTTTCTATTTTTCAATTAAAACATTGTAATTCAAATAATTCAGGTGCCAAACAAACAAAAAGCAAAGACTCTAGTAATTAAAAAGTAAACTCGTTGTGATAATCTGTATAGCAGTTTAAGACAGTAGTAAGTTAGAGTTAAGAAATAGAGGTAGTATAAAAGCGCTATACAAATCTTAACTGACAATCTAATCGTAGATCATACTGCAGTAGATCAGAAATAGAATCACTAGAAATGAAATAACGTGAACTAGACTGTCACGTCTAATTTATTTTTATTAATTATTCTAAGTAATATCAGAGTTTTAAATTTTGTTTCATGAACACTTAGATTCAAATTAATTAAATAAATTTAATTAAATTCAAATCAATTAGTAAAGTCAAATTTAAATTGCAATTAACTCGCAAAGAACGAGTTCAGTTTCTTTCAACTATTAAACAATCGAAAAACATCGATTCATTGTATAGACTATAAGAAAATTAATAAGATTATAACCATTCTATTCTTGCGTGTTGTTGGTGTAATAAACAACGTTTTATTACCCCATATAACAGTGTTTTATTGTTGTACGATAAAGCCTACCAGTCTCACAAAACTCTCCCCCCTTAAAGTAACCCATTATGTGTGTTGTTGTAATAAGTTGAGATTACTAGCTTGCGAACTTCAAATCCAAAATCCACACGCCCTAGTCGGAAGAATCTGCAAGATCAGACAGCAGGTGGGTACTCACACACAACATTACATTACAATAACGCGTAGTAGTGTAGTTATAATATATATATATATATATATTTGATATACTGTAATTTATGTGGCCCCACGTCCTTTGGGACCCAAAATTATACAACGATACCTTTTGTATATGCAGGTTGTAAATAATTATAACAATACCAGGTGTAACTATAATGAGTAGTAAATTTATGAGTAGTTAAAATTTCATGTTTACTGTTTTAACAAGCATTATAAATAATAAAACATTGTTAATAATCTCCGATCAAGATATCACTCTTTATTAAGTTCATCTCTTAAGCTATACGGTGTTACACACATTTAAAACACTCTTATCTCTAGACATGTTAATAATCTTAATCTAGACATTTATTCAAATTGATTTAATAAAAAAATAAAATTTAAATGTAATTAAGTTTTATTTTAATTGAATTCATTTAACTCAGATCTGACCTCAGCTTGCTCAGTCTATACCAATGTTTCCTTTTTATTTTAAAATAATTTAAAATTATATTGTTTACTCTTAGACTGGCATTTGTTTCGTATTTAAAATTTAAATTATTCTTTTCTACAAAATGCAAATATCAAATCATTTCAATTATTTTACTTTGATAAAAAAAAATATACTATCTCAAAATTAAACTCTCTTTTTTTTTATATTTATCTATATGTGATCGCTCATTCTTACGACTAAAACATTTACATAAGACTCTATTACATTCTTTCTAATTATAAACTTTTTTGTTTTAATTCATTGTCTCTTTATATAGTCTTTATGAGCTCTTTAAAAAAAATCGTTTATAAATGCATTATGCATGTCACTTCAAGTTTTGATGACCTTACGACTTATTGACGGGGTCCAGTGTTGGGTTTCCGTTACTCCTGGCTTGGCATGGTCCTGGATATGTCCAGAGTCCAGCATCGTTCTCCAGCAGTGTGTGGTCCGTCCCAGAGAATTACTATCTGCTGCAAGGTAGATCTCGTTCGGCTGTTAGGTGTCTAAAAAGCATCTCCTAACGTCTAGCATCTCGCGTCGCTCTTTGTAGCTTCTCTGTTGATACTCTTGCTGACTTAAATGGTCCCGGTACTCTACGTTTCCCGTACTAGTGTAAACATAATTACTGAACGTCTTTATTCGTTCGTAGATGAGACTTATAGTAAAATAAAACTGTTCTGCCGATGGACAGCATGTCCGACTGGAACTGTGTTTTGAAAAGAAGAGAAGGGTTTCCAGCCGAACCCTTAATTTATACCCTCTCAAGATTCCGCACCTGTTGGTTCCGAAATTATCCTGTCGAGACCTGCAGATCACATGATAGCCCCCACTCCCGAACCTTTTCATATATTTGCAATTTTTTGCAAATGGCAATGTTTTGTACGGAATTGAGATAGCACAAATCATAGCTAATTTTATTAAGCACTCACTCTATTAATTTGAGCGTCTTAGTGTAATTTGCATATTTTTTGCACATTTATTTTGCACTGACCTCGCGTAGTGTGTCCTATTAACGTCATTTTCTTACTGTGGATAAGTATAAAGTTTACACACACTTTGGTACCTTTTGTTTGTTTATACACTAATTAGTTTTCACACAGTGAATTAAAATAATTATTTTAGTAATTAATTGGGGAGGGTAGCTGACATTCCTGTCTATACATGCATCACTAACACACACAAGATACATGCATAACACACATACAATCGAGCAGGTGTTCTTTGCCTGTTGGAACAGGTTAATTTCTCCCCTAGTATAACAATGAAACATGTTTACAATCCCAGACCTTCCATTCACCCCAAACTTATAATAATTTTACAAATTTTATATTTATTTAAATCAATGCTCAATACAGCATATGGCTGTATCGTTGCAATATATATATATATAACCCCCCCCCCCACAATGGAATCCTGGCTATACCCTTGGTTGTAACTAATTTATGATGGTTGATAAATGTAAAACCTTTTTTTTTACAGTGACTAAGTTTGAAGGAATAAAGAATTTTCACTGAACAGTGACTGTAGTGCAAGGTTCTGAAAATGGAAATTTCAGATACTCTGGATGTCGCCTTCTTGTAGGAGGATGACTCTGTTTTCAGCAGCAATGAAGAAATTGCAAGAGTCAGATGACACCATTTCCGTCTGTTTTTCTTAAAACTGAACAAACAAAATTTTGAGATTTGTTTTTTCTGTTCAAAAACAAATAGCTGTCTATCTGCCAGAAACCCATCTACAGTTATCATTTATTTAAATGTTATCATAATTATTTTGAATATTCCTCAGTTATAATGAAATAAGACTTATTTTCAATAATTCCATAAATAATTATTTCTTAAACAGATCATTTTTTAATTGATAACCAATTTTTTTCTTTTACAAAAATCTGCCTAGCTAAAAATCATATTTTGCATAATGACCAAATTGTAGTTTTTCTGAAAATTTTTTGCATATCAAATTGTATAAAAATATAGACAATATAATTACAAAATCATTATATTTAATTGGGATATACCAATTTATTACATCATTTGAATTTGAAGATGACAAGGGGAAATGGGGTAGTGGACATTTGCATTTAGGACTACCACTCTGTTGCTAAAATCTGATATTTTATAATGCTGCAGTGTTCTGGGAGAAGAAGATCCAAGTAACAGAGATATTTTAATATTAACAATTGCTATACTGGGGTAAAAGGAGGTAGGTCCAATTCAAAAGGGCAACATGAGGTAAGATTAATAATGCTCACTCCTTATCTCTACTTGCACTATAGTTTCCGTGTGTTGGTTATCCTGCATAAAAACCAAAACAACTGGTTAAAACTCAAAATAATTAATGTTATCTTGTTAATCATATATTTTATGAAACTATAAAACAATTTTCGATGATAATTCAAATACGCATTTTGGGTACCCCAGAAGTCGTAGTGTTCAATAATGAGAACTTTCCCAGTACAGAAAAATCATTACATACTAAACTAAAAATGGAAACAGATAATGTAGAAAAATTTGTCTGATTAACCAAATCAGCAATTTCAAATTACAAAAAAAAAGATACTTGTCCCCAAAGCACAGTCATTTTATGATAGAAAAAAAGCAAGGAAAAGAAGCAGGAAGTAAACACTGACATAGAGACAGTTTCTATAATTAAAAAAAAACTTCCATGTTCAAATATTATCATAAACTTGATATGACAAACGTTAGTTGTCTTAAGCAAACAAGCAATTTTCTGTCATTTTTACCCAGAATCTGCGGATACTAAATGATTAAATTAAGTTTTTTTCATAATAATGTAATCAGCAATGAAATGAACCCAAATGTTGTGTCTTTTTACCCAATATTTTTTAACTCTGCATGGGAAAGAGGCACAATACAAATTGCTTAGTTACTAGTTGGCTACACTGCTTGGTACATCATAGTAAAACACTTGCAAGTCCAGAGTGATTGTATACTATGTAAAAGTCATTTGTTCTTGAGAGTGATTAGCATATAGGCCTAGTAAAAAAAAAGAACTGAAGTGATTGAAGACTAGCTGAATGTCTGAAAATAACATGAGTAAAGACAGAACCATTTGTTATTATAAAGCACATAAAATGATTGTGAAATGAGACTGGCACACGTTTATGATTACATTTTATACAAATATAGTAAATTTAAAATTCAACCAATAAGGGGACTTAAATTGAAGCAGATCACCATTAGTTTCATCAATTATATAATGGAATTAACGTATTATCTTTAATGACAAACTGAGAATCCATTAAGAACAACTTCTGAAGCAGAGAGAATTTATGCATCCACACACTGCATATGAAGGTAAGTGTCAACAAAACACACATAAAAATTTGGAAGGAAACAGGAAGTGAATGACAGAGATAGAGAGAGAGAGAGAGAGAGAGAGAGAGAGAGAATGTGTGTGTATATGTGTTACTCACTTTTAGTTCATAAGTGGTGGTTATTCTAACTAGAAAACAAGTTTTTAAGCTAAACTATTTGTAAATGGGAGAAAAATGCTAATTTCTGGTTAGCACATATTTTGGACTTACCTCAGTTTTCCCCTGTAAAAAGTGATGCTACCAAACATTTTTTATTCTATATAAAGGAGCGATTTCAAATCATTTCACAACACTATATACACACTACAAAAAAAATAAAGATTAATGAAATAAATCGTGAATATTGAAATAATTGGTTAAAAAAATGATACCCCTTTTCTCCTATTGTCTTCATTTGTGTACAAAGTGTTGTTCTATATAGATAAAAAGCATGGGAATTAAGAGAATTTTATTGCTTTTGAAACTGTCATGGCTTGCAGAAACAGTGTGTTTGCCCAATAATTATTGAATATCCTGAATGAATAACAGAAGAAGAAACCCTGTGACATATGGTAGAATGATTGTGATAGTTTTCAAGTCCTAATTAACTAACTGTGAAAAGTGGTATTATTTATACATAGCCAATAGGAAACAGTGGAAATTTTCCCCCTCTCTAAAATCTTAAAAGAATAGTTTTCACACATCCTATTGAAGGAAAATTATTGTGTTTTATTTGACAAACCTAGTTTTTTGTATTTTGTTTGTATTAATTCATGGGCAGCTGTAATCTGTTTTCCCGCGTGACTGTTCATATTCATTCATGGGTGTTATGATCTGTGTTCCTGTGACACTGACAGTGTCCATCATCGGTATAGACGAAACATCTGGTGGTAAACACGAACAACAACATAGACCAGAAGTTAACAGCCCAGCAAATTGTGATAATGTAAACTAGTTTTTATTTTTAAAATATATAAGTTTAAGAATAATAAAAAAACTGTATTTCAAACACAGAAGGCTGGTTTTTTGAAAGACAATAACTGAAAAAACAAATATTCTCTTCTGCCTATATTTGCCCCCCCCCCCCCCCCCGAATAAACCTCAGGATCCATTTGTGAATGCCCATAAGTAGGTACTGAAAATTTTCCTAAATTACATAAAAGAATGTACAGTAGTTGTTTCTACCTCAAAAGACATTGCTTCATTTTATCAAACATTTGAGTAAATATTAAAGAATAAATTTTTGTCTGTTATTCCCACAAGATGAAACAATGATATTAGAATTGCATCCATAGTCATAAGATCATAGGGATGATCACACATGTCTCTCTCATTCCATTATTGAAAATAGAGACAAGTGGTATAACAGCTACAAAAGCACAAGATGATTTTTACTTTTAACTTTTTGTTTTGCCATTTAGTTGTATACTACCATAAGCAGGTCACACTATGGAATGCTACAAAGAAAGTTCAAATATCAGTTATGCATGAAAAGAACTGAAGAGTCTAAACATGTTTTTAGAATATGAGAAGTGAAGCTATCAGTGTCTAGATTCAATTTGAGGATGATCTGTTTGATTTTTTTTGGTAGTGTGGAATAGTTATAGTTATTAAGAGTACAAAAAAATGCAAAGTGGCAATATGTGTATGAAAAAAATTCCTACAAAAGACTATTATTCCTCAGGTCCTGATGTGGTGAGAGTTAAAAGGTTTTCTGATATCTATCAACTAGATTTTATCACATGACTGAATACAAATGTTTCTTGAGTTTAAAAAAATTCTTGAAGAACATTACACATGTTTAAAAAGTCACTTGTTGCACTTGGTGAAATGTATTAAATTAGTGAAGGATTAAAACACACTTGGTAGTGTCATACAGATTAATTTTATTAACAGACTCTAATACAGCCTCTTTTTTGGGCTTTGGGCTGTATGTTATTCAATATTCAAAATACAATTCACAGAAGAAAAAGAAAAACATAACAAAATCAACTATTTAGACATAACCATCACAAGATACAACAAACACATACAATATGCAATATACTATGCAAAAAACCAACTTCCACTAACATCATTATACCTAACCATTCTGACCACCCACCACAACATAAAATGGCAGCATTTTATTCGTTATTTAACAGAATGTACAAAATACCCCTAAACAAACAAGAAACAGACAAAGAAAGAAATATAATATACCAAATTGGTTATGAAAATTGATACAATAAAAATACTATGATCAAAATAGAAAATAAAATCAAATACAAAATAAAAACTGAACAATTAAGAATTAATCAAACTGAACAACACATAAATAATAACAACAACAAAAAATGGGCCACACTCACATATATAAATAATAAAATGACAAAACTAACAAAACTATTTAAAAACACAGATATAAAAATAGCATACAAAACTAATAAAAATAAATTACAAAATCTAAATAGCTCACACAACAACTAACGGTATATACAAAATTGAATGCCAAGATTGCAATAAATGTTATATAGGACAAACAAAAAAACAGCTGAAAAAACGTTATTTTGAACACCTAAATGCATACAAAAAACCAGAAATATATAAATCCAATTTAGCCACACATGCAATAAACACAGGACATGAATTCCCAGACACAACCAATGTAACACTAATAAAACATATACCACACAAAGGCACCATAATGAACATATGGGAAAATTTACAAATATACAAACATAAAACAGAAAACAAACTAATACCTGAACAAATACAAATCAATACAAAACATGACACAATATTCAAAGCACTCAACATTGAAATACACAAAAAACTAACACATACACCACAATCACACACAATAAAACCAAATTGAAATACCAGAAGCCAACAGGAAGCCACAATAATAATAGTCATCCAACAACACATATGTACTTCACCAGACAAAAAAACCGGAAGGCTGAGGATGGGTACAAGATAGTACCCGAAACATGTTCCAAATAGAAAAATAACATCTTGTAGGTAAATTTATGTATAAATATTAAAGGTATTATATACATCAAGAAACGGACTGCAGCAGAAAGTGATTGAAATAAAAATATTTATATAAAACCAACCACAACTGACATGGTTATACACAACACATCAAACCATCCAACACAACATAAACATGCAGCCTTCAACCATATGCTCCATAGACTAACTAAAATACTATTAAGTAAACAGGAATATAACGATGAACTCAACACAATCAAATATATAGCAATAAAAAACGGATACAACCCTAATTTAATAAACAAACTACACAAACACATCATAAACAAAAACAACAAAACACTAAATACCAACAACACACAACAAACTAAATACATCACACTCACATACCATAACTCCAACACACACAAAATCGCCAACACATTCAGAAAACACAAGTACAAAATAGCATACAGAACAAACAATACCATCAAAAAACACATCAATGATACAAACACGGACATAGACAAATACAACAAAACAGGTGTTTACAAATTAAATTGTAATGATTGCAATAGTTTCTATATAGGCCAGACGGGAAGATCTTTTTCATCTCGTTACTCTGAACACCTAAAAGCTTTATCCAACAACAACAACATTCTACATTTGCCACACACATACACACAAAAAACCACAGCTACACCAACATAGATACTAATCTTGAGATATTACACTACTTACCCAAAAGTCGAAAACTTAACACAGCAGAACAATATGAAATATACAAACACTACAAAACACAACCAAACAACATACTTAATGACCAATTAAACTATAAATCACACACACTGTTTGACACAATTATACATAAAACTAACAATAATTTGGATCCCCGCGCCAATCCCCTTCTTCCACTCACCACCCCCGCTAAACCTTCCAAACAAAAACCGTTACGTGTTACTGGCCAGTCTGTCTCAAACTGCTGACGAAGGTGAACACCACGCCAAAACGCGTACGGAAAGAAAAACAAGTAAGTTTCACAAGTGAAAGTTCTATATTCTATATTATTTAGTACTGTGAAAAAAACAGAAAAAAGAAGATGAACAATCAAAACAACTAACAATATTTATATAAGCATCCTGGCAGGGTCGGCAATTGTAACTAAACAAAAAAAGAAGAAGAATATTTACACCCTGATTACTACATTTTACGACTTACCTTACAAACAGCCAGAAGATTCCCCAAAGTCCCACCAAGGTAGCCACCATATTTTATGGAGTAAATATGAAAACCTATCACACTTACCTGAAAGAAATAATTAATACAAATTTTCCTTATTTCAAAACTCCAGGGTTGTGTAGATGAACTCTTGATATAGATAATAGGTTAAGGTAGACTGGCGTAATAATTATACTAACACATGATTATAGCAAGAAACATCTTATTTTATTGTATTAATAAGACAAAAATTATTGGACAAAAATTTTAATTCCTAAATTATTAAACAAAACTCATTAAACAAAAAATTATAAGAACGCAAATCAGTACCTTGTAATAGGTTATTTCCCCTTCCCCCTTGTTTTCCTTTCTTCACACTCTCTTTCTCTCTCTCTCTCTCTCTCTCTCTCTCTCTCTCTCTCTCTCTCTCTCCTCTCTCTCTCTCTCTCTCTCTCTCTCTCTCTCTCTCTCTCTCTCTTTATTAAGATTTCATTATTTTATAATTTTGGATTGCATAATTATGGCTTTTAAATGTTATTAAATTCTATAAAAATCACTTTTTATGAGTTTGTACTTACCTCCTTTGTAATAGAGCCTCCGGGTTGTTGCACCATGCGTCGCAGTTCACTTTGAAATCACCATAAAACTTGTTCTATCATTCTAAATTTATGTATCTATCTTCTCACTTGATTTTATTTATACGTATATTTATGAACATTTTGAACACTTTTTAAAAAAATTTGGTAGGCCTACCATAAGAGCTTTGGCCAGCCGTAAATGCACGCGCACACCTCAGACTACATCTTTTCTGTATGCTGGACAACCGGAGACTGCCCGTAATATTGGTGCTCCGCCTGCGTCTCAACGTTAAATTTCCATTTGGTGACGCCTTTAAAATCAGTTCATTCCGGTCACCCTCCACCCATCTCGTCTTTGGTCAGATATTTTCCGTTTTAACTTCGTACCATCTTTTTAATTGGATACACCAATATCGTCGTCAACAACATTCCTTTTGTGTGATTCACTGGTCACAAATAAACTCACTGGTTGCTTTGTCACCTTATGTGGTAATCGCGTACCCCCCACGGCTATACTTCTAGCTAGACACGTTCCATTACAATAAGTATTTTGGAAAATTGTTACATAAATTTTGGTTACCAATTTTGTCCCGTTACATAATAAAGGAAACTCAGTGTACTGAATAAGAGATTAGGATAAGGGTACTGGATAAGGAATTATCAAATACACCTATACACTGTGCAAAATCTGATGATATTTACATTGGACACTGTGGCCATGTGCTAAAATATTATATTTCTGGACACAATCAAGTAATTTTAAAAAATACATCAGTTACAGGTTTTTCTGAACATCATATAACTAACCACTTTTATATTAAAAGTATGAAGTCATTACATACTATAGGTAGGGAAACGGCGAATTTATCAGAATTTTAGAAAATGTGAAAGCTGTCAGTCATAGGAAAATTGGTAGTAATAAACTGACAGAATTCTGTTTTGTATCCTTTGTTCAAAATATAATTTAATAAATTTTTACATGGCTGCTTGACATTTGATAGAACATTTTATTAATATTTAAATTTAATAAATAAACACTTGGTATAATTCTACAGATACTTATTATTTTCATGACAATTGTTTCACCAGTTACAGCAACTTAATATTAATACATTTAATATAATATTAAGAAAATTATATTAATAAATTTAAAATATAGTGCAATTTTTTTTTGTACCAGAGTTAATTGGTTGCATGAACTTCTGCTTATTGTTTCCACCCCTTCCCTGCAACTTCCCTTAACATATTATCATTTAATCATGGAGTTCTTTGAAAGTAGCAATACAATAGGCTGATACAATAGGCAGCATTGTTAAAAAAATTTGTTTGTGTGAAACTACCAACTCTGTCTTTCTTTCCTTATTCATTCAATGATCGGTATTCTGATTTTCCACTGCCAAGAAATCTGCTTAAATCAGTTGTTTATTCCAGTAAAGAGTTTTGTAGACCAGCATTAATTATTTTTTTGAAATTACTGAACTATTTAGCTTCTGTTGACCTATCTCAACAGTATTCCACAAGTTTGGAAGCTTCTGCTGATACAGATAATTGTTCCACATTTACATATTCCAGTGATTATTGTACTCATATAAAGGCCATTTTCAGCTTTGAAGCAGATTAAAATGTTTTTGTGAAACTCGCAGTTTCAGAGTAGACTATCATCTCTGTTTCAATATTGGTAAGACAGTTATGGAAAGCTCTCGAACAATTGAGAGTTTCGTTCTACACACTTCTCATCTAGGAAAGCAGGTGCAGTGTCTGTGTCAAGGCTGTGCAGAAAAGTACCCTCTAGACTGTTTGAGTGCTTGTTAACTACTCAAATTATGCTGGCATGGAAAATTATTCTGGAACATCTGCAGGCAATATATTAGCAACAGCGGCTGTCTTAGAAGCTAGTTACAGCTGGTGATTTCTTCAGTGTGGATCAAGCGGTTGTTACAGAAAGTGCATAACTCTTAATAGTTGATATTATTATTGCATGTGGACAAGTTTAATTTAAATTTTTGTATGAGAGAGCCTTTGTGATAAAGCTGGTAATTAGTGATTTCATTGATGTCTGTATTTTGTTTCCACTATAACATTCAATGATCTGTGAGACCATTGTAACAGTGCTGTCAGAAGTGGGATAGAACCTTTAACGGTGGAAACAATGGACACTTTGTACAAGAGTAGTGTAAGTTGTAATTTATCTGTAAACATAAATACCACTCAAATGATGGAAGCTTTCCAAGCACTGCTATAGCAAATACGGGAACAATAAAAAGCAGAACAACGATAAGAGGCAGAAGAGACAGAGGAATGACAATGACAGGAGGCAGAAGAAGCAGAAAGACAACAAAAAGAAGAATGCCAACAGTACAGAATGGCAAAGAGAAGAGGCAGAACAACAGCAAAAAGCACCTGCTCAAGTCGGAAGAAAACAAAACGAAGGAGCAGATAAAACGGAAGCTCTTTTTGAAGCTATACAAAAACAGTTGCAAGAACATACTACTAGTTGGGTCTCCTACATGGTGACTTGGGTGAATTACGCAGTGATCTGAATGGCCAAGAGGTAAGATTGTCTACAGTAGAAAAATCTGTCTCAAATATAGAACAGACAGTGTCAACAAAAATCCCTGCAGTAGAAGACTCAATTCCAAACATAAAAGACCAAATTAAAAATGTAGTTGAATAGTTAATGAAAATACAACAAACATTTCAAAACAAATGTCTGAACAGACTGTACCAATGGTAAAGAAAAAAAGACACAGAAAATAAGACAACAGAGAAAGTCACTTTGCCTGCGGTTGAGACAGTTCATGTCAAGGCCCCAACATTCGAGGAAGTGTCACTGGATGACGTATCTTCAGCAATTTGAAGCCATTGCATGTGCAAATAATTGGACAGAGAAAGGCAAGGCAGTTTCACTCATTCTCGCTTTAAAAGGACCTGTGGCAGAACTACTTCAGAAAGTGTAACTGACA
This sequence comes from Magicicada septendecula, assembly GCA_034769895.1. NCBI lineage: Eukaryota > Metazoa > Arthropoda > Insecta > Hemiptera > Cicadidae > Magicicada > Magicicada septendecula. The sequence goes on along the minus strand of CM068367.1, from coordinate 1,035,721,987 downwards.
GCCAGAACACCTATGCCAAATTGATAAAAGCATTAGAATTACAGTATGGTGATAAACATTTGCGAGATGAGTACTGCACTCAGTTGAGAGCAAGATGACAGCATTCCAAGGAGAGTCTTCAAGTGTTTGAAGCAATCATCAACAGACTAATTAGACTGGCCTATCCTGAAGAACTAGAAGATTTTTGAATGAGGTTTGCGATGCAGACATTTACTGATGGTGTCAGAGATAATGAACTACAGCAAGTGTTATGAATGACAAGACACCAGAATAAATTGGACGTCCTGTTATAAACTTTACAATTTGAGGCTGCCAAGTCAGCGTCCCACTACATTAATGGGTTTATATCATCACACTGTAGTTAGAAGACCATAGTATCCCATTACCGTTACAATGTGTGCAGAAAAACAATGTTGCAGGACAAACAATTCAAAGGTTCAAGAGCGCCACAACGATTTGAACGATGGGAAAAAGACAGAAGACTGAAGTGTTCCAGCTGTGGAAAACGTGGTCATCTACAGGTAGATTGTTGGCAGAATAAAATACCGAGAGAAGGGTGTGATTGCACAAATTGGAGAAATAAAGCTCCAGAACAGCACACAGTTTCCACGCTTCATAAAAGTAGTGAAAACTTAATCATTAATGACTCTGTGGAAGGTAAACCAACATCATTTACAGCCGACACAGGTGCAACAGTGTCCATTGTGCAGCCTGACTTAGTCAGCAACCACCAACCTTAATTTAGCTCTTGTACTATACAGACTGTGACTGGAAGCCCTGTCAAAGTGTTAAGGTTTGCAAAGAGAAGAAAAGCTTTACATGACTAAAATTACAGGGCCCGTCAACCATTCGATCAAGCATGTGACATTAGCTGAGAAAGAAGTCAACAGGTGTGGTCAAGAGGAACCCTTCTTATTACATGTGAAAATTTAAAACAAGCTAGCGGAGGAAGTAGCGATTGGTATAATGACAAAAGAAGTAATTTGAAAACCAACTATGGCACTCAAGCAAATGCTCTTGCTTGTTCCTGATTCCTGAGTTAATGGAAGAAGTAACTTGTGCCTGGGGGAGAAGTTGCTGAAAGTGACATTATGCAAGAGGTTGTTGACGAGAACCAAACAGACTTACTTGGGACTAGGTAATGGCTTATGGGTTATCAGTACATGACATAACCAGCATGATTCCAGCAAAAGACTGAGCAGGAGATCTGTATTCCTGGGAACTTGATGTTCAAATCACCTGAGACTGATTTCAAAGAGCTGCAGAATTATTCTTCGCAAGTAGACCAGCTGACTAGATCACCTAGATTTCCTGGCCAAGTATAGCTCAGAGACAGTTTGCCAGTTCGGGATGAATAGGGTTGAGGAGGGGATAGTGTCATGACAATTACGGAAAGCTCTCGGACAGTCGAGAGTGTCGTTCTACATGTTTCTCGGCTAGGCAAGCAGGTGCAGTGTCTGTGTCAAGGCTGCCCTCTAGACTGTTTGAGTGCTTGTTAACTACTCAAATTATGCTGGCATGGAAAATTATTCTGGAACATCTGTATAATTAGTGCATAATTCTTAATAGTTGACATTATTATTGTATATGGACAAATTTAACTCGAATTATTGTATGAGAGAACCTTCTTGATTTCACATTGCGACTAATTAAAACTGGTAATTAGTGACTTCATTGGTGTCTGTATTTTGTTTTCACTGTACCATATGACAATCCGTGAGACTTTTATAACAATATTATCCATTAAGAAAAAACTTTCTTAAATTAAGAATGAAAGATAATTTCAGTTTTTATGTGCCTAAAAGATTGTTGCTTATATCTAACAACACACAAAGTCGTAGTTCCATTTAACAAGTCAATCTTAATTAACATTGCGGGGTGCTTTGATTATAAAGGTGATATTAGCAAACTACATTCCAGTCTGCAAAGGTCTTTTGACCCCACTCCCTGTGTTGTGAATTATGTGGGACATCTGATTTTTCTATACATCAAATGGACAAGACCCAAACAAACTACCACCTTATGCAACCTGGCTGTTCTTTACATAGTCATTGTCTGAAACCAGTCTCATTTGATTCTTGGGACATGATATATGGTGAGCAACAGGATTTTCCCATCTCCTTGTTGAGATTCTGTGATTAGCAGATTATAAGATTATACATAATATGTGTTTTAGTTCACTTTTAAAATTAGATGAATATTTGAAGTCTGAGCTATGTGTGGAAGTAAAAATAAATACACAAAAAGTATTGAGAAGTGGATAAAGAATATTTTTTTAATGAAGAAGCTCACAAAATTAATGTTGTATTAAGAAAATTCTCATAAATTCTGACCCTCTCATAAATCAGACTTTAAAATTTTACTGGTACATTAAAATTTTTAAATCCTGTACAGAATGGTTTTAATCAGTTATGGGAAGCATTGCATTAGTTGGACCGTAAAACTTTATAATATATGATAAGAATTAAACTATTAATTTATATAATTTTTTAGGCATACTTTTTAATTTTTATTATTAATAAAATATATTAAAAACTATTTCTAAGAATATAATTAATAAATAGGTACTAAAGTAATGTTCCTAGTATTAATTAGGCTCATGGGTGATGCAATTGGAGTGAAGGACATGATCCTAGAGTTTGCAGGGAGGTGGTTATGAATGCTAGATCTGCCACTGATATGTAAATGTGGGGGGGGGGATTAAATATGCAATATGTACGATATATGACATATAATATTACTGTTGTAATATAATTATAAATATGTTGTAATATAAAACAGTAAATTCTCTTGACAGAAGTGATTTGATAATATACAGTAGGGTATTGAATCTTTATTTTCTTTTGTACCGGTATGCATGAGCTAACAAGAAAAGTACATTGTGAAGATTACTGAAACATAAGATTAATTAGGTACTAGATTTGTAAGTGAGATTGTTTACACGTTTTGTAAAAAAGTTTTTGTTATGAGTTAAATAAACATGGTTTTGATTATGCATGTTTTATATATTTCATAATACCAAAAGTCTACTTCATTTGTTTTTTAATCATACAACAAAAACAAATAATTACACAGAAATTAATTTTCAGTACCTTTTTCATAACAAATTTGGCTACAATACTTATTAAATTTTATAAAAAAGTATATTATTTAGAAGAAACATAATTCATGTGGTTAACAATGTCTAGAAGTTGTGGTTGTAGCAGCCGTTATAATATAGAATAGAGTGAGAAGCAATATATTCAAATAAGATGAGACATTATTATTATTTATCAGAAAAATTGGCTATAAATTAAAATTTAATATTATTACAACAATAAACAAATTCATTAATAGTAAATGGCGAATTTAAATTAAATGATGTTTACTAAACGAAAAAAAAAAGAAAAAATTTCATATTATTCAAGACAAAAAAAAAACAAAAGAAAGTATGAAAGAATATTGAGGTAATAGCTCATTGAGTAAAAAATAAAAATATAATACTAAATAGACCTTAAGGCAAAACATTTGTGACTTATCACTTACTCATAAGAAGGATGGAAGGTTTCTGTATTAACTTATAGTATCGTGTACGGAATGTCAAAAGTGTGGCTTCTGGTTGTGACCTTATCACCTTCCTTCCAAAGTCTGATGATATTTCACTCATTTTATAAAAAGTTTCTTCATGGTGTATACAAAATACAATTCTACAAATAGACAATGGAAAAGCCGAATTTCTCAGGTGTATTTATCTATATTGCTAAGGAGCATGAAGGTAACACCCCACTCTGTTAGCAATAATTTAGCATCTGCTCCTGCTATTTGCTGTATTGTTATATTTATTATTTTTGTGCTACCTCAGGTTAGTCTCTCATTACCGATCCTATCTCAATTCCAGCAACAGTTGAACATATAATTTTTTATGTTTTCTTTGATATAGAAAATATTCAAATTCTAGGGGAAATCCTCATTTCTAACTCATTCCCACAAAGTACATCCCATAAAAATCTCATCTCCCAGGAAGTAGCCTTACTCTATTGTTTTTCGACACCATCCGAGATTAAAATAGGTACTGCCAGTCTTATAAAATTTTAATCGTGTGCCTTTTCAAATCTTCTGTTTTTAAGTATTCAATGATTGTCACACATATGTATCTAAATCCATTTAATTTAATAGTCACATCATCATCCATGTTAAAAGAAACCTGTTTAATTTACACACATACAAAAGTAAACACTTCTCTACAGTCTGCTTAATTTTGGTCTGCCTCCATTGATAATGTTTTCATGTTTGAAAGTACCATTGATGACTCCTCAAATTAGAATACGAGTCATATCTAAGTAGTCTGGTACTGCTAATTTCTTGCAATCTTAAGTTTTGGAATGTATAAAATATTACTTCAGTCTTTATAGGATTATATAATCACTTCACCAATATGCGCTTTTCTTCAATGAATAGCTGCACCTAAGTCTGACTAAATTGAAAGAACATATGAGATAAAAATGAAGCTTCAGACAAATCATCACTTATAGCTCAGGTAAAATGGGTTGATTCATAAAAAACAGAATAAAATTTATTGTTGGAATACATTAAAAATGATGTACTTTTTCATGTACTAAAAGTTGCCCAAAAACTTCTTCTGACAAACCCCTTTAATTAGAGGTGAAAGTATAAAACAAATTTTGTCTAAATATCTTCAAAATTATGCATTTCCACAAACATTGTCAAGAATACAATTTTACTAACAATGATTTCTGATAATTTAAAGGTTTTACATATAATTTGAATAAAAATTGACCAAGATGGAGGACTTGATTTTGAAAATCTTGTTTTATTTTTTCAATTTTTGGAAGAGTTATATAATGAATGCTTTATACAAAGCTAACCATATAATTCCCTTTATGTTGAGATCTGTCAGTTTCCTATATGATAAATATTGGTCAATTTATGTATATGTCTAAAAAATAAGAAAACCATGAATTTTTTAAAAATTAGTATTGAATATTTAACACAAATTAAATAGTTGTTTTGATTGTTCATCATCTTTTTTCACAGCACTAAACTTTATAGAATATTGAAACTTTCAACTTGTGAAACTTACTTGTCTTTTCTTCTCGTATGCATTTCGGCATGGTGTTCGCCTTCATCAGCTTTGAGACAGACGTCTTTGACCTTTGAGGAGTCTGTCTCAAAGCTGACGAAGGCGAACACCACACCGAAACGCGTACGAGAAGAAAAGACAAGTAAATTTCACAAGTTGAAAGTTTCAATATTCTACAAATTAAATACCTTATTTGATTTTATTCTTTAATAATTTTGCTTTCAAATGCAACCTTAATAATACCGTGAGAAAAGGCTATTTAAACAAGATCAAAATTTCCAAAAAAAAGGTTCAAAATTTAATAATTATTGCAAAACCAGGTATTTTTATTGCGCCTTCAGACAACTGTTTACCCTATTTGTACTTAGAGAAACGTGTATTTGAAAATATCCCATTTTCAAAAATAATTTCAGTAGTTAGGTAAAGTATTTATTTTATTTTTTTTAATAACTTGAAATAGTGAAACTTAGAAATAATTTGTACAATGTATCAATTAAAGCTAACAAAATTTCCTCTCATTTCCTTTTTTTTAGTATTTATTTTGTTTAGTTTTTATTTTGTCATATGTAAGACAATATCTGACAATGTTACAAGCAATTAAACTTAGCCAAAAGATAAATGTTTTTATGCCTCAATAATTCCTTATTTTTGAAAATCTGAATACATATTTTTAAAATGCAGTAAAAAGAAGTACACTATGTGAAAGTTGGTTTACTCAGCATTAAAATGTGATTTTAACACATTTCTTAGGTTTAAATTATGGGACAAAATAAAAAAACTAAACCGAACCCACCTCTAAGCTTGCAAAACTAATTGTCAGCAAGATCTATCAAAACTGCCATGAATGTTGATTCCAGTGAAATAATTCTTTACGCTATATATAAATAAGGTATATGGATGTATGTGAATGTGTGTGTGTGTGTGCACGCATGTGTGCGTGTGCTTAATCAATAAATAGGTATTAGAACTGTTCAAACAGTGTTTTAAAATGCTAAGTGCTTGTCTGTGATAATGTATTAGAAGTAGCACAATTCCCAGTCACCACTGTAACCATCTTCTCTTTCCCTTGTCAATTCTCTTGATCTTTCTAACTCTGTAGCCCCATCCCATGTGCTTAGTAGCTAATCATAGCTCACGTCTTTCCACAATTACTTTACCCAGTCATTAGCAGGAAAAAAATTAAATTGTTACTAGCACAGTGGAATTACAATCCACACCCAATTAGGAATATGAGTACTGACAATTTTGCCTTATGTACTGTTGAACTGTACTTTACATATATTCTGAATAAATCTTATAAAATATATGAAACACTGTCAGCCTTCAGGAGATGAGTGATACAACCCACACCAGAAGTAGAATTTGTTCAATTTTTTTATGTGTATCAAATAATTTGAACAGATTTATGCTTCACCAACTGCTATCAAATAATTTTTTATAATATGCGTACAAAGTTTCATGAGCATTATTTGCATTGAAAGTCCTATTAAAACAAGGACCTGGTACAGGTCCATTGATCCAGTCAACAACTGTTCCGTCACACCATATATATTCACCTGCAGGTCCTGATCTTGTTTCTGGTATCATTGACAGTACTACTGGAATGATAGCACCTAAAATATTAAAATATTTTAATTATCTTGTTCGTACATCCTCTTCATTCACTTTTTTAAAATATTATATATATTGTTACAACACAAATAAGCCACCCGAATACCAGGGATGAAAAGGATGATTCTGAATATAAAATAATACTTCATATAAAATAAAATGTTTAATATAAAGAAAATAAAAAGACAATGACACGACAAATGATGACATGACCTAACCCAAGTGATTGACCCAACAAAAGGAAACAAAAGAAGAAGGGAACACCAAAAAACAAACGAGAATAAAACCAAATGAAGAAGAAAGTGATTAACCAAACCAAATGAAGAAAGGGAAAAAACCAAAACCAAACAAAAATGAAACAAACTAAAGAAATTGAATGACTCAATGCAACATATTAAATGAACCCAAAGGAGAAGGTGGAAAAAACCAAGGTATTAACCAATTACAATGAAAATGAAGAAGGAGGGAAATGAAAAAGAAACAAACCCAAGATAAAGGGAAATAAATAAAAATGAAAACAAATGATAAGACACAAACAAGTAATAAAGAATATGAGCAGGAGAAATGATACACTCAAATGTAATATTGGAAAAGAGACCAATAATTAACCTATGTAAAAAAGTAAATATTATTATCAATTAATGGATAAAAAAGTAAATGACAATTGAAAGAAACCCAATTAAACAATGTTAAATATAAAAAAGCAAACTAACCCACAAATTAGAGTTAGATGTAATGATAAAATATTGAGACATAAAATTGTTAATATTATTAATGATATTTGTAATGAAAGAGATAGTACAGTAGTGAGATAGTAATTAGAGGGATTACCCATTTAGAAACACTTAAAAAACAAAAACATTTGTGAAGTGCAAAATGAAAGTGTAAAAACCCCAAAGTATAGTGATAAAAGGAAAAACACTAAATAAATTATAATAAACTATAAATAATTTAAAAGTGAAGGTGATGATTGAATTGAGAATAGTGTAAAATAAAGAATGTTAATATAGTGAAAAATAGTGAAGGATAAAAGCATAAACACTTAATAAATCCAAAGGAAACACTAAATGATTAAAAGTGAAGAATAGTAGTAATTAAGAATAGTAGTAAATATAAACAGTTAATTAAGGTATAATGAACACTGAAAAGTGATGAAGACAGTATCTAGTTAAGAAAGAATATTGTAACAAATCAATAAACACCCAAGTTATAAGGGATCATTATTAAAGTAAGTTCATAAAAAATGATGTTGTTTATCACCCAAAAAATGATATAAAATGAGATGAACTATAAACAAATATTGTCAAATAATAGTTAAATAATTATTTAAGCAAGTTTATGAATAGGATATGGCTGGAAGAATTATACAGACCATAGGCCTAGATGTTGTATTTAATGTGATCAAAAAATAGTAAAGAATAGCCACATTGTTATTATTGGCAAATTAAATAAGTAAAAAAGTTAAGAAATGTATGACTTAGAAAACGAGGAAACCAGATAGTAAACAATTAGCAATTCATAATATATAAAATAATAGTGACATAATAATAACACCTAAACAGACCCAAAACACAACAATAAATAACACAACCAATTATAATAACAAAATAAAGCCCATTAGGCTAAAATGAAATGTAATTTGAATGAAATAAGTCAAATACCATAATGGCTACTTAGGCCTATGAAAATGCCTAACTGTCAAAAACAAACAACTACAAATTGTAACAAATTAACAAAGAAATTAGCAAATCCGAGGTGAATGACTCACCAAGGATAAATTGTAAATCATTTTTAAGACAAAATATTATAATAAGTATTGGAATTCAAAAAGAAATGTAATTAACAAGTATTAAAATAATTGTAAAAACATAAAACCTAAAATAACCCAAACTTGTGGGATATCAAATTAATCTATGAAAGGAAATACATACTATAGTGACAATATTTAATACTTAGGAAGGAAGATAGAGGAATAACAGCAATCAGAAGAGATACTAGGATTTTGAAAAGAATTCAAATTTTGATAACAATGGGTTTATAGCCAAATTAACCAATCAGATTTATTTGGTAACCATAGAAATGAACGTTGGTGGCAAAAATTACTGTTGAATATCGTTACTCGTAAAGCGTCACTCAACAGAAAAGAAGCCGAATTTTGGAAGACCAATTTTTAACTAAAATATGTAAAAACAGTGAACGAAATCCAAAACCATGATTGAATAAGAAGCAGACGAACCATTGGAGCAGTTAACTAAAGACCAAGGACCATATTACCAAGAAAATAAAAGAAAAATATGACCACATCCTATATGAAAAGGATGCCAGACCTACTTAAGTCCAAAGATTAATGAAAATAGAAACTATTGCAGCCCAATCCTCTTACGACTCAATGAACGATAACACCAAGTCATCTGATGTGTTAAGTACCCTTGAATTACCTATTTCCAAAAATAAAATCACTTTAAATTTTACACAAAGTAATTTGATCTCTCACTATAATCCGAATATTCTCTTTCAAAGATTAATTAAGAAAAATAAACACACTGAGAATTTGTTAACATAAATTATAACCTATTATATGAATACGAACTTTTGAAACACATTTAACGACACTACTGAACAGATTGTAACCACACACCTTATTATTTATGTATACTTAGAGTAAGGTAAAGTACTTGTATTGTAATCATAGGAATTCTTAGTCTTGTAATCAAAAGAATCCCCGATTTTGGAACGAAATTTATTATAATAACCAAACGTTCAGCAAGCCATGCTGATGTGAACATATCGTTACCATAATCGATTCGTCATCCTGAGAATTATTGTTTCATGTAAAAGGTCGGTGCAAATTTGTTAATCAACCAATATAATTTAATTGTCTAATTGAAAATTTTACTTATCAAACATTAAAATAACTAGTACAGGGAGTAACCGTTGTTATTATTTCATAGGGAGTGCATTGTATTACTTGTGTTTGTTTACGAAAGCTAGATTTGACGATCAGCGCTCAAGTTGCAATTCGTACAACTACCTACTCGATTCAGAAGGCTGAACGAGCGGGAATTATTCGAACGCCCCGACCGTCATAGCTGAGAACACCCTATTAAGTTTAATAACACCCAAACATAGAAAACTTACTCATTTATTTTTCATTTTCAGATTTTGTAACTTCTCACACTTTATCATGGTCCTAATACTTCATATATATAGTTGTGTGTAAATAATAAAACTTTTGATTCTCCACTCTCTGATCATAAAATATTCAAATGAAGAATATTATTTGTCATGTGGTATATTTTATCACTGGAAACACCACTATTTAGAGTTATGTATAGAAGGATAATTAGAAACCTAGTTGGAATTCAATCTAAATATTGAAATCAGCGTAAGAAGTTCCTGCAAATTGGTATGCTACTAAAAATGTTATAAAGATTTACAGGGAGGAGGATTAAGCTATGAATGTCACAAGGCATAATTAAACTCTTAAAGAAAGAAAAATATATAAAAAGTCTTATACAGAAAAACTGTATGTTGGATAGTTTGAGGTAAAATTAGTAGACAGGCAAAGAAAACAAAAGAAAAGTGGTTGCATGACAGAAGCAAATAATTAATCAATAACATGAAAATATTAGAAAACATTTCACAGGCTATGAAAACGTTCATAGTAAAGTACGATTTAAAAAAAGGGGAATAGGAAGTAATAGACTGATAAGAAATAGAAAGTTCATGGAAAATTTACATAAGAGAGACATTGTTACTATTCTTTCTTGGAATCTGCTCATTAAGGTGTGAATATTGCTTACCAGTTTTATCAGTTAATGTATGTAACTCACCATATTGGCATCAACATACTTCATTATGGCACCTGGTTGATGCTGGAAACCTCTCTCTCTTTCTCCCCCTCACACACACACACACACACACACACACACACACACACACACACACACACACACACACACACACACACACACACACACACACACACACTCCCTTGTCCTGTCACTGCGTATATATGTGAGCATATAATACATTGAAAAGACATGTGTCCATCACTAAGAAACTGGCCTATTGAAGTCCCATATTTAAGTTAGGAAACAAAAATTAACACACAAAGTGTATAACATTTATATATTACAGTTAGAACAGTTTTGCTAACTTTATTATAAACAAAATTAATGAAGTTTTTATTGTCTGGCATAAAACATGAAAAATTGGGACATGCTCAATTTTTATTGAAAAACAACAAAAAGTGGTTCAGCTGTCATATGCTGATTTCCAAACCAACGGTGTTTAGAAGAGTTTATGCATAAGTACCAAATAGAAAAGACGTAAATAATAATACCTATTGTTTTAGGAAGTATGTCATTTGTACAGAAGTAGTATATATCAACAAGAAAGATAATGGAAAAAGCATCAGGAGAGGATCTCAGCTGCAAAAGTATGGAAATATGTTGATAGAAAGCTTAGAATGGTAGCTGTACAGATTATTGTATTGTATTGTATTGATGGGAAAGAGGAAAGAGGATTGATGGGATGAAGAGGTGATGGGAAAAGGATTGGAGCAAGGGTTTGTCATGTTTATAAGAAATGTGATATAATGGAATGCGACAACTATAAGGGAATTACTATGGCTGATTGTTGTGTATAATACATTCACATTTTCTGAAACATTAACAGGCTGAGTAAGGTCTTATGCAGAAGAAATTATAGGAGAATTCTATGTAGCTTCAAATTACGCATGGGAATCTCTTAATAGATTTATACAATATAGCAAACAATGGAAAAATATTACAAACATGGCACAGGTCTGCACATAATTTTATTGACTTGAATCAAGCCTTAAACTGTATAAACAAAATAATAGTCCTGGAAGCATTGGAAGGTTAGAAAGTTATGGAATCCCTAAAAAGCTTGTATGCATGCACAGATGACACAGACAGAACTGATTAAGGGTAAAGGGGGTGAAAAGTGGTAAGTGAGGTCAGACAGTTAGAGGCACTGAAGTTTTGCACTTTATATTCATTTTCCACAAAAGAATTATGCAAATTAAGTGTCAGTCAAAACTTTCGTACAAAATGATCCTCGTGCATGCATTTGCAGATGAAGTTCCACTGAATGAAACAAAATACATTACTTCATTCACATGAAACTTATGTACTTTGCAAGAAGTATTCAAGTCGCTGGAAAAGCTTCTGAAGTTTGTTTAAGATTAAATGAGGGCAAGACCAAATATATGTGACTGATGGTATCTGGAGCAAGACTACAGTAACATAGGCGGTAAATTTTGGGAATGTATTTGAAAATAAGAATTTTATGTCTAGGAACAACACTTACTCAGGAGAACAAAAGTTATCAGGAAATAATAAACAAATCCTGTTGTGCAACAGGGCATGTTTTGTATATAAAATTGAACTGTAAAAATCTTTAGCAAGACCAGTGTAACTTATGACAGTAAGGCATGTACCCAAACTAAATATAGTAGGATATACTTACTCTCTGGAAGTATTAAAACAAAAATAATAAGGAAAATATATGATCTCACAATTGAAGAAGAGGATTTTATGAAATCAGATGATGAGGTAGCAGACATTCTTCAAAATTAAAATATATTATATAGAATTTTGATTCTAAATCCAGGAGGGTTAGCTGGTTGAGGCATGTGAAAAGATTGTTAGGACATTGACTGTAGAAGTAAATTCTCAATGGAATGATAAATGTAAGAGGTATAGTGAGAGAGGGGGAAGAAAGAGAGAGAGAGAGAGAGAGAGAGAGAGAGAGAGAGAGAGAGAGAGAGAGAGAGAGAGAGAGAGAGAGAGAGAGAGAGAGAGAGAGAGAGAGAGACAGACAGACAGACAGACAGACAGACAGACATACAACCATTGTTGAACCATGATACACAGACTAAAGAACATCCCACTAGATGAAAAAGACTACAAAGATGAACTAAACACGATAAAATATCTAGCAGAAACCAATGGATACAACGGAACAATAGTCAATAAACTCCTACACTAAACTAAAACAAAAAACAAACAACAGACAAAGACAGAAAACAACAAGTTCATAACACTAACATACATCAATAACCACACTGAAAAAATAGCCCACAAATTTAAAAATGCAGGATACAGAATCGCATACAAAACTACAAACAAAACAGAACACACACTGTCAAAAAACAAAACACACACAAAGAACAAAACAAATTTTGATCTACCTGGTGTTTACAAACTAAACTCCTCAGGATGGAACAAATTCTACATAGGGAAGACAGGATGTTGCTTCAAACAGAGATACAAGCACATTATATTGAACACACAAAGGCACTACACTCCACCACCGAATTCACCTTTGCAAACCACCTCATTGAAGCAAACCACACATACATAAACATAAAAACAACATGGATATTCTAGATGTACACACAAAAGGCCAAAAACTACACACTCTTGAACAACTATTAATATACAAACACACAACAATACATAAAAACGATATCCTAAATGAACAGACACAATTCAAATCACACATACTATTCAAACATATCACACCTCATACACACAACATCGATCTTTCAAACGACGGTGCCATCATGAAGAACACGATGGACAGCATTCCTAGTGGCAACCTTGATGAAGATAAGCGAAAACTGGTTCAGACTATAAGATAAAAATTTTACATTTTTACCAATAAAAACTTTGTGTTCCAAGTCAGTAGTGTTATACTCATATTTATACATCACACCCAGCATCTAAAATTATGATAAAGTACATAGTAATCATACAAAACTCAGTTTTTTGAATAAAATTAAAGGCACAAAGAAGTTTACCCATTACTGTGTGGAGGTATTCCATAATTATCAATATTCTTTGGATTAATTATATATATTTCTATATTCTTGTTTTATCTTGAATTATAGCTTTTGTGACTTATGCTAAAACTTTGAATTCTGTTACTGGTTTTAAATTCTTTTTTTTATATGGATCTGAATCAAATAATTTTGTATATTTCCCTATGTAAACTACCCACCTTTGAACAAAACTTACCACACAATATAAAAGTAAGTGGTGTTCCTACATTGTGCACTTTGCTATTGTATTTTTATTAATGTGTCATATTTTGTTTATGTGATGTTTACAATTTTTTTATTTAAATTCTTATGCTACCTTTATATTTAAAACTGTTCACAATGATATGTATTTTATACATTCTTCTTGATTGTCATCCACTGCCTACTGTGGTACATCATATTTTCTTATGCTCTACCTTTGCATCTGGCATTTACCATTTGTGTTTAGGTTTATGTTGGTGTGTATCATTGATATTTACTTGTATTTGTCTTTTATTTGTACTGCTGTTTTCAGTTTGGAGTTCTGTTCCATCACTGTGTACGGTCTTTTGTGCAGGTATTGTGTTGTCTAAAAGTACTGTACATTGAACCTCAAAAGTGATTTCATAAGTAAATTCTAGCGAATAGCTTCAGCTACTTGTTCTAGCAAGCAATGTTCAGGATTCTAGCAGGCAATGTTCTAGACAAACATTTGGTAGTACAAAAACAAGGCTGTTTCTAATTTAATTGTATTCTGTTCAATGCTTTACAATGTTCACTAAATGCATAGCGTAACACCAAAACCGCATTTAGACAACTATGGTTGTCTAACCACACATTCTCTTTTGACACATTCAGTAATAATATATTGAACCAATTGTATCACATGATAATCTTTCCATTATAATTGTAATTACTGTTGTATTTCTAAGTATGTCTGTTGTTCCGATATTGTCCTTTATTGGATTGCAAATGTATTTAATGAATTTGCTTTTCTATGCATAACTTTTGTTCTTGAGTCTAATTTTTGGTCATAATACAATTTTTTTGTTCCTAACATTTTGTTTTCATTTGAGAAACTATTAAGTCTATATAATGTGATTTCATTTATTTCTTCTACCTCACATATGCAATTGTTTTTCCTTTAACTAATCTTATGTACAGTTACCTTTAAATAAATATTGTTAGTTAGATATGACGTTTTTCTGTGTTTGTCTTCGTACTTGTGTTTTTTCTCTTCATTTATGCAGTATCAGTAAGATTCAAATGCAAGCTCTAGAAAAATGTCATAAAATTTTTAAATTTCTTTTAGGGCATTTATGTTGTTTATTTTTTAGCTATGTGGAAGTTTTCTTTGCACATGAGCTTACGTATGTGGTTATTTTAGGCTTGCCTGTATAAAACATTGTTGGCTAATACTTATTTATTTACTTGTTTAATTATTTAACAACTAGTGGCCTAGGAAAGGTGGTGTTAATATTATTTTTCTTCATGACAGTAGTTTGTGGTTTACTATCATTTTCCGTTTCTGCATGGTATCAATAGTGATTCTGTTCACTTACCGGTACCACTTACATTCATGATACTAATCAAGTAACACATGTATACTTAAACTTATCAGCTGCTGGTCAATATGTATTAGGATTTGTCTTAATTTTATTGTGTGCATTTTAGTAAACTTTTTATTGGAATTTCAAGTTATGAGTTTGCTTTTATAGAAAATTTTTGTTACTGTCACAATTAACCCTCAACAAACTCTTTCTTAATCCATTCATGTACCTCCTATCATTTCTTACCTCCTATCATATAAAGACAATTTCAGCTTCATTAACTTCATCCATTTATTCATTAATTAATTGTAGTTAATTGATGAGTTCCTAAACTTACAACAAATTATGATATATTTTTTTATTGCTATATATATATATATATATCATTTTCTATGTAACTCGATGTTTCTTGCAGTAATATTAAAATCGATACAAATTCGATTATTCGTTACTTTTATATTAATAGAATTATTTCGATTGTTATTAATTCACTTAGAAACCTCTGATGATACTGATATTTTTCAGTGAAACGTGCGTCAGGTGTTAAAAAGAATATACAATATTATCTACTTGCAGAAGAAACAAATTGAAAACATCACAAATTATATATATATATATATATATATATATATATATATAATTTCTTATATTGACAGTGTATAATCTGTCTAGCTGTAGATCTTCAATTTAGTATTTTAACTTGCAGTTATTTATACATGTTTCCATACTCATATTTCACACACTCATGGGTATGTGTATGTGTGTTATTGAACAGGATTTTAATATTTCACATTGGGCTGGTCACATTGGGAGAATGTTTAAATCAAAGAATCGGAACTACATTGAAAATGAAGCTAACTTCCTACTGGATTTGTACATAATGTTCACAAATACCACACGATATTTATTACAAGAGTAATTATTACAAATACTGTTACAAAGATAGATTGATTATGTCATATTAGAATAGTGGAATTATTATAACATAAGTGAAACTGACACAAATTTTTAAACTTCTGTAAAAAAAGTATACTTCTGTTACATAACAGTCACAAGTTAAAACATTTTTCAACTTGCAGTTGTAACACACTTGCTAAATACAATACACACTAATGGTAAAAGCCATGTGCTAACTCACACTGAATATAGGGACAGCCAAGGGCCAATATTCTGTTCACACACACACACACACACACACACACACACACACACACACACACACACACACACACACACACACACACATTGTAACTGATTAGTCGTCAACAGCACACTCCACTTTAAAATAGGTTAATTACCTTCTGTCAACGTTTCTCAGAATCCTATACGGGATTACTCGAGTTTCGTCACCAATGGTGTCATCATCAGATCCAATATGATTAAGGTTAAAACATTAATCGATGTATATTCATCTCGTCAAATATTAAAAAACAACATACATTGTACAAAAACAATAAACAACACATATTAAAAAGAAATAACAAACGAATAAAAACAACATGCGGCCGTAACGAACCTGCACAGGAACGCTCCCACGGTAAAACTGTTTGAGTTTTTAATATGTGTTATTTATTGTTTTTGTACAATGTATGTGTTGTTTTTTAATATTTGACGAGTTGAATATACATCGATTAATGTTTTAACCTTAATCATATTGGATCTGATGATGACACCATTGGTGTCGAAACTCGAGTAATCCTGTATAGGATTCTGAGTAACATTGACAGAAGGTAATTAACCTATTTTATAGTCTTAACCGTTTCTGGAGGCAAATAAAATGTTTAAAAAAATACACTCCACTTGACTTGTTCTATTACAGTTTTTACATGTCATTGAATATTCTTGTAAGACTACCACATTCTCATCCTTCAGAATCTTCATCCTATAACTGCCAAACTGTTGCATGTGTTAAAATAAGCCTTATACATAATTGTGTAAATAACTGTATGGAAAGAATCTGAAATATCTCATTTGTTCTGAGGAAAATGAGGAGCCCAACCTTCAAGCTAATCTCAACCTCCATGCCACTAGGAGCAGATGCTAGTTACGCCACTGGTTCTCTAAGTCATTGGATCTTCTTTGGCAATTATCGCATGTTTAAGCAAACATGTGAATGTTTCTTGTGTCACCAGCAGTGCAAAATAACATTCTATATAGTAAGTGCTTCAATCAAATATTGGTAACAGCATAAATGGGTCTCATTGACCATAAGGTAATAGCAGTTTCTTTTATTTTTATTTTTTGCAGCTTTTCATTTTTATTATTGGCATTACCTGTTTATTGTTATTTTTGTTTTTGAATTACAGGCTGTAATTTTATTAATTGGGTCAATTTATGTAAGATATTTCTTCTAATTTTTGCTACTGACACTGCTACAACAGTGTTTTCGTTGACATTGATTATTATATTTTACATACACTAGTAAATTGTTTATTTAGGTTATCTTATAGTAGACCCTAATCTGCACCAATCTATTTAGCATCCTTTCCCCCATATTCTCAAAAACAGCTTATGTTTTCTATTGGGTTTAATCTGCTTCAAACTTCTATTGCAGCAGTAACAGCAAAAGTGAGTTTTGCTTTACAGTTTGCACTTGCATCATAGCTTAGTAGGAAGCGTATAAATCTTGATATTGTCCATTCTAGAAAACTATTGGTCAGTAGTCAATGCACAGGAATCTCTTATGACATGTCCACTCTCTGCTTTACACTATTAAAGATCTTATCCCACTTATGATATTTATCTTAAAACAGAACTATGAGCTACCAGAGAATTTGATATGCACAAGTTTTATTAATACTTAAAAAAAAACAAGACCCATATTATACAAGACATATTTCAAGTGTAAGGGCTGGTAGAGAAAGAAAGGGCTAAAGAAAACAATGTAAGAACGATAAATGTATTACTTTTTAAAATTTTTATTGTTTTTTCTTTTGTAATTTCTAATGTATTGTCACCTATTGTACTTTTCTACATAGCACAGTGACCATTATGTTCTAAGTACTTTTGGTATCTATAACAAGCCTTTTTAAACAGTGTTCTTAGAAACATGCTGCCTGTGATTTCAGCCAGCTCAATGCTGCTACTTTGAAAACTGTTGAGACATAAGCCAATTCTTGAGATAAGGGGAGATATCAAAATCACTGTGTGTGAGGTCTGGACTATAAGAGGGGTGATCAAAAATTTCCCAGTGTAATTAATGAATCTTCTGTGTGTGGTAATGAATGAGAATAATTCTTGATGACATCAAACCATGTTGTTGATTCTGAATTGCATGGCTCTGTTTGAAAGAATTTCACAGTGAACTTTGATTGGTGTTCCCAGCTCCATAAAATTACCACTAGGATATCTTCTTGTCCCATAAAAGAGTGGCCATGATATTCCAAGCTGTTTTGGTTTGTTTGATTTCTTTTGACTTTAGTTAAATTTAATGATACCACTGCATTGGTTGTTGTTTGGACTCAACATTGACATGAAATCCACATTTTATAACCAGTTACAATACGCAAAAAAATTTGTCACCCCTCTCTCTCTTGTAGAGGTCTAAAAATGCATGTTCAGATGCTTTTAGTTTCTGTATGCATCAAGTCAACATTTTTGGGACCCATATTGCATACAGTTTACAGTAGCCTAGTTTTGCATTAACAATTATGTACACTGTATTCCATGAAATCTGTGGATATTCTGGTGTAAGAATACTAATTGTAACTCATGACACTGATGTTTTCATTCCACTATTAAAGCTCTGACCAGTCATGAATAAAATTGGGAAAAAGATGTCCCAATACTGTGTGGTAACAGAAGGTTTAAGGCAAGGTGTTTCATACCACAACTTTATTTAAAATTTATATTAATGCAGCCTAAGTAAGTGGATAAGACATTGTCATGAAATGGAGATGTTAATAAATGATGACTATCTTTACAAGCTTATGTTCCTGGATGCTCAAATTGTGGTAGCACTGGATAAACATGACTTCAATTACGTTATTTGAAAACTCCATGAAATATACAAATCTTGAGACCCCAACATAAGTGTTGGAAAACTGAAGAGCTGAGTGTCAGAGGTGAAGGAGCCAATATAACAGTAAATTCACACATTATAAAATATAATGTTTATTTAGATACTTTGGAGGTAGAAAAAGATGGCAGAAGTGACAAAGATATCAGCAGCAAAATAAAACAAGGGAAAGGGTGATAGGGCAGCTGAATTCTGTGCTTTGGAGTGGAAAAATAACCTGTAAAACCAAAAAGATGATTTACTCTACCATCTTTAAAAGTACTGTACATTCATCTAAGGATCTTAAACTTAGTGGACAAGTTAAAGAAACTACTGAAGGCTCAAAGCAGTGGAAACGGACTTTAGGGAAGGTCTTGTGGGGTGTCCAGGCTCCAGTACATTAGAAATGAAGATATCAGGAAGCAACTTCATGTTGAAAAAACAATTTTAGACACTATAAATACAAAGCACCTTGTATGGTATGGCCACCTGGAACTTGGTTTTCATCTGTTTCACACTTCCACTCCAACAGTAACAGCAACTAGTGTTTTTGCTTTTCAGTTTGCCCTTGCATCATTGACCTTGGAAGGAAGCTTATAAAACTTGATGTTATCCATTCTAGAAAATTATTGATCAGCAATCAATGGACAGTAGACTTTTATGACATGGCCACTCTCTGCTTTACACTATTAAAGATATCATCCCACTTATGATATTTATCTTAAAGAGAGACATCAAAGGGAGATCACTGGGTGCATTATTGGGCTGATAATCATTGATTCAAAAGTTGTTAGACTGAATGCCACCTAGACAATGGGAACGGGTTAGAGCCTGGAGATCATACTCAATGGAAAGAGGATACAGTCAGGGAGATAGAGAAAAGAGGCTTTCAGAGTGATGATTGGTACAACAGAAGCCTCTGGTGTGCAGCATGCAAGAGATGGCAGTAGCCAACTAATTAAACAGTTAAAGCTGCTGCACATGGAATCCAGTAGCATATCATTGCTCCAATCATTTTTTATTCACATCGAGTACTTACTTTTGGAATGCACCTCACAGTAATTATCTTAAATTAGGTATCTGTTACGCAAAATGCAACAAATAATAAGACCTAAGTTAAGTCCATTATTGTAACAATTAAACATTTTTATTAACTGCTGCTAAATACAATGAGCACTAATTGTTTTATAACCACTCACAAACTCAATGAATTGAAACTTCTATCTGAATGTATAGGTACAACCAAGAACTCTTGAGACTAAAAGATGACTAAAAAAGTACTAGATATTTTTTATAAGAGACCAGTAGTTTCCCTGATACGCTAGCAGCTCCTAGTTTATATTAGAAGATGCTCAGATATTCTGCTTGTTTATACACAGGTTGCTAACTGATGAATTATCAATAGCATGCTGTATACAAATATGAACTTTTGCACATCACCTTAACTCTATACATTGATCAGCCAAAGCAGTACATGTCTTACTTGATTTCATTATCAGTAATATGAACACAGTAAGAAAAGGACTTGTATAGTATCTCTCAGCATAAGGACTTGTCTAGTTCCCACCATAGATATAATAATAGACACTAGTTGGTGCATAAGGGAGCACTGTCACAGCCCAAATTGAATGCTGCTGATTCTGCCATAGTGTGGGCAAGATTATTTGAAGTGTGTATTTCATATTGATATTATTGCAGTAATTAATCAATTAAAATGATGCGGTCATGTGCTGTTTAATTTTATACAAATAGATGTGTTGCAAAGATGAAAAAGGGTGAAAAATTATGTTTCATAGATACATTCCTACTGAATTATATATATATATATATATTATAATGTAAATTATAGATACAAGATATAATTATAGTGTAGTATCTTCTTTCCTTGGGGTCTTATTATGTCAAGCCCCACGTTGGGCGCCAATCTATAATGTAATATTATTGATATTCAAGATGCTGATGTAAGTGATTTGGTGTGTTCGTATGGGTGTAGATACGCACCGGTATCTACGATAATGTTGTTTATCTAAAGGTGTAATCGTAATCGTAGAGGTTATTGGTGTTAACGTATTGTTTTTTTGTGGGTACGCAGTAATAGTTCACTCCTTTTTTTTTTAATATGATCCGCGCACTTTGTTGTGTATCTCACTTACTTACCACACTTGAATGCTTCAATTCTGTTCTGTGATGTTCCTTCTGAAATACATGCACTTCAAATACAACAACAAAATATTCAGATTGAATAGTTAATATATCATCACACACAATAGTAAATGAAGCAATATCTGACGAATATTCTGAAATATGTTAAAACTATTTTAAATTCTTCCGCCACCTGTGTCAGAACTGATTAAAAATAAATGAATTTACTTTTACTAGAAATGATACTCCTTTTGTGGTAATAAAATTGGAGGTTTATTAACAATTTGATAAGTGATAAAATCTTTGACAATTTAAAAACAATAATTAACAACCTTTTAATTACTGATTACAATAAAATTCAACAAGACTCTGTCTAATTCCTCAAGGCTGGTAGACCTGTTGTTAGTACAATAATTTAACTACATAGGTTATGTTACTTTGATTCAGAGAATTACCATATTTCGTTAGGTTCTTTGAGGTAACATGATACCAGTTACAAGATGTAATACAAATAATTATATAGAATTAACAATAATGACTAATAATTGAACAAATATAAAAAATCAAAATTTGGTACCATATGTCTGGTATTTATAAAATTATCGTACGCGGGTATGCGCACGCATCTCTAATACTAGTGTGTTATTGTCAAGCTGTATGACTTGTACAGTATTTAAAATGTATTACGTTCGTTTAATAATTAGCTTCAAAAATCATTTATTCACAAGAGAGAAATTTCTCAAAAACTCTTGTTAGCAATTCTATTTGATTTGATTGTTACTTGAGAACAGATCGGTAATGTTGAAATTATCAAGTTACCGCAACAATTTCTGAGGTTAGAATTAACTGGTGTGGTTATAAAGGATAAGTATTCCTTATTAGCTAATATTTCTTATACTATACATGTAAACACATTATTCATCATAGTTTTTAATATATTATTACCAGAATTATATTTACTCCAATTGTATGAAAATTAATAAAGTAGATTTTAAAACATAGAAAAATTCAAGAAAAATACGTTTAGTCAAACGAGTGACTAAATACTCTCGTATTTATTAACAATTATTTTCAAACATTTTATTTTAAATTACTATAATTAATTAAAATGTTTTTCAAATATTTTAATAATGTCGATTTAAATCTTTTCTCAATTCTGATAATTTAATTACTGTTTTTTCGACACTCAGCATTGTACGACTTGCGTAGTATCGAAAGTCAGATATTCATAAAATTATTAATTTCGTTTAAATATTGTTTAAATAAACTGTACTCCCTGTTTCCTATTTAAAACTTCACTCGCAAGTATGGTCGTTATTATACACTGACCTACTTGTTCAAATAACACAATTCCGCACTTTTTCACTCGTATGTATGAATGTTGTATTTAGGTTAACTGTATGTTGTGTACTGACGTAAAATGGCGCGCACAGTTTTAAAATATAAATTATTTCTTCCTTGACTAGAGCGGCGTGACCTGTACGTTTGGTGGTTCATCGTAGACTGTTCTGTACCTCTGAGACGTCTCTCGGTCGTCTGCTGAAAGTCATTCATTCCATTGGCTGGATTCGTTATACTCTCTAACCCGAAAGCCTTCGTTTTATTAAAATATTTAATTTTTTGCCAAAATTGATTTTGGGTTGGAGACATTTTTACGTCATCATTGGTACAAAAATTTAACTGGAAAGTTTAAAACTATCATAACTTTCTTATCTTACGTCCTATAGTTAATTAGTTGATATCAATGAATTCAGGGCGTTTTGCTTGTTAAAATAAGTCCAAAAACGCTTATTTTTCGTTCATTATTACTATTACAATAACGATTTTATTATTTATTTCTGGTGCATCTTATTTTTATAAGTTCGTTACACCAGATTTTAGTTAAATATAATAAAACACTTCTTATCTAAACACTTTGAGTCTGTATCTCAGTCGGTTTAATTTACAATTTGGGAAAAACTGTTTCCTACACAAATCTCGCTATGGCGTCATTAGGCGTCCATGTTAGATTTTTTATAAATCTGCTTATAACTAATTTTCTCATTTCAAATGATTATATTACTATCTAATATTACTAGTACTGTTTATTTACACAATTTTCCACTATAATATTTATGTATGACTGTGGCTAATTTAATATTTACATAAGTTCAAACCTCTCATATGGTTCTTATACAATTTTTCATCTTATTTTTCAGTCTCTTCATATAAATCATATCATTTAATGATTGTAATTTGTGTACATAAGTATCTAATCTATTATATATAATGGTTACCTTTTAATGAGCTCAGAACTTTCTAATCATTCAGTAATGGCTCTGTTCAGGTTGTGTCATGTCATAATAGTCATTTATTTTTTCTAATACAACAACTAAATTGTTATTGTCCTATTTGGTTTGGATTCCCAAAGTAGCATTAGATATTGTTCTAACTTTTGGTAATGTTTCCAATTACTTTTACATAAGTTCATATGCTATATTTTTCATAAATAACTGGTTGGTCATTGTTTGTTTACATTTGGTTTTCCTCATAAGGGTCATTTGGTTTTCAAATGTTTGTATATAATATGACTGCTTTTGTGGTCATTATCTGTTCTCAAAGTAGCTTTGGGATTTCCTCTTGCTACTGGTAATAATTGTAACAATCTGTGCTCAATATTTGATACAGTATTTTTCTTAACTAACTAGCTATACAATGGTTTAGCTTACATCTGGTCATATGTACATGGTTAATTGGTTTACAATAATTTAGTTATAATACTGTTCTTATCATGTTCAAAATCTGTTCTCAATGTATTATCAGATATTTATCTCACTACTGGTAATACTCTTATAAACATTTACATTGGTTTTGATACTGTATTTTTCTTAACTAAACTGGTATACTTTTCTCATTTCTGTTATTCCCTGTGTCATTATGTTTGACTTGTTTTATTTACATTGTTTTGCATTATATTACATTGTTTCTTAATATTTATTATTATTACTTATAATAAATTCTCATTTGATAACATATTTGATTATCAGATATTTATACTAATATGTATCATTTTCTGTTGTAATAGGTCTCTTCCTTGTGGGTTGTGTAACAATGTACCATCTGTTTTAGTGCAGTATTTTTCTACTACTAAACTGACTTCACTACGGTATATTAACATAATACCTTAACTAATTTGTTACACATGTTTATACAATTCCTTCTTAAACACTAACACAAATCTTTCTTGTACTATTTACAATGTTTTTCTGGTCAATGGTGGAATTTAATTCCTGTTATGTTTGATGCTTAACAAATGTCTTTTATTTGTTGTCAGTTCTTTATGAACAATAACATCATTGTTCTAATCTGGTGGTCTTATGATTATGTGTGTTGGTTACAACTTTATTAAATCAGTCACACTCATTGTTTGTGTTTATTTGACTATTTTTAATTTTTGTTGCTTCATCATGAAATTAACATATTTTTCACACTGTAAACTTCATCACTGTAATTGTTTGTGTGGTTTATTCAGTTGAAATAGTTAGTTATTCACAGGTTTCACATTTGTATTAAGTACATACTGTAATTGTTTGTGTTTCCTTAAATGTTTCACACTGGTTTTCTTGTCACACTTATAATCATTTCTTTTGTCACTTACACTGTTTTTAGTACATGTGGTTTATATTGAGTCCTTGTATCTTCTGTCCATCTTCTTTCTTCTTCTTGGTGCTCTTCTTGGTCCTTCTTCTTTCTTCTTTATTCCATATTTTCATCGTAGTTGCTCTTTTTATTTTTCTCCATTGTTGTTGGAGCTTGTTGATCCTTGTTTCGTTGATTCCCCTCACTGTTGGATCCTATTGGGTCTATTTATTGATATTTTGTTTTGGGCTTGTGGCATTTTCTTTCTTTATTTTATAACTAATGTTGATATATTCGTATTCTCTTCTTCATTGTTGGATTTTTTATTAATATTTTTGTAGATACACACTTATATACACTTAGCTTTATTTATCTAGATATATTCCCATGTTTTTTCTCATATTTGACGTTACATTCGTTTCTATTATGTAACTACCATATTTTTGGTACTGTTACATATGCCTTCCTATAAGAATTGATTAATTCTGAATTATTATAATATATTTTTCATTGAAGAATTCATCAATTGTTGTACATTCCATGTTGATTCACATGTTTTTTCCATATATCCCTTCACTTTCTTCTATTTGAATCGTATTTATCTTCTCTATGTAATTATCTCCCTTGTTTATTTAGTTCCCTAATTCCCTAACATAAGTTTAGCTGGGGCAGTTTAGAGCGGCTCACTTTGGCTATTCAACTCTACTGGCCATACTAATTTCAATAAATATGGAGGCAAATCTTCTCCGTCAATAATAATAAATGATTGCTGGCATTACTCTTCAGTCAATTCATTTTAAATCATCAAAATAATAATAGTGGTCGTTCTTCCGACAAATAATAAATATCCTTGGGATTAATTCACGCATCTGCGGTTTATACATTGTTATTCTCTCTTTTCTTGATTCAACTTAAACTATATTCTTCACATATTATAGGGATAGTTTGTTTTACACTTCCTCACTGGTATACTCTCATGATTGTCTTTGTTATTATATTATCTTTTCATTCTTTATATTCTTGATCAATCTCTTCATTTTGTTTTCACTTTGAATGTCGTCTCATCATATTCTTCATCTCAGGTTTCATTCTTCTAGATATAATTCATAAGTACATTGTTTTTCTTCTTTTTCATGGTTTGTATTTGGTATTTATATTCCATGTGGTATTGGTTTCTTCGCTAGTAATATACATCATAAACAATGTGGTTGTGTGTGGTGGTTTGTCTACATTAATACCTTATTTTGGTTTCATTTTTCCAACTTCGTATTTGTTCCTTTTTTTTTTCTTTAATAGTACGGGTAGGATGTTACAATTACTTGTTGACGTGGTTCTTGGAAATATTTTATGCCAAAGATGTTATTTGTCGTTCTCGTATATCTTTTTTATATTAGTACGGGTAAGATGTTGAAATTACTTGTTGACGTGGCTCTTGGAAATATTTTATATGCCAAAGATGTAATGCGTCGATCTCGTATTTTTATACTCTTTTTCTATAATTAGTACGGGTAAGATGTTGAAATTACTGGTTGACGTGGCTCTTGGAATTCATATGTGCCAAAGTTGTTATGTGTCGGCCTCGTATATTTATACGCTTCTTCTAATAGTACGGGTGAGATGTTACAATTACTTGTTGACGTGGCTCTTGGAATTGTAGTAGTGCCAGAGATCTTTTGTGTCGTTCTCGTATATTCATACTCTTCTTTAGTAGTATATTCATATTTATAGTACTTTATTATTAATAACACAATGTTCTGAATCCTTTACATTAATTCTCTTGAAGTATGTTTTCTCACATTATAAAATTACAATATATTCAATGTTCAATACATAATTATACAGTTACTTCTCATTTAATACACACATAATAATTTTCATAATAGTAATACATCCTTTTTTCTGTAGTCAACATCTATTTTTATAATCATATTTTCATTTTTCACTTTTAAATAACAATAATCTTCATAGCCACTTTTCATTTTTCATCTTGATATAGTCAACAGTTATACACATAATTATATCTTCATTTTTTATAACAAATATTTTCATCTTTCACATTATCAATAATAAAATAATCCTTATCGCTATCTTTTCACTATTTGGTCCTATAATTTAATTTTCAATATATTTTTTCATTGAGGTTTGATTATAGGTACCTTTTATCTTCTTTGTAATAGGGTTCTGCAATTCATATGTGTTGTTTAGATTGTTTTTTGTCACAGTATATGGTCCGGTATATAGCAGTAATAGCTTCTTTGCAATGCCTCCAATAGTACTAGGGAGCTCTCGATTTTTGATAAGCACTTGGTCTCCCACTTCATAATTGACAATTTTGGGCTGTAACTTTTTGTACTTGAGCCTTAATTTATTCGCTCTCTCCACTGCATTATTATAGAATCGGGTTTTGTCAAATTTAACTTCGGCACTGATTGGAAAATTAATTATCTCTGTGATCTCCCGGGGTGGTTTTTTCTCGTACATAGCCATGTATGGTGTTTCTTCAGTGGACTGGTGGTAGGCTAGATTTAAGAAGTCTTCAGCTGGGGATAAATACTCCTCCCACTTCCTCTGCTGGCTGTGACAGTAGGTTCTTAAAATCCTTCCTACTTCTCTCAACACTCTCTCAGCAGGGTTGCTGTTGGGGTGATACACCGATGTCTTGTATGTTTTGACTCCCAGATGGATCAGTGTTTCCCGCCACTTTCGTCCTCGGAATTGCGTTCCGTGATCTGTAATTATCATCGACGGTTTACCCACTTCGGGTATATATTTATTCATGACTATTTCTAATATTTTACTGGTTGTCGCTCGATTGAGTGGGTACAGCTTAGTATATTTGGTGTAATGATCAAATATTATTATGATATATTTGTACTGGTGCCTCCCACCACTCCGTGGAAAAGGTCCACAAATGTCCAAGAAAACTTTTTCTAGTCTGGCAGTTGATGTGATTGGTATCATGACTCCTTCTCGCTTTTCGTTGCTGCATTTTGCTAGTTGACAGATATTACAACTCTGGACATATTTTCTGACCTTTCTACTCATGTCCTTGAAATGCACATGCTCTTGCAAAGCTTTTATGACCTTCACTGAGCCCATATGACCATAACGTATGTGGTAGTCTATTACTGTCTTTTAATTGTTGTCAGTTCTTTATGAACAATAACATCATTGTTCTATTTTGTTCTAATCTGGTGGTCTTATGATTATGTGTGTTGGTTACAACTTTATTAAATCAGTCACACTCATTGTTTGTGTTTATTTGACTATTTTTAATTTTTGTTGCTTCATCATGAAATTAACATATTTTTCACACTGTAAACTTCATCACTGTAATTGTTTGTGTGGTTTATTCAGTTGAAATAGTTAGTTATTCACAGGTTTCACATTTGTATTAAGTACACACTGTAATTGTTTGTGTTTCCTTAAACGTTTCACACTGGTTTTCTTGTCACACTTATAATCATTTCTTTTGTCACTTACACTGTTTTTAGTACATGTGGTTTATATTGAGTCCTTGTATCTTCTGTCCATCTTCTTTCTTCTTCTTGGTGCTCTTCTTGGTCCTTCTTCTTTCTTCTTTATTCCATATTTTCATCGTAGTTGCTCTTTTTATTTTTCTCCATTGTTGTTGGAGCTTGTTGATCCTTGTTTCGTTGATTCCCCTCACTGTTGGATCCTATTGGGTCTATTTATTGATATTTTGTTTTGGGCTTGTGGCATTTTCTTTCTTTATTTTATAACTAATGTTGATATATTCGTATTCTCTTCTTCATTGTTGGATTTTTTATTAATATTTTTGTAGATACACACTTATATACACTTAGCTTTATTTATCTAGATATATTCCCATGTTTTTTCTCATATTTGACGTTACATTCGTTTCTATTATGTAACTACCATATTTTTGGTACTGTTACATATATGTATATATATATATATATATCATTATATATAAAAAACTTTCACAAATGAACTTACTTTTGTTCTCACTTTCACAAACGTTTCAAGGTGTTGTGCCTCTTCCTCAGTGTGAGTAAATACTGAATGTCATTGTTGCAGAATAACGATTATGGACTATAGGTGTGTGTGGTGGGAATTGATGATGGGAGGGAATTGGCGCTGAGGTTCAAATTTTGTGTTTGGATCAATGTATCAAATAGTGTATGTGATCTGTAATGTACTTGTTCATTTAATATGTTGTTTGGTTGTAATGTGTGATATCTGTATATTTCATGAAACACACACCTATAGTCCATAATCGTTATTCTGCAACAATGACATTCAGTATTTACTCACACTGAGGAAGAGGCACAACACCTTGAAACGTTTGTGAAAGTGAGAACAAAAGTAAGTTCATTTGTGAAAGTTTTTTTATATATAATAATATTAGTAAAAAGTGAACAAAGAGGATGAATCAACAAGATATTTATATATATATATATATAACATTTAATATTTATAACTAAATTTACCTCAAGATGTTATTAATAACATCTTGAGGTAAATTTAGTTATAAATATTAAATGTATTACATACATCAAGAAACGGACTGTAGCAGAAAGTGATTGAATTATATATATAGGAATGTTAATTATCGACCGTATTATTATACTGTTAATGATTTCGAGGTTCAGTCATTGAACACAATGATTGAACGCACCAACTTCCCCTAAGTTGTACTCTCTAGTAAAAAACCATAAGGATGGGAACCCAGTCAGACCCATAGTTTCGTTTTTAAATTCCCCAACATATGGATTAGCTAGACATCTTGCCACTATTCTAACACGTCTCTCCACCTACAAGTATAACGTGAAGGATTCATTTGACTTCCACGATAAGATATCCAATGTTCAATTACCCCCTGGGTATCAACTTATTTCACTGGATGTATCATCCCTTTTTACCAATATATCAGTACCAATAGTAACCAAAATTATTTCTGACAGGTTTGATGAACTCAGACCTCACACAAATATTCCTAAAAAACAATTCTTAGAAGCACTTAAGTTATGCCTAGAGAGGGGATATTTTCAATTCAACAATGAGTTTTATTTACAGTTATTTGGATGCCCAATGGGCTCACCAATAGCCCCTATCTTGGCTGATATATATCTTGAGTATATTCTTGATAAAAAACTTCCCACTGTACCATTTGATATACCATTCCTTTACAAATTTGTTGATGATATTATTACAGCAATACCGATTAATATGCAGAATATAATAATAGATACATTCAATGACTTTCATCCACGTATAGTTTTCACTGTAGAATTAGAAAAATCGGACAACACAATCTCATTTTTAGATGTTTTATTACTCCACCAAGCCAATGGTAAACTTGACACAAAATGGTGGCAAAAACCACAAACCTCAGGACGATACATTCATTACACGAGTCATTGGCCATACCACTACAAAATTAATGTTGCTAAAAATCTGATAAATCGTGCACACAGACTTACAACAGACATCTACAAAAAAGAAATTGATAATAGACTAGTAGACTTATTGCTAACAAATGGGTGCCCCCACAAGATAATTTGCAAAATATTGCGAGAAAGTTACAGACATAATCATAATATGGTAGATAACACTAAAACCCAAATAAATAACTTAGACGTGACTAATAACCAAATAAATGGTAATACACCTGTAGGACAGAATGCAACATCCAGTAATCAAGATAACACTACTACAACTTAAATATTTTTCCCTTCCATATGTCAAATCATTATCAGAAAGACTTTCCAAGATCCTCACTAATGCTAATCACAATACAAAAATAGCTTTCAAAAACGTTAACACTATCAATAATAAATGTTTTACGAATACTAAAGACAGGGATGAAATAGAACTAAGATCCAACATAATATATGAAATACCGTGTGAAGAAAACTGTGGAAAAAAATATTACGGTTGTTCTGAACAGTATTTTAAAAGACGTATTTATCAACATAAATATAGCTGCCAGAAAGTAAATACTAACAGACCTGATCCCACGGCCCTAACACAACACGCCCGTACACACGGTCACTCGTTTCAGTTTCACAAAGCTAAAGTAATTCATGCAGAAAGTAATCACTTTAAACGGCAATTCTTAGAAATGCTAACAATAGAGAAGAATAAACACCTTTCAGTTAACAAGAAAACGGACGTACAAAGTCTTAGCAAGTGTTATTCTAATCTTATTCACTCTTTTTAAAATAGACAATAGTTTACAGGTATAGGAATACTGAACAACTTTCTAGTTAGGTACTATTACAATTTTATATCGCTGGCAGTCTGTCAGATAACTAAATAACGCTAACACTATACAAATGTAATGTGTTATATGTGTATAAGTATGGAACAGTGATAAGTGTTTAGTGTAATGTGGTTGCTGTAGCTCATCTCACAGTTAATGTAAGTAAATAGTTATAGTAATGTATGACTTTACACACACCTATACACACTTACAAATAATATAATTGTAGTAAGACTATATTTTAATGTTGTAGGCATGATTATGAGAAGAATAAATCTCAAAACGTCGCAAAACTGAGTTTTCATAATTATGAGTTTTCATAACGCACCAACTTCCCCTAAGTTGTACTCTCTAGTAAAAAACCATAAGGATGGGAACCCAGTCAGACCCATAGTTTCGTTTTTAAATTCCCCAACATATGGATTAGCTAGACATCTTGCCACTATTCTAACACGTCTCTCCACCTACAAGTATAACGTGAAGGATTCATTTGACTTCCACGATAAGATATCCAATGTTCAATTACCCCCTGGGTATCAACTTATTTCACTGGATGTATCATCCCTTTTTACCAATATATCAGTACCAATAGTAACCAAAATTATTTCTGACAGGTTTGATGAACTCAGACCTCACACAAATATTCCTAAAAAACAATTCTTAGAAGCACTTAAGTTATGCCTAGAGAGGGGATATTTTCAATTCAACAATGAGTTTTATTTACAGTTATTTGGATGCCCAATGGGCTCACCAATAGCCCCTATCTTGGCTGATATATATCTTGAGTATATTCTTGATAAAAAACTTCCCACTGTACCATTTGATATACCATTCCTTTACAAATTTGTTGATGATATTATTACAGCAATACCGATTAATATGCAGAATATAATAATAGATACATTCAATGACTTTCATCCACGTATAGTTTTCACTGTAGAATTAGAAAAATCGGACAACACAATCTCATTTTTAGATGTTTTATTACTCCACCAAGCCAATGGTAAACTTGACACAAAATGGTGGCAAAAACCACAAACCTCAGGACGATACATTCATTACACGAGTCATTGGCCATACCACTACAAAATTAATGTTGCTAAAAATCTGATAAATCGTGCACACAGACTTACAACAGACATCTACAAAAAAGAAATTGATAATAGACTAGTAGACTTATTGCTAACAAATGGGTGCCCCCACAAGATAATTTGCAAAATATTGCGAGAAAGTTACAGACATAATCATAATATGGTAGATAACACTAAAACCCAAATAAATAACTTAGACGTGACTAATAACCAAATAAATGGTAATACACCTGTAGGACAGAATGCAACATCCAGTAATCAAGATAACACTACTACAACTTAAATATTTTTCCCTTCCATATGTCAAATCATTATCAGAAAGACTTTCCAAGATCCTCACTAATGCTAATCACAATACAAAAATAGCTTTCAAAAACGTTAACACTATCAATAATAAATGTTTTACGAATACTAAAGACAGGGATGAAATAGAACTAAGATCCAACATAATATATGAAATACCGTGTGAAGAAAACTGTGGAAAAAAATATTACGGTTGTTCTGAACAGTATTTTAAAAGACGTATTTATCAACGTAAATATAGCTGCCAGAAAGTAAATACTAACAGACCTGATCCCACGGCCCTAACACAACACGCCCGTACACACGGTCACTCGTTTCAGTTTCACAAAGCTAAAGTAATTCATGCAGAAAGTAATCACTTTAAACGGCAATTCTTAGAAATGCTAACAATAGAGAAGAATAAACACCTTTCAGTTAACAAGAAAACGGACGTACAAAGTCTTAGCAAGTGTTATTCTAATCTTATTCACTCTTTTTAAAATAGACAATAGTTTACAGGTATAGGAATACTGAACAACTTTCTAGTTAGGTACTATTACAATTTTATATCGCTGGCAGTCTGTCAGATAACTAAATAACGCTAACACTATACAAATGTAATGTGTTATATGTGTATAAGTATGGAACAGTGATAAGTGTTTAGTGTAATGTGGTTGCTGTAGCTCATCTCACAGTTAATGTAAGTAAATAGTTATAGTAATGTATGACTTTACACACACCTATACACACTTACAAATAATATAATTGTAGTAAGACTATATTTTAATGTTGTAGGCATGATTATGAGAAGAATAAATCTCAAAACGTCGCAAAACTGAGTTTTCATAATTATGAGTTTTCATAACGCACCAACTTCCCCTAAGTTGTACTCTCTAGTAAAAAACCATAAGGATGGGAACCCAGTCAGACCCATAGTTTCGTTTTTAAATTCCCCAACATATGGATTAGCTAGACATCTTACCACTATTCTAACACGTCTCTCCACCTACAAGTATAACGTGAAGGATTCATTTGACTTCCACGATAAGATATCCAATGTTCAATTACCCCCTGGGTATCAACTTATTTCACTGGATGTATCATCCCTTTTTACCAATATATCAGTACCAATAGTAACCAAAATTATTTCTGACAGGTTTGATGAACTCAGACCTCACACAAATATTCCTAAAAAACAATTCTTAGAAGCACTTAAGTTATGCCTAGAGAGGGGATATTTTCAATTCAACAATGAGTTTTATTTACAGTTATTTGGATGCCCAATGGGCTCACCAATAGCCCCTATCTTGGCTGATACATATCTTGAGTATATTCTTGATAAAAAACTTCCCACTGTACCATTTGATATACCATTCCTTTACAAATTTGTTGATGATATTATTACAGCAATACCGATTAATATGCAGAATATAATAATAGATACATTCAACGACTTTCATCCACGTATAGTTTTCACTGTAGAATTAGAAAAATCGGACAACACAATCTCATTTTTAGATGTTTTATTACTCCACCAAGCCAATGGTAAACTTGACACAAAATGGTGGCAAAAACCACAAACCTCAGGACGATACATTCATTACACGAGTCATTGGCCATACCACTACAAAATTAATGTTGCTAAAAATCTGATAAATCGTGCACACAGACTTACAACAGACATCTACAAAAAAGAAATTGATAATAGACTAGTAGACTTATTGCTAACAAATGGGTGCCCCCACAAGATAATTTGCAAAATATTGCGAGAAAGTTACAGACATAATCATAATATGGTAGATAACACTAAAACCCAAATAAATAACTTAGACGTGACTAATAACCAAATAAATGGTAATACACCTGTAGGACAGAATGCAACATCCAGTAATCAAGATAACACTACTACAACTTAAATATTTTTCCCTTCCATATGTCAAATCATTATCAGAAAGACTTTCCAAGATCCTCACTAATGCTAATCACAATACAAAAATAGCTTTCAAAAACGTTAACACTATCAATAATAAATGTTTTACGAATACTAAAGACAGGGATGAAATAGAACTAAGATCCAACATAATATATGAAATACCGTGTGAAGAAAACTGTGGAAAAAATATTACGGTTGTTCTGAACAGTATTTTAAAAGACGTATTTATCAACATAAATATAGCTGCCAGAAAGTAAATACTAACAGACCTGATCCCACGGCCCTAACACAACACGCCCGTACACACGGTCACTCGTTTCAGTTTCACAAAGCTAAAGTAATTCATGCAGAAAGTAATCACTTTAAACGGCAATTCTTAGAAATGCTAACAATAGAGAAGAATAAACACCTTTCAGTTAACAAGAAAACGGACGTACAAAGTCTTAGCAAGTGTTATTCTAATCTTATTCACTCTTTTTAAAATAGACAATAGTTTACAGGTATAGGAATACTGAACAACTTTCTAGTTAGGTACTATTAAAAGTTTATATCGATGGCAGTCTGTCAGATAACTAAATAACGCTAACACTATACAAATGTAATGTGTTATATGTGTATAAGTATGGAACAGTGATAAGTGTTTAGTGTAATGTGGTTGCTGTAGCTCATCTCACAGTTAATGTAAGTAAATAGTTATAGTAATGTATGACTTTACACACACCTATACACACTTACAAATAATATAATTGTAGTAAGACTATATTTTAATGTTGTAGGCATGATTATGAGAAGAATAAATCTCAAAACGTCGCAAAACTGAGTTTTCATAATTATGAGTTTTCATAACGCACCAACTTCCCCTAAGTTGTACTCTCTAGTAAAAAACCATAAGGATGGGAACCCAGTCAGACCCATAGTTTCGTTTTTAAATTCCCCAACATATGGATTAGCTAGACATCTTGCCACTATTCTAACACGTCTCTCCACCTACAAGTATAACGTGAAGGATTCATTTGACTTCCACGATAAGATATCCAATGTTCAATTACCCCCTGGGTATCAACTTATTTCACTGGATGTATCATCCCTTTTTACCAATATATCAGTACCAATAGTAACCAAAATTATTTCTGACAGGTTTGATGAACTCAGACCTCACACAAATATTCCTAAAAAACAATTCTTAGAAGCACTTAAGTTATGCCTAGAGAGGGGATATTTTCAATTCAACAATGAGTTTTATTTACAGTTATTTGGATGCCCAATGGGCTCACCAATAGCCCCTATCTTGGCTGATATATATCTTGAGTATATTCTTGATAAAAAACTTCCCACTGTACCATTTGATATACCATTCCTTTACAAATTTGTTGATGATATTATTACAGCAATACCGATTAATATGCAGAATATAATAATAGATACATTCAATGACTTTCATCCACGTATAGTTTTCACTGTAGAATTAGAAAAATCGGACAACACAATCTCATTTTTAGATGTTTTATTACTCCACCAAGCCAATGGTAAACTTGACACAAAATGGTGGCAAAAACCACAAACCTCAGGACGATACATTCATTACACGAGTCATTGGCCATACCACTACAAAATTAATGTTGCTAAAAATCTGATAAATCGTGCACACAGACTTACAACAGACATCTACAAAAAAGAAATTGATAATAGACTAGTAGACTTATTGCTAACAAATGGGTGCCCCCACAAGATAATTTGCAAAATATTGCGAGAAAGTTACAGACATAATCATAATATGGTAGATAACACTAAAACCCAAATAAATAACTTAGACGTGACTAATAACCAAATAAATGGTAATACACCTGTAGGACAGAATGCAACATCCAGTAATCAAGATAACACTACTACAACTTAAATATTTTTCCCTTCCATATGTCAAATCATTATCAGAAAGACTTTCCAAGATCCTCACTAATGCTAATCACAATACAAAAATAGCTTTCAAAAACGTTAACACTATCAATAATAAATGTTTTACGAATACTAAAGACAGGGATGAAATAGAACTAAGATCCAACATAATATATGAAATACCGTGTGAAGAAAACTGTGGAAAAAAATATTACGGTTGTTCTGAACAGTATTTTAAAAGACGTATTTATCAACATAAATATAGCTGCCAGAAAGTAAATACTAACAGACCTGATCCCACGGCCCTAACACAACACGCCCGTACACACGGTCACTCGTTTCAGTTTCACAAAGCTAAAGTAATTCATGCAGAAAGTAATCACTTTAAACGGCAATTCTTAGAAATGCTAACAATAGAGAAGAATAAACACCTTTCAGTTAACAAGAAAACGGACGTACAAAGTCTTAGCAAGTGTTATTCTAATCTTATTCACTCTTTTTAAAATAGACAATAGTTTACAGGTATAGGAATACTGAACAACTTTCTAGTTAGGTACTATTAAAAGTTTATATCGCTGGCAGTCTGTCAGATAACTAAATAACGCTAACACTATACAAATGTAATGTGTTATATGTGTATAAGTATGGAACAGTGATAAGTGTTTAGTGTAATGTGGTTGCTGTAGCTCATCTCACAGTTAATGTAAGTAAATAGTTATAGTAATGTATGACTTTACACACACCTATACACACTTACAAATAATATAATTGTAGTAAGACTATATTTTAATGTTGTAGGCATGATTATGAGAAGAATAAATCTCAAAACGTCGCAAAACTGAGTTTTCATAATTATGAGTTTTCATAACGCACCAACTTCCCCTAAGTTGTACTCTCTAGTAAAAAACCATAAGGATGGGAACCCAGTCAGACCCATAGTTTCGTTTTTAAATTCCCCAACATATGGATTAGCTAGACATCTTGCCACTATTCTAACACGTCTCTCCACCTACAAGTATAACGTGAAGGATTCATTTGACTTCCACGATAAGATATCCAATGTTCAATTACCCCCTGGGTATCAACTTATTTCACTGGATGTATCATCCCTTTTTACCAATATATCAGTACCAATAGTAACCAAAATTATTTCTGACAGGTTTGATGAACTCAGACCTCACACAAATATTCCTAAAAAACAATTCTTAGAAGCACTTAAGTTATGCCTAGAGAGGGGATATTTTCAATTCAACAATGAGTTTTATTTACAGTTATTTGGATGCCCAATGGGCTCACCAATAGCCCCTATCTTGGCTGATATATATCTTGAGTATATTCTTGATAAAAAACTTCCCACTGTACCATTTGATATACCATTCCTTTACAAATTTGTTGATGATATTATTACAGCAATACCGATTAATATGCAGAATATAATAATAGATACATTCAATGACTTTCATCCACGTATAGTTTTCACTGTAGAATTAGAAAAATCGGACAACACAATCTCATTTTTAGATGTTTTATTACTCCACCAAGCCAATGGTAAACTTGACACAAAATGGTGGCAAAAACCACAAACCTCAGGACGATACATTCATTACACGAGTCATTGGCCATACCACTACAAAATTAATGTTGCTAAAAATCTGATAAATCGTGCACACAGACTTACAACAGACATCTACAAAAAAGAAATTGATAATAGACTAGTAGACTTATTGCTAACAAATGGGTGCCCCCACAAGATAATTTGCAAAATATTGCGAGAAAGTTACAGACATAATCATAATATGGTAGATAACACTAAAACCCAAATAAATAACTTAGACGTGACTAATAACCAAATAAATGGTAATACACCTGTAGGACAGAATGCAACATCCAGTAATCAAGATAACACTACTACAACTTAAATATTTTTCCCTTCCATATGTCAAATCATTATCAGAAAGACTTTCCAAGATCCTCACTAATGCTAATCACAATACAAAAATAGCTTTCAAAAACGTTAACACTATCAATAATAAATGTTTTACGAATACTAAAGACAGGGATGAAATAGAACTAAGATCCAACATAATATATGAAATACCGTGTGAAGAAAACTGTGGAAAAAAATATTACGGTTGTTCTGAACAGTATTTTAAAAGACGTATTTATCAACATAAATATAGCTGCCAGAAAGTAAATACTAACAGACCTGATCCCACGGCCCTAACACAACACGCCCGTACACACGGTCACTCGTTTCAGTTTCACAAAGCTAAAGTAATTCATGCAGAAAGTAATCACTTTAAACGGCAATTCTTAGAAATGCTAACAATAGAGAAGAATAAACACCTTTCAGTTAACAAGAAAACGGACGTACAAAGTCTTAGCAAGTGTTATTCTAATCTTATTCACTCTTTTTAAAATAGACAATAGTTTACAGGTATAGGAATACTGAACAACTTTCTAGTTAGGTACTATTACAATTTTATATCGCTGGCAGTCTGTCAGATAACTAAATAACGCTAACACTATACAAATGTAATGTGTTATATGTGTATAAGTATGGAACAGTGATAAGTGTTTAGTGTAATGTGGTTGCTGTAGCTCATCTCACAGTTAATGTAAGTAAATAGTTATAGTAATGTATGACTTTACACACACCTATACACACTTACAAATAATATAATTGTAGTAAGACTATATTTTAATGTTGTAGGCATGATTATGAGAAGAATAAATCTCAAAACGTCGCAAAACTGAGTTTTCATAATTATGAGTTTTCATAACGCACCAACTTCCCCTAAGTTGTACTCTCTAGTAAAAAACCATAAGGATGGGAACCCAGTCAGACCCATAGTTTCGTTTTTAAATTCCCCAACATATGGATTAGCTAGACATCTTGCCACTATTCTAACACGTCTCTCCACCTACAAGTATAACGTGAAGGATTCATTTGACTTCCACGATAAGATATCCAATGTTCAATTACCCCCTGGGTATCAACTTATTTCACTGGATGTATCATCCCTTTTTACCAATATATCAGTACCAATAGTAACCAAAATTATTTCTGACAGGTTTGATGAACTCAGACCTCACACAAATATTCCTAAAAAACAATTCTTAGAAGCACTTAAGTTATGCCTAGAGAGGGGATATTTTCAATTCAACAATGAGTTTTATTTACAGTTATTTGGATGCCCAATGGGCTCACCAATAGCCCCTATCTTGGCTGATATATATCTTGAGTATATTCTTGATAAAAAACTTCCCACTGTACCATTTGATATACCATTCCTTTACAAATTTGTTGATGATATTATTACAGCAATACCGATTAATATGCAGAATATAATAATAGATACATTCAATGACTTTCATCCACGTATAGTTTTCACTGTAGAATTAGAAAAATCGGACAACACAATCTCATTTTTAGATGTTTTATTACTCCACCAAGCCAATGGTAAACTTGACACAAAATGGTGGCAAAAACCACAAACCTCAGGACGATACATTCATTACACGAGTCATTGGCCATACCACTACAAAATTAATGTTGCTAAAAATCTGATAAATCGTGCACACAGACTTACAACAGACATCTACAAAAAAGAAATTGATAATAGACTAGTAGACTTATTGCTAACAAATGGGTGCCCCCACAAGATAATTTGCAAAATATTGCGAGAAAGTTACAGACATAATCATAATATGGTAGATAACACTAAAACCCAAATAAATAACTTAGACGTGACTAATAACCAAATAAATGGTAATACACCTGTAGGACAGAATGCAACATCCAGTAATCAAGATAACACTACTACAACTTAAATATTTTTCCCTTCCATATGTCAAATCATTATCAGAAAGACTTTCCAAGATCCTCACTAATGCTAATCACAATACAAAAATAGCTTTCAAAAACGTTAACACTATCAATAATAAATGTTTTACGAATACTAAAGAC
Organism: Magicicada septendecula; assembly: GCA_034769895.1. Taxonomy (NCBI): domain Eukaryota; kingdom Metazoa; phylum Arthropoda; class Insecta; order Hemiptera; family Cicadidae; genus Magicicada; species Magicicada septendecula. Next base: position 1,035,681,738 of record CM068367.1, on the reverse strand, counting down.
AGGGATGAAATAGAACTAAGATCCAACATAATATATGAAATACCGTGTGAAGAAAACTGTGGAAAAAAATATTACGGTTGTTCTGAACAGTATTTTAAAAGACGTATTTATCAACATAAATATAGCTGCCAGAAAGTAAATACTAACAGACCTGATCCCACGGCCCTAACACAACACGCCCGTACACACGGTCACTCGTTTCAGTTTCACAAAGCTAAAGTAATTCATGCAGAAAGTAATCACTTTAAACGGCAATTCTTAGAAATGCTAACAATAGAGAAGAATAAACACCTTTCAGTTAACAAGAAAACGGACGTACAAAGTCTTAGCAAGTGTTATTCTAATCTTATTCACTCTTTTTAAAATAGACAATAGTTTACAGGTATAGGAATACTGAACAACTTTCTAGTTAGGTACTATTAAAAGTTTATATCGCTGGCAGTCTGTCAGATAACTAAATAACGCTAACACTATACAAATGTAATGTGTTATATGTGTATAAGTATGGAACAGTGATAAGTGTTTAGTGTAATGTGGTTGCTGTAGCTCATCTCACAGTTAATGTAAGTAAATAGTTATAGTAATGTATGACTTTACACACACCTATACACACTTACAAATAATATAATTGTAGTAAGACTATATTTTAATGTTGTAGGCATGATTATGAGAAGAATAAATCTCAAAACGTCGCAAAACTGAGTTTTCATAATTATGAGTTTTCATAACGCACCAACTTCCCCTAAGTTGTACTCTCTAGTAAAAAACCATAAGGATGGGAACCCAGTCAGACCCATAGTTTCGTTTTTAAATTCCCCAACATATGGATTAGCTAGACATCTTGCCACTATTCTAACACGTCTCTCCACCTACAAGTATAACGTGAAGGATTCATTTGACTTCCACGATAAGATATCCAATGTTCAATTACCCCCTGGGTATCAACTTATTTCACTGGATGTATCATCCCTTTTTACCAATATATCAGTACCAATAGTAACCAAAATTATTTCTGACAGGTTTGATGAACTCAGACCTCACACAAATATTCCTAAAAAACAATTCTTAGAAGCACTTAAGTTATGCCTAGAGAGGGGATATTTTCAATTCAACAATGAGTTTTATTTACAGTTATTTGGATGCCCAATGGGCTCACCAATAGCCCCTATCTTGGCTGATATATATCTTGAGTATATTCTTGATAAAAAACTTCCCACTGTACCATTTGATATACCATTCCTTTACAAATTTGTTGATGATATTATTACAGCAATACCGATTAATATGCAGAATATAATAATAGATACATTCAATGACTTTCATCCACGTATAGTTTTCACTGTAGAATTAGAAAAATCGGACAACACAATCTCATTTTTAGATGTTTTATTACTCCACCAAGCCAATGGTAAACTTGACACAAAATGGTGGCAAAAACCACAAACCTCAGGACGATACATTCATTACACGAGTCATTGGCCATACCACTACAAAATTAATGTTGCTAAAAATCTGATAAATCGTGCACACAGACTTACAACAGACATCTACAAAAAAGAAATTGATAATAGACTAGTAGACTTATTGCTAACAAATGGGTGCCCCCACAAGATAATTTGCAAAATATTGCGAGAAAGTTACAGACATAATCATAATATGGTAGATAACACTAAAACCCAAATAAATAACTTAGACGTGACTAATAACCAAATAAATGGTAATACACCTGTAGGACAGAATGCAACATCCAGTAATCAAGATAACACTACTACAACTTAAATATTTTTCCCTTCCATATGTCAAATCATTATCAGAAAGACTTTCCAAGATCCTCACTAATGCTAATCACAATACAAAAATAGCTTTCAAAAACGTTAACACTATCAATAATAAATGTTTTACGAATACTAAAGACAGGGATGAAATAGAACTAAGATCCAACATAATATATGAAATACCGTGTGAAGAAAACTGTGGAAAAAAATATTACGGTTGTTCTGAACAGTATTTTAAAAGACGTATTTATCAACATAAATATAGCTGCCAGAAAGTAAATACTAACAGACCTGATCCCACGGCCCTAACACAACACGCCCGTACACACGGTCACTCGTTTCAGTTTCACAAAGCTAAAGTAATTCATGCAGAAAGTAATCACTTTAAACGGCAATTCTTAGAAATGCTAACAATAGAGAAGAATAAACACCTTTCAGTTAACAAGAAAACGGACGTACAAAGTCTTAGCAAGTGTTATTCTAATCTTATTCACTCTTTTTAAAATAGACAATAGTTTACAGGTATAGGAATACTGAACAACTTTCTAGTTAGGTACTATTACAATTTTATATCGCTGGCAGTCTGTCAGATAACTAAATAACGCTAACACTATACAAATGTAATGTGTTATATGTGTATAAGTATGGAACAGTGATAAGTGTTTAGTGTAATGTGGTTGCTGTAGCTCATCTCACAGTTAATGTAAGTAAATAGTTATAGTAATGTATGACTTTACACACACCTATACACACTTACAAATAATATAATTGTAGTAAGACTATATTTTAATGTTGTAGGCATGATTATGAGAAGAATAAATCTCAAAACGTCGCAAAACTGAGTTTTCATAATTATGAGTTTTCATAACGCACCAACTTCCCCTAAGTTGTACTCTCTAGTAAAAAACCATAAGGATGGGAACCCAGTCAGACCCATAGTTTCGTTTTTAAATTCCCCAACATATGGATTAGCTAGACATCTTGCCACTATTCTAACACGTCTCTCCACCTACAAGTATAACGTGAAGGATTCATTTGACTTCCACGATAAGATATCCAATGTTCAATTACCCCCTGGGTATCAACTTATTTCACTGGATGTATCATCCCTTTTTACCAATATATCAGTACCAATAGTAACCAAAATTATTTCTGACAGGTTTGATGAACTCAGACCTCACACAAATATTCCTAAAAAACAATTCTTAGAAGCACTTAAGTTATGCCTAGAGAGGGGATATTTTCAATTCAACAATGAGTTTTATTTACAGTTATTTGGATGCCCAATGGGCTCACCAATAGCCCCTATCTTGGCTGATATATATCTTGAGTATATTCTTGATAAAAAACTTCCCACTGTACCATTTGATATACCATTCCTTTACAAATTTGTTGATGATATTATTACAGCAATACCGATTAATATGCAGAATATAATAATAGATACATTCAATGACTTTCATCCACGTATAGTTTTCACTGTAGAATTAGAAAAATCGGACAACACAATCTCATTTTTAGATGTTTTATTACTCCACCAAGCCAATGGTAAACTTGACACAAAATGGTGGCAAAAACCACAAACCTCAGGACGATACATTCATTACACGAGTCATTGGCCATACCACTACAAAATTAATGTTGCTAAAAATCTGATAAATCGTGCACACAGACTTACAACAGACATCTACAAAAAAGAAATTGATAATAGACTAGTAGACTTATTGCTAACAAATGGGTGCCCCCACAAGATAATTTGCAAAATATTGCGAGAAAGTTACAGACATAATCATAATATGGTAGATAACACTAAAACCCAAATAAATAACTTAGACGTGACTAATAACCAAATAAATGGTAATACACCTGTAGGACAGAATGCAACATCCAGTAATCAAGATAACACTACTACAACTTAAATATTTTTCCCTTCCATATGTCAAATCATTATCAGAAAGACTTTCCAAGATCCTCACTAATGCTAATCACAATACAAAAATAGCTTTCAAAAACGTTAACACTATCAATAATAAATGTTTTACGAATACTAAAGACAGGGATGAAATAGAACTAAGATCCAACATAATATATGAAATACCGTGTGAAGAAAACTGTGGAAAAAAATATTACGGTTGTTCTGAACAGTATTTTAAAAGACGTATTTATCAACATAAATATAGCTGCCAGAAAGTAAATACTAACAGACCTGATCCCACGGCCCTAACACAACACGCCCGTACACACGGTCACTCGTTTCAGTTTCACAAAGCTAAAGTAATTCATGCAGAAAGTAATCACTTTAAACGGCAATTCTTAGAAATGCTAACAATAGAGAAGAATAAACACCTTTCAGTTAACAAGAAAACGGACGTACAAAGTCTTAGCAAGTGTTATTCTAATCTTATTCACTCTTTTTAAAATAGACAATAGTTTACAGGTATAGGAATACTGAACAACTTTCTAGTTAGGTACTATTAAAAGTTTATATCGCTGGCAGTCTGTCAGATAACTAAATAACGCTAACACTATACAAATGTAATGTGTTATATGTGTATAAGTATGGAACAGTGATAAGTGTTTAGTGTAATGTGGTTGCTGTAGCTCATCTCACAGTTAATGTAAGTAAATAGTTATAGTAATGTATGACTTTACACACACCTATACACACTTACAAATAATATAATTGTAGTAAGACTATATTTTAATGTTGTAGGCATGATTATGAGAAGAATAAATCTCAAAACGTCGCAAAACTGAGTTTTCATAATTATGAGTTTTCATAACGCACCAACTTCCCCTAAGTTGTACTCTCTAGTAAAAAACCATAAGGATGGGAACCCAGTCAGACCCATAGTTTCGTTTTTAAATTCCCCAACATATGGATTAGCTAGACATCTTGCCACTATTCTAACACGTCTCTCCACCTACAAGTATAACGTGAAGGATTCATTTGACTTCCACGATAAGATATCCAATGTTCAATTACCCCCTGGGTATCAACTTATTTCACTGGATGTATCATCCCTTTTTACCAATATATCAGTACCAATAGTAACCAAAATTATTTCTGACAGGTTTGATGAACTCAGACCTCACACAAATATTCCTAAAAAACAATTCTTAGAAGCACTTAAGTTATGCCTAGAGAGGGGATATTTTCAATTCAACAATGAGTTTTATTTACAGTTATTTGGATGCCCAATGGGCTCACCAATAGCCCCTATCTTGGCTGATATATATCTTGAGTATATTCTTGATAAAAAACTTCCCACTGTACCATTTGATATACCATTCCTTTACAAATTTGTTGATGATATTATTACAGCAATACCGATTAATATGCAGAATATAATAATAGATACATTCAATGACTTTCATCCACGTATAGTTTTCACTGTAGAATTAGAAAAATCGGACAACACAATCTCATTTTTAGATGTTTTATTACTCCACCAAGCCAATGGTAAACTTGACACAAAATGGTGGCAAAAACCACAAACCTCAGGACGATACATTCATTACACGAGTCATTGGCCATACCACTACAAAATTAATGTTGCTAAAAATCTGATAAATCGTGCACACAGACTTACAACAGACATCTACAAAAAAGAAATTGATAATAGACTAGTAGACTTATTGCTAACAAATGGGTGCCCCCACAAGATAATTTGCAAAATATTGCGAGAAAGTTACAGACATAATCATAATATGGTAGATAACACTAAAACCCAAATAAATAACTTAGACGTGACTAATAACCAAATAAATGGTAATACACCTGTAGGACAGAATGCAACATCCAGTAATCAAGATAACACTACTACAACTTAAATATTTTTCCCTTCCATATGTCAAATCATTATCAGAAAGACTTTCCAAGATCCTCACTAATGCTAATCACAATACAAAAATAGCTTTCAAAAACGTTAACACTATCAATAATAAATGTTTTACGAATACTAAAGACAGGGATGAAATAGAACTAAGATCCAACATAATATATGAAATACCGTGTGAAGAAAACTGTGGAAAAAAATATTACGGTTGTTCTGAACAGTATTTTAAAAGACGTATTTATCAACATAAATATAGCTGCCAGAAAGTAAATACTAACAGACCTGATCCCACGGCCTAACACAACACGCCCGTACACACGGTCACTCGTTTCAGTTTCACAAAGCTAAAGTAATTCATGCAGAAAGTAATCACTTTAAACGGCAATTCTTAGAAATGCTAACAATAGAGAAGAATAAACACCTTTCAGTTAACAAGAAAACGGACGTACAAAGTCTTAGCAAGTGTTATTCTAATCTTATTCACTCTTTTTAAAATAGACAATAGTTTACAGGTATAGGAATACTGAACAACTTTCTAGTTAGGTACTATTAAAAGTTTATATCGCTGGCAGTCTGTCAGATAACTAAATAACGCTAACACTATACAAATGTAATGTGTTATATGTGTATAAGTATGGAACAGTGATAAGTGTTTAGTGTAATGTGGTTGCTGTAGCTCATCTCACAGTTAATGTAAGTAAATAGTTATAGTAATGTATGACTTTACACACACCTATACACACTTACAAATAATATAATTGTAGTAAGACTATATTTTAATGTTGTAGGCATGATTATGAGAAGAATAAATCTCAAAACGTCGCAAAACTGAGTTTTCATAATTATGAGTTTTCATAACGCACCAACTTCCCCTAAGTTGTACTCTCTAGTAAAAAACCATAAGGATGGGAACCCAGTCAGACCCATAGTTTCGTTTTTAAATTCCCCAACATATGGATTAGCTAGACATCTTGCCACTATTCTAACACGTCTCTCCACCTACAAGTATAACGTGAAGGATTCATTTGACTTCCACGATAAGATATCCAATGTTCAATTACCCCCTGGGTATCAACTTATTTCACTGGATGTATCATCCCTTTTTACCAATATATCAGTACCAATAGTAACCAAAATTATTTCTGACAGGTTTGATGAACTCAGACCTCACACAAATATTCCTAAAAAACAATTCTTAGAAGCACTTAAGTTATGCCTAGAGAGGGGATATTTTCAATTCAACAATGAGTTTTATTTACAGTTATTTGGATGCCCAATGGGCTCACCAATAGCCCCTATCTTGGCTGATATATATCTTGAGTATATTCTTGATAAAAAACTTCCCACTGTACCATTTGATATACCATTCCTTTACAAATTTGTTGATGATATTATTACAGCAATACCGATTAATATGCAGAATATAATAATAGATACATTCAATGACTTTCATCCACGTATAGTTTTCACTGTAGAATTAGAAAAATCGGACAACACAATCTCATTTTTAGATGTTTTATTACTCCACCAAGCCAATGGTAAACTTGACACAAAATGGTGGCAAAAACCACAAACCTCAGGACGATACATTCATTACACGAGTCATTGGCCATACCACTACAAAATTAATGTTGCTAAAAATCTGATAAATCGTGCACACAGACTTACAACAGACATCTACAAAAAAGAAATTGATAATAGACTAGTAGACTTATTGCTAACAAATGGGTACCCCCACAAGATAATTTGCAAAATATTGCGAGAAAGTTACAGACATAATCATAATATGGTAGATAACACTAAAACCCAAATAAATAACTTAGACGTGACTAATAACCAAATAAATGGTAATACACCTGTAGGACAGAATGCAACATCCAGTAATCAAGATAACACTACTACAACTTAAATATTTTTCCCTTCCATATGTCAAATCATTATCAGAAAGACTTTCCAAGATCCTCACTAATGCTAATCACAATACAAAAATAGCTTTCAAAAACGTTAACACTATCAATAATAAATGTTTTACGAATACTAAAGACAGGGATGAAATAGAACTAAGATCCAACATAATATATGAAATACCGTGTGAAGAAAACTGTGGAAAAAAATATTACGGTTGTTCTGAACAGTATTTTAAAAGACGTATTTATCAACATAAATATAGCTGCCAGAAAGTAAATACTAACAGACCTGATCCCACGGCCCTAACACAACACGCCCGTACACACGGTCACTCGTTTCAGTTTCACAAAGCTAAAGTAATTCATGCAGAAAGTAATCACTTTAAACGGCAATTCTTAGAAATGCTAACAATAGAGAAGAATAAACACCTTTCAGTTAACAAGAAAACGGACGTACAAAGTCTTAGCAAGTGTTATTCTAATCTTATTCACTCTTTTTAAAATAGACAATAGTTTACAGGTATAGGAATACTGAACAACTTTCTAGTTAGGTACTATTACAATTTTATATCGCTGGCAGTCTGTCAGATAACTAAATAACGCTAACACTATACAAATGTAATGTGTTATATGTGTATAAGTATGGAACAGTGATAAGTGTTTAGTGTAATGTGGTTGCTGTAGCTCATCTCACAGTTAATGTAAGTAAATAGTTATAGTAATGTATGACTTTACACACACCTATACACACTTACAAATAATATAATTGTAGTAAGACTATATTTTAATGTTGTAGGCATGATTATGAGAAGAATAAATCTCAAAACGTCGCAAAACTGAGTTTTCATAATTAATGACCGAACCTCGAAATCATTAACAGTATATATATATATATATAATAGGGTTATAAAATAACCCTATATATAAAATAATAGGGTTGCTACAGCTAGTGCCGTCTCCCTTCCTTCAACCTGGTTTTCCAATTCTCCTGATGTTCCCTTGTCCTTCCTCAAGTCCTATACGTTTCATAGATTCATCCACTTCGTCCCTCCAAGATCTTCTCGGTCTTCCCCTTCTTTTCCTTCCTAATGGATTCCATTCCGTCATTTTGTTGATCCACCTATTTTGGGCTCTCCGGACATGACCATACCAAACCAATCTTTTTTCTTCGATGTAGTCAATTACACTTCTTTCCGCTTCCATTCTTCTTCTGATCTCCTCGTTTGTTATTCGGTTCCTACTGAATTATTCCACAAAAATTAAAATGTTTTGCTGATGGTAAATTACTCTATGCTTTAAAACAAATAATGGGATTAAGTGCACTTTGAGGCTAAAGGTGATATCTATGTAGAGGCTATACCCATCTATGTAACCTTTCCCTGGTATAAAAATGGAAACTCCCATGCATTTTGGGATTATTATGTAAACTGGGATATTGGGGTAAATTATGTTTATTTATATGTTCTTAAAATAAGTATATAAATGTGTGTGTGCGTGTGTGTGTGTGCGTGTGTGTGTGCGTGTGTACATAATTACTCACATTATTAATAATAAATAATATTTTATATTTTGATAAACAGATTTAATGATTTACTTTATATTATATTTATGAAGAGGACATTAATTTAAAATTGCTGAAACATTATAAAAACAATAATGAATATGTTCTTCTTTATAAAAACATGAAATATTACTTATACACACACACACACATATATATATATATATATATATATATATTTCAATCACTTTCTGCTACAGTCTGTTTCTTGATGTATATAATACTATAATACTTATAACTATTTTACCTCAAGATGTATTTTTTCCTTTAGGGACATGTTTCGGGAGATCCTGTTCTCCCATCTTCAACCTTCGCCATCTTGCTTCTGGTGCAGTATTTGTGTGTTGGCTTCTGGATGTTATTATGGTGGTTTGTTGGTCTTTGGTCCTTCAATGTTGCATTATTGTGTGTGGTTGTGGTATCTGTTTTTGTATTTTGTGTATTTTCGATGTTGAGTGCTTTGAATATTGTGTCATGTTTTGTATTGGTTTGTATTTGTTCTGGTATTAATTTGTTTTGTGTTTTATGTTTGTAAATCTGTAAATTTTCCCAAATGTTCATTATGGTGCCTTTGTGTGGTATATGTTTTATTAGTGTTACATTGGTTATGTCTGGGAATTCATGTCCTGTGTTTATTGCATGTGTGGCTAAATTGGATTTATATATATTTGGTTTTTTGTATGCATTTAGGTGTTCAAAATAACGTTTTTTCAGCTGTTTTTTTGTTTGTCCTATATAACATTTATTGCAATCTTGGCATTCTATTTTGTATATACCGTTGGTTGTTGTATTATCTTTGTTGTGTGAGTTATTTAGATTTTGTAATTTATTTTTATTAGTTTTGTATGCTATTTTTATATCTGTGTTTTTAAATAGTTTTGTTAGTTTTGACATTTTATTATTTATATATGTGAATGTGGCCCATTTTTTGTTGTTGTTATTATTTATGTGTTGTTCAGTTTGATTAATTCTTAATTGTTCAGTTTTTATTTTGTATTTGATTTTATTTTCTATTTTGATCATAGTATTTTTATTGTATCCATTTGCATAACCAATTTGGTATATTATGTTTCTTTCTTTGTCAGTTTCTTGTTTGTTTAGGGGTATTTTGTACATTCTGTTAAATAACGAATAAAATGCTGCCATTTTATGTTGTGGCATAATATTATTCGTTATTTAACAAAATGTACAAAATACCCCTAAACAAACAAGAAACTGACAAAGAAAGAAACATAATATACCAAATTGGTTATGCAAATGGATACAATAAAAATACTATGATCAAAATAGAAAATAAAATCAAATACAAAATAAAAACTGAACAATTAAGAATTAATCAAACTGAACAACACATAAATAATAACAACAACAAAAAATGGGCCACATTCACATATATAAATAATAAAATGTCAAAACTAACAAAACTATTTAAAAACACAGATATAAAAATAGCATACAAAACTAATAAAAATAAATTACAAAATCTAAATAACTCACACAACAAAGATAATACAACAACCAACGGTATATACAAAATAGAATGCCAAGATTGCAATAAATGTTATATAGGACAAACAAAAAAACAGCTGAAAAAACGTTATTTTGAACACCTAAATGCATACAAAAAACCAAATATATATAAATCCAATTTAGCCACACATGCAATAAAGACAGGACATGAATTCCCAGACATAACCAATGTAACACTAATAAAACATATACCACACAAAGGCACCATAATGAACATTTGGGAAAATTTACAGATTTACAAACATAAAACACAAAACAAATTAATACCAGAACAAATACAAACCAATACAAAACATGACACAATATTCAAAGCACTCAACATCGAAAATACACAAAATACAAAAACAGATACCACAACCACACACAATAATGCAACATTGAAGGACCAAAGACCAACAAACCACCATAATAAAATCCAGAAGCCAACACACAAATACTGCACCAGAAGCAAGATGGCGAAGGTTGAAGATGGGAGAACAGGATCTCCCGAAACATGTCCCTAAAGGAAAAAATACATCTTGAGGTAAAATAGTTATAAGTATTATAGTAATATATATATATATATATATATTGTAACGTATAATAATAGAAGGTCGTCCCGTCTACCTTCAAACCTCACCTGGTATTCGTCAATTCTGTAACGAATTATATAAGACGTACCTGCAAAATGTGTACATAAAAAATAATGTGTTTGGATGATTAGTGCGTTCGCCTCGCACCGGGTCGTTACAGTAATTTTGTGGCTAGCGATGTTCGTAGCGTAGTTCTGATCACCTGTATATTACGGCAGTAACCTTACCTGTTATTCTTAGGGGGTGTAATAATCCCGGGTGGCGCCAAGTCGTTTTACAAAACAACTAAAAACTGTGTTTGAACAAGTTATCAGCGTAGCGGGTTGGTGTATTCGAATCGTTCCCGCTCGCACAGCCGTCTCAATCGTCGCTTCTGACGAATAACTGGCCACTAGCTTACTGCTACAATTTATTCTTCAATACAAGTAATTATTATATAGCACTCCCTATGTAATGATAACGCTGGTTACTCCCTGTAATGAATATTTTTTAATGGTGATAACTGGAAACATTTACAATTACAACAAAATAATTATCGATTGATTACATGAGATCTTGTTTACAGGGCGGCGAATTGATTTAGAAACCATTTAACCTGGCTTCGCTGTTTACGTTGACCGTATTACAATGTTTTGGTTTCAAAATCCGTGGATTCTTTTGGCTATGAATTAAAGAACTACAATGGTTACAATAAAAAATACAAATTACCTTAATCTAAGTGTACATGAAAGATAAAGTGTGCTGTTACAATCTGTGGTGTTGTGTTGTAAAAGTGTTCTGTAAGTTCGTGTTCAATTCTTAGGTTATTTTATGTTAACAAAGTTTCATTATGTTTTAATTTGCTTAAATACTCTATGAAAGAGAAATACTATCTTTATAGTGTGGTAATTTTACCTTTCAAAATTATTTAAAGTGATTAGGGTTGGTGGAAATTAAATAATTGGATTGTACTTAACAACTAGGCCTTTGTAGTTGGTTCGAGATAGGAGTTGTCTGCATAAAATCAGTTTTCTCGGATTTTGGGCTTCTTTAAATGTGGCGTCTTTTTCGTCTTGTGTTTGGACGTTCTATTTATGGATAATTTCCGTTTATTCAGGTCTTGGGTCTTGTAATATTGGTTGTAGTGGCCATCTGCTTCTTTGATGATCGGTTTTCAGCAACTTTATACTATTATTTTCATGATTTTCACTGAAAAAACGCTCTTCCGAACTTTTGCATCTGTATGGCTTGGTGACGCTTCGCTTCTTTTTATTCTACTAATTTCTAACGGTATTTTCTGTCAACAACCGCTGTTTCCATAGTAACGGTATTTTCCGAATAGGCTTATTTTGAGTTGATGTATTGTTATCAAAAATTCGAATTCTTCGTATATCTTCTGATTACTGTCATTCCTCCATCTTCCTTCCTGGTTATTAAATATTGTCACTATAGTATTTATTCTCGTTCATAGATTATTTTGATACCCCACAAGCTTGGGTATTTTCAGATTTTAAGTTTTTACAATTACGTTAATGCTTGTTAATTACATTTCTTTTTATATAATAATGCCTATTACAATATTTTGTGTTATAAATGATCTACAATTTATTCTTGGTGATTCCTTCACCTCAGATTTTCTAAATTCTGATTCAATTTGTTATAATTTTTGTTTGTTTGGTTCTGACCGTTATGTTTTTTTTCTAGGCGTAAGTAGCCATTATAATAATTTACTTATTTCGTTCAAATCACATTTTGGTTCAGCCTATTTGGCCTTACTTTGTTATTTTTATTAGTTGTGTTGTGTTTTGAGTCTGTAGGTGTGTTGTTTATTATTCAACATTGCTTTCCCTATTTCAATCTTAAAAATATAACATAGGCTTATGGACTGCACATTGCATTCAGCCATATCCTCTTATAACAATAACATGAACACAATTTTTTTTTATAAGTTATTAGAGTTATTGTTTTGATTAAGAAATATCATCACTCACTCCTAACTTATCCTTATTTGCTATTTTTCTAGTTTATAACACATATTATTTGTGTTGTGATAAACCACATCACTTGTTATTAAATTAATAATAGTCCTTTATAAATTAGGTATCTTTGTTAGTTTTTTGACTTCTCAATCTCTAAACAATTTTTATATTCCCTCCATGGTAACACCTTCAATTTTTCTATTCTGGAATCCTCCCTTTTTACTTACTACTAGCCACAGTTAAACTTAGCTCTATTGAACATCTCTTTTAAATAAAAAGTCATTATCACTTCTAGTGTTTTCTCTCCCTCATACTATAATTCACTCTTAATACTACTTATTCATCAGCTATTTATGCACTGTTTATTTCCAACTTTTACCTTACCTTCACATGTAAATCACTTATTGTTAATTACAATTTCACTAGTGTCACACTTCACTTTGGGGTTCTTACACCTACACTATTGCACTGTATCACTGTTTATATCATTTGTTTGATAGTGGGTGACCCCTATACTTATTTCTCTTTCATGACTTAATCCTAATGACAATTAATACTTACTAACTAATAACAATTCTTATTGGTGGTTTAGGTTGCCTTTTTAATGGGTAGTAACCGTTATCTCTCCTTCCTCCTGGTAACCCTCGTTTTGGTTTCAATGTCCTTGTTGAGTGCTATTTTACTTATTTTGGTGAACCCTTCTTGGTTTTTATTTTTGCTTGTCTCCCTCCTTCTTCATTTTCCTTGTTCGTTTAATATATTAGGTTTTTTCCTCCGTTTCTTTGGACATTTTGGGGTCATTTAAACCCATAAACTTGTTTCCTTGTGGTTTAGGTTTATTATTTTCTTATCCTCGTTGTTTATTCGTGGTTCCCTTCTTTATGTTTGGGTTGTTGGCTCAATCACTTGGGTTGGGTTAAAGTCGTCGTATTGTCATGTTATATTCCTTATACTTTTATTTAAAATCAATCAGTTCATTTGATAAGAAGTATTTTTTACAATTATAAATATATTTTTTATCTCTGGTACGGGGTTGGCTATTTGTGTCGTGACATAATGCCTCTCCTTTAAAATTGATCATTTTGATAAAACACTAGTATAGTTTTTTATGAAATTATCAGTTATACATAATCTTTTTCCTTTTCTTTCTTGGTCGTTTCTCCATTCTTTATTTCTCTTCTTACTGAATTCATTCCATTTTAGGTGGATCTGTTTTTCTTTTTATTTCCATTGGTGTGTTCTCCCTTATACACAATTTTTTCCCTAACTTTAGTAGCTGGTTTCTCCCATTACTACTCATTTTTCTGAGACCAGAGGCACGTCATCTCTGCTCAGTTTATTTGATTGCTGGACTTTTCAACAGTCAATCATAAATACCTTTTTTGTCAACTTGTGACTTAATAATAATAATAATATATTTTGGGATTGTCCACCTTGTGGTTCGTTTTTAGATCACTTTGGCCTTTTACTCATTCTTCCTTCCGCTGTACCTTAACTATATACTATCATTTGCTCATACATTGATTGTTTTTTATTTATTTATATGTTAATCTCATCATTAACTTTTCATTATTCGGTTTTCGATTCTCATTGTGATCATTTTAATTATCTTAGACACTGGTATACTTTTCTCAGTTATCTAGCAACATTTTGCTTTAGCCATAGCTTGTATACTTGATTCATACATAATCTCCCTCTTTCTTTGTACCAGTTTCGATTTTTTTATTTTATATTTTTGAATACCCTTGATTCATTATAATTTCATGTACTTATCTTATCAGGTTTGGTCTGATTTTATTTTTGTATATTTCAGCTTGTAAGTTAATTTTCTTACACCATAGGAATTTGTGTAGCGTATTCCTATTTTGGTACATTTTGTTTAATTATTTCATATACTTCACACATCAACTTTTTAATATATTGTAAGTTGATTTCACTTAGTAGGAATTTATGTAACTCATTCCTTTGTTTTGATATTTTTTTATTTTATTTTAGGCCTCATAAGTCATCGAAATGTTGTTGCAAGTTGTGCTCACATAATTTTTGAATTTTGGTATCTGTATTTTATTTACAGTTACTTGTCCTTCGTGATGACATATGGCCGTACATTTTATTATATATAATTTTATTTTGGTATCAATTCAATTCTCACGGTTGTGGATTTATTATATTATCATTTCCATTCCATATTATAGC
This sequence comes from Magicicada septendecula, assembly GCA_034769895.1. Taxonomy (NCBI): domain Eukaryota; kingdom Metazoa; phylum Arthropoda; class Insecta; order Hemiptera; family Cicadidae; genus Magicicada; species Magicicada septendecula. The sequence continues at coordinate 1,035,666,400 of CM068367.1, read as the reverse complement.
CTTCTCCTTTTTGTTCGGCACTTCGTTATTATGCACCTCTTCTCCTTCAAGTGTATGATAGTCACACTTATTCTGGATGAACGTATTCCAGTTATTTAGTTTTCTTCATAGAACTTCTTTATGGAAGCTTGGTTGTACACTCCTTTTACTTTTTTGGTGGTTATGTTACTTATCTCGTAAGTGTTGTTTCCATTGTCCTTTGTGATGACATATGGTCCAACGTATAACAATAGCAATTTTTTGGCTATTCCTTCAAGTGTACTGGGTAGTTCCCTGTTTTTGATTAGCACTTTCTCTCCCTTGTGGTACTTTATTATTTTAATTTGTTTCTGTGAATACCTTGCTCTTTGTTTTTCTATTTTCTCCATAATACGGTTATAACAGTGGTTTTCATCATAGGGGTCTTCTGGGTTGACTGGGAAGTTTATTAAGTCTTGTATCTCTCTGTGGGGCTTTCTTCCAAACATCATCAGGTATGGGGTGTTTTCTGTGAATTGATGGTAACTAATGTTCAGAAATACTTCGGTAGAAGCCAAATACTTTTGCCATTCTTTTTGGTTGTTGTGACAATAAGTTCTTAGTATTCGTCCAACTTCCCTTAGCACTCTCTCTGCAGGGTTGCTACTAGGGTGGTATTTGGAAGTTTTATAGGTTTTTATATTCTCTTTTAGTAACTCGTTCCGCCATTTCTTTCCTTTGAACTGCGTTCCATGGTCAGTTATTATCATGCATGGTCTTCCTACTTCAGTTATATATTTAGTTTTTATTATTTCCAGTATTTTCTTAGTAGTAGCTCTGTTTATTGCATATAATTTTGTATATTTTGTATAGTGGTCTAACATGATTACAATAAACTTGTATTTGTGTCTCCCTCCACTACGTGGGAATGGACCACATATATCGAGGAATATTTTTTCTAACTTTGTTGTTGAGGTGATGGGTATCATGGTTCCCTCTTTTTTCTCGTTATTGGTCTTTACCATTTGACATATTACACATGTTTTAATATTTTGGTTTACCTTCCTTACTATATTTTTTATATATAAAGACTTCCTCCTCCAATGCTTTTACAATTTTTACAGTTCCCATATGTCCGTATCGAACATGATAATCCTTAATTATCTTATTTTCTAATGTTTTTGGAACTACAAGTTTCCATGTGCTATTATGTTTTCTCGTTTTAACAAAGAGTATATCTTGGTGGATACAATAATATTTATTCACAACTTCTTCATCTTCTAACAGTCTGTTTCTTATGTTTAGTAATTTAGAATCTTGTTTCTGCTGTACCACTACCTCGTTTAGAATATCTTCCAGGTCCTTTCTATTCTTTATTATACAAAACACTTTGACGATCTTCTCCTTTTCTCCTTCAAATGTCTGATCGGTGACATTTATTCTGGATAATCCATGGCAGTATTATGCGTTCCATCGATCCGCCGTTTCTTCTTCTTCATCTTCTATGGTGATTGATGGTTGATATGTCTGGCAATAGTTTACCTGCGCTGTCCGGCGTCCTTCGTCATTACTTGCCGTATTACGCATTATTGAAAAACCCGGATTCTCATGGACTGTCACCCAATTTTCGCTATTATTTTGGTTGGTGTTGGGTTCCTGTCGGCGGTTATTTTCATTCCGAGGTGGTTCTATTGTTCTTGTTCCTGTAGCTTGCTGGTTGTCATTTTGGGAATCGTTGTACACTGTGCTGGTTCTAATGGGACAATATCGTCGATGGTTGTTCTGTCTCCTCCTCTGATAAAATTGACTTGACGCCTCATGTCACCCCTATTTTGGTTACTCCCGTTTCCTCTGTTATATGGGTAATTCGGGTCGTACCAGTTGCCATAGTAATTGTGATTATTTGGGTGGCCATTTGTATTCCTACCTTGTTCTATCCCCCTGTTGTGATTATTCGGTGCACTAGGGTTTTGTGCATTTCTGTTATTTGGTTGGTTCCCGTGGTTGTAACTCGGATGATCTCTGTTGGTTGGTTGGTTACCTTGATTGTAGTTGGTTTGATTCCGATGGAATGGTTGGTCCCCTGGGTAATTATTTGGGTTACGATTCATTATGTTCCGGTAGTTGTTCTGGGTATTACTATAGGGTAAGTTGTGGCTTGGCACGTTGTAACTTTCATTCCCCCGGTTGTACCTTTGGTTGGTCACACGATTCTTCTTGTACTGGCTATCGTTTTCATGGTCTTCCAGCAAGTTGGCCATTCCCTGTATGGTCTTTATTTGTCCCTGTCTCCTGGCCCTCTGTATGGCGTCTTTGTAGTGATATCCCAGTTGGATGACTAGGGATTCTTCGGGTATCTTTGGTTCGAGATTTCGGGCTAGGCAGACCTTGCCCAAGAAGTAAGACGTTAATGTATGCCCAGCCTGTGGCTCATATCTTCCGTTGCTTATATCGTTCCTTACCACATTTTGGGTCGATTCCGACCAGTACTTTTCACGAAACAACGTTTTAAATTCTTGCGTACTGCTGATTTCTGGTCGTGTGGCTGTCCACCAATTGTCATTTGTGTCTCGAAACATCTCGTCGATGAGACTTCTCACCGTTGTCCATCTGGTATCTCTGTTCCTCTCGATGAGTTCCTCCACCCTTTTTAGAAATTCTATGGGGTTTCTTCGGTAGCTCTTGAAGTTGATCACTTCCCTATTTTCATTCGTAAATATATGAGTGCTACTGCAAGGCTTCTCCCTCAAAGCGTCCAGTTCCTCTTGCATCTGCTTCTCTTTCTGACTGATTTCTCTAATTTTTTCTTTATTTTCTTGCGTTTTCTCGTCAATCTTGTTGATGGTGGTGTATACCCTTTCAACGCGTTCGCTGACATCAGTCTGGATTTCCTTGTGCCTCTCCTTCAGCTCTTGAAGCACCTCCTGTTTATTTTTGTTACACTCATCGGTGGTGGTCTTCTGTATTTCTTGGATCCTGAGAGTTCCTTCCTCTTGGACGTGATTTATTTTTTCTGTCAACTCTTCCTGGACGTGTATTATTGTTTCATTCGTCTCAGTGATAGTCTGTTTGATTTCATTTTTGCACTCCGCCAACTGTTGCCTCCATTCATCTTTTGATTTCTCACCTTCTTCCTTCAATTGTTTTTGGAGTGTTTCCCAGTTGTTTTCAATCTTGTCATTTAACACTCCAAGATCCTTTGTTATTTGTCTCTTCAACTCCTCACTCTTCTCTTCTAACGCCTCTCGGTTGTTTTCCATTTTGTTATTAAGGATCTCTAAGTCCTCCTTGAATTGCTTCTTCAATTCTTCCTTATTTTGGTCCAGTTTGTTATTCAATTCTTCATTGTTTTGGTCCAGTTTTTTGTTCAGGAATTCCCTGTCTTCCCTTCTCAATGACTCTAATTTTTTATTCAATTCTTCTTTGTCTTGTTTTCTCTCTTCCTTGTCTTCTCTCCTTCCTGCTTGCAATGACTCTAATTTTTTATTCAATTCTTCCTTGTCTTGTCTTCTCTCTTCCTTGTCTTGGTACATTTGTTCCATCATCCTCCTGAGCATCTCCTGCGTGCTCAGGTCTTCTTTCTGAGTGGGTTTGCTAGGTTGATCCCCTACCATTACTTCCACTTCCGGTTCTGGTTGAACTGGATTTTCAGGTTGGTTTTCCTGAACGTCCTCTTCGACTAACTCCCCGATTATTTCTTCCATCTCTTCTGGCTGGCCTTCACCTTCAATTTCTTTCTGTTTGTCCGTCCTAGTAAACATTGAGTGTCTCTTCATAGCCGCCGTTGACCTTCTTTTACGGCCTCACCGGTTGGTCGCCAATTTGTAACGTATAATAATAGCAGGGTCGGCCCGTCTACCTTCAAACCTCACCTGGTATTCGTCAATTCTGTAACGAATTATATAAGACGTACCTGCAAAATGTGTACATAAAAAATAATGTGTTTGGATGATTAGTGCGTTCGCCTCGCACCGGGTCGTTACAGTAATTTTGTGGCTAGCGATGTTCGTAGCGTAGTTCTGATCACCTGTATATTACGGCAGTAACCTTACTTGTTATTCTTAGGGGTGTAATAATCCCGGGTGGCGCCAAGTCGTTTTACAAAACAACTAAAAACTGTGTTTGAACAAGTTATCAGCGTAGCGGGTTGGTGTATTCGAATCGTTCCCGCTCGCACAGCCGTCTCAATCGTCGCTTCTGACGAATAACTGGCCACTAGCTTACTGCTACAATTTATTCTTCAATACAAGTAATTATTATATAGCACTCCCTATGTAATGATAACGCTGGTTACTCCCTGTAATGAATATTTTTTAATGGTGATAACTGGAAACATTTACAATTACAACAAAATAATTATCGATTGATTACATGAGATCTTGTTTACAGGGCGGCGAATTGATTTAGAAACCATTTAACCTGGCTTCGCTGTTTACGTTGACCGTATTACAATGTTTTGGTTTCAAAATCCGTGGATTCTTTTGGCTATGAATTAAAGAACTACAATGGTTACAATAAAAAATACAAATTACCTTAATCTAAGTGTACATGAAAGATAAAGTGTGCTGTTACAATCTGTGGTGTTGTGTTGTAAAAGTGTTCTGTAAGTTCGTGTTCAATTCTTAGGTTATTTTATGTTAACAAAGTTTCATTATGTTTTAATTTGCTTAAATACTCTATGAAAGAGAAATACTATCTTTATAGTGTGGTAATTTTACCTTTCAAAATTATTTAAAGTGATTAGGGTTGGTGGAAATTAAATAATTGGATTGTACTTAACAACTAGGCCTTTGTAGTTGGTTCGAGATAGGAGTTGTCTGCATAAAATCAGTTTTCTCGGATTTTGGGCTTCTTTAAATGTGGCGTCTTTTTCGTCTTGTGTTTGGACGTTCTATTTATGGATAATTTCCGTTTATTCAGGTCTTGGGTCTTGTAATATTGGTTGTAGTGGCCATCTGCTTCTTTGATGATCGGTTTTCAGCAACTTTATACTATTATTTTCATGATTTTCACTGAAAAAACGCTCTTCCGAACTTTTGCATCTGTATGGCTTGGTGACGCTTCGCTTCTTTTTATTCTACTAATTTCTAACGGTATTTTCTGTCAACAACCGCTGTTTCCATAGTAACGGTATTTTCCGAATAGGCTTATTTTGAGTTGATGTATTGTTATCAAAAATTCGAATTCTTCGTATATCTTCTGATTACTGTCATTCCTCCATCTTCCTTCCTGGTTATTAAATATTGTCACTATAGTATTTATTCTCGTTCATAGATTATTTTGATACCCCACAAGCTTGGGTATTTTCAGATTTTAAGTTTTTACAATTACGTTAATGCTTGTTAATTACATTTCTTTTTATATAATAATGCCTATTACAATATTTTGTGTTATAAATGATCTACAATTTATTCTTGGTGATTCCTTCACCTCAGATTTTCTAAATTCTGATTCAATTTGTTATAATTTTTGTTTGTTTGGTTCTGACCGTTATGTTTTTTTCCTAGGCGTAAGTAGCCATTATAATAATTTACTTATTTCGTTCAAATCACATTTTGGTTCAGCCTATTTGGCCTTACTTTGTTATTTTTATTAGTTGTGTTGTGTTTTGAGTCTGTAGGTGTGTTGTTTATTATTCAACATTGCTTTCCCTATTTCAATCTTAAAAATATAACATAGGCTTATGGACTGCACATTGCATTCAGCCATATCCTCTTATAACAATAACATGAACACAATTTTTTTTTATAAGTTATTAGAGTTATTGTTTTGATTAAGAAATATCATCACTCACTCCTAACTTATCCTTATTTGCTATTTTTCTAGTTTATAACACATATTATTTGTGTTGTGATAAACCACATCACTTGTTATTAAATTAATAATAGTCCTTTATAAATTAGGTATCTTTGTTAGTTTTTTGACTTCTCAATCTCTAAACAATTTTTATATTCCCTCCATGGTAACACCTTCAATTTTTCTATTCTGGAATCCTCCCTTTTTACTTACTACTAGCTACAGTTAAACTTAGCTCTATTGAACATCTCTTTTAAATAAAAAGTCATTATCACTTCTAGTGTTTTCTCTCCCTCATACTATAATTCACTCTTAATACTACTTATTCATCAGCTATTTATGCACTGTTTATTTCCAACTTTTACCTTACCTTCACTTGTAAATCACTTATTGTTAATTACAATTTCACTAGTGTCACACTTCACTTTGGGGTTCTTACACCTACACTATTGCACTGTATCACTGTTTATATCATTTGTTTGATAGTGGGTGACCCCTATACTTATTTCTCTTTCATGACTTAATCCTAATGACAATTAATACTTACTAACTAATAACAATTCTTATTGGTGGTTTAGGTTGCCTTTTTAATGGGTAGTAACCGTTATCTCTCCTTCCTCCTGGTAACCCTCGTTTTGGTTTCAATGTCCTTGTTGAGTGCTATTTTACTTATTTTGGTGAACCCTTCTTGGTTTTTATTTTTGCTTGTCTCCCTCCTTCTTCATTTTCCTTGTTCGTTTAATATATTAGGTTTTTTCCTCCGTTTCTTTGGACATTTTGGGGTCATTTAAACCCATAAACTTGTTTCCTTGTGGTTTAGGTTTATTATTTTCTTATCCTCGTTGTTTATTCGTGGTTCCCTTCTTTATGTTTGGGTTGTTGGCTCAATCACTTGGGTTGGGTTAAAGTCGTCGTATTGTCGTGTTATATTCCTTATACTTTTATTTAAAATCAATCAGTTCATTTGATAAGAAGTATTTTTTACAATTATAAATATATTTTTTATCTCTGGTACGGGGTTGGCTATTTGTGTCGTGACATAATGCCTCTCCTTTAAAATTGATCATTTTGATAAAACACTAGTATAGTTTTTTATGAAATTATCAGTTATACATAATCTTTTTCCTTTTCTTTCTTGGTCGTTTCTCCATTCTTTATTTCTCTTCTTACTGAATTCATTCCATTTTAGGTGGATCTGTTTTTCTTTTTATTTCCATTGGTGTGTTCTCCCTTATACACAATTTTTTCCCTAACTTTAGTAGCTGGTTTCTCCCATTACTACTCATTTTTCTGAGACCAGAGGCACGTCATCTCTGCTCAGTTTATTTGATTGCTGGACTTTTCAACAGTCAATCATAAATACCTTTTTTGTCAACTTGTGACTTAATAATAATAATAATATATTTTGGGATTGTCCACCTTGTGGTTCGTTTTTAGATCACTTTGGCCTTTTACTCATTCTTCCTTCCGCTGTACCTTAACTATATACTATCATTTGCTCATACATTGATTGTTTTTTATTTATTTATATGTTAATCTCATCATTAACTTTTCATTATTCGGTTTTCGATTCTCCTTGTGATCATTTTAATTATCTTAGACACTGGTATACTTTTCTCAGTTATCTAGCAACATTTTGCTTTAGCCATAGCTTGTATACTTGATTCATACATAATCTCCCTCTTTCTTTGTACCAGTTTCGATTTTTTTATTTTATATTTTTGAATACCCTTGATTCATTATAATTTCATGTACTTATCTTATCAGGTTTGGTCTGATTTTATTTTTGTATATTTCAGCTTGTAAGTTAATTTTCTTACACCATAGGAATTTGTGTAGCGTATTCCTATTTTGGTACATTTTGTTTAATTATTTCATATACTGCACACATCAACTTTTTAATATATTGTAAGTTGATTTCACTTAGTAGGAATTTATGTAACTCATTCCTTTGTTTTGATATTTTTTTATTTTATTTTAGGCCTCATAAGTCATCGAAATGTTGTTGCAAGTTGTGCTCACATAATTTTTGAATTTTGGTATCTGTATTTTATTTACAGTTACTTGTCCTTCGTGATGACATATGGCCGTACATTTTATTATATATAATTTTATTTTGGTATCAATTCAATTCTCACGGTTGTGGATTTATTATATTATCATTTCCATTCCATATTATAGCCTTCTCCTTTTTGTTCGGCACTTCGTTATTATGCACCTCTTCTCCTTCAAGTGTATGATAGTCACACTTATTCTGGATGAACGTATTCCAGTTATTTAGTTTTCTTCATAGAACTTCTTTATGGAAGCTTGGTTGTACACTCCTTTTACTTTTTTGGTGGTTATGTTACTTATCTCGTAAGTGTTGTTTCCATTGTCCTTTGTGATGACATATGGTCCAACGTATAACAATAGCAATTTTTTGGCTATTCCTTCAAGTGTACTGGGTAGTTCCCTGTTTTTGATTAGCACTTTCTCTCCCTTGTGGTACTTTATTATTTTAATTTGTTTCTGTGAATACCTTGCTCTTTGTTTTTCTATTTTCTCCATAATACGGTTATAACAGTGGTTTTCATCATAGGGGTCTTCTGGGTTGACTGGGAAGTTTATTAAGTCTTGTATCTCTCTGTGGGGCTTTCTTCCAAACATCATCAGGTATGGGGTGTTTTCTGTGAATTGATGGTAACTAATGTTCAGAAATACTTCGGTAGAAGCCAAATACTTTTGCCATTCTTTTTGGTTGTTGTGACAATAAGTTCTTAGTATTCGTCCAACTTCCCTTAGCACTCTCTCTGCAGGGTTGCTACTAGGGTGGTATTTGGAAGTTTTATAGGTTTTTATATTCTCTTTTAGTAACTCGTTCCGCCATTTCTTTCCTTTGAACTGCGTTCCATGGTCAGTTATTATCATGCATGGTCTTCCTACTTCAGTTATATATTTAGTTTTTATTATTTCCAGTATTTTCTTAGTAGTAGCTCTGTTTATTGCATATAATTTTGTATATTTTGTATAGTGGTCTAACATGATTACAATAAACTTGTATTTGTGTCTCCCTCCACTACGTGGGAATGGACCACATATATCGAGGAATATTTTTTCTAACTTTGTTGTTGAGGTGATGGGTATCATGGTTCCCTCTTTTTTCTCGTTATTGGTCTTTACCATTTGACATATTACACATGTTTTAATATTTTGGTTTACCTTCCTTACTATATTTTTTATATATAAAGACTTCCTCCTCCAATGCTTTTACAATTTTTACAGTTCCCATATGTCCGTATCGAACATGATAATCCTTAATTATCTTATTTTCTAATGTTTTTGGAACTACAAGTTTCCATGTGCTATTATGTTTTCTCGTTTTAACAAAGAGTATATCTTGGTGGATACAATAATATTTATTCACAACTTCTTCATCTTCTAACAGTCTGTTTCTTATGTTTAGTAATTTAGAATCTTGTTTCTGCTGTACCACTACCTCGTTTAGAATATCTTCCAGGCCCTTTCTATTCTTTATTATACAAAACACTTTGACGATCTTCTCCTTCAAATGTCTGATCGGTGACATTTATTCTGGATAATCCATGGCAGTATTATGCGTTCCATCGATCCGCCGTTTCTTCTTCTTCATCTTCTATGGTGATTGATGGTTGATATGTCTGGCAATAGTTTACCTGCGCTGTCCGGCGTCCTTCGTCATTACTTGCCGTATTACGCATTATTGAAAAACCCGGATTCTCATGGACTGTCACCCAATTTTCGCTATTATTTTGGTTGGTGTTGGGTTCCTGTCGGCGGTTATTTTCATTCCGAGGTGGTTCTATTGTTCTTGTTCCTGTAGCTTGCTGGTTGTCATTTTGGGAATCGTTGTACACTGTGCTGGTTCTAATGGGACAATATCGTCGATGGTTGTTCTGTCTCCTCCCGCTGATAAAATTGACTTGACGCCTCATGTCACCCCTATTTTGGTTACTCCCGTTTCCTCTGTTATATGGGTAATTCGGGTCGTACCAGTTGCCATAGTAATTGTGATTATTTGGGTGGCCATTTGTATTCCTACCTTGTTCTATCCCCCTGTTGTGATTATTCGGTGCACTAGGGTTTTGTGCATTTCTGTTATTTGGTTGGTTCCCGTGGTTGTAACTCGGATGATCTCTGTTGGTTGGTTGGTTACCTTGATTGTAGTTGGTTTGATTCCGATGGAATGGTTGGTCCCCTGGGTAATTATTTGGGTTACGATTCATTATGTTCCGGTAGTTGTTCTGGGTATTACTATAGGGTAAGTTGTGGCTTGGCACGTTGTAACTTTCATTCCCCCGGTTGTACCTTTGGTTGGTCACACGATTCTTCTTGTACTGGCTATCGTTTTCATGGTCTTCCAGCAAGTTGGCCATTCCCTGTATGGTCTTTATTTGTCCCTGTCTCCTGGCCCTCTGTATGGCGTCTTCGTAGTGATATCCCAGTTGGATGACTAGGGATTCTTCGGGTATCTTTGGTTCGAGATTTCGGGCTAGGCAGACCTTGCCCAAGAAGTAAGACGTTAATGTATGCCCAGCCTGTGGCTCATATCTTCCGTTGCTTATATCGTTCCTTACCACATTTTGGGTCGATTCCGACCAGTACTTTTCACGAAACAACGTTTTAAATTCTTGCGTACTGCTGATTTCTGGTCGTGTGGCTGTCCACCAATTGTCATTTGTGTCTCGAAACATCTCGTCGATGAGACTTCTCACCGTTGTCCATCTGGTATCTCTGTTCCTCTCGATGAGTTCCTCCACCCTTTTTAGAAATTCTATGGGGTTTCTTCGGTAGCTCTTGAAGTTGATCACTTCCCTATTTTCATTCGTAAATATATGAGTGCTACTGCAAGGCTTCTCCCTCAAAGCGTCCAGTTCCTCTTGCATCTGCTTCTCTTTCTGACTGATTTCTCTAATTTTTTCTTTATTTTCTTGCGTTTTCTCGTCAATCTTGTTGATGGTGGTGTATACCCTTTCAACGCGTTCGCTGACATCAGTCTGGATTTCCTTGTGCCTCTCCTTCAGCTCTTGAAGCACCTCCTGTTTATTTTTGTTACACTCATCGGTGGTGGTCTTCTGTATTTCTTGGATCCTGAGAGTTCCTTCCTCTTGGACGTGATTTATTTTTTCTGTCAACTCTTCCTGGACGTGTATTATTGTTTCATTCGTCTCAGTGATAGTCTGTTTGATTTCATTTTTGCACTCCGCCAACTGTTGCCTCCATTCATCTTTTGATTTCTCACCTTCTTCCTTCAATTGTTTTTGGAGTGTTTCCCAGTTGTTTTCAATCTTGTCATTTAACACTCCAAGATCCTTTGTTATTTGTCTCTTCAACTCCTCACTCTTCTCTTCTAACGCCTCTCGGTTGTTTTCCATTTTGTTATTAAGGATCTCTAAGTCCTCCTTGAATTGCTTCTTCAATTCTTCCTTATTTTGGTCCAGTTTGTTATTCAATTCTTCATTGTTTTGGTCCAGTTTTTTGTTCAGGAATTCCCTGTCTTCCCTTCTCAATGACTCTAATTTTTTATTCAATTCTTCTTTGTCTTGTTTTCTCTCTTCCTTGTCTTCTCTCCTTCCTGCTTGCAATGACTCTAATTTTTTATTCAATTCTTCCTTGTCTTGTCTTCTCTCTTCCTTGTCTTGGTACATTTGTTCCATCATCCTCCTGAGCATCTCCTGCGTGCTCAGGTCTTCTTTCTGAGTGGGTTTGCTAGGTTGATCCCCTACCATTACTTCCACTTCCGGTTCTGGTTGAACTGGATTTTCAGGTTGGTTTTCCTGAATGTCCTCTTCGACTAACTCCCCGATTATTTCTTCCATCTCTTCTGGCTGGCCTTCACCTTCAATTTCTTTCTGTTTGTCCGTCCTAGTAAACATTGAGTGTCTCTTCATAGCCGCCGTTGACCTTCTTTTACGGCCTCACCGGTTGGTCGCCAATTTGTAACGTATAATAATAGCAGGGTCGGCCCGTCTACCTTCAAACCTCACCTGGTATTCGTCAATTCTGTAACGAATTATATAAGACGTACCTGCAAAATGTGTACATAAAAAATAATGTGTTTGGATGATTAGTGCGTTCGCCTCGCACCGGGTCGTTACAGTAATTTTGTGGCTAGCGATGTTCGTAGCGTAGTTCTGATCACCTGTATATTACGGCAGTAACCTTACCTGTTATTCTTAGGGGTGTAATAATCCCGGGTGGCGCCAAGTCGTTTTACAAAACAACTAAAAACTGTGTTTGAACAAGTTATCAGCGTAGCGGGTTGGTGTATTCGAATCGTTCCCGCTCGCACAGCCGTCTCAATCGTCGCTTCTGACGAATAACTGGCCACTAGCTTACTGCTACAATTTATTCTTCAATACAAGTAATTATTATATAGCACTCCCTATGTAATGATAACGCTGGTTACTCCCTGTAATGAATATTTTTTAATGGTGATAACTGGAAACATTTACAATTACAACAAAATAATTATCGATTGATTACATGAGATCTTGTTTACAGGGCGGCGAATTGATTTAGAAACCATTTAACCTGGCTTCGCTGTTTACGTTGACCGTATTACAATGTTTTGGTTTCAAAATCCGTGGATTCTTTTGGCTATGAATTAAAGAACTACAATGGTTACAATAAAAAATACAAATTACCTTAATCTAAGTGTACATGAAAGATAAAGTGTGCTGTTACAATCTGTGGTGTTGTGTTGTAAAAGTGTTCTGTAAGTTCGTGTTCAATTCTTAGGTTATTTTATGTTAACAAAGTTTCATTATGTTTTAATTTGCTTAAATACTCTATGAAAGAGAAATACTATCTTTATAGTGTGGTAATTTTACCTTTCAAAATTATTTAAAGTGATTAGGGTTGGTGGAAATTAAATAATTGGATTGTACTTAACAACTAGGCCTTTGTAGTTGGTTCGAGATAGGAGTTGTCTGCATAAAATCAGTTTTCTCGGATTTTGGGCTTCTTTAAATGTGGCGTCTTTTTCGTCTTGTGTTTGGACGTTCTATTTATGGATAATTTCCGTTTATTCAGGTCTTGGGTCTTGTAATATTGGTTGTAGTGGCCATCTGCTTCTTTGATGATCGGTTTTCAGCAACTTTATACTATTATTTTCATGATTTTCACTGAAAAAACGCTCTTCCGAACTTTTGCATCTGTATGGCTTGGTGACGCTTCGCTTCTTTTTATTCTACTAATTTCTAACGGTATTTTCTGTCAACAACCGCTGTTTCCATAGTAACGGTATTTTCCGAATAGGCTTATTTTGAGTTGATGTATTGTTATCAAAAATTCGAATTCTTCGTATATCTTCTGATTACTGTCATTCCTCCATCTTCCTTCCTGGTTATTAAATATTGTCACTATAGTATTTATTCTCGTTCATAGATTATTTTGATACCCCACAAGCTTGGGTATTTTCAGATTTTAAGTTTTTACAATTACGTTAATGCTTGTTAATTACATTTCTTTTTATATAATAATGCCTATTACAATATTTTGTGTTATAAATGATCTACAATTTATTCTTGGTGATTCCTTCACCTCAGATTTTCTAAATTCTGATTCAATTTGTTATAATTTTTGTTTGTTTGGTTCTGACCGTTATGTTTTTTTTCTAGGCGTAAGTAGCCATTATAATAATTTACTTATTTCGTTCAAATCACATTTTGGTTCAGCCTATTTGGCCTTACTTTGTTATTTTTATTAGTTGTGTTGTGTTTTGAGTCTGTAGGTGTGTTGTTTATTATTCAACATTGCTTTCCCTATTTCAATCTTAAAAATATAACATTAGGCTTATGGACTGCACATTGCATTCAGCCATATCCTCTTATAACAATAACATGAACACAATTTTTTTTTATAAGTTATTAGAGTTATTGTTTTGATTAAGAAATATCATCACTCACTCCTAACTTATCCTTATTTGCTATTTTTCTAGTTTATAACACATATTATTTGTGTTGTGATAAACCACATCACTTGTTATTAAATTAATAATAGTCCTTTATAAATTAGGTATCTTTGTTAGTTTTTTGACTTCTCAATCTCTAAACAATTTTTATATTCCCTCCATGGTAACACCTTCAATTTTTCTATTCTGGAATCCTCCCTTTTTACTTACTACTAGCCACAGTTAAACTTAGCTCTATTGAACATCTCTTTTAAATAAAAAGTCATTATCACTTCTAGTGTTTTCTCTCCCTCATACTATAATTCACTCTTAATACTACTTATTCATCAGCTATTTATGCACTGTTTATTTCCAACTTTTACCTTACCTTCACTTGTAAATCACTTATTGTTAATTACAATTTCACTAGTGTCACACTTCACTTTGGGGTTCTTACACCTACACTATTGCACTGTATCACTGTTTATATCATTTGTTTGATAGTGGGTGACCCCTATACTTATTTCTCTTTCATGACTTAATCCTAATGACAATTAATACTTACTAACTAATAACAATTCTTATTGGTGGTTTAGGTTGCCTTTTTAATGGGTAGTAACCGTTATCTCTCCTTCCTCCTGGTAACCCTCGTTTTGGTTTCAATGTCCTTGTTGAGTGCTATTTTACTTATTTTGGTGAACCCTTCTTGGTTTTTATTTTTGCTTGTCTCCCTCCTTCTTCATTTTCCTTGTTCGTTTAATATATTAGGTTTTTTCCTCCGTTTCTTTGGACATTTTGGGGTCATTTAAACCCATAAACTTGTTTCCTTGTGGTTTAGGTTTATTATTTTCTTATCCTCGTTGTTTATTCGTGGTTCCCTTCTTTATGTTTGGGTTGTTGGCTCAATCACTTGGGTTGGGTTAAAGTCGTCGTATTGTCGTGTTATATTCCTTATACTTTTATTTAAAATCAATCAGTTCATTTGATAAGAAGTATTTTTTCAATTATAAATATATTTTTTATCTCTGGTACGGGGTTGGCTATTTGTGTCGTGACAATATATATATATTGTAATGGTACATATAACACCACATCCACCAACGTACCGAAAATTAATTTAAAAGCCACCACTAGTAATAATACATAAAAGGTCTAGAATACCACCATGGATACAGGAGAAAGTACCATATGTTAACATAAGTGAAGTATCATTAAAAAGAAATCACTAGTAAATGTACCAATAAAGAAGAAAAGAAGAATAAAGACGAGACGACTGACATACCTTACCCAATAGATCAGTGAGAAGAACCATGGAAACGAAAGAAGAAAGAAGAATCAGTGAGAGGAACAATGGACGAAAGAAGAAAGAAGAATCAGTGAGAGGAACAATGGGAACAAAAGAAGAACGAAGAGTCAGGGAGAAGAACACCACAATAACGACCTCAAGAAAGAAGAAAGAAGAAACAATGCGAAGGAGACAAGTGAAATCCACATCATGTACAAAATAAATAAGAGTGAGAAAGAGATCAGTGAAGAAGGAAGAAGGAAGATATCCAGACCAGATACAAGGAAAAAGGGAAAGAAATTGAAATATAACAAACTAACATAAACCTTTAAAAGAATAATTGTACTAAGAAGAAAGAAGAAATGTTAATTAATTACATGATATAAATCCCTAAGCTGTATGGTAAAGTCAACACTGACCACAACTCATTTGATGAATACATTCCTTGTCTATGTAAAACACATTATCATCAATAAGGACTAAATCTTGTAAATAAAGAGTCACCAATAACTTGAATAAGAATAGGATAAGTTTATTGTAGCTAAATGATGTGTAGATATAAAATAAAAGAAGATAGGTTCCAAAATATGACTGACCAATTGTACAGTGGGAGTGACGTTAGTAAAAACCCACTAATTAACAATAAATAAGACAATACAAGAGTAAACCAAAGGTGCAATAATAATAACCAATAACCAATGTACAAACATTGAATGAAAGCCAGTCAACCAGATTAATGTAGAAATACACAGCCAGCAGCAACACATTACTGCTTACTAAACCTACAACATAACCTAATCTGGGCAACCAGTTTTCAATAAAACTTAATGAAAACAAAGTCAAAATAATATTAAACCAGAATGTATTGAGCTGGGAAGTAACTAGATAATATAAGGAACGTTTTGTACACAATAGACAATATAATAACTAAATATAAAAGCTATATTTATGTAAACCAAATATGACTATATGCTTGTAATGGCTAAGATACATGATGAAACCAAAATTATGTTATAAACTTATTATACAAAGATAGTAACTTAACTAACAACCTGAAATAGGACAGAATGCTGTTCAGATGAACAAATTCAACCAAAATAACTATCTAAATAATCCATATAACTGTAATAACAACAAAACTATTGTAACAACTAGCTGCAAGCAATGTTGATAGCTACTAAACCAAGGTATTAACAGATTCAAATGCAGAATAAACTGCAGCACAATGATAACAATATCATTGTGACCATTTTAACTATCATTTGGATAACAATCAGAATAGTATGAAGAGAGTACCAAACATACAGTAAGGTAACTCCATGCAGTATGACAAGCCTAATTACTAAACTATAATTAAGGTAACATGATTGAACTAATACATCACACAAATGAATGGACAAAAAACAAATACATAACATACAGACAAAACACGACAGAAAAATAAAAAACCTGACACCAATCAAAACAGAGATAATTCCCTTGCACAAATTCTACCCACGTACAGTAAACCTCACAAACGTCACACTCACAAAAAACGAACAAACACTCCTTGATAAAGGCCTAAAACATAACATACATTACAAACATAACAACCAAACACTAACAAAGCTCATAATTGACACAGAAACAAATATACAAAACACTGCACCAGAACATCAAGACACATTAAGACATAATATAAACAACACAATAGAGTACATAAGACACCAGACAACAACAACCACAACTCAGAAATACATACAGCCATCAAACTGAGGGAAAAAGCACACAAACACAACATCACATTTGTAAAAGCTGACAAAGGCAACACGACTGTAATTATCCCCACAGACAACCTACACAAAAAAGTAAAAAACTTCATGGAACAGAACAACATCACAGAACTAAAACACGACCCCACCGACAGACACCAAAACTCAGTAAAACAAATAGTCAACAAAGCCAAACACATTATGACACATAAACAAAAGCCCTACATGAAACAAATCCGACCATCAGCACCTACACTCCAAGCGCTTCCCAAAATCCATAAAGAAGACATTCCGATCTGCCCCATTATCAACTACCGTAATGCCCCTGCACACAAACTGGCAAAATATCTAGACAAAATTATTAGACAACACACACAAATAGACAACAACATTGCAGTAAAAAACAACACTGACCTAGTAACAAAAATAAAAGACATACACATCCCCCATAATGCCACATTAGCCTCCTTTGACATTAAAAACCTGTGCACAAACATCCCAATCCCTGAAACAATCACCATCCTACAAAACAAACTCAAACAGAACAACACACCATACGAACTTATCAATGAAATAACAGAAACTCTGAACATTATCACAAAACAAAACTACTTTACTTATAACAATAAATACTACACACAAAACGATGGCCTACCCATGGGCTCCCCCATATCCAGCATTCTAGCAGAAGTCTTCCTCCAACACTTAGAAAAAACAAAAATACTCACAAACAATGACAGACACTCACATAAAATACTATATTGGCACAGATACGTTGATGACATTCTAATACTATTCAGGGGAAACAAAAGACAATGTGAACCGTTACTAACGCACATAAACAAAATACATAAAAACATAACCTTCACTGCCGAATACGAACACAACAATACCAAAAAGTTATTAGACTTCTCCATCACAAAACTAGAACACAGGCACAAATTCAGTATATACAGAAAACCAACTACAACTGACACACTAATACACAACACCTCCAATCACCCAATACAACACAAACTAGCTGCTTTTAGAACCATGATACATAGACTTAACAACATCCCCTTAGATGAAATAGACTACAAAGACGAACTAAACACGATAAAATATCTAGCAGAATCTAATGGTTATGACAGAACAATAGTCAGTAAACTCCTACACAAAAACAACAGACAAAGACAGAAAACAACAAATTCATAACACTAACATACATCAACATACAAACTGAAAAAATTTCCCACAAATTCAAAAAAGCAGGATACAGAACGCTTACAAAACTACTAACAAAACAGAACACACACTATCAAAACGCATGCCCAAAGCACAAAACAAATTCGATCTACCCGGTGTATACAAGCTAAGTTGCTCAAATTGCAATAAATTCTACATAGGCCATAGACATAGACGTAGCTTCAAACAGAGATACACTGAACACACAAAAGCATTCCACACCACAACAGAATCTACCTTTGCAAACCACCTCATTGAAGCAAACCACACATATAAAAACATCGACAATGACATGAACATTCTACACGTACACACAAAAGGCCGAAAACTAGACACTCTAGAACAATTAGAAATATACAAACACACAAAAACAAATAAAAACGACATCCTAAACGAACAGACACAATTCAAATCGCACGCATTATTCGAACACATCTCACCACACACACACACACACACACACACACACACACACACACAGCTTCGATCTTTCGAAAAACTATCCTGTCGCCAACAACAAGACGGACAACGCTACCTATGGCAGCCTCTGATGAAGCCTTCTAAAGGTGAAAGCCGGTTTAGGCTGTAAGGTAAAACTTTACGTTTTTACTTATAAAAAACTTAGTGTTCCGAGTCGTCAATACTATAGTGATATTTTATAATTAAGGCACTAAACTAATAATATAGGGAAAAAGAACACTGTCAATAGTGACTAAACCCATTGAGGTGTAAATAGATCATGTTAGAAATTAATTAAATGTTATTATTACTAGAATATAAGAAAAACAAAAATGTATAGTCATAGGCCTAAGTTTGAATCTATGAAAATGGACATAGTGTTAGTATTAAGGCATAGTTTTAAGGGAAAATTGTACAATAGATTAAGAATAAGTTATTACCATCGAAAATGGAATAAAAACAATATGTTAATAATAATTAATAGCTTAATGGACACTAAGTATAAATACCAAGTGCGAATTCAGCAACCCCGAATCCGAAATATATGATGAGGGGATTCAAACTAATCGTCATAAAAAATCATGAACAATGAGGGTAATCACAATGACATCAGTACAATTATAAGTAAGATATTGGACTTATAAAAATAATTGTATAATGCTGAACCCTTCCGCGTGGGTATGTCGACCACAAATTCTTAATCTTGTCCCCAAAAAGTGACGCGGCTGTAAGCGTCTGTTTTGACGAAGTCCGCCGAAAATAGACGAATTAAAATATATTGACCAATCAGATCCTATAAAAAATCCGAGATACATCATTCCGACAGAGGAAGCGAAGTCAGTCTCTTACCATCAACGAAGCGAACTACATGCTCGTCGTTTCTTCAGAAAAACGTGCTTTTGACAGTGACCAGATGTAAACACACGTTAACCTCAAACCAGGAGTGGAGGTTATGTCAACTGAAGAAATAGTGCAGTATATTTTTAAGTGAAAATAATTCGGAGTACATGCGCATAGGAGTGAGTGCAGTGCAGTGATAAAATTTAATTAATTATAATTAAAATATTTAATTAATTAAGAAGTTTAAGAAAAAAAAAGTGTAAACACTACGAACGACCAGTTACGCAAGTATCAAATACCCACAGCTATTATATTATGATTGTATAGTAATAGATATAACAGAACGCTGATAGCGACTTGAATTAACATCCGTTAATCAATTAAATACCCCATTCCTAAAGGAAGGGAACTCTGTAATACGAATAAACAATGTCAAAGTCGAACGCTATAATTAACGATAATTTTAACGATTTGTATAACTCGAATGTTTAGAATAAGTAAAGACATTGTATAATCAATGAAGGGAGTATGTGCCCTAACCATTAGTTAGATAAGAGTGTTTAATATTTTGTTTCTAAAATTAAATAAGAGTTACACCAGAGAGTGGCATAAATATATTCAATTAATTACAATTACTTGAAATAGGTACATCCAATTTTGGAGATAATCATAATCCTTGACACTGAATTATAATGATTATTATCACTTATTAACAAATAATTAATAACTTTTAATCAAACAAGGTTGCACTAAACTATCTTAATACCTATGTTTAACCATGAACAGTTGTTCATATTTTATATTTTTTTTAATTAATAATCCATGAATTCATATCTTATATACTTGTTATAACCGTAGCAATTTTATTAAATATGTGTATTTTGCAGACTCAAAGAACCTACTACTACAATTATTAATGACATTACAAATTTAATAACACTACATAACCTATGTGTTTTTCAACACATTTATACGACTAGCCAAATGCAGTCATACCAACTTGAGCTTTTTAAATGTTTTAGAGTCCATGTTCGAATTTAAATATTAACTATCAGAATGATCACAGTTGCACACCACTATATAAAAAAATTATCCCGATTAGCGCTTTCAAGCCTCACAGCCCACCGTCAGATCGGAATAGGCAGAAATTGTTTTAAAACAAACCCTTCACCCCTCTCCCCCACCCTGCTCACACACAACAAGCTATAAATTAAATGACCCTTCCCCACCCCCTAAACCCTGTCACACCATCTGCACAGTTACATATTTTCTAGCAAATTCCTTGTGTTTCAGTGTTGTGTGTGTGTGTGTGTGTGTGTGTGTGCATCCTTTTAAACTTACCCTCTTCCTCTCCACACACGTGGGTCAGTCACACACCCTTATTTTAAACATCCAATTAGTACTATGCAATATAATTCTTAATCTTATCTATCTGTCCTCTATCATTTACTTCTTAATCATGTTATAAAATATTTCTTCATTATCAAATTTAATTTTAATATTAATTAAATTGTCTAACCCTTTTTCTCTTTCTTTCAATATTTCTAACTCCTCTCTAAGCTTCCTTTCAACTGTGTTATTTACTACTTTTACAATTTCGTATTCTTCCAAAGGATTAACAAACTTATGGTTGTCTTCTATGAAATGTCTTGCATATAACGAATTGGTTGTTCTATTACCTTCTCCACGTTTGTGGTCAGTCAACCTGCATACGAATTTTCGTCCTGTCTCATCTAGGTACACTTTGTTGCAGTCTTTACATTTTAATTTATAAATTCCACTTTTCTGTAATACTGGAATTTTTTCTATATTCTTATTCCTTATCTTATCAAATACCGTTTCACATTTTTTAATAGCTATATCTACTCCATATTTATTAAAACATTTTATAATTTTTCTAGTATGTGAACCTATGTATGTCAATGACCCTGCATAATTCTTTTGTTCTGGTTCTATTTTAGCTTTTTGTATGTTAACCCTTTTCATAACTTTATCCACTATGTTGGTGTTATAATTAATGGTGTTATAATATGTTGGTATTTGATAAGATAAGGAATAAGAATATAGAAAAAATTCCAGTATTACAGAAAAGTGGAATTTATAAATTAAAATGTAAAGACTGCAACAAAGTGTACCTAGGTGAGACAGGACGAAAATTCGTATGCAGGTTGTCTGACCACAAACATGGAGAAGGTAATAGAACAACCAATTCGTTATATGCAAGACATTTCATAGAAGACAACCATAAGTTTGTTAATCCTTTGGAAGAATACGAAATTGTAAAAGTAGTAAATAACACAGTTGAAAGGAAGCTTAGAGAGGAGTTAGAAATATTGAAAGAAAGAGAAAAAGGGTTAGACAATTTAATTAATATTAAAATTAAATTTGATAATGAAGAAATATTTTATAACATGATTAAGAAGTAAATGATAGAGGACAGATAGATAAGATTAAGAATTATATTGCATAGTACTAATTGGATGTTTTAAAATAAGGGTGTGTGACTGACCCACGTGTGTGGAGAGGAAGAGGGTAAGTTTAAAAGGATGCACACACACACACACACACACACACACACACACACACACACACACACACCACTGAAACACAAGGAATTTGCTAGAAAATATGTAACTGTACAGATGGTGGGACAGGGTTTAAGGGGTGGGGAAGGGTCATTTAATTTATAGCTTGTTGTGTGTGAGCAGGGTGGGGGAGAGGGGTGAAGGGTTTGTTTTAAAATAATTTCTGCCTATTCCGATCTGACGATGGGCTGTGAGGCTTGAAAGCGCTAATCGGGATAATTTTTTTATATAGTGGTGTGCAACTGTGATCATTCTGATTGTGATTTCAACCACTAACACAAATTTCTTCATTAAATATTAACTGTTAACCAGAAAGAAAAGTAAACTATATTATTGTACTAAATTTTACTGTTTCAGAATTGAATAAATCATTATTGTTATTTTTACCTTTGAAAGAGTTGGCTTTTATTGTAATCAGTAAATACAGCTTAGTGAGAAAAACGAGACGGTTGGTACCATACTTCCAGAGCGAATCATTCAAATGGAATGATTTTTTCCAACTGTACTGACCTATATATATTATTACAAAGTATAAATTATCATAAATATCATGTTTGTGTATGTTTATGTTAGTGTATAGGCAGGACATTACTGATCTTCTCACCACCGCTGATCAACGGAGAGCCAACGGAACTTCAAGGGAATCAATTCTAAGAAGTGAATAAAAAATATTTTCTAAACCAATTAAACTGACAATTAAAACGTTGAAAAAGAGTGTAAGTAACCGACTTATTCACTACTGGATTCTACAATAGGTTGAATTGAGTGGAATAAGTCGCTAAACAACCACATAATAATAAAATACGAGCTTGAATAATAATAATCAACAGATTGCAAGACCCAATATTAAACAAAAAACAACCCTGAGATTAATAAATATAAATAATAATAAACACCGACAAACGTCGTTTAATAAATTGACGCATCCAACGTGTGGCAGAAAAACACGGGATCTCGTCGTTTAACAAATTGACACCAACAACGTGGGATGAAATAACAAGGGAGTACATGTCATATTATAAATTGGCGCACAACGTTTGAGCGAAATTAGGTGAAAAAATATTCAACCTAATTTATAAAAAATAATCATCAACCTAATTTTCGAGGCAGCTGCAATACACAGAACCAAAAATGCAACGGAGAGCAACCTCTAAGAAACGTGCGGTGGAAGTAGATAAAGAAATAAACATGGATGATAAGGAGGCGACGCCAGTCGAAGATCTAGAAGAAATATTACCTCTTATAGAACCCAACCGACCTGTACAACAAGAGGAACAGCCCAACCGACCGACACAAGCAGAGAACGCCGACTTCAAGGAATGGATGAAAGCGATGTTTGAACAATCCAATAAAAATATAGAATCATTAAAAGAAGAGTTGAAGGAAGACAGCCGGAAAAAACATGGAAAAAATACGCCAAATAATGAAGGAAAGTTTTAAGAAGGCGAGAGAAAAATTGAAAAACAACAGCAAACCAGAAACTGGAGAGATACCAAAGGATGAAAACAGGGAACAAGTGAATCCGAAAACCAAAGAAGATAGGGGAATTAAGAACCAAATAACTAAGAAAACGGGAGAAAGAAGATTGATACGTCCCAAGAAAGTGAGACTTACATGGGAGATATTAGAGATGACGAGGAATGGTCTAATTAATTTCATTAACCACCCAATTATTGATCATAGAACGACGGCCGATGGTAAGAAGTGTGGCAAGAACCTCGTAAAGGCGTTCGAAGTGAATCACCATGTAACAAGGAGAAGAAATTTTATCAAGAGGGTAGTCAAAGTAAATACACCCAGGAAAAAATACTTCTCAACAGATCAATGACGCCATCGATAGTTGAGATGACAGGAACACCTGTGAGAAGCAAACCAAATGATGAAACAATTGACTCAACCTGTTATACCATTCGAAAGGCGGACAAAGAAGAATTGCAATGCCAACCAACTGACCAAGAATTAACAGAGAAGGGGTTGGATCCAACCATAGCTACAAACCTCAAATTAAAGGAAACTTTGACAGCAACGAAGTGGAAGGACAAGATGATAATGAGGTACATTACAAATACTGGGAACCATCTGAACACCAAGATGATCCAAACAACAAACACACCTAAGATGATTGACCATGGATAACCAGAACACAAACGCATTGAGAAAAAGGGACGGAAATTTTGGAAATGGACCGAGGCAACCACTAAACCAAGAAAAATTAAAACATTCCAGAATAAGTGATTTAAAAAATCTATCACTTGAAGGAGTAGAGGAGCAAAACATCAAAGTGTGTAATATGAGAGAAGGCTATTATAAAGGAAAGAAGAGAGAAAAGAAGAATTTTTATTTATCAAATATTGTATTCCCCAAAAACAAGAAATATATATAATCATCCAGAATAAGTGATTTAAAAAATCTATCACTTGAAGGTGTACAGTAGCGCGGTAATTTTTACTTCATAGGTTGGCTAATCTGCACTTTAATTTTACTCTAATCTGGTCAATTCATGTCCGTGCTCCGCACAGTTCGTCTCAGACGCTCGTCAGCAGCGTTCGGCTCGCTCTCGCAGCCTTACTGTCACATTTCTAATACTTGCACTCAAGTATTCGAGTGTCGCGTATTCGCGCCTCTATCGTATTCATTACGACCATTAATGTAGGCCTTAGGCCAACACTTCACATATGGCCCATTAGGCCCTTTCATCAAGTCAATTTAAACGTAATACGAATTGTATTCAGAACATGCTTATTACCCAATCTATTACTCAAAATGGTACCTAACAATTTCTGTTGTAGATGCGAACGTTAAATAAATGAATTAATTACAGTCCACTCGCTTCATCATTTCTGCATCCTGACGAATCAACTTACAGTAAATAGAACACTTAACATTCTTCTACTAAACATTTTCTGGTCCACTCGGACCGGACACTTAATTTTTTTGGTCCTCCGGACCTGGATTTCCGGATATATCATTCATACTTATTATTTTTCTGCCCCTATTTCTGGCCATCACGGGCGAATCAGCATATCCGCAGATACGACCGTAGCGTGATTCGATCAGCATTGCGCTCGTCGCCTTTGAGACTCCTGACGACATCATCGCAAGAGCCTGCTAGCTTCAGTACGTCAGACAAGGCAGTCATCTCTCCGAGCTGTGTGTTTGCCATCTTCTCCACGGCGTCGACGCTTCAGGACATCGCCTACAAGGTATCACCTCACTAACATCATATCAAGGTGCGTACAATGACTGAAGAAGGCCTCAAAGTGTTAGTCAGAAAGAGAGGCGGCTTAAAGTCCGCAATAGTGCGCATACAATCAGCTGTCAGTAACTTTGATACAAATTCCAATACAAAACACTTTTTAACAGTAAGACTTGAAAGTTTGAAAAGCTTGGCATCGAAGTACGACGAGGTGCAGTCTGAAATCGAACTCATTTGTAAAGACATAAACGCTGCTCAAGAAGACCGAGTTGAGGTCGAAGAAATGCTATATTCTACGGAAGCAAATATTTTACAATTGATTGACACCTTTAATGTTCAGACTGTACCTCCCGTATTATCGACCCATATGCAATTAAAACCAATAAGTTTGCCCTGCTTCACAGGCAATATCTTGGAATGGCAGCATTTTCATTCAATTTTTACGGACTTGGTGCATGCAAGATCCGATCTAACGCCAGTGCAGAAACTACATTATTTACATTCGTCTTTAAAAAATGAACCGTTAGACTTAATTAAATCATTACCTATTTGTAATGAAAATTACTCAATAGCGTTGAGTTTGCTGTCCGCAAGGTATGACAACAAGTTCATACTAGCAAAATACTACATTCAAAATTTACTTCAAGTTAAGTCGACAATTAAAGACTCTGTCCAAAGTTTGGCAGAATTCACAAATACGATAACGTCTTCCGTTAATTCACTGGCGGCAATGCAACTGTCAGTGAATTCATTTGAACTTATTACTATACAATTATTATCAACTAAACTCGACCCTACTACTTTTAAATTATGGAAGGAGTCTATAGACCCTGATAATCTTCCTAACATTCAAGATTTCACTCATTTTTTAAACGCACGTAGACAGTTGTTAGAAAATACACTGCCTATCGATGCCGGACAGCAACTCAACAAGCCGAGTTTAAGACTCAACAATAAATCTGATAAATATAAATCAAGAAACGCTGCTGGCAGTACTACATTTAAGAGTTATCACTCAGCGTCAAGCAATTATTCATGTTTGTGTTGCAAATCTAATCATCCGCTTTACGCATGTGATAAATTTCGTGCACTAAGCACAGCTGAGCGGGGACAATTTGTATCAAATCACAAATGTTGTACCAATTGTCTTAGATCAGATCATTTTGTATCTAATTGTAAGAATAAGCAGGCATGTAAGATCTGTTCAAAACGACACCATACATTGTTGCACACGAACAATGTGCCGAACTCAATCTCTGCCAGTAGTAGTAACTATTGTTCATTTAAATTACAATCAACGAATAATATTCTTTTATCAACAGCAATTGTATTTGTCATAGACCAGGCTGGCAACAGACAAAAGGCAAGAGTTCTTTTGGACGCCGGTTCACAAATAAACTTTTGTACCAAATCATTCGCAAAGAAATTACGGCTTAATTTGACTAAATCCAACATACCAATTACGGGTATAAATAATACAGCGTGTAATGCCGCTAATCTCGCGTCTATACGCATTATTTCTCGTTATCAGAGATTTAGCTTCGAGGCAAAATGTGCTAGCTTATCTACATTAACCCACAATCTGCCAGCACAATCGTTTGACATAAATCAATTCAACATTCCTGACAACATTTTTCTTGCTGACCCAAATTTCAACATATCATCCGAAGTCGACATACTCTTAGGGGCGCAATTTTACCTGGATTTAATTTTACCCAACATATACGTACGCGGCCCTCATTTTCCCATCATTCAGGAAACAAAGTTAGGCTTCATTCTGGCTGGCAATCTCCCCATCCACTGCCGCTACAAGGGTCGTGCTGTTTCGTTCCTAGCTAGGAACAACGACAGTCAAATTTTGCAGTCTCTCGAAAAATTTTGGGAAGCAGAAACTATCCCTGACAACACACCTGATAACGAGTCAGCTTGTGAGGAGCATTTCGTGCGTTCTACTCATCGCAACCATGAGGGTAGGTTCGTGGTTTCACTGCCATTTAAGTCCGATCATCTCCAGTTGGGGGAATCTTACACCAATGCTGAAGCAAGATTTTTGAATTTAGAACGTCGATTCAGGCGTGATGCTAAGCTCGCGCGCGATTACGCAGACTTTATTAATGAATATAAGGATCTTGGCCACATGACGCTTATCGATGATTGCTCTATCAATTCAGGAGTGTCAAATACTTACTATCTGCCTCACCATGCCGTGTTTAAGCAGTCTAGCTTGACCACAAAACTGCGCGTCGTTTTTGATGGTTCGTCCAAAACTACCAATGGCCTTTCTCTCAGTGACATATTGTTGGTAGGCCCGAATGTTCAACAAGACCTTTTTTCTATTCTTTTACGTTTCCGCATGCATAAATATGTTCTCATCGCCGACATCGAGAAGATGTATCGACAAATTCGCGTAGCTGAAAAGGATTGTCACTATCAACGTATTCTGTGGCGTGACTCTCCTCTCGAACAATTTAAACACTTTGCATTGCGAACGGTAACCTACGGCACGGCTAGTGCTTCGTTTTTGGCCACTCGCTGTCTTATTCAAATTGGTAGGGACCATCAAGCTTCTTTTCCTGATGCGGCGTTAGCTATAACAAATGATTTCTATGTCGACGATCTGCTTACCGGTGCTGATACCATCTCTGATCTGACCAAGTTGAAATCTGACTTAGGTGCGTTATTGAGTCAATACGGTCTCACGTTGCATAAATGGGCATCTAATGAACCCAGAGTGGTCGCAAGTCATGACAATTTATCACTCCCCTTAAACAAACAGGACAATGTGCGTACCCTGGGCATTCTCTGGAATAACACTGCCGATTCATTTCTGTTTGACATTAAATCATTCCCCGTTGAATCAAGCATCTCCAAGAGGAGAATTCTTTCGATTATCGCAGGCATATACGATCCACTTGGACTGATAGGTCCCGTTGTTTTCTTGCACAAACAGTTTATGCAGCAACTCTGGCTTTGCAATCTTGGTTGGGATGAACCGATCTCCGGGCAATCACATTTGGATTGGGATTCATTGTGCGATAAATTGTGTCTGATTAGCAAAATTGTGGTCCCACGTTCTATTCGTTGCAAGTTTGAGGTAAGTACAGTTGAATTACATGGTTTTTTTTCGGATGCCTCTGAAAAGGGGTTTGGGTGCTGTATTTATATTAGAGTCATTTATCAAGATTCATCGGCCTCTTATCATCTCCTGTGTTCTAAATCTCGCGTGGCTCCCCTACGACAGGTGTCGTTGCCTCGCATCAAACTCTGCGCTTGCTTGTTGTTATCGCGACTCGTATTTAAGGTCGTTCCTGCGCTTTATTCGTTTATTAATAGTGTTCATTTATATTCTGACTCTATGGTGTCTCTTTACTGGATTCATGCCCAGTCCACGAGGTGGAAAACCTACGTTGCTAATCGTGTTGCTGAAATTCAGCGTCTTACGCAAGCCTATACATGGCATCACATCAATTCTAGACACAATCCTGCTGATGTTATCTCTAGGGGGTGTCTCCCTGACGTTTTGCGCGATTGTTCGCTTTGGTGGCACGGTCCCACTTGTTTGTCTCAATCTTCCGAGTCCAATTCTTTTCCACCCTTTTTACCTTCCAATCCGTCGTCTTCTGAAGTCACTGCGGAAGAGAAACAAACCCATAACCTTTCTCTAATGTCTACCCTGGCTATCGACCTTTCTAAGGAATTTTCTTCGTTGCATCGTCTGACACGCGTATACGCTTACTGTTTTCGGTTCATCAAAAATATTAGACTCTCCAGTGCTGACAAATTTACGGGCGATCTTACCCCTGTCGAAATTCATCATGCTCTTAATTTCTTCATAAAACAATCTCAGTCGATCCACTTTGCAGCCAAAATTAATTGTCTTCGTAATGGGTCTTCTGTCTCTATTAGGAGTAAGTTAGCTTCTCTCGACCCGTTTCTTGATGATTCTGGAGTAATACGCGTAGGCGGGCGATTGCAGCAGTCGCAATTACCTTACGACACTAAACATCCTATTGTCTTACATCCTTCGGCTCATATTACTCGCCTCATCATTGAACGCGAACACATTCGTCTACTTCACGCTGGTGCTCAACTCGTGCATCACTCACTTCGTCAACGTTGGTGGATTGTTAATGCCAGGTTAGTCATTCGCTCCATCATTCGTAAGTGTGTCAAGTGTCTCAGGTTTAGTGCCAAACAGCAGGTTCAGAGGCTTGGCATTTTACCGTCTCCTAGAGTCACTCCATCACGGCCGTTTCTATTCTGCGCGGTTGATTATGGTGGTCCCTTCATGATTCGTCATGGCGGGCAGAAATCGAGAACTCTCTCTAAGGCATACGTGTCTTTGTTCATTTACTTAGCAACCAGGGCCATTCACTTGGAATTGGTTTCCGACCTTACAGCCAGTGGGTTTATAGCTGCCTTACATCGTTTTATGTCCCGTAGGGGCATACCCAGTCAGTTATACTCTTATAATGGCACAAACTTTAGGAAGGCCCGCAATATTTTACATGACCTCTACAACCTTTGGCATGATAAGGATGCCACCTCATCACTCAATTCATTCACGTCCTCTCAGGGTATCTCATGGTCATTTATTCCGCCCTCGTCACCTCATTTTGGTGGTCTTTGGGAGAGCGGCATAAAGAGTTTGAAGTTTCATTTGCACCGCGTGGTAGGCAAGTCTATACTCACCTTCGAGGAGTTTACGACAGTTTTGTCTCAGATAGAGGCATGTCTAAACTCTCGCCCTTTATTTGCCATCTCTTCGGATGTAAATGATCCGGTGCCACTTACACCTGGCCATTTTTTGATTTGCGCACCATTAACGGCGATACCGGACCCAGACTTATCTCATATTCCTATCTCTCGTCTCGGACGTTGGCAACTTCTCCAGAAGTTTGTCCAAGTCATTTGGAAGGCATGGTCTCGCGACTATCTACACCAGTTACAACAGCGTCACAAATGGAAATTCGCTAAGGATAATGTTTCCATTGGGGACCTAGTTTTACTTATTGAGGATAACCTACCTCCATTAGCCTGGAAATTTGGTGTAATTACCGCCACACTTCCCGGCCCAGATAACTTAATTAGAGTCGTAGACATTCGCACGCCTACTGGTGTTTTGCGCAGACCAATCCATAAATTATGTTTGGTCCCTACTAGGGACGAACAGTAAAAATGGAAAAGGGATTTATTTTCCTTTGTATATATTTGTAAAAACACATAAATCAGATGTTCAAGAAGACTTGTTCGTTATAAGCACTTTTGTTTTTAGCATAAGCTTTAATTTGTATATTTTGATTCAGCAACTGTTTGTTTTACTCAAGCAAGTGTCAGTTTAGTTAATATGCAAGGCTTAATTATTATTTTGTATTTTCGTATATGCAACATTTGATTTATGCCTCATGTCTTACTTACTATTATGTAAAAATTTTGTTTTTCTCTGAATTTATTTTTCACAATTGTTCAATATATGTATTCATATTTGTAATTAACTAAATTGGTGTTTATTATATTTATTATATAACTTGCATTTATGTAAAACATATTGTTTTTTGCGTCTACTGTATGTAACCATGCCACGCCTAGATTTATTTTATATTGTATTTTTGTATTCTATTTTGTATTTTGTGATTGCATTGCACAATTATTATTTCTGCTTAAATTATGACATACATGTCATCACATATGTGCTTGCAATCAGTCAGCTATCTATAGCTTGTTCTCACACAACAACATATTGTAAGTTCCTGAAACTTCAGGTATAGCATGACTCGTTCAAATATATGACGCCATGCTAGATTTACGTTTAAACATGTATAATTTGTGACAATTTTGTTCATGTAAGCAATACTCTGTACAGGTCTACTGGCCTTAACTATTTTATGGTAACCATCTATGACTTGCATAGGGTTACAATTTATCGGGCCATCATGTGATGAGCTTCCGATCATACATTATTAAACATTGTCAAATTATGTATTTTTCATGTTTCATAACGTTCAATATTGTATACATACAATATATGTCGGCAATACATTGCCAACACATACATTTTTATTCATGCATGAAATCAGTTTGCTCGCCAACCTTGGCCTACCAAACGCTTGTCTTTAAAGCTTATCTTTATTCATGCTTATCGCTAAACCATTAACGTACAGTTGTTATCTAAGATTACAACTCAAGGTTCAATTCAGCCTTGCGATTAACTTTCATTAATAAGAACACTGTATGTTATATAATAAGTTACTAAACTGTAGTAAAAAATCTACTGATTTTTGACGGGCAGCTTATGTACAGTAGCGTGGTAATTTTTACTTCATAGGTTGGCTAATCTGCACTTTAATTTTACTCTAATCTGATCAATTCATGTCCGTGCTCCGCACAGTTCGTCTCAGACGCTCGTCAGCAGCATTCGGCTCGCTCTCGCAGCCTTACTGTCACATTTCTAATACTTGCACTCAAGTATTCGAGTGTCGCGTATTCGCGCCTCTATCGTATTCATTACGACCATTAATGTAGGCCTTAGGCCAACACTTCACATATGGCCCATTAGGCCCTTTCATCAAGTCAATTTAAACGTAATACGAATTGTATTCACAAAATGCTTATTAGCCAATCTATTGCTCAAAATGGTACGTAACAATTTCTGTTGTAGATGTGAACGTTAAATAAATGAATTAATTACAGTCCACTCGCTTCATCATTTCTGCATCCTGGCGAATCAACTTACAGTAAATAGAACACTTAACATTCTTCTACTAAACATTTTCTGGTCCACTCGGATCGGATACTCAACAAAGGAGTAGAGGGGAAGAACACCAAAGTGAGTAACATAAGAGAAGTCTATTATTATAATGGAAAGAAGAAAAAGAAAAATGTTTATTAAATGAATATTGTCTTTAAGAGAAGAAGAGAAGAATTTTTATCAAATATTGTATGTCCCAAGAAAAATTAAAACCGTCCAGAATAAGTGATTTAAAAAAATCTATCACTTGAAGGAGTAGAGGAGAAAACCATCAAAGTGAGTAATACGAAAGAAGGCTATTATTATAATGGAAAGAAGAGAAGAAAAGAAGAATTTTATCAAATATTGTATATTCCAAAAACAAGAAAAATAAAATCATCCAGAATAAGTGATTCAAAAAAATCTATCACTTGAAGGAGTAGAGGAGCAGAACATCAAAGAGAGTAATACGAGAGAAGGCTATTATTATAATGGAAAGAAGAGAAAGAAAAATGTTTATTAAATGAATATTGTCTTTAAGAGAAAAGAAAAACTATTATATAATAAATAAACCATAACAAAACAAGCAACTAGTGAACACACTTAAGATATGTTTACTATCACTTTGAGAAAAATTTTGTACTATCCAGAATAAAATGTTAAAAATTATGACATTTGCTAGAAGAGAGAAGAAGACCATTAAAGAGTATATTATGTAGAAGAGATGGTGAGAAGGAGAATTGATCGAGAAGAAGAAGAAAGGAAAAAATCAATATGAAGAACAATTTTGTCACGATAAGAAGAGAAAAAAAATGAAGAATATTTACACATGCTATTTGTCAACAACATTAACTAATAACGATCTACAGAAGAGAAGAAGGAATCCAGAAGAGAGTGTATAATAAAATATAAAAGGCAGAAGAGTGAATAACCCCAAGAGTGTTTATTATTATTAGTCGAAAGAGACTACTTATAAGTATTATTATTTAATGAACTGACTGTAGAAATGTTCCAGCAATCATTTAACTGGGCAGGGATGATGCTCCCCTGATCTCAGAAAAGGTGTAGTTTTGAACGATGGAGTTAGGTAAGCCAATAGTGCCCACCCGGATCGATTTCAGCTACTAAGTTAGGGAAAAAATGTTAGGGAAAGTAAATATTTAAGGGAAAAAACACAACAGCCAAGAGTATAAATAAACAAGATTCCAGAATTATGAAGAAGGAGGAAATGTAGAAAATATAATGAACTGAAGACAAGTGTAAAAGTAAATACAAAGTATGAAACCATCACGTGTGACTTAAGAGGGAAATGAAAAAAAAAATTGATAATTTCTTCAATCATAAAATATATATCAGAAATAATCAGTTCTAATATGGAGGCAATATGTAACGGTGCATATAACACCACATCCACCAACATACCGAAAATTAATTTAAAAACCACCACTAGTAAGAATACATAAAAGGTCTAGAATACCACCATGGATACAGAAGGAGAAAGTACCATATGTTAACATAAGTGAAGTATCATTAAAAAGAAATCACTAGTAAATGTACCAATAAAGAAGAATAAAGACGAGACGACTGACATACCTTACCCAATAGATCAGTGAGAAGAACCATGGAAACGAAAGAAGAAAGAAGAATCAGTGAGAGGAACAATGGAACGAAAGAAGAATCAGTGAGAGGAACAATGGAAACAAGAAGAACGAAGAGTCAGGGAGAAGAACACCACAATAATGACCTCAAGAAAGAAGAAACAATGCGAAGGAGACAAGTGAAAACCACATCATGTACAAAATAAATAAGAGTGAGAAAGAGATCAGTGAAGAAGGAAGAAGGAAGATATCCAGACCAGATACAAGGAAAAAGGGAAAGAAATTGAAGTATAACAAACTAACATAACCAATTATAACCAAACTCTTATTAGGTGTTCTTATTTAAATGTTATTGCCCCGCGTTGTATGCGTTAATTTATAAGAAAACGCGATTCGGGGTTATCTTAAATATTTATAAAATTATTATTATGTTTATCCGTTTATAGTAATTATATTATAATAATAGTTAAATTCCGTTTAAAGCCACACGGGTTGTCTACTCTATTTGTAATAAAATGAAAACGTGTGTGTTTACAATTAACTTGAAGCAAAATAAAAGAGTAGTTGTTGTTTAAATTTAAATTCGTGGTTAAAATATTAAAAGTCTCATTAAAACAAAATTCATCTATGGGTGAAGCGTTCCTTTGAGATAACTCAATGTTGAGAATGGTTATTTCTACTTGAAGGTGACCAATGTAGTAAAGTATTTTCCCATACAACACTCAAGTTACTCACAGTGTTTACAATGGTTTAAATACACTTGTTTCTTTTTAAAAGAATTCCCTTGTATTAAACAAAAAAATAATGAAGTTGATTATATTTAAATGTTAGATTAACTGAAATTAAAACATGAAGTATGGCAGTTGATTGCTTGATAGTAGATCTCGTCTGGTTGAAACTGGTAGTAGAAACTTCTTCTGATTACAGGTAGTCTGAGTAAGTCAAGTCCCGTAAAGTCTGGACAATATTATAAACAAACATATACTTTTACGTACCTGATTGCGTTTACTTGAAGTTCACTAAACTGTCAACTCAGCTTACATTCATCAACTCCCTTTGGTTGCAAGGTTATGTCACCTTGTTTATTAAATTAGTGGGCGCCACACGGATTTATTCAGGGAAAATCCCGTGTAAAACCCATACATAAAAATTACTAGATGAAAAGAAAATTTAAAATAGTTGAGTACCACTTTTTGGCAATGCTATTCCAATATGTCAAACACAACAGAAGGTTGTTTAAGTTTATTAAATGAAACTATTTAATTATTCAAAAAAAAAAAATCAAATCAGGTGATGCTGTTAATAATGGGTTTATTTGCACCCTTATAGTGAATTCAAAAAAATACACATAATGTAAACATACAAAGTTGTACAATAAAAGTTAGTTATTATATGCCTCATACGGCTTGCTCAGAACATGAATTATAAATCTGGTTAAGTCCAGATATTATTTATTTTAATATAAAATTATTACAATTATTAATATTATTATTACTATTATTGTTATTATTATTATCTCAGTTGTGAATTCTTTGAGACACGAAAGAAAACAATTATGCCTACACAGTATCCAATGATACAATTGATCAACAAAGTTTTAGGTTACTTTTACCAAGTAATTGAAAAAAAAACGATCTATTGAAAGATCGTGCGTTTCATCAACGCTTGCTTTTTTAATGACAATCTTTATCAATTGAGAGCCCTTACAACTAACATATAGCTTACTTACTAATAACAAATTTGAATAATAAATCGAAACGTGGTGTAATCTTAAATACTGTTTTTGTGTTTTGCGTCAGTACAGGTTATGGTAGCAAAAATACAAGTTATTGCACTCAGATCAAGATTAATAATAATTGCACTTTTACCTTCAGAGTTTTAATTATTTAATTAAAACCTTTTATCACTTAAGTAATCGGATTATAGTGATTACTTTGTTTCGGCACTAATTCGCACAAGAACAGAATAATGCGATCCTCTTCTGATTAAAATGGATCGTGAATAATGACAATAAATTATTTTCTGTTCGTCATTCCCGCACAAATTAAAATAAACTGCACTTAAACACTGTCGTTGGTTGATGATGAACTTGAAGTAAAATTTCTTGTCGTTAAACTATTGGTTCTGGAGTACAAGGTAACTGACGCTATGTGTTATAAAGAAAAACGTAGCGGAGACGAGCGTACGTCTGTTCTGCTTGCTAGTTAGTAAAGGTCTCTCCTCAAAATTCGCTGGTTTGTCTTTATATACCCTTCTCTTGGATCGGGCTTAGGTAAAATTATTATTTAACAACTAATTTTCTTATTGGTCCAGACAGGTGAGACGAGGATGACGTATCACTTTTTGGCGGTTGATAACGGTTTTTCTAACTGTCAAATGTTGAGATGATTGACAGGTCGCTTCTGTTGTCATTGTTATTATTATTCGTATTCAGATTCCTGATGTACATTTATAAAATGATGCTAACAGTTGTAATACGCTTAATACCGTCACGATTGAGTTGATATTATTATCAAATTAAAGATTGTTTTGTTTCCTTTAAATTGATATCACTCGATCTCGAATTACTTTCACTTTAACCGACATTGTTAGAAAATCAATGTTCGGGTACACTATTCTTACTGTCGTCTGCTCTTTATGAGTCGCCGATTTTACACTTTTGGTTAACCTTGCTCGTATCCACATAACATTTTATTAATCAAATGTTTATGTGCGGACACCATTAATACTGTACTGACGTTTTTTTTCACTGAACTTTACTTGTACACCTTAATTCTATACATAGTAATAAATGATCCTACTGACTATGACATTTCGTTTACCGTTAGTTTGTTTTAAGCTACTATTTACAATTAAAATTATGGCTAAACCTATCGTTTTAATAACATTTTTCGTTATGTCAATGCATAACCATAGTTCTTGTGCATTTTAGTTTGCACTGGTGATAATTATTGATAGTCATTTTATTGACTAATGTTTGGTCTAAGTTTGTTAAGTGTATCGCCTACACTGAAATTTGGCCTTAATAATGCCTATTGGTTCTCAATTCGGTAAATTATGGAGACATCTTATTTGTATAAGATTCTCTTATATAAATAGCTCTCTTTTCTGACAGGTATATTTGATGCAGAAATACATCTTAGTTCCTACAATATAGCCATTGTTAAGATTGGTTTTGGCATTCATTATCTACTGTTCATTGTCACATTTATTATCAGAAAAATGCTGATTTTGCTTTCACAGTATTTAACTGCTCATTCGTTTGTTTTTTGTTTATAAATGACATTCGGTTTACATTAACCATTTACTGAATTGACAGTTGAATTTACATTTATTCTGTCCATTAGTTCGTTTTAGTCTCAGTCTAGTTGTAGTGTCAAACAGCTATTGGGTTACTGTTTCACATGGCACTTCTGCTTTATTCTTCTCTCTTGGTTTCTTCTTTCTTGTTTATTTTGACGATTCTATACCTATTTACATGGTTATTCTGTTTTTATGAAATCTGATAACATACACTTAGGTTAGGTGACATCTTGTGATGTTACAACCTTTAAAAGAATAATTGTACTAAGAAGAAAGAAGAAATGTTAATTAATTACATGATATAAATCCCTAAGCTGTATGGTAAAGTCAACACTGACCACAACTCATTTGATGAATACATTCCTTGTCTATGTAAAACACATTATCATCAATAAGGACTAAATCTTGTAAATAGTCACCAATAACTTGAATAAGAATAGGATAAGTTTATTGTAGCTAAATGATGTGTAGATATAAAATAAAAGAAGACTAGGTTCCAAAATATGAATGACCAATTGTACAGTGGGAGTGACGTTAGTAAAAACCCACTAATTAACAATAAATAAGACAATACAAGAGTAAACCAAAGGTGCAATAATAATAACCAATAACCAATGTACAAACATTGAATGAAAGCCAGTCAACCAGATTAATGTAGAAATACACAGCCAGCAGCAACACATTACTGCTTACTAAACCTACAACATAACCTAATCTGGGCAACCAGTTTTCAATAAAACTTAATGAAAACAAAGTCAAAATAATATTAAACCAGAATGTATTGAGCTGGGAAGTAACTAGATAATATAAGGAACATTTTGTACACAATAGACAATATAATAACTAAATATAAAAGCTATATTTATGTAAACCAAATATGACTATATGCTTGTAATGGCTAAGATACATGATGCAACCAAAATTATGTTATAAACTTATTATACAAAGATAGTAACTTAACTAACAACCTGAAGTAGGACAGAATGCTGTTCAGATGAACAAATTCAACCAAAATAACTATCTAAATAATCCACATAACTGTAATAACAACAAAACTATTGTAACAACTAACTGCAAGCAATGTTGATAGCTACTAAACCAAGGTATTAACAGATTCAAATGCAGATTAAACTGCAGCACAATGATAACAATATCATTGTGACAATTTTAACTATCATTTGGATAACAATCAGAATAGTATGAAGAGAGTACCAAACATACAGTAAGGTAACTCCATGCAGTATGACAAGCCTTATTACTAAACTATAATTAAGGCACTAAACTAATAATATAGGGAAAAAGAACATTGTCAATAGTGACTAAACCCATCGAGGTATAAATAGATCATGTTAGAAATTAATTAAATGTTATTATTACTAGAATATAAGAAAAACAAAAATGTATAGTCATAGGCCTAAGTTTGAATGTATGAAAATGGACATAGTGTTAGTATTAAGGCATAGTTTTAAGGGAAAATTGTACAATAGATTATGAATAAGTTATTACCATCGAAAATGGAATAAAAACAATATATTAATAACAATTAATAGCTAATGGACACTAAGTATAAATACCAAGTGCGAATTCAGCAACCCCGAATCCGAAATATATGATGAGGGGATTCAAATTAATCGTCATAAAAAATCATGAACAATGAGGGTATTCACAATGACATCAGTACAATTATAAGTAAGATATTGGACTTATAAAAATAATTGTATAATGCTGAACCCTTCCGCGTGGGTATGTCGACCACAAATTCTTAATCTTGTCCCCAAAAAGTGACGCGGCTGTAAGCGTCTGTTTTGACGAAGTCCGCCGAAAATAGACGAATTAAAATATATTGACCAATCAGATCCTATAAAAAATCCAAGATACATCATTCCGACAGAGGAAGCGAAGTCAGTCTCTTACCATCAACGAAGCGAACTACATGCTCGTCGTTTCTTCAGAAAAACGTGCTTTTGACAGCGACCAGATGTAAACACACGTTAACCTCAAACCAGGAGTGGAGGTTATGTCAACTGAAGAAATAGTGCAGTATATTTTTAAGTGAAAATAATTCGGAGTACATGCGCATAGGAGTGAGTGCAGTGCAGTGATAAAATTTAATTAATTATAATTAAAAAATTTTAATTAATTAAGAAGTTTAAGAAAAAAAAAGTGTAAACACTACGAACGACCAGTTACGCAAGTATCAAATACCCACAGCTATTATATTATGATTGTATAGTAATAGATAATATAACAGAACGCTGATAGCGACTTGAATTAACATCCGTTAATCAATTAAATACCCCATTCCTAAAGGAAGGGAACTCTGTAATACGAATAAACAATGTCAAAGTCGAACGCTATAATTAACGATAATTTTAACGATTTGTATAACTCGAATGCTTAGAATAAGTAAAGACATTGTATAATCAATGAAGGGAGTATGTGCCCTAACCATTAGTCAGATAAGAGTGTTTAATATTTTGTTTCTAAAATTAAATAAGAGTTACACCAGAGAGTGGCATAAATATATTCAATGAATTACAATTACCTGAAATAGGTACATCCAGTTTTGGAGATGATCATAATCCTTGACACTGAATTATAATGATTATTATCACTTATTAACAAATAATTAATAACTTTTAATCAAACAAGGTTGCACTAAACTATCTTAATACCTATGTTTAACAATGAACAGTTGTTCATATTTTATATTTTTTTTAATTAATAATCCATGAATTCATATCTTATATACTTGTTATAACCGTAGCAATTTTATTAAATATGTGTATTTTGCAGACTCAAAGAACCTACTACTACAATTATTAATGACATTACAAATTTAATAACACTACATAACCTATGTGTTTGTCAACACATTTATACGACTAGCCAAATGCAGTCATACCAACTTGAGCTTTTTAAATGTTTTAGAGTCCACGTTCGAATTTAAATATTAACTGTTAACCAGAAAGAAAAGTAAACTATATTATTGTACTAAATTTTACTGTTTCAGAATTGAATAAATCATTATTGTTATTTTTACCTTTGAAAGATTTGGCTTTTATTGTAATCAGTAAATACAGCTTAGTGAGAAAAACGAGACGGTTGGTACCATACTTCCAGAGCGAATCATTCAAATGGAATGATTTTTTCCAACTGTACTGACCTATATATATAATTACAAAGTATAAATTATCATAAATATCATGTTTGTGTATGTTTATGTTAGTGTATAGGCAGAACATTACTGATCTTCTCACCACCGCTGATCAACGGAGAGCCAACGGAACTTCAAGGGAATCAATTCTAAGAAGTGAATAAAAAATATTTTCTAAACCAATTAAACTGACAATTTAAATGTCGAAAAAGAGTGTAAGTAACCGACTTATTCACTACTGGATTCAACAATAGGTTGAATTGAGTGGAATAAGTCACTAAACAACCACATAATAATAAAATACGAGCTTGAATAATAATAATCAACAGATTGCAAGACCCAATATTAAACAAAAAACAACCCTGAGATTAATAAATATAAATAATAATAAACACCGACAAACGTCGTTTAATAAATTGATGCATCCAACGTGTGGCAGAAAAACACGGGATCTCGTCCTATTATAATATATATAATTTTCTATATAAGTAACTCGATGTTTCTTATATATATTATGTTACAACACAAATAAGCCAACCCAATACCAGGGATGAACAAAACAATATTGAATTTAATATAATACTTCATGTTAAATAAAATGATTAATTTAAATGAAATATAAAAACTATGACTCGACAAACAACGACATGACCTAACCCAAGTGATTGACTCAACAAAAGGAAACAAAAGAAGAAGGAAACCACGAAAAACTGACGAGAATAAAACCAAAGAAGAGAAGAAAGGGATTGACCCAACAAAAGAAGAAGGGAACCACGAAAAACAAACGAGAATAAAACCAAAGAAGAGAAGAAAGTGATTAACCAAACCAAAAGAAGAAGAAAAAAAATCGAAACTAAACAAAAATGAAACAAGTTCATGGAATTAAATGACTCAATGTAACATGTTGAAATGTACCCAAAGGAGAAGGTGGAAAAACCAAGGTATTAACCAAATACAATGAAAATGAAGAAGGAAATGGATAGAAATGAAAACCAATAATTAACCTATGAGAAAGGAAAAAGTAAATGTCATTATCCATTAATGGACAATCGTAATCTAGGGAAGAAACCCTCTTAAACAATGTTAAAGATAAAAATGATAAAAAAGCAAACTAAACCCCAATTTAGAATTAGATGTAAGAATAGTATTGTAAGGACATAAAATTGTTAATAGTATTAAGGAAATATTGTAATGAAAGAGAAAAAATGAATAGTGAGATAGTAATTAGAGGGATTACCCATTCAGAAACACTTAAAAAACAAAAACATTTGCGAAGTGCAGAATGAAAGTGTAAAACCCCAAAGTGTAGTGATAAAGAAAGTACACTAATTAAATTATAATTAACTATAAATAATTGAAGAGTGAAGGTGATGATTGAATGAAAATAGTGTAAAGTATAGAATGGAAATATAGTGAAAAATAGTGAATGATAAAATCATTAACAATTAATAAATCTAAAGAACACTAAAGGTTTAACAGTGAAAAATAATAGTGAATAAGTATGTTGTGAAAAATAGTATTAAGTATAAACTATAAAGAGGTATTGAACACTGGAAAGTGATAATCACCATAATAAACAAAACAAAAAATATAATTAAGGAGTTTTAAAAGCAAGTAATCATAGTTGAAAGGGAGAACCCCAGGAAAGAGTAAATTGAAAGTGTTAACATGGAGGGAGAGTAAAGATTGTTTAGAAAGTTAAGGAGTTAGATACAAATCAAAAAACACCCATGTTATAAGGGATCATTATAAGTTCATAAAAGTGATGTTGTTTGTCACACTATAAAATAATATAAAATAAGATGTATTGTGAACAAAGATTAGCAAATAGTAAGTTAGGTAAATAATTATTCAATCAAGTTTATGAATTGGATATGGCTGTAAGAATCATACAGACCATAGGCCTACATGTTATATTTAAATAAGAAAAAAAAATTAGTAAATAATAGCCACCTTGTTATTATTGGCAAAGGAAATAAATAAAAATATTAAGAAATGTATGACTAGAAAACATGGAAACCAAAGAGTAAATAACTGTGTATAAAATAATAGTGACATAATAATAACACATAAACAGACTCAAAACACAACACAACCGATTATAATAACAAAATAAAGTCCATTAGGCTGAAATGAAATGTAATTTAAATGAAATAAGTCAAATACCATAATGGCTACTTATGCCTATGAAAGTGCCTAACTGTCAGAACCAAACAACTACAAATTAACAAAGAAATTAGGAAATCTGAGGTGAAGGATTCACCAAGAATAAATTGTAAATCATTTGTAAAACAAAATATTATAATAAGCATTTATATACAAAAGGAAATGTAATTGACAAGTATTAACATAATTGTAAAAACATAAAATCTAAAATTACCCAAACTTGTGGGGTATCAAAATAATCTATGAAAGGAAATAAATACTATAGTGACAATATTTAATAACCAGGAAGGAAGATAGAGGAATAACAGCAGTCAGAAGATATATGAAGAATTCGAATTTTGATAACAATACATCATCTCAAAATCAGCCAATCAAAATCATTCAGTTGCCATAGAAACGACAGTTGAAGACAGAATTACGGTTGAATACTGTTACAGAAGTGAAGCGTCAGTCAAGCAATACAGAAGCCAATGTTTGGAAGAACGATTTTCTAATAAAATAATGTAAAATAGTAATCAAGGTTCATAACCATGACGGTATAAGAAGCAGACGACCCGTTTATAGCAGTCCACTCAAGATCCAGGATAATTAAACTGAAAATTAACCGAAAAGTATGACCAGATACTTTATGAAAAGGACGCCCAACCTATTGAAGTCCAAAAATTAATGAAAAAAGAACTTATTGCAGCCAAATCCTACCCGATCAAATGAACGAAGACACCAAGTCATGCTGAGGTGTTAAGTACAATTAAATTACCTATTTCCAAAAACCTAATCACTCTAAATTTTACTAAAGGTAAATTTATCTCACTATAAACAGAATATTTCTCTTTCACAGATTATTTAAGTAAAATAAAACTCACTGAAAATTTGTTAAGATAAAACATAACCTATTATTAAAACACGAACTTTCAAAACACATTTAACGACACTACAGAACAAATTGTAACATCACACATTATTATTTATGTACACTTAGCATAAGGTAAAATATTTTTATTGTAACCATAGGAATTCTTTAGCTCATAATCACAAGAATCCCACGATTTTGGAACGAAAATAATTGTAATAACTTAACGTTACACAGCCATACTGATGCTGCTCGTTCCTTAATCGATTCATCAACCTTGGGAGGAAGAGTCTTATGTACAAAGTCGGTGCAGATTTATTATAAAATAATTGTCAAATTGAATATTTTAATTATCACCCATTAAAAAATAACTAGTACAGGGAGTAACTGTTGTCATTATTTCATAGGGAGTGTATACATTACTCGTGTTTATTTATGAAGAATAGATTTGATGAGCAGCGAACCAGTCGGCATTTGCACAGCAGCATCGACAATTCAGACGGCCGTATGAGCGGGAATTATTTGAACGCCCGACCGTCACCGCTGAAAACTCATCATACAATAGTTTTAGTTGTTTTAATAAAAGACTTGGCGCCACCCGGGATTAACACACCCCTATAAGTAACAGGTAAGGTTACTGCCGTGTTATACTGGTGATTACCGCAACGCTCCGGATATCGTTAGCCGCGAACATTGATGTAACGACCCCGGTGCGAGACGAACGCACTAACATTCAATACACATACAAAATTGGTGTACATTTTACAGATACGTACCAGTTACAACGTTACAATATATATATATTGCAACGATACGTTTAGCATAAGTATATGTATCAACCCCTGACTGAGGTATGATAACATACGGAAGCACATATGAAATATATAAGATGTACATAATAAAAATAATATAATAAATATACGTTAGGTATAAGAAATAATGTAATTAATAAACGTAGTATTTAATTTTAAATAAATTAAATATTGTAAGTAAGCATGCATATGGAAGCACATAGCTTAGTTGGTTTTTAAATGTAACGAAGGGGAGAAATTGACACGCGAAACCGGCAGAGGTGACGTCAGAACGACATGCGGCCGCCTGTGTATCAGTCTGCGTGTGTGTGTGTGTGTGTGTATGTGTACATGTGTAAACAACGGACAGGTTAAATTATGCAAACGAGGGTGGAAGATTTTACACAGTTTTTTAAGTACTGTACGTGAACCAGAAGTCACACGAATCAGCGACATATGTAAAAACATAGCTGATGCCTGGCGCTTCAGTTTGGCGTTAAGTGGTCATTAATCGTGGGAACGGTTCAGACACCGTGTGAAATTTTGCCATAACTGCCATAATTTACACAGCGTAACATTCATAATTTGCATAAACAAAGTTTAATACTATACCGAACGAGTGGTGAAATAATATTTATAAAAAAGTGTGCGCTTCATAGAAAGACGCGTATGTGGAAAGTAATGATTAAACTGACGCGCCGACCTGTTCAATGTTGTCAAAACAGTTTCCAACAGGAATTTCAATGATGGCAGCAGTATAAAACCCCAGCGAGGGACACACTATTTCTCACTTATTTCTCAGATCAAACGCAGATAGTACGAGGAATCCACGCATCTCG
Source organism: Magicicada septendecula (assembly GCA_034769895.1). NCBI lineage: Eukaryota > Metazoa > Arthropoda > Insecta > Hemiptera > Cicadidae > Magicicada > Magicicada septendecula. Next base: position 1,035,621,960 of record CM068367.1, on the reverse strand, counting down.
ATACCGCAAATTTTACAAAGTTTTAGTAATGTTTTAAACGGTAGTATATAAACTGAAGTGCAATGGAACCGGCTTTACATCGGTGCAATTATTAATGAACTCGAGTGATTTTAAAAAGACTATATTAATGAATCTACGAGAGTTGTAACTACGATGAAATTCGAGAAGTATACAGAGAACTTCTAGACATCTACGAGGGACAAGAAAAGAAGAGGAGAGGAACTAGAACAAGAAGACGAGAGGACGCAGGGACAGCACATGCAGCTACATCCAGCCGTACATCATCATGACTAGAGGTCCACGTCAGAACTCAGCATCCAGGAGACGGAGCGAGGAATTCAATGATGCAGAGACAGAGAAGGTGATACCGAAGGAGGATCAACAAACTCGAAAGTCCAGATGACGGTAACAACAAAGTTAAATGATTGCAGAAAAATGCAGGTGAAGTCAGACATTTATTTAATATTATAAATGACCCTGAGGTCTATCGCAAAAAGCTCTAGTTTCCATATACAAGTTTACAAAGAACATTAATATATTTTTAAAGTTGAATAATGAATAAATAATTGTTCAAAATATAATTGAGAATAGAGAATATAACTGTAGTAATCTCATAAATAAATAAATAAATGGTCAAGGAAGAACCATATTTTTATTATATTTTGTAATTGATTAGATGAGTAATTTTAAATATGAGAGTTACGTAATTAGAAGATTGTTAATTAATTGAGACCTTAAATAATAGAATCAATTAAAGTAATAAATGTTCTCTATTATTAATATTTTTAACAAATTAATATTTAATTAATTAAAAGTTTTATTAAGTGGTATATATTGAAACCACACTTGTTAAGACAAGATCGATATTAAATGTTATACGTATTAATCACGTTTTTATAATATTTATATGTGTTATATGTATATGTCTGTGTACTATTGCAGGTCATATATGATTTATGTGTGTGTATACTATTTCTTAGAAATATAAGAAATAAGAGTTAAACACATTATAAGTGCATTATATTCAGATTGAATATAAGGGTTCAAATAATAAGTAACCCACATTAAACAATTAATAACATGAGAATTTGAATTTTTTAAGAATAAATCAAATGAATATGATTTTATTAAAACAGTCGTACTAATTTCACAACCAGTACTAAATCCTCTGTACTCTTTACTTGTAATTAAAACTTATAATGTTATTCACGTGCTTATCCACACTCAATCAACGACCAAAGCCTGCGACCCAGCCGAGGAACATCAAGGTAAATACTGCTGAAGAAGAGTATACCTCCGAGACGTGGGTAAGTGCGCGCATACGAGTAAGTGCGTATGTGTAAAAAGTAAGTGTACAAAAATAACGTTGTATATTAATTGTCGCTTCCAACGTGGGGCCCCGACATAAAGAGAATAAATGTTAAATATCATTACAAGTAAATGGCACCCTGGTAATCAAGAAAGTCTAATAAATAATTAGCAAAATATTGTAAGAAAGAATTAATAGTCAATTTGTGTAATAAATAATATTACAAATTGTTATATAAAGTACAGAGAGGAAAAGAGTTGTGAAATTAATACCGATAAATAAAACTAATTTAAATAAAGAAATATAGAGTCACGGTTGACCAATAATAAAAAGATAATTCATATAACAAATTAGTTAGGACACCGTAGTCTACTATAAAAATGGCGAAGCAACCGACAATGGACTTGAAACAATGTTTAAACGACTTCAAGAAGAGTTGAAGACGAATAGTGCAGAACTAAGTGAAAAATTAGAAAATAAATTCGAAAGTAGCAATGCAGAACTAAAAACTCAGTTAGAAAGTAATAATAATACTTTATATAATATTGAAACTTTCTCATGTGAAAACTTACTTGTCTTTTTCGTCGAACGCGTTTCGACGTCGTATTCGCCTTCGTCAGCTTAGAACAGACTGCCAGAACTTAGTAACGGTTGTTGCTTGGAAGGTATAGTGGGGGTGGTGTGTAGAGGAAGGGGATTGGCGCGGGGATCCGAATTATTGTTTGTTTTATGTATAATTGTGTCGAAAAGTGTATGTGATTTATATTGTAATTGGTCGTTTAGTATGTTGTTTGGTTGTGTTGTGTGGTGTTTGTATATTTCATACTGTTCAGCTGTGTTAAGTTTTCGACCTTTGGGTAAGAGGTGTAATATTTCAAGATTAGTATCTATGTTGGTGTAGCTATGGTTATGTGTGTGTATTTGTGTGGCAAACGCAGAATGTATATTGTTGTTGGAGAGGACCTTTAAGTGTTCAGAGTAACGGGATGAAAAAGATCTTCCCATCTGGCCTATGTAGAAACTATTGCAGTTATTACAATTTAATTTGTATACACCTATTCTATTGTATTATTTTTTGTCTATGTCCGTGTTTGTATCGTTGATGTGTTTTTTTATGGTATTGTTAGTTCTGAATGCTATTTTGTACTTGTGTTTTCTGAATGTGTTGGCAAGTTTGTGTGTGTTGGACTTATGGTATGTGAGTGTGATGTATTTATTGTGTTGTGCGTTGTTGGTATTTTGTGTTTTGTTATTTTTGTTTTTGATGCGTTTGTGTAGTTTGTTTATTAAATTGGGGTTGTAACCATTTTTCATTGCAATGTATTTGATTGTGTTGAGTTCGTCAGTATACTCTTGTTTACTTAAGGGTATTTTAGTTAGTCTATGGAGCATATGGTTGAAGGCCGCATGTTTATGTTGTGTTGGGTGGTTTGATGTGTTGTGTATAACCATGTCAGTTGTGGTAGGTTTTTCTGTATATTTTGTACGTGTGTGTATTGTTAGTTTTGTTAATTGTTAGGTCTAGAAAATTTATACTATTGTTTTGTTCAATTTCCAGTGTAAATTTTAATTTGTGGTGTATTGTGTTTATGTATTTGTGGAAGTTTTCAACTTGTCTTGTGTTGCCTTTGAATAAAAGTAATATGTCATCTACATACCTGTGCCAGTAAATAACATAAAACGTAAGCTCCAACGCACACATATACAACCGAAAAGACACAACAACGAGATAAAACGCTTAACAATGTAAAACAAAAGTTGCATGAACACAACATAACAATATTAAAAGCTGATAAAGGTAACATAAACGTCATAATAGACAAACATCAACTTAACACTAAAATTGAAAATTTCTTCAACGAAAATAATATAACAGAAATAAATAAAGACCCCACACTAAAATTTCAAAAACAGATTAACAAATTTATAAACAACACAAAACATATAATCAAACCTGAAAGCACCAAGTACCTAAAACAAATAAAACCTAACCCCCCTATACTAAATGCATTACCAAAAATACACAAACCTAACATTCCCATCAGACCATTAATAAATAACACACAAGCTCCCTCCCACAAAATCGCCAAACACTTAGACAAAATAATCAGAGAAAACATTAATCTCAGTAACAACACATCTATCAAAAACAACATCGACCTAGTCAAGAAAACTGAACACATCCACATCCCACACAACTCAACATTAGCATCTTTTGATATCACCAATTTATACACCAATGTCCCAGTACAAGAAACCATACAAACACTAGAACAATTACGCAGACAAAACAACACACCTGAAACACACATACAAGAGATCATCACACTTACCAAAATAATAACTGAGCAAAATTTCTTTACATACAATAACAAGATATACACACAAACAGACAGTCTCCCGATCAGATCCCCCATATCAGGAATACATGCAGAAATAAATATACACAACATAGAACAGAACCACATAATAAACAACAACAAATACACCAACAAAATCATTTACTGGCACAGGTATGTAGATGACATATTACTTTTATTCAAAGGCAACACAAGACAAGTTGAAAACTTCCACAAATACATAAACACAATACACCACAAATTAAAATTTACACTGGAAATTGAACAAAACAATAGTATAAATTTTCTAGACCTAACACTTAGCAAAACTAACAATACACACACGTACAAAATATACAGAAAACCTACCACAACTGACATGGTTATACACAACACATCAAACCACCCAACACAACATAAACATGCGGCCTTCAACCATATGCTCCATAGACTAACTAAAATACCCTTAAGTAAACAAGATTATACTGACAAACTCAACACAATCAAATACATTGCAATGAAAAACGGTTACAACCCCAATTTAATAAACAAACTACACAAACGCATCAAAAACAAAAATAACAAAACACAAAATACCAACAACACACAACACAATAAATACATCACACTCACATACCATAACTCCAACACACACAAACTTGCCAACACATTCAGAAAACACAAGTGCAAAATAGCATTCAGAACTAACAATACCATCAAAAAACACATCAACGATACAAACACGGACATAGACAAAAAATAATACAATAGAATAGGTGTATACAAATTAAATTGTAATAACTGCAATAGTTTCTACATAGGCCAGATGGGAAAATCTTTTTCATCCCGTTACTCTGAACACTTAAAGGTCCTCTCCAACAACAATATACATTCTGCGTTTGCCACACACATACACACACATAACCATAGCTACACCAACATAGATACTAATCTTGAAATATTACACCTCTTACCCAAAGGTCGAAAACTCAACACAACTGAACAGTATGAAATATACAAACACCACACAACACAACCAAACAACATACTAAACGACCAATTACAATATAAATCACATACACTTTTCGACACAATTATACATAAAACAAACAATAATTCGGATCCCCGCACCAATTCCCTTCCTCTACACACCACCCCCACTATACCTTCCAAGCAACAACCGTTACTAAGTTCTGGCAGTCTGTTCTAAGCTGATGAAGGCGAATACGACGCCGAAATGCGTTCGACGAAAAAGACAAGTAAGTTTTCACATGAGAAAGTTTCAATATTATATAAAGTGTAGTGCTGTGAAAGAAGATGATGAACAAACAAGACAACTCTAATAATAATAAATTAGGAAGATTAGAAGATAGTAATACGAGATTAGAAACTCAAATAGAAGATAGTCGTAATCGATTAGAAATTACTATTGAAGAAGTGAAAATTCAATTAGAAAGTAATATAGAACTCGTCAGTAATACTTTGAAAACAGAGCTTACTGCACGCGTTGAAGCAGTCAAACAGCGAGTTCAACAGTCACTTAATGAACAAGCTGTAAAGATTGATAGTAAATTTAAAGAACAGCGTGAATATTGTAACGAGAAGATCCGATCGTCTTCGTTTAGTCGTATCGGTATAATGACGTGTTCGTGATGTTTAAGCCTCACGTTGTATGCGTCAATTTGTAACGTATGTCCGCGGTCGTCCCGTCTTCGTTCAAGCCTCACGTTGGAGTCGTCAATTTGTAACGTAGTATTATTGGAACGTACCTGCAAAATGTGTACATAAAATATAATGTGTTTGGATGATTAGTGCGTTCGCCTCGCACCGGGTCGTTACAGTAATTTTGTGGCTAGCGATGTTTGTAGCGTAGTTCAGATCACCTGTATATTACGGCAGTAACCTCACCTGTTATTCTTAGGGGGTGTAATAATCCCGGGTGGCGCCAAGTCGTTTTTACAAAACAACTAAAAACTGTATTTGAACAAGTTATCAGCGTAGCGGGTTGGTGTATTCAAATCGTTCCCGCTCGCACAGCCGTCTCAATCGTCGCTTCTGACGAATAACTGGCAACTAGCTTACTGCTACGATTTACTCTTCAATACAAGTAATTATTATATAGCACTCCCTATGAAATGATAACGCTGGTTACTCCCTGTAATGAATATTTTTTAATGGTGATATCTGTAAACATTTACAATTACAACAAAATAATTATCGTTTGATTACATGAGATCTTATTTTCAGGGCGGCGAATTAATTTAGAAACCATTTAACCTAGCGTCTGTTTACGTTAGGCGTATTACAATGTTTTGGTTTCAAAATCCGTGGATTCTTTTGACTATGAGTTAGAGAACTACAATGGTTACAATAAAAAATACAAATTACCTTAATCTAAATGTACATGAAAGATAAAGTGTGCTGTTACAATCTGTAGTGTTGTGTTGTAAAAGTGTTCTGTAAGTTCGTGTTCAATTCTTAGGTTATTTTATGTTTACAAAGTTTCATTATGTTTTAATTTGCTTAAATACTCTATGAAAGAGAAATACTATCTTTATAGTGTGGTAATTTTACCTTTCAAAATTATTTAAAGTGATTAGGGTTGGTGGAAAATAAATAATTGGATAGTACTTAACAATTCGACGTGTATAGGCCTTTGTAGTTGGTTCGAGATAGGAATTGGCTGCATAAAATCAGTTTTCTTGGATTTTGGGCTTCATTAAAATGTGGCGTCCTTTCGTCTTGTGTTTGGACGTTCTATTTATGGATAATTTCCGTTTATTCAGGTCTTGGGTCTTGTAATATTGGTTGTAGTGGTCATCTGCTTCCTTGACGATTGGTTTTCAGCAACTTTATACTATTATTTTCATGATTTACACTGAAAAAACTTTCTTCCGAACTTCTGCATCTGTATGGCTTGATGACGCTTCGCTTCTTTTTTTCTCTACTAATTTCTAACGGTATTTTTCTGTCAACAACCGCTGTTTCCATAGTAACGGTATTTTTCGAATAGGCTTATTTTGAGTTGATGTATTGTTATCGAAACTTCGAATCCTTCGTATATCTTCTGATTACTGTTATTCCTCCATCTTCCTTCCTGGTTAATAAATATTGTCACTATAGTATTTATTCTCGTTCATAGATTATTTTGATACCCCACAAGCTTGGGTATTTTCAGATTTTAAGTTTTTACAATTATGTTAATGTTTGTTAATTACATTTCCTTTTATATAATAATGTCTATTACAATATTTTGTGTTATAAATGATCTACAATTTATCCTTGGTGATTCCTTCACCTCAGATTTTCTAAATTCTGATTCAATTTGTTATAATCTTTGTTTGTTTGGTTCTGACAGTTATGTTTTTCTAGGCCTAAGTAGCCATTATAATAATTTACTTATTTCGTTCAAATCACATTTTGGTTCAGCCTATTGGGCTTACTTAGTTATTTTTATTAGTTGTGTTGTGTTTTGTGTCTGTAGGTGTTTTGTTTATTATTCAATATTGCTCTCCTTATTTCAATCTTAAAAATATAACATTAGGTTTATGGACTGCACATTGCATTCAGCCATATCCTCTTATAACAATAACATGAACACAATTTTTTATAAGTTATTAGAGTTATTGTTTTGATTAAGAAATATCATCACTCACTCCTAACTTATCCTTATTTGCTAATTTTTTAGTTTATAACACATATTATTTGTGTTGTGATAAACCACATCACTTGTTATTAAATTAATAATAGTCCTTTATAAATTAGGTATCTTTGTTAGTTTTTTGATTTCTCAATCTCTAAACAATTTTTATATTCCCTCCATGGTAACACCTTCAATTTATTCTATTCTGGAATCCTCCCTTTTTACTTACTACTGGCTATAATTAACTTAACTCTATTGAACATTCTTTTAAAATAAAAAGTCATTATCACTTCTAGTGTTTTTCTATCCCTTATACTATAATTCACTCTTAATACTACTTATTTATCAGTTATCTATGCACTGTTTATTTCCAACTTTTACCTTACCTTCACTTGTAAATCACTTATTGTTAATTACAATTTCACTAGTGTCACACTTCACTTTGGGGTTCTGACACCTACACTATTACACTATATCACTGTTTATATCATTGGTTTGATAGTGGGTGACCCCTATACTTATTTCTCTTTCATGACTTAATCCTAATGACAATTAATACTTAATAACTAATACTTACTGACTAATAACAATTCTAATTTGTGGTTTCTGGTTGCCTTTTTAATGGGTAGTAACCGTTATCTCTCCTTCCTCCTGATAACCCTTGTTTTGGTTTCAATGCTCTTGTTGAGTGCTATTTTACTTGTGTTGGTGAACCATTCTTGGATTTCACTTTTGCTCGTCTCCCTCCTTCTTCATTTTCCTTGTTTGTTTAATATATTAGGTTTTCCTCCATTCCTTTGGGCATTTTGGGGTCATTTAAACCCATAAACTTGTTTCCTTGTGGCTTAGGTTTATTATTTCCTCATTCTCGTTGTTTATTTGTGGTTCCCTTCTTTATGTTTGGGTTGTTGTCTCAATCACTTTAAAATATTTACATTTTACTAAGTATGTTCCGTGGTTCCCTTCTTTATGTTTGGGTTGTTGTCTCAATCACTTTAAAATATTTACATTTTGCTAAGTATGTTCCGTAGTTCCCTTCTTTATGTTTATGTTTTTGTCTCAATCACTTGGGTTGGGTTAAAGTCGTTGTATTGTTGTGTCATATTCCTTATATTTTAATTAAAATCAATCAGTTCATTTGATAACAGGTATTTTTTACAATTATAAATATATTTTTTATCTCTGGTACGGGGTTGGCTATTTGTGTCGTGACATAATGCCTCTCCTTTAAAATTGATCATTTTGATAAAACACTAGTATAGTTTTTTATGAAATTGTCAGTTATACATAATCTTTTTCCTTTTCTTTCTTGGTCGTTTCTCCATTCTTTATTTCTCTTCTTACTGAATTCATTCCATTTTATTTGGATCTGTTTTTCTTTTTATTTCCATTGGTGTGTTCTCCCTTATACACAATTTTTTCCCTAACTTTAGTAGCTGGTTTCTCCCATTACTACTCATTTTTCTGAGACCAGAGGCACGTCATCTCTGCTCAGTTTATTTGATTGCTGGACTTTTCAACAGTCAATCATAAATACCTTTTTTGTCAACTAGTGACTTACATTAATAATATATTTTGGGATTGTCCACTTTGTGGTTTGTTTTTAGATCACTTTGGCCTTTTACTCATTCTTCCTTCCGCTATACCTTGACTATATACTATCATTTGCTCATACATTTAATTGTTTTTTATTTATTTATATGTTAATTTCATCATTAACTTTTCATTATTCGGTTTTCGATTCTCCTTGTGATCATTTTAATTATCTTAGACACTGGTATACTTTTCTCAGTTAATTAGCAAGATTTTGCTTTAGCCATAGCTTGTATATTTGATTCATACATAATCTCCCTCTTTTTTTGTACCAGTTTAGATTTTTTATTTTACAGATAAATATCTTTGATTCATTATTATAATTTCATGTACTTATCTTATCAGGTTTGGTCTGATTTTATTTTTGTATATTTCAGTTTGTAAGTTAATTCTTTGTAAGTTAATTTTCTTACACCATAGGAATTTGTGTAGCGTATTCCTATTTTGGTACATTTTGTTTAATTATTTCATATACTTCACACATCAACTTTTTAATATATTGTAAGTTGATTTCACTTAGTAGGAATTTATGTATCTCATTCCTTTGTTTTGATATTTTTTATTTTAGACCTCATAAGTCATCGATATGTTGTTGCAAGTTGTGTACACATAATTTTTGAATTTTGGTATCTGTATTTTATTTACAGTTACTTGTCCTTCGTGATGACATATGGCCGTACATTTTATTATATATAATTTTATTTTGGTATCAATTCAATTCTCACGGTTGTGGATTTATTATATTATCATTTCCATTCCATATTATAGCCTTCTCCTTTTTGTTCGACACTTCGTTATTATGCACCTCTTCTCCTTCAAGTGTATGATAGTCACACTTATTCTGGATGAACGTATTCCAGTTATTTAGTTCTCTTCATAGAACTTCTTTATGGAAGCTTGGTTGTACACTCCTTTTACTTTTTTGGTGGTTATATTACTTATCTCGTAAGTGTTGTTTCCATTGTCCTTTGTGATGACATATGGTCGTACATTTTATTATATATAAGTTTATACGCTATTACTATATATAGGACCATATTTTTATATTTTTGTAAGTCGACTTCTCCTTTTTCTTTCCTTGTTATTACCTTCTCTTTCTTATTACACACTTTGTTGTCTTGCTCCTCTTCTCCTTCAAATGTCTGATCGGTGACATTTATTCTGGATAAAGGTTATTTTAAGTCTGTTATAGTTTAATTTTTTCTTCTATTCCATTGGGTTGCTCGGCTGGTAACTTGAAGATCCGTCCCTTTTCTTGGTTTGTGGTATCTTCACTTAGTTTACCCATGGTCCATCAGTTCCTCTGCCCTTATGGTTCGGATAACTCTGGAGTGTAGAACTGTTTTCTTACTGGTGAAATAGGTCTCCTCCGTCTTGTACCATAATTCCTCTAATACCATATGTTCTGTAGTCTTTATGTTTACCGCAAACATTTGATTATTTTGTCCATTAATCAGAGAAGTTAATTGTGCATCTCTCATTAATATTATCTTTGCTTTTTTATTTGGTATTTCCATTTCTGGTGTGCTCCAGTATTTTATTGACCTTCTTGATCTGTTATACTCTGTTTTGTTGTCAGTCATTTCTATTTCTGGCATCTTCCATCCAAGTATTGATTTGTTGAATTTTTCATCCGCTGTTTGGTTCTGAATTCATTTTATAATTTCCCTCAGAGTCCTCCTACAATCTTTGTACTTTATTAATTTCCTTTGGTAGGTAATGGGCAAATTAAACACATCGATCAGTCCGTTCTTCATCATCTCCACTTCTTCTCGTGTTTTGATGAGTTTCCTCTTATATACCTTTCTTAATTCCTCTGTTTTCTTAATTTTCTTAATTATTCGGTTCTTCTTTCTTCCTCTTCTGTGGTTGGTTTTTATGTGTTTGATTTTCTTGGTGTCATTGTTATCTGTATGTTCAGAAAACAATATATTTGTTTCTTCTACAATTTCCATCTCCTTCTGTGTTATTTTCTGATTCCCTGGTTCCATGTTCTCATCCAACGTTTCTTTGATGCTTCCAGGAGTGCTGTCCAGTGTTTCATTCAATTGGTTGAAATCACTATCTAAAGTTTCTTGAAGGTGATTTACTGGGTAATTTGTTTCTTCCCATCTCTTATTCATCCCCGTTTTTGCCGGTTTAACTTCTTCACAAAACTCTACTAGCATGAATCTTAATTCTTCTCTGTTCTTCTCACCATCTTCCTTTATTTGCTGTAGGAGTGTCTCACAATTATTTTCAATCTTGTTATTTAACACTTCAAGATCCTTTTTTATTTGTCTCTTCAACTCCTCACTCTTCTTTTCTAACGCCTCTCGGTTGTTTTCCATTTTGTTATTCAGGATCTCTAAGTCCTCCTTGAATTGCTTCTTCAATTCTTCCTTATTTTGGTCCAGTTTGTTATTCAATTCTTCTTTGTCTTGTCTTCTCTCTTCCTTGTCTTCTCTCCTTCCTGCTTGCAATGACTCTAATTTTTTATTCAATTCTTCTTTGTCTTGTCTTCTCTCTTCCTTGTCTTGGTACATTTGTTCCATCATCCTCCTGAGCATCTCCTGCGTGCTCAGGTCTTCTTTCTGAGTGGGTTTGCTAGGTTGGTCCCCTACCATTACTTCCACTTCCGGTTCTGGTTGAACTGGATTTTCAGGTTGGTTTTCCTGAACGTCCTCTTCGACTAACTCCCCGATTATTTCTTCCATCTCTTCTGGCTGGCCTTCACCTTCAATTTCTTTCTGTTTGTCTGTCCTAGTAAACATTGAGTGTCTCTTCATAGCCACCGTTGACCTTCTTTTACAGCCTCACCGGTTGGTCGCCAATTTGTAACGTATTAATATAATAGAAGACGCCCTCTTCTTGGTTCAAGCCTCACGTTGTATGCGTCAATTTGTAACGAGAAGATCCGATCGTCTTCGTTTAGTCGTATCGGTATAATGACGTGTTCGTGATGTTTAAGCCTCACGTTGTATGCGTCAATTTGTAACGTATGTCCGCGGTCGTCCCGTCTTCGTTCAAGCCTCACGTTGGAGTCGTCAATTTGTAACGTAGTATTATTGGAACGTACCTGCAAAATGTGTACATAAAATATAATGTGTTTGGATGATTAGTGCGTTCGCCTCGCACCGGGTCGTTACAGTAATTTTGTGGCTAGCGATGTTTGTAGCGTAGTTCAGATCACCTGTATATTACGGCAGTAACCTCACCTGTTATTCTTAGGGGGTGTAATAATCCCGGGTGGCGCCAAGTCGTTTTTACAAAACAACTAAAAACTGTATTTGAACAAGTTATCAGCGTAGCGGGTTGGTGTATTCAAATCGTTCCCGCTCGCACAGCCGTCTCAATCGTCGCTTCTGACGAATAACTGGCAACTAGCTTACTGCTACGATTTACTCTTCAATACAAGTAATTATTATATAGCACTCCCTATGAAATGATAACGCTGGTTACTCCCTGTAATGAATATTTTTTAATGGTGATATCTGTAAACATTTACAATTACAACAAAATAATTATCGTTTGATTACATGAGATCTTATTTTCAGGGCGGCGAATTAATTTAGAAACCATTTAACCTAGCGTCTGTTTACGTTAGGCGTATTACAATGTTTTGGTTTCAAAATCCGTGGATTCTTTTGACTATGAGTTAGAGAACTACAATGGTTACAATAAAAAATACAAATTACCTTAATCTAAATGTACATGAAAGATAAAGTGTGCTGTTACAATCTGTAGTGTTGTGTTGTAAAAGTGTTCTGTAAGTTCGTGTTCAATTCTTAGGTTATTTTATGTTTACAAAGTTTCATTATGTTTTAATTTGCTTAAATACTCTATGAAAGAGAAATACTATCTTTATAGTGTGGTAATTTTACCTTTCAAAATTATTTAAAGTGATTAGGGTTGGTGGAAAATAAATAATTGGATAGTACTTAACAATTCGACGTGTATAGGCCTTTGTAGTTGGTTCGAGATAGGAATTGGCTGCATAAAATCAGTTTTCTTGGATTTTGGGCTTCATTAAAATGTGGCGTCCTTTCGTCTTGTGTTTGGACGTTCTATTTATGGATAATTTCCGTTTATTCAGGTCTTGGGTCTTGTAATATTGGTTGTAGTGGTCATCTGCTTCCTTGACGATTGGTTTTCAGCAACTTTATACTATTATTTTCATGATTTACACTGAAAAAACTTTCTTCCGAACTTCTGCATCTGTATGGCTTGATGACGCTTCGCTTCTTTTTTTCTCTACTAATTTCTAACGGTATTTTTCTGTCAACAACCGCTGTTTCCATAGTAACGGTATTTTTCGAATAGGCTTATTTTGAGTTGATGTATTGTTATCGAAACTTCGAATCCTTCGTATATCTTCTGATTACTGTTATTCCTCCATCTTCCTTCCTGGTTAATAAATATTGTCACTATAGTATTTATTCTCGTTCATAGATTATTTTGATACCCCACAAGCTTGGGTATTTTCAGATTTTAAGTTTTTACAATTATGTTAATGTTTGTTAATTACATTTCCTTTTATATAATAATGTCTATTACAATATTTTGTGTTATAAATGATCTACAATTTATCCTTGGTGATTCCTTCACCTCAGATTTTCTAAATTCTGATTCAATTTGTTATAATCTTTGTTTGTTTGGTTCTGACAGTTATGTTTTTTCTAGGCCTAAGTAGCCATTATAATAATTTACTTATTTCGTTCAAATCACATTTTGGTTCAGCCTATTGGGCTTACTTTGTTATTTTTATTAGTTGTGTTGTGTTTTGTGTCTGTAGGTGTTTTGTTTATTATTCAATATTGCTCTCCTTATTTCAATCTTAAAAATATAACATTAGGTTTATGGACTGCACATTGCATTCAGCCATATCCTCTTATAACAATAACATGAACACAATTTTTTATAAGTTATTAGAGTTATTGTTTTGATTAAGAAATATCATCACTCACTCCTAACTTATCCTTATTTGCTAATTTTTTAGTTTATAACACATATTATCTGTGTTGTGATAAACAACATCACTTGTTATTAAATTAATGATAGTCCTTTATAAATTAGGTATCTTTGTTAGTTTTTTTGGCTTCTCAATCTCTAAACAATTTTTATATTCCCTCCATGGTAACACCTTCAATTTATTCTATTCTGGCATCCTCCCTTTTTACTTACTACTGGCTATAATTAACTTAACTCTATTGAACATTCTTTTAAAATAAAAAGTCATATCACTTCTAGTGTTTTTCTATCCCTTATACTATAATTCACTCTTAATACTGCTTATTTATCAGTTATCTATGCACTGTTTATTTCCAACTTTTACCTTACCTTCACTTGTAAATCACTTATTGTTAATTACAATTTCACTAGTGTCACACTTCACTTTGGGGTTCTGACACCTACACTATTACACTATATCACTGTTTATATCATTGGTTTGATAGTGGGTGACCCCTATACTTATTTCTCTTTCATGACTTAATCCTAATGACAATTAATACTTAATAACTAATACTTACTGACTAATAACAATTCTAATTTGTGGTTTCTGGTTGCCTTTTTAATGGGTAGTAACCGTTATCTCTCCTTCCTCCTGATAACCCTTGTTTTGGTTTCAATGCTCTTGTTGAATGCTATTTTACTTGTGTTGGTGAACCATTCTTGGATTTCACTTTTGCTCGTCTCCCTCCTTCTTCATTTTCCTTGTTTGTTTAATATATTAGGTTTTTCCTCCGTTCCTTTGGGCATTTTGGGGTCATTTAAACCCATAAACTTGTTTCCTTGTGGCTTAGGTTTATTATTTCCTCATTCTCGTTGTTTATTTGTGGTTCCCTTCTTTATGTTTGGGTTGTTGTCTCAATCACTTTAAAATATTTACATTTTACTAAGTATGTTCCGTGGTTCCCTTCTTTATGTTTGGGTTGTTGTCTCAATCACTTTAAAATATTTACATTTTGCTAAGTATGTTCCGTAGTTCCCTTCTTTATGTTTATGTTTTTGTCTCAATCACTTGGGTTGGGTTAAAGTCGTTGTATTGTCGTGTCATATTCCTTATATTTTAATTAAAATCAATCAGTTCATTTGATAAGAGGTATTTTTTACAATTATAAATATATTTTTTATCTCTGGTACGGGGTTGGCTATTTGTGTCGTGACAATATACAACACGTGAAACTAAAGAACACATTCGACAACTGGCTGAACAGTGGAATGAACAATTTAAAATTACAAAGCAGGAGCAAGACCTCAGACACAAAGACATAAATGAGCGCATCCTGGACAACATTAATAGAACAAAGGAACTCACTGTGAGGACCGAGACAGTAGAAGTAGCTGTGGAGGAGGTCACGAGAAAAACTACACACCACTCCATGGAAATTAACAACATGAAAGATGGACTACAAGAGGAGGTAGAAAAACTATGAGCAGAAGTCAAGAGACGACCCAGTGCTATAATGATGTGTGCTGCAAAGGTAGACGATCGAGAGAAGATCAGTTTTAAAGGTAATAAATGGGAGAACCCCATAGAATTTTTACATAATGTGAACGAGAAATGGCAACAATAGGAAGCAACCTAAACGACAGAGAACGTATAGAATTTGTAAGTCGACATTTCCAGGAAACAGCATCCAAATGGTATACGATTGTTCGGGACCAAACAGAAACTTATGAACAGTTCAAGGCATCCTTCGAAAATCGATACTGGAATATACATACCCAGAGAGAGGTACGAGGCCAGCTGGAGTATGGGCGGTATTACGTCAACAGCAAACGTTCCATGGAAGACTACATAATACAACTCGTCGAACGGTGTAACCATCTTAGACCAAGTTTCACGGAGCACGAATTAGTATTAAAATTAAGCTACAATTTTGACAGACACATTAGACTTGCCGTATATACCCAAGGAGTTAAAACCATTGAGAAACTTCTTATTCTTGTAATGCAATCATCACAATTTGTTAATAAAGAATACGAAAGAAGAGATAACCAGCCCCAGCAGCAGCAGTACTCTACACAAAATCCAATACAACACAATTCGACGCACTTCGCGAAGAAAGAAGATAATTGGAAGGAATATAAACAACCCTTTGAAAAAGGTAATTCAACTCCACATAAAGGAGCGTACTCACATCCAGGTACGTCGAAAAAACAATTAAAACCGTACAATGCAAATGTACATAATATTAATGCAAATAATAATCATAATAATAATAAGAATAATTATGAAAATAAAATTGTGCAACAATCGACACGCCCGTCAAAATCCAAAAAGAGAGGGGGTGAGCGTAGCACGACAAGGGAGAAGAAAAATGAATGACTGCAGGAGTGAAGCCAAACGCCAGCTCAGACAGGTTTTAAAAATGACTCGTACACAAACAAAATGCCGGTACGGACAGGCTTGTTAAACGACCTGCACACACAGGAGCGGCGTGACACCCTAAACGATACAAACAATCTGCAACAGGAAAGAATGTTGTCAAACACCTATTGTCCTATACAAGGGGGAACAATAAGTAATATAAATAAATGTAACAATGTTAAGATATTAAATATTACATATCAAACAGATGAAAGAGTTAAGTATTTGCTAAATAACATAGCAGATAAGTCACTTGAAGTTATCAACACTATCTAGTAGATATACGATAAAAAATAGTATATTGTACAAACTCGTCAATTATGATTGGAAAATAGTCCTATCACCAGAGATGCTAAAAACACTAACTATACCATGTCATCAAAGTTTAGCACATGCGTCTGCTTTAAAATGTCATTTAGCTTTGAAGGAAGACTTCATTTTGAATAATATGTTTAGAAGAATAAAAGCTATCTTAAAAGGATGCTACAAATGTCAAACAGCACGACAATTTGTTTTCTAATCTACTTGCAGAAGAAACAAATTGAAAACATCACAAAATAATATAATAAATAATAAACATTTTTTTTTACCAAACAACAAAGAATTTTTTTTATTAGTTTGCAAAAAACATTTATTTGTTACTATATATATATATATATATATATATATATATATATATATATGTATATATAAAATGAATAATTTATGTATGGACTTGTAAATAATATATATATAAACTTTTCTTGTGAATGGACTGTTCTTTAACTATCATTAAAGTTTCTAATTGCTGTTACCATAATGGTCATTTCACTAACACCCATTTGGACCTGGTTTGTAAATGCTCATTTAATCAACTGTTCTATCATAACTGTAGATATTGCTTCTGACTGTTATAAGAAATTGCATATATAGGCCCATTTTACATTGACTACACACATGATGAATTGATAAGAGCATACTTCAAAGTGACACCAGTTTTTAGGCCATATGAGTGTTTGTTTATATGAACAATTTGAATTGTGCGTTTAATCACCCACACTGTGGCAGAGTTTGTGTACTTTAATTGTGCACAATGGTGGAACTGCAAACACAGCATGGAAGGGCCTCTATTCCCACTTTCAGATAGACTGCTAAGAATGTTCTTAGCAATGTACAAAATTTCATCTTCTAGTGACACTGATCACTGAAATTCCATGAAACGTTTTTACTTCCATATTCCTTAAGGAATGGAAGTATGGTGATGGCAAAAAAAATCGTGTTCGAGATTATTGCAGATTCTGATTCTACTACACTCAAAACATGAAAAAAAGTCGTTTTCCGAAAAGTGTCTGTGTGTGTGTCTGTCTGTCTGTCTGTCTGTGTGTCTGTAGATTTTTTTTCTATGGCAAACGATAACTGCCGTAAATTCAAACAGAATCAAATAATTTTTTGCATACAGCCCTGATTTGCAGAGTACTCGCGACCTATTGTTTTTGGTGAAGATCGGTTGAGGGAAAGGGGTAGTTTACCTGCAACGGTTTTTTTTTAGCAAGGGTAATTTTGTTTGTTTGGCAAACGATAACAGCCGCAAATTCAAACAGAATCAAATAATGTTTCGCATGCAGCCCTGAATTGTAGTTCTCAATATCTGTTGATTTTGGTGAAGATCGGTTAAGGGAAAGGGGTAGTTTACCTGTAACGTTTTATGTTTTAACAAGGGTATTTCCTATGGCAAACGATAACAGCCGCAAATTCAAACAGAATCAAAAGATTATTTGCATACAGCCCTAAATTGTAGAGTTCTCAAGACCTATTGTTTTTGGTGAAGATCGGTTGAGGGAAAGGGGTAGTTTACCTGCAACGTTTTTTTAACAAGGGTATTTTCTATGGCAAACGATAACAGCCGCAAATTCAAACAGAATCAAATAATGTTTTGCATACAGTCCTGATTTGTAGTGTACTCAAGACCTATTGTTTTTGGTGAAGATCGGTTAAGGGGAAGGGGTAGTTTACCAGCAACGATTTTTTATCAAGCGTATTTTATATGGCAAACGATAACAGCCGCAAATTCAAACAGAATCAAATAATTTTTTGCATACGTCCCTGAATTGTTGAGGTCTCAATGACTTTCGATTTTGGTGAAGATCGGTTAAGGGGAAGGGGTAGTTTACCTGCAACCTTTTACGTTTTAACAAGAGTAAAGTACTTGAAAATTTATTTAAACTTTTTGAAACAATGGTAATTGTTAAAAATAAAATAATTTTGTTGCCAGGCAATAAAATTATAATTTTTTCATTTTAATGTAATATAATATTTTTCATTTAATACAGCAATAAAAAGGCAGGTAAGACACAGCCTGTCTGTTTGGCTGAAAATGATTTTAAATATAAATCTTAGAATATGGAAGTCATGTATGGTTCTCCATACCGATATTTTAAATTAAGTAGCCCACATAATGTGTAGATACATTTATTACTAGTTATATATCAAACAGTCTATCAAATTACTACATACTGAATCTGAGCATTACCTGAGTAAATTTTCTACCTGGAAGTCATTGTCATATCTGTGGAGAGAATATGATTTTAAAACAGAGTGTACTTTTGAAGGGCTATAGGAATGTGATCATATTCTGACAGCCAGACAGCTCTGAAGGTACTTGTTTTTTGCTTGAGACTGCCACACTTGTCTAAAGGCTACCTTTAAATTATCCCTTTGTGTGTGTTAGTTATAACAGGCTAATATTAACAAAGACCATTGAAGGTATTAAGAACATCAAGAGATGTCTGTTCGGTTTTTATGGCTGAATCAGTGTATTATGTCATTCGGGGACAGAATTTTACTATAATTATACACAAACTTGTAGATAAAGTGATAGATGATTCTGAACTGTATTAGAGTTAATAAAATGGGATGGGAATACAAAAAGAGCAACAACTACGTGATGTGGTTCAAAGCTTCAGAACTTTCCCATTGGAAATGTAGATGGATCCTCTCTAATCTAATTCAGCCTTAATTAATAAAAAAAAAAAACATGAATACATATTATTCATAAAGGAACAAACCTTTACTACTGAATCTTTAATCCACCTATAATGGTCTTAATATGAGACTACCTGTTAACCCCATACTTGTACAAAGCAAATAGGCATTGTATTTGTTTTTTAAGAAAACAAAATTAGTATAATGAATAAAATTGATCAGTTTTTTCTGCTGTATGAATGCCTACCTTGTTCAGGAGTAAAGTATCGTCTGTAACTTGACATTTCAGTTGTAACATCTCCTGGGTGACAGGAATTTATTAAAATGTCTCCGTGAGTGAAGTTAGTGCGTGCATCCTCATCCATCAGTCTCTGCTGAATTCTTGTTAATGCTGATACACCAACTTTAGAGACAGCATATGCATTATCTCCCCATCCCTCTTTTATATGGTCTCCACTTTTAGCTGCACTTTGTATCACGATATATATTCATTAGTTTTAAAGAAAGTTATTAAAAAAAAAACACACTTATTACTCTATTATCTATCAAATCACTTATACATTTTTCAGATGATTACATATTAAATTAGTACATTTGAAAATTGTGTGTGTGTGTGTGTGTGTACACTACACATTTTTAATTAACTTTCACCCACAAATTAATTCACTATAGTAGTTGACATTTCATTCAGTGAAGTTGTGATAGTGATAGCATGTGTAAAATCAAGTTTATAATAAAGTTAGATTAGGTTTTTATTAGTAAAAACATTTTGACAATACTGTAGTGTCTGATGGATAAATTTGTATTCATAGTTTTTACAATTTTACTCAAACAGTAGAATTTGAAAATACTTTAATATGGGATGGTCTGTATATGAACAATTCTATTACGGGGGCTGTCACGGCTGGAAACATTACTGAAACGATTAATTTCCAGGCTGTTGGGCCGTGGTCAGTTACTCACTTGTGTTATCATGACTAGATGTTTTGGCCACCCACTGGAGAACTTCTTCAGTAGTAAAAATTAAAAATTGTTCTACAAAGGGATGGTAAGCTGAACATAACCCCTAGCTGAGGCAAAAGCAATGAGCTCAGTGATTTTACCTCAGCTAGGGGTATGTTCAGCCTATCATCCCTTTGTTGAACGATTTTTAATTTTTACTATTGAAGAAGGCCTCCAGTGGGTGGACCAAAACATCTAGTCATGACAGCACCAGTGAGCAATCGACCATGGCCCGACAGCCTGGAAATTAATCTTTTAATTAATTAAATGTTACATCCCTAGTCTGGACTCGTGTGATTATACAGATTAGCTCTGGCACCTTTTAATCGAGTGAAGTAGGGATTGGATCTACAAATAAATCTACTCCTTGTAATTTTTGTTATGTAAGTTGTAAACGTTGCAGTCAAGTGGTCCCAAAGTTTGTTGGTATATCTCAAAAATAACACAACTAACAAGGTGCACTAAGAATTAAAGAAACATGTTTTTTTTAATATTTTGAAAGGTATTAATTGATTAAAAAGCAAACTACAAGCATTTTAAATTTCCAACATTTCTACTAAATTAAGATAAAAAATGTTTAATTTGGTCAAAAATTAACCAGGATACAAAATGTGTTGGAAGAGTTTGGTAAAAACCATGAATTAAAATCAATTGGTAGAGAACATTATCTCTATCAAGGGCCTTATGCTTGGTCAAGCTAGATGAAATTTTTCCTTCTTATTAGAAAAATAAGTGGCACTGAAAACAGTTACTGATGGTGTCATTGAAATCCTCATTTGAAAAAATGTTCTTCCTACCAAGCCAAACTTTTAATTTGAGAATAAGAAACAAATGTCCAAGCCTAGGATAGATGGGTGGGAAGATGAGGATTACAAATCTTTTATTTATAAAACATTATAATAACTAAACTCATTCTGACATTCTGAAATGAGTTTATGCCATGTACTTATATATAGGCCTATGCACTCAGAAAAATGTACCTAAATATGATTAATTGAACGTGGCAAAGGTAGGGCCATCACAATACCATTTTTTTTTTTTACAGAATTTAGTCAAATGTGTTACTAGTATAAATGAACAACTCACAATATAAAAGCAGAAACACTCAACTTTTGATACATTTGAATTTCTTTTGTCCACATGTGTGTGTGTGGGGGGGGAGGGGGGAGAGAGAGAGAGTGAGAGAGATTATTTGAAAACACAAATAAAATAGAGTGATGAAGAGTTGATAGTTTATGTTCTAATGAGTAGTATACCAGTCTTAACTCTCCAAACTGCAAGCTTTAGGTTGGTATATACAGATACATTTATTATAGGCTTCTTGCAAAACAAAATCTTTATTTCTCCCATTCCATTCTAAAAGTGGTTCAATCAACATAGGAGCAACTGTAGTTATTACTATCATTTAATAAAAGGTCTGGTTTTATATTAAAGTAAAATGACAACATTTTAAGTCTTAAATACATTGAATGTTTTAGTGGATGGTTAGTGAGGATTGGTCAATAATACAACTTTTAGTTATTTTGCGTCGATGTTTCGACAATATTTATTGTCATCTTCAGGACCTGTGTATGAAATACAATAGAAATATCAAACATAACGAAACAATTAAATATTTGGGTGAACGTGTTGGTGATGTGAGTGTGTGTGTGCGTATGTATGTATAATTTTTTATGTGAAGACTTATGATAGTTTGTTTACATCTTCAAATTATCTTTAAGAAAGCGAGCAAATTATTGTATGAGAGAACTTAATTTATACAGTATTACAATTTAAATTACTAAATATATGTTATTTTAATTAATTAAAATAAATTTTTCGACGCAAAATAACTAAAAGTTGTATTATTGACCGATCCTCACTAACCATCCGCTAAAACATTCACTGATTGACGGTCACTAAAAATTTAAGGACTTAAATACATTGATGAAAGTATATGAATATGAAGTATCTCACATTGTTTTTATAGTTTTATCAGTTTTTTTTTTACTTTCATGTGCAGTTTTTGAAAAAAAAATGGTAGTTCTTGTTAGCTACTTCTGCATATAGCTCTTGTTTAGTTACTAAGTATATTGAAATCAGAGTTAGATCCACAGCATGTTAAGCTAATAATTCTGTGATATTTCAGAGGAATAATATTGCAGATGATCTAACAAATACTGCACACCATAAAATTCTAGAATACATAACAACGAGAGAAACTTTTTTTGCTTTTAGTCACGACATAAATAGAGCTAACTCACCACTTTAAATAGTGAATTTTACTCTGTAAATGATAAACACATGCACCAGTTTATTATTAAATCTTAAAAAAAAGGATTTTACTTTACTTGCCAAGACATTTTAATCAATTTCTGTGATGATATTACTAAATAAGAATGGCAGTACAATACAAATCAGTAAACGCTTTCTATCTGTATGGTGTGAAATACTTCAAATTTTGTACATAATATCTATGCCTATTACTGGAAAAAGCATGGGAGTCAAGATTAATATCATGAGCACAGTAAAAAAGCCTGAAATAAATGCAATGAAATTACTAGGCTCACAAATCAGACCCAGTGAACTGCAGTATTGTATATAAAATGCATACAAACTCTTATGAAAGGTAAGGATTAAATTCATTATGAATACACCAAATGATACCTTTTAAAATCATTTGTACACAGTATTAGATTAAGCTGAAGAATGAAATATTCATATACATTCACAGACTATTCATGATAATGGATTCAAAAACAAATAAACTTTAGTAATAACACTGTTTTTAAACATACTGAGATATTAACTTATCAGTAATGTTATTGTTTTTCTATTCTCCCTTAATAACATAGATAAGCATTGAATATTATAAGCCACCATAAAGTTTTCAACATTATACAAATATGTGAATACAATGTAACACCAAACTTACTATTACTTAATTACACAGCGCATTTCTCTTTAAAAACCGAGTTAAACATAAAACTATCACAAGTAAAGAATTTTTAACAAAAAGCATTATTAATGTACATTCAACACTCATATATTGATCAACATCTATGTGTTCACTACCATCACAAACATTTATAATACTTATGAAACGTATGTTGCGTATTTCAGGGAACAAGATTTTAATTGAAAAATATAGTGGAATGATCACTTAATAAATAGCCTTCCAGTATTGCTATTTATTAGAAACTTTAAGAAAATTAATTTGCTATTCTTGTACAGTGCAGAACAACTATATACCACCTTCCAAACCATAAAAGGTTTCATAATATTATTGTTTATAGGATGACTATGTTTTAGGCAGAATGTAGTAAACATCAAATATTGATCAACTATACAATCCTTTTATACAAACAACATAGTGATTTAAATTAACTCCAGTACTGGTAAAATATAATGTGATGAACTGCTTTTCTCAAAGTATTCATCAATACACAATTACCTAACATGTCGTAGCTCATATGGCTCAACATTTGTATGTTTGTCTGCATGTGTATGGTGTGGTATTCTTTGGTTCTCTTGTACTTGGTTACATAATTGACAATTGTACTTGTTTCTTTGATTTATGTTCAGATACACAACTAATTAGAATATCACTAACATAATATTTTTAAATTTAAAACTGGGAAGAACAATGCTTCAAAACAAGTCAAAAAACAAGAAGAATTCAAAATAAATGACTACAAACTTACTTTATAAATTCAAACATTAGGTTTTGCAGTTGTGATATGTTGAGATTAGGATCAGCAAATCTTTCCCTTAAGTGTTTTCCAGGTATCCGGGAGAGATGGCCTAAGGAACCTGAGAGGTTTACAACTCTTCCATGATCACGTAAATAAGGGAAAAGGATCAGGCACAAATTAAGTAAACCAAAAAAGTTTGTTGCTAATGTTACCTCAGCTACTTTGGAAAATGGTTCTGTTTCATTCCTCTGAAAAATTCATTTTATGCAAGTATATGTAAGTATTAAGTAAATAACAAAGATACTTTACTATTTTTGTTTTTAATAAATTTGATTAAAGATAACTTATAGTAAAAAGTGTATATGTTCTACAGGTTACATTTATTATGTATTTTTCACAAAACATTTTTATAATAAACTTATTTAAACTGACATGGATTATACAATTTCTTATTAGAATCTATGAATTAATATAACAACAACAAAAAATATAATCTGTACGAATCTATCATTATACAAATTGAAAATTAATGACTGAAGGACAAAAAAGCACCAAATATGAAGGAAAGGTGAGTAACATTTATAAATGAATTTTAATATAGACATACTATACTTACTTTGTATGCTGTTGCAGCATTGTTGATAAGTATATTAATTCCACCTTCTTCTTCATATATATACCTTTGAAACATGTGTACATCTGTTTTATTCTGAACATCCAAGTGATAAAATCTGGCATCACAGTCAGTTTCCTATGTGAGATAGTTTAGTTTTACAAAATAACTCAAATATTTATATTTATGAAAATACATACTTCTAATATTTTTCATGGCATGACATTGAACACTCAAAAGTTTCTTACTTTGAACATAAAAGATTCTTGGATTTTGTTGTCCATGACATGTCCGTTGATTAACTAATTATAAGTACAACACTACTGACTCAGAAAACAAAGTTTTATATTGGTAAAATGTAAAATTTTTTACCTATAGTCTGATCCAGTTTTTGCTTATTATAAGCATCATCAGAGGCTGCCACTGGGAGCGCTGTCCGTCTTGTTCTTGGTGATGGCGCCGTCTTTTGAAAGGTTGATGTGTGTGTGGGGTGCGATATGTTCGAATAATATGTGTGATTTGAATTGTGTCTGTTCATTTAGGATGTCATTTTTGTGTTTTTGTGTGTTTGTATATTTCTAGTTATTCAAGAGTGTCTAGTTTTCGGCCTTTGTGTGTACGTGTAGAATATCCATTGTGAAAGTGTAATTGCCAAACTTTGTGTTTTGAGTCGGTAGTGTTTTAATTAGTTTCATAAAAAATTGTTTTCAAGTTTTTAACTATTTTTGCTCTTGTAAATGTTTTCATATTTCTTAAATTACTTTGTTTAATTTAATTTTCAATATATTGTTACATGTAACATCAGTAAAATCTTTTAAAACTAACATAAAAAACAAAACTGAACAATACATTACTTACATTCCTTATATCTTCTACAATACCTCGACCTTTATGAGTATCTCTTCCAGTGAAGTAAATTCTACATAGAAATTTTTCACATAGATATTTTCCAATTGCCAGTCCTAATCCTCGAGTTCCTCCAGTTACCTGAACATTGTTAAGTCAGAAAGTAAGGTATGTGGTACCTTTTAACAATATCCAGAGTTTACTTTAGATGTGGCCATTTGGCATAGTTATATAATTTGATATAAAATTGTAGCTCACGATTACTATAAAATTATATTTACCTGTGGTACAAAACACCCCAGTTATGTACTCATAAGTAGGCATAATTTTTTGAGGCAAGCTTGTGCCTAATCCTTGAATTTAATTAAGCAAAAACTGTATAAACATACTGTGTCATTGCAAGCAATTTATTATAAAATTTCTACAACTATGACTAATCATGTTTTCATTTTAAATGAAAGAGAATATAGAAATGTTAAAAGTCCACTTACAACTGCAACCATGCTAGACTCTGCCAGCTCCATGGTGGATTATCTATATTGTGATTATTTCAAGCCATATTTATATAGGCACAAAGTTCAGTGCTACCAAAACAATATACTTCCTATAAAAATATAATTCTTCAAGTTTTATGTTTTATCATTTGCTCATATGAATTAAAATTATCAATAAAATGAATAAAATTCATCCTGGTGCTGCAAATATTAAATGTGGTCCATTTATATCTTCATTTGTTAATATTACAATATGCGCCACTGTGTTTTGTAAAATATTTTTTGAACTGTATCACTGAATATAATAACTATTCTACAAATTACTACATGTAATGGTACTGAAATTCCTGGTGTTATTAATAGTGGGAGGTATTTATTTTCAAATGCTAAGTTACTATGTTGGACCACGAATGTACCCTTCTTTATAATATGCAAGTACACCCCAACATAAGTGCGGACATGTGTGTGTGTGTGTGTGTGTGTGTGTGTGTGTGTGTGTGTGTGTGTGTGTGTGTGTGTGTGTGTGTGTGTGTGTGTGTGTGTGTGTGTGTGTGTGTGTGTGTGTGTGTGTGTGTGTGTGTGTGTGTGTGTGTGTGTGTGTGTGTGTGTGTGTGTGTGTGTGTGTGAAATGGACAAAAAAGTGTTACCCAACACCATCTGTTTTGATTTTATTTCAGTTGATGAAGAATTGGTACTATAATATTATTGCAAATTTTTTAAAACTAGATTTTACCTTTTGATAAAAGAATTTTTAGTGAATTTTTATGAGTTATGGTGTTTTAGAACCTATTTTCATAAGCCTTAGATGTTATCAAAATTGATAACTTTATGGTCAACTCAATACAATTATGATGTGATAAATGGCTGGCTCTAGCTATCTTACATTAGGTCAGGGGAGACATAACAAACATAATCCTGTCACTTTTTCATATCTCCTTCCTTACATCATTTCTAGTACATAATAAAAAGATGAATTGATCTCCGATGACAATACTTTCAATACTCCATGCCCATTCCATATCTTTCCGTGGTCCTTCAGTTTCTTTAGTAGCTGAATTACTTCTACTGAATATTTTATGTTCAAGCTGGTTGCAAGCACATAACTTCTCTTAAAGGAATCTTCTTCAAACTGTGTTTTCATAGTGTATAATCTTTTCATTTATGTATCTGTGTTTAAGAACCATGTATCCTACCATTCGATCTTTATTACAATAAAATTTATAGGAAAAACAAAACATGGTCTGGAGGTATAAAACATAAAAAACATATCAAGTCATAATATTTACTGAAGTACACAAACATCTATCATTAGACTAAAAATATGAACATGGCTACTGCTAAAGTTTACAATACACTTTGTATACGTCTGCAGCTTCTTATTGAAAAATTGCAAATATAAAATTCTGTATATTCATATGACAAAAATATTGAAATATTTATATTAGCTACTAGGGTCAGACTATAGGTACATGGATATTAAATTATAGGCTGCCTATATGTTGCAACAGTACACAGGATATGAAGTTCTTTTAAGTGGAATACTACTGCTATATAACATTTTCTGATGCCCATAGACATGTTTTAAATTCATTTTGTTCTTTCTTTGTAAAGTAGTCATTAGTTTTGAACCAAGTTATGTTTAAAAAAGTATGTTATGTCAAAATGTTCACAACTTTATTCTCTTTTATGTCATGTGAAACATTTGTGTGTAAGTGTCCGGGTGCGCGTGTGATTTATATTTTATTTAATAACTTTGAAGAAAATTATCATTTCGTTCTGAAACTTGGACAGAGTATTTTCATGGTTATAAGCTACATTTTCCATATACTCAATTCTCCACACCTATAATTATATATGGTTTTTTTAATGAATTCAATCTTCTTTTATTCTTGTTATCTTCAAGAAAGTAATAAAATTTATAGATTAGATCTAGACAGGCCTTTGTAGAATCGGACAG
The DNA here is from genome assembly GCA_034769895.1 of Magicicada septendecula. Classification (NCBI taxonomy): domain Eukaryota; kingdom Metazoa; phylum Arthropoda; class Insecta; order Hemiptera; family Cicadidae; genus Magicicada; species Magicicada septendecula. The sequence goes on along the minus strand of CM068367.1, from coordinate 1,035,594,175 downwards.
AGTTTAAGCCTGATTTCAGTCTATCTGTGTTCTCATCTGTGATCAACCAATCAGAGGGTCTAAAATTTATTCAGTTTGGTCCTCTGTCGAGAGCACTTCGGGCAGTTTTTTATAAGGACTCGTTATAGAAAGACGCACTCGCTGCCACGAGTTTTTCGTGACAAGACAGGTCGTTTACATTTAAACTTAGAAGTTGGTTCATGGTTCGAGGTTTTCGAAACCAATACCATTTACAGAACTCAAATAATAAAAAATAGATCATTTCTAGTGCTTTTCGCGTATAGTGGAAGATATCCGCTAGGTACAAAATATCTACTGAGATATTTTGAGTTACGCGAGAACACTTCAAGAATCCAGAGTTGGTGTAAGATCAATACACCCACATCTATTTTAACCAGTTTTTAAATCCCTGAGATTAAGGTTATTCCCATTATAAACAATAACAGTTCGTATCGCAGTGTGCGTGGGTGCAAAGACAAAGTGTCAGCGTTAGTGATCTTCGAACGGTCGCCGAGCAGAGTTCCAGCTGTCCAGTCGAACTATGTGCGCGGAGCATCGTGTGGCTACGCAAACAGTGGAATTCGACACATCAAGTAACACAGTTGTAAAGCAAGCCATAGACTCAATTTTGAAAGACAAATTTTAAATAAACAATTTTATAGTATAACTTAATAAGCCAATTATATAGTAAATTTTAATGATTAAATTTAATAAATTTTCCTACCTCCAGATATAGACTTTGTGTACTAATTTCTATATTAGCTATCTATGCAGTTTTAAATTGTATCGTTGCAATATATATATGAAAATATACAATTGTATTATATTGTATAATACAATACAAAAATTATATTATGTGTTAAGTTATATAAGAAACGACTAGGTGTGGTATAAAAAAAACTGGTTGCCTACACTCTTAAAAATAGCAGTTCTTGCTCTCTTGTTCAGTAAAAAAACAATATTTAAAATAACACTTTTTTTTTTAAATATAGGAGACCCATGATAATGAATGAACGTTTCATGGCTGGAGTCATCAATACATGTACAACTTTCAGACCTTTAGGGCATGATGGATTGTTCACAAATCCTCTACCAAACGTTTTTGCTATGCCCATGGTAGCCATCTTCTGTGGCATTATGGACGAGGTTGTGGTGTAATGTAGAAACCCATAAGTTAGTTTCCATACATTTTCCTTGTAATGTGTACTCTAGAATCTGAATACTGTTACTCCAAATAATAATAATAATAATCATGAAAAGAATAAGTGAATAAAGTAACTGATAGAGACTATAATAGTCGGCTGACACGAAATAACAGAAACTGTACTTTTACGAGCTTGGGAAGGTTTGGAGACAGTGTACTGAATTTCCAAACAGTCCTAAGCATTGTGTTTACGTGCCCATTATATAACACATGTATACCACCACTGAAATGTTTGAAGGTCATAGACAAATTACAGTTCAGCTCCACCAGCATTGCCTTGCTCCTGTTTTTTTTAGAATAACAGTCTGTCACATTGGTTTGTGTCAACAACTTACTTCTTTCTTTTCACTTGAAGTTTTTACTTTTTAATAACTAATAAATGGAGTCTAATAATTAGGAATTCATTAAACTTTTGTATACATTTAAGGTCTGTGCTCTGTTTATTGTTTTTTGAGTGGGTGCTGAATTCATGGGTGTAATAAGAGATAGAGGCCTTTATTTTTTTACAAAGTCGATGGGATAATTTTATCGCAAAATGTTCTATGACCTACATCGGTCGTAAATAACTGACGGCAGAAAGCGTTTCGGAAGATGAAAATGGGGATGGTCATGCGATGAAAGTCAGAAAATTTCTAAAGTTTTTAAATACCTCGGTATATGACTGAAAATTTACAGGTAAGCACCAAATGTCGTTCTTATGCCCCGTGCAAAGTGGCGGAAACAGAAGTGGAGTATAAATGGCCGGCGGAAAGCGTCAAAGTTGGGAAAATTTTGAGAAAATTTAAAGCACAAGGTACAGTATGTGTCCGCCAATTTGTATATGCAATGTTTATAAATGTATAAGTTTGTGTGCAAAAGGGCGGAAAAAATTCGGTAGTTTTCCCTCTGAAAATCTCAATCGGAAGTGCCTTGAGCGCTGCGCGTTTTTTCAACGATCACGACTCCGTCTTTAGTTTGGCAGTAAAAATGTTCAGGATATGTCCGCCAGAGAAGATACCCGGTTATTGCACAACTCTTAGTCTATTTGCTAAGAAGCGGACACCGAAAGGGAAGATTATTCTTGGATTTCGTTGTCCATGACGTGTCCGTTACTTAACTAAATATCACTATAATATTGACGACTCGGAACACAATGTTTTTTATAAGTAAAAACGTAAAGTTTTACCTTACAGCCTAAACCGGCTTTCACCTATAGAAGGCTTCATCAGAGCCTCTGATGAAGCCTTCTATAGGTGAAAGCCGGTTTAGGCTGTAAGGTAAAACTTTACGTTTTTACTTATAAAAAACATTGTGTTCCGAGTCGTCAATATTATAGTGATATTTAGGAAGATTATTGTTTTAAATATTAGGAAAATAAATAATAACCAGGATTTGTATATGTTAAATGAATAATTTTTAATGCAAACATTGTATTTACGGTAACAATAATGTTAATTTATCATTTTTTAAAACGTCTTACATATGTAAATACATATATTTATTTAACATATGAAATATTTATAAACATATTTACAATATTCATATGTTAACAATTATCAAATGAATCCTTTCCGCTATCACTACTTTCGTACAAAACTTAATCATCCTCGCTTATATCAATCTCATCATCAGACATCTCATCATCTCTTCATCTATGACCTATGTTATTATCATTATTCTCATCATCTAATATAACCTCATTAACACTGATCACCTGTAAACCACAGAAATTCATATTTAACTTAAGTTTCATTTAAAAACTATCCATGCTGTTGCGGTTCACATTGAGGTGGTATAGCCTCGTGAGATCTTTGGCAAACGTTGTAACGAGCTCTCAAAATGTGTTGTTCTAACTCGGAGTCGCAAGGACTTGACGCATCAAAAATTTGTTTTTTGTAAAAGCTCATTTAAAATTTTTATTTTATAATTTCGCAAAAATAATTCAATTCGGGTTCTATTTACGCTTGGTGTGTCATTTTCATCTTTACTTATTACATTATAGGCCTATAAATGGCATACAAATTTTTCAATAACTGATATTACGTCATCCTTATCCCCAAAAACTTTACCTAGCTCTATGAAAGCCTTTTGATACTGTTCCGATTGCTAAAGAATTTTATAAGAACGCTGCTTTCCTTTTCTGAAAAAAAAAGGATAGATTATGATAGATTTCTTTTTCTGATTATGATACATTATAATCACATCCAGTAAAAGGATGAAACCCTGGAAGCGATTTATACAACGATTCACCGAATCTTTCGTTAACATTTATTACGGTTCGCTTACACGAAACTCCATTTTCAATGGAAAAGTTCTTCTTTTTTTTAATGGTATGCAAGTTTCCTAACAATGTAACTAAAATATCGGTATCTGAACATTTAATTAAATCATTAGCATCGCGATTAATTTTACAAATGTGAAAAACTATGTTTGTATCTGCTTATTCGTGATCAGGACAAGAAAAATTTGCATTGACTGATTCGATAACTTCGCCATTACAACTTCATACGAGTAGCAATTATCAAAATTGAGAAAAATAGTTTTGTCTTTAATAAACTCAGCAATATGTTAACTACTCCAATGATTTATTACAAAATTAATCAATGCTTCTTTAAATTTACTATTTCTCAGTTCTTTAGAAAAGTCTGTAGGTCTCGGTTGATTTTCCCCTAAAATGACGAAGTCACGATCAGATGACGAGCTTCGTCTCAGTGAACGCTCGTAATATTTAATTGAAGGTTGAAAGTATCTATCAAAAATGAGATGAATTTCGGATGCTCGGTTATTGGTAATTGTTTGAAATAATACTTTTGATATACTCCCAAATGTTTTAGGGACATCTTTCATACAAGGCAAAATTTAAAGCCATCTATTATTATAATGCCGGGTATTAAAGAACGACTACTTTCAACTTTTCAAACATTTAATCAATGCAGTTTTTTCCATTTTACAAATCGTGCCATCTAAGTTACACAAAGTCATTGAAACAGGAAGTAAAGGGTATGTGAGGATCTTTTCAATATTAGCATTTTGCTTCAAATAGCAAGCATGCGTCCAAATAAGTCTCTTTGCAACCGCACTTCTTGTACTTTATTATTGACAACCATTTTTTTCTCTCTCGTTAGACTTTACAAAATTAATAATCTTGTTTTGAGATATAGCCTACTTTCTTCAAATCGGGTTATCGATTGACCACATTCCGCAATAAATGATTTTCTTAACTCATTACCTTATTTTTCTGAATTTAAAAGAAAATCAGCTACTTCTGTTTGTCCGGTCGTCCGGTTGTGACGTAGCTGACGAATTTCGAGATAAACCTTGATTTGAATCTGTGTCACTTGTTGTTACTGTTGATGTTATTATAGACTTTCTATACTCCTCCAAGTATACTTTCTTGATTGAAACGATATATTTGTAACATTTCGCATGGTAGCTGTGTATATCATCAACTGCGTTAGGTAGAATAAGTGTTTTAATTTTAAAGTAAGACGCGCGTTTAATATTTCTTTACATATATCCAGTTTTCGTCAGTAAAAAATTTGATAACACCACTTTCTTCTCCACACTTAACCACACAAAAAGGTTTAACACTTTCAGATTCAATTTTTGTTTAGCGAGAACGTAAATTTTTGAGCGCAAAATCAATACTTTTTGATGAAAATTTCTGTGACTTATACTCTTCAACGCTTCAGTGATCTAACGGAAACTGCTGTTCAGGTAGTTAAGAGGGACCACAAACATCTGCCATACATTCTTTTCAGATGGCTCAAGGTCACAAGAAACGTTGTATAGTTACAGAGTTCGCAACCCTAGAGAAATTTCCCTAGATTTAGGGAATTCTCAAAATTACTAGGGAAACAGGGAAATCATCCAAAAATCTAGGGAAAAATTTGTTTGAATGCCACTGATTATAAAATTTGTTTCCTACGATGTAGTCTAATGTGAACGTAGCAGGTAGCAGTATTTCATAGTCATTAGGTCGGCGGTACTTTTGAAACTTTCACAATTCACACTGTAGGGTCCCGTACCTGGCACAAACAATGTATTTCAGGGCAATAACGGTAACATGTGTTTGTATAGGTGTGAAAGCCAACAAGTGAGGTAGGCAAAAGCGCTGCCACAAATTGCACTGCCACAACAGAATGGTTTTTTTCTAAGTTTTCCACGGACTACAGTAATAAACCTTTTCTGCGTATCGGCAAGCCACATGCTCAAAGCAAAGTGGCCCATACCCGCACAAACACAATGACATATGGCAATAGAACTTTTACCTACAACGAATTAGTCAATTTAGTTAGGAACACGTTGTCCGCAGACCTGCAGAGGAAGCAAGTTGTGTAGCATTAGACCTAACCGCATTCTCTAGGAATTGTGCTCTGTTCGAGACACAGAAATTGTGTTCTGTTTAAGTAGTATGTTCTGTGGCGTGTTAGAGTAAATTAGTTTTTCAACAATGAGAGATAGTGATAATTGTAAACCATCTTCATCTGGCACTATTCAAAAAAAAAAAGTGAGTCCAGGTAGATGTAAACAAAAGTATACAAGTGCATGGGAGAGGGAATATTCATTCAGTGGATGGTTGAGTGCTAAGTGAGTGCTTATTTCTATTTTTGTAAAGCGTGTAATGTACATGATGAGGCAGGAAAATGGAAATTTTTAAACATTCGAAGTTGCAGAAACATTTGTAGGCCGTGGCGCATCCAGTTCAGCTCCAGAGAACACTGTTAGATCTGGGTAAGATAATTACTAACAATACGGTTGATCTAAGAGAGAGACTCCTTGCCTCGTGGCGAGGCTGTTTACGTAGTAGTATACCGAATTGTCAGCAGTTTCGTTAAATACAAATAATTTTATGAAATTGAAATTCGTCAATTACCTTGACGCTGGACATGGCAGCGCCACTGCGCCCTTACCCCTTACCTTACAGATTTCAGCCCTAAGACAAGGAACGAGGCAAATAGCCTGCTTCAGAAGTTTTTTTCATTCGAAACTATACTGACTGCAATGATGTATCTGCTAATTTTCAAGATCACAACACCACTTTCAGACTATTTACAAACTATGAATCTGGATTACGAACAGGCATGGAACTTGGTCTCCATGGCACATGAAAATTTGAGAAACGCCCGAAACCAGTTCCATCAAACTCTGAGTGCAGCACAAAACTTCGCTAAAGCCATGACAGAAGTTCTTGATAAGAAAATTGAAGAAAATCTATCTCTAGAGACATACAATCTTTCCATAGAGAGTGAGCTACCAACAAAAAGACAAAGACAGCGCAAAAAAATGTCAGATGAAACAGCTGATGATAAAGCCATATTCAGTGCTGAAGATAGTTTTAGAGTACAAGTTTTCAATGTTGACATTGATCAAATAAACCAAAGTATGGCTACAAGGTTTTCTGACCAAAAAAGGTTATTTCAAGACCTCTCATGCTTTGATCCACGAAGATTCCCTGAATTGAAAAATGGCGTAGGCCTACCTGAAAACGCCTTGGATAAAATATGCACTCTAATTCCGACTGTTGACAAAGAGAAGCTAAAAGAGGAATTAGAGTCATCGTTGATCAATGGCCAAATATTTCTTCGAAGATGTTACCTGAAGCAAGAGGAAAAAGATTCTCAAAGTGGTTCAGAAGGTGAAAGTGCACAAACATCCATCTGTGACATAAAAAAAGTCATGCATCAAATGTGCCTACAAGTTGATTCACGAGTACAATATGTATTGTGTAATGTACACCGAGCTCAACAAAGCTTATAAATAGGTCTTGACAATTCGTCTTACTCAAGTAAGTTGCGAGAGAGCTTTTTCAAAGCTAAAACTAGTGAAAACGCGGTTTTGCTCTTCAATGGCTAATGAAAACCTAGAGGCTCTTCTCATGATGCAGTCTGAGAGAGAATCACTTACAGCAATTGACAACAATGTCATCATAAACGAACTCTGCTGTCAGAGTGAAGAAATGCAACGCCTACTCTCCTACTGAATACTAAATTATTAGAGTTAGACATTGTGAAAAGTGTACTATCCTTAGTTATTTATTTTTGTTTTTCTCTCATATTTGCAATCTCCATTGACTTTATTTCCAGGTTAGCAAAATGTAAAGTCAGCAGCAAATTAGTAAAAGTTTTGTAGCTTGTTTTTGAAATTTACTTAGACTTAAATCATAAAATTTTCTTAAGTTTACAGCCTCCTTACAGATTCAAGTTAAAACTTTGTTTGTTATATTTTATTATTTACTGATAACAAAAATGTGTACAGAGTAAACACACACAGTAGTAGTAGTGATCCTTTACTAATTTTTATGTATTAATTTCAGTATTTTATTTAAAACGCTGGTAAGATCTTGATAGTAACATTGATCTTTATTGTACAAAAAATGTAGTATTACGTTTGATTTTAAAGGTATTTTGTTTATGTACAAAAATATCAATCAAAACTTTGTCTCCATTCAAAAGTAGTAATGTTCTATTTTTTCTTTATTTTTGTTATAGCATAAACACTTGTGACATAAAAAATTTTATTTTTAAATTATTTGTTTCTTGATAATAAAAAGTTGTACAGAGTAGAATTTTGCTGCACTGATTATTATGTATAACTTCAGTGTTTTGTTTAAGACGTTGGTACCATAAATTCTTAAAAGTGACACTGATATTTTTTGAACAGAAAATTTAACACTATTAGTCCAGGCAAATTAGGAAAAATAGGAGAAATAATTTATAAAGTTTTGAAACTTTGGGAAAACACTCATAGGTGGTGTAGTAGTAAGAAACAGAAAAGTCCCCCCTCGGGGGGGTCCCCTTTCCCCCACCCCAAAAGTCAATTTTTTACCTTTTCACAATTTTTTTTACCTTTTTTCAATTTTTATGCAAAAAAGTTCATTTTTCGAAGAGAACTATTGTACAAAAAATATTCCTCCTGAAATTCTGCACAAAAAAGTTCCTATGCATGTTATTAGTGATATGAACCATTTTCGAGATATTGCAGTTGGAAGAAGATTAAAAATCCATTAGCATATGAGTTTGGCCTAATTTTCAACTTCGTTTTCTATTTATTTATTTTTTTCTCTTGTTTCTCCCCAACTACTTACCTTTTATACATAAATAAACATATATGTAACACATAAATGTTAGTGCTGAAGTCTGAAGGTACAAAAAACCAAAATGTGAAATTCCTTTGAAACTGACATTTATTGCTTCAATAGAATTCTACAATACAATTTATTTGTTCAATATTATGTACTTTAACATTTAAGTTGGAATCAAAATCATTCATCATCAGAGTTAAGAATTATTTGAGAATTAATCAAGAATTACTTTCATTTTAATGCATTTACAATCATCTTATGTACAACACCTACACTACCACAATATTTGTTGAACAATAATCATAATTATTTATAGAAAATCGTCCTCAAAATCTTCCGTTAAATCACTGGGAGTCGTATTAGTGCAGCTTTGACCTCGACAGGTTTTACACATTGCTGTGCAGAGTAAGTCAGCCTTCACACACTTGCATTTTCTTCCGCAACCTTGTGTGCAGCCGCATGAAATCAGGAGTAATATCTTTTCCGGAGCAGGTGCCCCTTTCATGTGAATTGGAGAAGGGATGAGTTTGATTCCCTCCATCCCCAGTTTCTGGGGTCCAAGCTGTTCCCTAACCACATCTGGATTTGTAGATATACGCGATAGGAGTGGAGGCATGCTGCATCAATAGTGGGTGGCAAGCGTGAGAGTATGACAGCATTGCTTGCCTGACCCACAAGTACATTAAAACATTAAAATCTGTGATCATTTAATGTGTTATTACCAGTAGCTTTTCCTGTTTTTGTGTACAGAGAGGGAATGAATTTTTCTTCTGCTTTTTCAATGGCCTCAGGAGTTGAGCTTGGATCATTGAATACTCGGAGAATGTCATGAAGATGCTGGGATCGGTTGAATAATTGGAAAGTCTGCAATTTCCCTTTCCCAAACATGGCTGAAGTGGTGTCATAACCACTTACTGCATGAAGAAATAGGATTGACTCCTTGCAGTCATGGATGAGTGAGCAATTACGTATATCTTTGTAACTGTAACACCTGGTCTTGACATTTCCTTTACCTTCCTTCATCATGAGAATGTCTTTGTCTTCTGGAGCAAGAGCTATGAGTAACGCGAGAAGATCAACATCTTGACCGACAATAACAACTTGCCAGTATAATTGTGAGGCATTTATTGCTTTTCCAACAATCTCTACATCTGCATCATCTTTCGCAATACTGGTTTCAATGACAACACTCCCCAGTTTTTGTGCAAGCTGTGCAACAAACTTTTCTTTATTGCTGAGGTTACCCAGAAAAAGGGACCGAGATTCGATACACTTTGTCTCTTCATCAAAAAAAATGTCTCGTGATGTCCGCTTCACCTATCGCCTTTGACGTTCAACAGTTTTTGTGTTCAAAGAACTTTCAGAATATCCGTCAAATATGACCGCAACATTTTCTTTATAATGCCTCTGAATGTAGGAAATGAAGGTTGCATAAATGTCACCAAATGTTCCATGTTTGGGTCACACGACATGGTGGATGAGAAACCCTCCATCTATAACAAAGAACATCTCTTTATTATTGTCAATATTCCGTTCAGGTACTTGATTGAAAAGGCTGTACAGTGAAGATTTTTTGGTTTTTCTCATTAACCCACTGCTATCAAATAGGTACGCTAGACAGTTCATACGTGAGGCAATCTTTTAAATCATCTGGTGAATGAATCGTGCACAAAATTCTCTGAAATAATTGAGTTGTATCAACTTGAATGACATCTTTGTCAACTCTGACAGTTGACATGCACATTGTCTTAGCCATGCTGGACCGCTTAAGCTTCAGACAACCAAATTTGTTCAAGTAAGTTCCTATTCTTTGAAGTGCTTGTTCACCAACTGACACAGCTGTGTAGCAGTTTACGTCCTCAGAAGCAACTAATCCAGATTCTACTGAATATAATTGTTCCTTGTACACAAATGGAGAGTGTTGTTGCAGCCATAGGTGAAATGTTTTGCAAATTTTCTCATCAATTTCTATTCTTCCACCTCTCAATTCAACATGTTGATTACTGGAGACAGCATGTACATTGCAGAACTGTTCTATTGCTTCACATATGTGCTATTGGCAAACCACAAATCCATCTGTTCAACACACTGTCAGTGAAACCTCTTCCATGTGAAACACCGCCAACACTCTTCAAGTTCTTCATAAGGGTTTGTTCAATTACCATGTTGGTCCATACTCCGCACCAATATTTATCAGAGCGTCGAATGGTGAGAAAGCTTTCCTTGGTAAATTTATCGAACTCATCGGGTTTCATGGTTTCTTTTAGCTTTTCCATGTCCTGGAGGTACAACTGGCAGGCCTTAGCATAGGGAAAGTGTCCGGTTGCATGGAAGATTGGGAGCATAGCTCTGACACATTGTATATGGAGTTCCCAATTACCCATGCGCTCTGCCTGGATGAAATGAAGTGCCAGGATACAACAGGGACAACTGTGAAGTTTTCCCTCTTTGTTTAATACCATCCATAGTGTCAACAAATTGTTTTCTCAGCTTTTCTATCACTTGGTCTTTTTCCAAATCGCTGAAGGATAAAGCGTTTCCACTCAAGTTAGAAAGACAGTCTTTAATATGGTTCTTCTCCTCCTCCATGATTGGCATTTCTTCCAGTATTATGGTGGAAAGTGCGCTTAATGTTGCGCAGTGAGCCTGAATTGCTCTTGCATATTGTAACCACATGTAATTATCCCTTATCAATATCTTCTAAAAACCCCACTGCTGGGTTCGCCAATTTATTACCCTTCAGGAATTACAAGCTCTTTATGCCTCACCTTGGATGTGTCAAATTACCACAAGACGGGTTTTAAATTAATTTATCCCTCTCTTTGTGTACATCCATTAGTAACCCTTGTTAATTCTATATAAATAAAAACACATGGAATAGTATCTGGTAATAATAATAATATTGTATTTTTATTCAAAAAAAATTTCTATAGTCTATTCAGTGTAACTATTAATATAATTTACAAATCTCAGGGTCGATTCTCTTCTCTTTGTTTATATTATTTTTAGGTTCTTTTGGCTGATATAAAGGTTCAGTAATTATAAAGAAAAAACAAGTATAGAAAGTACATTACATTACAAACAATAATAATAATGAATAATATAAATTGAGTATTAATTATAATAAACTATATACGTTACACAATGTTTATCGGTTCAGTTTGGTTTCACACAGCCTCCTGGTCACAGTGATGAAAAATTCCAATGTTAGTTTGTTTATGTTGTCAAAATGAAGGAATCCACTTCTTTTGGTGTTCAATAAATATTAACTCTTGTCACTTTCGTGGTCCGAAGCCTTCTGTTGGGATATTGTGATTGAAGTCCAGTGTCTTGTTATTAATTCAATCTAAGTGTAGTTGCTCTTCTGTTTGTGTCATCAGTAAGATTTAAAGGCTGGTTTGTTAAGCTGTTTCTTTTTTTTACTTGAATCTCATTTCAGTTATAGTTTGATATAAGGTTTTTTTACTTTCTATTATATTATTTTTTAATAATATTCATATGTTTATTGTATAAATATTTAGCTTGTTTTCAAAAATTACACTCAACTCTCCTTCTTGGCTTATTATTTTTTTAATAACAATCAACAACATTCTTTTTCTCTCTTTTGGTTTCCTGGATACACATAAATACTCTGGTCATATCTGTTCAAATTGAGATTTAGTTGTTATAGGATATTATTTTTATATAATACATTATTTTACCTTCTACATTCAAGTTGCTTTTTAGTTATTACATCATAATCCTTAATACAATTTACATATTATTTTATCTGACAAAACTATGAACAATTTTAATATCAAATATTATAGTTATTTGTAATTTCACAAATATTTTTGAATAATTTATTATTTACTGAACATAATCATCTAGGCCTATGTTGACTGATTATATTTTTGTATTGGAAGACTCATAATCGATCCTGCTTACACTTGTTTTATATTAATTAATTTCTTTAAATATAAACAAACTATTAATTGACAATTATATTTTATAATTACTATAATTCCCTTCAGGGCTTAACTGAATGCACACTTTTAAACCATTGTCTGTGTGATTAATATCTATTAAACTTATATAACTCAAACACTAATAAAGAAAAAACTAAATGTTAATGTCAGTATCATATGCTACTATGGATTAGTAATTCATTTTATTAAATAATTGTTTATAATTACTATCCACTCACAGTTCTTCTTAATTGAATACCACTGTATCTCACATCCTCTTACCAATTAATTACACTTGTTTTATATTACATTTGTAGCACATCTTAATTACATTTTACATTTACTTCTAAATTTGTATTGTACTTTATATGACTTTCTATTTGATTCATTCATTATTCATTAAATTTATTATCATTATTTATTTGTTTATGGACTACTCCAAATCTAACTGGGTACTGTCTATATAGTACTGTATAGTAATCTGTCATAGTAATGTCTGTTGTAGGACTTTTGGTTTGTAAATAGGTTCACACTTTTATTTATTACTTTTCTTCTTTCAAATTACTTTGATTTTGACTTGTTTATATAAATTGTTGTTATTGCTTGCTGATGTCTTCAACAGTTGAAGTGTATGATATTATGGTATTAATATTGCTTGGTGATAAGATTGACATTTATTAAACAAATTCTTCATTATTATAGGCAAATTGAAACCTACTTTTCTTGTCAATACCAATTATTTTTTTCTTTATCTCTGGAGTTTGTTTATTTGTATTGGTGGCTTTAACGAATTGTAATTCTTGAGTTTTCTCTTGGTTCATTGTATATTCTATTTATATATTACATTCTTTCATTCACATTGATTCCATACTAATGTTAAATGATTCCCCCTATATTAATATGGTATTATGAATGAATATCGGCGTTGAGTGGCCCTTTTACATCCAATTGCTCATCCGAACATTCACATACCTGGTACAGTGCACTTTGGCTGCTGCCCATAAAATAATTCTAGAGTGGTGCCTTAGCTTTCTACACTCTATAAATAAAATAATTAAAAATCTTATCATTATACACATCCTTGGAATCTTTTATCTTCTGAATATTTTTTCTTATATTTAGAATTAATATTAGGCAATTACCTGTATTAACTTCCGTCTTGTGACTTCTTTAGAACTTCTTAGTCACTAAAGAAGTCACAAGACGGAAGTTAATACAGGTAATTGCCTAATATTAATTCTAAATATTTAGTAACGTGACTTGGAGACAATTAAAACAAAATGAATATTTTTTCTTATTCTACCTTGCCTCCCAATAACTCCATTTATTTATTATATTCAATATTACTGTTGGTATATTTCTTAAGTAGATTTCTTTCTCTTTTATATAACTTCACTTCAGAGTTCAACGATTTATTAGCCTTAATGTCATTCACCTTTGTTATTCAATACCTCTTGTAATATAGTAGTTTTAATTATCCTTCTATTATTCTATCTGTTTTTATACTGCAACTCTTCTTCAGCAAGTTCATTTTCTAATTAGTTTATTAAATTTCTCTTAGGCTTTTGTCATTAATATTGTGCTCCATTATTATTATTATATTACTATATATATTATTTATGCTTGATTTAAATAGATGCGCTTATTTCTTTGAGCATTTTGGTGTCATTACATAATTACCCTCCTTCAGAAGTAATTATTTCTGAACATGATCTTTGGTATGGAAGAAATAATTGCTTATGTTATGTTTCATTCTTCATAATATTTTTCCTAAAGTATGCTGTAAATTGTTCTTACTTTTTTTAGAATTTGGTGGTATTTTTTGTTATCAAATTCGTTTTATATATAATAGTCATTTCAAATAATTCATGTAAGTTGATCTTACTTAATTTAGGATTTTGATGGTTTCTTCTTAATAGATTCAAAATAATTTCTTCTTTAACTCATGGTAAGATGTTCTTACTTAATTTAGAATTTTGATGTTTCTTCATAATACTTTTTAAGTGATGCTTGGTTATGAGTACCTTTAGTTTTTTTCGTAATAGGATCCGCTAGTTCATATGTATTATTATGATTGTTTTTGGTTACCATATATGGTCCTACGTACAATAACAATAGTTTCTTAGTGATTCCCTCCAATGCTTTAGGTAGTTCTCTATTTCTTAGCACTACCTTATCCCCTACTTCATATTGTATTATCTTATCTTAATTTTTCTTATACTGGTTTTCACGTTTTTCAAGATTGTCTATTACTTTATTATAAAACTTTATTTTATCGAATTCATATCTTTGTGATTCAGGAAAATTGATTAATTCTTGGATTTCCCGGGGGGGGGGGGGTCTTTTTTCATACATAGCGGTATATGGAGTACAGTTGATGGATGGATGATAAGCTAGGTTAATGAATTCTTCGGTAGCAGACAGGTATTCTTGCAATTTTCATTGTTGGTCGTGGCAATATGTCCTTAGTATCCTACCAACTTCTCTCAATACCCTTTCGGCTGGGTTGCTACTTGGGTGGTATACCGAAGTTTTGTATGTCTTAATTCCTAGCTCTAATAAAGTATTCTTCCACCTTTTCCCACGAAACTGTGTACCATGGTCTGTAATAATAGTCTTGGGTACTCCTACTTCTGGAATGTATTTTGTAGACAATATTTCAAGGATTTTTTGAGTGGTTGCCCGGTTAATCGGATATAGTTTAATAAATTTGGTGAAATGGTCCATAATAATGATAATGTAATTATATTGGTATCTACCTCCACTACGCGGGAACGGTCCACAAATGTCCAGAAATATCTTTTCTAATTTTTGTTTTGACGTTATTGGTATCATTGTACCTTCCTTTTTTACATTGTTTGCTTTTACCAATTGGCAAATGTGGCATGGCTTTATATAGTTTATAACCTTCCTGTTAATATTCTTTATGTAGCAGTTCTCCTCTAACGTTTTGACAAGTTTTCTTGCCCCCATATGGCCATATCTTAAGTGATAATCCATAATTAACTCTTTCTCGATAGGTTTAGGTATGATCACCTTCCAATCATCTTGGTTTAAAGTATTTTTTATAAACAATATTCCGTCGTACATACAATAAAATTTATTTACGCTGTCATTTGGTTCCTCCAATCATTCCTTGATGTGTCTTAATTTTAGAACTGATTGTTGATGAATTCTGATATCTTGAAGTAACATTTCTAAATCAGACCTACTCTTGATAATGTTGTACACCTTAATTATGTTTTCGTGGTCTCCTTCAAAGGTCTGGGTATTTAAATTGATTCGTGATAGCACGTCCGCTATTACGTTTTTGGTTCCTGGAATATATTCATATTTGAGATTATGCTCTTGCAAAGCGATTGCCCATCTTGTAAGTCTACCATGACTCAACTTTCAATTTCTCAAAAATGAAATGGATTTATGGTCCGTTCTGAGGGTTACAGGATACCCTAAAATATATGTACGGAACTTGTTACATGCAAATACTACGGCTAACAGTTCCTTCTCGGTAACGCTATATTTTCTTTCACAGTGGTTCAATACTCTACTGGCGAAGCTAATAACCAAATGGTTACCCTCTTTATCTTCTTGATATAATACTGTCCCGAGGCTGATGTCACTAGCGTCACAATTTAAGAAAAACGGTTGATTGAAATCTGGATGGTGTAATATTATAGTTTCTAAAAATTTGTCTTTTATTGACTGATAAATAAGGTCTTGATCTGGACCCCATTTCCACTTATTCTTAGAAGATAACTGTTCTTGGAATTTCGCTGTCAGTTCTGAGTAATTGCTCTGAAACTTTCTGTAGTAATTACAGAGTCCTAAAAATGACTGTAATTGTTTTTTGTTTTTAGGCGTCGGAAACCTTTGAATGGCTTCGACTTTTTCTTGCGATGGTGAAATTCCTTTGTTATTCAAGTTAAATCCTAGGAATTGTACTTCCTTTGCAATTAATTTTGATTTTTCTAATTTCAAAGTAATGTTATTATTAGATAGTTTTTGTAACACATTTTCCACCCGTTGACAGTGTTCCTCCCAATTTGATGACGTAGTAAGGAGATCATCAACATACACAGTGGTGTACTGAAGCGATTCTTGTCCAAGGATACTGTCCGTACACTTGACAAAGATTGCTACCGAATTCACCAGTCCAAACGGCAACCTTTTAAATTGGTAATTACAGCCCTCAAAAATAAAAGCCATGTGTTGCCGACTCTTCGGATGTAATTCCACTTGCCAGTAGCCACTCACAGTGTCCCAGCTAGTGATGAACTTGGTACCATGGAATTTTTTTAAAATTTCTTCAATTTCACCGGGTGATGTCCGGTCATTTATTATGGTTTTATTAATTTCGCGTGCGTCCAAACACAGTCTAACTTGTCCATTCTTTTTAGTAATTGCTATTATTGGGCTTGTAAAAGGTGACTGACTTTGTTCAATTATATCGTTATCCATCAACCTTTCGATTTCATTTCTAACCGACTCTTTCAATGAATATGCTATTGGATATGATTTCTTGCAGAATTCCACTGGTTCCTTGAACTGAATTTCACATTGATAATTTTTAACCTTCCCCGGTTCTTCCGAAAACACATGCCGGTATTTCTCATATATTCTAATTAAAGTTTCTACCTGATCCTTGGTTAAATGATTACTTGTTTCTTCACTCTGAAACTCCCTTATCACTTGTAATTTTTTCATCCATAAGTCATCATTGGAAATGCTATAAATCACCTTCTTATTGATTTTATCATCTTTCACATAATTTAATCTTCTCAGTTGTTGGTGGATACCACTGGGATATTCACTATCGCTACCTGTTAATTCGGCTATCCATACCATACCTGCTGCGTATAAAGATACTTTCTCCTTACTCAGATTGATCATTACTGAGTACTTTCTAAGTACGTCACATCCCATTAATAACTGGAATGGTAAACCAGTTGCTACTAAACATGTCATATTAATTATTACACCCTTGCTTGTTACATCTAATGACACCTGTTTTCTTACGGTCTTATTTTGTCTTCCAGTAGCACCTATGAGGGTTATGTTAGTGACAGGTAATGTTGATATTATTTGTTTACATTTTCTCTGTATGTTTTCTAATTCATTATCGTTAATTAGAGACACGTTAGCGCCCGTATCAATCATAATTTTGGTTGGAACTCCTTCCACTTCAGCGTTGACATATATTATATCATGGTTGTGGCTGATAATGTTATTAGCAGTCTCCTCTAACAATTCTTCTCGAATGTTTTTTAAATAATTATTGTATATAATTGTGAATTTTGATTTGTCCGTCCTTACATTCGGTCGTGGTTTATACCCAGTTGATTGGAGCAGCGAGGGGTTGTGAAGGTTTATCACTGCCTCCGTTCGTTTAAAGGAATGTTGTCCGTAATGTTATTAGAGAATGCTGGTAGATTTGACTGTAATTCTTGGTTTGTTCCTCGTTCTTCGTTGCGAGAATGATTCCATGGTTCATATGTCCCTGGTCTGCGGTTGTCCCCTTGACTTCGACTCCTATATCGGTTTTCATAATGGTTACCATCTTCGTTATTGCCCCAACGATAGTCATTGTTACTAAAACTATTACTTCTACGACGCTGGTATCTTCTTGACTCATGTTCCTCTGCTCGAATATGGTTGATTCGGGGTTTGTATATGCGATTACCGTTATGATTATTATATTGATTATTCCTATTATTATTATTACTATTATTTGGATATATACTATTTCGGTTATGATTCACTTGATGGTGATTATTATTGTAGTTATTATTATTATTATTATTATTATTATTAATATTATTTAAATTATTATTATTACTATTATTATTACCATTATTGTAATTATAGTTATTCCTGTGGTTATTATGCTGGTAATTACTCATTCCATGGTTATTATTTCTTCCTTCTTATCTATCTGTTCTCTGCCTGTTTTTCCGATAATAATTTTCGTGTTCGTAATTCTCTAGTAAGCTGGCCATGGCCTGTATAATTTTAATTTGGTTGCCTAATCGGGCTCCAGAAATCCTCTCATCATAATGGTATGCCATTTTTGTAACCAGGCATTCCTCAGGTATTTTAGGCTCCAAATGTTTAGCTAAGCACACCTTTCCTAAGAAGTATGTAGTCGGTGAAGTACCACGATAGACGTCATATCTCCCATGAGTGATATTGTCTCGTATTATATGTTGAGTTGATTCTGACCAGTATTTTTCCTTAAATAATTTCTTAAATTGTGGGTAGTCGGTAATTTCGTTTCTTGTTGCAACCCACCAATTATCATTCATTTCTCTAAAACATTCGTCCAACATTTCTCTATTTAAGTTCCACCTTGTTATACGGTATTTATTAAAATGTTCATCTATTCTTGCTATGAATTCCATAGGGTTTTTTCGATAATTCTTAAAATTAATTCCTTCACGACTCTCGGTTGTATGTGTACTACTGTATTTATATTAGTTGGTCTAGTTCGCACCAGTTCTATTTCCTCTTGGTTCTGTCTGACTTGATCATTTATCTTATTTATTGAAATGTCCATGTTGTCACATCTCTCTCTGCATTGTTTCTGAACCTTTTCCAAATTTACTTGTTCCCTTTGTATTGTCTCTATTTGAACACGACTATCTTCTTTTACCTGATCTATCTTGGAACATAAATTCACTCTATTTTGTTCAGTGGTTTCGTTAATTTGTTCTATTCTTTCATTTGTTTTGGCTATCTCTTGTCTCCTTTCTTCAGTGTTTCCATCCATCTTCTGGTTAATTATCTCATTAACCTGCTCCATCCTCCCATAAATATTTTCTCTCAGTTCTTGGTTTTGTTCGTCTATAAATCGTCTTGTATTCTTATCAACGTCTTCGATTTTTTCGTTAATTTGTTGTCCCAAACTTATTTTGATAATCTCATTCATTTGCCTATTATTTTCTTTTTGTTTCTCAAAATTTTCTTCAAACCTCTCATTGATTCATGTTAAATTCTCTGTATTGATCTGCTTTAACTCTTCCCTCAACTGTTGGTTGTCACTTTCCATCTTCTTACTATTTTCCTCAATTTTCTTATTGGTATCTCCGATTTTATTACACAATTCTTCCTTCATTTCCTTATTATTCTCCTCCATTTTCTTACTTAGTGTCTCCTCCATCTTCTTACTGGTTCCTCCAATGTCCTTCCTTAATTCTTCCTTCATTTCCTTACTATTCTCCTCCATTTTCTTACTATTCTCCTCCATTTTTTTACTCATTTCCATCATCACTCTCATCATGGTTTCCTGGAAATTGACATCCCCTACTTGAGTAGTGTTCTTGGGCTGTTCCTTTTGTTGTGTAGGTTTGTTAGGTTCTGCAGGAGGTAGTAACCTCTCTACATCTTCCACTGGTGTCGTCTCCGTGTCTTCCATACTAAACTCCTTTTCTGCTTCTGCTGCTCTCCTCTTTGATGTTGCTCGTTTATGCATTTCTGTTGTTTTATTGGACCTATATCAGCCGCCAGCTAAAATTAGGAATTGAATTTTGTTATTATTTTATTATTTATTTGCCTATTGATTCCCTAATTACAGCCTCACCGCTTGGACGCCAATTTGTAACCACACGTAATTATCCCTTATCAATACCTTCTAAAAACCCAAAAGAATTACAAGTTCTTTATGCCTCACCTTGGATGTGTCAAATTACCACAAGACGGGTTTTAAATTAATTTATCCCTCTCTTTGTGTACATCCATTAGTAACCCTTGTTAATTCTATATAAATAAAAACACATGGAATAGTATCTGGTAATAATAATAATATTGTATTTTTATTCAAAAAAAATTTCTATAGTCTATTCAGTGTAACTATTAATATAATTTACAAATCTCAGGGTCGATTCTCTTCTCTTTGTTTATATTATTTTTAGGTTCTTTTGGCTGATATAAAGGTTCAGTAATTATAAAGAAAAAACAAGTATAGAAAGTACATTACATTACAAACAATAATAATAATGAATAATATAAATTGAGTATTAATTATAATAAACTATATACGTTACACAATGTTTATCGGTTCAGTTTGGTTTCACACAGCCTCCTGGTCACAGTGATGAAAAATTCCAATGTTAGTTTGTTTATGTTGTCAAAATGAAGGAATCCACTTCTTTTGGTGTTCAATAAATATTAACTCTTGTCACTTTCGTGGTCCGAAGCCTTCTGTTGGGATATTGTGATTGAAGTCCAGTGTCTTGTTATTAATTCAATCTAAGTGTAGTTGCTCTTCTGTTTGTGTCATCAGTAAGATTTAAAGGCTGGTTTGTTAAGCTGTTTCTTTTTTTTACTTGAATCTCATTTCAGTTATAGTTTGATATAAGGTTTTTTTACTTTCTATTATATTATTTTTTAATAATATTCATATGTTTATTGTATAAATATTTAGCTTGTTTTCAAAAATTACACTCAACTCTCCTTCTTGGCTTATTATTTTTTTAATAATAATCAACAACATTCTTTTTCTCTCTTTTGGTTTCCTGGATACACATAAATACTCTGGTCATATCTGTTCAAATTGAGATTTAGTTGTTATAGGATATTATTTTTATATAATACATTATTTTACCTTCTACATTCAAGTTGCTTTTTAGTTATTACATCATAATCCTTAATACAATTTACATATTATTTTATCTGACAAAACTATGAACAATTTTAATATCAAATATTATAGTTATTTGTAATTTCACAAATATTTTTGAATAATTTATTATTTACTGAACATAATCATCTAGGCCTATGTTGACTGATTATATTTTTGTATTGGAAGACTCATAATCGATCCTGCTTACACTTGTTTTATATTAATTAATTTCTTTAAATATAAACAAACTATTAATTGACAATTATATTTTATAATTACTATAATTCCCTTCAGGGCTTAACTGAATGCACACTTTTAAACCATTGTCTGTGTGATTAATATCTATTAAACTTATATAACTCAAACACTAATAAAGAAAAAACTAAATGTTAATGTCAGTATCATATGCTA
This sequence comes from Magicicada septendecula, assembly GCA_034769895.1. Lineage (NCBI taxonomy): Eukaryota > Metazoa > Arthropoda > Insecta > Hemiptera > Cicadidae > Magicicada > Magicicada septendecula. The sequence continues at coordinate 1,035,572,933 of CM068367.1, read as the reverse complement.
CTATGGATTAGTAATTCATTTTATTAAATAATTGTTTATAATTACTATCCACTCACAGTTCTTCTTAATTGAATACCACTGTATCTCACATCCTCTTACCAATTAATTACACTTGTTTTATATTACATTTGTAGCACATCTTAATTACATTTTACATTTACTTCTAAATTTGTATTGTACTTTATATGACTTTCTATTTGATTCATTCATTATTCATTAAATTTATTATCATTATTTATTTGTTTATGGACTACTCCAAATCTAACTGGGTACTGTCTATATAGTACTGTATAGTAATCTGTCATAGTAATGTCTGTTGTAGGACTTTTGGTTTGTAAATAGGTTCACACTTTTATTTATTACTTTTCTTCTTTCAAATTACTTTGATTTTGACTTGTTTATATAAATTGTTGTTATTGCTTGCTGATGTCTTCAACAGTTGAAGTGTATGATATTATGGTATTAATATTGCTTGGTGATAAGATTGACATTTATTAAACAAATTCTTCATTATTATAGGCAAATTGAAACCTACTTTTCTTGTCAATACCAATTATTTTTTTCTTTATCTCTGGAGTTTGTTTATTTGTATTGGTGGCTTTAACGAATTGTAATTCTTGAGTTTTCTCTTGGTTCATTGTATATTCTATTTATATATTACATTCTTTCATTCACATTGATTCCATACTAATGTTAAATGATTCCCCCTATATTAATATGGTATTATGAATGAATATCGGCGTTGAGTGGCCCTTTTACATCCAATTGCTCATCCGAACATTCACATACCTGGTACAGTGCACTTTGGCTGCTGCCCATAAAATAATTCTAGAGTGGTGCCTTAGCTTTCTACACTCTATAAATAAAATAATTAAAAATCTTATCATTATACACATCCTTGGAATCTTTTATCTTCTGAATATTTTTTCTTATATTTAGAATTAATATTAGGCAATTACCTGTATTAACTTCCGTCTTGTGACTTCTTTAGAACTTCTTAGTCACTAAAGAAGTCACAAGACGGAAGTTAATACAGGTAATTGCCTAATATTAATTCTAAATATTTAGTAACGTGACTTGGAGACAATTAAAACAAAATGAATATTTTTTCTTATTCTACCTTGCCTCCCAATAACTCCATTTATTTATTATATTCAATATTACTGTTGGTATATTTCTTAAGTAGATTTCTTTCTCTTTTATATAACTTCACTTCAGAGTTCAACGATTTATTAGCCTTAATGTCATTCACCTTTGTTATTCAATACCTCTTGTAATATAGTAGTTTTAATTATCCTTCTATTATTCTATCTGTTTTTATACTGCAACTCTTCTTCAGCAAGTTCATTTTCTAATTAGTTTATTAAATTTCTCTTAGGCTTTTGTCATTAATATTGTGCTCCATTATTATTATTATATTACTATATATATTATTTATGCTTGATTTAAATAGATGCGCATATTTCTTTTAGAATTTTGGTGTCGTTACAGTATGCATGGCCATAAAGCATATGGGGAACAGAAGCAGGAGCATACACAGTCTCCAAAAGTTGAGAAAGTCTGCTGTCTTTCATTAGGAAGCCTATTGCTCCTAGAAAAGACATTATCAAGTGAAAGCCTCCTAATCGAATGACTACATTAGAAAACAGCTCATTCTCACCATTAGTTTCCACTGCAACTACATCTCTAGCTTTCATGTAGAGTGGTTGGTCAAACATCACGAAAATTGTTTGCTGCATGGTTTTCTTATTTTCTGTGACTGCATACATTAAGGCAGTTAGTATGGTGTTATAATCTGTGGGTGGGTTGTTGATGAATGGAAGCACTAATACCTGTGATTGAGTATAAGGTTCACTGGATATGATTTTCTCCATGAAACCCTGCCATGCAGGAATGGAAGGTTGTTGTAAAAATTTCCCCACCATCCAAGCAAAATCATGATTGGAGGGTACTGTTGCTTTAGTGAATATTCCTTCTGGGTAGACATTTCGCAGAGCAACCTCTTCAATTCCAACTCTATCCTGCCTTCGGAATGTTAGCATACCGATTTTCTGGCCACTTGCTGTTTCCTTAGAGCTGGGCATGACAGAGAGTTTTGTTACTTTCTGATTTTCTACACCTCTACCAGGAGTCACACACCTGATTCCACCCATAACATGGAATGTACCTTTACCCATCATTGTTGCAATGTTGAAGTCCGCATTATCGAAATAGAACTGTGAAAATGAATCCTTTGAAATACCTGGATTCCAGGACTGAACAGCAGAAGCCTCAAATAAAGCCACACTACTATAGGTAGAGCAGAAACCCATACTCGAGACAGTTTCAACAATGTTTTTGGATCCCACTTTGCGAAACAAGTACACTCCGAGACCAAGCTGCAATGGGGAGATGAACGAGCGAGGCCTTGTAGCTGACACAATTGCGTGGGATATTGCTGTACATTTTCTCAAAGAGGATTGTTCACTGCCTTTTTTTTTATGCATCCACACCCCTCAAAAATTCTTGTAAAGTTTCAGGAACCATAACTTCAACATTCTCAGACAAGGCAGTGATATCTGGATAATCAGTAGTACTGTAAGGAGTCATTCGAATATCTTCACGGATGATAGTTGCAGCTACTTCCACTATTCTCATTCGCTCATCTTTCTCATTGGCAGCTTGTTCATTATACCATTGGTTCAACAGTTTGTGACCACTGCCACGAAAGCAAACAACGGGGTTTTTTTTTGGCATTGTGGCAAAGAGGACTCCATCACCATAGTCACAGTCAATCTGTTTTTTAGAGTTTTTATGGTCATTGTATCCCCTTCTGGAAGACATTCATTAATTTTCTGCATCAAATCGTGTACTGAAAATTGACATTCCTCTGATGTATCTATAAAATGGCACTTTTCTTGGAAAGCAGCATCAAAGTTGGTGTCGTGAGGGCGGCCTCTTTTTCGAACAGATGAGGGGTTGGACACAAATTTAGCATAGCAGTCTTGATGATAACGAGCTTCTGCAGCTACCAAACACAAAACACTGTTGATGCGTTCAGCAACCTTTCTACCTAAGTCATCATTGCGTTGCTCTGCTTTCTCAAGCAGTGTGTCTTTGATGGTTAACGAGCGAACTTCATACATTCCTCGACGTTTCTGCAATTTTTTTTCTTTCTGACCCTAAGTGTGTTTTTCAGCACATATGAAACATTCTTGTTTGAAATTGAATGTATCAGACAAAGATGATCTTAAACTTCTATCATCTACCTGTTCAGCTTTCTGTTTGATGTGTTTCTCAATATTACGCTGCTTAATGTATTCATGTCGACATACCTTATGCACATATCGACATATCAATCATTCCTACATTTTGTAAAAAAGTATAAGCCTCATCCTTCCTTTCCTTGCTGACACGTATCAAAGTTTCCAACCCCTTGGCTACTTTTAATGTTTCTCCTTCTGACATAGACTTACTACAAGTAAAACAAGTGGTAGGGTCCCACATTATTTTGTTCTCAACCCACAGCAAAAAAACATGACAAAACACAACGAATTGAAAAATACAATTACAAAAACAGAACTGTCCCGCACGGATTGCATAAGTTCACGACATAAACTCAACTAAACTGGAAACTGGCAAACAGAGGAGAAACGGCAGCAAGAGAGGTAGTGGGGCGGTGAGTGAATGGAAGGGATTGGGAGGGCGGACCTTTTCCTTTCCATTGTTCAGCGCCAGCCCCTTTCCGACTCCACAGGTCCCCTAATCCTGCTTCCTACAATACTGAACCCACTAGTCATTTCATCAAGTTGAAAATATACGAAAGATTTCCATGTACCTAACTTACTCTTTTCATTGACATAACTGACTAAGCCAGAAAAGTTGCCTAAATCATACTTTAATAGAATTTTAATCCTCTTCCAACTCCAATATCTCAAAAACGGTTCGTCTCACTTAAAACATGCATAGGATCTTTTTTGTGTAGAATTTTACGAGGAATATTTTTTGTAATAATAGTTCTCTTCAAAAAATGAACCGTTTTGCGTAAAAATTGTAAAAAATGGACTTTTGGGGTGGAGAAAGGGGGGACGCGCCCCCCGAGGGGGGGAACTTTTCTGTTTCTTACTACTACACTCCCTATGAGTGTTTTCCCAAAGTTTCAAAACTTTATAAATTATTTCCCCCATTTGCTGTTTTTTTTACTTATTTGCCTGGACTATATGTTTGATTTTTAAAGGTATTTTGTTGATGTACAAAAATATCAATTAACATTTTGTTTCCACTGAAAGCTAACGTTCTATTTTCCTTCATTTTTATTTGTAGTACAGACATTTGTAACATTAAAAAAGGTATAATTTCAAATTGTAAATTATTCCAAATACCGTACTTTATCTCATTTGTTTTTAGATATGCAACTCTTGTGTGTGTCTGTTCTTTATAATTTCATTCTCAGCTTTACAGAAGCTGCCTCAGGAGCTGGTTTTTATTGCTAGTAAATATTAACTCTCATTATCAATAGTAAAACGTTAACGGCAATCAATAGTGAACAATTCAAAATCAACAAAATGGTATTCTTGGCAATACGGTGTTGTATGACGGGTTTCCAGGTTTAGATTAAATTAAACTCCACTTGAGGGGTGCGCCCTCAAAAAACTAAGGTCTGCGCCTTTTCCTGAGGGCCAGTCCGGCCCTGAATACAACCTTTTAATATCATAGTAAATTTTCATTAAAAAGTATCTTATAAATTATTTAAATAAAGCTAATGCTTGCATTATTAATTTTTATAATATTTTATTAGAATTATTATTGTTTATTAACTAAACATTTTTCTCCCCAAATATAATTATTTCACTACCGACTTGGAACACAAAGTTTTTTATGGGTAAAAACGTAAAAGTTTTACCTTATAACCTGAACCGGTTTTCGCTTTTAAAATGCTTCTTCAGAGGCTGCCGCTGGGAGCATTGTCCGTCTTGTTGTTGGCGACGGTATCGATCTTCAAAAGATCAATGTTGTGTGTGTGGGGTGTGATATGTTCGAATAATGCGTGTTATTTGAATTGTGTCTGTTCGTTTAGGATGTCGTTTTTATTTGTTTTCATGTGTTTGTATATTTCTAATTGTTCTAGAGTGTCTAGTTTTCAGCTTTTTGTGTGTACGTATAGAATGTCCATTTTATTGTCGATGTTTTTGTATGTGTGGTTTGCTTCAATGAGGTGGTGTGGTTTGAAAAGGTGGATTCTGTAGTGGAGTGGAGTGCCTTTGTGTGTTCAATGTATGTTTGTTTGAAGCTACGTCCTGTCTGGCCTATGTAGAATTTATTGCAATCTGAGCAATTTAGTTTGTAAACACCAGGTAGATCGAATTTGTTTTGTGCTTTGTGTGTGTGTTTTGATAGTATGTGTTCTGTTTAGTTAGCAGTTTTGTAAGCGATTCTGTATCCTGCTTTTTTGAATTTCTGGGCTACTTTTTCAGTTTGTTTGTTGATGTGTGTTAGTGTTATGAATTTGTTGTTTTCTGTCTTTGTCTGTTGTTTGTTTTGTGTAGGAGTTTATTGACTATTGTTCTGTCGTATCCACATACAAAAACATCAACAATAACATAGACATTCTGCATGTACACACAAAAGGCCGAAAACTAGACACTCTAGAACAATTGGAAATATACAAACACACGAAAACAAATAAAAACAACATCCTAAACGAACAGACACAATTCAGATCACACGCATTATTCGAACATATCACACCACACACACACAATATCGATCTTTCGAAAATCGATACCGTTGCCAACAACAAGACGGACTGTGCTCCCAGCGGCAGCCTCTGAAGAAGCTTATTAAAAGCGAAAACCGGTTCAGGTTATAAGGTAAAACTTTTATGTTTTTACCCATAAAAAACTTAGTGTTCTGAGTCGGTAGTGAAATAATTATATTTAGTTAAGGAACGGAAACGTCATGGACAACGAAATCCAAGAATTTTGTCCAATAATCTCGTGTCTTCATTGGCGGACATATCCTGAATATTTTACTGGCAAACTAATAAAACTGAATCGCGATCGGTGTAGAAACTCGCTGCACTCAAGGGAATTTCGATCGAGATTTTCAGAGGAAAGCTACCGAATTTTTTCCGCCCTTTTGCACACAAACTTATATATCTATAAACATTACATACACAAATTGTCGGATATATACCTTGTGTTTTAACTATTCTCAAAATTTTCCTAACATTGATGTTTTCTGCCGGCCATTTATACTCCACTCCTGTTTTCGCCACTTTGCATGGGGCATAAGAATGACATTTGGTGCTTACCTGTAAAGTGTCAGACATATACCAAGTGATTTAAAAACTTCAGAAATTTTCAGACTATCACTGCTTGCCCCCATTTTCATCTTCCTAAATGCTTTCCGCCGTCTGTTATTTACAATCGATATAGGTCACAGAACATTTTGCGACAAAATTGTCCCATCGACCTAGTAAAAAAAAGCCTCTATCTCTCCATCTATAGTGTGTATATTATAACAAGTGTTTTTAAAGAATGGTTTGAAAACAAGTTACTTAATTTATTAGAAGAACCTTCTGTTATAATCATGGACAATGATAGCTATCATTTAGTGCAAATAAATTACATTCCAACTATGTCCTTTAGAAAAATCAAAAGTGAAAACTGGTTACATTAAAAAAAAACATTCATTTTCGCAATGTGACAGTGTGAGACCAGAGTTAAACTTATAGCAAAAATAAGCAACATAGCCGGACGAACTGGATGAAATGGCTTTTTAACATGGACACAAAATAATTATTTACCTCCTTGCCAGAGCTAGTATAACCCTACTGAATTAATATGGGCACAAGTAAATGACAAGTTGTCAATCAAAACGAACTTTTAAAACAAAACATGCCCTTCATTTGGCAAATCAGTTTTAAATAGCATAACTGTACAAGGCTGGGAAAAATGTGTTATGTGTTGAGAAATAATGCTAGATGACTTGAACAGAGAAATGGCTACAGATGAAGTAACTGAAGACTTCATAATAAACTCTGAAAACAGTGACAGTGACAGTAATGATTGTGATACAGATGTTGATGATAAATTACTTCCTTTGACAGGATTTTATATGGTATGCTTTTGTGGCACTGGCCAAAATTAACTTTTTGTCTGTTTGTAAAACATGGTTATTTATTCTGAATAATTTTCTTCAAAAATTCAAATTTTCAAACATATAAAATCAGTTACAGCTATACAGACTAGTTTTCCACAGATGTTGAAAGTTAACATGAAATCAGCTGATTGTATGTGAAATACAAAAAGCTAATATATACACCACAATCACACACAATAATACCAGTTTAAAATACCAAAAACCAACAGGAAACCATAACAACAACCAACCAAAACACAAGTAATCCACAAGATTCAAAATTAAGGAGGCTGAGGATGGGAAACATGTCCCAAATAAGGGGAAAACATCTTGAGATAAAGTAATTATAAATATTAAATACATTATATATATTGTAACGGTATATAACTCGGTCCCAATAAATGATAACTTTTGTAGTACCATAAAGGTCAGAAATGGGTAAACTATAACGAGCTCAAAATTAAGTTGTATCACTAAACATTATAAACAATTAAAGTGATATTATACAGTGACAAGTGAGTTATAGTGTACCCAATGAGGTAATAAGTGAAGGTGAAGGGAACTTCTTACAGAATTGTACTGTAAATGTGAGAATTATAAACTATAATAGTAGATCATGATGCTACTAACTAATTATGTATGTTGTTTAGTTATTGTAGGATTTATATTGTGTAGTACCTATGTTAATTTTATAATTTATAAAATAATTGTTTTATTGTATAAGATAACCCAGGTGTTGCGGTTTGGAAGCTCTTGAATAATCGTGAGTTATTCCAAAGACGCTAATGAGGAAGGCTGGATTGTTTGTTAGAAAGAAGTGGACTGTATTAAAGATGTTGAACATTCGTTTATTGAAAAAATCTGATTGTTAATTACGATCGGCACGTGCGGATGCATTTGAGGCAATAACGCCCGAAATTAATTTTGAATAAAATCGTGGTCCATTGTAGATGGACGCAGGTAGTTGAATGAAATGAGATATTATAAATGCATGCTAAAAAATATCCAGAAGCCGCGGCTGTAAGAGAAGTGTTTTACGAGAGTTGCGCTCGGAGTCGTGTTATAAACTGAACTAAACTGGCTTGCAGTCGGCGGTGCTGGCCGGCTGCAACGTTTGATAAGCGCGTGACGTCATCCGCGCGTGCCGTATACGGTGGTGGACCGTTTACAGCTGATAAACCAGTACAAAGTTTAAACATACTGCCCGCCAAAATCGGGACGATTTTGTACATTAAAGGTTAAATTGAACAATATAATAATTAAACTTACATGTCGTAAGCGATACAATAATTGGCGCACTGGCCAGAGAGCAATGACATAATAAACATAATATGAATTCAATTAACAATCACCAAGCATACAATAAATTGACCCTTACGCCAATAGCAAGGGCTTACTGACGTTAAAATTACTCAAAACATAATAGTAATACAATACGCACAATAATACAATAATTAAGTAGATATTGATCTTTCCCAAATAATACCCCTTGATATTTGCCAAGCATTACAATAACAATTGATAACACCATAAAAAATACAATAATTTCCCCATGATATTGACATAACAACCCCAATGAATTTCATAATGTTTGACCCTTAGAAAATACAATACATATATAGAATAATTGACACTATAAATGACACTTGTGGTTCTCAGAATTTGAATCACACAAACATATTGACAATACACAACATCCATAATGATTGATAGTACATATGAAACACAGTCACTATTGCTGCAATAGCTAGCGGCACGTAAACAATATTACAATGCTTATGATACAATTGACTTGTATGCTCGCCCCGGGGAATGTCCCGGGCGTGGTTCATGTAATGTGACACGCACACACTCACACACACACACACCTCGTATGGCACGCATACGATTAGTTTGTAGCCACCGGAAGGGGGCATAACTTGTGGATGGGTCGGCGTAAGATACCTAGCGCGGTGCGAACTTCTGCGACGCGTACTAAGGAATCTTGACCCGGAAAAACACTGGTAATTACCCCACGCTTCCATTCTAGAGGGGGGGAATTGTCATCCAAAATGAGGACAAGTTGTCCGACGTTCAAATTCTTTAATGGGGTGCGCCATTTATTGCGCTGCTGCAGCTGGTGCAGATAATCCCTAGACCACCGTTTCCAGATGGTCTGCGTAAATTTTTGGAGCAGAAGCCATCTGCCCAAATGAGTATTATTGCCTTGTGTATAATCGGGTTCCGGAAGTGCCGTCAGTGGAGCACCGACCAAAAAATGAGCGGGTGTTAAGGGTTCAGGGTCTCTAGCATCGTCGGACACCGCGCATAACGGGCGTGAATTAAGGCAAGCCTCAATTTGAGAAAGAAGAGTAGAATATTCCTCAAAATTCAAGATCGTACCGCCAATTACGCGACGTAAATGGAATTTAACACTCCTTACACCACTTTCCCACAAACCACCGAAATGAGGGGCTGAAGGGGGGATAAAGGACCATTTGATGCCGTGGAGACCGCAAAACTCCAGAGAAGATTGCTCAACTTCCTTGGAGGTTAAAAGTTTGTACCAATCATGCAACGTGTGGTTGGCACGACGAAAATTCATGCCATTATCCGAAAATATTTGCGCGGGAATACCTCTGCGCGATATGAATCTTTTTAAAGCCGCTATAAAGGCGTTGGAAGTGATATCCGACACCAATTCTAAATGGATGGCCCTAGTACACATGCATATAAATAGAGCGATATATGCCTTGGTCGTGGACTTAGAGCGCTGCCCGCCATGGCGCAAAAGTACAGGACCGGCGTAATCCACGGCCGACTGTGAGAATGGCCTTGACGGCGTGACCCTAGAAGAGGGTAATTGACCGAGTAATTGATTCGCGCCTTTAGCCCGGAAACGAAAACAAGTGACACTTATGTATCATTGAGCGGATATAGGACTTATCGACTTACGCCTAAGCGAAGCTTGAGTTGATTGCACTCCAGCGTGCAACAAACGGATGTGTTCGTATTCAATTATTAATCTCGTGAGATGAGAGTGCGGGTGCAAAATTATTTGGTGTTTAGTCTCGTAGCTAAGTGGGGAGAATTGCAAGCGTCCACCCACTCTTAAAATGCCTGATTTATCCAGGAATGGGTTGAGAGCAAGAATTTTACTACTGCGTGGAAGGCACCGGTGTGCCTCAAGTTCCCTAACCTCCACGTCGAAATGCAACTTCTGTGATTGCCGGACAAAAATCAAGAGCGCGTCAGACAATTCTTGAGCCGACAAAAAGGACGTGTCTCTATCAACCACCGCGAGCCTAGAATTGCGAACAAATCGACGGCAATATGCGAAGACGCGAATAAGCCTCGTAAGAGATGAATAATTTTCAATGTAACTATGTGTTGAGGACGCGACAATTAGTGAGGTTTGAGCCTGCTTGCGACGTTCCTCTTCAATGTCGGGAAAAGTACAGGGAGTATTAATGTCGAACGCGCTGACCGGCCATGAGGCCGAATCACGAGCCAACCAGGAGGGACCATGCCACCATTGAGTATGACAGTGCAAACTACGAGGGAGGCAACCGCGCGATAAAACGTCAGCAGGGTTGTCATTTGATACTACATGACGCCAAATTCCCCTGCTGCTAACAAGACGCTATATTTCCGCGACACGGTTGGCCACAAATACCTTCCAGCGGGAAGATTGCTGATGTATCCAGTACAACGCTATCATCGAATCCGAATAAAGATATAGTCCGTCAAAATTGTAATCGACGGCATTTAAAACCTTGGAGGTTAATTGAGCCAACAATAAACAAGCACAAAGTTCAAGTCTAGGAAGCGTTATCTGTTTCAGCGGAGCGACCCTAGATTTAGCACACAACAAGTTTGATGATATGGCGCCATTCGAATAGACCGCCCGCACGTAAATGCAACACGCGTAACCTTTAGCCGAAGCGTCGGCGAATCCGTGCAGCTGCAGTGAACTAACCGGGTAACTGTTCGAACTCTTAACCGACCTCGTAATCTCAAAATGAGTGTCGGAGACTAATTGGGCGTATAATCCCAACCATTGATTGGCTAATGATCCGGACAAGGGTTCGTCCCAATCAGTGCCCGCCAACCACAACTGCTGCACGAAATGCTTGCAGCAAAATGTGATGGGAGCGATTAAACCTAGTGGATCATAGATCCCGGCGATGATTGCCAACACGCTTCTCTTGTTGAAAACGGTTAAATTGTCATCACCCCTAACGGTGTATAAAAAGTTATCCCCCTCAACATTCCATTGTATGCCCAAGGTACGCACGTTTTGACCCTTGCTGAAGTCACGGGTTACTTGGGCGCGAAGAGTCATAATCTTATGGTGGTTAGAGAACCATTTATGTAACGAAAAACCATACCTCCTCAACAACTTCTCGATCTCGCATTTCATTTCAGCTAAGCCGTTCGGATCATCCGAACCCGTTATGAGATCGTCTACGTAAAAGTCATTTGCTATGGCCTTAGCAGCTGTAGGGTAGTCGGATTTATTTTCATATGCTATTTGAGCCCGACAACGCGTAGCAAGGAAGGAGGCACTAGCAGTGCCATATGTAACCGCCCTTAACGCGTAATGTCGCAATTCCTTATGCGGTGCATCACGCCAAACAATGCGTTGCAAGTTTGAATCCTTAGGATTAACAATGATCTGGCGATACATCTTTTCAATGTCCGCAATAAGTACGTATCGGTGGGTGCGGAACCGAACCATTATCGAAAACAGATCCTGCTGGATCGTAGGACCGACCATTAAAGTATCGTTAAGGGACAAATTATTGGTGGTTTTAGCGGATGCGTCAAATACCACGCGCAATTTGGTGGTTAAGCTAGAGTCTTTGAAGACTGCGTGATGGGGCAGATAAAAGATCTCTGACCTGTCAAGCGACAGATCGTATTCATTAAGCGGCGACATGTGACCAAGTCTTAAGTAGTCACTCATGAACTCACTATAATCCTTATAAAGGGTAGGGTTCTGCTTGAATTTGAATTCTAACGATTGGAATCTGCGTATGGCTCCGCGGAGAGAATCTCCCAAATAAGATTTATCAGATCTGCGGGGCAGGGCTACCACGAATCTCCCGTCGCGATTGCGGCTAGTGTTTTCCACGAAATGCCTTTCACACGGCGAGTCCTCAGATCGGGCTTCGCGACTAGAGATCTCCTCCAACTTCCAAAATTCCTTTAGTTGCGAGGAAACCTGATTATCATCCCTACAGACCATAAAGGAAGAAACCGTTTTAGTCATATCGACGTTGAATGGTAAGTCACCGGCCAAAATAAATCCTAACTTGGTTTCCTGAATTATAGGAAAGTGTGGTCCGCGCGTATATTTCACAGGTTCAATTAATTGGAGAAAATATTGAGCGCCGATTAATATATCGACTTGCGACGAGCAATGTAGGTGAGGATCCGCCAAGAATATGCGCTTGGGTAAATTTAAAGAGGCAAGATTGAACGACTCCGCCGGTAAATTATTAGTTATACTGGGTAATACGGCACAATGTACGTTTAACGTGAAGGGTTTATAGCGTGAATGTAGCCTTACATTAGTACTGAAGTCAGCCTGGGAAAGCGAGTTGTTTATACCCGTGATGGGCAGTTGCGATTTAACCAATTGGAGGCCCATCCTGCGGGCGAAATCCATTGTGCAAAAGTTCGCTTGAGAATCGGAATCCAGTAATATCCTAACGGGAAATTTTTTGCCGACTTTATTGTATGTCATACAGACGGCGGTAGATAACAATACCGATTTATTGGTCTGTGATTTCAGTGAACACTGGTTGTTAACAGAAGTTACGTCCCTGTTGGGGACATGAATCGTTGTGTGGTGACGCCTAGAACATTTTTTACATGAGAATTTTGAGGGACATTTTGAACCCTCGTGTCCCGAACGGAGGCAGTTTAAGCAAAGTTTGTTTTTTATTAACGCGTTTTTTCTATCAGGGATAGACAGCGATGTAAATTGTGGGCAATCGCTAAGTCTATGTACACCGTTACACAGCCTGCATAAATTGTTTCTAATATGTGAGTGGAATGCGCCCTTTGGAGTGCTTATCTGTTTAACTGCCTTGCGATAAGGAGACTTATCGCTTTTGTTCAACCTGCTCGTTGGGCTAGTCGCGTTATCGAGATTTTGCAATAATTTCCTACGTGAATTTAGAAAATTTATGAAATTATTAAAATCAGGGAATTTATGCTCCGATAAACTCTCTTTCCACAAACGTAAAGTGTAATTGTCAAGTTTTTTGGCTAAATAATTTACGACAATAATTTCAAACGTGTTGACTGGCAGTTTGAGATTATTTAAAGCGTTTATATTTGCAGAGATTTGATCAATAAATTGCGATATGCTAACTTGGGATTCCTGCTGAACTAATGGTACGTCTAGGACATTCCACACGTGGCGAGCGGAAACAATCAGCTTACTATCATATCTATTCCTCAACAGATCGATAGCCACCGCGTAATTCTCATGTGTTATGGGCAACGATTTTATTACGTTAAGCGCCTCGCCATGTAATGACGAGTGCAAATAATGAAGTTTCTGTATATCTGTCAGATCTGCTCTGACATGAATTAGTTCCATAAAAATATGGTAATAATGTTGCCATTCCACAATACTACCCTCAAACCGTGGTAATTTTATTGGTTCCAATTGAATGGGGGGTGTTTTAGGCTGTTTACCTTCAGCGTTAATTACTGGTTTTTGGTTCATATGCTCAGCTTGCTCTAGCAGGTGTTGCAATTTACATTCTATAGTACAGAGATCGTCCTCCGTTTGCACTCTATCACTCGTTAACGCAACGTCTGCTTCCTCAGCCTCGATTTGTGACTGAATCTCGTCATATTTGGTGGATAATTCCATCAAATGACGCAGTTTTATTTTCAGCGCATGAGGATCGCTGTTTAACAAATCGAAGTTATCCGCGAAGGTATTTACTCGGGATATTGAGGCCTTAATTGTGCCTCGTTTTTTTATTAGAGCCCTTACATCGGCCATTATTACAGTTTAAGATAAAAAGGGAAAGATATTTAGAAAGCAATTGAGCATAGAGCATGTGAACCACAAACTTAATTTTGAATGAGTTTAAATACGTTTTGGTAGCTAGCGATCGTTGTTTTGAACATAAACTTACTCTCTCCAACTAATCAAACTTACTTATTGGCAGTTAAATTATTGAAATTATGAATCTAAATGGTTACAAAGTATATCTTTATCTTTAAAGTTCTGACTGATAATGAGCTGCCAACCATTTATTAATTTGTATTGTGTAATGAGGTATTTGTTTATATAAATGTGTCAAAAAATACCCACTGAGTGAAATATTATTAAAAATCAAATATAAGTAAAGTTTATAGTCACGTGGCCGTCGATCCATTCGTGATGAAGCTGGCTTCGATCCCGTTTGGAGCTGCTACACCTCCTGTCTCTGCCGGTCAGCCGATGCCTCATGTTGTACCTTCCATCAATTAAAGCTGTGGAATCTCGAAAATGTTGTCCTGTTTCGTCCCGTCGTCTCTGGTCTACTGCTTGGCTGAATCTTGTCGAGATGACTGCGACGTGATTCACAATAATGGTGTCGCTCAGGACGAAAATGATGCCCGTAGGGCGTGATTAACTTCAGATTGGTTTTTCCAGAAATGATGTGTATAAATAAATGCTGTCGCTTGTGTACTCAGATATGAGAAATCTGTGCCGTGGGGACCAAAAATGATGTAGTTTTTTGGGCCCGAAAATGTGAAATCCTGCCTGGTTGGACCAAAAATGATGTCGTTTTTGGCCTGAAAATATGAAATCCGGTCCGGTGGGACCAAAAATGTTGCGGTTTGGAAGCTCTTGAATAATCGTGGGTTATTCCAAAGACGCTAATGAGGAAGGCTGGATTGTTTGTTAGAAAGAAGTGGACTGTATTAAAGATGTTGAACATTCGTTTATTGAAAAAATCTGATTGTTAATAACGATCGGCACGTGCGGATGCATTTGAGGCAATAACGCCCGAAATTAATTTTGAATAAAATCGTGGTCCATTGTAGATGGACGCAGGTAGTTGAATGAAATGAGATATTATAAATGCATGCTAAAAAATATCCAGAAGCCGCGGCTGTAAGAGAAGTGTTTTACGAGAGTTGCGCTCGGAGTCGTGTTATAAACTGAACTAAACTGGCTTGCAGTCGGCGGTGCTGGCCGGCTGCAACGTTTGATAAGCGCGTGACGTCATCCGCGCGTGCCGTATACGGTGGTGGACCGTTTACAGCTGATAAACCAGTACAAAGTTTAAACACCAGGGTTGTTAAAAACTTAAAAGATTTAAATATCAAATGATAATAAAAATTAAAATAATACTGAATGAGGGAAATGGCAGAAGAAAATAGTCCAGTGTAAGAATACTATAAGAGATTAATAAATAATATATATAAATTCATTTAAAGTTAATAAAAATATTAAATACTTATATCCAAAGGTATAAGAAAATAAACAGAAAACTATTATGTAAATCAAATTGGGAAAGAAACCAAAATTAAAAAGAATTATTTTTCTGTAAATCAAAAATAAATTTATAATAATTACAAACTGCCTATATACTAAAAAGTAAATAGCAGAACCAATAAAAAGATATATAAAAATTATGGGTTACTAAGAGTAACGTAAATAACAAGTATTGTTAATCGAATTTGAAATTTAAACCTCTCCAGTTGACAAAATGATGAGATAAAAATTTATTAAAATATCCTTTTGGAACCTTTTGAAAAGCACAAAATTGTTACAAAATTAAAGAACAGTATAAACAGGATGTATTACTACCTTAATTATCAATGTTAACTTGCTATACTCCATAATAACAGTGAACAAAAAAACATTTTTGGACGAGTAGGCATAGCCTAGCAGAATTCGAGTTTTAACGAGATAATATTCGCCAGATGGTTGTGAAATTACCACCAAAATACCAACACCACCTGAGAAGCGGCTTCACCCAAGTAAGAACTTCAAGAAGAGAGGTAATATAAACATTCTTTTTAATATTTAACGAAGAAACCTCCAACGGAATGGTCGTGTAGTCCATAACGATTAGAACATAACCACATGTTTTAATAAAAACAAACGCCATCTGCTCTCTTACGGACATTTCCGGAACTACGTACTAAGCGAAATAAACAAATTTTTGAATAATTTTTCTATATTTGTAAAGCGTAGTATAATTATCCATTTCTGACCATCTCATAACAAAAAGAACTTACCCTTAACCCTGGGGAAAATAACTAAAAGAATTATATGTTGATTGATGTTTAAACAAAAGATAAAATTGTAAAATCGCTCAAACCTTTATATTTTTATGACAATTTCTTGTTACTCAATGAAGTCGATATCATTTACTAGTTAATGAAACTATCGATTGTAATATTTGTATTGTGGCTGAAGGGAGAAAACCAATAATATAAACAATAAATATTATTGAAAAAATGATATTGAATAATAAAAATGTGTTGCCTTTCTTGTAGTGGGTAGTTGTAATAAGTTTCAGAACAAATAAGAAGAAGACGATCCACCGGGTCATATTCTGCCACAGTGTCGTCTGGTTAACCTATGTTTTGACTCGTCTCAAAATCAGCTGATTCGGTTCCCGGCGAATATTTGAAAAATTTATAAATCGTCTAAACCGAGGGTAAACAAACGGTACTTGCTCTCTCTTCAAAATAAGGCTAAACAACTTCCCTACTTGACCCAAATCACACACACTCGATTTCTGCTTTGTTTGAGTAACATTACCAACAACTTTATTTAAACGTCAGTCTTTATAATTCATAAGTGGCGACTGCGGAGAGGTGTTCGGACCGATCAGAGGGACATGCTCGAGGAGAACGTTACAAATTGACGCTAATAAAACAATAAAATAGATAAAACAAAGTTTCCATTAAGTAAAGTACTATTTAAGGATCGGGGAGACACACTCCAAAACCGTTACGTTACAATATATATATTTATTGTAATGCTATGTGTTACGTTGCCGAAAATAAAGTGTCGACTTGTATTTGTTTAGTGAAAAAGAATTGAAAAAAAAGTTTATCCTGCAAGGGTAAAAACCGCGTTGTTGAGGAAATCGATTTCAGCTTCGACCGGCTAGACGTCTTGTTCGCAGGTTACGCAGTCTGGCTCGTTCGTTTGTCCACACTCCTTGCTGCTGCCTGTAATTTTTCTGAAGCTGATCTAATATTTCTACAAATAATAACTCTTTTTGATCAGATTGACGACATTTATTTTAATTTTATTTATTCAAGACAAAAATAGTCGACCTTTTGGTCGAACAAAGTCATAGTCGGGTCGACTTGGGTGCTCAATTCGATTGTACAAGTATACAAACTTTATTAAACATTAACTTAAAAAAATAATAAAAATCTCAGGGTTCTGGGTTCTTTAAGACTACTATGGAAGTCAGAAATGCATATAACAAGTACAATACATCACAAATGTAGGTAAAATTAAAATCTTATTAACTAGTATTACAATAAATAAAGTTTGGTTGCTAGGTAACGGCGAATTTTTTGTCCGCTAGGGTTAGCAGTAGGGATGAGCATCGCCAGAAAACCATCGATATTTAACATCGTGAAGAGTACATCGATGTTAAAAAAACATCGGTATGAAAACATCGATGTTTTAAGACTTCAAACATCGATGTTTTTATGCCAATGTTGCAATTCAAATAAAAATCTATGCTTTTTACATGTTTGTAATAGTACAAATAATTGGGGATGAATAATAAATAAAAATAATTAAAGAGAATGTGACGGTACGGAATTGTGAGCCACCCCAGTTTAATTTCATATTAATTCAAATCATCAGTTTAAGCACTTTCCAAATTGCCAGACTTTCACCTGTAAGGAGCCTCCAGTACAGCAATGCAACACACATACAGTCAGACAAAACAACTGCCAGACGCATTGCGTAATCACATAGCAGCAGCTTTGTGACACAGTCTGCTGTGTGTCAGTAGAGAGTGAACAACAGACAGCCAGCATCAGACAGTAAAGTTGTAATGTAAAATTAAACAGTGGCCTCGGGCGCAAGATAGGCTGAAAATAATCTAATCGGCCTATCAAATAAAGTGTTAACGCGCAGTTTGCCAAAAAAATGTGCTTGCGAACAATGTAAGCTGACCGATTGAAAAGAATAGTGCTGTCATTTGTGAAACAGCCTTAACATTTGTGATTGAGAAAATAATCCAAGTTAAACAGTATAAAATCAGTTTTCGGAGTGTTCTACAAACAAAAAGTGCGTAACACGTGGTGGCGGAAATTGTGGATTGCATTGACCAGATGAGTAGCAAACTTAAGAACATAATCAATTGAATAAAATCAAACACCATTTTTAGTAATTTCCTTTGTTATGTATAAAGTGTTAAATTTCAAACGAGATCTCTAAGGGAAAAAATTTAGTACTGGTTCATAATAGTTTGTTAGAAGCTAGTTGATTAAGAAATGTTTATTTTATTAATTCATAAAATTTCACCTTAAAATAAATTCAGATTTTATTTAATATAAAGTATGTGTTAGAGTAAGTCATTACGCCATAACCATTTCCTAGTTTTCTGTGCTGAAAACCTCGTCTAACGTTCTTTGGGATTTTTCTGAGTTGTATTATAGTCAGATAGCGGGATTTTTATAAGGGCAAGTGTGTAGAATGGTTTCGATATTAAACCAGAAAATATCGTGGCGACCTTGGGTAATTTTTAAAGGTAAGTTTTACGGGGACCATGACGGTAAGTAAAATTCTGGCAGCGGTGAGTATTTTTTGATGAGTGTATTATATGTAATTATAAAGGGTAGAAGGAGATACCTTTACAAGTGGCGACCCTGCCACGATGTTCGTATAAATATTATAGGAACTAGACCTGTTTTAAAGCACAGAAAGTAGGATTTGGTAACGGCGTATTTGTAAAATTAATCGTATATAATTACGTTGTAAAAATTAGGTTATGTTTTGGTAGCGTAAATGTTGGGTTTATAAATAAATTTTGAAGTACGAGTATAAATATGGGTGAAGTAGGTGAAATGACCAACGAGGAGTGGGGTAAGATAACAAATGATAAAGGTAAGATAGTTGAAGTAATAGGGGTAGAAAATAAGGCAGTAAATAGGCCTAGTGATAATGATGATAGTGTGGTGGTGATAAATAAAGGTAGAGAGACAGACCAAGTTAACAAAAAGAAAGTCGATCAGGTGGCAGATAATAAGGTAAGTAGGGATAATATGAGTGAATCTGAATATAAGACGTATATGTTGAACCTTATAAAAACAGAGATGGTTAAGGGTTTTGAAATGATGAACAAACATTTTGATGAACTAAGGGGTGTTATAAACAAGGGTTTTGATAGGATGGATAAACTAGTGGATGAAAGGGAGGAAATAATGAGTAAGGGTTGTAATACAATAAAAAATGCTATCGATAAACCAGACGAGAAGCGGGAGGAGAATAGAGGTCAGTTAAAAGAGAGTACAGAAGTTGAGTTAACACAGGTAAGTGGTGTCTTTGATAATAGCGAAGAAATAACTAACAAGGTAAGTTACAGTTGTAAAAATGAATTAATAAATAATAGTGATAAAATAGTTGAAAACGAGCTATTTAAGAATGATGTGATGAAAACAAATAGTGATGATGAAGTTTGTGGTGAAGTAGAATTTAATAACAAAATGTTAGCGAGTGTTGATGAAATTGAGAGAGAGTGTGATGAAAGGTTAGGGTGGCAAAGGGCAAATTTTCCCCGTGATATAAGTGGAGTAAGGACTCCGCTAGTAATGATTTTTGAGGACAGAGTTTTCTCCGGTAATTATGTGGAAGACAAGGTGTCTTCAAGCAGTCCCCTAATTTTTTGTAAACCTGGAAAAGCCAGGAAGTGGTATAGTAAGTTTGTTGTGCCCTTTGCATGGAGTGAAGTAGGTCAGTGGTGTTGTGATAGGTATTGTGATGAAAGTGATTATGAGAGAGAGAAAGAGTTAGAGTGGTTCAAGATAAATAGAGGTTATGTAGAGCTGATAGAGAAGATGGATATTAAGAGAGTTATGATAAATAATGTAGACATACCTTGTGTAGTAGTAGACAATGATTATATTGATGATAAATGTGTACCTGTAGGAAGAATTAGTGTACTTGTAGTGGAGGAATATGATGAGAAAATAAATTACCTGGGTGTAACAACAAATATTCACGGAGGCTGGATAAAAACAAATAATAGTGACAAGTCTTATGGAATAATAAAAGGGAAAATGAATGACATAGAGGTAATGGTTTATGATAAGAATAATAATAATAAATTGGATGTAAATAAAAATCATTTATGCTATAAATATGTAAGATACCTTTTTGACGATGGAGGCTAGACCATAAAACAATAAAAGACAGTTAAATTTTTGTTTTAAGGATGTTGACTTAGCTGATTTGAACATTGAAATATGATAACTGAATAAATAATGAAGTAGATTTGTAAATAAATATGTAGTGAATTCAATTGTATGTGTTGTAAAGGGTTAAGTGAACAGTGTATGTAGGTAATTAATTGTTGTAATAATAAGATTAATATTTTGCAATTTAAAGAAATAATAACATTAAGTTCAGAAACAGTAATTGGCTCATTTGTATAATGGCAAACAATAATAATGGAATTTATATTTTAATAATGAATTTAATTGAAACAATTTGAAATGTTTAAAATATTCTGATTGATTTAAAAGTTATATAATTGAAATTTTTTGAGTTGAATGGTTTACGAGATTTGGAATTCGATAATAGATGGTTAAATTGTTTGTATGAAATAACATTGTTGTTAAATGTTTCAGAGGTTACACAGAGATATTGGTGTGTGTGTGGTGTGTATTTTGTATTCATGTCAATAAGTGGATTGTAAGTATAAAGTTCATAATACTAATCAGATAGAATAAAATGCTTACAGGTGTGAAAAAAATGTTGATTCAATAATATGAATTGAGATAATAGCATTAAATAGAAATTGTAATTAAAAGAGAAATAATAATTGAAAGGTGAATTAAAAGTATATTTGGTTGAACGGTAAGAAATAGCCATTGATAAATATGTTATCTAAAAAATTTATAAAAAACTGAAAAGTACAGGTGTTAGTATATGATGTAACCAGAATGTTTAGACGATGTGAGTCTTGCAGACTAGTGTTTATATAAACAGGTGTGGTATGTTGAGACTAATGTCTGTAGTCATGCTTGGTGACAATAACAAAAAATGTTGTAGTCTGCTGAATCAGTATCTTGAGTAAAACCCTATTGTGACATAAAAGAATTGAAATCAAATTTTTTTTACAGACCAAATAATAATGAGGCAATTACTGTAACTTTTGAGATTAATTGAATTAATTAAAGTAAATTAAATACAATAAAATTAATTTAGTAATAAAATTAATAGAAACGATGATTTTTAACAATGAACTTAACTTTATTTTCATTTAAATTCAAATTGGAATTATAAAGTAAATACTAATTGATGTAAATAAGGATTTAACTTATTAAAATATTCATTTAAAATCGAAAACTGAAGGAAATGTTTGAGCTGAAGCGGCGTTTGGAAAACAAGATGTATATACTGCTGTCCAAGTAACTTGTATCAAGGCCAATCTATATTTTGTTTTAACTGTAGATTCCCCACCTAAGTGCGGTCATGGCCTCACCGGACCATGACCGTGAAAGTAGTTAATTGTGGCAAATCATAAATTTTACTTGATATAACCGGCTTGTGGTTTGTTTTATTTTGTCAATCCGGTGGTCTGTTAGACTTAGTAGGGGGGTTATTTTTTGGGGAATCTACCAAATTTTGGAACAGGGCTATTTTCACCCAGATAGGGGTGGTAGTCCATTAGGGGTGTATAATATAAAAAAGAATAGTAGGTTATATGTATACCGAATTTTATTGTAACGCCGAAGCAAGGATGGGGGTGGAATAAAAGAAAAAAAATGTCCACCCCTTCCGCATCAGTCCTTGTGAAAGCAACTAGACGCTACAGTCTAGGGGGGGCAATAGTGAGTGTGGATGGGCGGTGACCTAGTTACAGGTCACGAGGGAGATGTGGGTTACGGCGAGGATGAGGCTGAAAAAGGGCCAAGAAGCCTCGTGCAGACCACATTAAAATGTAACGGGTATCAGGGGTTAAGGGATTAAAGGGGGGTATATATATATATATATATATATATATATATATATAAAAAAAAAAAAAAAAAATTTATAGTAGCTAAGTATAAATGGAGTTAATGTCCTTTTGTGTAATTAAGGTGTTATTTTGGATGGGCAACATTGTATGGGGAGTATTATTCAATTTAACTGGAATTTATGTGTATCATTGTAAACCAATATTGTTTTATTAATATTATTCTTTAGGGTCTATAATATAAAATGAGCCAGTACGTTGTCAATGAACCAGTACGGTTAAGAGGAAACAAATCAGATGTGGGATATGGAGTGATGGAAGGCCGTTTGTTGATTTTTTTATTGAATGTTTTAAAAGTCAGGCGATACTGGGACGGGTATCTGTTCGGTTTTTCGGTGTTGGGATCTCGAACAGAGAAGTCCAGTAAGATCGGATGGGTGCTGTCGCAGTTGCCAGACTAGGGGGGTAAGAACCCATGATTTAGTAGAGAGTTCAGGGGGGTTGCGGCGCCATATCCTCACTGATCCTCTTAGGTTTAGGCAATAAGAGTTTGAACGCCTTGGCCTTCAACCTCTTATTGGGGGGGTATTGTGACGGTACGGAATTGTGAGCCACCCCAGTTTAATTTCATATTAATTCAAATCATCAGTTTAAGCACTTTCCAAATTGCCAGACTTTCACCTGTAAGGAGCCTCCAGTACAGCAATGCAACACACATACAGTCAGACAAAACAACTGCCAGACGCATTGCGTAATCACATAGCAGCAGCTTTGTGACACAGTCTGCTGTGTGTCAGTAGAGAGTGAACAACAGACAGCCAGCATCAGACAGTAAAGTTGTAATGTAAAATTAAACAGTGGCCTCGGGCGCAAGATAGGCTGAAAATAATCTAATCGGCCTATCAAATAAAGTGTTAACGCGCAGTTTGCCAAAAAAATGTGCTTGCGAACAATGTAAGCTGACCGATTGAAAAGAATAGTGCTGTCATTTGTGAAACAGCCTTAACATTTGTGATTGAGAAAATAATCCAAGTTAAACAGTATAAAATCAGTTTTCGGAGTGTTCTACAAACAAAAAGTGCGTAACACGTGGTGGCGGAAATTGTGGATTGCATTGACCAGATGAGTAGCAAACTTAAGAACATAATCAATTGAATAAAATCAAACACCATTTTTAGTAATTTCCTTTGTTATGTATAAAGTGTTAAATTTCAAACGAGATCTCTAAGGGAAAAAATTTAGTACTGGTTCATAATAGTTTGTTAGAAGCTAGTTGATTAAGAAATGTTTATTTTATTAATTCATAAAATTTCACCTTAAAATAAATTCAGATTTTATTTAATATAAAGTATGTGTTAGAGTAAGTCATTACGCCATAACCATTTCCTAGTTTTCTGTGCTGAAAACCTCGTCTAACGTTCTTTGGGATTTTTCTGAGTTGTATTATAGTCAGATAGCGGGATTTTTATAAGGGCAAGTGTGTAGAATGGTTTCGATATTAAACCAGAAAATATCATGGCGACCTTGGGTAATTTTTAAAGGTAAGTTTTACGGGGACCATGACGGTAAGTAAAATTCTGGCAGCGGTGAGTATTTTTTGATGAGTGTATTATATGTAATTATAAAGGGTAGAAGGAGATACCTTTACAAGAATAATAATATACCCCGATACTTTACTCACTTACCTTATCAGAAAATTCTGAAAAACCAAAAGCCCTTGGGTGACCACCACATTTTGACAGGCGGAATGTGGAAACCTCAACACTGTACCCGAGAAAACAATTTAAATACATCTAACTTCCCCGTATCAGAATTTCCAGGGCCGTTGACAAACTCGTTGAGAATAGGTTAGGTAAAGGCGAGGTGACGTTAAAATAATTTAACTCACATTCATAATTAACTAAATCTGTTCATTATTATTTAAGTTATTATTATAATGATTATAAAGTGTTTTGAACAAACATACATAAAACCAACCTTTAACAAAAACAGAAACCTCTACCTAAAAGTAGAAAACTAAACACAGCTGAACAATTTGAAATATACAGATATCACACACTACAACCAAACAACATATTAAATGAACAAATACATTATAAATCACATACACTATTCGATACACTGATCCACACACACAATTCGAACCTCAGCGCCAATCCCTTCCCACCATCAACCCCCACCACACACACCATTTTTCCGTAACGGTTATTCTGTAATCGACAATCAGTATACACCCACTGAAGAAGAGAAACAACATCTCGAAACGTTTGGGAAGTGACAACAGTAAGTTCATTAGTGAAAGTTTATATATATTATTAAATTTAATTATTAAAGAAGCGTAACTTCGGCACATTAGGTATAAAAAGTCAACCCGTGTCGAAATAGATAACTCCTGTCATATGTGCGTCTTATTGACAATTCAGAGAGTAGACTAATATTTTCAACTGCGTTAGTAGACATTTTCCTCTCTCTTGCCTTTCACTGCTGCCGTCTTCTCCCCACTACAACCTGCGCGCTGATTCATGTCTGTTTAATATTACTGTACATAGTATTTATCGTTTACCTAGGTTAGGGAGCAAACTACATAGCCATTAATATCTAAAATAAAAATTTGTTGATTTAAAATAAAGTAAATTTAACAATCAACTTAAAAAAAGTCTTCATTACAAATTAAAAGTGTTCAAAGGAAAACATCGAAACAAAACCATCGATAGTATGAAAACATCGCAACTGAACCATCGATGGTAAAAACATCGAACATCGAACGTTAACCATCGATGTTTTTGGAACATCGGCCATCGATGCTCAACCCAGACATTCGATTTTTATCAGTCAGATGTCTGAATCAAGATCCACTGGAGAATGTTTTTGGTTCTGTTCGAGCGAACTGTGGAGCCAATAATAATCCTACTGTGCCACAGTTTGTTGATGCTCTTAAGACCTGCATCATCAATGGGCTTGCATTTCAGAATCTTAAAAATGCTAACTGCCTGGATGATGATGCAGATCTTTTAAGTAATCTTCAAACTTTCCTTGGTTCTGACATTCTGACTGATAAACGCAGCGAATTTACTCCATACACTGCTGACACCAATTCTGTTACTTGTGACAAAGAGCCTGACGTCTCATTTAATGTGAATCGGTTGTCCACAGCGTATGTAAGTGGATTTACTGCCAGAAAACTTTTAGGCAATAGTACATGTGACGACTGCTGAGCAGGTCTCTGCTCCAATGACACAAATAAACTTTCTCATCTGGGTATTCTATTCAGAGAGTACACTGAGGGCACAGAAACACGGCTTACATATCCATCAGAAAATTTGGTTACCTGTGTTTCTCAATGTGCTAACGTTGTGGATGAAATACTGGATGAGAAATGGTATTTGGACAAGTTGACAGAAGTCGTCATGTGTGCAATTACACAAAAAGTTAGTTTCACATGGCTAATGAACTGCTGTGAAGTCCATTATGAAACAAACTTGCAACATTTTTTAAAAGTTATATTTAAAACATGTGTTAGGTGGTGGGTTACAAGAAGAAATAATGAAATGAACAACAAATAAATTTGTACATGTTTTAAATATTTATATTAATTTTATATGAAATTTAATTAACGTAATATATTCATTAATGGAAAGATGGTATCTGCAACAAATGATATGCTGTACTTTTTAATGTGGGTATTAAATTCTGAGAGTACAGAGTCTAACGTATCCATCAAAAAATTTAGTCACGTGTGTTGCTCAGTATTCAGGTTTGTGGATAAAATACTTGATACAGACATGTAAAAACATTTGTAGACTCCTATAAAATATGTATAGTCTCATGGTGCAGACATAAAAACAATTGTTTAGCTGAAACAAAAAGGTATGTTAAAAATCACTAAATAATTGACCAATAATTTATTATGACAATGTTTTGCTTTGGTGTAAGGATGGTCTCTGCTCTGTAAGGATTAGTGTTGTTCAGTGTGTTAATCTTGTGAATGAAGTACTTTACGTCAGTATATCAATTTAATTGATTATCAGAATTGACAAATGTACTATTCAGGAACAATTTAGGTTTTAAATTCATATTGGGCTTCTATGCAGTTCATTAATCTAAAGGTTTTCTGGGTCTTTTGCCAATAAACTTCTTAGTCTGATGATTTCTGTATTTCAAAATAATGTTTATGTTAATATATATGTGTATAATTTCAAATTGTCTGTAGTGTTTAGCTGTTAGGTCTTGTACATATTGTGTAGTGTTTATAGATTTGTGTTGAGTTTTGCATATAAGTGATAGAACTGAAATTTGAATGTATTGTGTTATGTCATGTTTTGTGAATTTTAATTGATGAAGTTTTTTGATGATAAACTTCAAGTCTGTTCATTTGTATGATATTTCAAAATAATGTTTGGGTTTATATATTTGTATTATTTCAAATTATTCTGTAGTGATTAGCTGTTAGGTCTTGTACATAATGCGAAGTGTTTGTAGATTTGTTTGACTTTTGTATGTAACTAGTAGAACTGGAATTTGAATGTATTATGTGTTGTCATGTTTTGTAAATTTTTATTGATTAAGTTTTTTGATAATAAACTTCAAGTTCTGTTGTTTTTAATAAACTTCAAGTCTGTTCATTTGTATAATATTTCAAAATAATGTTTGGGTTTATATATTTGTATTATTTCAAATTGTTCTGTAGTGGTTAGCTGTTAGGTCTTGTACATAATGTGAAGTGTTTGTAGATTAGTGTTGAGTTTTGCATATAAGTGGTACAACTGAAATTTGAATGTATTATGTGTTAGTCATGTTTTGTGAATTTTTATTGAGAAAGTTTTTTATAATACAGTTCAAGTCTGTTCATTTGTATAATATTTCAAAATAATGTTTGCGTTTATATATTTGTATTATTTCAGATTGTTCTGTAGTGATTAGCTGTTAGGTCTTGTACATAATGTGAAGTGTTTGTAGATTTGTTTGACTTTTGTATGTAACTAGTAGAACTGGAATTTGAATTATTATGTGTTATGTAATATTTTATAAATTTGCTTAGTTAATTCTACTCACTGTATGTTTTTTTTTGTAATTTAAAATGTTTTTGAGTAAAAATAAAAATAAAATACTTAAATTTGTTTTTCCTTGATTTTTACCTAAGTGTTTATCAACTATTTGTGACCTTATGTCAATAAAAGGCACAGTGGTTTTCAAAAACAAATGATTAATATCCTTGAAACCAAAGGCAATTAAAATGTATTTTCATTAAATCAAAGTAAAGACATTTTCAATTATTTGTAAACAAGTGTTTATTAAAAGATAAATTTGTATGAACGTTTTATACACAGAATGTTTTGTTGATGCCACATGTACTTAAAAATTGTAAAAACCTAATTACTTTGTTGATGTAACTAGTACAGTTAAT
The DNA here is from genome assembly GCA_034769895.1 of Magicicada septendecula. NCBI lineage: Eukaryota > Metazoa > Arthropoda > Insecta > Hemiptera > Cicadidae > Magicicada > Magicicada septendecula. The sequence goes on along the minus strand of CM068367.1, from coordinate 1,035,545,240 downwards.
GGTTTGTAAATGTAAGTTTTCTAATTTTTTAATTCACTTTTCATGCATTTGCTTACTAAATTTTGATTAAAATGTTTTAAGTTTTTAGACATTTTACATGTCTACCTTGAAACACTGTAATTATTATTTTTTTAACATTTTTCTGTAATTACAATGACATGAAAATATGTCTGATGAAACTAAACGTTTAAGAGTAATTTCAAATAAAGCCTAGCAGCATTTCCTTTTTTAGATTTCCCGCCTATGCAGCAGAGGATAATACAGTTTACTGCATAATGGAGTCACGTGACTATACTGCATTATCATTTAGCTCCACTTAGTTGACAGCCAAGCCACCACGAGCGCTAGAAACTTCAGTCAAAATTTTAACATTGGCTTTCCCCTCTCTATATATTCGTACTCTGTATATTCTAGTTACATTGCTCTGTGGGCTCAACCCTAGTTAGCAGTGAGACGGACAAAATGGCCGTTGATGTAGTCAACTGACAACGCTATCCGAAAATGTCCTCGCACCGTCCTTTTGGGAATAAATGATTTTTTTATGTGTTCACAGTTTTAATTTAAGTTTATTTCTTTTGTCGTCACTTGTGTTCGGTTTGTTGTGTTTCGTAGTTGTAGGTTATTTATAAACTCAAGTAATCTCGCCCACACAGACGTGTTCGAATTTTTCCTTCACTTTAGTGATCGAAGTTTTTCTATTTTTTGGTGTTTTCATCCGTTAATGGCAGTTAGTTTATTCTTTTCTTTTACATGGTAATTAATACTTTGATTTGCAGTCGTTTATACTGTTCTACTCGTTCAAAAACTGATTCCTTGTTTTACATTACATTTTTTATTATACAGAGCTCATCTGGCCTCTCTTGAAGTTAAGGGAAGTTAACAATGGAATAATTATTTTTCATTTCTACGTCAACGGCTTGCCCAAGAAACTCTGGCCTGCTATTGGTTAATACCTGTGAACTCTGGTGATCACACGACCAGTTTACAAAAATCAAATATCTTTACACCTATGCTAAAAAATACTTCCTTCCTAGCTTTAAATCATATTAATTTTAAGTTACTTAGTGGTTTTCCTTGTAAAATTAAAAGTATTTTGATACCTCATTTTACATGAGTTGGTCATTATAAAGGATGATTTCTCACCTTACAGAAATTCTAATTTTGAGCTTATACTTTAATTATACATTTGTTATATCACTTTACAATTCTTTAAATTAATCTAATATGTAATATTACCATTAAAACAATTAAGTTCATCACATAAATTTTGTCCCTTTCCTGTTTTATCACATTGGTTTACTAATCTACTCATTTCTGACATTATTTCCTTTGTATGGAACTTGTGGCCTAGGCCATTAATAGCATTTCCTTAATATATTCTAAATTACATTTATCATTACCTAGGTTTTTGGTTTTGAACCCTTTTTCCTGAGTTACATCTTATTACATGAGTCTTGACCCTTAACATGTTTTCACAATAGTTACAATGAAATCTTTTGACATATTACTTAAAGTAGTGTTTACATGACTAAGTTTACAATCATAAATTAACAAATAATATAATTAGAACAAAATCTTTTAACATGTTACCTTTAAGATATTACCTTCATGGCCAAATTCTACATTTATAAATTGACAAACAATCATAAACTACTTGGTGTACCATACTTCCATCCTATCAATCTTATCAAGCATTACTGGCTAATGAATAGATTATTGTTCATAGGTCCTGGTTTCTAGTACACAATTTTCTTACTTTGCCAGTAGGCTCAAACTAACTTATAATGTAGTTTATAAATGTTAATAACTATAGGTTTTGGTATAGAACACAAATACAACTACTTACACCAAAGCCTTTACTAACATCTCAATCTGAGATGAAACCCTTCACCACAATTCACTATTGGTGTTATTTATGGGTCTTCCTTTTTTTAAAAGTAATTAACCCGCACTTATGCTGTCACCACTCCACTGACACTTATTGTATTTATAACATATTTGAATAATAATAGGGATCATTAATTTTTACAGTTCTTTTCTGTTTAATTAGTGACTACCCTTGTTCCCCACTCTCTTACATCAACATTCTTTTAACAGGTTTGTATTTTATGATTTATTATACATTTTATTTGCTTACTGCACTCTTGTATTGTACTTTATTTTTATTACATTTTATGATCTAGTTTTTTAAAAGTTTATTATTCATTTAAATTGGTAGAATGATTGATCCTACCCATTCTGACTTCTACTGAATTGAGCAATTCTTTATTTAAAACAGGACTATCATTATGTCGCGTTACACTATATATATATTGTAATATAACGTGTGTATTACAAAATATATCTTAATTTATAATGTGTGTAGTAACGTATCTAATGTCTCCTAGTCTTCGTTATGCTCTCACTGTTGGTCTTCACTTTTGTAATAAAACAATAATATAATTGTAATTGCAGTAGTGTTCTGGTATAATATTACCTGGAATAATTTTTATGGTGTGTATGTGTAGTAGTGACGTTCCGCTCTGGGAAACGTCGATTTGGTAATATTCCTGGTCTTTGTTGTTATCAAATAAACTCTGTGTGTGTTGCTGTTGTAGCAATTTGAAATAAAATAAAAATTTAAAATTTATAATTATAAAAAAAAATAAATTCTGAAAAAATGTTTCCGGAGTATTTATGTTCTTAAATTTTAGAAATAAATCGAGGTTGTTGATTGTAATTATAATTATGATGGTATTGTGTTTATTCTGGTAATAATTTTCCCTTCTGTAAATTTGTTAAAAAGACAATCCAGTTAACTTCAAGTTTAGGCGAAAACGGCTCTCTTCTTCTTACTCTTGAAAGGTTGTAGTTTCGCATATACTGCCTTTAAAGGTTATCTAGTTTTCTTGATTAATTAACTGTTATGTCCTTTTATAAGAGAAATCAACTTCAATTTACCAGAAAACAAACGTTTATTAAACAAAATAATGAATTTGGTCGATTAAATATCGAGGTTACAATGCCGTATCGACTCGCTCAGGGCCGGTCGATATTAGAAGTTTTACATTCGTATGATAAAAATAGGTTCTTTGAACGGTTATTAATATAAAAAGCCAGAGAAGGTCAGGGGCATGAAAGTATAACACTTACAATTCTAAAAATGTCTTAAATTTAAACAATACAATGGTAGTTATTAATAATAAAAGTTTATATATAATTTTATTCGAACCAAGTTGCAGCCCACAGTCGTGTCTTATTGCGGTGATGATATTGGATCAAAATGGCCGCCTGACGCATGCGCGTTGTTCGCCTTCTAACCTGGATGAAGTACTTGTTGGAATAAATATGTCCTTTCTTCGTTTAAATGTTCTTCGCAATTGTATATGATCTTCTGGGGTATAGTTTATTGTCACTGGTGTATGATGGATTAGTTCACTTGGTGTAAAAATGTTGTTAAATGGGTATATCTACTGGTGTTTATGTGTGTCAGTTTAACCTCAAATTTTCACTTGGTATTTGGTGCGATTTCAGTGTTATTTCATTTAATTAGTTATATGTGATTCCGTTTATTGGTGTTATGTAGTTCATAGGTCAACTTCACCACTTCACAATAATTAAAATAGTTAAAAAATTTAATTTTACACAAAATGATTCCGAACTCTGTTATAACGTAACAGCCATTAAAGGTTGGTTCTATCAAATATTCACATTAAGTGCTCTCTTCAAGGTATAATAATGAACTGTCTGGATTTCCTTCATCTCATGAAAATCTTAGCCTATATAATATATCTCATACATTGTTTCAAATCATCTTAACTTACGACACATTTTAAAATCGTACATTATGCTCAGAAAGTAATTTCGTTATTAGTTAACTGTTGGAAATATTAAATACATATTCGTTTTCACTATTCTATTCTACTTATTTTGATAGTAATTAAGTTAGTGTTACAAAGTTTTATCAGAAAATTATATTTCTTACATTTTTTGGGAGGTAGGCCTAAAATTATACTTCCTGTCTTCTAAGTAAATAATAGCCATTTTCCCTAATATAATTATTATTCTATTAAATCTGAAATTGGTATAATTGTCAATTCTCACTTATTTTATGGCAATTTAGTATATTAATGATGGTTTTTTAATACAATTCATTTGTATATGACTCCCCTATGATAATGTCAGTGAATCTATTTCAGTTTTAATGGTATTTTATTAGACCAATAAATAATTTTACTCATATAATGACCCTATCTTTAGAAAGCCTTATTTACATAGTATTTAATATGTTGAGTTTATCTTGCCTAAATATTGTCAGTTTAACTGGCTTATAAGACTAGGTTTGTTAATTATTCTGCAGTTTAAATTCATTATATTGCCTAGATTTGATGTGTGGCTATTTGCAAAAATGTTTTATCAATGTAGTTATTTTATATCCTTCTCTGACTTCTGATTCTTATATAGTTGATTAAAAATTAATTCTTTGACTGGTATAACAGTAATTATTGATTGTATAAATAACATATAACACCTCTTTACATAAAACTGGTGTTCTGAATAACATTGTTTTGTATATCACCTAATAACATAATTAAAAGTATTCTATTACATCGGAATGATATCTATTTTTAGATAGGGCATTCCTAAATTAAAATGAACAATAAAATAACAAATTATAACACTAATATTTCTTATGAATAATCCTTACTTATCTAATTATTATATGTAATAGGAACCTAACATCCTGGTTACATATAATGGTTAACATCTTTTACTACTTCAACATTAACAGTTGGTTCTGTAATTCCCCATTTTACAGGATTTATGCCCCCTCTTAAAGTATAACTCTGGCTATCTAAGTCATATTCCATTCTATGGAATGTTCATACAGCTTTAGTAGCTTTTTATTAGTAATATACTATTTCATTATCAAAGTAGACACTGTTCACAAAACTTAAAGTTTATTACTTTGTACGGTAACTCATGCACCTTTTTAAAGTTTATTAGTTATAATTTGATCACTTACACTTGTCCATGGTGAATTATTAATATATTTACTAGTCTTTTTCTAGTTTTTAACATGAAATATTCAACCATGGGGGGAACTGTGAAGATTTGTTTATACAAACTAAACAATAACTTTTTGAAGGCACTAATATTTAATACTACTAACACTTTTAGTTTTTTGTTGGTTTTACAGTGATATGGTTTTTTGGGGTGTTATACTTTCTCTTTGGACATTCATTGATTTTGGGGTTTTTGGGGTTCTTTCCCTATGGGGTTTTTGTTTTATATGGGTCGTCTCACTTCTTTCTTCTCTGAGTTTGGTTATTCTTCTTTCTTCTTTGAGTTTGGTTATTCTTCTTTCTTCCTTCTTCAGTATTTTTAGTTTTGATTATTCTTCTTTCTTCAGTAGTTTTGGGTTATTCTTCTTCCTTCCTTCCTCTGTAGTTTTGATTAGTCTTCTTTCTTCTTTCTTCAGTAATTTTAATTATTCTTCTTTCTTCCTTAGTTTTGGTTGTTCTTCTTTCTTCAGTGATTTTAATTATTCTTCTTTCTTCTTTGTTCAATAATTTTAATTATTCTTCTTTCTTCTGTAGTTTTGGTTATTCTTCTTTCTTGTGTAGATTTGGTTATTCTTCTTTCTTCAGTAGTTTTGGTTATTCTTCCTTCTTCTTTCTTCTGTATTTTTATTTATTCTTCTTTCTTCCTTCTTTAGTAGTTTTGGTTATTCTTCTTTCTTCTTTAGTTTTAATTATTCTTCTTTCTTCTTTCTTCAGTAGTTTTGGGTTATTCTTCTTTCTTCCTTCTTCAGTATTTTTAGTTTTGATTATTCTTCTTTCTTCAGTAGTTTTGGGTTATTCTTCTTTCTTCCTTCCTCTGTAGTTTTGATTAGTCTTCTTTCTTCAGTAATTTTAATTATTCTTCTTTCTTCCTTAGTTTTGGTTGTTCTTCTTTCTTCAGTGATTTTAATTATTCTTCTTTCTTCTTTGTTCAATAATTTTAATTATTCTTCTTTCTTCTGTAGTTTTGGTTATTCTTCTTTCTTCTGTAGATTTGGTTATTCTTCTTTCTTCAGTAGTTTTGGTTATTCTTCCTTCTTCTTTCTTCTGTATTTTTATTTATTCTTCTTTCTTCCTTCTTTAGTAGTTTTGGTTATTCTTCCTTCTTCTTTCTTCTTTAGTTTTGGTTATTCTTCTTTCTTCAGTAGTTTTGATTATTCTTCTTTCTTCAGTAGTTTTAATTAGTCTTCTTTTTTCTTTCTTTTTTAGTAGTTTTGATTATTCTTCTTTCTTCTTTCTTTAGTAATTTTAATTATTCTTCTTTCTTCTTTCTTCAGTAGTTTTAATTATTCTTCTTTTTTCTCTAGTTTTGATTATTCTTCTTTCTTCTTTCTTCAGTAGTTTTGGTTATTCTTCTTTCTTCTTTAGTTTTGATTATTCTTCTGTCTTCTTTCTTCAGTAGCTTTATTTTTGATTATTCTTCTTTCTTCAGTAGTTTTAATTATTCTTCTTTCTTCTGTAGTTTTGGTTATTCTTCTTTCTTCTGTATTTTTGGTTATTCTTCCTTCTTCAGTAGCTTTGATTATTCTTCTTTCTTCTTTGTTCAATAATTTTAATTATTCTTCTTTCTTCTTTCTTCAGTAGTTTTAATTATTCTTCTTTCTTCTGTAGTTTTTCACTGTGTATGCCTTTGTTTCTTCTGGTCTGGTTTCCTTGTCGGGGTATATTAATTGCCTGCTTCTATCTTACCTGGGTAATTTTGTTATTAACATTTTTAGTCTTCTGGGTTTTTATTTTTGTATTATATTATATTATTTGCAGAATTTTTCTTTATTTAACCTTTCTTGTGAATATATTAGTAAATAGTGCATTTTAATTGATTCTCATCTGGATATTCCATATATTAAAGCTTTATCCATGATCATTGAGTAATGTATTTGTGTGGATTATCTGTCACGCTACAGATTGCTCTCTTCCAGAAGTGATTAGTTCAGATCATACTTAGTTTGTCTGAAGTAATTGCTTATGACATTATATTATAAATTATATTTATTTACATCCTTCACATTTCTAAAAAATTGTTTCTTCTATATTTTTGAGCTTATCTATATTTCATTATTAACTGGATTCTTACTGATAGTAATAGTCATCTGAGGTTCGTTATTTTTTATTTTTCCATTTTCTTCTTAACTTGTTTCTTTATCCTTGGGATATTTATTCCCTAAAATTCGCTAATACGTTAGCTGGGGCAGTGTCCAGAGGGGCTCGGTAGGCTTCACACTCTGCTGGCCATACTACGTCATTTATTGATTACAGAGGTAAATCATCTCTGATCAATACATAATAATACTGCTGGACTTATCTCAGACAGTTATTAATAAAAATTATATAAGAATAGTCCACCTTATGACTATAAAAAAAAATTAAATTTCTTTGGATATTTCACTTCGTATACGAACAGATCTATTAATATTTGTATCTTAGTTAATTTCTATCTCAGTTATTTTTCTCAATGGTTAGCTCTGCTGGCATTTTATTTCTCCTTGTGGTTGGAAGCTGTTATAATATAATTATCACTAGTTATTCAGTGTAAAGTTTTTAATTCTCTGTCATATTTTGACTGTTATTACAATCTCCTTTTGGTCCTTGGTAGCATATATTTTGTATTATATTTTTGTTCTTTTCTTAATTCTTATGAATCATTCCACTGGTATTATGTTTTTGCAATTACTCTTTTAATTGTACTTCTTATAATTGACATTTATTATATGATCATCTTTTTCTTATGGATTTATTTATATATAGTTTTTCCTTTCTTTTTCAAAATTTTATTCTGCTCTTGCTTTTTATCCAAATGCACTCTTTAATTATTAATTCCATATGTTTAATATCTCTGTTTATTTGACATAAAATTCTCATTAATTTTACTTCACAATAAGTTTATTCATTTAAATTGTATCAGTGGTTTGTACTGCCATTTCTTTATTCTTGAAAGTTTTTTTTCAGAATTGGTCCCATATATAATTGTTTGTAATGTGTTATCCAAATTCCCTTTCTTCTTGTTCATTTCTAAAAGTTGTTTTTAAGATAAGGTAGTAAGTTGTTCTTACTTGGGTTCTGAATTTTTAAAATTTTTTAAATTCTTTTCTGTTTTGATCATAAATTATTTCCTAAATAGTAGGTAGTAAGGTGTTCTTACTTCTTTTTTGAATTTTGTGGTTTAATTCAAAATTCATTTTCTTTTTGATTCATAAATGGTTTCCTAAATAATAGGTAGTAAGTTGTTCTTACTTCGTTTTTGAATTTAGATATTTTCTTCATAAATTGTTTCCTAAATAGTAGGTAGTAAGTTGTTCTTACTTCTTTTTTGAATTTTTACAATTAATTATTTCTTCCATACATTCAATTATTCATAATGTTTTTTCATAAATATGGTTAACATATCATATTATTACCTAAATATGGTATTAGCTCTCTTCTTTTCTTTACTTCAAATGTACTTCTTATTATTATTTTTCTTTTACATACCCAGGTTGAAGATTTTTATTTTTCCGCGTAGTTGTTCATATTTTCTTTTTCGTTGACATGGTTTTTTGGCCGTCGTCGGTTATCATAACATCCGTCCCTTTTGTATAGGTGTGTAGTCTTTGGTTTAACCGTGGTCTGTAAGTTTAGTTACTCTCGTTGTCCGGATGACCATAGTCTTCATCATCGTTCCGGTACTAGTGACATCTCTGGCCTTTGTCTTGTATTTCATTTTTCTAGCTGCTATTCCTTTGTTGGCTGCTAAGCTTATTCGGCTCCCTCTATCATAGTGTTTTATACACCAGTACGTCTCTGGTCCATCAATGATCAATGATACCATTGACAATCTACCATATATCTCCATCCCTGTTGTATTCCATTTACCTCTGATCACTTCCCAGTGGTAAACTACTGTCTGCTGGTAAACCATTTCTGAGATTACCATCAATCTACTTCCATGATTTCTGGAACTCACGATTTCTTCATTGTTGGTAATAGGGATATTATCATTATCAAATAAACCATGGTTCATCATTTCCATTTCTTCCTTTGTTTTCATTAATTTCTTTGGATGCCTTTTTCTCATTTCCTTTGGTTTCACTTCCATATCCTTAGTATCTTCTTTGTTCCCGTTCGTTTTCTTTTCAGGTAACACTATCACTGGCTCCATTGTTTTATTGTTTGGTATTTCCTTTCGTTCTGGTTTGCTGTTGTCCAGTGTCTTATCCAATTCTTCATCCAAGGATGTGACGTTTTTATCTATTTCACTCAAACCTTCCTTCAAGATTTGTCTGTATTCTTTTCTATCCCTTCTTTCCTCTTCCCTGTCTTCTTTCATTTCCTTATGCCATCGTCGGTTATCCTCCCTTATTTCTTCTCTTAACCGTTGGTAGTCCTCTCTTAACTCTTCCCTTAACTGTTGATGATCACTTTCGATTTTCTTATTGGTTTCTTCCATCTTTTCTTCCAGATTCTTCTTATTTTCTTCCATTTTCTTTTCCACCTTTTTACTGGTTTCCTCAATTCTTCTATTGGTGTTTTCAATCTTTTTACTCAATTCTTCCTTTGTTGCTTGGTTGTCCTTCTTCAATTCTTCCTTTGTTGCTTCTATGCTCTTATTTATATCACTCAAATTTTCCTTAGTGGACTGGTTATCATTCTTCAAATCTTCTAATTTTTTATTATTTTCTTCTGTAGTAGAATCCATTTTCTTGCTTAATTCTTCCTTTGTTGCTTGGTTGTCCTTCTTCAATTCTTCCTTTGTTGAATCCATTTTCTCCGTCATTATCCTGAACATCTTCTGTATGTTACTATTCTCTGCTCTTGGTGGTTTCTCGGGTTGTTCTATTCGTTCCTCCCGGACATCGATTTCCCCTGTTTGTGTGTGCGCTTCGGGTTGTTCCTCTGGTGGTGCTGGTTTTTTACGTTCCACCTGTTCTAATATCTTTTCCACGTCCTCCACTGGGGTCGCCTCCTTATCATCCATATCAAGTTCTTTCTCGGCCTCCGCCGCTCTCTTCTTTGATGTGGCATGACGCAGCATCTTCCCTGATTCCCTGGCTGGCTAACCGCTGCCAAGCTGAATTAGAAATTGGGCAAGTAATTATAGCCTTTCAACCCCTAATTACAGCCCTTTAGTTGGACGCCAATTTTGTAATATAACGTGTGTATTACAAAATATATCTTAATTTATAATGTGTGTAGTAACGTATCTAATGTCTCCTAGTCTTCGTTATGCTCTCACTGTTGGTCTTCACTTTTGTAATAAAACAATAATATAATTGTAATTGCAGTAGTGTTCTGGTATAATATTACCCGGAATAATTTTTATGGTGTGTATGTGTAGTAGTGACGTTCCGCTCTGGGAAACGTCGATTTGGTAATATTCCTGGTCTTTGTTGTTATCAAATAAACTCTGTGTGTGTTGCTGTTGTAGCAATTTGAAATAAAATAAAAATTTAAAATTTATAATTATAAAAAAAAATAAATTCTGAAAAAATGTTTCTGGAGTATTTATGTTCTTAAATTTTAGAAATAAATCGAGGTTGTTGATTGTAATTATAATTATGATGGTATTGTGTTTATTCTGGTAATAATTTTCCCTTCTGTAAATTTGTTAAAAAGACAATCCAGTTAACTTCAAGTTTAGGCGAAAACGGCTCTCTTCTTCTTACTCTTGAAAGGTTGTAGTTTCGCATATACTGCCTTTAAAGGTTATCTAGTTTTCTTGATTAATTAACTGTTATGTCCTTTTATAAGAGAAATCAACTTCAATTTACCAGAAAACAAACGTTTATTAAACAAAATAATGAATTTGGTCGATTAAATATCGAGGTTACAATGCCGTATCGACTCGCTCAGGGCCGGTCGATATTAGAAGTTTTACATTCGTATGATAAAAATAGGTTCTTTGAACGGTTATTAATATAAAAAGCCAGAGAAGGTCAGGGGCATGAAAGTATAACACTTACAATTCTAAAAATGTCTTAAATTTAAACAATACAATGGTAGTTATTAATAATAAAAGTTTATATATAATTTTATTCGAACCAAGTTGCAGCCCACAGTCGTGTCTTATTGCGGTGATGATATTGGATCAAAATGGCCGCCTGACGCATGCGCGTTGTTCGCCTTCTAACCTGGATGAAGTACTTGTTGGAATAAATATGTCCTTTCTTCGTTTAAATGTTCTTCGCAATTGTATATGATCTTCTGGGGTATAGTTTATTGTCACTGGTGTATGATGGATTAGTTCACTTGGTGTAAAAATGTTGTTAAATGGGTATATCTACTGGTGTTTATGTGTGTCAGTTTAACCTCGAATTTTCACTTGGTATTTGGTGCGATTTCAGTGTTATTTCATTTAATTAGTTATATGTGATTCCGTTTATTGGTGTTATGTAGTTCATAGGTCAACTTCACCACTTCACAATAATTAAAATAGTTAAAAAATTTAATTTTACACAAAATGATTCCAAACTCTGTTATAACGTAACAGCCATTAAAGGTTGGTTCTATCAAATATTCACATTAAGTGCTCTCTTCAAGGTATAATAATGAACTGTCTGGATTTCCTTCGTCTCATGAAAATCTTAGCCTATATAATATATCTCATACATTGTTTCAAATCATCTTAACTTCCGACACATTTTAAAATCGAACATTATGCTCAGAAAGTAATTTCGTTATTAGTTAACTGTTGGAAATATTAAATACATATTCGTTTTCACTATTCTATTCTACTTATTTTGATAGTAATTAAGTTAGTGTTACAAAGTTTTATCAGAAAATTATATTTCTTACATTTTTTGGGAGGTAGGCCTAAAATTATACTTCCTGTCTTCTAAGTAAATAATAGCCATTTTCCCTAATATAATTATTATTCTATTAAATCTGAAATTGGTATAATTGTCAATTCTCACTTATTTTATGGCAATTTAGTATATTAATGATGGTTTTTTAATACAATTCATTTGTATATGACTCCCCCTATGATAATGTCAGTGAATCTATTTCAGTTTTAATGGTATTTTATTAGACCAATAAATAATTTTACTCATATAATGACCCTATCTTTAGAAAGCCTTATTTACATAGTATTTAATATGTTGAGTTTATCTTGCCTAAATATTGTCAGTTTAACTGGCTTATAAGACTAGGTTTGTTAATTATTCTGCAGTTTAAATTCATTATATTGCCTAGATTTGATGTGTGGCTATTTGCAAAAATGTTTTATCAATGTAGTTATTTTATATCCTTCTCTGACTTCTGATTCTTATATAGTTGATTAAAAATTAATTCTTTGACTGGTATAACAGTAATTATTGATTGTATAAATAACATATAACACCTCTTTACATAAAACTGGTGTTCTGAATAACATTGTTTTGTATATCACCTAATAACATAATTAAAAGTATTCTATAACATCGGAATGATATCTATTTTTAGATAGGGCATTCCTAAATTAAAATGAACAATAAAATAACAAATTATAACACTAATATTTCTTATGAATAATCCTTACTTATCTAATTATTATATGTAATAGGAACCTAACATCCTGGTTACATATAATGGTTAACATCTTTTACTACTTCAACATTAACAGTTGGTTCTGTAATTCCCCATTTTACAGGATTTATGCCCCCTCTTAAAGTATAACTCTGGCTATCTAAGTCATATTCCATTCTATGGAATGTTCATACAGCTTTAGTAGCTTTTTATTAGTAATATACTATTTCATTATCAAAGTAGACACTGTTCACAAAACTTAAAGTTTATTACTTTGTACGGTAACTCATGCACCTTTTTAAAGTTTATTAGTTATAATTTGATCACTTACACTTGTCCATGGTGAATTATTAATATATTTACTAGTCTTTTTCTAGTTTTTAACATGAAATATTCAACCATGGGGGGAACTGTGAAGATTTGTTTATACAAACTAAACAATAACTTTTTGAATGCACTAATATTTAATACTACTAACACTTTTAGTTTTTTGTCGGTTTTACAGTGATATGGTTTTTTGGGGTGTTATACTTTCTCTTTGGACATTCATTGATTTTGGGGTTTTTGGGGTTCTTTCCCTATGGGGTTTTTGTTTTATATGGGTCGTCTCACTTCTTTCTTCTCTGAGTTTGGTTATTCTTCTTTCTTCTTTCTTCTTTGAGTTTGGTTATTCTTCTTTCTTCCTTCTTCAGTATTTTTAGTTTTGATTATACTTCTTTCTTCAGTAGTTTTGGGTTATTCTTCTTCCTTCCTTCCTCTGTAGTTTTGATTAGTCTTCTTTCTTCTTTCTTCAGTAATTTTAATTATTCTTCTTTCTTCCTTAGTTTTGGTTGTTCTTCTTTCTTCAGTGATTTTAATTATTCTTCTTTCTTCTTTGTTCAATAATTTTAATTATTCTTCTTTCTTCTGTAGTTTTGGTTATTCTTCTTTCTTGTGTAGATTTGGTTATTCTTCTTTCTTCAGTAGTTTTGGTTATTCTTCCTTCTTCTTTCTTCTGTATTTTTATTTATTCTTCTTTCTTCCTTCTTTAGTAGTTTTGGTTATTCTTCTTTCTTCTTTAGTTTTAATTATTCTTCTTTCTTCTTTCTTCAGTAGTTTTGGGTTATTCTTCTTTCTTCCTTCTTCAGTATTTTTAGTTTTGATTATTCTTCTTTCTTCAGTAGTTTTGGGTTATTCTTCTTTCTTCCTTCCTCTGTAGTTTTGATTAGTCTTCTTTCTTCTTTCTTCAGTAATTTTAATTATTCTTCTTTCTTCCTTAGTTTTGGTTGTTCTTCTTTCTTCAGTGATTTTAATTATTCTTCTTTCTTCTTTGTTCAATAATTTTAATTATTCTTCTTTCTTCTGTAGTTTTGGTTATTCTTCTTTCTTCTGAAGATTTGGTTATTCTTCTTTCTTCAGTAGTTTTGGTTATTCTTCCTTCTTCTTTCTTCTGTATTTTTATTTATTCTTCTTTCTTCCTTCTTTAGTAGTTTTGGTTATTCTTCCTTCTTCTTTCTTCTTTAGTTTTGGTTATTCTTCTTTCTTCAGTAGTTTTGATTATTCTTCTTTCTTCAGTAGTTTTAATTAGTCTTCTTTTTTCTTTCTTTTTTAGTAGTTTTGATTATTCTTCTTTCTTCTTTCTTTAGTAATTTTAATTATTCTTCTTTCTTCAGTAGTTTTAATTATTCTTCTTTTTTCTCTAGTTTTGATTATTCTTCTTTCTTCTTTCTTCAGTAGTTTTGGTTATTCTTCTTTCTTCTTTAGTTTTGATTATTCTTCTTTCTTCTGTAGTTTTGGTTATTCTTCTTTCTTCTGTATTTTTGGTTATTCTTCCTTCTTCAGTAGCTTTGATTATTCTTCTTTCTTCTTTGTTCAATAATTTTAATTATTCTTCTTTCTTCAGTAGTTTTAATTATTCTTCTTTCTTCTGTAGTTTTTCACTGTGTATGCCTTTGTTTCTTCTGGTCTGGTTTCCTTGTCGGGGTATATTAATTGCCTGCTTCTATCTTACCTGGGTAATTTTGTTATTAACATTTTTAGTCTTCTGGGTTTTTATTTTTGTATTATATTATATTATTTGCAGAATTTTTCTTTATTTAACCTTTCTTGTGAATATATTAGTAAATAGTGCATTTTAATTGATTCTCATCTGGATATTCCATATATTAAAGCTTTATCCATGATCATTGAGTAATGTATTTGTGTGGATTATCTGTCACGCTACAGATTGCTCTACTCTCTTCCAGAAGTGATTAGTTCAGATCATACTTAGTTTGTCTGAAGTAATTGCTTATGACATTATATTATAAATTATATTTATTTACTTCCTTCACATTTCTAAAAAATTGTTTCTTCTATATTTTTGAGCTTATCTATATTTCATTATTAACTGGATTCTTACTGATAGTAATAGTCATCTGAGGTTCGTTATTTTTTATTTTTCCATTTTCTTCTTAACTTGTTTCTTTATCCTTGGGATATTTATTCCCTAAAATTCGCTAATACGTTAGCTGGGGCAGTGTCCAGAGGGGCTCGGTAGGCTTCACACTCTGCTGGCCATACTACGTCATTTATTGATTACAGAGGTAAATCATCTCTGATCAATACATAATAATACTGCTGGACTTATCTCAGACAGTTATTAATAAAAATTATATAAGAATAGTCCACCTTATGACTATAAAAAAAAATTAAATTTCTTTGGATATTTCACTTCGTATATGAACAGATCTATTAATATTTGTATCTTAGTTAATTTCTATCTCAGTTATTTTTCTCAATGGTTAGCTCTGCTGGCATTTTATTTCTCCTTGTGGTTGGAAGCTGGTATAATATAATTATCACTAGTTATTCAGTGTAAAGTTTTTAATTCTCTGTCATATTTTGACTGTTATTACAATCTCCTTTTGGTCCTTGGTAGCATATATTTTGTATTATATTTTTGTTCTTTTCTTAATTCTTATGAATCATTCCACTGGTATTATGTTTTTGCAATTACTCTTTTAATTGTACTTCTTATAATTGACATTTATTATATGATCATCTTTTTCTTATGGATTTATTTATATATAGTTTTTCCTTTCTTTTTCAAAATTTTATTCTGCTCTTGCTTTTTATCCAAATGCACTCTTTAATTATTAATTCCATATGTTTAATATCTCTGTTTATTTGACATAAAATTCTCATTAATTTTACTTCACAATAAGTTTATTCATTTAAATTGTATCAGTGGTTTGTACTGCCATTTCTTTATTCTTGAAAGTTTTTTTTCAGAATTGGTCCCATATATAATTGTTTGTAATGTGTTATCCAAATTCCCTTTCTTCTTGTTCATTTCTAAAAGTTGTTTTTAAGATAAGGTAGTAAGTTGTTCTTACTTGGGTTCTGAATTTTTAAAATTTTTTAAATTCTTTTCTGTTTTGATCATAAATTATTTCCTAAATAGTAGGTAGTAAGGTGTTCTTACTTCTTTTTTGAATTTTGTGGTTTAATTCAAAATTCATTTTCTTTTTGATTCATAAATGGTTTCCTAAATAATAGGTAGTAAGTTGTTCTTACTTCGTTTTTGAATTTAGATATTTTCTTCATAAATTGTTTCCTAAATAGTAGGTAGTAAGTTGTTCTTACTTCTTTTTTGAATTTTTACAATTAATTATTTCTTCCATACATTCAATTATTCATAATGTTTTTTCATAAATATGGTTAACATATCATATTATTACCCTAAATATGGTATTAGCTCTCTTCTTTTCTTTACTTCAAATGTACTTCTTATTATTATTTTTCTTTTACATACCCAGGTTGAAGATTTTTATTTTTCCGCGTAGTTGTTCATATTTTCTTTTTCGTTGACATGGTTTTTTGGCCGTCGTCGGTTATCATAACATCCGTCCCTTTTGTATAGGTGTGTAGTCTTTGGTTTAACCATGGTCTGTAAGTTTAGTTACTCTCGTTGTCCGGATGACCATAGTCTTCATCATCGTTCCGGTACTAGTGACATCTCTGGCCTTTGTCTTGTATTTCATTTTTCTAGCTGCTATTCCTTTGTTGGCTGCTAAGCTTATTCGGCTCCCTCTATCATAGTGTTTTATACACCAGTACGTCTCTGGTCCATCAATGATCAATGATACCATTGACAATCTACCATATATCTCCATCCCTGTTGTATTCCATTTACCTCTGATCACTTCCCAGTGGTAAACTACTGTCTGCTGGTAAACCATTTCTGAGATTACCATCAATCTACTTCCATAATTTCTGGAACTCACGATTTCTTCATTATTGGTAATAGGGATATTATCATTATCAAATAAACCATGGTTCATCATTTCCATTTCTTCCTTTGTTTTCATTAATTTCTTTGGATGCCTTTTTCTCATTTCCTTTGGTTTCACTTCCATATCCTTAGTATCTTCTTTGTTCCCGTTCGTTTTCTTTTCAGGTAACACTATCACTGGCTCCATTGTTTTATTGTTTGGTATTTCCTTTCGTTCTGGTTTGCTGTTGTCCAGTGTCTTATCCAATTCTTCATCCAAGGATGTGACGTTTTTATCTATTTCACTCAAACCTTCCTTCAAGATTTGTTTGTATTCTTTTCTATCCCTTCTTTCCTCTTCCCTGTCTTCTTTCATTTCCTTATGCCATCGTCGGTTATCCTCCCTTATTTCTTCTCTTAACCGTTGGTAGTCCTCTCTTAACTCTTCCCTTAACTGTTGATGATCACTTTCGATTTTCTTATTGGTTTCTTCCATCTTTTCTTCCAGATTCTTCTTATTTTCTTCCATTTTCTTTTCCACCTTTTTACTGGTTTCCTCAATTCTTCTATTGGTGTTTTCAATCTTTTTACTCAATTCTTCCTTTGTTGCTTGGTTGTCCTTCTTCAATTCTTCCTTTGTTGCTTCTATGCTCTTATTTATATCACTCAAATTTTCCTTAGTGGACTGGTTATCATTCTTCAAATCTTCTAATTTTTTATTATTTTCTTCTGTAGTAGAATCCATTTTCTTGCTTAATTCTTCTTTTGTTGCTTGGTTGTCCTTCTTCAATTCTTCCTTTGTTGAATCCATTTTCTCCGTCATTATCCTGAACATCTCCTGTATGTTACTATTCTCTGCTCTTGGTGGTTTCTCGGGTTGTTCTATTCGTTCCTCCCGGACATCGATTTCCCCTGTTTGTGTGTGCGCTTCGGGTTGTTCCTCTGGTGGTGCTGGTTTTGTACGTTCCACCCGTTCTAATATCTTTTCCACGTCCTCCACTGGGGTCGCCTCCTTATCATCCATATCAAGTTCTTTCTCGGCCTCCGCCGCTCTCTTCTTTGATGTGGCATGACGCAGCATCTTCCCTGATTCCCTGGCTGGCTAACCGCTGCCAAGCTGAATTAGAAATTGGGCAAGTAATTATAGCCTTTCAACCCCTAATTACAGCCCTTTAGTTGGACGCCAATTTTGTAATATAACGTGTGTATTACAAAATATATCTTAATTTATAATGTGTGTAGTAACGTATCTAATGTCTCCTAGTCTTCGTTATGCTCTCACTGTTGGTCTTCACTTTTGTAATAAAACAATAATATAATTGTAATTGCAGTAGTGTTCTGGTATAATATTACCCGGAATAATTTTTATGGTGTGTATGTGTAGTAGTGACGTTCCGCTCTGGGAAACGTCGATTTGGTAATATTCCTGGTCTTTGTTGTTATGAAATAAACTCTGTGTGTGTTGCTGTTGTAGCAATTTGAAATAAAATAAAAATTTAAAATTTATAATTATAAAAAAAATAAATTCTGAAAAAATGTTTCTGGAGTATTTATGTTCTTAAATTTTAGAAATAAATCGAGGTTGTTGATTGTAATTATAATTATGATGGTATTGTGTTTATTCTGGTGATAATTTTCCCTTCTGTAAATTTGTTAAAAAGACAATCCAGTTAACTTCAAGTTTAGGCGAAAACGGCTCTCTTCTTCTTACTCTTGAAAGGTTGTAGTTTCGCATATACTGCCTTTAAAGGTTATCTAGTTTTCTTGATTAATTAACTGTTATGTCCTTTTATAAGAGAAATCAACTTCAATTTACCAGAAAACGAACGTTTATTAAACAAAATAATGAATTTGGTCGATTAAATATCGAGGTTACAATGCTGTATCGACTCGCTCAGGGCCGGTCGATATTAGAAGTTTTACATTCGTATGATAAAAATAGGTTCTTTGAACGGTTATTAATATAAAAAGCCAGAGAAGGTCAGGGGCATGAAAGTATAACACTTACAATTCTAAAAATGTCTTAAATTTAAACAATACAATGGTAGTTATTAATAATAAAAGTTTATATATAATTTTATTTGAACCAAGTTGCAGCCCACAGTCGTGTCTTATTGCGGTGATGATATTGGATCAAAATGGCCGCCTGACGCATGCGCGTTGTTCGCCTTCTAACCTGGATGAAGTACTTGTTGGAATAAATATGTCCTTTCTTCGTTTAAATGTTCTTCGCAATTGTATATGATCTTCTGGGGTATAGTTTATTGTCACTGGTGTATGATGGATTAGTTCACTTGGTGTAAAAATGTTGTTAAATGGGTATATCTACTGGTGTTTATGTGTGTCAGTTTAACCTCGAATTTTCACTTGGTATTTGGTGCGATTTCAGTGTTATTTCATTTAATTAGTTATATGTGATTCCGTTTATTGGTGTTATGTAGTTCATAGGTCAACTTCACCACTTCACAATAATTAAAATAGTTAAAAAATTTAATTTTACACAAAATGATTCCGAACTCTGTTATAACGTAACAGCCATTAAAGGTTGGTTCTATCAAATATTCACATTAAGTGCTCTCTTCAAGGTATAATAATGAACTGTCTGGATTTCCTTCGTCTCATGAAAATCTTAGCCTATATAATATATCTCATACATTGTTTCAAATCATCTTAACTTCCGACACATTTTAAAATCGTACATTATGCTCAGAAAGTAATTTCGTTATTAGTTAACTGTTGGAAATATTAAATACATATTCGTTTTCACTATTCTATTCTACTTATTTTGATAGTAATTAAGTTAGTGTTACAAAGTTTTATCAGAAAATTATATTTCTTACATTTTTTGGGAGGTAGGCCTAAAATTATACTTCCTGTCTTCTAAGTAAATAATAGCCATTTTCCCTAATATAATTATTATTCTATTAAATCTGAAATTGGTATAATTGTCAATTCTCACTTATTTTATGGCAATTTAGTATATTAATGATGGTTTTTTAATACAATTCATTTGTATATGACTCCCCCTATGATAATGTCAGTGAATCTATTTCAGTTTTAATGGTATTTTATTAGACCAATAAATAATTTTACTCATATAATGACCCTATCTTTAGAAAGCCTTATTTACATAGTATTTAATATGTTGAGTTTATCTTGCCTAAATATTGTCAGTTTAACTGGCTTATAAGACTAGGTTTGTTAATTATTCTGCAGTTTAAATTCATTATATTGCCTAGATTTGATGTGTGGCTATTTGCAAAAATGTTTTATCAATGTAGTTATTTTATATCCTTCTCTGACTTCTGATTCTTATATAGTTGATTAAAAATTAATTCTCTGACTGGTATAACAGTAATTATTGATTGTATAAATAACATATAACACCTCTTTACATAAAACTGGTGTTCTGAATAACATTGTTTTGTATATCACCTAATAACATAATTAAAAGTATTCTATAACATCGGAATGATATCTATTTTTAGATAGGGCATTCCTAAATTAAAATGAACAATAAAATAACAAATTATAACACTAATATTTCTTATGAATAATCCTTACTTATCTAATTATTATATGTAATAGGAACCTAACATCCTGGTTACATATAATGGTTAACATCTTTTACTACTTCAACATTAACAGTTGGTTCTGTAATTCCCCATTTTACAGGATTTATGCCCCCTCTTAAAGTATAACTCTGGCTATCTAAGTCATATTCCATTCTATGGAATGTTCATACAGCTTTAGTAGCTTTTTATTAGTAATATACTATTTCATTATCAAAGTAGACACTGTTCACAAAACTTAAAGTTTATTACTTTGTACGGTAACTCATGCACCTTTTTAAAGTTTATTAGTTATAATTTGATCACTTACACTTGTCCATGGTGAATTATTAATATATTTACTAGTCTTTTTCTAGTTTTTAACATGAAATATTCAACCATGGGGGGAACTGTGAAGATTTGTTTATACAAACTAAACAATAACTTTTTGAATGCACTAATATTTAATACTACTAACACTTTTAGTTTTTTGTCGGTTTTACAGTGATATGGTTTTTTGGGGTGTTATACTTTCTCTTTGGACATTCATTGATTTTGGGGTTTTTGGGGTTCTTTCCCTATGGGGTTTTTGTTTTATATGGGTCGTCTCACTTCTTTCTTCTCTGAGTTTGGTTATTCTTCTTTCTTCTTTCTTCTTTGAGTTTGGTTATTCTTCTTTCTTCCTTCTTCAGTATTTTTAGTTTTGATTATTCTTCTTTCTTCAGTAGTTTTGGGTTATTCTTCTTTCTTCCTTCCTCTGTAGTTTTGATTAGTCTTCTTTCTTCTTTCTTCAGTAATTTTAATTATTCTTCTTTCTTCCTTAATTTTGGTTGTTCTTCTTTCTTCAGTGATTTTAATTATTCTTCTTTCTTCTTTGTTCAATAATTTTAATTATTCTTCTTTCTTCTGTAGTTTTGGTTATTCTTCTTTCTTGTGTAGATTTGGTTATTCTTCTTTCTTAAGTAGTTTTGGTTATTCTTCCTTCTTCTTTCTTCTGTATTTTTATTTATTCTTCTTTCTTCCTTCTTTAGTAGTTTTGGTTATTCTTCTTTCTTCTTTAGTTTTAATTATTCTTCTTTCTTCTTTCTTCAGTAGTTTTGGGTTATTCTTCTTTCTTCCTTCTTCAGTATTTTTAGTTTTGATTATTCTTCTTTCTTCAGTAGTTTTGGGTTATTCTTCTTTCTTCCTTCCTCTGTAGTTTTGATTAGTCTTCTTTTTTCTTTCTTCAGTAATTTTAATTATTCTTCTTTCTTCCTTAGTTTTGGTTGTTCTTCTTTCTTCAGTGATTTTAATTATTCTTCTTTCTTCTGTAGTTTTGGTTATTCTTCTTTCTTCTGTAGATTTGGTTATTCTTCTTTCTTCAGTAGTTTTGGTTATTCTTCCTTCTTCTTTCTTCTGTATTTTTATTTATTCTTATTTCTTCCTTCTTTAGTAGTTTTGGTTATTCTTCCTTCTTCTTTCTTCTTTAGTTTTAGTTATTCTTCTTTCTTCTTTCTTCAGTAGTTTTGATTATTCTTCTTTCTTCAGTAGTTTTAATTAGTCTTATTTTTTCTTTCTTTTTTAGTAGTTTTGATTCTTCTTCTTTCTTCTTTCTTTAGTAATTTTAATTATTCTTCTTTCTTCTTTCTTCAGTAGTTTTAATTATTCTTCTTTTTTCTCTAGTTTTGATTATTCTTCTTTCTTCTTTCTTCAGTAGTTTTGGTATTCTTCTTTCTTCTTTAGTTTTGATTATTCTTCTTTCTTCTTTCTTCAGTAGCTTTATTTTTGATTATTCTTCTTTCTTCTTTCTTCAGTAGTTTTAATTATTCTTCTTTCTTCTGTAGTTTTGGTTATTCTTCTTTCTTCTGTATTTTTGGTTATTCTTCCTTCTTCAGTAGCTTCGATTATTCTTCTTTCTTCTTTGTTCAATAATTTTAATTATTCTTCTTTCTTCTTTCTTCAGTAGTTTTAATTATTCTTCTTTCTTCTGTAGTTTTTCGCTGTGTATGCCTTTGTTTCTTCTGGTCTGGTTTCCTTGTCGGGGTATATTAATTGCCTGCTTCTATCTTACCTGGGTAATTTTGTTATTAACATTTTTTGTCTTCTGGGTTTTTATTTTTGTATTATATTATATTATTTGCAGAATTTTTCTTTATTTAACCTTTCTTGTGAATATATTAGTAAATAGTGCATTTTAATTGATTCTCATCTGGATATTCCATATATTAAAGCTTTATCCATGATCATTGAGTAATGTATTTGTGTGGATTATCTGTCACGCTACAATATATATATATATATATATATATTGTTACAACACAAAAAACCACCCCAATACCAGGGAAAAAACTATGAATCAACTATATTAAATGAGTGACAATAAAATGATTATGACGAGACAAACGACTATGACCCAACCCAAGTGATTGACTCAATAAAGGAAATAAAATGAGAAGGTAAATGAAAAGGAAACAAACAAAAAATTAAATGAAATAAAATGAGAAGATATAAAAAAAGACACAAACAAATGATAAAGAAAAGAAAATGAGAAATATTAAATTCAAATGATGAATCAAACAAATAATAAATGTAAATGATAAATATTAAAATCAAATTAAGTAATGACAAACTAAAATACACTAACCAAAGAAATAGAGATAAAATATTATAAATAACTCTATAATGATATGAAACTTGTTAACAGTATAACTAACAATTATGAATAAAGTAATAGAAAACCCAGAAGTGAGAGAGATAGATAGATAGTGAACATAGATTAAGTGAGAAAAGAGAAATTAATGTTAGGGAATACCCACTAGTAACACTCAAATACCATAAAAAAGTGCAAAGTGACAGTGTAATCTCGAAATAATTATAAAACCCTACAGATAGGTATAGACACCTAAAAACCAGTGATAAACACTACAGTTTAATGGTGAAAAGTGCTAGAGAATAAGAATATTATTGTTATTAGAATTAAGAGTATTTGTAGATTAGGAATACAATGGTATTCAGGGTAAACACCCCATAAGGAGTAAAAATACTAGTGTTACAATGATTAAGCAGAGAAAAAATATATAGTAAAATTGAGAAAAGAAAAATATACTAAAGAATATAAAAGTAAAATAAGTAAAACATCCTATGTTCAAAGGGATAATTATTAAGATAAAATAAATGGTGTGATAATGTTAGTCACCAAAAGAGTTAAGAATAAACAAAATCTAAACAAGATTAGCATAGTAACTGTCAAAAGATTTGTTCAATTAAGTTTATGAGAAGGAATATGACTGAGAAAGGTATACAGACCATAAACCTATATGTTGTGTTATGTTTTATAAATCATAGTAAATAATAGACAAGTTATAAAAAATGGCAATATAGATAAGTAAAGAGATAAATTCTTACAAACCTAACAATACTGGAAAAGCAATTAGAAAATAATAGACAAACCATGATTTTGTAGAGTAAGGAGAACATACAATTATCATAAAACAACCCAAATCAATTCAAAAAGTAAACAAATCATTTGTGACACAAAACAAAACATATGTAAAGGTAAACTAATCCTTAATTTGTGTAAAATAAGAAAATATAGCCAATCACTACTGAGGCCTATGAAATGCCTAACTGTATAAATCCAAAATCAACAAATTATAAGAAATTACTTATTGTATTAGAAAATCCAGGGCAAGTAACTAGTTAAATACAATTAGAGAATCATATTAAGATGTAAAAGTTAAATTAAAAACATAAAATAAGAAAGAAATGTAATTACATAATATTAACATTAATGTCAAAACATTAATACATAAACAAACCCAGCTTTGTGGGATGGGTTGTCAAAATGATCTTTGAAAGAAAATAGGAACAGTTGTGATAATATCTCATAAAAGGACAGAAGAATAATAGCAATCAGAAGATATTTAGTCATTTTGAATAAAAATTCAAATATCATAACAATAGACTTAAATTATGGACAGCCAATGAGAGTCAGACAGTTGCCATAACAACTGAACGTTATTTATTATTATTCCGTTAGAAACAGTTAGTTCATTATTGAATCTCAAGACGAATAGACGCCAACCCGTAATCGACTCAGTTTTAATTTAAATCAGTATAAAAGTAATCAAAATTAATGACATGAAGAAACAAGAAGTCTGATGAGGAATTAGTCCATCCAACCGAGGCCAAAGAACAGATTATTAAATTCAAAATTAATAATTTAGACCAACTTATCCGAAATAGAGGCCAGACATAATTAAATTCATAAATGAGGGAAGATTGATGACCAAAAAAGGACCCAACCTATTCCAACAGAAGAACTCTTCACCATAATTCAACCGATTTGATAAGTATTGCTGAATTACCTGAATTTATGGAATAAATTCTTACTAACTTTTTCTCACAACACTATTAACTCTCACTATGAATTGATCATCAAATTTCTTTCAAGGATTAATCAAAAATAAAACACTAAACTTATATGAAACTAAAATATAACCTGGATAAAAATTACGATCTTTTGACACACACGTTTTAACTTTTCAGGAACAAATTGTAATTACACCTTATAGTATATAAGTACCATTAATGTAAGGTAGTGTACTTTATTGTAATCATATCAATCTTTTTTCGTAACCACAGGAACCCAGAATCATTGAACGAAATTAAAATAAACTTTTGTTGACGCCATGTCTAACTAAATCGTTCTGAATCGACCTTCGCCTACCTTGGGAATTAATTGTGTCATTATTGCCGGAGTAACTTTGTTTAATAACAATATATATAATTTTGTATAATAATGAATAACAACTAATCACAAGTTAATAAACTAGTACAGAGTTGTAACTACTGTTCTTTATTTCATAGGAAATTGCATTATATGATTTGTGTATTTTAGCGACGAGCGAAAGTGAGGGTAAGCGCTAGAGTTAAAGACTAGCGGCGGTTACGAAAAATTATGAAACATTCCATGATCACCAGGGGAAAATCTAAGAAGAGGACTGAGGATACCGACGAAGAAGAAATGGAAATGATTGAGGAAATGATCGAAGAGGATGCCCAAGAGGACCAACAAGAAGAACCAACCCAACCAATACCTGAAGTAGAAGTAATAGTCAGGGCCAACCAAGTAAACCCACTCAGAAAGAGGACCTGAGCATGCAGGAGATGTTAAAAATTCTTATGGAAGGGCATAACAAAATCCAGGAACAAAGAAAGGAAGACAAGGAAGAGTTGAATAAAAAATTAGAATCATTACAAGAGGGAATGAAGGAGGATAATGAGAAGAATCGTGAAGAATTAAAGAAACAACTCAAGGAGGACATAGAAACTCTGAATAATAAGATGGAAAGTAACCATGAAGCCGTGAAGAGAAACCAAGAGATCTTAGAAGAGAAGAGCCAAACAGATAAAAAACAAAAACAAACAACAACAAAAAACAACAAAAACAACAGAAAAAGAAACAGATAAACAAAGATCTGGAAATACTAAACAACAAAATCGAGAACAATAGTGAAACACTCCAAAGACAATTGAAGGAAAATAGCGAGAAGACCAAAAATGAGTTGAAACAACAATTGGTAGGATGTCGAGAAGAAATAAAACAAACCATCACCGAGACGAATGAAGCAGTAGTACAAGTCCGTGAGGAGTTAATAAACAAAGTAAACGACGTCGAGGAGGAAGGAAAAAATAGATTTGAGGAACTTCATCAAATAACAACCATAGAATGCACAAAAAATAAACAGGAGGTGCTCAGAAAGCTTGAAGAAAAACACAAGGAAATACAGACGGATGTAAGTGAACGTGTGGAAAGGGTATATACCAACCTCAACCAAGTAGACGGGCAGATCAAAGAAAACAAGGAGAAGATCCAGGGAATTTGCCAATGGGAAAGACAAATGCAAGAAGATCTGGACGCACTTAGAGAGAAACCCTGCAACAACACCCACATCATAACCAGCGAGAACCGAGAGATAATAAACCTTCGCAGCTACCGGCGCAACCCTATGGAATTCCTCAAAAGAGTGGAGGAACTGATTGAAAAGAACAGGGAAACGAGATGGACAATGGTGAGAAGCCTAATTGATGAGATGTTCAGGGACACCCACGACAATTGGTGGACGGCCACCAGACCAGAGATAAACAGCACCCAAGAATTCAAAACGCAGTTCCGCGATAAATATTGGTCAGAGTCAACCCAAAATGTGGTGAGAAATGATGTAAGCAACGGAAGGTACGAACCGCAAGCGGGACACACCCTCACTTCGTACTTTCTAGGTAAAGTGTGCTTAGCCAGAAACTTAGAACCGAGGATACCGGAGGAGTCATTGGTAATACAGTTGGGATACCATTATGAGGATGCGGTCCAAAAAGCCAGAAGACAGGGCCAAATAAAAACTATCCAAGGAATGGCAAGCTTATTGGAGGATCACAAGAATGACAGCCAATATAAAAGGAATAAAATGGTCAACATGAGATACAATAGATGGAGTGAGAACCAGAACACACAGAACTACAACCCATTGAATAACAACCCCCAAAATAACAACCGGAATAACACAAACCGGAATGTTAATGGCAATCAGTATCGGGGAAACCAACCAACTTACAATCAAGGTAACCAACCATATGACAGGAACAACCCAAATAACAACTCCACCAACAATAACAATTACCGGGGAACGGGACCAAACCAACGTCCTAGCGGCCACCCAAATAATAGTAATTACCAAGGTAATAACCCGAATTACCAGTACAATAGGGGAACCGGGAATAATCAAAACAGAGATGATCGGCGACAAGTCAACTTTATTAATGGGAGAAGTCAACCAAACCAGAGGAGGTACTGCCCGAGTACACCGGCAAACTCCTGGTATAATGCATCGACTTCAAATAATAATCCATTTCAAGAAAATAGGACTACTGAAACGTCAGGGAACAACCTGAGTATTCGACCAGAACCTGTAAATGAAACAGCGATGAACCAGTCCGATAATCGGGCCAACACTGTACAACCAGATTTAACCTAACAAGGTCAGTGAGAACCAAAGAACGCCCTTCACATGACCAATCACTTGGGTTACTAAGACAAATGACGTGACGAAACCAGCATAAAATTATAACTATCGTCTCCAATAATTACCTAAAAAACATACGAGAAGAACTCCTTGGAAGAAGAGGACAACCAGCTGCCAAGAATTAACAGTGAAATAGTTCACGTACAGGCCACAATAAACGGAACAATAACCATCATCATGATTGACACGGGTTCAAACATCTCTCTGATAAACCAGACAGAGCTAGAGCGGATCCAAGCTAACTCCAAGCTACCAATACCCACATTGCCAATCAATAACATCATCATCATTGGGGCAACTGGAAAACAAAACAAAACAGTAAGAAAGCAAGTCTCATTGGAATTAAACAGCCAAAACTTAACTATACCTATTGTTTTCCTGGTAGCGAGTGGACTACCATTCAATATGCTCATAGGGTGCGACGTGTTACGACAACACTCAGCCGTAATCAACCTACAACAAGGGATAGTGTTATTAACATCTGAAAGAGGAATATGGTCAGCAAAAAATAATAAACTGCAACCCTACACCAACAGCATTGAATCAGGACCCAGGCTTAAAGAATTATTATTGTAGAACACATGAACCATCCATGATCATAAATGATGAAGAGGATAATAGTGAACTGTGGGAGAAGAAACTTGACGAGATAAGAATATTCAAAAGAAACAGGCCAAAACAGGAAATAACCAAAACACAAGTTGAAAATCTAATAAAAATATATAAAAAATACCAACACGTTTTCTCCAATACTCCAGGCAAGGTCAAGGGATATCAATGTAAAATCAGTTTCCAGGAACCAGTGGACTTTCATAGAAAATCTTACCCTATTGCATACTCCCTTAAAAACGAAGTCAGAGTGGAGATTAATAGAATGATGGAGGAGGACATCATTGAGTATAGCCAATCTCCATACATAAGTCCTATCATAGCTATACCCAAAAAGAGTGGTAAAGTCCGGATCTGTTTAGACGCCCGGGAAATCAATAAAATGATCATTAATGACCGAACTTCGCCTGGAGAAATTGAAGATTTTGAAGAAATTCCACGGAATAAAATACATCAGTACATGGGATAGCGTATGTGGGTACTGGCAGGTAGAGCTCCACCCACACAGTAGACAGTATACGGCTTTCGTCTTCGATGGGAGGAATTATCAGTTTAAGAGATTACGTTTCAGCCTCATCAACTCTGTCGCAGTGTTTGTAAAGTGCATGGACCAAGTCCTAGGTCAAGAGGCTCTGCAGTTCACAACAATATATGTGGACGACCTACTGATAACATCATCAGACTGGGATGAACACTGTGCACGAATAGAAAAAGTACTGAACAAACTCTCCGACAACAATGTAACTCTGAAGCTAGATAAATCTAAGTTCATAGCAGAAGAAGTAAAATTCCTGGGATTTAACCTAACAGAGCAGAGAATATCTCCGTCCCAAGAAAAGGTAGAAGCCATCCAGAAATTCCCTACACCAAAAAATAAGAAACAGTTGCAATCCTTCCTGGGTATTTGCAACTACTACCGTAAATTTCAGTATAACTACTCCTATTTGACTGCCAAATTTTCAAAACAACTCTCATCTAAAGACAAGTGGACCTGGGGAACCGAACAGGATGAAATACTAACACTCATAAAACAAAAATTTCTAGAAACAGTGATGCTGCATCATCCCAACTTTGAGCAACCCTTCTATCTGAATTGCGACGCCAGTGACGTCAGTCTGGGTGCTGAACTGTATCAAGAAGATAAAGAAGGACACCACCTGGTCATCAGCTTTGCCAGCAGAGTGTTAAATAGTTGTGAATGTAACTACAACATTATGGAAAAGGAGTTGTTAAGTATAGTGTTTGCGTGCGGAAAATTTAGAACATACATCCTAGGGTGCCACATCACAGTCAGAAGCGACCATAAATCAATATCGTTCCTTAAACAATGTAAATTAAGTCATGGTAGAATTACCCGTTGGATCCTCGCTCTGCAAGAGTACCCCATCACGTGGGAATACATTCCAGGCCGGAAGAACGTAGCGGCTGACACATTATCCAGAATAAATGTAGACAATCAAACATTTGAAGGAGAAAATCGCCAAGGTGTATTATATACTGAAGGATAGAAAGGACCTGGAAGAGAGAGTGATGGAATCAGAAGAGATTATTAACAGATTTTATTGCCCACATAAAGATGTATTATTCATTAAAACCAAAAGGAATCATGGAACTTGGAAGCTCGTAGTTCCACCATCTTTAGAAAATAAATTAATTAAGGACTACCATGTCAGATACGGACACATGGGAACTTTAAAAATAGTCAAAGCTTTGGAAGAAGAACTATTCCTTAAAAGTATAACACGAAAAGTAATTAAAAACATCAAAACATGCACTATATGCCAAATGGTTAAAACCAATAATGAGAGAAAGGATGGAATGATGATACCCATCCCATCAAATAAAAAACTTGAAAAAGTGTTTCTTGACATATGTGGACCACTCCCACGTAGCGGAGGGAGGCATAGATTCAAGTTCATTGTGATTCTATTTGACCATTACACCAAGTTATATGGTATAAACAGAGCAACCACAAAGAAAATCTTGGAAATAATAAAAAACAAATACATAACTGAAACTGGAAAACCATATACAATAATAACCGATCACGGAACGCAGTTTAAAGGAAGAAGGTGGAGAGAGGAATTATTGAAATTAAACATAAAAACATATAAAACATCCGTATACCACCCAAGCAGTAATCCCGCAGAAAGAGTATTGAGAGAGGTGGGACGCATTTTGAGAACATACTGTCATGATAATCAGAGAGAATGGCAGAAATATTTAACATCAACAGAAGAATTTTTGAACATAATTCACCACCATTTCATTGAAAGTACCCCATATTCTATGATGTTTGGAAGAAAGCAACATTGAGAGATACAGGATTTGATAGACTTTCCAACCAACCCAGAAGACCCGTGTGAAGAAAATAAATACTACAACAGAATCATGGAGAAGATAGAAAAACAAAAAACCAAATATTCACAAAACCAGACCAAAATAATTAAATATAACTTAGGAGAAAGAGTTTTAATCAAAAATCGTGAACTACCTAGTACATTCGAAGGTATAGCCAAGAAGCTATTATTGTTATACGTAGGACCTTATGTCATAACAAAAGACAATGGCAACAATACATATGAAGTAAGCAATATAATAACTAAAAAGATCAAAGGAGTATATAACCAGGTTTCCATCAAGAAGTTCTACGAGGAAGTATGAACAATCATAAAAATGAATTACAAAATTCAAATAAATGTAAGATCACCTTACGCTATTAATTAGATAACATAAAATGAACTGGTACAAGAAAGAAAAAGTAATAATGTATAAAGCAAATATACAGCAAGTGGCTAAAGCAAAACAAAGGTAATCAACCAAGAAGAAGAAAAGAGACAAGATGTCTAAAATAATTAAAATGATCACAAGAAGAAAAAAAACCGACTAATGAAAAGTTAGAAATAATGAAGTTAACAACTAAATAAATAAAAACAATCAACTTTGTGAGTAGATAACAGAATATAGCAAAGGTACAGCGGAAGGAAGAATAAGTAAAAGGTTAAAATGATCTAAAGAACCATGAAGTGGACAATCCCCAAAATGTTATTATTAATGAAAGTCACAGGATGACAAAAAGTTATTTAAGATTGACTGAGAATAGGTCCAGCAATCAATTAATTGAGCAGAGATGATGTTCCTCTGATCTCGGAAAAAAAAGGTAGTAATAGAAGAAACCAACTACTAAATGTTAGGGAAAAAAATTATATAACAGGGAGAACGCACTAATGGAAATAAATAAAAACAGATCTAAAAGATAACTAAATAAAAAGGAGTGGAACAAGTAAGAAGAGAAACAAGCAAGAAGAAATAAACAAGAAGAAAAGGGAAAAAATTATATATAACTAATAATTTCATAAAAAACTATGCTAGCGTTTTACCAAAATGATCAATTTTGAAGGAGAGGCATTATGTTATTACACAAAAAAGCCACCCCAATACCAGGAAAAAACTATGAATCAACTATATTAAATGAGTGAAAATAAAATGACTATGACGAGACAAACGACTATGACCCAACCCAAGTGATTGACTCAATAAAGGAAATAAAATGAGAAGGTAAATGAAAAGGAAACAAACAAAAAATTAAATGAAATAAAATAAGAAGATATAAAAAAAGACACAAACAAATGATAAAGAAAAGAAAATGAGAAATATTAAATTCAAATGATGAATCAAACAAATAATAAATGTAAATGATAAATATTAAAATCAAATTAAGTAATGACAAACTAAAGTACACTAACCAAAGAAATAGAGATAAAATATTATAAATAACTCTATAATGATATGAAACTTGTTAACAGTATAACTAACAATTATGAATAAAGTAATATAAAACCCAGAAGTGAGAGAGATAGATAGATAGTGAACATAGATTAAGTGAGAAAAGAGAAATTAATGTTAGGGAATACCCACTAGTAACACTCAAATACCATAAAAAAGTGCAAAGTGACAGTGTAATCCCAAAATAAATATAAACCCCTACAGATAGGTATAGACATCTAAAAACCAGTGATAAACACTACAGTTTAATGGTGAAAAGTGCTAGAGAATAAGAATATTATTGTTATTAGAATTAAGAGTGTTTGTAGATTAGGAATACAATGGTATTCAGGGTAAACACCCCATAAGGAGTAAAAATACTAGTGTTACAATGATTAAGTAGAGAAAAAATATATAGTAAAATTGAGAAAAGAAAAATATACTAAAGAATATAAAAGTAAAATAAGTAAAACATCCTGTGCAAAGGGATAATTATTAAGATAAAATAAATGGTGTGATAATGTTAGTCACCAAAAGAGTTAAGAATAAACAAAATCTAAACAAGATTAGCATAGTAACTGTCAAAAGATTTGTTCAATTAAGTTTATGAGAAGGAATATGACTGAGAAAGGTATACAGACCTATATGTTGTGTTATGTTTTATAAATCATAGTAAATAATAGACAAGTTATAAAAAATGGCAATATAGATAAGTAAAGAGATAAATTCTTACAAACCTAACAATACTGGAAAAGCAATTAGAAAATAATAGGCAAACCATGATTTTGTAGAGTAAGGAGAACATACAATTATCATAAAACAACCCAAATCAATTCAAAAAGTAAACAAATCATTTGTGACACAAAACAAAACATATGTAAAGGTAAACTAATCTTTAATTTGTGTAAAATAAGAAAATATAGCCAATCACTACTGAAGCCTATGAAATGCCTAACTGTATAAATCCAAAATCAACAAATTATAAGAAATTACTTATTGTATTAGAAAATCCAGGGCAAGTAACTAGTTAAATACAATTAGAGAATCATATTAAGATGTAAAAGTTAAATTAAAAACATAAAATAAGAAAGAAATGTAATTACATAATATTAACATTAATGTCAAAACATTAATACATAAACAAACCCAGTTTTGTGGGATGGGTTGTCAAAATGATCTTTTAAAGAAAATAGGAACAGTTGTGATAATATCTCATAAAAGGACAGAAGAATAATAGCAATCAGAAGATATTTAGTCATTTTGAATAAAAATTCAAATATCATAACAATAGACTTAAATTATGGACAGCCAATGAGAGTCAGACAGTTGCCATAACAACCGAACGTTATTTATTATTATTCCGTTAGAAACAGTTAGTTCATTATTGAAGCTCAAGACGAATAGACGCCAACCCGTAATCGACTCAATTTTAATTTAAATCAGTATAAAAGTAATCAAAATTAATGACATGAAGAAACAAGAAGTCTGATGAGGAATTAGTCCATCCAACCGAGGCCAAAGAACAGCTTATTAAATTCAAAATTAATAATTTAGACCAACTTATCCGAAATAGACGCCAGGCGTAATTAAATTCATAAATGAGGGAAGATTGATGACCAAAAAAGGACCCAACCTATTCCAACAGAAGAACTCTTCACCATAATTCAACCGATTTGATAAGTATTGCTGAATTACCCGAATTTACGGAATAAATTCTTACTAACTTTTTCTCACAACACTATTAACTCTCACTATGAACTGATAATCAAATTTCTTTCAAGGATTAATCAAAACTAAAACACTAAACTTATATGAAACTAAAATATAACCTGGATAAAAATTACGAACGTTTGACACACACGTTTTAACACTTCAGGAACAAATTGTAATTACACCTTATACAGGGTCCGCCGGTGAAGCGGGAAAATTAAAAGTACCCAATTTTTCATGAAACATTTATTATCAGAATTTTTTTTTACAGATTTGAGTTGAGTAAAGTATGCCATTATTTTACTTTTTAAAAATAACGCCGCTCAAGTGAGAGCCATTTCTGTGTAAACATTCTTCTAATCTTGACCAAAAATTTTCCATCACTCGACGAAGCAGGTCAGGTTGAATCCGTGCAATTTCTTGTCTGATATTCGTTTTTAATTCCGGTATGGTGTGCGGTCTATCAATGTACACCCTGCTCTTCAGAAATCCCCAAAGAAAAAAGTCGCATGCGGACAAATCTGGGGATCTTGCAGGCCACGAGATGTCGCCATATCTGGATATGAGTCCGTCCGGGAAGAGTTCTCTTAAAGCAGCCATGGACACACGAGCAGTATGACTTGTGGCCCCATCCTGCTGGAAAAAATTAATTTCCGGAAACCTAGGGAGCTGTTGCATCAAAAATGTTCTGACCATGTGTGTGTAGCGGTCTGCATTGACAGTTGTGGTGTTTCTTCTATCGTCTTGGAAAAAATATGGCCCAATAATGCCAGATGATGAAACTGCACACCACACCGTAACTTTCGGACTATGTAATGGCTTTTCATGCAACTCACCTGGGTTTTCATCATTCCAATATCGACTACTTTGTTTGTTTACATATCCATTCAAATGAAAATGTGCTTCATCTGACATAAACATGCGGTGAATAAAGTTTTCATCATCAGTTACACGTTGCAATATTTCTTCGCTGAAAATCCTGCGAGCCAGCATATCGCCATCTTTCAACTCCTGGATTACTTGAATTTTGTAAGGATGAAAAGATAAGCCTTTATGCAAAATTCGTCGTAACGATGTGTCACTAATGTTTAGTGCAGATGCATGTTTCATTGCAGAACTTTGTGGACTACGCGTCAATGCTACTCGAACTCTTTCAATGTTTTCCTCTGTTCTTACAGACCTTGTTGCTCCTCTATGCTTTAAGTTTAATGTGGAACCAGTTTCTTCAAACTTTTTCACCCATTACATAATTGCATGAGCGGACGGCACTCTTCCATGTCGTGGAATATTGAAATGATTACGAAACAATCGTTGTACAGAAGTCACACAGTCACCATTCTTATAAAACGATTTTACGCAGAAAGCACGCTGTGCACCGGACCACTGCTCCATGTTTAACAAATGGCATTAAATGTAAAACAACAATCGAAAACCTCCACGCCCTCTCGTGAGCAGAAAATGAACTATTGGACTTTCAAAATTTCCCGCTTCACTGGCGGACCCTGTAGTATATAAGTACCATTAATGTAAGGTAGTGTACTTTATTGTAATCATATCAATCTTTTTTTGTAACCACAAGAACCCAGAATCATTGAACGAAATTAAAATAAACTTTTGTTGACGTCATGTCTAACTAAATCGTTCTGAATCGACCTTCGCCTACCTTGGGAATTAATTGTCTCATTATTGCCGGAGTAACTTTGTTTAATAACAATATATATATATATATATAATTTTGTATAATAATGAATAACAACTAATCACAAGTTAATAAACTAGTAGAGAGTTGTAACCACTGTTCTTTATTTCATAGGAAATTGCATTATATATGATTTGTGTATTTTAGCGACGAGCGAAAGTGACGGTAAGCGCTAGATGTCGGAAACTTGGCGAACTACCAGCGAGATTAATAAATCTGCACGTGGCGGGAGTAATTTGAATTCACCATACCGTCTAAAACGAACGCTCAATCGTCCTATTTTTTAATTTTTCAGCTTAAACAATTTGGCGCCACCCGGGAAATACAACCACATATTAAAGGACATGTAAGGTTCACACTCTTGAGTACTGGTAATTCTTGAGATTGCGACGGACATCGTCAGCATAAACATAAAGTAACGACTACAACGTGTGAGGCGAACACACGAAACACACTTTTACAGGTTTACAGAACACATACAGAGCTACTTGTTACAAATTAACAACCACAACGTGTGTCTCTAAGGAATGCAAATATCTAAATGTTACAATATTAATAACAGTTGGAACTTAAAATTAGTTGGATTTTAATGCAATAAATGTCAAAGAAAATCTGGTTAATTTTTAGCTGCATAAGCGAAGACAAATTTTTAGCATTCATGTTACTTATTTTATAACAGAAAATATCATTTCTTGGTGTTCAGGAGGCAAGCTCATATTTGAAGAACTATTTAAAAAAAACCGTTAAGTTGAAGCACCACCAAATTTTAACAGAATGGAGTTTGAACATTCTTAAATGTATTAACTTAGTATTTAATTTTATTTTTTAAGAAGCTGTTCTGCATTTTCTGATCCTTCTTTATCTCAGTTGTTGGACACCGTAAAGACACAGTTTTTGTAGGGAGTGGGATTCATTGTGTATTTGTTGTAATGTTTCAGTTATTCTCTGGAAGTATATTTTATACTGATTTTTATTTGTACACACATTTTACAATTTGTCAACATGACAGAGCAGGCGGGAGTAGCATGCTGCGTTTGGTTGTTTGGCAACAGTTGAACCAAACTTTGCCAGGCTCACATAATGGTCACCCAGATTTAATTTGCAGTATTGGTTAAATGAGCTACAATGTTGCCAGGTTTCATGTGTGGCAATATGCATTCAGGGGATAAAAGGCGTTTGAAGTGCATATCACCCAAACAATGAGGTGTAATTACTGCTAAACAGAGTGAACATTTTTCAGTGAAGGACTACAAATTATTGTACAATTTTATTACTGTTTTACTTATGATGTAAATACTTAACAATTACATGAAGCTGTATCACTCAGTTCTATGTATGAAAATAATTTGACATTAATTACCAATAAGAACTGTACTTTGCCTATAATTGGAAGTGTGTTTATATTATTTAATGAATATTATGGACTTGTATTTCGTTGTCCATGACGTGTCCATTTCTTTTAACTAAGTATAATTATTTCACTACGACTCAGAACACAAAACTTTTTACAGGTAAAAACGTAATAGCTTTACCTTACAACCTGAACCGGTTTTCACTTTTAAAAAGCTTCTTCAGAGGTTGCCGCTGGTAGTACTGTCCGTCTTGTTGTTGGCGACAAAATCGATTTTCGAAAGATCGATGTTGTGTGTGTGAGGTGTGATATGTTCGAATAATGCGTGTGATTTGAATTGAGTCTGTTCATTTAGGATGTCATTTTTATTTGTTTTCGTGTGTTTGTATATTTCCAATTGTTCTAGAGTGTCTAGTTTTCGGCCTGTGTCTAGCACCAACTTCTACATTATAAAAATTATATACATTCATTGATTCATAGTATGCATTAATGGTTGATGCATTCATAATGCATTATGGTTACATTATTGCACATCCACCAGTTCAGAGTACTTAAACAATAAAATGAAAACAGAAAACACCAAGGAGTTAAAGGTGTTGTCAGTGTCTGTACAGTAGCGCGGTAATTTTTACATTATAGGTTGGCTAATCTGCACTTTAATTTGCACTTTAATCTGATCAATTCATGTCCGTGCGCCCGCACAGTTCGTCATAGACGCTCGCAAGCGGCGGTCGGCTCGCGCCCGCAGCCTTACTCTCACATTTTTCTTCTTGTCGCGACAATTAATGTAGGCCTTAGGCCAACACTTCATATAAGGCCCTTTCATCAAATTAACTTAAATGTAATACGAATTGTATTCACGATGTGCTTATTAGCCAATCTCTTAGTCAAAAATGAAACCTAACAATTTCTGGTGTAAATGTGAACAATTAAATAAATGTATTAGTTACAGTCCACTCGCCTCATCATTTCTCCATCCTGGCGAATCAACCTACAGTAAATAGAACACTTCACACTTAACATTTTTTGGTCCACACATGGCGGATCATTCTTCTTACTAACCATTATTTGGTCGCTCCGGACCTGGACTTCCGGATACATTATTCACATTTATTATTTTTCTGCCCCTATTTCTGGCCATCACGGGCGACTCAGCATATCCGCTGATACGACCGTGGCGTGATTCGATCAGCATTTCGCTCGTCGCCTTTGAGCATCCTGACGACATCATTGCAAGAGCCTGCTAGCTTCAGTACGTCAGACAAGGCAGTCGTCTCTCCGAGCTGTGTGTCTGCCATCTTCTCCACGACGTCGACGTTTCAGGACATCGCCTACAAGGTATCACCTTACTAACATCATATCAAGGTGCGTACAATGGCTGAAGAAGGCCTCAAAGTGTTAGTCAGAAAGAGAGGCGGCTTAAAGTCCGCAATAGTGCGCATACAATCAGTTGTCAGTAACTTTGATACAAATTCCAATACAAAACACTTTTTAACAGTAAGACTGGAAAGTTTGAAAAGCTTGGCATCGAAGTACGACGAGGTACAATCTGAAATCGAACTTATTTGTAAAGACATAAACGCTGCTCAAGAAGACCGAGTTGAGGTCGAAGAAATGCTATATTCTACGGAAGCAAATATTTTACAATTGATTGATACCTTTAATGTTCAGACTGTACCTCCCGTATTATCGGCCCATATGCAATTAAAACCGATAAGTTTGCCCTGCTTCACAGGCAATATCTTGGAATGGCAGCATTTTCATTCAATTTTTACGGACTTGGTGCATGCAAGATCCGATCTAACGCCAGTGCAGAAACTACATTATTTATATTCTTCTCTAAAAAATGAACCGTTAGACTTAATTAAATCACTACCTATTTGTAGTGAAAATTACTCGATAGCGTTGAGTTTGCTGTCCGCAAGGTATGACAACAAGTTCATACTAGCAAAATACTACATTCAAAATTTACTTCAAGTCAAGTCGACAATTAAAGACTCTGTCCAAAGTTTGGCAGAATTCACAAATACGATAACGTCTTCCGTTAATTCACTGGCGGCAATGCAACTGTCGGTGAATTCATTTGAACTTATTACTATACAATTATTATCAACTAAACTCGACCCTACTACTTTTAAATTATGGAAGGAGTCTATAGACCCTGATAATCTTCCTAACTTTCAAGATTTCACTCATTTTTTAAACGCATGTAGACAGCTGTTAGAAAATACACTGCCTATCGATGCCGGACAGCAACTCAACAAGCCGAGTTTAAGACTTAACAATAAATCTGATAAATATAAATCACGAAACGCTGCTGGCAGTACTACATTTAAGAGTTATCATTCAGCGTCAAGCAATTATTCATGTTTGTGTTGTAAATCTAATCATCCGCTTTACATATGTGATAAATTTCGTGCACTAAGCACCGCTGAGCGGGGACAATTTGTATCAAATCACAAATGTTGTACCAATTGTCTTAGATCAGATCATTTTGTATCTAATTGTAAGAATAAGCAGGCATGTAAGATCTGTTCAAAACGACACCATACATTGTTGCACACGAACAATGTGCCGAACTCAATCTCTGCCAGTAGTAGTAACTATTGTTCATTTAAATTACAATCCACGAATAATATTCTTTTATCAACAGCAATTGTATTTGTCATTGATCAGGCTGGCAACAGACAAAAGGCAAGAGTTCTTTTGGACGCCGGTTCACAAATAAACTTTTGTACCAAATCATTTGCAAAGAAATTACGGCTTAATTTGACTAAATCCAACATACCAATTACGGGTATAAATAATACAGCGTGTCATGCCACTAATCTCGCGTCTATACGCATTATTTCTCGTTATCAGAGATTTAGCTTCGAGGCAAAATGTGCTATCTTATCTGCATTAACCCACAATCTGCCAGCACAATCGTTTGACATAAATCAATTCAACATTCCAGACAACATTTTTCTTGCTGACCCAAATTTCAACATATCATCCGAAATCGACATACTCTTAGGGGCGCAATTTTACCTGGATTTAATTTTAGCCAACAAATACGTACGCGGCCCTCATTTTCCCATCATTCAGGAAACAAAGTTAGGCTACATTTTGGCTGGCAATCTGCCCAAACACTGCCGCTACAAGGGTCCTGCTGTTTCGTTCCTAGCTAGGAACAACGACAGTCAAATTTTGCAGTCTCTCGAAAAATTTTGGGAAGCAGAAACTATCCCTGACAACACACCTAATAACGAGTCAGCTTGTGAGGAGCATTTCGTGCGTTCTACTCATCGCAACCATGAGGGTAGGTTCGTGGTTTCACTGCCATTTAAGTCCGATCATCTCCAGTTGGGGGAATCTTACACCAATGCTGAAGCAAGATTTTTGAATTTAGAACGTCGATTCAGGCGTGATGCTAAGCTCGCGCGCGATTACGCAGACTTTATTAATGAATATAAGGATCTTGGCCACATGACGCTTATCGATAATTGCTCTATCAATTCAGGAGTGTTAAATACTTACTATCTGCCTCACCATGCCGTGTTTAAGCAGTCTAGCTTGACCACAAAACTGCGCGTCGTTTTTGATGGTGCGTCCAAAACTACCAATGGCCTTTCTCTCAATGACATATTGTTGGTAGGCCCGAATGTTCAACAAGACCTTTTTTCTATTCTTTTACGTTTCCACATGCATAAATATGTTCTTATCACCGACATCGAGAAGATGTATCGACAAATTCGCGTAGCTGAAAAGGATTGTCACTATCAACGTATTCTGTGGTGTGACTCTCCCCTCGAACAATTTAAACACTTTGCATTGCGAACGGTAACCTACGGCACGGCTAGTGCTTCGTTTTTGGCCACTCGCTGTCTTATTCAAATTGGTAGGGACCATCAAGCTTCTTTTCCTGATGCGGCGTTAGCTATAACAAATGATTTCTATGTCGACGATTTGCTTACCGGTGCAGACACCATCTCTGATCTGACCAAGTTGAAATCTGACTTAGGTGCGTTGAGTCAATACGGTCTCACGTTGCATAAATGGGCATCTAATGAACCCAGAGTGGTCGCAAGTCATGACAATTTATCACTCCCCTTAAACAAACAGGACAATGTGCGTACCCTGGGCATTCTCTGGAATAACACTGCCGATTCATTTCTGTTTGACATTAAATCATTCCCCGTTGAATCAAGCATCTCCAAGAGGAGAATTCTTTCGATTATCGCAGGCATATACGATCCACTTGGACTGATAGGTCCCGTTGTTTTCTTGTACAAACGGTTTATGCAGCAACTCTGGCTTTGCAATCTTGGTTGGGATGAACCGATCTCCGGGCAATCACGTTTGGATTGGCATTCATTGTGCGACAAATTGTGTCTGATTAGCAAAATTGTTGTCCCACGTTCTATTCGTCGCAAGTTTGAGACAAGTACAGTTGAATTACATGGTTTTTCGGATGCCTCTGAAAAGGGGTTTGGGTGCTGTATTTATATTAGTCATTTATCAAGATTCATCGGCCTCTTGTCATCTCCTGTGTTCTAAATCTCGCGTGGCTCCCCTACGTCAGGTGTCATTACCTCGCATCGAACTCTGCGCTTGCTTGTTGTTATCGCGACTCGTATCTAAGGTCGTTCCTGCGCTTTATTCGTTTATTAATAGTGTTCATCTATATTCTGACTCTATGGTGTCTCTTTACTGGATTCATGCCCAGTCCACGAGGTGGAAAACCTACGTCGCTAATCGTGTTGCTGAAATTCAGCGTCTTACGTAAGCCTATACATGGCATCACATCAATTCTAGACACAATCCTGCTGATATTATCTCTAGGGGGTGTCTCCCTGACGTTTTGCGCGATTGTTCACTTTGGTGGCACCGTCCCACTTGTTTGTCTCAATTTTCCGAGTCCAATTCTTTTCCACCCTTTTTACCTTCTAATCCGTCGTCTTCTGAAGTCACTGCGGAAGAGAAACAAACCCATAACCTTTCTCTAATGTCTACCCTGGCTATCGACCTTTCTAAGGACTTTTCTTCGTTGCATCGTCTGACACGCGTATACGCTTACTGTTTTCGGTTCATCAAAAATATTAGACTCTCCAGTGCTGACAAATTAACGGGCGATCTTACCCCTGTTGAAATTCATCATGCTCTTAATTTCTTCATAAAACAATCTCAGTCGATCCACTTTGCAGCCGAAATTAATTGTCTTCGTAATGGGTCTTCTGTCTCTATTAGGAGTAAGTTGGCTTCTCTCGACCCGTTTCTTGATGATTCTGGAGTAATACGCGTAGGCGGGCGATTACAGCAGTCGCAATTACCTTACGACACTAAACATCCTATTGTCTTACATCCATCGGCTCATATTACTCGCCTTATCATTGAACGCGAACACATTCGTCTACTTCACGCTGGTGCTCAACTCGTGCATCACTCACTTCGTCAACGTTGGTGGATTGTTAATGCCAGGTTAGTCATTCGCTCCATCATTCGTAAATGTGTCAAGTGTCTCAGGTTTAGTGCCAAACAGCAGGTTCAGAGGCTTGGTATTTTACCGTCTCCTAGAGTCACTCCATCACGGCCGTTTCTATTCTGCGCGGTTGATTTTGGTGGTCCCTTCATGATTCGTCATGGCGGGCAGAAATCCAGAACTCTCTTTAAGGCATACGTGTCTTTGTTCATTTACTTAGCAACCAGGGCCATTGACTTGGAATTGGTTTCCGACCTTACAGCCAGTGCGTTTATAGCTGCCTTACGTCGGTTTATGGCCCGCAGGGGCATGCCCAGTCAGCTATACTCTGATAATGGCACAAACTTTAGGAAGGCCCGCAATATTTTACATGACCTCTACAATCTTTGGCATAATAAGGATGCCACCTCATCACTCAAATTATTCACGTCCTCTCAGGGTATCTCATGGTCATTTATTCCGCCTTCATCACCTCATTTTGGTGGCATTTGGGAGAGCGGCATAAGGAGTTTGAAGTTTCATTTGCGCCGCGTGGTAGGCAAGTCTATACTCACCTTCGAGGAGTTTATGACAGTTTTGTCTCAGATAGAGGCATGTCTAAACTCTCGCCCTTTATTTGCCATCTCTTCAGATGTAAATGATCCGGTGCCACTTACACCTGGCCATTTTTTGATTTGCGCACCATTAACGGCGATACCGGACCCAGACCTATCTCATATTCCTATCTCTCGTCTTGGCCGTTGGCAACTTCTCCAGAAGTTTGTCCAAGTCATTTGGAAGGCTTGGTCGCGCGACTATTTACACCAGTTACAACAGCGTCACAAATGGAAATTCGCTAAGGATAATGTTTCCATTGGGGACCTAGTTTTACTTATTGAGGATAACCTACCTCCACTAGCCTGGAAATTTGGTGTAATTACTGCCACATTTCCCGGCCCAGATAACTTAATTAGAGTCGTAGACATTCGCACGCCTACTGGTGTTTTGCGTAGACCAGTACATAAGTTATGTCTGTTGCCAGCGCGGGACGAGATTTGACACAAGATTATTATGATCATTTAGCACAATGCTAGTTTACTCAGCCATTGGCTTATTACTTTACTGTATGACCATTTGGTCAACTTAATTGTGATATGTATTATCACAACATTTACATGACAATTTGCGCCATTGCGTGTTTCTATACTCATCATATTTTCATGGTGGTATATTTGCTATTTTGTATTTATATGTTAATATTTTGTGTGGCATACTATGTCCTACACATTTACATTTTGATGTATTGGGTATGTGTCATGTTTTCGGTGGTATTGTTTTATAAAAATTTGTTACATAATATTCGCATGGTTTGCAGTTATGCAACCATGCATGCATTTCTTGCACAGTTGTTAATATGTGTGATTTATTGTTCTATGAGTGTATTTCTTAATTGTTCAACTCATGTATTACATTTGTAACCACAGTGTCGTATTTGTTACTTATGCTATTGCGCTTATTCATATTTGTAATTAACTAAATTGGTGTTTATTATATTTATTATATAACTTGCATTTATGTAAAACATATTGTTTTTTGCGTCTACTGTATGTAACCATGCCACGCCTAGATTTATTTTATATTGTATTTTTATATGGTATTTTGTATTTTGTGATTATGCATTGCACAATTATTATTCCTGCTTAAATTATGACATACATGTCATCACATATGTGCTTGCAATCAGTCAGCTATCTATAGCTTGTTCTCACACAACAACATATTGTAAATTCCTGAAACTTCAGGTATAGCATGACTCGTTCAAATTTATGACGCCATGCTAGATTACGTCTAAACATGTATAATTTGTGACAATTTTTGTTCATGTAAGCAATACTCTGTACAGGTCTACTGGCCTCAACT
The DNA here is from genome assembly GCA_034769895.1 of Magicicada septendecula. NCBI lineage: Eukaryota > Metazoa > Arthropoda > Insecta > Hemiptera > Cicadidae > Magicicada > Magicicada septendecula. The sequence goes on along the minus strand of CM068367.1, from coordinate 1,035,501,379 downwards.
ATCTCACGGTAACCATCTATGACTTGCATAGGGTTACAATTTATCGGGCCATCATGTGATGAGCTTCCGATCATACATTATTAAACATTGTCAAATTATGTATTTTTCATGTTTTATAACGTTCAATATTGTATACATACAATATATGTGGGCAATACATTGCCAACGCTTACATTTTTATTCATGCATGAAATCAGTTTGCTCGCCAACCTTGGCCTACCAAACGCTTATCTTTAAAGCTTATCTTTATTCATGCTTATCGCTAAACCATTAACGTACAGCTGTTATCTAAGAGTACAACTCAAGGTTCAATGCAGCCTATGAGATTAACTTTCATTAATAAGAACTCTGTATGTTATATAATAAGTTACTAAAATGTAGTAAAAAATCTACTGATTTTTTGACGGGCAGTTTATGTACAGTAGCGTGGTAATTTTTACATTATAGGTTGGCTAATCTGCGCTTTAATTTGCACTTTAATCTGATCAATTCATGTCCGTGCGCCCGCACAGTTCGTCATAGACGCTCGCAAGCGGCGGTTGGCTCGCGCCCGCAGCCTTACTGTCACATTTTTCTTCTTGTCGCGACAATTAATGTAGGCCTTAGGCCAACACTTCATATATGGCCCTTTCATCAAATTAACTTAAATGTAATACGAATTGTATTCACGATGTGCTTATTAGCCAATCTCTTAGTCAAAAATGAAACCTAACAATTTCTGGTGTAAATGTGAACAATTAAATAAATGTATTAGTTACAGTCCACTCGCCTTATCATTTCTGCATCCTGGCGAATCAACCTACAGTAAATAGAACACTTCACACTTAACATTTTTTGGTCCACACATGGCGGATCATTCTTCTTACTAACCAGTGTCAAAGGTAACAGTCATATGAAAACAGTCAAAGGTTTCTATATGAAGAAGCTGGTGTACAATTCAATATGGCGTATAAACTTGCGGTGTACAGGCAATCTTCAGCTTTAACAATAAAGCTCACCACATAAATATATGGGAGTATTATAATTACTCTTTATAAATTCTCAATGCCTTAAATGTAATTCAGTTATTGCACATGTCATGAAATGCAACCACCAGTAGCGAAGTAGCACATGCTTAGTTGCGTTATTAAAACAATAACAGCCTTGTTCACGTGTAAACTGTCCACTGTCTGGTTTTACGTTAGTTAAAAGTTGAAAGTAAATATCGTCTCATATCATAATATGAGACGATAATGCTAAAAAAGCTCACTACAGACTATACATAAATTTATTTTAAATTACTGAGTGAAATAAGCATATACATTTTTACTTTATTTATTATGTAGTTGCTCCAGAATTTAATACAATGGTAAACACACACACACACAAACTTCATTGAAATATTAAAGTAGGCTATTGAAAATACTGAGTGGTTGGTGTCAAGGCCAAGGCGGACATGGCTGAGGTGGACACGCTGAAATTGTGACTGAGGTGGACAATTATCTGGGTACAATTAAGCCGCTGTGTTTGAGGAGGATACTTTAATGAACAAGATAAGACCAGTAGTTATAAATCAACTGCAACTTTCCCTCAAACTTTTACAGACTTGGGACTATCAATATACTTTGATTTTGAAACGACAGTGGTGACTCAGAAGTTGTGCCATATTTTTTAATATATTTTTGTGTGTTTTTTATTTAGTATATTTTCAATTTACACATTTTTATTTTTAAAATATTTTTATTATGCTTTTTAGTACTTTTTTTAGTATATTTTTATTTTTTTAGTATTTTCAATTCACTAATGTACATTTGTTTTAGTATATTAATAATGTATTTCACGTATTTTGTTTTGTATTTTAACCATATTTTTCATTATACATTTTTTAACCAATTTTGTTTTATGAAACCAATTTGTTTACAAAGCTGAGAGCTTCCGGACTCTTCTCCAGGTTGTTGTCATCAGCATAAAGTGTTTTCATTATGTTGTTAATTCTCTCATCATGTCTAACATAAATCTTCTTTCATTTTTGATCTGGCTCTCTAAGATTCTTTGCATTAGTTGAAAAGAAACTTTCTACACTTAATCTTTCAGAATTTTAACCAGCAAGAATAATATTACTATTATAATTATTATTTATTATTATTATTGAGGTCCTTACATAAGACACACAAAGGCGTGTCTTGTTCAGATTCTAGTTGGCTCCATTGGCGAAATCCAAGAAAATTATGAACCGAATTTATGACACCGAATACGTTAACCGTTTTAATCAGAATATAAACTGTTAAATCATAATATATAATTAGAAACAGGGCCGGTCCGAGGCCCAATCGACAATAGCGGCCGCTTGGGGCATCAAGCTGAGAGGGGTGCCAGAGGCGCCCAAGTGTAAAAAAAAAAATTTGTTTGCAAACTTACAATAACAAAATTTTAATGATAATGTTTATGACATAATTGAAAAGCTTCTGATTCAATATTATTAACCTCAGTGCATTTTGACCAATAAGTTGGAATCGCTCCTCACAGCAAAATACTGGGCACTTCGCGGAAGAGCAGAATCTCAGCGATGAAGAATAAACTATTTCTGGACATAGAATTATGCACCCTCACCAGCGGGTGGCACCCTCCCCCCCATCACACCACCTACACTGCCACCAAGATAATGTGGTGACTCATCGCTGTCAAAACAACACTTGATTCCAGAGCGCAGTGTTTCAGTTGGTGTCTTAGAGTGCTCTTGTTTCGTGCTACTACATTATTCTGTGTACATTTATCGGGCACGTTTGTGAAGTTAACGTTTTTTTACTGTCTTTATTATGACAAATCAACTGACAGAAATATGTGATATGTCTGAAAAAAAGAAAACGTCTGGTGCGTTTTATCGAAAAATAGAAGCACAAGAAAGTAAAGAAAATGAAAAACAAGCTAAGGCGATGAAAGTTTTAAAAGCATCATGAAAGGTGATAAAAAGCATCATACTACTCAGCTATTTTAGTCTGTACTTCTGACGCGAGTCACACAGAACAAGTGTCAATGGTTGTTCGTTTTGTTCAAGCAGAGCCTGGTAAAGAAATAATTATCAAAGAACATTTCCTTGGTTTTATTCCAGTTACAGGCACTACTGGTGAAGGTCTAACTGATGTTGTCTTGAACGAGTTGACAAGACGGCAGATTCCTTTGAAAAATATGCGAGGCCAAGGGTATGATAATGGTTAGAGTATGAAAGGGAAAAATATAGGAGTTGAAAAAAGAATTAAAGACCTTAACCCTCGAGTTTTTTATATTCCATTTGGGGCTCATTCGTTAATCCTTGTTGTGAACGATGCAGCGCTATCATGTCCTGGTGCTGTCAACTTTCTCAGTACCAGTGGTGCCGATCCCCCCCAAGCCCTATGTCGCTTCCCCCCCAACTCCAGGCTCGATTACTAAAAAAAAAAAAAAAAGCTCTTTTTATAATGGATCACAATTTAGCATTTTCAGTAAAACGTGATTAGTTTTACAGTATACAGTATCAAATCTCAATCACTTCATTGGAAAAATACTTAGATTTGCAACTTTAATGCCTTACTTAAATTTGTTCCCTTAATAAGATGTTATAAACAATTCCGTCCTTTTATAGACTTTAGTGTACTAAAACATAGTAGAAAGCAAGATAATTAAAAAATCTAAACGCAAATTTCTATTGCACACTGTACTTTATTAATACAGTAAGTAAAAAAAAAAAAATGGATTTCAAAATGACATTATAAATAAATCTATATCTAAGTTATCTATCTACTATAATATTTTAAGCTTACAATCACAACATTTTTGTTATCTGAAGTTGAAATATTATATTATATATATATGTATGGTATATCACGTGATGAGACATCCACGAATCGGGATGCTTTCACTTGTGCGGACTTTTTGCGTGCGAGGGAATTTTGAAAAACACAAAGTTCGATGCTATTGTTTTGGACTTGTAAACAAGGTCGTTTATTAGTTGTTTATGCTGCAATTTATTTCTTAACGAAGGAAATACGTAACTTTTGGGTTAAAAAGGTAATTGTAACTAAATATAACAAAATATTTCTCAAAACAATAAAATCGAACTTTGTGTTTTTCAAAATTTCCGCTTTACATAAAAATCCCTCCTTAAGGCGTTTGAATAAAGCGTTGTTTTTCCCAATCAAACGGCTTAACTTTATTTTTATCAAAATTATTAGTGTGCAAGTCCAAAACAATAAAATCGAACTTTGTGTTTTTCAAAATTCCCTCGCACACAAAAAGTCCGCACATGTGAAAGCACCCTCGTAGTATAATATTTTAGTGTACAAAATAAAGCTTTATATGTAAATTTATCAAATAAGCGATTATTTGAAAATAAATGTAGCTAAATAAGGAAAGTGAGACTGCTCAAGTTGCACACGAGAAAATTTTTTGAAGCAGCAAAATAATTAAAGAACTTTAGGTCATTTGAAAGCGTCTGTTCCACCTACGTAGGGAACTTCCATTCGCTTTCAAACGATCTAATTTTCTTTAAGTATTTTATGACTTCAAAAAATTGTTTAGCCTACAACTTGACCAGTCTCGCCTTCTTTGTTTTTCAATATGTATTTACAAATAATCGCTTTTTTAATAAATTAAAATATAAAGCTGTATTTTGTACACTAAAATTATTGTACTGTGATTCGTGGATGTCTCATCATGTGATACACCATGCAGCCCCCTTAAGCAAGCTTTGACGCAAATTGCGACCAGGAAATACGTTCTCACATTGTATTCGGTATTTTTAGTAATAGTAAATTTCATACAACAGTAAAAAAAAATCCCCCCCAAAAATTTTTCAAATGTCGCCAATGGCGACACGATACCCCCCTGTAGGCACCCCTGCTCAGTACGGTTCAAGAAGTTTTCAATTTTTTTCTGCATCTACTTATTGATGGGGTATTTTGAAGAAGCATTTATCTAATCTGACTGTAAAACCCCTCGCCCCCCCGTTGGGAAAGTCGAATAGGTGCCTTGGAGCCTCTTAGATATTGCATTGAACAAGTTTATGATGCTGTTTATGAAGCCAGCGAAGATTCTAAAGTAGATGCTTTCGGAAGAAACACTGCCACTGGTATTGCAAAAAAGTTACAAGAATTCAAATTTCTTTGTTGCATAGTGGTCTGGTATAAAATTATGTTCAAAATCAACAAGGTTAGCAAAGTTCTCCAAAAAGTTACTGTAAACCTACATAGTGCTATAGATATAGTTGAAACTGTTGGCAGTTTTTTGAAGAAGATGAGATCAGAAGAGGGCTTCAATAGTGTGATAATGGATGCAAAAGAGCTTGCCGACAAACTTGGATCTCATTCAGATTTTGAAAAAGAAAAGCAAATTTGTCCCAGGAGAGTGAAGAAGCAATTTACCTATGAGTCTGACGATGAGCCTATTGATAAAGGTGAAGCAAAATAAATTTAATTAAGGTAAATTTTATGCTCCCTTAAGGTAAATTTTTTCTTCTTTACTCTGGATACAGCTATCAACTCACTAAAAGAAAGATTTTAGCTTATGGACAATCACAGTAAGAGCTTCAGCTTTCTATACGATATTCATGATCTGCAGACGTGGGATGGTGAAAAACTAAAAGCCGCATACACAATGAACTTAGTGCCCATTCTTCCCACTGGAAGGTCTCCAGAAAGCTCATTATCTTATATTACAAAAAGCAGTTTTATTGACATTTTTCCAAATACTTTTGTAAGTTTACGAATTCTCCTGACTTTACCTATATCTGTAGCTTGTGGCGAAAGAAGTTTTTCAAAACTCAAGTTGATAAAGCAACTTAGGTTTAGGTAACCTTAGGTTAGGTTAGGTTATGACCGATCATTATGATAATTACATATCATGTGTGATATTAAATTAGACAATATTAGATCACCTTGAAATCTGCATTAAACAGTGCGATTGGCAAAATAAGTGCGAATATGTGAAATAAGACGAGAGTGGGGGCACTCACGCCATCGACAGTTTTTGACATGCTTATTCCTGAGCCAACAGGTGTGGTTTTCTTGGTGAATATAAATACGAGCCCAGGAGAAACAATCTGTCTCTTCAATCAGTCGTCAGTCGTGTCGGTACGCTATGTCCGTCAGCGACGAGAATTTTTAATTCTTCTCAAACAGTCTTCAGTCGTGGCGGTATGCTATGTCCGTCAGCGACGAGAATTTTTAATCTTCTCAAACAGTCTTCAGTCGTGGCGGTACGCTATGTCCGTCTGAGGCGCGAATTTTTAATTACTTTGGACAGAGTTAGACGCTATGTCTAACATCAACAAGATTTTTATATCGTAACTGTAAAGTATTACGGGAAATGTTTTGATTTCAAGTAGTAATAAACGATAATAAATAAAAAGTACTGTAAATAAAATCGTCGGACGTCTACGAGCAGTCTACAACTAAGAACATCAACTCTAGACAGATGGCGAGAGAACATCTAGCAGAGGAACGAGACACAGAGCACTAGAGACGGTTCTATCACAACAGCAACCGATCCAGAGCAAAACGTCATTACAATCTACAGCAGCTGATGGACCATGAAGGACGAGAGACAGGAGAACGACCAGTGAAACCAGGTAATGCGAGAGGACATCCAGTAGGAGAGGACCAACAGATCACTGGAGGACATGGGATAATCTGCAGAATTTGAGGTGATGAAAAACCAATTTATAATTATCAAAGAATAAAGACAATGAAAGACATTAATAAAAACATTTTAAAATTAAAGAATAACAATGTAGATAGAGATAAGAGAATGTAATTTACTTGTAATCAGAATTTTTTTTAATGATTTTTCTTTAATGAATGAACAGTCAATGTAAAGACAATTTAAATCCTTGCTTGGAGTATTAATAATTGATTTGATGAGTTAAATTTTTTTATTGAAAGCACATAACGTAAAATAATTGGAAATAATCAATTAGTGTTGTTAAAATGATTATAAAGCCGTAAAAGGTATTTCAAGTATAAAATAAGAATGTATTAACAAATTTAAAAAGCACACATTCAGACTGAGTAGTCGAGAAATTATAATATAACAAAGAAATGTTTTACTTAGACTTGCTAATATAATATCTAAGATATAAAATCTATTTGTATGATGAGAGTACAGCAAGTAAAGAAACACTGAAACCATAGATAATGAATATCTTCTGGCGAAGCAATTATTACTATTATATTATTATTTTTATTATGTTTGTTTGAATTAATAAATGAAAACATATTATGATTCCTAAATAGGACTACTCTTATTATAATTACACCTGAACTCCAATTATACATATACGTTGTTAGTAATGTTATATAAAGTGTATGAGTTAAATTAATGTACAAATTAAATTACACAGAATAAATTATATTAAAAAAATAATTTGTTACATTTTGCCGCTCCAAAATCGTGGGGCTATTCAAACACAAATAGATTTGTATTTGTATTTATATTGTTATAATATATTGAATAACTGTAGAAACTGTACATGACTTTGTTAATAGCCTAATTGTCTTTTGTAATCACACACAAATTTAAATGTTCATATTCATATTATAATATCATTTTAAATTTGTCTTTTTCTTTTTAGTTTTATACTTAAATATTCTGAGCTAGTTTCTCAATTTTCAACTACTTTCATGTCATGGTAAATTTTCTAATATTTAACTACTTATAGGTGAGTTTTCTTCACATCTAACATACAAATTCAGCAGTCAAACAATGTCATATATTTAACATGTTGGGTAGACCATCATTCTGTGTGTAATATTTATTGTTATAAGTAAAGTAGTTTTGTTTTGTGATAATGTTCAGAGTTTCTGTTATTTTGTTGATAAGTTTGTCTGGTGTGTTGTTCTGTTTGAGTTTGTTTTGTAGGATGGTGATTGTTTCAGAGATGGGGATGTTTGTGTACAGGTTTTTAATGTCGAAGGAGGCTAATGTGGCATTATGGGGGATCTGTATGTCTTTTATTTTTGTTACTAGGTCTGTGTTCTAGCAGAAGTCTTCCTCCTACACTTAGAAAAAACAAAAATACTCACAAACAATGACAGACACTCACATAAAATACTATATTGGCACAGATACGTTGATGACATTCTAATACTATACAGGGGAAACAAAAGACAATGTGAACAGTTATTAACGCACATAAACAAAATACATAAAAACATAACCTTTACTGCCGAATACGAACACAACAATACCATAAACGTCTTAGACCTCTCCATCACAAAACTTGAACACAGGCACAAATTCAGTATATACAGAAAACCAATTACAACTGACACACTAATACACAACTCCTCCAATCACCCAATACAACACAACTAGCTGCCTTCAGAACCATGATACATAGACTTAACAACATCCCCTTAGATGAAAAAGACTACAAAGACGAACTAAACATGATAAAATATCTAGCAGAATCTAACGGATATGACAGAACAATAGTCAGTAAACTCCTACACAAAACACAAAACAAACAACAGACAAAGACAGAAAACAACAAATTCATAACACTAACATACATCAACAAACAAACTGAAAAAATAGCCCACAAATTCAAAAAAGCAGGATACAGAATCGCTTACAAAACTACTAACAAAACAGAACACACACTATCAAAACACACACACAAAACACAAAACAAATTCGATCTACCCGGTGTTTACAAACTAAATTGCTCAAATTGCAACAAATTCTACATAGGCCACATGCTATGTAGCTTCAAACACAGATACATTGAACACACAAAGGCACTCCACTCCACTACAGAATCCACCTTTGCAAACCACCTCATCGAGGCAAACCACACATACAAAAACATCAACAATAACATGAACATTCTACACGTACACACAAAAGGCCGAAAACTAGACACTCTAGAACAATTGGAAATATACAAACACACGAAAACAAATAAAAACGACATCCTAAACGAACAGACACAATTCAAATCGCATGCATTATTTGAACACATCTCACCCCACACACACAACATCGATCTTTTGAAATTCGATTCCGTCGCCCACAACAGGACGGACAGCGCTACCAGCGGCAACCTCTGAAGAAGCCTTTTAAAGGTGAAAACCGGTTCAGGTTGTAAGGTAAAACTTTATGTTTTTACTTATAAAAAACTTTGTGTTCCGAGTCGTGAATATAATAGTTGTATTTAGTTAAGTAACGGACACGTCATGGACAACGAAATCCAAGAATTGATTATTATCATTCCTATGAAGGTGCTGTTGCTATCCAACAACTAAAGACGGCTTACTTATCCTTATTGTTAAAACTTCACAAATCACAAGAATCCATAATGACACAGGACAAGAATGATGTCAACTTCTTTGTGAGTTGATAGAACACATACAACAGTAACATTTCTTAGAATTATGACTCTTGGTCATTAACACTTGTGATTTGACACATACAGATTTCTGCTGTGACGCCACTAGATTGTAAAGTTATCTTGCTCTAAGTGTTTTACACACACGCACGCACACACACACATGCACGCACACACACACACACACACACACACAATTGCTAATAAATTTTATTATAATATTTAATATTCAATAAATACCAAAGTATAGAGGGAGTGGTTGTATGACAGGAACCAATCGAATGATTCTGTATAGAAGGGGTTTTTTCATTCAATTCGAAACCTTTTTGTCTTCTTGCCTTGTGATGGTGGAACTGTCTTTTGTGTTAACCTTTTTTTCTTTTTTGCTATACCAGTCAGGCCTTATCTGCTTATTCCAAGAATTGCCTGCCTTAACCACTGTCCATCTCGATCACTGTCCACCTCAGCCATGGCACCGACTGGTTGGTAGCTGTAATAAAAGCAGATTTTCTGTTTTGTATATGACAGAAAATTTGGTAGACCACATACCATTTAAATTTGTTCTTTTACATTCTCCTCAGCCACCCCAACAACACCAAAATTTGAAGCCACCAACCACCAATGGTATCAGTTACTTTTACAACTTAAATTGAATTCAAGGATCAAATCTAGGTTATTATCTCATGTTTACGTTCATTTTATTTTCAAATTAACATAAAAATAATAGAGTACAGTATAGTATTGTTCTGATGTAATATTTAATACAAAATGTGTGACTTAACAGACTCCATTACAACCATTTTTTTTATTCTATTATAAATGCCTCAAAACAGTATCAAAATAATTTATACACATGAAGAGTGAAGCAAATATTTAAAAAAAATGTTGGCAGTGTTCAACATTTTATTATAGTCAATACCAGTTTCCCATGTTTGCCATGATCACTCATTATGTCTTTGTGGACCTGTTGTACACCTTCTTCACTGAATTCATAATCCTTTGCTATGATAGGTCTCAGCCATCCATCAGCAATACCCTTCAACAATGCCACTGAAGACTGTTTGAATTCCTCCTGACAAAAATTCAGATATTTAAAAATTATGAGTACATATAAACCAATTATAATAAAATTTATTACATTATAATAACTTACTGGTGTTGTTTTCATCAATGTCACTCCAATCACAGAACCTTCTGTACTCATCAAAAATCTTGGATCTACTTCAACTGTTCCCCTTGAGCCTACAATCTGAAAGCATTTAATTGTAGTCTCTTTAAGTGTTATTACATGGAATAATTACAAAACAAACATTTTCTTGTGCAGGTATGTCTCCTTATATCAAAGTATATTACTGGAAAGGCTTATGCCTTGTAAATTGTAAGTACACAGCTAGTAGCCATAATTCAACATTCTCCTAATTCAATTAAAATATAATTTGACAGAGTTTGTAAATACGATTTTACAGTATATATCAAAAATAAGAATGCCACAGTAATCCAACCTGTCAAAAATCAAAACTCCTCACAGCATAGAATGAAAGCACAAAATTAATTATTATCTGATTTTTACTTAAAATAACAAATAAGAACTTGGATTTCGTTGTCCATGACGTGTCCGTTACTTAACTAAATATCACTATAATATTGACGACTCGGAACACTAAGTTTTTTATAAGTAAAAACGTAAAGTTTTACCTTACAGCCTAAACCGGCTTTCACCTATAGAAGGCTTCATCAGAGGCTGTTGTTAGTAGCGCTGCTCGTCTTGTTGTTGGCGACGAGATAGTGTTTCGAAAGATTGAAGCTGTGTGTGTGTGGTGAGATGTGTTCGAATAATGCGTGCGATTTGAATTGTGTCTGTTCGTTTAGGATGTCGTTTTTATTTGTTTTTGTGTGTTTGTATATTTCTAATTGTCAAGAATCAATTAAACAACTATATAAGAAAAAAGACGCCCTTAATCGCAAAGCATTAACACTACACCTACATATCGCCAACACATACGGACACAATTACATGACTGAACTAATACATCACACAAATGAATGGACAAAAAAACAAATACATAACATACAGACAAAACACGACAGAAAAATAAAAAACCTGACACCAATCAAAACAGATATAATTCCCTCGCACAAATTCTACCCACGTACAGTAAACCTCACGAACGTCACACTCACAAAAAACGAACAAACACTCCTTGATAAAGGCCTAAAACATAACATACATTACAAACATAACAACCAAACACTAACAAAGCTCATAATTGACACAGAAACAAATATACAAAACACAGCACCAGAACATCAAGACACATTAAGACATAATATAAACAACACAATAGGAGTACATAAGACACCAGACAACAACAACCACAACTCAGAAATACACACAGCCATCAAACTGAGGGAAAAGGCACACAAACACAACATCACATTTGTAAAAGCTGACAAAGGCAACATGACTGTAATTATCCCCACAGACAACCTACACAAAAAAGTACAAGACTTCATAGAACAGAACAACATCACAGAACTAAAACACGACCCCACCGACAGATACCAAAACTCAGTAAAACAAATAGTCAACAAAGCCAAAACACATTATGACACATAAACAAAAGCCCTACATGAAACAAATCCGACCATCAGCACCTACACTCCAAGCGCTTCCCAAAATCCATAAAGAAGACATTCCGATCCACCCCATTATCAACTACCGTAATGCCCCTGCACACAAACTGGCAAAATATCTAGACAAAATTATTAGACAACACACACAAATAGACAACAACATTGCAGTAAAAAACAACACTGACCTAGTAACAAAAATAAAAGACATACACATCCCCCATAACGCCACATTAGCCTCCTTTGACATTAAAAACCTGTACACAAACATCCCCATCTCTGAAACAATCACCATCCTACAAAACAAACTCAAACAGAACAACACACCAGATGAACTTATCAATGAAATAACAGAAACTCTGAACATTATCACAAAACAAAACTACTTTACTTATAACAATAAATACTACACACAGAACGATGGCCTACCCATGGGCTCCCCCATATCCAGCATTCTAGCAGAAGTCTTCCTCCAACACTTAGAAAAAACAAAAATACTCACAAACAATGACAGACACTCACATAAAATACTATATTGGCACAGATACGTTGATGACATTCTAATACTATACAGGGGAAACAAAAGACAATGTGAACAGTTACTAACGCACATAAACAAAATACATAAAAACATAACCTTCACTGCCGAATACGAACACAACAATACCATAAACTTCTTAGACCTCTCCATCACAAAACTAGAACACAGGCACAAATTCAGTATATACAGAAAACCAACTACAACTGACACACTAATAAACAACACCTCCAATCACCCAATACAACACAAACTAGCTGCCTTCAGAACCATGATACATAGACTTAACAACATCCCCTTAGATGAAATAGACTACAAAGACGAACTAAACACGATAAAATATCTAGCAGAATCTAACGGTTATGACAGAACAATAGTCAGTAAACTCCTACACAAAACACAAAACAAACAACAGACAAAGACAGAAAACAACAAATTCATAACACTAACATACATCAACAAACAAACAGAAAAAATTGCCCACAAATTCAAAAAAGCAGGATACAGAATCGCTTACAAAACTACTAACAAAACAGAACACACACTATCAAAACGCATGCCCAAAGCACAAAACAAATTCGATCTACCCGGTGTATATAAACTAAATTGTTCAAATTGCAGTAAATTCTACATAGGCCAGACAGGACGTAGCTTCAAACAGAGATACATTGAACACACAAAAGCACTCCACACCGCTACAGAATCTACCTTCGCAAACCACCTCATTGAAGCAAACCACACATATAAAAACATCGACAATAACATGAACATACTACACGTACACACAAAAGGCCGAAAACTAGACACTCTAGAACAATTAGAAATATACAAACACACAAAAACAAATAAAAACGACATCCTAAACGAACAGACACAATTCAAATCGCACGCATTATTCGAACACATCTCACCACACACACACAGCTTCAATCTTTCGAAACACTATCTCGTCACCAACAACAAGACGAGCAGCGCTACTAACGACAGCCTCTGATGAAGCCTTCTATAGGTGAAAGCCGGTTTAGGCTGTAAGGTAAAACTTTACGTTTATAAAAAACTTAGTGTTCCGAGTCGTCAATATTATAGTGATATTTAAATAAGAACTAGTATTGTCTTAAAGCACTGTCTTAAATGGAAAACAAGAATAATTCAACATTTTTGGATCTGAAAAATATAGAGTACTAAATTCTTTTTATATACAGTAAGGAAGTCAGTTCCTAAAGGAACATAGTACTATGTAGTAAGTTACACAATACTATTGTCTATTTAACATTTATACAACAATAATATTCAATGTTTTGAATAAAAAATGCCTAAATAAATAAATAAATTCATTTACATGTACAATACGCATTGTTTTAACACTGTACAATTCACTTTTTTTACTTGAAAATCCAAACAAATTGATAATTTAAACTTCCCCTAGTCCTGATTAGTTTTGATTTTCAACTCTCTTCTGGCAGGATGGCAGATAGTTTCTGATGATGCTATTATGAAGTCTAAAAATTAAACCTAAACAGCTTTTTGTTTTAATTCTGCATTTATGTTTTAAGTTTGAATAGTCACATTATTATATTATTTCTATTTAATACATATGATTTCTTTTGTGCAGTATCCAAGTTACTACCGAAAAAGAAATTTGTACAGCCAACTCAAAGTATATACAACTTTTGTACCATTTATTGTTTCACAAGTGTGTGTACACTTATCCTAAAGTTACTAAAAACAAAAATATCTTTGCCTCATATCAAAACACTGTTGTTTAAATTAAACTTTTTAATTTTAGGTTTAATGGAACCTTCAGAAGAAGTAAAGGAGGAATGAAAAATTGTGTTGTTATAAAATTAGTGAATTTTAAGAAAATCAAGTAATGTGAAATTTTACCCACACTTTCATGAACCAATGTTATTGTATCTGTTTGGTACATGTAAATTCAATGACTTAGGATGTAGATATTTTAAAAATATAAGAAGGATCTAAATTGATAATCCCCATAACTTATCAGAGGAAAGATCAGTTCCTCGTCTATATTATGAGGTTCTTATGCTTCAGATATCAAAACTAGCTGAACATACTTTAGAAACAATAGACTGTTTCTTTTAAAATCACAATACACTAAAAACTCGTTTATCCAAATCACGTTTATCAAAAAATCCAGTTTATCTGAAACAATTTTTAGTAAATTTCAAAAATACACAAAAGCACTTCCCTGTTGCTATAATCCATATTTAATAGCACAGACAAGTGATTCCACGTGACATAAAGTTTTTAAGTCAATAATCAGAACTAATTGGGATAAGGGGTACTCCTAATTATCAATTTGTTTGGATTTTCGAACATAAAGTATTATGTTCATATATTGGAAACATAAAGTACTGTATACTGTTATGTATTATAACAGTACATTTCTGCTTCCTTTTAGAAGCCGAAGGTGACACTATAACAACAGTTCACATAAAACAATTGTAAGTTAATAAACAACTGTAATGCGACTACTGTATAAACTGTATGGTAATAAAAAAACAGCATTCTGACAACTGGAAAGAACAGAAACATTCTCGCACTCGCACCACTACTGACTGACTCAGCAGTGGTATGCACTTGCCTACACCAACAAAAGCCATCTCATCTATGGTTCTTTCATCGCATAAACACTGGATGGAAACAGGACTTTTTTGCAGACAGAGACAGTTATGTTTAAAACACCGACACCGACACAAAATCAACAAATAACTACAATACTGTATACTAGAAATGCGGTCCATCAGTGTGTATTATTGTTCTCTTTACAACGCACAGTTTGCCTGCTGTTTTTTGTGTTACATATGAGTTTTAAATTTGTGAAATATAGTCCATCAGTGTGTGTTATTGTTGTATTTACGTTGCACGGTTCAGCTGCTACTTTTTGTATTATTACAGATTAAGTTTAAATTTGTGAAACGTAGTCCATCAGTGTGTGTCACTGTTTTCTTTACATTTGTGAAATGTCATCAAAAAGGAAGAAGGTGTTGGTCAGCATGCAGAAGAGACTGGAGGCTATTTTTCGGAATGATAAAAGTGAGGCCCTTAAAACTATCGCTGCTGATTAAGGGGTAGGCATTTCCACAGTTTGTGAATGGAGAAAAAATAGGACTCAGATTGAAGATTTTTGTGCTAAAATGGTCACTAAAGACAGTCTGGGGGATAGAAGCATGACTAGGAAAGCAAAAAATGAGAGCCTGGATGATGCTCTGTTTTTGTGGTTTACCCAAGAACGTGAATGCACCATTCTTATATCAGGGCCAATTATCCAAGAAAAGTCATTAAGTTTAAATAGAAAACTGGGCGGTGATACTTTGTTTACAGCTAATGTAGGATGGTTGGGTAGATGGAAGGATTGCCATGGAATTCATCAGCTTACTGTTACAGGGGAGATCTTATCAGGAGATGCCAACACCAGCGAAAGCTACAAAAAAAACTTTTGAAAAATTTCTTGCCATTAAAAAACTCTCTCCATCTCAGGTTTACAATGCTGATGAGACAGGACTGTTTTATAAAATGTTACCCCAAAAATCATTGGCATCTACCCTTGGCGAAAAAGCACAGGGACATAAAGAAAGGAAAGAACAAGTACGCTTTTTTTATGTTCTAATTCAACTGGCAAGCATAAACTGCCTCTTTTGCTCATAGGAAAATCAGCTAAGCCAAAGGCTTTAAAACATATAAATTTACACTCACTCCCTGTAGTGTACAAATCACAAAAGTCAGCGGATGTCTGTGGAAAGTTTTAAAAATTGGTTATTTGATAATTTTGTTCCTGCTGTTCAAAAACAACTTAAGAAAGATGGGTTACCTCAAAATGCCATGTTGTTGTTAGACAATGCCCCCACCTATCCAGGAGAGAAAGAGTTAAGAAATGGAGACATTTTTGTAAAAAGTTTTTCCTTCCAAATGTCACGTCTCATATCCAGCCAATGGACCACGGCTCAACTGAGGCTTTGAAACGCAGGTATCAAAGGGCACTGTTAAGCAAAATTGTGGAGGAAAATGACAAAAGTGACAAAAAAGACATCATCACAATTTTAAAGGAAAACTGTGTTTTACACATTCTTTCCCTGCAGCTGCTTGAGAAGACTGAAAACTGTAAGGAACTCCTGGAAAAACCTATGGCCAGATATGCCAGTGGAAAATCAAGACAATGCCAACGAGAATGAAGAAGCATTGAAAATTCAAAATTTGTAGAAATATTAAAAGATATTGAAGGGTGCCCACAGTTACAAGAAGAATATATATCTGAGCGGATGAAGTCGGAAAAAGACGATCCTGGATATCAGCTGTTATCCGATGATGAAATTGTTGCACAATGTTCAAAACAGCCCAGTGAGGACAAAAGCTCTGGTGATGATGTGGAAGAAAAAATGGGAGTTAACCATACAGAGGCAACATCAATGTTTGAAGAGCTACTGTTGTATTTGGAGCGACAAGATGAAACTTCCCCTGCAGAACTTCTAACAATGAAACAACTTCAAGATCAGGCAGCCAGCAAACAAGCTTCAAAGCTTAGGCAAAAAACTATGATTGATTACTTTATGAACAAGCGATAGGACTGTTCCAGTAGGCTACTGTAGAAACTATAATTTACAGTGCGGTGCTGTTTTATAGATTATTGTGTCATATTCACTGTAAGTAACTTTTAAATTATTATTATTAAATAAACTTACTGTACTTACATATTTATTATTATTTAAATAGAAGTTTCAGTTTATCCAAAATTTCATTTATCCAAAACGGGCGTACTCCCATCAAATTCGGATAAACGAATTTTTAGTGTAATACATTAGAAGAAATTCTTGACTGTAATTCTTAATGTGTGGATCTTTTGTTTCTACATGGCATCATAATTTATTTGGTTTCCTGGTACTATCTGAGCGAGCTTCTTAACACATTGTGATTTGGTTTCATCTTTCATCTATGTAATACTGAGTAGCTCAAATTATAATTAGGTTGACACTGTTTCTTTATTTGTTATGTACGAGGAGTATTTGATAAGTCCATACAAAGTCAGGAGATGGCGCTCATAGTATATAAATAATGCCATTTTTAGTTTCCTGTGTCTCTGCTAGGAGCGTACACCACGTTTTAGTAACATACATTCATAATTCTATTGTTGCCAATTGTTTGAATTGATGAATTATTGTGATTTGCAAAAAATCGATGAAAAAGAATTTTGTGTGGTGCTGAAACACTACTTTTTGAAAGGCAAAACCGCACAGGAAACAAAATCCATGCTGGATAAATATTATGGTGAGTCAGCTCTATCGATTAGAACAGTTTACAAATGGTTTGGTTATTTTCATAGTGGTCACATGAGACAAACGATGCTGAATGTTCTGGATGGCCTGTTGAGGTTACAACTGCAGAAAATATTTAAAAAATCCATGATATGGTGATGGAGGACAGAAGATTGAAAGTCCATGACATTTCTAATACAACAGGCATCTCAAATGAATGCGTGCTTCATATTTTACACGAACATTTATGTATGTGAAAACTGTCTGCAAGATGGGTGCTGTGTTTGCTCACAATTGATCAAAAGCATGAACAAATAAGTATCTCTAAACACGGTTTGGAGCTGTTTCAATGCAATCAAGAAGAATTTTTGCAGTGTTTCATAACTAACAGTTGATGAAACTTGGATACATCGCTATCAACCTGAAACCAAGGAACAGTCAAAACAATGGGTTGCAGTTGATTGTGCTAAAAAAAAAGCAAAAACCATCCATCAGCAGGTAAGGTGATGGTCACTATCTTTTGGGATGCTCGTGGCATAATTTTAATTGACTTTCTGGAGAAAGTAAAACAATAACTAGGCAATATTATGCATCTCTGCTGGATTGTCTAAACAAGGAAATAAATAAAAAGTGACCACATGATGACAAAGAAGGTTCTTTTTCACTAAGACAATGCACCAGCTCACTCTTCTGCGATTGTGACAGCAAAATTGTTTGACTTATGATATGAAATTCTTCCACACCCCTCCCCCTACTCACACGACTTAGCACCTTCAGACTATTACCTTTTTCCAAATTTGAAGAAGTGGCTTGCTGGAAAGAGATTTACATGAATTGATGAAGTTATTGCCAAAACATCTGCATATTTTGAAGACTTCAATAAATCATACTATAAGGATGGGACCAAAATGCTTGAGCATCGTTGGACTAAGTGTAAAGTCTTGAAAGGAGATTATGTTGTAATTTTTCCCCAAAAATTGTGTCTATTTTTGTACTGACTTATCAAACACTCCTCGCGCACGCGTGCGCGCGCGCGCACACACACACACACACACACACACACACACTCACACTCACACATGCAATGAAAACAACTGTGTATTCTCATGGTTATACATTAAAACATAACAAAAAGTGTGATTATTTTTTAATCATATCCAGAACAGAAGTTTGAAACTACTTCTAATTAGAAAATGAATATAATTCTGCAACATAATAATATTCTTACACCAATTCTTCCAGAGTTGTTCAGTGCTACCATATCCATGCCTAAATTAGAATTTGCTTTGTTTTCTAAAATCACATCAAAACCTTTGCTTCCTAGCTTGTCCAGAGCTTGTTTCAAATGATCTGACTGTCTGTAAAATACTTAATATTTTTATAAAGTATATGAAATTAATATAATATTCTTAATAATATAATGTATAATATTTTTTATAACAAGAAATAATAACCTAATAGTATTGATATAAATAAGTGAATAACATTTATAAAGCAATTATAAATATGAAACTGTTTGTTTAACTTTTGCACTTGTACAGCCCCACACACATCAGTTTTGGCTATGAAATGTGGACCATCATACCAACTGTAGACTTGGAATCACAGTTCAAAAAAAGTGAAAATGTCTTAAAACTGTGTATGTCTTAAAACTTACCATATCAGTAATACAGCTTCATATGTTTTGCTTTTATTTATAATTTTTCATATTTTAGTTGTTATCTGAATCAGATTCCTAATTAGTTTACAGAGAACAGACATTGAAGTCAGGACCATCTATGAACTTTGGAAGACATTTGTAGGTAGTATAATTTCTCAGCAGTATTGTATTTATCATGTACTTAGAAAACCCTCAACTGAATACATTATGTAAAATTCCAAATTACATAATCATCATCTTCACTACAGGGATTAGGCCCTAGTTGGCCTGTGCTGGAACCCATCTCCTCCTCGGTCTACCAACATCCCTCTTTCCACTCGGCTTGTACTTGAGAACTGCCACTGGCAATCTGGTATCTGACATTCAGGCCACATGTCCACACCATCTCCTCTTATACTCCTTAATTGTCTCATTTAAAGACTGGATCTTTAAGTCTACGTTTCTTCTCCTATCCAGAAGGGAGAATCCTTGGACACTTCTCAGAAATCTCATTTCGACAGCCTGAATTTTCCTTTCTTCCCCTTTACCGAGGGGTCCATGTCTCACTTGTGTAAAGGAATGTCGGAACAGCTACTGTTTTATAAAATTTCATACGGGTTTCCTTCCGTGTTTTATTTCGTAAATTTCTATGAATTGTCCCACAGATGGATCTAAACTTAAATTACATAATTTCAAGTACAATCAACGTTAAGTGTACTAGACTGTATATACAATAAAATATAAACAAATAATGTAGCCATTTTTACAATCATTCATAAACAGCAGCACCTCTTTTCTACATTCAAGAAGTCTTACAATAATTTTACTCCACAACAGCCAGTGTACCTGTGTATCGACCAGGAGCTGCTTGATGTTCCACTTTCCATTTCATTACAAACAAAAGAGAATGATCTTCTATTTAGTGCACAATGTTAACAATTTTAACATACTGATCCCTATGAACGAGTGTGCCTCATCCATGTCATTCCACTCTCAGATCCTAAGGACAAGTATTACTTGTTCACATATTTAGCAGCGATTACATTGAACTGGTTATACGTCTGTAAATTTATTTAATATAAACAGTAATATTTTGTTCTGCCCTACAACTGTAGAGGGCAGCACCAGCTTGGACACAATGTTATTTTGTTTGCAAACACATAATTTCAAGTGAAACCATTTTTACATTGTCTATGCTGTGTTGTGACATGCAATGAAAATTTTGTTGTATCAGTTTCATGGTTTATTATAATGGATTCATGTAAATATCTTACTAGAGATGAAATTTTGAATAATATTGATGTCAGAAGTTGATGTGCAGATATGTTGCTATGAAAAAAATTAAAGGCTTTTGAAATGGTGCAATTTTTACGCCTACAGTGGAAATCATTATACATGTTATTTTACATATATAGTATATTGCATAAAAGAGGATGACAGTTTAAGCTTTCAGGCATTATATGTACATTGGTATTAGGTAAAAGTTGTTGTTTTTTTTGTTAGATTCAAATTTACATAAAAATGCCCAGGCAACAGATGTAGGCAGCCCTCTAAGTGGGTAGGGCTCAATGTGTTAACTGCAAATTTGAAATATATTTTCACACTAATGCATCCTTATGAATAAGTAGTGCACCCATTCACATCTGGTACCCCTTCACAAACAGGTGTAAAATCACCATAGTGTCGTCTTCCACATATGGCTTGAGACCTATCAGAAGTTAGTCCAACATACTTTTACTAGTCAGTGTTTTATATAGTACATCTGTGTAATATTTGTTTATAAATTGTCACACTCATGTGATAAGTAACATGCATAACACCTGTGTGACATTGGTGACATAGGTGGTTGCATGATGTAGTTTGGAACATTCTGGTGGCTTCTGCACCTTCAAGACTTTGCTTCATCATCCTTCTAACAACTGGGATTGTCTCTTAAACAACATTATTTACACTACATAACTGCAATAAATAGAACAACACTACATTCAGTTCACAGCAATAAGATGTGTTTAGACAATGATATTTAGTAAAAGTATTAAGTGTATTAATAGTCATTTGTAATTATTGTAACCAAAAACACTGCAGAATTAAAGTAAATTCCTTAACAAAGTAATGGTGTGTGTGTGTCTTATAGGTTTTGGCCTAGCTAGACTACCTTTTAAGCCCAAAGATTAAAGTACCGGTACTGGTACAAAAAAATAATTAAGAACTTACATAAAATTGTAAAATTTTAGAAACATGAAATTTCGCATACAGTACCTGAATCACTGAAACTTGCTTTACTTGGGATTTAAGAAAACAACTAGTTAAGACTTTCCCCATTACAATTCATGGGATTTTATGACAACAGTGACTTGGTGGGGATAGTAATGTTGTATCCTTAGAGGGTTAGGACTTCACTGGGTGAAGACCTAACATAAGCCTTAGTATGTCATAAGAAGTCTTACTGACTGCAACAGTGTGAGCTTCAGTATGATTTGCATTGTGCTTTGTTAATTTAGTTATCAAATAATGGCTCACATTTCAACATTTCAAAATTTATTATAATTTTTTGAATTATAGTTTATGCTGTGTGATTTGAATAATAAACTAAAATAAGTAATACAGTTAATAATGTATTTTCAAAAATGCCATTTTCTCAGCTTCTATACGAGAATAAGCGTCACATTGTAAAAATAGGTAGTCTCAGACATCCCTTCTAGAAATTAAAAGTAGACGTAATGAAAAGAGTAATAAAGAAGGTTTTACTAAATATTAAATGTTTTAGTGAGGCTAATGACAAAAATTATACCCTTGATTAACTTGATAACATACAACTAATAAATTGTAATGCTGAGAGGGCATGATTCCTTTTTTTTGCACTGGCAAGTCCTTGGCGTAAGACAGGATTTAATAAATTAAATTATTTGCTAATGACTCATGATAAACATTAAAAAATCACTACATTTTTATTGGTGCTAAAGCTTCTTTAAATTTTATTGGCACTTAACTTCTTTCTAGATTCGGAAATATTTAGCAGGGAAGAAGCTTGTTGAAATCAGGAATCAGTTCCATCAGCATAAAATTCAACTTAAGAGACTTTTGACAAATCATGTGGAGACTTTTGAAAATGAACTAGAGTCCTTATAAAAAGGAACAGTCATATGGCCTGAAGGACTAGGAGAAAAAATGGAAAATAATTGAAAAAAATATTTTAACATTGTTAAAAGTTTTAAAAGGATGCTAAATTATATCAATTAAGTTGTGATTTATGGTCAGTAGCTTCAATTTGAATTTCCACTTGAAGGTCACTGCAGTCTACAACTATTCATATAACAATAGCTTAACACAAAACTTGAGTAACAAGAAGTCAGGAAAGATCCTGAAAACAATTCATGCAGTTGAGATTGAAAGTAAAGAAATTTAACTACAGTACTCTGAAGAAAATATAACATTAAAGACAACTTTGAGATGAAGAAAACATATAATTATAATATAATGAGATATATACCACTACGTAATGAGTGCTTGGAATAATATGTCCACTGGCAACATTGACATCAACCACATACAAACTGAAAACATGATGTCTTCCTAACAACAAATGCATTCATGTCATAAATTGGAGGCCTGGTGTCAGAATATTACAATTACATACAATAATAATGTATGTTAGTCATAACAGTCTTAGTCAAAAGGATTGTTTAGTCATTTAGGATTCATATACTGCAATCCTGATCCTGACAGATCCTGCTGCTGTCCTTGAATCACATTTTATCTAGTTTTGTCTTTTCTCCCTTTCACTGTTAAGATACAGATATCCTGGTAATTGACACTCAGAAATGACATTGTACATAACAAGTGCTAATAAAAAAACTGAGACAACTCTTGGAACTGACCTGTATAAAAAAATGCATACCTAATCAATTTTTACACAATGTAAACATTTTTAACTAACATTATTGATAAATGATATATAATTGCCATTTATATATTAAAATGTGTATTGTGTAAAGTCTGAATTGTACAGAAAAATATCACATTAAAACAAGGTATTTTACCATTTGAATTTGTGAAAATATAAACAAATAATCTAAAATCAATCCTACAAAATGTACAAGTGTGTTTTTTTTTTAAAGATTACTAGTATGCTCCCAGAGCTGCAGAACTCTCTCACTATTTGGAACAAAGTAAATTTATTATTACATAAATTTCAATATTAGATAATTTTTTCAATTATGGAAAAAATTACAAAACTCTTTTATTACTCTACTATTTCCCTAGTAATATAACAATTGTGGAGAACACAATCGTATAATAAACAAACACAATTCTAAACATTCTGATTTGGGTTACAATTCCCTTTAGTGTGACACCTGCTGGATTTTTACCATTTTTTCAAACAGTTCATCTCTCTTTGGATCCTGAGAATCCTAAAATTTAAAAATTTTTAAAACCTAACACTACACTCAGATGTTAGTGAAAATTATCTTTCATCTGATACCCCACATGAATTTTTAAAATTTTATCAAAATGTTTGCCCACTTTATGGGCCTTGATGTCCAAAAATCTTGAATTTTCAATAATGAATATTATATTCTGATTCTGGTTAAAATTCCCTTTAATTGCATACCCCAAAAGGGCTTTAGTGATTTTTTTTCACAATTTTAACCCCCCCCTCCTAAATTTATTTGATGAGTTCAAAAGTTATCATGAGACATACCCCATATAGATAGACAGATAACAAACAAATGCCAAACAGCTGAATTATAACTGAGAACTCGCTTTGCTCATACAACTGTTAAAATTATGATATACACAAAACTGTCAGAAATATTACTTGTGATTTACGACCACATCAGCTCCAGCAGCTTTAACTACTTTTACGCCTTCATCTGATCCTGCTGTTCCAACAACTTTTAATCCTATAAAGAAATAAACACAACTTAATTTTTATAATTATACAATTACAATGATAATCAATATGCATATATTCTATTTTAATTATTGTCATACCCTTTAGTATACAGGAGAATTATTTCACTCTTTCAATTATTCTGAAGGTCTCATATAGATTACTTAGAACAATTTCAGAATATATAAAAAATTGTTGGATATTATTAAGAAACACACATTTATATGTTACTCACATGGATCCTAAATGACAAATTATATGCACTTTGTTATATATTTTTGTAATTAAATTAAATCATACAAAATAAACTAATTCTACACTTAATAGAAAATGGGAAGAATAGAATACTTAACTCTATTCTCCACTGGAAAATGGAAAGTGGCATATTTTTCTTCACCTGTTTCGTATTGATAGAAACAAAATGTGATCCAAACATAATTCATTAAATCATAACAACAGACTTTTACTATGATTTCCTGTTACTACTCACTTTGTTTACATTTACTTCAAAACTGATGTCCCTACTTTCTTTTGAGTATCATATTAATATTGATTCATCATAATCATCAGTAAATTAATGTGACTAAATTATCTGCTGAAAGTTTTATATTATAATACTAGCTGTTACCAATGGCTTCGCATGTGAATATTTGATTTTCAGTATGTATTTTAATATAATTTTATATATATATACAAACTTTCGTTAGTGAACACTTACTTTTGGTTTTATGACCCAAACGTTTCGACATGGTGTCCGTCTTCCTCAGTGGGATTTGAAATACAGATGTCTGTACAAAGTAACCGTTATGGGTTGTATGTGTGTGTGGTGGGGTTGCTGGTGGGAGGGAATTGGCGCTGGGATTCAAAGTGTGTGTTTGAAAAAGTGTATCAAAAAGTATATGTGATCTATAGTGTAATTGGTCATTTAATATGTTGTTTGGTTGTAGTGTGTGATGTCTGTATATTTCATATTGTTCTGCTCTGTTTAGTTTTCTACTTTTAGGTAAGTAGTGTAGTATTTCCATGTTGTGTTCTATGTTTGTGTAACCGTGGTTTTTATTTTGTAAATGTGTGGCGAATGTAGAGTGTATGTAGTTTGTGGTGAGTGCTTTTAAATGTTCAGAGTATCTTGAGGCCAGACGGGAAGATCTTTTTCCTCAAGATACTCTGAACATTTAAAAGCACTCACCACAAACTACATACACTCTACATTCGCCACACATTTACAAAATAAAAACCACGGTTACACAAACATAGAACACAACATGGAAATACTACACTACTTACCTAAAAGTAGAAAACTAAACACAGCAGAACAATATGAAATATACAGACATCACACACTACAACCAAACAACATATTAAATGACCAATTACACTATAGATCACATATGCTTTTTGATACACTTTTTCAAACACACACTTTGAATCCCAGTGCCAATTCCCTCCCACCAGCAACCCCCACCACACACACCTACAACCCATAACGGTTACTTTGTACAGACATCTGCATTTCAAATCCCACTGAGGAAGACGGACACCACGTCGAAACGTTTGGGTCATAAAACCAAAAGTAAGTGTTCACTAGCGAAAGTTTGTATATATATAATATTTTAAAAAAGTGAATGAAGAGGATGAATCAACAAGACAAATATAATTTTAATTGTCTGTGTCTATATTAATACACAGTGAGTAATACTAAGTGATCAACTAATTGTTTGAATTTCAAATGAAACACTCATGCAACCCAGTCATGTTACTCTGATGTAACAACTCCCAAAAATAAGAATCTCTTATTATTTAGGATTTGTAGTGGATGTTATAAATAAATCAGGATAGGACTACTTGCAAACTTAGAAAAAAGTGTCTTGAATTCATTTGTGCAAATATTATGGCTCACCAGTAAAGCTCAATGGTAGAATAATCAAATGGCTTAAGTCCTCAATGTCTTGTTCTCAATTCAGCATTTCTTTATGCTTCTTGAACAAAGTTATATAAATTTCAGCTCCTAACTTAGTTTGATTGGTATGAATGAATATGGGTCTTTCCATTTCTATTTTAGTAATGGAATTCAGCAGTTGCTTGAAATAAGTCAACTGACTATACTTATCTTTTCCAACATAAGCCTATATGGATAAAATTGTAAAGCTGAAACTCTGTCTGCTTCTCTTCCAGTATTAGAATAGTTTCAATGTATAGTAATATCCATCTTCTCTCTGACAAAACATTAAAGGCTATTGCAAAGCATCATAAGCCTGGTTTGTTTCTGCAATCTGTTGTAGTCTATCATCCCTAGAATTACTATATCACGTTTGTCACACTCTTGATTAACTCTAACTACCGCAACTTCATTCAGTGTACGTGCAGTACAGTGGTCCCGTTGCTCTGTGTTATTTGTTTTTTGATCAGCATGAATTACAATATTATATTTATTATCTTTCCAAGAGGTTACAAATTCAAAAGTACTTTTCAATTCACAAACATACAGGTTTACTTCATGATGTAAATTTTCAAGCTCTGTTACTAGTGATCGATCTAAATTACTAACATGATCCATTCTCATCTGACCCTGTTGCAAACAATCTGTGACGTACGCTTTACGAAATTTAGGAACATAATTTTTTACTGGTTGTAATGACACTATGACGTATTATACTCCACCTCGAGTTTGATAAGTAGTCATAAAATTTCCTTCGACTATTTCATTGGGTCTGAATGATGTAAATTGAAAAGCTGAATTGTAAGACCATAATGCATCTAAAATTGCTTTGATAATGAATCTTATCCGTTCAATAATGATTTTAAAGTTTCGGAGGTAGAAGTATGGGATCTAATCATACTTTTCTGCAAGAGCAACTGAAACTGGCTGGGTCACATTCCATTTCAAAAGCTTTTACAGTGAAGATAAACAATATTCATCAATCCTATGTCAGTTTCATTTGCATAGTTGATGAGTGGATATAATTAAAACCACTACTTAATTTATTTTTCCACCTCGCAGTAACTCGAACATTTATTTTCCTTCTTTGTTGAGAAGCCTTCCATCACAATACTGTTGTGTTTCTGATATTATGGAAAGTCTTTTTCATGCATTTATTGTCAACCTCCTAAAGATGATTTTATTTTTGGAATCATGAACTGTGAATAACTGAAAACCAAAATAATTGCTGTAAACATATTAATCAATCTTATATGTTATTATTTCGAACATTATTTGACTTACCAATGAATACTGCTGACAAAAGTAATGAAAATCAATAAATTTACACATCAAATGAATAAGAAACACTTTGAGAATAAACATTAAAATCAGCTCTCCTTTCCAGCACTAATCTCCCTTTCACTCGTAATAAAGTACTCCCTACTCCTAATAACTTGAGTAATGGCATGGCGAGTAGAAGAGAAAGTGGGATCACTTTGGGCATGCACTATAGTTGTGAATAGGGCCAGCGGAAACATGTTAAACTTTGGCACTGTTGTTGATCACTTGTTGTTGTAGTTTAGATGCTAAGCCTATAAGCCACGTGTAAAAAGGAGCTGTGTTTTATGTGTTGTTAAAAGTGTCTTTATGTGTCTTATTATTTATATCGTGTTCAGTTGCAAATTAACTATAGGTTTGAGTGATTTACAAACATTCTGAGTAATAAACGTATGATAGTATATAGTAAAAGTGCTCAGAATGTTTTAATGGTTATAGTAATGATTTGTGTGTGTTATTTTTCATATATGGGTAGTTTTTAGTTTCAGTTAACAGTGCGTGTGAAAGATTTATGTAATAGTGTAGTTTACATAGAAGTTGTGTGTTAAAATATTGTTACAACAGTCTACTTGATCGTCGTAGGTACAGTGGAAACAAAATACAAGACACCAATTAAGTTACTAATCACCAGCTTTAATTTTCACAGTTAAACAGTTTGTAATTAACAACACAGTCTCTTATAACAAATCAAATAAAAATTGTTCACATGCAAATAAATGTCAACTAATATTAAAACACTTGTATATAGTATTACAATATACCGTCCGATTATAAAACACAACATTTAACTAATAACCACTTGAATGCACACAATAATATCACCCTATAATCACACATAATCGCCCGACAATAAACTCAAACCGCACTGTAAATATATCGCAACTATACTGAAAACTAAGGTCGCTGCCGCCTTGTATTTATACATCCGTGCACAGACCAGTAGATTCCAAACTGCATCTTAGCGCCAGTGTGTACGACGTAATTAATTGTGGCCTTGACACAGTCCGCGTGGCTGGTTGCTTCGAGAAAAGTCTTGCGAATGCATCGAGAGTCACGTACATCACCGCATTATGTTCTGGAGCCCTCTGGAACATTCGATAAACACGTAGATTGTTCTGTGATGTCGTAACAATATACAATAAAATGCTGTCCTGTTTTGTACTTGGATGTAGGAATGGATATGGTAAAGATTCCTACAAAGGAAATCATTTCTTTAGACCTCCCAGGGACGAAGATCAGTTTACAAAGTGGGTGAGGGCAATTCCCAGGAAGGACAAATGTCTTACACATAAATCCTATATCTGTCAAGTACATTTATCTGATGATTTGATTTTGAAAGTATGATTAAAATAAAGTGTTTAAGTTTGTTGTGAATAATAAAAAGGTCGAAATTCCAAGACTGAGATGGAGTTTAAGGCCTAGTGTAGTACCTCATATCTTTCCTAATTTGACAAAGCCTCTAAAACTCTGAAAGTCACCTGCAAGAAGGCAAATACAGCAAGTACAAACAGGCCAAGAAAAAAGCAATTCAACAAACTGTTCTGTGACAGAAATAATAAGTTCAGAGACCACCCCCAGACTAGAACATACCAAGATGATCAATTGTATAAACAAAGCCAAATCATGTTGCTGAAACAGAAAATAAAAAATCTAATGTGTACTTTGGTGCAAACTAAGAGTATACTGCATTGTGAGAAACCAAACGTTGTTTTACTACGAAGGAATGTTTTTTTTTACTAGAAAAAGAAACTTGCCAGGAAGGAATGTGACTCATGAAAACGGGATGAAGATTTAACTAAAAAACAGAACATGATTGTAGATGTTATGGTTAAAGAATCAAATACCAATGGAATGAGGTACTGTAATGACCTAATTCTGGAAGGTTTGCTGCTTACAATCAAATCCTTAAAGGGATAAAACATAGCTTGCAACATGATTTATTGCCACTTCCATTGGAATGCCACCTGAAAAGACTGTAAAGGTTTGAAATGTCTATATGAGGTAAATACTAACACTGTAAATCAGGGTTTCTGCGAGAAGAAACAGATGAAAATAGACATATTGGAGTAGTAATATTCGACACAGTGAAGCTAAGGGAGGGAATTGAGTTCAATGCAACCGCTTTAAAAGTTGATGGCTTTATAGACTTTGGTGATTATATACCTACAGCCTGTGCTCTGTATTATATGTTTAGGCCTATGTGTTTATATGTTTGTGCTCTGTTACAGCCTGTACCGGCATATGCAAGCAGGAATACAACTCCAAGTGATATTCTGGCAAAAATTCTGATACAGTTTTCTTGCTGTTAGAGTAGCGAAGTGTAAGAATAATTGGATTTACATCAGATGATAGTCAATCTAATAAAAAATCATGGGCGAACTGTGGGAAAAGAGGCTACTATAGTGATTAAATATAGTATTCCGAATCCTGCGGATGAAGACGAGGATTTGGGCATTCTCAAATGCTGTCCATATAATAAAATGTGTGAGAAACCTTTTCTATGACAAAGTGTTGTACAACATCGACATTGACAGTTATGATTTCTTTAGACTGGGATACAATCTGGACACTTCTGCTGAAAACACAGGAGTTAGGATATGTTCTGAAGTGACAGCAGCCCATCTTGATCCTACATCGTTCCAACATATGAATGCAAGGTTGGTGTTCCAGTTATTTAGTAACAGCATAGCCAATGCAATTCAATTTTATTATGGCACGAACTGTGAAGGGTTTGTAGGTAGACTGTGTAGGGTTTGTATAAAACAGAAAGAGACATTTATGACCTTATTGATGCAGTAAATTCATCAATTCCTATAAAAAGACTTTACAATGGATCAGCGTATCATCATATATTATTGAAAGTTCTAAAAATTCTTAATTCAGAAAGCAACACTTTCGCTTTAGAGAGAACTCTAGAATCACTCAAGGTTGCTCTGAAAAGTACTCTGGAGGCATCTGAATGTTTGTGGAGCAATAAATTTAAATGTGTACTCACTGCAAAATTCAATTAGGATCCTCTAGAATGTCATTTTGGAATTATCCGCTCTTTGTCATGTGATGACCATCCATCTAGAGTTGACTTTCTACATCTCCATATGTTGCAGTCTGTATACGTTCCACTTGAAGTTACGTTGGCAAAAGGACCAAACGGTGAACCGAAAAATGAATCTCCACTCACTTCGTTTTTAAACCAAATCCATTAAATGTGTATGGAGGTACAAAATGAAAACAAAGCGCTCAAGAAATCAATGGAGCTGCTCATCAAGGAAGGGTGTTTTAAAGGACTCAGAATCATCCTTTAAATGCTACAACTGGGCAGAGGAACTACCTGAGCTTAGAACTGGTGCTCTAAAAGAATGTCTCTTGTATCATTTGGCAGGGTACATAGTGAAAAAACCATCTAGACTTACTGACTGTGGTGACTGTCCTGTTACACTGAGGAACAATCATCATTCTAATCTACTTGCTGATGTGTGGACAAAACAAAAAACAGATTAGTGAACCATCAAAGAAACATCTCTGTTAATGCACCCTCCAAATGACGTTTATCATATACTGTTGCAAGCAGAAACAACTGCTAAAATAAAACTTAGTGCATTCATAAAACAGTATGTGGGGGGTGAATGTTTGGATGAAATCAAAGAAATTAATGTGCCCACAATGGATCCTTAGGATGTTGCCTTGAACACACCCTAGACATTATAGGCAAGCTAATTTTCAAATATCTCCAGTGCCAGTTCTTTTTCTATGGAAAATGTATTTTCTGAAGGAAATACGTAAAGAAATGACCGGTACAAAATCGGCTAAATCCTCTAGGAAATTTTAGAATGTTTCGAACTGTGACAGCCTAGGGTGAGTATATTGTTTAAATCTTATATCCTTTTGTATTTGTAAGAATTGCAGTGTATCGTAAATGTCATTTTAATTGTTACAACATGTAAAAACATTTCACAACAGTTTCAGATAAGTAGAATTGTGCTTGTATTATTGTAGAAACTTATCTGCGTGCTTCATGCTTGCGTACACAACAACTGGCGATGCTTGTGCCCTGCTGCAGCAAACCACAGTAACTAGCTAAGTGCTCTGACTTTCTCTTCTACTTGCTATGGTAATGGGTAAGGATGGGAGAGAGGATTTAAAATGCAGCATAGATTAGTTTGCTTATGTAAGCAATACACGTGATTGTATGTTAAAAAAACTGAATATCTTGCTAGGACTTAAACCCATGACCATTTCTGTGAGTTTCATGATTTGTCTAGTTTGTCTAACTTGGTTCCTTTTTGAAATATCAGAATGAAACAAAATCTAAAACCTTCTTCAAAATAGCCACTATAAGCCACTATTCAGACTATTCCAGTAGTTTCTAAGCTTAGCATGCTAAACTTTTTCTGCCTACAGAGTTATTAATATAGATAGATTTGAAATAATTCCTTATACAATCAATTGTAAAATCTTTTACATTTTTAGTTGGTTTAAGACTTTTTTAAACAAATTAAAACTCACAATAAACATGTACTGACTTTTAGCTATTATAATAAAGTACAGAACACAGTTTATTTATTTTGATGAGATGGGTCAGCTAGATACTTACAAACAAAATTACTTATACTTAAAAATTGAATTAAAATAATGTAATGTTAGGTTCTATAATTAATAATCTTAATTTGACATAAAGGAGTAAACGTGATTTATTCAGTACAACGATTACAAACATGAAGTGGTTGTCATGGGCTACGCATGTCACATGTCTACATATATATTAATACGACGCTGTGCCGCTAGATGGCAAAACCAGGTCTATACGTCACATTTCCCTTTCTTTATAAATAAAATAAGAACATTGGTTTATAATTAAATACTACTTATGATTGTACACTCAAATTATATAATAAGTATCACAAATCGAGTCTATTTATTGATTTTATTACTCTTCCAAATCTTGATGATCGCTGGGTTGGTTGATTACTAGTGTTTGACTGCTGCGAATGGTTCTCTTGCTGATCGAGGCAGGATTTTGAAGTATCCCTGTTGACATTAGGCTTTGGTGATGTAGGAGTGGATGCAGCGAGTGACTTATGGGCAGCAGGTGATTTAGCTTCTATTTAGCTTTCAGGAAGTACAACTCTGTTACTGCTGGCCAGGTCTGCTTGTGTTTTGTGCAGATGACAGAAGTTTCTTCTTAAAATTTGGCCTTGATCTGTTTGGATGATTACGGATCTTGGCAGACTTTCAGGCTTTTCTATCACCCTTGCTCCCTCCCATTGGCGGTGAGCAACTTTGTGTCTGACTTTATCATTAAGTTCATAATTAACTGGTTGTTTAGTGTGTTTGTTGCTGTAGTTAGCTTGCTTCTATCGTAGACGTTCAAGTTCGGATGTGACTCCTTGAACTATTTTTGGTTTTAAATTGCTGTCTGTTGTGGGTATCGGTGATCTGGTGATTCTGCTAAAAAGGCGTTGATCCTATGCTGTCGTTTCTTGGTGTATTTCTCCAATTTAAGAGAGCAAGTTTGACATCAGACTTATCAATACTGCATTTTTTTAGTAGATTCTTAGCAGTTTGAACTGTTTTTTCAGCTAGACCATTTCCTTGATGGTGATGTGGACTGGACGTGACATGGTTAAAATGCCACTCTTTTTGAAATCCTTGAATTCTTTGGACATGTATTGTGTGCCATTATCTGTTTCGAGCACTTCTGGTATACCATGTGCGGAGAACCATTTTTTAAACTGTTCGATAACTTTACAGGATGATTGACTTTTTAGTTGTTGAAAGTCTAAGTATCCTGAATAACTGTTGCAGATCACCAAATAAGTTTTTCCTTTCAGTTCAAATAGATCTGATGCAACTATTTGCCAAGGAAGTGTGGGGATCCTTTTAACTAGCACTGTACCTTTGGTATTGTCTCTTTGTGTTTGTTTGCAGACAGAACAGCCACTGACTAGTTTTACAATATCATCATATTGTCCTCTCCAGTAAAGTGACTGACGAGCTCTCCTTAAGCAGCTCTGGATTCCTAGATGTCCTTGGTGGGTACTGCGTAACATTCTCGGTATTTGTGTTTTTGGTACTATAATTTTTTCACCTTTACAAATTAGTCCTTTAAATATGTCAATTCCTCTTTGAAGTTGAAGTAATGTCGCAGTTCTGCAGGAAGTTCATCGGCTCTTTCTGGAAACCCGTGCATTATTGTTTTAAGTAGCAACTGTAAATGTGGATCCACTTCAGTTGCTTGAATTAACTCCCCTTTAGCATTCAATGAAATTGGTAGAATGACTGCTACTTTGAGGTTCTCTTCTTGGTCATATCTTAACTTAGAAGCATCACAGTCACGACTTAAGAAATCTGCCAGAGGTATTTCTGTGCCCTTTTTAAACTTAACGTTTGGTGAATATTATAACTATTTTTATTGAGTACGTGTTTTAATAGCTTGTGTTGTGATATGTCTTATGCCTCACCGTTGGAATCGCAACCTTGTAATGTAAATCTTAGTTTTAGTATTTTAATTAGGTTGTGTCAATTCCATAACGTAGAGTTTTACGGTGTTTAAATAACCAGTTCTTTAATATAAAGTTTGTATAATGTTGGATGAGAGAAAGTGTTTGTATTCATGTGCTAGTCCCTTCGAATTTTCCCGCACTTCTGGTTGACTCAGCGATAGCCGCTAACCGTATGTTGTCAGTTGTAGGTTAGTTTATTTTTCTGTAGTTGGCGAGGTTATATTCGCCCTGCGTACCTGCTCTCTCCCACTAATGCCTGTGAACAAATTCTTATTCTACTTTCACGCATAAAATAACAACTCTGGAATCAGTAATCATTGGTTTCTTTTATTATTTTTTCAGCTTATTTATCAGAACAACATAAATGGTCAGGTCTTGAATCGACCTTAACAGTTTAATAATCGATTCATCTTCGAATCTGCTCTCCAATGGTTTACAAGTAAAGTTAATATAAAATATTTATCTCAGGGCTTGGGTTCTTTGGGCTAGTTATGAAGTCAGAAAACGCTTTAAAAAGGAGTACAACACATTACAATTACATATAAAATAATAAAACTGAATTATTAATGTTTACAAATATAAAATGTTACGTTTTTTCACCAACAGCGGTAACAAACTCTGCCAGCACTGGAAATAGAATAATAAACAAGATGGCCGCTTAGTCGGTTAACCAAAGTCATGTAGTTGAATGTTTTTCTGTTTTAAATAAAATTGTTATTATCATTAATCACTGTATTAATGATCAACGGGTATTCCAATTATCACTGTAAATTGTTTATATGGTGTGGTGAAGTTGATCTGTGTGTACTGTGGTAATGAAAATACTTCGGAGTAATATTTACGTTCCTGGCGTACTGCAAGCAATCCCTCCCTAGCGTCTTTTGGTGTTTTTGTGTAGATTTAAGTTCCATCGGTCAGTAATTAATTCTTTATAAATTTCTTGGAGTGTTTTGGGTATTTTCTTTTTTTTTTTTTACTTCTCTGGTTTATTTTAGAACATTAGTCGAGTATTACTTGATTGTTTTAATTTTTACACAAGTGTCAGCTATTAGACTCATCTCTTCAGCGTGGCGTATAACAATACAATAATTCCTTCTAATTCCTTCGTCCCGTCTTCATAACGGCTTTTTGACCAGTAAACTCCGTTTTTAATTGGTCAGTTTTCATGAACTTGAGGTCAGGCGGCATATAGTACTAAAAATATATCCTTGCCTTTACAGTCAAAAAATACTCCCTTGTTAATTTTTGTTTAAACTAAAATTGATTTACATATTTCTGTTCCTTTTTTAAAGGTCTACATTCTGGTATATAATTTTGTATAAGTTAACTTCATATTAGGCGTCCTTTCACCTTTACAAAATCTATAAATCTGGACTATAACACTGACCTTACATTCACTATGATACAATACTTAAATTTGTATAAGATTAATCTCATATGATACACAATTACTCTAAGACTTGTCCATTATTAAATTCTGATCCTATTTTGTTATTATTGTATTATATTGGTTTGATAACTTAATCATCTCTGACATTATTTTATTTTACATTTCATGTTCGGCCTAGGCCTAAAATTTGACTTCATTCCTATTTTCTACTTTACATTAATTATTAAATTGTTTTCTGTTTTGAACCCCTTTGCCTGATTACATTTGTTTTAAAGATTACTAAATTATTTTTTCTTTAACTTATCCTAACAATGTTTATTAACTAATACAAAACCCTTAACATACTAATTAAAAATGTTGCCTTCATGGCCAAGATTAGATTCATTCATTTACAAACAATAACATAAATTATTTAATTGGTCATAATACCATTTTCATTCTCATACCATTAGGTTCTATTCATGGACCATTATTATATTGTTTATGGGCCTCTATTTAAGTATGTTTTGGTATTATTATATTTTCTATTCTTGCCTACTGGCTTGGTATTTTTCTTATATTCTTTTACACATGGTTTATCAATGCTAACAATTATTGGCATTGACCTAATTAACAAAAAACAAACATGGGATTAACAACTATAAAATCTTTCAATAAACAATGTTACAATACTACAACTGTCTGTTCATACTTTAACATTTAGTATGTTTGTCATTTCATATTACCTATAAGAGTTGGGCCTCTTATATTGAACTATTTTGGTTTTTTCACACTTAATAGAATTATAGGGATCATTAATCTTAACAGTCTTATCTGTGTGATTAATGATCACCCTTGTTTTTTCACCTTCCACTTTTCACTTTTACACTTATTCACTTTTCATAAGTTTTATCGTATTTTTTTACAATACATAGTTTATTATTTGTCACACTATTGTGCTGTACTTTTTATTTTAAATGGTTACATACTTGATTTCATTTATTCTGACCTTTTTGTTGTTATTCGGACTATTTTTGTTAATTGTTTTGGGACTCTCATTATGTCACATTACATAATTGCTCCCTCCCCAAGACATGGTTATTTTTTCAAAATCGGGGTTTAGGGAAAAATAAGCTGTTACTTTTATTCATGGTATTTTTTCATTTCCGTGATGTTATATGTTCCCTTTATTTTCTTGGTATTTGGGCTCACTAGCAAGTATGTGTTGTTGTTATTGTCTTTGCTTATTAAGAACGGTCCATTATATAATAGCAGCAACTTCTTCATAATGCCTTCTGCCCCGCTCAGCTGCTGTCTATTCCTAATTAACACCTTCTCTCCAACCTCAAACTTGATTTCAGGTGTTCCCCTCTTGTCTCGTCTTCTCTTCTTTAATTCCATTTTGTGTAATATCCGGTTGTACACCCGGGTTACATCTACTCCTTCGCTCTCGGCATCTCTGGAAAATCTATGATTTTAGTTATTTGTCGGGGTGGTGGCTTGTTGAACATCATTTGGTACGGGCTGATTCCCAGGGTGTCGTGGCACGCTAAATTCAAATACATTTCTGTGTTAGGGATATGTTCACTCCACAGTCTATGGTTCTCATGGCAGGACGTCCTGAGTATCCTACCCACTTCTCGTAGTACTCTTTCGGCAGGATTGCTCGAAGGGTGGTAGATAGAGGTTTTGTAAGTTTTAATTTTTTTATTTAGTAATTCCTCTCTCCACTTTTACCTTTGAACTGAGTTCCATGGTCAGTTATGATGGTTTCTGGGGTTCCGACATCAATTACATATTTCTCTTTTATTATTTTGATAATTACATTTGTTGAAGCTTTACTTATTGGGTATAACTTTGTATACTTGGAAAAGTGATCCCACACTATAACTATGTACTTATATTGACGCCTACCTCTGCTTCGGAGAAATGGCCCGCAGACGTCGAGAAATATTTTCTCCAGCTTCCTGCTTGAAGTGATAGTTATTAACGCTCCTTCCTTCCTGGAATTGTTCACTTTAACCTTCTGACAAATGACACATTTTCTTACAATTTTCTGAACTCTTTTATTTATTCCTTTCATAAACACGTGTTCTTCTAGAGCGCTGACCACCTTTGCGGGTCCCATATGGCCGTACATGTAATGATAATTCTCAATCAGCCCCTGCTCCAATGATTTTGGGAAACATAATTTCCACTGGTTATTTTTTGTATTGGGTTTATTGAACAATAGCTCGTTATGTATTTGGTAATATGGTGTTATCTTCGAGTCATTATTTAGGATCAGTTCTCTGATCTGAGCCAATTTCTGGTTTGTGACTTGTTCTGCTTGGGTCTTAACCAGTATATCAGAAAGTTCTTTTTTATTTATCACTGTGTAGTATACCTTCCCGATGTCTTCTCTATCCACCTCAAAAGTTCCCTTTTCCAAGTTCACTCTCGATAGGGTGTCGGCAACTGTGTTCTTTTTTCCGGGTATATACTCCCATGTGATGTTGTATTCTTGTAACGCCAAGATCCAGCGAGTCACCCTTCCATGACTTAACTTGTATCTTTGCAGGAAGGAAATAGATTTGTGGTCGGACCTCACCGTGATGGGATATCCCAATATGTAAGTTCGAAACTTATTACAAGCGAAGACTACACTCAGTAGCTCCTTCTCTGAGACGTTGTAGTTATGTTCGCTCTGGT
Organism: Magicicada septendecula; assembly: GCA_034769895.1. NCBI lineage: Eukaryota > Metazoa > Arthropoda > Insecta > Hemiptera > Cicadidae > Magicicada > Magicicada septendecula. The sequence continues at coordinate 1,035,463,248 of CM068367.1, read as the reverse complement.
TAAGCACCCGACTGGCAAAGCTGATAACTAGGTGGTCTCCCTCGTTACTCTCTTGATATAGCTCTCCTCCTAGACTAACGTCGCTTGCGTCACAATTAATAAAAAATCTTCGGTTGAAGTCTAGATGGTGAAGCACGACCTTCTCTAGAAATTTTTGTTTGATTGTTTTGAATGTTTTATCGTCTTCTTCGCCCCACTTCCACTTGTATTTCGAGGACAACAGATGTTTAAAACGGGATGTTAATTCTGAATAATCTTTTTGGAATTTTCGGTAGTAGTTACCAATCCCCAAGAATGATTGTAATTGTCTAACATTTCTTGGTCGTGGGAAGTTTTGGATTGCCTCTACCTTTTCTGGAGCTGTTGTTTGTTGTTTTCCCTGTTTCTGTGAGTACGAAACTGAGGAAATTCAATTTATTTGTAAGTAGGTGAGATTTTTCTAATTTGAGGGTGATATTACCTTCCGCTAATCTATGTAATACCATCTCTACCCGTTTGCAATGTTCTTCCCATGTTTTGGATGTTATGAGTAAGTCATCCACGTATACTGTGGCAAACTCCAACACCTCCATCACTTGATCCTAGCACTTGATCCATCATCTTCACAAATACAGCTACTGAATTGATTAGCCCAAATGGGAGTCTTTTGAAGTGATAATTTCGACCCTCGAAGATGAAAGCGACATACTTTCTGCTGTGTGGATGTAGTTCGACTTGCCAGTATCCACATACTGCGTCTAGGATGGTCATATATTTACAGTCTTTAAACTTCTTCATAATCTCGTCGATCTCACCCGGTGACGTCCTGTCATTGATGATGTATTTGTTTATTTGTCTTGCATCCAGGCACAAACGTACTGTCCCATCTTTTTTCTGCACTGCGACAATTGGACTCGTGAACGGTGATGAACTACTTTCAATGATATCTTGTTCAGTCATCCGTTGTATCTCCTTCCTTACTGCTGGTTTCAAAGACTGTGCAATAAGGTATGATTTTTTTATTAAAGTTTATTGGGTGATTGAAAGTCAATTCAGTTACAAAATTTCTAGCTTTACCGGGCAAATTTGAAAAAACTTTTCAAATACCTATCATATATCGCTACCAGTTGATCTTTTTGTTCTGTATTTACTTTTTTTGTGTCTGTAACTTGAAAATCATATATCTCCTGTAGTTTCTGGGTCCATACCTCTTCTTCTGGATAGTCGGATTCCTGGTTCCATTTCTTCTTATTCTCCCTATCATCATATACCAAGGTGAATGTTTGCCGATCGTGAGTGGCACAATTCCGGCCTACAATCCCACTAGACCATTGACCTTATTCATGGCACAGCGTTACTTTCCCACTGCCCATATCAATAACAGCTGAGTGCCGCCGTAGCGTATCACAGCCAATCATAACTTTGAAAGGTAGTCCTTGAGGTACTAAGAACACCATTGGAATCATTTTACTTTTACTGGATACTTCTATTTGTACCTGTTTCTTGATGGACTTATTTGCTTTCCCAGTTGCTCCCATGATTATCATGTTAGTAACTGGTAGTGTAGGTATGTCTTCTTTACATGCATCTTTGATTCTGTTAAATTCTGTTTGGTCTATCAGTGATATATTTGCCCCGGTATCAATCATTATTTCCGTCATTACCCCTTGCAACTCAGCAGTGATGAATATAATTTGAGTGTTATTGTCATTTGTAGTGGATGACACTTCTTCCATTAAATCGTCTCTAATGTTCTTTAAGTAATTATTTTTCGTACACACTGGTTCGTTAATAGTACTCCCGTCCAATTCTAGCAGTGATGGGCCGGTCTCTGTTCTCACTGCCGCATCTAGTTTTCCGCCCTGTCCTGAGGTGGGTTACCCTGGACAGTCTCTTCTTGATTTCTAGGATGTCGGTCTTCTACACTCCTGTTCCTGGGTTGGTTTCTTCTGTCGTTATTCTGGTATCCTCTACCATTGTCAAAATTTCTTCTACCTTCTCTATACCTATTATTGTTATTATTATTACCATTTCGGTTGTAATTATCATTGTTATTATTGTGATAATTACGGTTGTGATAGGTATTATTATTATTACTCTTATTACGTTGATCATTGTCATTCCTGTTTGTATAGTTTGTTCTTCGATGCTGATCATGATTTTGTTCTTCCCTGTGGAAAGTCATTCTTTCATGTTGTCTTCTCGACCTCCTGTAATAATCCTGCTGTTCATAATCACCTAGCACTGCTTCCATTGCTGATATGGTCTTAACTTGACCGCAAAGTCTCGCTTGGATGATTCCTTCATCAAAATGATATGCCATTTTGTTTACCAGACATTCTTCTGAGATGTGTGGTTCCAATTTGTGAGCTACGCACACTTTACCCAGGAAATAGGCTGTTGGTGACTGGCCTAGGTTGGGGTTATATTTTCCGTTACTGAGATTATCTCTCACTATATTCTGTATAGATTCAGACCAGTATTTGGACTGAAAAAATCTTTTAAATTCTTCATAGGTGTTTACCTCATTCCTCACTGCTGACCACCAATTGTCAGTTATTCCTTTGAAACTGTCGTCCAACAAGGTCTTAGTCACGCTCCATCTGTTTTCTTTCATTTGACTCAGTTTTTCATTTATGCGTTCCAGGAATTCAACGGGGTTTTTCCTGTAGTCTTTAAAGTTCACGCTGTCCCTGTTCTCTAGTGTGGTGTGGTAAGTACTGCATGTCGGTCTGATGATGTTTAGTCGATCCACTTCTTCCTGTATGTTTAATTGGATGTGTTGCATATTTTCTATTTTTTCTCTGTTACCGTTTACCTGATTCTTCACTTCATTACTTATTGTTGTCATCCTTCTGGACATATTACCTTGGATCTCATCCAACTTCTCCTGCGTTTCTTGCCGTGTTGCAATTATTCTGATTTGATTATTGGTTTCTACCCGTTCTATCTTGGTATCCACTTCTACTCGGAACTGTATGATGGTTTCTTCAGTTTTCTCCAGCTTTTCCTTGGTCTCTGCTATTTGTTGTTTCACTTCCTCTTTGTACTCGTCTACCCTCTGGCTGAGTGTTTCGGTGACGTTTTCGATCCTTTCATTTATAAGCTCCCTTAATTCTCCCTTAATACTTTCATTAGTGCTGGCTATCTTTTCATTCACCTTCTCAATTTTATTTTCCAAATTCTCGTTCATTTGCCTACTATCTTCCTTGATTTGTCTAAAATTTTCCCGAGTACTCTCATTTGTACTGTCTATTTTATCATTTATCTGTTTCAAGTTCTCCTCATTTCGGTCAAACTTTTCATTCATTTGTCTTAATAAATTCTCATTGGTTTGTTTAACATTTTCCTCCATTCGTTTAAAATTCTCATTGGTTTGTTTAACATTTTCCTCCATTCGTTTAAAATTCTCATTGGTTTGTTTATTATTTTCCTTCACACTGTCTATTTTATCATTTGTCAGTTTATTATTCTCCTCCATTCGTTTAAAATTCTCATTGTTTGTTTAGTTTGTTCAGTTATGAAATCCATCAATTTCTGTAATTCTGGTGAACCCAGGCCTCCTCTAGCTTCTTCTCCGTCACCCGCCTGTTGTTCCATTTCGGTGTCCGGTACCGTTTCTGTCTCTTCTTCCTGTTCTTGGTTCTTTGCCAACCTCTTTGATACTCCTCTTGTATGCATCTCTAGACTTATAACGGCCGCCTGCTAAAATTAGGTTGACTGTATTGTTTAATAGTGGTATTACAGTCCGTAATTTTTCCTAATTTAGCCTCACTAGTTGGACGGCAATTCTATAACTATTTTTATTGAGTACGTGTTTTAATAGCTTGTGTTGTGATATGTCTTATGCCTCACCGTTGGAATCGCAACCTTGTAATGTAAATCTTAGTTTTAGTATTTTAATTAGGTTGTGTCAATTCCATAACGTAGAGTTTTACGGTGTTTAAATAACCAGTTCTTTAATATAAAGTTTGTATAATGTTGGATGAGAGAAAGTGTTTGTATTCGTGTGCTAGTCCCTTCGAATTTTCCCGCACTTCTGGTTGACTCAGCGATAGCCGCTAACCGTATGTTGTCAGTTGTAGGTTAGTTTATTTTTCTGTAGTTGGCGAGGTTATATTCGCCCTGCGTACCTGCTCTCTCCCACTAATGCCTGTGAACAAATTCTTATTCTACTTTCACGCATAAAATAACAACTCTGGAATCAGTAATCATTGGTTTCTTTTATTATTTTTTCAGCTTACTTATCAGAACAACATAAATGGTCAGGTCTTGAATCGACCTTAACAGTTTAATAATCGATTCATCTTCGAATCTGCTCTCCAATGGTTTACAAGTAAAGTTAATATAAAATATTTATCTCAGGGCTTGGGTTCTTTGGGCTAGTTATGAAGTCAGAAAACGCTTTAAAAAGGAGTACAACACATTACAATTACATATAAAATAATAAAACTGAATTATTAATGTTTACAAATATAAAATGTTATGTTTTTTCACCAACAGCGGTAACAAACTCTGCCAGCACTGGAAATAGAATAATAAACAAGATGGCCGCTTAGTCGGTTAACCAAAGTCATGTAGTTGAATGTTTTTCTGTTTTAAATAAAATTGTTATCATTAATCACTGTATTAATGATCAACGGGTATTCCAATTATCACTGTAAATTGTTTATATGGTGTGGTGAAGTTGATCTGTGTGTACTGTGGTAATGAAAATACTTCGGAGTAATATTTACGTTCCTGGCGTACTGCAAGCAATCCCTCGCTAGCGTCTTTTGGTGTTTTTGTGTAGATTTAAGTTCCATCGGTCAGTAATTAATTCTTTATAAATTTCTTGGAGTGTTTTGGGTATTTTCTTTTTTTTTTTTACTTCTCTGGTTTATTTTAGAACATTAGTCGAGTATTACTTGATTGTTTTAATTTTTACACAAGTGTCAGCTATTAGACTCATCTCTTCAGCGTGGCGTATAACAATACAATAATTCCTTCTAATTCCTTCGTCCCGTCTTCATAACGGCTTTTTGACCAGTAAACTCCGTTTTTAATTGGTCAGTTTTCATGAACTTGAGGTCAGGCGGCATATAGTACTAAAAATATATCCTTGCCTTTACAGTCAAAAAATACTCCCTTGTTAATTTTTGTTTAAACTAAAATTGATTTACATATTTCTGTTCCTTTTTTAAAGGTCTACATTCTGGTATATAATTTTGTATAAGTTAACTTCATATTAGGCATCCTTTCACCTTTACAAAATCTATAAATCTGGACTATAACACTGACCTTACATTCACTATGATACAATACTTAAATTTGTATAAGATTAATCTCATATGATACACAATTACTCTAAGACGTGTCCATTATTAAATTCTGATCCTATTTTGTTATTATTGTATTATATTGGTTTGATAACTTAATCATCTCTGACATTATTTTATTTTACATTTCATGTTCGGCCTAGGCCTAAAATTTGACTTCATTCCTATTTTCTACTTTACATTAATTATTAAATTGTTTTCTGTTTTGAACCCCTTTGCCTGATTACATTTGTTTTAAAGATTACTACATTATTTTTTCTTTAACTTATCCTAACAATGTTTATTAACTAATACAAAACCCTTAACATACTAATTAAAAATGTTGCCTTCATGGCCAAGATTAGATTCATTCATTTACAAACAATAACATAAATTATTTAATTGGTCATAATACCATTTTCATTCTCATACCATTAGGTTCTATTCATGGACCATTATTATATTGTTTATGGGCCTCTATTTAAGTATGTTTTGGTATTATTATATTTTCTATTCTTGCCTACAGGCTTGGTATTTTTCTTATATTCTTTTACACATGGTTTATCAATGCTAACAATTATTGGCATTGACCTAATTAACAAAAAACAAACATGGGATTAACAACTATAAAATCTTTCAATAAACAATGTTACAATACTACAACTGTCTGTTCATACTTTAACATTTAGTATGTTTGTCATTTCATATTACCTATAAGAGTTGGGCCTCTTATATTGAACTATTTTGGTTTTTTCACACTTAATAGAATTATAGGGATCATTAATCTTAACAGTCTTATCTGTGTGATTAATGATCACCCTTGTTTTTTCACCTTCCACTTTTCACTTTTACACTTATTCACTTTTCATAAGTTTTATCGTATTTTTTTACAATACATAGTTTATTATTTGTCACACTATTGTGCTGTACTTTTTATTTTAAATGGTTACATACTTGATTTCATTTATTCTGACCTTTTTGTTGTTATTCGGACTATTTTTGTTAATTGTTTTGGGACTCTCATTATGTCACATTACATAATTGCTCCCTCCCCAAGACATGGTTATTTTTTCGAAATCGGGGTTTAGGGAAAAATAAGCTGTTACTTTTATTCATGGTATTTTTTCATTTCCGTGATGTTATATGTTCCCTTTATTTTCTTGGTATTTGGGCTCACTAGCACGTATGTGTTGTTGTTATTGTCTTTGCTTATTAAGAACGGTCCATTATATAATAGCAGCAACTTCTTCATAATGCCCTCTGCCCCGCTCAGCTGCTGTCTATTCCTAATTAACACCTTCTCTCCAACCTCAAACTTGATTTCTGGTGTCCCCTCTTGTCTCGTCTTCTCTTCTTTAATTCCATTTTGTGTAATATCCGGTTGTACACCCGGGTTACATCTACTCCTTCACTCGGCATCTCTGGAAAATCTATGATTTTAGTTATTTGTCGGGGTGGTGGCTTGTTGAACATCTTTTGGTACGGGCTGATTCCCAGGGTGTCGTGGCACGCTAAATTCAAATACATTTCTGTGTTAGGGATATGTTCACTCCACAGTCTATGGTTCTCATGGCAGTATGTCCTGAGTATCCTACCCACTTCTCGTAGTACTCTTTTGGCAGGATTGCTCGAAGGGTGGTAGATAGAGGTTTTGTAAGTTTTAATTTTTTTATTTAGTAATTCCTCTCTCCACTTTCAACCTTTGAACTGAGTTCCATGGTCAGTTATGATGGTTTCTGGGGTTCTGACATCAATTACATATTTCTCTTTTATTATTTTGATAATTACATTTGTTGAAGCTTTACTTATTGGGTATAACTTTGTATACTTGGAAATGTGATCCCACACTATAACTATGTACTTATATTGACGCCTACCTCTGCTTCGGAGAAATGGCCCGCAGATGTCGAGAAATATTTTCTCCAGCTTCCTGCTTGAAGTGATAGTTATTAACGCTCCTTCCTTCCTGGAATTGTTCACTTTAACCTTCTGGCAAATGACACATTTTCTTACAATTTTCTGAACTCTTTTATTTATTCCTTTCATAAACACGTGTTCTTCTAGAGCGCTGGCCACCTTTGCGGGTCCCATATGGCCGTACATGTAATGATAATTCTCAATCAGCCCCTGCTCCAATGATTTTGGGAAACATAATTTCCACTGGTTATTTTTTGTATTGGGTTTATTGAACAATAGCTCGTTATGTAGTTGGTAATATGGTGTTATCTTCGAGTCATTATTTAGGATCCGTTCTCTGATCTGAGCCAATTTCTGGTTTGTGACTTGTTCTGCTTGGGTCTTAACCAGTATATCAGCAAGTTCTTTTTTATTTATCACTGTGTAGTATACCTTCCCGATGTCTTCTCTATCCACCTCAAAAGTTCCTTTTTCCAAGTTCACTCTCGATAGGGCGTTGGCAACTGTGTTCTTTTTTCCGGGTATATACTCCCATGTGATGTTGTATTCTTGTAACGCCAAGATGCAGCGAGTCACCCTTCCATGACTTAACTTGCATCTTTGCAGGAAGGAAATAGATTTGTGGTCAGACCTCACCGTGACGGGATATCCCAATATGTAAGTTCGAAACTTATTACAAGCGAAGACTACACTCAGTAGCTCCTTCTCTGAGACGTTGTAGTTATGTTCGCTCTGGTTAAGCACCCGACTGGCAAAGCTGATAACTAGGTGGTCTCCCTCGTTACTCTCTTGATATAGCTCTGCTCCTAGACTAACGTCGCTTGTGTCACAATTAATAAAAAATCTTCGGTTGAAGTCTGGATGGTGAAGCACGACCTTCTCAAGAAATTTTTGTTTGATTGTTTTGAATGTTTTATCGTCTTCTTCGCCCCACTTCCACTTGTATTTCGAGGACAACAGATGTTTAAAACGGGATGTTAATTCTGAATAATCTTTTTGGAATTTTCGGTAGTAGTTACCAATCCCCAAGAATGATTGTAATTGTCTAACATTTCTTGGTCGTGGGAAGTTTTGGATTGCCTCTACCTTTTCTGGAGCTGTTGTTTGTTGTTATCCCTGTTTCTGTGAGTACGAAACTGAGGAAATTCAATTTATTTGTAAGTAGGTGAGATTTTTCTAATTTGAGGGTGATATTACCTTCCGCTAATCTATGTAATACCATCTCTACCCATTTGCAATGTTCTTCCCATGTTTTGGATGTTATGAGTAAGTCATCCACGTATACTGTGGCAAACTCCAACACCTCCATCACTTGATCCTAGCACTTGATCCATCATCTTCACAAATACAGCTACTGAATTGATTAGCCCAAATGGGAGTCTTTTGAAGTGATAATTTCGACCCTCGAAGATGAAAGCGACATACTTTCTGCTGTGTGGATGTAGTTCGACTTGCCAGTATCCACATACTGCGTCTAGGATGGTCATATATTTACAGTCTTTAAACTTCTTCACAATCTCGTCGATCTCACCCGGTGACGTCCTGTCATTGATGATGTATTTGTTTATTTGTCTTGCATCCAGGCACAAACGTACCGTCCCATCTTTTTTCTGCACTGCGACAATTGGACTCGTGAACGGTGATGAACTACTTTCAATGATATCTTGTTCAGTCATCCTTTGTATCTCCTTCCTTACTGCTGGTTTCAAAGACTGTGCAATAGGGTATGATTTTTTATTAAAGTTTATTGGGTGATTGAAAGTCAATTCAGTTACAAAATTTCTAGCTTTACCGGGCAAATTTGAAAAAACTTTTCTGTACCTATCATATATCGCTACCAGTTGATCTTTTTGTTCTGTATTTACTTTTTTTGTGTCTGTAACTTGAAAATCATATATCTCCTGTAGTTTCTGGGTCCATACCTCATCTTCTGGATAGTCGGATTCCTGGTTCCATTTCTTCTTATTCTCCCTATCATCATATACCAAGGTGAATGTTTGCCGATCGTGAGTGGCACAATTCCGGCCTACAATCCCACTAGACCATTGACCTTATTCATGGCACAGCGTTACTTTCCCACTGCCCATATCAATAACAGCTGAGTGCCGCCGTAGCATATCACAGCCAATCATAACTTTGAAAGGTAGTCCTTGAGGTACTAAGAACACCATTGGAATCATTTTACTTTTACTGGATACTTCTATTTGTACCTGTTTCTTGATGGACTTATTTGCTTTCCCAGTTGCTCCCATGATTATCATGTTAGTAACTGGTAGTGTAGGTATGTCTTCTTTACATGCATCTTTGATTCTGTTAAATTCTGTTTGGTCTATCAGTGATATATTTGCCCCGGTATCAATCATTATTTCCGTCATTACCCCTTGCAACTCAGCAGTGATGAATATAATTTGAGTGTTATTGTCATTTGTAGTGGATGACACTTCTTCCATTAAATCGTCTCTAATGTTCTTTAAGTAATTATTTTTCGTACACACTGGTTCGTTAATAGTACTCCCGTCCAATTCTCGCAGTGATGGGCCGGTCTCTGTTCTCACTGCCGCATCTAGTTTTCCGCCCTGTCCTGAGGTGGGTTACCCTGGACAGTCTCTTCTTGATTTCTAGGATGTCGGTCTTCTACACTCCTGTTCCTGGGTTGGTTTCTTCTGTCGTTATTCTGGTATCCTCTACCATTGTCAAAATTTCTTCTACCTTCTCTATACCTATTATTGTTATTATTATTACCATTCCGGTTGTAATTATCATTGTTATTATTGTGATAATTACGGTTGTGATAGGTATTATTATTATTACTCTTATTACGTTGATCATTGTCATTCCTGTTTGTATAGTTTGTTCTTTGATGCTGATCACGATTTTGTTCTTCCCTGTGGAAAGTCATTCTTTCATGTTGTCTTCTCGACCTCCTGTAATAATCCTGCTGTTCATAATCACCTAGCAGTGCTTCCATTGCTGATATGGTCTTAACTTGACCGCAAAGTCTCGCTTGGATGATTCCTTCATCAAAATGATATGCCATTTTGTTTACCAGACATTCTTCTGAGATGTGTGGTTCCAATTTGTGAGCTACGCACACTTTACCCAGGAAATAGGCTGTTGGTGACTGGCCTAGGTTGGGGTTATATTTTCCGTTACTGAGATTATCTCTCTCTATATTCTGTATAGATTCAGACCAGTATTTGGACTGAAAAGCTCTTTTAAATTCTTCATAGGTGTTTACCTCATTCCTCACTGCTGACCACCAATTGTCAGTTATTCCTTTGAAACTGTCGTCCAACAAGGTCTTAGTCACGCTCCATCTGTTTTCTTTCATTTGACTCAGTTTTTCATTTATGCGTTCCAGGAATTCAACGGGGTTTTTCCTGTAGTCTTTAAAGTTCACGCTGTCCCTGTTCTCTAGTGCGGTGTGGTAAGTACTGCATGTCGGTCTGATGATGTTTAGTCGATCCACTTCTTCCTGTATGTTTAATTGGATGTGTTGCATATTTTCTATTTTTTCTCTGTTACCGTTTACCTGATTCTTCACTTCATCCACTTCATTACTTATTGTTGTCATCCTTCTGGACATATTACCTTGGATCTCATCCAACTTCTCCTGCATTTCTTGCCGTGTTGCAATTATTCTGATTTGATTATTGGTTTCTACCCGTTCTATCTTGGTATCCACTTCTACTCGGAACTGTATGATGGTTTCTTCAGTTTTCTCCAGCTTTTCCTTGGTCTCTGCTATTTGTTGTTTCACTTCCTCTTTGTACTCGTCTACCCTCTGGCTGAGTGTTTCGGTGACGTTTTCGATCCTTTCATTTATAAGATCCCTTAATTCTCCCTTAATACTTTCATTAGTGCTGGCTATCTTTTCATTCACCTTCTCAATTTTATTTTCCAAATTCTCGTTCATTTGCCTACTATCTTCCTTGATTTGTCTAAAATTTTCCCGAGTACTCTCATTTGTACTGTCTATTTTCTCATTTATCTGTTTCAAGTTCTCCTCATTTCGATCAAACTTTTCATTCATTTGGCTTAATAAATTCTCATTGGTTTGTTTAACATTTTCCTCCATTCGTTTAAAATTCTCATTGGTTTGTTTAACATTTTTCTCCATTCGTTTAAAATTCTCATTGGTTTGTTTATTATTTTCCTTCACACTGTCTATTTTATCATTTGTCAGTTTATTATTCTCCTCCATTCGTTTAAAATTCTCATTGTTTGTTTAGTTTGTTCAGTTATGAAATCCATCAATTTCTGTAATTCTGGTGAACCCAGGCCTCCTCTAGCTTCTTCTCCGTCACCCGCCTGTTGTTCCATTTCGGTGTCCGGTACCGTTTCTGTCTCTTCTTCCTGTTCTTGGTTCTTTGCCAACCTCTTTGATACTCCTATTGTACGCATCTCTAGACTTATAACGGCCGCCTGCTAAAATTAGGTTGACTGTATTGTTTAATAGTGGTATTACAGTCCGTAATTTTTCCTAATTTAGCCTCACTAGTTGGACGACAATTCTATAACTATTTTTATTGAGTACGTGTTTTAATAGCTTGTGTTGTGATATATCTTATGCCTCACCGTTGGAATCGCAACCTTGTAATGTAAATCTTAGTTTTAGTATTTTAATTAGGTTGTGTCAATTCCATAACGTAGAGTTTTACGGTGTTTAAATAACCAGTTCTTTAATATAAAGTTTGTATAATGTTGGATGAGAGAAAGTGTTTGTATTCGTGTGCTAGTCCCTTCGAATTTTCCCGCACTTCTGGTTGACTCAGCGATAGCCGCTAACCGTATGCTGTCAGTTGTAGGTTAGTTTATTTTTCTGTAGTTGGCGAGGTTATATTCGCCCTGCGTACCTGCTCTCTCCCACTAATGCCTGTGAACAAATTCTTATTCTACTTTCACACATAAAATAACAACTCTGGAATCGGTAATCATTGGTTTCTTTTATTATTTTTTCAGCTTATTTATCAGAACAACATAAATGGTCAGGTCTTGAATCGACCTTAACAGTTTAATAATCGATTCGTCTTCGAATCTGCTCTCCAATGGTTTACAAGTAAAGTTAATATAAAATATTTATCTCAGGGCTTGGGTTCTTTGGGCTAGTTATGAAGTCAGAAAACGCTTTAAAAAGGAGTACAACACATTACAATTACATATAAAATAATAAAACTGAATTATTAATGTTTACAAATATAAAATGTTAAGTTTTTTCACCAACAGCGGTAAAGAACTCTGCCAGCACTGGAAATAGAATAATAAACAAGATGGCCGCTTAGTCGGTTAACCAAAGTCATGTAGTTGAATGTTTTTCTGTTTTAAATAAAATTGTTATCATTAATCACTGTATTAATGATCAACGGGTATTCCAATTATCACTGTAAATTGTTTATATGGTGTGGTGAAGTTGATCTGTGTATATTGTGGTAATGAAAATACTTCGGAGTAATATTTACGTTCCTGGCGTACTGCAAGCAATCCCTCGCTAGCGTCTTTTGGTGTTTTTGTGTAGATTTAAGTTCCATCGGTCAGTAATTAATTCTTTATAAATTTCTTGGAGTGTTTTGGGTATTTTTTTTTTTTTACTTCTCTGGTTTATTTTAGAACATTAGTCGAGTATTACTTGATTGTTTTAATTTTTACACAAGTGTCAGCTATTAGACTCATCTCTTCAGCGTGGAGTATAACAATACAATAATTCCTTCTAATTCCTTCGTCCCGTCTTCATAACGGCTTTTTGACCAGTAAACTCCGTTTTTAATTGGTCAGTTTTCATGAACTTGAGGTCAGGCGGCATATAGTACTAAAAATATATCCTTGCCTTTACAGTCAAAAAATACTCCCTTGTTAATTTTTGTTTAAACTAAAATTGATTTACATATTTCTGTTCCTTTTTTAAAGGTCTACATTCTGGTATATAATTTTGTATAAGTTAACTTCATATTAGGCATCCTTTCACCTTTACAAAATCTATAAATCTGGACTATAACACTGACCTTACATTCACTATGATACAATACTTAAATTTGTATAAGATTAATCTCATATGATACACAATTACTCTAAGACTTGTCCATTATTAAATTCTGATCCTATTTTGTTATTATTGTATTATATTGGTTTGATAACTTAATCATCTCTGACATTATTTTATTTTACATTTCATGTTCGGCCTAGGCCTAAAATTTGACTTCATTCCTATTTTCTACTTTACATTAATTATTAAATTGTTTTCTGTTTTGAACCCCTTTGCCTGATTACATTTGTTTTAAAGATTACTACATTATTTTTTCTTTAACTTATCCTAACAATGTTTATTAACTAATACAAAACCCTTAACATACTAATTAAAAATGTTGCCTTCATGGCCAAGATTAGATTCATTCATTTACAAACAATAACATAAATTATTTAATTGGTCATAATACCATTTTCATTCTCATACCATTAGGTTCTATTCATGGACCATTATTATATTGTTTATGGGCCTCTATTTAAGTATGTTTTGGTATTATTATATTTTCTATTCTTGCCTACAGGCTTGGTATTTTTCTTATATTCTTTTACACATGGTTTATCAATGCTAACAATTATTGGCATTGACCTAATTAACAAAAAACAAACATGGGATTAACAACTATAAAATCTTTCAATAAACAATGTTACAATACTACAACTGTCTGTTCATACTTTAACATTTAGTATGTTTGTCATTTCATATTACCTATAAGAGTTGGGCCTCTTATATTGAACTATTTTGGTTTTTTCACACTTAATAGAATTATAGGGATCATTAATCTTAACAGTCTTATCTGTGTGATTAATGATCACCCTTGTTTTTTCACCTTCCACTTTTCACTTTTACACTTATTCACTTTTCATAAGTTTTATCGTATTTTTGTACAATACATAGTTTATTATTTGTCACACTATTGTGCTGTACTTTTTATTTTAAATGGTTACATACTTGATTTCATTTATTCTGACCTTTTTGTTGTTATTCGGACTATTTTTGTTAATTGTTTTGGGACTCTCATTAAGTCACATTAAAATATGGTGCAAGATTAAGCATTATACGTTGCAGTCTTGCTGGAGCTGATTGTATATTTTTCTTGAAGATTGTCTCAAGCGGTTTGTGATCTGATTCCACTGTTAGTGCTTTACCATATACATACTCATGAAACTTTTTGCATCCAAATAGTATAGCGAGTGCTTCTTTCTCAATCTGAGGATAATTCTGCTCAGATTTAGTCAGTGCTCTGGCTCCATAAGCTACTGGCTGGCCTTCTTGAAGAAGTGCTGCCCCAAGGTTTTTTGAGCTTGCGTAAACTGTTAGAGTTACAGGTTTGTTTACATCATATAATCTTAGTACAGGTGGACTCAGTAGTACTTGTTTTATCTTGCTGAATGCCTCTTCATGATGGAATTCCCAGGTAAAACTTGTGTCTTGTAGCGGGTCAAATTTTGGGTGTTTTATTTTAACCGTTTGGGGCATATATATATTTTTATTCATTTCGTTTTCGGGCGGGCTTGTATAAAATAATGTAATAACTGTATTATTGTGCAACATATTTGTCAGTATAACAGACCAGTGTTGAGAAACAGCGTTTGGAACAAAGGCGATACGCACTTTCAGTTGTGTAATGCGGCAAAGGAATTTGCACCTCCACAAAATTCGCAGAAATCTGTACTGGTGTGGCAGTGCACACACGTCACTACTCGCGCATGAGCGCCTACCCAAGCGATGTTGAAAAACCAAGATGGCTAGAGAGAATAATATTCATCACCTTCTCCAAAACTTTGCGGAAGTGCTGTTTTAAGTCCCACCCACTTTTATGACATTAGCCAGTGCCTGGTTGAAATCGCCTGCTATCGTCATTCCAACAACTACATGACTAGCATGAGTCGAAACTGTGACGACTACATACAAGGCATTGATGTCCGTCGTCTTGACTAAAATGCTCCTGGAGTGGGGAACTGAGAGACGCAGTCAGTCTTTGGTTGACTCTCGCCTGCGCAGGCCGCCCGTCAACCGGGCTCAGAAATAAAACTTTTCTAAAACGACATCCAGTGCAATAGTAGAAAAATTTGGTGTGACCGCGGTCCAGTAAAAAGAATAAAGAACGTAACTGTGCAATTTTCGGACAATAATAAGAAGTTTTACCGGAACAATGAGTGCGTGTGAGAAGACCGCGTGGCTGACGGGGGGAAATATCATTTAAAAAATGTTTAAGGGGAAATAAATTGTGTGTGTGTGTTTGAGTGGGTGTTTAAATATGCAGGCTGGGCTCTGTCTATATGTGTATATGAATATAAGGTAAGCTAGTAGAATAAGATAGTATATGTAACGAATCACCAGACCAAGAAAAATTATGAAGATATTTTAAATACAAAAACATGGTAAAAATTTGTTGAAATTTGAATGATTTAAAAAATAAAATTAAAAGTTAAATTCTCTTCTAAAATGAGTTGTGTCAGTACTTTGCATAACCTATAGACCATGTTTGTATCTAGGTACATGTGATCGAATCCTGTGTCCCTGTAAGAGTTATCGTAACGGTAAGTAACAACTAATTTGAAATTTGGTAATAATAATAAATGTGATCGATCAGTACGTCAAAGTCTTTATGTAACAAATCTCTTAGTGGATTTGTTAGGTCTGACATGTTAGGAATAAACTTGTTTAGGTAGGTTATCATTCCTAAGAGTCTCTGTAACTCTTTTTTATTCGTTCGTGTTTTCATGGCTTGTATGGCTTCTACTTTTTCTGGGTCTGCTTCTAGTCCTTTGGCCGAAACAATGTGTCCCAAAAATTTTAGCTTTTTTGCTTCAAAAATACACTTGTTTTTGTTCAGTTTAAAGCCTGAACTTTTTAGCACTTCGATGACTTCACTAACTGTTTTGTGTAACTCTTTTCTGTTTTTTGCGTGTATAAAGATGTCATCGATCGACACTCTTACATTTTTGAAATTACTAAGTAAATTTGTTAAAATTTCTTGAAATATTTCAGGCGCTGAGGATACGCCGAAAGGAAGTCTCTTGAAAGAATATCTTCCCCATGGTGTGGCAAATGTTAATATCTTTTGTGTTCTTTTTGACAGTTTAATTTGCCAGAATCCTTTCGTGCAATCTAGTAATGCAAAAAATTCTGATCCTTTGACATCAGCTGATATCTCTTCTATTGGAGAAAGAGGAAAATGCTGCCTCAAAATGTTTTTGTTCACGTCTGATGGATCTATGCACATTCTTAATTTACCTTTTTGTCTAACTACCACCATTGGACTCACTGGAGGTATAGGCTCTGTTTCAGGTTTGATGACATTTAACTTCACCATCCTGTCGAGTTCTTGCTTTACCTCATCTCTTATTGCATGTGGAACTCTCCTTGAGGGTTTTATCTCGAATCTACGGTCCTCGATCAGGTCGATGTCATATTCATAATCCTTGTAACAGACTAACCCTTCAAATATATCATCTGTAGATTGACTTTTTTTAAAAGTTTTTACTCTTGCAACAAGTCCTAATCTTTCACAAGTTTGGAGTCCTAGGATTGGTGTAACTTTTTCTTGTACTACTTTAAATAAGACTTTTGCTTCTTCGTTTTTTAATTTACACTGTAGTTTTACTTCACCTAGAACTGTCATTCTGTCATCTGTATAACTTATTAAGTTTTTTGTACGACTTGGTTGTAAACTAGCTTTGGTTTTATCCACTAGATGCCTAGGTAATACATTGCATTCTGCACCAGTATCAAGTTTGACAGAAAATTTTACGTTGCCAACTTGAAATATTTCAGTCCAGTCTTTCTTTTCACCAGCACTTATGGTACTTATGTATATTTCATCTTCAGAGTTTGAACTTTCTTCTAATATGTTCACACCTGGTTTTTGTGCTTGGAATCACAGTTATTCTTAGTGCGACACATTTTGGCAAAATGACCAGTCATACTGCACTTAGCATATTTTTTATTGAAAGCTGGGCATTCTTTGCTTTTGTGATTTGAACCACACATTTTTCAGTCAAAACTCTGATTTTGATCTTTATTTTTAGTACTCTTGCCTTTGACTGCTAAAATTTTATCTGCTTTACTTTTGCCTTCAAACTCATCCAGTTGTTTGGAAGCTTGTTCGCTAGTTTTGCAGATAGCTATATCTTTTGTCAAGTCGAGTTTGTCCTCAGTTAGTAGTTTTTCTCTTACTTGACTAGATTTAATTCCAAATACTATTTTGTCTTTTAACATTTCCTCAAGTAGCGTGCCAAATTCACATTGCTTGCTTGTGTTTTTATTCTTGTTAAAAATTCGTTGAACTGTTCATCTTCATTTTGTTCAATCTTAAAAAATATATATCTTTCAAAAGAAATGTTTGTTTTTGGTGTGAAATACTCTTTAAACTTTTCTTTGATGTCTTCCAACCTATTTTTGTCAGTATCGCTAAGGTTGAAATTATTGTAAATTTCGACTGTGTCTGGCCCTATAATCACCATAAACGTTGCAGCCTGGACTTCAGCAGGCTTCTTATCTAGCTGGATGACAGTTGCATACCATTCGAACTGCTGTAACCACTTTTTCCAGTTCGTAGATTTGTCAGGCTCAATTTGTAGGTTACCTGGCGGTTTGATTCCAGTTACTGCTTCGTTTGCATTTTTTGTTGTCATCTTGCAACTTTTTTACTCCTTTTTCGGTTAATTTTGTGATTTTAACCACTTCTGACACCATGTAATGTTAGGTTCTATAATTAATAATCTTAATTTGACATAAAGGAGTAAACGTGATTTATTCAGTACAACAATTACAAACATGAAGTGGTTGCCACGGGCTACGCATGTCACATGTCTACGTATATATTAATACGACGCTGTGCCGCTAGATGGCAAAACCAGGTCTATATGTCACAATTAGTAGGTTCTAAATATCCACCACAATAATTCCTAATTGTAATTTTTTATAATTGTTCTCATGCTTTTCATAAGTCTTTTTTATACCATTCTGTATAATACATCAATAAAACAAGTGAAGATCTCACAATTTTTATAATTATTTTTAACTTTAACTTAACAAATATTTCCATGCCAACTACAGTAATTTAATTTCACAACCAGTATTTATGTGTCTATTTTACTGCCATGTTCCTGTCTTCTTTTATGTTGTATGATAAAGAAAGTCACATTATATCCTAATTTGTTCCATAATATCTCCTACATGTACAATGCAGAATTAAAAGAGAATCAGAACCAAAAACATACAAATTTACTATTCTCCATAAGCCACACAGTAATTTACCATGGATCATGAGGTTAAACAGAATCACTGTCCCAATGAACCGTGTAACCATTGTACACGTAAAGGTCAGATTTTTTTTATTTGATCTTTTACTATCAATAATGATCGATTCTAGTATTTATAGATACATGCCCTGAGGTCATTAACTTTTTTATAACCCTCCCACCTACAGGTTAACCTCACCCCCCCAAAAAAAGTCTTGATTTCTTGATTGTGCTCCTCTGTGTAAAACTGGAAAAATAATATTTTCATTAAAACAAAACTAATGCACTGGGTATATTCTTGCTAAGTAGCAAAATGATTATCATGATAGGAGTAAAAAACATTGTATGCAGCCTTGAATACCTTCATTTCCACAACTTTGTGTTCAACTGGGTGTGGTGAGAGGTTATATTATGCTATTTTCCTCTTTGTATCAGTGTCACTGTATAAAACAGCCATTTACAAACTGGTGTTACAACAAGTAATAACTATTTGGAGGGGATACATTCTGACTACAGAGGGTACAATATAGTCTCTAAAACGTTAATGAATTGTTCCTAATACCTAAGGACTCCAGTTATGAAGAATCTAAATGACTGGTAGAAGACAGAGAAAACAGACGACAATGATTCAAAACACAAAGCAACATGGAGAACTATCATAATGACTTGCTGCTAATAGAATGACAGATTATATCACAATATCTATATGAGGGAGAGAGACAGAAATGTTTGAGTGTATTTTTGAACTCTGACATCTGAAATTTAAACCAAGGATTTATGGTGGGGGGAGGGCAACAAACTATAGAAGATAATTCACTATTTGCAGCTCTTATCTCCTCCCCTCAGGTGAATAACATTAGTAAACAATACTCTTGGTACTCTCTAGTGTTATCTTGACAGTAACAGTCAGTTTCTGAAATACCTTTATTTGTTTAATTCCACCTAAAACACTCTTAAATCATTGTTTACTCTAAAGTATAATTCACATGTCAACTCACTGTTAATCATTCTCATGAATTTTATTTTTTAAGAAATTAATTTTTTTAATATGAAGAATATAGTATGAGAACGGTAAGGTTTGTGGTTCATGATTAAATTATCTCCTTACTGTCAGTGAGACAGGAAATTAACAACTGTTTTTACATGTGAATGTAGAACCTGTGGGGAGTTCATAATCTCTCATTTGGAGCCTCTACAGATCATTTTATTGCCGTTTTACAATTACATACCATGACACATTAATTGCTTGTTCATAACACCAATGCAGTTGACGATTATTTTGAAAGATATGAGAGATCTACAACGTTAAAAACAGTTCACCAAACCTTTCAAAGAAGCTAAATTTTGACTTCTCAGCTCCAGAAAATGTGTGTGGCAAATTATGTTGAAAGATAGATAACAAACAAAAGTCAGTGAAAACGTACTAGTACCCTTTCAATCAACTTCTTGAAAATGTACAAGTAAATGAGATGAAAGTTCTAAATGTATTCACATAAGAACCTTAATGATCATATTATTAATTTAGTTTCCAGTTTATATAATTTATGTCATCATTACTTTTTCATACAGACTACAAAATTTGTAATTATTTGGTAACTAATGATTATTAGCTAAAGTTTACAATGCCACAATACCAGTATTTTACATTTCACATACACCAAAAGCTGATTAATTCACAGAATGATGTGCATAATGATTTTGTTTTTAAACACACATTAATATATTTGCAAATACATAAGTCAAGTTGTATCATCTGTTGGTACTACTTGTACATACCATGAGCCTTGGCGATCTGCACACCAGCTAAACCAACTGCTCCACTTGCTCCATGGATCAGTGCTAACTCACCTTTCTGGATTTTTAACCTTAAATAATAATGATTAAATAACTTACATTTAACCAACTCAAGACCTTAAAACAATTTTAATACTGTAATTAATTTATATATAGAATTGTAGGCTCCATTAAATTTAAAATATACCGAACAGAGCCTTGTGAAAGGTACAGAAAATACTCTCTCTCTCTCTCTCTCTCTCTCTCTCTCTCTCTCTCTCTCTCTCTCTCTCTCTCTCTCTCTCTCCCCCCCCATCCCTCCCTCCCTCCCTCCCTCCCACCCTCTCCCTCCTCCACATTACATGCCCATTGTAACTAAACGTGTGTAAGTGAGTGTTTACAAATCTATATATATATAACTCGTGTTTAAATTTAAAATAATATTCGTGTTAAAAAAATTTTGTTTATGAAATTTTTTATTTTTTTTTTGTATAATTAATTAAAAACAATTAATTAATTAAGTTTCGTGGTGTTCCGAAACATTTATCACTTATTTTAATTGTTTTATAGACTTTTGTGTATTTGTTAAAACCTCTAGCCACTTATAGAATTGTCTCCAATAACAATCGATACTTGTTTATTTTCCGTTTGGAGGTTATCTTCCTTCTGGTGGTGAGATTCTTGTAGTTAGTTCTATTTAAATTGAAGTATTATGTTAGTTATCTATATTAGAAATGAAAAACTGTTTAAATAGGAAATATATTAATAATTTTATTGACAATTAGTTATCTTGACTCTTGTCGATATGTAAATCGATTCTCAGGGTATTGTTTGAATTATTACAAATTTTTTATATAGGTTCTTTGAACAGCTATGTTAGGGAAAGTCAGAGAAATAGGGCAAAGTTTGAAAAGTATAACATTACAAGGTAAATTCTTAAAATTAACAGTACATATATCAGATTCAAAGTATAGAAATAAATAACTATGTTGCGAACCGTCTTGTAGGAAGAAGGAGGCTGTGTTGGGTTGAGTTGTGGGAAATCAGCAATGGCCGCCGATGAAATTGAAAGTCGTCACCTCGCAGTTTTGGCGTTCAAATAAAGATGTTTTCCTTATGAATTTACGTCCTGGTGGCTGCAATTCTTCCTTCTTGTGTTGGTGGAGTGTCACTGGTTCAGTTTTGGTGTTGTATTCGGAAAAATAGTGTATATTTAAGTCAGATTCACTTTTGTCGGTTAGTCATATGTTAGGCACTTTTTTGGTTAAGTGTTATTACTGTTTTAATGGGTTTAAATGTTATTTCCACTGGTGTTCTGTGCTGTATAATGTTAGTTCAGTGTTGGTATATGTTTATTTCACTGTGTTGAACTTTAAAAATGTTTTTTACCGAAACTCTCGATTTTCACTTTCGGCTCAGATAATTATTCGCCATTACGGTATTCGTAACTAGGTTAAGATAGGTAAACTGCTCGTGTCAAGTGTCCCGTACAATGTTCAATAATTAACTAACTTACTTCATTCATCTCCGACTAAAGTCTTAGCCAAAGCAATATTATTCATTCCATTGTTCAAATTTTATTTTGCATCCTGTGCATGTGATAAAGTTACATTATATAATTTGTAATTTCTAAGTCCTAAGGTCTAACTTCCTGTTCTTTTCCAAATTCTGCCATTACCAAGTTATATTAATGATTATTAAATCTCATATTGTAATAAAAGGTTTATATTCCCTTAATTTCTTGCAATTAGATGAATTGGTTAAGTTTTAAAATATTATGTTGGAATATATGACTCCCCTCTCCAAATTTTTGAGTTCTGTCATTTCCATTTTTATCAATAATTCTGGCTATAATTTTACAAAAACTTTCTTAGTTATATTTCTTATTACATGGCTTTGTTTCTGATTTACATTATCTAAATCCCTTCAGTTTAAATGTATTTATGTACTTAGTTTCTCAGTTTTGATGATGTTTAGTTTTTTAACATTTGGCCTACATTCCTAACAGTTTTTACATACAAATTTTTATAAATAATACATATTGAGTTATACCCTCTCTGACCTTCATTGATATTGTAACATAAATTAAACATTTTCTTCTTGTAAACAAAATAACAATTAGTATATGTTTCATACTATTAACATATAACAAATAATTCCAATTAATAGTTGTCTTTAACAAATCAGACATTTTTTATATTCAAAGATTAATAATGATACATAACAAATATCATATATAAAGAATGTTGTTCCATTCTAACATCTTAATTAGTTATTAACAATAATACCTATAATAAATATTTTATTATTAAAGAATGTTAGTGGTTCTGACTTTTTTAAATTTGCTTATTCCTAATACATTTTTACATATCTTATTCTACATGAACAAAACCTTATTTACTATAATCTTATACTCTATATTCCTTATATTAAGTTTTATGAACAGTTTTTATCTGTTTTTAATTGGGTTTTGGGTAATTGTACCCTGTCACTTCACTTTTTATTCTGTGCCTGCTCTTGTTTTATAAATCATTCTAATGAATGTCATTTAAACAGATTGGCAGTTCTTTATTAAACCACAAGTATTATATCATCACGATAATACTTTATTTATTATTTCTGAACAAAGATTAAGTTACTTCAAAGTTGTATCATTTCATTATTTACTTAGTTTGTGAATACCAATAATGAAACATAAGGTTCATTTTTTATAATACTAAAACTTGCACTGGTTCTCTTTACATTCCTTGATTCTATTTCTAAATGGTTATATAGTCTTACTAAAATCAAGAAATCTATTTGTAGATTATAATGAAGATTGTTCTTTGGTATTATATTATTATTTCACCTTGGTTCACTTTAAACTCCTACTCTATGCACTTTTGGCTTATATCTATTGTACATGTGGGTTTTTGCATTGATACTTTGTTATACTTTTTTATTATTATTATATTTATTTATTTTGGGGTATGGGTTTTTTTACAAGAGCATTCCTTCTTGTTGTGGATGCTGTCTTCTTCTTGTTTCTTCATTGATGTCTTCTTTTCTTCTGGTTTTATCATAATTGTATTTTCTTCATCTTCTTGTGGATGTCATCGGGTTTTTGGGTTTCTTCTTCACCTATTCTTCTTGTTTCATACAAATGCATCACCTTTTATGGTGTATCTTGCCTTGTTCTGGGTTTCTTCCTTATCTACTCTTCTAGTCTCATACAACAGATTTTCTTCTCTTTGTTGTGGGTTTAGTTATGTTCTGGGTATCTTCTTTGCCTACTCCTAACCTTCCTGGGTATTATATTTTTTCACCTTTTTAGTTATTAAAATTGGTTTTGATGATTCATCACTTCTAACATTTATTTTTATATGAACTTATATCTTAAATCAATGATTGTACTGCACGGTTGTTCTGAATTAATTCGTTAATATATATTGCTTTCTTCGGATTTAAACATGTTATTACTTTATTTTAATGATCAATTCACCATTCATTTTTATGGGCTTATCTGTCATGCTACAACATACACATTTTAAAATCATTAATATGGCAAATAAATTACAAGAAAATTAGTAAGTTTTAAAAGCATCAGACACTAGAGGAGTAGAAATACATGACAATAAAGCAAATGAAGAACATAACAATATCTGTGTTCTTTATTGGGCAATGTAAGGCAAAATAGCACTAAGTATTTATAAGCATTACAATAAAAATTTATTATTCATAATTGGAATCTACTATTTCATTTTGACTTACCTTATAATCAGAGCTCTGTATGCAGTGTAGTATGCAATGTACAAAGCAGCTCCTTGTGTAAAAGTTAACACTTCAGGAAGTGGCACTACTAGAGCTGCATTACATGTCACGTATTCAGCATATCCTCCACTTGGTATACAACAAACTACTCTGTCACCTTTCTGTAAACACAAGTTACTGAATAAAAGTACGTTGTATAATAATAAATATAATAAAAAATATACATAATAAAAAGGTACCAGTACAGGAAGGGAATTATCTTGGTGGAGTGTTTACTGGTAATATTCCAGATGCACTGTCTTTGAATTTTGAAACCTTAATATAGTTAATTGTTTCAGTAAAGTTTTTCTGATGCAAGAAAGGTTACTACTGCCATCCATGACAGGTCTGAGCTGCTTGAACACAGCAGGCTCCATCAACATCCCTGCAGACAGCACTACCTGACCATACCTATTTAAATATAACTGTAAGTAAGAAATTTTGCTTTATAAGTTTCAGTAAGCAACATTGTCATTAAACAGTGGATCTGTGAAAACCAGTTTAAATAAAATAACTACAGGCCTAAGCAGGGCTTGATTTCAGGTGTTCTGGAACCTCTCGGATCCAAAAATAAATTACCAAAAAACATATATGAAAAAACTAATTATTACAAAAATTTACTACTACTTTTTAAATTTTGCCCCTCATCAGCCCCTCTACAAAACTAAACATTTGTCAATTTGATTGTATACATTTGATTTTGTATACCTCATACTGGTATGGATTAATCTGTTCTTAGATTTGGTTGAATTTGACAGTGTCGCTAGGAGCATATTTGACTGTATGATTGACTGCCTTTACTCTCATGGGATGACAGACTCATTTTTAAGTAATAATTTAATAAGCTTTACATGCGATGGTACTGCTGTGATGATTGGAAGCATGTGAAGGGTGTTGGAGCATTATTCAGAGAACAATTTCCATCTCTTATTGTATGACACTGTGCTAATCATAGACTTGAACTTTCAGTATTTGATACAGTAAAGTCAGTTTCAGGAATTAACTGCTTTAAATCTTTTATCAATAAGTTATATGTTTTATATCATGCTTTGCCCAAAAACAGCAGAGAACTACAAGTGTATGCGAGTTTGCTGGAAACTGAATTGCTAAAAATTGGAAAGAATTTTGAGTATACGTTGGGTTGCATCTAGTGTAAGTATATTTACCTAAGTACATTTTATACTTAAATATAAAATATAAGGATATTTGTGTCTATACAACTTTTGAATTGATGCATTCCAGCACCTATAATTTTAGAAACCAACCACTGGGCCTACGTATAACTTTTTGTAAATATTGTCAGACAAGTTATATCACTAACATGTCTATTAAGAATCTTACACAATTTTGTTACTATATTAGACTAATAATTGTAGTTAACTTGTGTGTGTGTGTGTGTGTGTGTGTGTGTGTGTGTGTGTGTGTGTGTGTGTATGTGTGTGTGTGTGTGTGTGTGTGTGTGTGTGTGTGTGTGTGTGTGTGTGTGTGTGTGTGTGTGTGTGTGTGTGTGTGTGTGTGTGTGTGTGTGTGTGTGTGTGTGTGTGTGTGTGTGTGTGTGTGTGTGTGTGTGTGTGTGTGTGTGTGTGGTGACATTATTTGGTGAGATCTAAAAGGTTTAATGATGCAGATACAGGAATTTTTACAAAGTAGTTGCTAGTATTACAAGGAGAAAGAAATCATAGATTCTCCTAGAACCAAGTGAGTTTGGTTTTAGTAATAGAGGATTTAATGAAAAGTGGTACACAGTGATTCAGAATAATTTTTAAAAATAATTTTAACTATTACTCAAGCTGAACCTGAAGGCAAGGAAAAAGTAGGAAAATGGATTTGCAATAAATGTAATGTTTTCTTCCCTTTATAATTCAGGAAGCCAAGAAAGCTTATAATGGGAAATAAATATTGCTAATGGTAATACTGCAACAGGTTCACAGTCATGGGATTTGTAGATCAGTGAAATCAAGTTCGATTTTTATTGTCATAAAACAATTGTAATAAATTACTGAAATAGCAGATTACCCATTATAAGACCTTAGTGTTTCTTCCACTGTGGGTGGAAATGAAGCCAATGCAAATGGGGTACTGTGAAGATTACAGTTCGTAAGTATATAATATCAATACACGTATAAGTTTGCATGCTAGTGAATTGCTTCTTAAGCAATTGATATTCAAAAATGATTATCATGTGCTCTGTTTGTTTGTATCCTCGGTTTTTCAGTAAGTGCACTATAGCATTATTTATACACTGCCACCAGGGGCAAAACCACAGGGGGAAGAAATCAGGAGAATTTTCTCCAAAATCTTGAAAAAACGTTTTTACAATTGCGGAGAGAAAATTATTACCGTTTTGTCTGACAAACTTAATATTTTCAAAATATTCAAAGATTTTGTCCAATAATAGAAAAAACTATTTTAAAACTAAAAGATGTTTTCTTTTGAAGGAAGAAATTTGAAAAATAAACATTTTCTCCTTCCTATGTTTTCCTATCCCCAAATGAATTATCCCCCCCCCCAGTCTTCTTAGGATCTGCCCCCTTATTGCCATAAATGAACTGGGCACTACAAAATTTTGTAGATTACAGGAAAACATGAAAACAGGTTTTTTACTTGCCACCAGACTTTGCTACACTATTCTGGTGGTCAGATGCTTGAATAAATAGGAAAGAAAAGTTTTCACTCATTGAACAGACAAGATGGGAATACAGTTATGGATTAGAATCACAGTCATTCATATACCACAAGGATTGTCTCTTGCATCACTTTCATTGCCTTCATTTTATTGAAAATAGATAGTGAAATACAGTGCTACAACAATGCTAAAGGATTTTATTCTATACCTTGCCCAACAGTCACATTAGACTATGTGAAAGATAGGGAAATACATGGTTCTCGTAGAGAAATCACTCGCCTACACTAGCTAACATGAAAATTTTGTAAACAAGAAATTAACTTCAAAATAATCATAAAATACTACCATGCATTATAAATAATGTTGCTTTACGTCGTTTAGATTATTTACAAAAATTACAATTACAAATATAACTATAAAAAATAAAAGATGCTATACTGAGAAAAGCAGGCATTTTAGTTAGTTTAGAAACTTAAGTCACCATTACTTGGATGGCATACACTTAAATGAAATTATTTTTTTATGAGGTTGCAGGTCGATGTATCTTGAGACTACAGTGCCATTAAATTGTACAAGTATATTAAGTGAACCAAATAAACAAATATTTTGTTACATTCAGCTCAGGTTTTTGACATGGAATCCATAGGTATGTAATGTCTTACTCGCACGTTTTGCGAAAATCGACCGTTATGTTTCAAATATACTTTCGGCACACCACTATCTCACGAACCGCTCAACCAATCCCAGCAAACCAGGTGTCAGGTGATCGAGTCACTTGGCCCCCTTCCCACAATAGTACTGAGAATTTTGACAACTGACTTCAGTCGCCTCTAGGCTTTGTCAGCGTGAGGGTGTTTTTGCGCCGAAAATTTCTAAATTGCTCCACTAAAACTTAAATATCTCGGGAACTACAAGTCCGATCGCGAAAATACAAAGTGCGTTGTGATCCTCAGAACTAAATCTCTCCAATAACAACAATTCCGAGTACCAGAAGCACTCACAGAAAATAATAACAACATTTGAACTCAAAAATTTGAAATGCCTCGACCTAAAAATCGCGATAAATCTTGAACCAAAAATTTCAAACCGAAAACCGGCAAATCCTATGCAGAGCATCAACAGGCCTATCATTTGAGACTAAAATCAAAGAAATCAGCCGAGAACTTAGAAAATGGCAACCATTTGAAGATTGACGAAACCCCGTCAGCGCCCAAGCGGCCCGCATCTCCGATACCTGGGTCATCCGGCGTGCCCCCAAAGCGACTCAGATCGAGCATACGGCTAGCTAGCAAGAAAACAGATGATGAGAACATTAATAACTTGTGCTTCGACAACATTGGACCCTCGATGCTCTGCGCAGAACAGCCCGGTCAAAGTCGCCGCTTCAAAGGAGTCGACGAGGAATTCTCTAAGCACTTTATTAACATTCCGTTCGGCTCGGTGTGTGGGATCTGCGATCGCTTGTGGTTCAAGAGTGATAAAGACCGTGCGTACCATCATACATAAGTCTCTTGGCCACAGTGTTCGGAGCGGACGAGTACTCAAGTGCGAGTAATATGGAAGGTGTGATATTCGTATCGTACTTCAGCTACCATCGCTCCATATTCCATCAACTAGCGTTAGGTGACTCTGTAAATTCTGAAAATTCTGAATAAATAAAATACATTGAAACTTATGTAGCTGTTTATTTAACCAACCCTTCATTTCTTCCCAAAGCACAAGTCTGCCCATGATTCCATGTCTACCGGTAGTCCCACGACTACCAGGTTTAATTTATTTTCAGCACTAAGGGTAAAAAGTCAATCAGCAAGAAACTTTTTTATTATTGGTGATAGCTGTATAGTGTAAGAAAATGATTTGCTCAGACAGCAGCAAAATTATTTTTGAAACCCATTCCAACTTATTACCTCTTTGAATAATGTAAATACAGAGCACTTTGTAACATGCGGTATACTCTGACTGGCTGCACAGTTGTGATATCAATGTTAGACATGCAAATGAATTCCAAACTTTCGTTTAATGTTTAAAAATTATAATTTACTCTCTCCCTCTCTCTCTCTCTCTCTCTTATCTCTTATACACATATAACATATAATTACCAATTATATAAATTAAAGTATAGTAATTTAAGTAATCATATATTATAATTTATAACATGTGTGTGTGTGTGTGTGTGTGTGTGTGTGAGATAATATTGTGATTTAATTCAATATAGTTTCTTCTGCAAGTAGTGTATTGCATTTCTGTCATTTCATATATATTCATAAATGCTCAAATTTTTCTTGTTATATATTTTATATTATTATTAATAATAAAACTTTTTACAAGAATATATTTTATTTTGTAAATTACAGTGTTTCAATAGCATTCAGCTATCATCATCAGATATAATTAAATATAATTATTATTTATTTAATTATTATAATTTAAAATATAATAAAAATTTCAAATTTATTATTATATCCATACTGAAATATGAACAAGAAGAAATTTATAACCTAGTACTTTTCTCTACCGATGTGAACAATTTGGTATAATGTTTATAACATTTCTTATGCCACTTATGTGATCTACTTAGAACACAAATTAAAATAATAAATTCTTAGTTAAACTATGTTTATTAATTTTATATTTTTATAATAACCTGTTTAATCTCAGGTATCACATTAAGTGTTTCACCAAAACTTTTAAACAATTTCAACCTTCATTTTCACTTCCAGTATACCTTAAATCATTATTATTCAATTAATTATTTCAACAACAAGAAGTATGTATAATAATAATAATAATATCAAAACACACTTACTTTGAAATGTTTAACATTACTTCCTACTTCCTCTACTATTCCAGCAGCTTCTTTGCCTAGCACCAGTGGTAACTGTGGTGCATAACCAAACATTTTTGCTCTCATGTACACATCAACAGGATTGACACCAGCTGCATATACTTTGACCAAAACCTATAAGCATGACTACTACAGTTTATTGTAAATTATTATTATAAGTCTGTTCTTACAGTCTGTGGAATGAGCAAACAGATGTATTTTGGCCACATCTACACTAAAGTACAAAGTAGACTTTTGCCAGACTTGACTAATTTAATCTGTGGATATCACAAAGATTTATTGATGTAATTATTGTTCATTTTTTTGGCTGATTCTGCTGGCCAGAAAATCAGGTACTTTCTAATAAAAAATTTTACATTTAGATATTGATAAACATAGTTTTACTAATTAAAAAAGTAGTACACGTGCCTTTTGATGGCCACCTGAGACTTTGATGGCCATGTGTGTGTAGCAGTTCACTGCCCTTTAGTAGTACCACATCAGTTGGTCACAGTCAAGTAAATTATTTGATTGTGTCACTTCCTGCCTTATTATCAATATATAACTACTTCGATTGTCGGAGAATAAAACTGTCTAACCACTTTTGTAAAAGACTTTAATGAATGGCGTAAATTAAGAAAAAATTTGGTATAGGCATGTCACATGGAAGTGGAGCATTTGTAAGTTCAACATAATACACTTATTCTGACTGTTGGAAATTTAGAAAATATATATCAAAATGTAATTATCAATATCGTTTATAGAAATGAAGAAAAAATTATGTTATTACTTACACACAAATAATTTACAATATGTGTGAAACAATTATTTCCAATATTTCACGTATTTTATGAAATATATTGATGATAAGACAGTTACCACTGTAATGATTCTAGGTACACCTACAAAACAGTGCCAAAGAATTTTTCAGGATGATTATGTGATTTCTGAACCTGAAGTTAATGTATTCTTATGTTATACAATATCTCTTGGTCTGAAATTGGCTCATGTGTACTTTAACCAAGTACATTATAACAGTTTTACCAAAGCTACGGTCAGTAGACAACACCTTAGTCAGACCTTGGAGCATCTAAAAACTGTGATTTACAGGAGTAATTTTGATAGATTCAGATTTTTTGAAATATTGGAGATTAAATAAAATCCTTTTTATTTTAAAACTTCCAATTTGGTGATTTACTGTATAATAATTCAGTGACAATTAATCGAAAATAAGAATCTATTCTTGAAAAACTAGGTACAGACAATCATTTATTATGTAAAATTGCACACTTTGAACTCCAGATTGTGTAGAGTGGCTGATCTGCTAACTGGCCACTTAACTATAGTAATACATAAAAATAAGCTCAGAAGTCAGACGATACAAATTATAACACACTCTGATTTATATACTTAGGAGTGGCAATATATATATAATGTTAGATCAGTTATTATCTAACTATATGAAATAAAAAAACTGAAACTCTTTTATTCTATCTTGTCTTAATTACAATTAATTTTATTGTTCTTTTCTCTTTAACCTATATTGAGATTCACTAACATACAATGCCCTTCTCTTCAGTTAATAGCTCCTTTAGGTTCGATAACATGAAAACTCTTTCTCAGGGTTAAAAAAAATTAATTAAAGTCTATGTACAGTTAAAGCCATACATATGAAATAAAATATAATAATTATAAATCTGTTTTAGTAAAGCGATGTTGTATATGTGTGTTGAGTTAGGGGTTCTTTGGATCATACAAAAGAAACAACTTAAATAGGAACAACTAATAAAAAAAATTACAATGAACAAATAAAATTAATAATCATAATGTTTATAGTGTTTTTGTTATTTCAGTTCACTGTTCTTGTGCTTTGAATTGAATAATGTTTGATCAAAGGTATATTTTAACATGATGGAACAATCTCAATAAAATTTGAAGTTTAGTCTACAGATTATTTCTTGATATTTATCTTCTGGCCTTCAGTTTTCCATGTATTATATAAAACCGTTATGCTTCTCATTATGTTTTAAGTCTTCCTTCATTAATTCATTGTGTAACATTAATTTTTTTTTTTGTAGAAAATGTCCAGCTTCAAATTAACGTGTTCTGACTTATTTTAAATATATCTCAACAATCCCCTTTCTTTTAAAAAACTCCCGATTCAATTAGTTTGAATATGTGTATCTCTTGGCTATGATATGTTTATGGGTCACAGGTTTGTTTTTATACCTTATAATTAATATGATTCAGCTGAATCTTATTTTTTATTAGTCACTGATGTATATAATTAGTTTCTAGTGCACTATTCCACTATTTTTAATTATTGTACTCTTTGTTTGATCTTACTATATTACCTATATAGTTGTTTTATATAAATTATATGTTTTATTCACTGTTTATATTATAACTAGGTCTATGTCCTATTCACTTTCACTATACGTTTTTTAACGTCAATTACCGTTATTTTCACTTTCTTACGTTATTAAACTACCTAATGTTTGTGATTATTGTTTAATATTATTTTAATTGTAATATTTAAATCACTTTCAGTTTATAGTGCGATTACACAAAATAACTGCTTGAGGTTCGCAGACCTCCCTATAGTTTAATAGGCTTATGCAATAACAAATGTTTTTTTTACTTACTTCCTAACTTTTTAACATTTATATACTACATTTCTATTTATTACAACTATTTACATATTTATTATCATTCGATCTTCCCTCCTGGGTGTAATAATCATTGTCATGTCACTGTCATTAAACTATTTAATTAATAAGTTTTCATTTCCAATGTTCATTGTATTTGTTTATTATGATAATTCCCTTTTGTTTTTATTACCTTTTACTCCTTGACATTATTATTTATTTTTAAATAGTTACATTTTGTTTTCATTTCTTTATCTGTTAAATTGATTTTATACTTCTTTATATTTTATTTATAAGAAAGATTGTGTTTAGGTATAATTCACAACGAATTTTGATGATTAAAATTATATTTATTCTAGGGCATAATCTTGTTATGTTACATAATACATATATGTATGAATGAGTGATTGTGTGTGTGTGTGTGAGCACGTGTGAACCAAAACCAAAACATTTGGCCTACTTACCTTATAGTTATTCTTTGGCCTGTTTTGTTATAAAAGAAATACAACATCTGTTATTTTTTATCCAAAGTCCATACACAAGGTACCTTAGTATTATGAGCAAAAGGGCTAATTTGTTTATAATAAGATGTTCTTTTGTTACAAGCACTGCTTTTTGTGAAAAATTACAAATTTAAATCAGCCACTGTTTGGAAAATTTTCACAATACTACTTTGGTTTGTTGTGAACTTAAAGAAAATGGTAGACGTGTTGTTTATACCAAACTTCAACTTCACATCTCATATTTTTGGCAGTAATTAATTTTTGTTTAAGAAACCTATTTAGAAACATAGATGGAAAACAAAGCATTTCTCAGTATTTGTTTATTGGACATTTTCCTTCAGTTTAATGAGCAGAATCATTTCCTGAAGTTGGGCACTGTCTTTTGGAAACATTCTGTATGTACAGGGTATATTGTAAACGGTATTCTCACTATACATACATTTGAACTCTATGCATTATTATAAGAAAAAAAGTTTCTATAAACTCCAGAAGTATCTAGTTTTGTGTCTAGCCACCATTTTGTGTTATTTAAATAAAAATTTAAATCACAAGAAGGGTTTGGGGCATATTGATAAAATCTTGTACACATGTTAATATTAATGTTCTTTAATAAATAAAAAATCATGTTTATTTTATGATCCCAAATTTCAAAATGACAGACACTTTAACTTTTTTATCACTAATCACTCTGTAAAATTTAATTTTATCAAGTTATGATTTATCAGGTAAATTCTTGAATAGTTTATTGTGAAGACATTGTTTATTGAAAGCCAATAACAAATAACTGAGTTATGGTGAAAAACACCCTGCTGTATTAACACAAATGTAGAGTGCTTAACATGAATAGAGTCTGATCCTAATTATCAACAATGAAATAAAAATAAAATGGCTTTCACAATAAGAATTCATAATATGTTCAAAGTGCCCTTTGTTGTTTTCAACACAGATCTTTAGTCTTCAATGCATGGATCTTCTCACTTGTTCAAACCTCTCAACCTTCAATAATTCTTTGCTGTAAATCCTCAATACTTTGAACTATAGTTGATTATACTGTCGTTTTAAGGTGCCACCACCAATAAAAATCTACAATGGATCTAGCAACCCATTTTATGCTTCACCACAACCAGTTCATCTTTCACTTTTCACCATAACAAGAATTTAAAAGTGGTGTATATTGTGACAAAAAAATACCATTATAACCAACTTATTCAATATAGTTCAGTAAAATGTTCTGAAGAAATTCAAGATAATTATGACCATTAGTCTTGGAAAAAACAGGTTCAGTCAACAAGTCACTTATGATACCTGCACAGATATTGACAGGAAAGAACTTTTTGGAATCTAGACCAGAATGTGTGATGAGGGTTTTCTTCTGCTCAGAAATTATTATTATAGGCATTTGTAATTCCATTTCATATAAAACTTGCTTTGTGAGTGAACATGACAAAGGCCAAATAAAAGTGGTTCAATTATTATTGAACGATCGAAGTGTGTTCTGAGTTTTAACTCGTTCGTGTGGTATTTGTTTGTCTATTTATCTAACTAGCTGTTTATTTTGGGTATGTCTCCAATAACTTTTGAATGTATCAACCATACAACCACACTTTTGAAAGCTTCACAAAACTTACCATTTGTGTCCATACCTTTGAGCTGGAGAGCCCTATTATTTTTTAGATTAACTGTCCCAAAAATATGGTGGCAGGAGGCAAATTGTGGGGGTTACAAATTTTGAAAAATCACAACATGACAATTTGGGATATCAAATTACAGAGAATTTTAAGCACCATCTGAATACAAAGTTCAGCTTTGAAAAATTTCAAAATTTTGGAGCATTGCGGCCCAAAAAATGTACCAAATGAAATGAAAACAATTGCGCACATCTATGTGGGATATAAAAATAAACAGAATTTTAACCAAAATCTGAATATGTTCACACTTGAAAATTAAAAATTGTTTGGACACTGGAGGTCAAAAAAGTGTTAAATTATTTTAAAAATTGTAAAAATTCATGCCAAATGTATGAAGGTTAGATGAAAAGTTCTGGGCCTGGCACACAGATAATGCTACTATGGTCATTATTTTGATCGTATTGTATGATCTCATCCTTTGTAGGCTAAATTTAGATACATATTTCAAGCCAATAAGTTGTTTAGTATTAGTTTTACAGTACATCACAGTAAACACCTCCAGTATTGTTTTAATAGTGGCCAGTTTGGAAATTCGTGATGTCATTAAATCTTTTCTTTTGAAAGGATTAACTGCAACCAGTATTAAAAAAGAGCTTGATTGATTGTTGGGGGCCTCTTCTCTATCCAATACAGTGGTTAAGAGCTGGGTTGCTGAATTTAAAATGGGTTGAACAAGCATAATTGAAGACCCACATGTTGGACATTAAAGTGACTACGCCAGAAAAAATAGAAAATTCTACAAAACTGTTTTGGCAGACCATAGAATGAAAGTGAGTGAGATAGCAGACTGTTGGTTGGTATATCAATGGCATAAGTGTGCAATATCTTACTTGAACATCTGTGTATGACAAAGCTGAGTGTTAGATGGGTGCCACATTTGCTGACCCTTGACCAGAAACAGTGTCGATAGGATATTTAAGCCAATTGTTTGGTACTCTATATATGGAATTCAACTGAATTTTTGCATAAATTCATAACCGCTGATGAGATTTGGCACCATCACAATATTCCGGAGACCAAATGACAGTTAAAACAATGGACCATGAAAGGCAAATGAACTGCAAGAAAGGCAAAGGCAATTCCTTCTGCTGGTAAAGTTGTGGTGACCGTTTTTTGGGGAGCACATGCGTAATCTTCATTGAAATCTTAAAAACAGGAAAATGAGTAGTGGCGAGTTCTAAGCAAGCCTACTGCACCTTTTAAACAACAAAATCAAGAAACAAATGGTCAAACTTACTGAGAAAGAAAGTGCTGTTTCACCAAGACAATGCATCATCTCACACTTCAGTTAATTGTTGCGGTGATTAAAATCAAAGAACTGAAGTTTGAATTGCTTTTTCACTCACCACGCTCACCCTATTTAGCCCCTATTACTTGTCATGTTCCTTACGAGGCTTTTTAGTGTTTCCACCATTTTCAAATCCTCTTGTAACTTATTGCCACTTTCCATCTGCAATACGCTGTCATTGTTCATCTTGTTATTTGAATTAGCAGTCTCTGTAATTCCAACTTTGTCATGTTTACTTGCTAATCTGCTCTAAGTTAATTTTTGGGGCCACCAACTTTAACTTTAATCAGTTAAAAATTTTTATTAACTTTCCCAAGTCTGATGAAAGGTACCAGAGATGTACAGGACTGGGGAATGATATATAGTGAAGTTGAGAAGATGGAAAGAGCACAGGCAGGAGGAGCTGTATATATGAATAAAAAGTGGAAACATAAAATGATAAGTTACGTCTATGTAAGCAAAAGAATAGTCACATTACGAGTACAAACTGAAAGAGGTATCCTGACAATTATTGGCATATATGCTCTGAAGAGGGTAGGAAAGGGGAAACATAAATTTTCTATGAGTGCTGCAGAGGGAGGTAAATAAATATAAGATTAGTGATAATGTAATAATAGCAGGGGATTTAAATGTTCATGTTGGTAACCTCCCAGTCCCTTATATGGTTTTCGGAAAGAGGGTAATGAACAAGAGATTTTGCCACCTTCAATGAATTAAAACTGACAAACATATTTTTTAGAAAGAAAGAAATTTATAAGTATGCTTGGTGTGGAAGAGGAACATGATCATTAATTGATTATATTATAGTAAATGATAAGTTAAAGGCACTGGTTAAAGATACAATGGTGTCTAGAAGTTATAGTACAGATACTGATCATTATATCGTAATTTGAAAAACTAAAATATTAGCTAGATGGTGGCGCAGATCTAAGAAAACCATAAGTATGACATCTCTATCACTCAACATTGAATGAGATTCTATCGCAAATGCCGTCTGCTACCACTATAGAAGACGAGTAGCACCAACTTAAAGGAGCTATGAACAGGCAGGTTTTGAAGCTTTAGGTTTTAAAAAGGTGAACAAAAGAAAAAAGGGTCTCAAGGTTTAGAATACCGAAATAGAAAATGCTGTAAAAGAAAAAAGGAATGCATTTTTGGAGTATTTAAATACACAGTCTGATGAAAGTAAAGAGAAATATAAAGAAGTAATGGACAGAACAAAGATGATAGTCAGACAAGCCCAACAAGAGTCCTGGGATAAATTCATCAGTGTCATAGAAAATGATATTCATGGATGACAAACAACTGCATACAAATTTTTGAAAACACTGAATTTACAAGAGAAGGCCAAGGGAAATTTAAATGTTATAAGCGAGAAAAGGGGGATTCAATACTACAAAGAACTGTGGTGTAATGATGCAGATACCCCAGCTCAAGACGAAATCAGCAAAGATGAGGCAGATTTGAATATAACAGTAGATTAGAAAGTATAACAATAGAAGAATTAGAAAGTGCTCTGAGGTGCTCAAAAAACTGGTAATCGCCAGGTTCTGATGGAATAAATATAGAATTAATCAAATATAGCGCCAATCCCCTCCACCTCCACCCACACACAACCTGTTAACCAATACCGTTATACATAGAATTACCAACAGTTTGCACATTCTGTATCCAACAAACTCACTGACAAAGGAGCACACCACTCCGAAATGATTGTTTGAGTAAAAACAACAAGTAAGTTTACAAGTGAAAGTTAAATCAAAACTAATAATTATTAAATGCTGTAAACAAAGAAAGGATGAACATTCAAAACAGTATCAAATATAGTAGTTTCTCATTCAAATTACGACTTTTATATTTATTTAATATGTGTTGGCTATCTCGATAGATTCCTCAAGATTGGTTAGAAGCCCATGTTATATCAGTTTTCAAAAAAGGGGACAGAAGTAATTGCAACAATTATAGTGGAATCAGTTTATTAATACAACTTACAAAATTTACTCTAAGATAATAAGTGACAGGTTATCAAGAATTGCTGAGAGTCTGATCTTAGAAGAACAACATAGGTTTTGGAGGGGAAAGTCCACAATTGATAATATCTTTATGTTAAAACAAATTGTGGAAAAAAGAACTGAATTTAATGCAGAGACACATTTTGCATTTGTGGACCTAGAAAAAGCATTTGACAGGTTGGATAGAGCAACATTATGGAGGATAATGCAGAGAAGACAATACCCTATTCCTTAATAAAGGTAATTAAAAGTTTATATAATGGAACATAGGTACGGATAAAAACTAACAGATTATTAGAGCCCATTGGAATAACCCAAGGCGTTTGGCAGGGTTGCAGTCGTTTTCCTGTTTTATTTAATGTCTATATAGATGATGCCATAAGGAAATGGAAATTGGATGCCCCAAAGGATTATACTTGGGGAAAGGATTTTATTTAAATATTTTAATGTATCCAGATGATCTTGTGATCCAAGAGAAAATGAACTCCAAAGGTTGTTGTTTTATCTTACTAACATTTTAACTGATTATAACCAAACCACTTTCTTATCCAAAACAAAAGTTAAGGCTTTTTCTGGGACAAATCATATTAGAATAAAGATTCTAAGCAAACCTACTGCACCGGTTTAAACAACAGCACTTGCCAATAGAACAGGTGCCAGATTTCAAGTATCTAGGGTGCAGCATCACATGCCAAGATAAGAAGGAGGTTGAAAGCAAAAATAGTTTCTTCCAGTCGCTTTGTGCCTGTATCATTAAACACTTTAAAAAGAAGAAAACAAGGAAAGAGATGCAATTGAAATATTTTAATGTAATGGATATACCTCAACTACTGTATGGTAGTGAGACTTGGATTAGAAAGGCCAAAGATATATCTAGAATACAAGGAGTGGAAATGAGGTTCTTGAGGGCTGTAGAGAGTTGTACCAAGGTTGTTGTACTTGAGGGTTGTAAAGAGATCTTATCAGAGATGATCATATTAGAATGGAGCTAGGCATAGCTGAAAGCTTAAATGAGAAAATCTCCTGGTACAAAACGGAGTGGTGGTTACACATAAAGAGAATGGATCCAACTAGATTTTCAAGAAGAGCCCTTGACTATCATCCAAGGGGGAAGAGAAATGTGGGCAGACCCCGTAAGCAATGTTTGAATGACTTCCATTGAGACTGGAACAGGCTACTATCCTAAGCCATAAAGGATGGCGACGACAACAGATTCTTCATGATCAAAAAATTAAAATGGTCACCATTTTGAAATTTGAGATCATAAGGTAACCATAATTTATTTATTAGAGAACATTAATGTAAACATGTCTGCCAAACCCTTTTATTAAGATGTCTCAAACCCTTCTTGACACTTTTCCTTAAAATATAAATTGGTGGCCAGACAGAAAACAAATGTTCCAGACCTATTACTTATTGACCTATGTTTATATGAACCAAATATGTATAGTGAGGACACCTTTTATGTTACATCATATATATAAAAGGTGTATACTGTGATACTACGAGGTTGTATGGTTTGAAAGCCACATGCTGTCTGTGTTACTTTGTAATATTAAGCTCTTTATTTATTTAAGTTTGTTTATAAT
The DNA here is from genome assembly GCA_034769895.1 of Magicicada septendecula. Classification (NCBI taxonomy): domain Eukaryota; kingdom Metazoa; phylum Arthropoda; class Insecta; order Hemiptera; family Cicadidae; genus Magicicada; species Magicicada septendecula. Next base: position 1,035,424,047 of record CM068367.1, on the reverse strand, counting down.
TATTTTTATTAATTAAATTCGGCTATTGTTTTTTGTTGTTGTTTAAATAAATTTTTTAAATGTTCGATTATATTGGTTCTTCGGAATTTATTTATGGTGCGACGTTTCTTCGGTTGACTAGACGAATCTACGAAGTCAATCTCTCACTGAAAGTACATTTTTATTTCATTAAATAATTACTTACTTGAAGTGAAGTTGGCTAACCGCACAGTGTTGATATGACGACCTAAGTTTAGAATTATTCAAAATAAACTCATTTTGCCGCTGTCAGTGTTGCCATCCATTGCGAGATATCCACCTGATCTGTAATAGTCTAGTCTACTGAAATAAATAGTCTGACTCTATTTCTGTCGTATAAAATTATGGTTTATTTCTTGATAATATTCATTAAATTGCTTTAAAAATATAATAAATTGTTACTTGTTTATTTTGGGTTTACAATAAAATTTAATTTTATGAAATCTCTTGTCTCAGGGTTGGTTGTTCTGATTTGTAATTATCAGAATTATTAAACTTATTTTTGGTTAAAATATTTATCTAAAATGTAGGTCCTTTTAGACTGCAGAATACAAATAAAACAAACAGAAGACTTATACTACCATTATTGGGTAGTCGGAGAGTGATTTCAAAATTAATTACATCTTAATGAATAACAGAAAGTTTCAAAGACATGTCTGGTTCTGACATTATAGGTTAACTTGGTGTATTGTGACTGCCACCAATGAACTTTAAATGAATTAATAATTCTTTTATAGCACATAAAATATAAACGCAATAAAGTTATAAATCAATTCAGTGTTCCAGGAAGAATCATCTGATTAGTTATATTGGATTACTTTAAACAGGTAATCTGTTAATTCTTAGAATTGTATTTAGCTTGGTATTAACTTCTTTTAATACTGAAACAATGACATATTGTAATAATATTAGACTCTTTCTTAAATCTAAGCATAAATTATTTTCTCAATTATCTTCTGATAATTAATCATGTCAATTGACAATTCTCAAAATGATCTATTAGCTGTTGTTAAATTACCATCGTTTTAACTATGAATAAATTCATAATTAAAATATTAATTTAAGCACTCTTAGTGTTTATATTGGAAAAACTATCATCATTTTTGTAACTTTCATCTATTAATTATTTAAAATTAAATCGAGAACTCTCTTTGTAATCAACAAATTAATTAAAATAATAAGGTGCAATGCCCCTAATTCGTTTGTATGTAAACATAGCATTAAGTTATTTCGATAAAGTATATCGTCAAATTTCATAAATTCCTTAATATAATAAAAAATCACTTTAATCCCTTTAATTCGTGTAATTGCTGTAGATTATATACTTAGCAATTTATATCGTACTGTTAGGTCTTCACTGAACTTCAAATAAAAACCGTTATAATGAGTTTAACAAAAATAGGGTTATGTCCCCTTTGTTTACATTTGATTACATGCACAAAGTTAGGTTAGACTGGCGCTTTCTGGCAATGCGGAGCTGTCGTCTGTCTTGCTTCAGTGGTCATGAATAAGTGTCCCAAAATGGCGTCTGTTTCTGATGTTCTCGTTTGCATTCCTTGTAAAAATTATCGAGTTCTCTCTTTTGATTGGCTAATGATCTTTACTTGAGTAGGCCTACACATACCCCCCTTCACTGAATTATTTAATTGTTACAACAAGCGTGGGACTTTGGATTTAAGAGTACGAACTGACACTAAACATTTTGTCCAAAATAAACCAAATATCTTTAAATTGACATAACTTTCTTATAACCCCTCTGATTGTGAATCTAAGCTTATTATGACATGGTGAACATTTGGCTCTTAATTTAGAGTCTACACATGATATATTTTCATCCATGATAAAGGAAGATATTATTTGAAATTAACACTTTATACTATTTCTCGATAAATTTAGGTATTCTTTCACTAAAACTAACAAATGTCAATCACATCTCTTCGAGATTATGCTTTTCAAGTCCTTTTACACTCTTTACTTATTATCTATTTACTATTATTGACAAAATACATCTCCTAAGCTTAGGTTGCCTTAGGCCTATGATCCTACTAACTATTTTTATTAATTACATTTTAATATTTGTCTCTGGACAATTTCTGTTGTGTCACAATTACACATACATGGTCAGTGCAACTACTGTTCGCCCTAGTTACTGTTAATACCTTGTTATTTTCTAGTTCTGAGTCTATATAATCACCTATAGATTTTACTATAAGGTGTCACCTTACTTTACTTCATTCTTAATTAAGTAGTGGTCTTTTAAGTCACTATCTTGTTCCTAATTGTTCATTACAGTTATTACATGGTTTTACAATCTTGTGTTTTACATTGGTGCAGTCTCTTGCGTTGATAACTTAGTAATAATACTTGCAGCTAGTGTCACATGACAGATGTATTTAATTATTATTATTATGCCTTACATTAGTGATAATAATTATCCTACAATATTATGCTAGTAATGTACCATCTTTTTTGCTATACAGATATACCCTTTCTGTTTCTGATTAATTTTACAACTTGTTTTAGCTAAAATTTACATGGTGATTCCCATTCTGTCTGTTTTTGGTTATTTTGTTTACATCAATTACAATATAAATACTACTCTAGGTAGTTCATCTTGGTATTGGTAGAACCCTTACAATATCTATTTGATTTTTTGTCCAAGAGATTTTAGTTTAATTATGTTTTAGTTATTAATTCTTATTAATCTAAGTGGAAGGTACATGTAGTTAGGTTATGTGTCTCCCCACTCTAATGCAACAATGGGTTGACTGATTTTATTTTCATTTACAATTTTTATTTCTTTTTTACTTGTATTAGTGTTATTAATTATCACCTGTAATTTATCAATTGGTTCTTTTTCTCTCTATTATCATTTTTCATAACTTATTTGGTAATTATTACTGTTATCTGACAATTTTGGTTCTCTATTAACTTACATTGGTGACGGGTCGTAGCAGAGGCCAAGGCTCACCATGGGCTGTAGTGCTGGAGAGTAGTAGTAGTATTAACTTACATTAATACTGGAGATAATATGTTATCATACTGTTGTTTACAGCTTCTTATTATACTAATATTCTTATTAGTCTCACTCTCCTGGCTATTATTGGATGCCCTACTCATTTACTAGATTAGTGGTCATATTCAGGTCATCTAATGTAGTCAATTAATGTTTTGGCCATCTGTCATTGTCTCTCATTCTGTACTTCACTTGTCGTTGGTAATTTATTTCACATTTGGCTTTCTTATCTAATAGTTAGTGTAAGTTCTTGTTTCTTCTCATGGCACCATATTGATTGACATCATTATTATTATTGTTTTCTTTTTTATAATATGTGTTCTTCTTTGTTTCTTGGTTTCTCACTGACCGAACCTATTGGGTTATTGGATCTATTGGGTAATCACTATTTAATACATTTTCTTTCTTGTTTTATTATTATTACCATTACTGTTTTAACTCTTTAGTTGTGAGTTCATTCTTCTATTATTATTTATTTATGTAGTTTTAATGCTTGGTACACTCATTGTGACTACTTAATGGGTCTTGTTCCACTCAATTATTATGACATGTTGTGTATGTTTTGATGTCCAAAATATCGTGATCATATGTCTCGTTACAATACATAGGACACTGGAGCACTGTGTGTGTGTTATAGAATTTGTGAAATCAGAAGACGCTTGTAAATATTCAGTCTTATACAATCATTTATTTAAACAACATTACGTGCTTTTTATTCTGAATTCTTTTGTGAAGCTGAATCCCTCTGTATATTCATTGTTAATTCTGCATGAGACAGTAAAGTACCTTTCATATCTAATTCATTATAATTATGTCTCATCCTACTGTATAGATTCTTTAACTAGTTAAAGTCATCTCTTAGCATTCTAGTGTATTGCTTGATAAGTACAAGATATCTTTTATACGGATTCTTTGAATTCACCTTGAGGATGACTTACTTTCTATGATACATACGAGGGGGACCCAAAAGTAACAAGAATTTTTCTCTGGCAATTGGTAGAACGCTAGTTCCGACTTCTCCTGCTAGGTGCCTTCACTAGACACCATTTTGTATCAGTTGCCCTAGCGACATTGTTGTGGAAACATTAGCGTGGTCAGTGTGACTATTTTTGTAAGCGCTGTTTCACGTTTTTGGCGATTTGTCAATGGCAGACATTAAATACCAACGTGCTAACATCAGGTTCTGTTTCCTGTTAGGGAAATCAGAAACAGAAACTGTCGCAATGCTTCGGACGGCTTATGGGGAGGAAGCTTTGAGCCAGGCAAGGATTTTGAGCCGACAAGAAAGCACACACGGAACGAATTTTGCTACAACACGTTTCATCTTCAGATCTTCAGTCAAAATTCGTTGGCATGAACTCCAGGATATTCCAGTCATTTCCTTCAATTCATCGATTGTTCTACGACGATCAAACATGATCGCAACATGGATTTTTTCAATGTTTTCGTCCGTTTTGGAAGTCGAGGGACGTCCCGGTCGTGGTTCGTCTTCAATTGACATTTTACCACTTTTAAAACGAGAAAACCACTCGTAAATCCTTGCCTGGCTCAAAGCTTCCTCCCCATAAGCCGTCCAAAGCATTGCGACAGTTTCTGCTGCTGATTTCCCTAACAGGAAACAGAACCTGATGTTAGCACGTTGGTATTTAATGTCTGCCATTGACAAATCGCCGAAAACGTGAAACAGCGCTTACAAAAATAGTCACACTGACCGCGCTAATGTTTCCACAACAATGCCGCTAGGGCAACTGATACAAAATGGTGTCTAGTGAAGGCACCTAGCGGGAGAATTCGGAACTAGCATTCTACCAACTGCCAGAGAAAAATTCTCGTTACTTTTGGGTCCCCCCTCGTATGTCCTAAGAATTTTAAATATTTTTTAATTAAATTTTATTTCCCAAAACCCCTTCACACCTCCCCCAAAATCAAGCACTATTTTTAGGTGATTCACATTTTAGTATCTAATATACATAATATTGCTACACCAATTACACAGCGGTATCGAAAAGTCAGCAGGTACAATTGCTTAAAAGTTCTACACATTTCTTGATTAGCCCAGTGTGTGGCATCTGTATCAAGGCCATCCACTAGAGTAGCTTTGAGACTGATTGAACACTCTTAACTAAACAAATTATGTTGGCATGTCACCAGCAGTATGGAAAATTATTCTGGAACATGTGCAGGACCTACATAAGCAACAGTGGCCGGTTTAGAAGTTAGTTATACCTGGTGAGATTGTACAGCGTGGATCAAGTGATTGTGGAAAGTGATTACTGTGTTATAATTAGTGCAGAACTCTATTAGTTGACATTATTATTGGATGTGGACAAAAGTTAACTAGAATCACTGTACAAAAGTACCTTGGTGATTTCAAATTGGTATTTGTGACTAATTAAACCTGGTAATTAGTGACTTCATTGGTGTCTGTATCATCTTTTCACTGTACAACACGTCCATCTGTGAGACCGTCATAACAGTGGTGTCAGAAGTGGGATAAAATCTCTATCAGTGGAAACAGAGGACACTTTCTAGAAGAGTAGTGTATGTTGTAATTAATCTATAAACGTGGATAACAGTCAGATGATGGAAGCTTACCAAGGGCTGCTATGACAAGCACAGGAACAACAAAAAGCAGGACGGCAAGGCGTGGAAGAAGCAGAGAAACGGCAGGATGAGAAATGCAGACAGGAGGCAGAAGAAGCAGAAAGGCAACAAAAAGATGAATGCTGACAGGAAAGAGAAAAAGCAGAGGAATGACAGAAAGTACTAATGCTGGAAACAAAGAATAATGAAAGCAGGAAGCAGAGGAACATAAATGTGAAACAAATGACATGAAAGCACTGATACAGGGCAAAAGCAGATGCAAGAACATACCACTGTGGAGCTGGATCTATTACGAGGTGAGCTTAATAACCAGGTTACTAGGATATCTGATGTAGAAGAATCCATGTCTATAAAAATATCTGTTGTCAAAGAATCCATGTCAAATAAAATATCTGAAGTAGAGGAGTTTGTAGCAATTGTAAAAGATTCAGTCTCAACTATACAAGAGTCAATTGTAAACATAAAAGAGCAAATAAAAATAAAGTTGAGGAATTAATGAAAATACAGCCAAACATTTCAAAACAAATTGCTGAACAGACTATAGCAATGGTAAAGATACAAAAAGACATAGAAAATAAGACAATAGAGAAATTCACTATTCATGTGGTTTGTTGCAGTTCATGTCAAAGCCCCAACATTTCATGGAAGCACTTACTGGACGACATATCTTCAGCAATTTGAAGCCGCTCCATGTGAAAATAATTGGACAGAGAAGGACAAAGCAATTTCACTCGTTCTTGCTTTGAAAGGACCTGTGGCAGAGCTACTACAGAAAGTCCCACACCTTCTGATAGCCAAAACACCTATGCTGAATTGATAAAAGCTGGAGAACTATGGTATGGTGATAAACACTTGTGAGATATGTACTACACTCAGTTGAGAATATGACAACAACATTCTGGGGACAGTCTTCAAGAGTTCGAAGCAAGCATTGGCAGACTGATTAGACTAGCCTATCCTGAAGTTCCAGAAGATTTTCAAATGAGGTTTGCAGTGCAGACATTTATTGATGGCATCAGAGATTGTGTTCTTCAACAAGTGTTATGAATGGCAAGACACCAAAATAGCTCAGACACTCCTGTTCATCCCCTTGAGTTTGAAGCTGCCAAGGCAGCGTCCTGCTACATTACTCTTGTTCATGCCTTCAAGTTTGAAGCTGCCAAGTCAACATCCCGCTACATTAATGGGTTTATGTCATTGCAATGTAGTCAGAAGATTCCAGTATCACATTGCTGTTATGATGGGGGCAGAAAAAGAATGTTGCAGGACAAACATTTCAAAGGTTCAAGAACTTCACAACAATTTGAACAAAGGGAAAGAGACAGAAAACCAAAGTGTTACAACTGTGGAAAACATGGTCATCTACAGGCAGACTGTTAGGAGAATAAAATACCGACAGAAGGTTGTGATTTCACCAGTTGGAGAAATAAAGCTCCAGAATAACACACAGTTTCCACGCTACATAAGACCAGTGGGAACTTGATTGTTAATGGATCTGCAGAAGGTAAACCAACATCATTTACAGTCGATAAGGGTGCAACGTGTCCATTCTGCGGTCTGATCTAGTCAGCAACCGCCAGCCTCAATTTAGCTCGTGTACCATACAGTCTATGAGTGGAAGCCTCGTCAAAGTATTAGGAAAAGCAGACGTACATGTATGCCTGGGTCTCCTTGAGTTTGGCCACCAAATGCTCATTGCAGACATTGTCAGTGAAGTGATTCTTGGCATGGGCATTGTCAATGCCTACAGATCAGTTGTGGACTTAAGAGAGAATGTTCTGAATGTTGGCCAAGAGAAGATAAAGTTTTTCATGGGTAAAATGACAGTGTCCGCCCTGTCAAGCAAGCAATCAAGCAAGTAACATTAATCAAAGAGGAAGTCAACAGGTGTGAAGAAGAGGAACCTTTACTGTTGACTGTGGAAATGGAAGACGAACTAGCAAAGGAAGTACCAATATGTATGACAAATGTGTAATGACAAAAGAAGTAACTGGAAAACCAACTATGGCCGTCGAGGAAAGGCTCTTGCTTGTTCCTGAGTTAATGGAAGCGCCCGGGGGAGACGTTGCTGAAAATGAAGTTACCCAAGAGGTTGTTGATGACAACCAGACAGACTTAGACTAGCTAATGGCTTATAGGTCATCAGTACATGATACAACCACCATGATTCCAGCAAAACCAGTGGCTAAGCAGGAGATTCATATTCCTGGGAACTTGATGTTCTGATCATCCGAAACTGAATTCAAAGAAGCCCAGAATTATTCTTCGCATGTAGACCAACTGCTAGATCACCTAGATTGCCTGGCCAAGTACCTATAGCTCAGAGACAGTTTGCCAGTTTAGAAAAACAGGTTTAAGGAGGGGGCAGTGTCATGCCAATTACATAACGCTCTCAAAAAGTTGGCAGGTGCAGTTACATAAAAGTTCTACATGTTTCTCAACTAGTACTGTGTGAGGCGTCTGTGTCAATGCTGTCCACTCAAGTAGCACTGAGATGGTTCCAGCACTCTTAACTACACAAATTGTGTTAGTATGCTGCCAGCAGTATGGAAAATTATTCTGCAGGACCTATATAAGCAATAGTGAGTGGTTTAGAAGTTACTTACAGCTGACGAGATTGTAGAGTATGGATCAAGTGACTGTGAAAGTGATTACAATATTATGTTATGTTAACTCTTGTTAGTTGACATTAATATTGCATATGGGCAAAAGTCAGAAGGATTTAAAGAAATTATTTTTTTGTTAATAAACTTTTTATAACCATCTCTTAGTTATGCATGGTACTTAAACAGTGTACAGAATGTTTTCCATGGCTACAGTGTAATACACTTCTTGATAGGCCTTTATGAAAGAGTTAAATTAATCATTTGCATACTACGTTGGCCTACGAGCATGTGAAAAGCAAGTTTTACAAACTATTTTACTCACTGGTAATATTAATATTTTACTTAATAGTCTACAACACTTACTCCAGTGTACCGACTCTTGATTGTACCTCAGGGCGCCAGTAATAATAAACACAAATTAAAGTATATTAATCAACTTTTAATGAACCATTTGCATTTATATATTACAAAATTTGTTAATATGACTTGGATCGATTTATCTTACAATTTGAATATTATTAATTAGCAATGAGTTCTTTTCTGACAAATTAAAACTTAAAACTATGTTTTAATACAAACATATATTTATCAAACAATATAGAATCAAATGTTCATTTATACGTTACTTGCGTGAAGAATCCTTCCGAAGTGCGTAGTCCTGAAGATGTTACAGGTTGGTGAGTCGTCAGCAGCCATTTGTTGCGTGTTAATCCAGGTTATGAATGCACTAATTCACTTGATCACAGATGTACACTACACTTGACATATTGATTATACATATAACTATGTCGTATAGTTATACACTCTGATTACAACGATTATTGAATTGACCTTAAGTGCATCTAACACAGTTCGCGTCACGTGCATTCCGATTATCTCACACCGTCATAACTGTAATCCGAACTAATCCGCTTTCTTCCGTGATTTCACCACAACGTATCGAATTGATGGAATTTATACATAATATTACTTCGTGTTGTTTGTTATTACTCCGATCATTCACTCATTTACTTATTACCGTTTAAGAAACTTTATAATTTTAGTATTAGTAATTATCGCGTTCCCGTACTTCTGTTACTTCTGCGAATTACTTATTCTTTATATTACTTATTAAAATTTATAGTTAACGCAAAACAGCGTACGCGAGTCTCTTCCGTATAGTTCCGCCGATTTTAAGAAGACTAACTTATTTCTTTACAAGTTCATATTTTATATTTGCTTTGAATTTCCCTTACCTACATTCGATAGAAAAACGTTCCTATAGGTTTAAACTACCGCTAAATACAAAATCACCCAATCTGTTTCGCTAAAACCTCCCGCGCAACACATGACGTTTTTCTGATTCGCCCAACGTTTCTCTCCGATCCACATGCTTAAAAAACTAGCGTCTATAGTTATCTCTCTCACACATCGCTCTCTCTCGTCTAACGGTATCTATTGTTACATGCACTTAACGTTTACAACATTGGCAAACACCCTTAATATCCTAGTGAATAATACATTTTATGACAGTTATGTCCCAAAACGTGACTTCGCCTAAAATTACCTTCCTTATAGTCATCAGCCCCAAGGCCGGCGTTATTAACCTACGCTCTACTCTACTGCTTTTTTACAAGTTAATTTCTTTCAAGTAATGCTGCCTAACGGTTCAGGCATCACAATACCTCTCCGCTTTCTAAAACACACCCATTTCTTTGCGTTCAGCATAGTTGATTGAGTAAAATTAGCAATTGCTCAAATTTTGCATTACAACAGTATTAAAAACACAAACACAAACACAAATTAATTTATGACCATGTAGATGGAATCAGCTGATTCCCTTGACACTGAATGATATGATAATTGCCAGCTAAGAAACGTAAACAGAATTATGGTTTTGTTGTGTGTCTAACACATACAGTTTGTGTGCTGCTCAACATAAGACAATAATTAAACTCCTTCCAACTAGAAAATATGTCTTAAAATACTGAGGAATTTTAAAAATGTAACATCAGAATTAATTGCGTTAGCCAATTGTCTGCATGATTTGAACAATGCTTTTGACAGGTGAGGAACAGGAGGGCCTCCTTGCTGTCAGGCAGCATTTTGCCATACACTGTGTTGCAACATACTTAAGACTATTAACTTCAAAGTAAAATATAATTTTAATTACCTGATCATTTTGTGGCTTCTGTACAGGTATTGGTACTAATTTTAATACAGAAATATCTCCATGAGAATTTATCTGTACTGCCTTCATTAAGGTACTCATTTTTCTGCAAAGATACAGCAAAATTTCATAAATAATAATTAAATATAATTATTTCACTACGACTCGGAACACAAAACTTAAAAGTGAAAACCGGTTCAGGTTGTAAGGTAAAGCTTTTATGTTTTTACCCATAAAAAGTTTTGTGTTCCGAGTCATAGTGAAATAATTATATTTAGTTAAGAAACGGACACATCATGGACAATGAAATTCAAGAAACAATAATTAATACAGTTCTATTATAAATCTGCTAAAACACAATGAATAACTTATATTACACCAGACTAAAATAAAAAAATATTAAGGAATTATACATAATTTAAACTATTCCAGATTTAATTTAGATAACTTTAAAAACATCACGGTTTATTATTCTTTTCAAAAGGTAAGAAAATTCTCCTAAATACCACTATTGTATTAACGACTCGGAACACTAAGTTTTTTATAAGTAAAAGCATAAAGTTTTACCTGAAAACCGGTTCAGGCTGTAAGGTAAAACTTTATGCTTTTACTTATAAAAAACTTAGTGTTCCGAGTCGTTAATACAATAGTGGTATTTAGTTAAGTAACGGACACGTCATGGACAACGAAATCCAAAAAAAAAAATTCTCTAATCAGTAAGACCTACATAAAATTATACGGGACATTACACAGCAACCTAATGTGCACTACATCTCCTGTCGGTAAAATATAAAGCTGTGCCTATAAAGAATTTTTTTTATTTGAATCACATTGTATGTATTTTAAAATATGGGTAAACGAACATAGTGTTTATACAAACACACACATGCGCTCGCGTATTAGGTACTAACGCTAATCTCATAAGCAATTATTTAGTACAAAAAACATATCTTGCAACCCTTGACAACACTGATAACCTACGAAATTTTATCTGCCATATATATATAACGAAAGACTTTAGCTTCCTAACATATTTTACAGTTAACATTTTTATTACTGAAACACGTTTACGAATAGGCCTACTAATAACTTAATTATATAGCCTTATTGTCGTTTATATCAAATATTAACTTCAATAGAACTTACACTTTCAACTAAGAATATTTAACAGGTAAACTGAACCTTGTCCTGACAGTTCATAAACGTACTAGCATATAGTAAAATTGAGAAGAAACCTTGGCCGCATGTTATATAATAAAAACGATAACAAAAACTGCCAGTCATGTTTTAATAAGTTATGAACTGATACAATTATCAGTCAATAAGATATACAGTAATTTATTTATTTTGCAATTATTGTTCTTAAAATTTTAATTTCGGAATCGCCAGATGTATTATTAGGCATACATAGAGTCTATTTATCTACAGCTTTATCTAAACTGATAACTACTGGGTAATATACCGTGTAGAATAGTAAAAGTGTTTAAATCTTTTCCCTTCCGCGTTACAAGCGTTCAACTTTAATTTGAACTTTCATTGCGTTTCCAGACTGATATTTACTTCAAATTGCAACATTTTATTTCTTACCTAATAAGTATTGTATCAAATTAAACTTTCATTTACATATCATGTGTTACATATTGTAATAATACAAATTTAATTACAAATATAGTGTTTTGTTCATTGGTGAAAAGTCCCATATGTTGGATGCGTCAATTTGTAATAAAACGATAGTTATTGATGAATGTTTTAATAAGCTCCACATTGGAAACACCAATTTGTAATAAAACAATGTTAATTACAAATAATAATTGGTTAATAAAAGTTTTTTTTATTATTATTATTATTTTATTTTTATTTTTATTTGTTATTTTTTATGTCATTAATTAATTTTATTTGATGTAATTGTTTTATGTTCAATTAATAAAACATACTGTTTAATAACTGTGTGTTCGGAAATAAACTTATTTGTTCTTTACTTTAAATATAGATTGTCTAGGCCGCATCGATTGCATGTAGCAGCCAATTTAATATCTGTTCTTCTTCTTCTGCTAGCTCGTCTCCTTAAGAAGTTCACTTTTTCTCTTAAATAATTAATGTAATTTAATTTAAGGCTTAGCTGATCAATAAAACAGTATTAAAACAATAGATGAGTTTATTCGTCAAACAATTATTTGAAATTGCCGCAACGGGCTTGAATCTGATTTGATATAAAGTTACAGTTCGATTATTTTATATATTCAAAATATTTCCATGGAATTATTATATTATAAAGGTTCTTTTAACTGTAGAAATAGTCAGGAAAGGCAAGAGAATTCAATACTTACAAACTATTAAAGACTTGTTCATTAGACAGACAAAATAATAAAGTTAAAATATATAAAATTTAAATATTACGATACGATGGCTTGATTCGACGTCACTTGCTCTGGTCCCGTGAGCCTGTGTGAAGTTGATCAAAATGACAAGATGGCGTCCTCAATGTGGTTCTGCAATGAAAATTCAGCTCTGAGATTCCGTTCCAAATAAATGTATTAGTTGTTAATTCCTCTTCAAGGATGTCGCTCTTGGAATCTTCACAAGTTGCAGTGTATAGTTGTGCTCATCCGCTGGATTTTGTTCAGTAATAGTAGTGTTGTGTCAAAATGGTTCCCTCACTAGGTTCTAGTTATTTGAGTTCAGTTTTTTCGTTCTTCAATCGTGTCTATATGTAGTGGTAGTTTAATTTAGTATTATTTAAGGTTTCAGTGATCAATATTATAGTAGTCTTCACTTTGATTTATCTTCTATTTATCTTTATATAGCTTCGTCATATATCGCGGTTGGTGTTAGTTAAAATTTTCGTTAGTATTTCTCTGAGAAGTCTTTTGACACGTCTATCTTGTTTGGCTTCTAACAATCAACTCCCTGATTTTTGTTCCTTCATATATAAAATTCTATAAGATTTTGGTATCATTCCACATTGTTCATCGATCAGCTGTTCCTATCAAATAATTCAATCTTATTGTAAAAACTGTCATATTTTACATTTAATTGGCTATACATTATTTGTTTACTACTTTTATGTAATTCTAATTATGGAACAATATTCCTGTTTTTATTTTATACAATTTAATACTAAATTTGATCTATTTTGGTTTGAATTGTGCTTCTGAATTACATTCTTTGAAATTTATCTGTAGGCCTTATCTTGAATTACAGAATTACCTATTAAATGGTTTAGAATATGTTTTATGTTACAATTTATTTTTCACTCGATTCTTAATTAAATATCTGTAATTTACCTAATTTACATCTGGCTATTATTTTAAACATTTAACAAATTATTTGCATTTTACTAGTACACTTTACTGATTATGGCCTTATCTGGTACAAACACCTATTTTAAGTCAATTTTACATGTTGATTCCTTTCATTACTATTATAGGTCATGGTTATTATAATGATAATGTATTTGTATATTGAATAGTGTAACTTACATCAAATTAGTCTAGGTTCTATTAATTTGTATTCTTTGATTAGATTTATATGGTCAAATTTGAATTTGTCTTGGTCATCAACTTTCAATTTTCCTAGCAAAGTTATTATTAATTCATCTTATTAGTTTCATATTTTTTGATCCATTATTCATGGGTAGTTTGAACTATTATTTTGCCTTTCCTTACTTTACAAAATATAACATTAATTAACATGATTAAAATACAATAAATTCTTACATTCTAACATCTAGCATTTACTAGTATCAACATATTTTGTATGGTATTTAAACAATAATAACATAAAATAATTATATAAATAAATACATTAAGACCTTATATTAATAACTGTCTTTTGTTTGTCCTTTTTTAAACTGGTTTGGGGTGTTCCCCTTAATCACATTTATTTTAATTATAATTAGTTTTTACATCATTTTTAATTATATGTATTGGATTCTCTTATTTGGGCTAGTCTTTTCATTTAAATTGGTATAGCTGATATAATTTAATTTCTTTTGAATTATTTATTTGCTGCTCTAGAGGTTTTTGTCTTTATAATAGATTTTTTGGGTATTTGGATTATTATTTCCCTTTAATTCATTAGTCCTGGGCTATTACTCCTTACTGTTTCCTCTTTTGAAAATTGTCATTTTTATTTTATTTGTTCCAAACTATTATTCATTATTATTACATATCTTGCTAATTGTCATGTTCATTTATTATTCCTGGGCTGTTACTCCTCACTACTCCATATCTTACTGGGTCTACTAATTATTATACTGATATGATACTCTTATTATTTATTTTTCAACACTTTATGGCTATAAATTGACTACATATAATTCCTTTGAATCGACTTTTCTAGTTCTGTTAAGTTCTTTTATTTATAATTGTAAATACTTTTCTGTTAATTTTTATTTAAGTTGATATTACTCCTTCTAGATGACTTCTTCCCTTCCTTTCATATATTATCTTATTTTGTAGAACAAGGTAAAAACTTTGTTGTGCTACAATATTATGCGGGGACTACTGGATGCTACAATTATGCTATTGTGAGAACTACTCTTGATCTGCAACTAGTTTCAGCCTGTAAATTTTAACAGTTCGTTGCATGTTCAGTAACTGTAAGCGAGAGATTCTGGAGGACCGCAGACCCAATAGAACAGAAGGCGCGAAGCGGTTCAATCAGCAGGTGGACGATGCGACGTCGTCTCTGCCGAATGTGGAAGGGAGAAAAATTTGGAAGGTGTGAAAATTGGGAGGTGTGAAAGAAGTTGGGAACCATTACCGATGACCTGGGTCAAACCCAACTCTGAATAATGATTTATTATTACGAAGATCTTTTGAAATATTCTCCTGATCTTTGGTAACAGACGCTCAGCACTAACGTTAACATCTCTTCAGAGACTCGAATAAATTTACGTAAAAAAGTAATGTTGTTAATTACTTTCCACTCGAGGTGTCAGTCTCACCATACGATCAATAGTTTTAGAAATATTTGTATATAAGACGCAAAATTCCATTCTTTCTGAGAATTGTAAAAACATAGGTCAATTTCAAGGTGTAGAATTTTATTAAGTACAACTTAAAACCTGAATACACCCTAAGATCATTTTTCTACAGAAGCATACTCAACGTCTTCTGAAAACGTAAGACTGCTAATGGATGATCTGTCTCGGTCTGACTACTTCCCCGCAAAATGTAAGCCGACCAATGAGATTACAGTCCTGATGGAGACAACACTTTTCGTCAGAAAACTTCAGAAATCTTTGAGAAACTCGCATAACGTCGCACCTTGAAAGACAGGACGTGTTGATTTCTGAATAGTTCAGCTTTCAGGAGTCGCACTCGTCCACTCGTCAGCTTATGAGGCTGGTGGAGAGTATTACCGAAGTTGTCCGCCAGGGCAAATAGATGACCAAGTTTTTTCTCGTTGTGGAAAACCCTTAAAACCATATGTAGTTCAAGAATATCCTTTAGAAACTTCAAAAGTTTTCATCTCAGATTGCTACTTCATTTGACCGTTAGCTTTCTGCGAGATCATGCAGGGCAAGGTATTTGGTCCTCTCTGTTCTGGGCGTTTACCAACATCCCGTGGGTGGCTAGAGAAAAGGTGTCTCTACTTGCGAACAATATGGTAGCTTTTTACCGACCATAACGCAAATTAAGTGATTACCAATCACCACTCCCAACTCGATGCATACGTTGAGTGGGCATTCCTTGAGTGAGCGTGATTGCCTCCAACGCTCGCAAAAACACCGCGGTGGTATTCTTGCGTAAATAACAATTGTCCCGTACGTTATAAATACAAGTCGAGTTGCCGTACACCAACCTCAAACTTCACCTCGACTCAAGACTCATCTATATAGACCATTCGACAACCGTCTTGGTGTAACTTCGTAGTCAGCGAGTCGTTCTTTAGAGTACAGCGGTAATCTCAGGCACATGTTTCCAGTGATCACCTGTAGTAGGTCTCCCGCATGCCATAGAAAAATGCTTCCAGGATACTCAACAGGGGACTTAACCTAATAGTTAAAGTTTCCAGCTGGCTCTCTTTTCGGGCTCTGAAAACTGGATAGTATAGGCGGATGCTTCACGGAGGACACCTTGTGATGCTTGGCGCGAAAATTCAATACACGGGCGGCTCGGAATTAGTAATAATCAAATATCTAAGAAACAATCGTTCAGAATCGGAATCAAACGCTAATCGTTTGATCGACACCACAAAAAAAAAGTTTAAATATTAAGAAACCGACCTAGTAGTAGAAAATATAATGTAAGACTTGGGAACAGCAAGAAGAGTCTTCAAGCTAGCATACTAGGCCCTCTCCTGTTCTCCACCTGTGTGAATGACGTATCCAGAGCTCCTGGAGTCTTAGATAGACCTGTCTGCGGACGACACGGCTATTTATATCTCCACTTGTAACCCCGACCGAGCGGTCATACGACTGCACAGCCAACACAATACGTTCGCTGACTGTACCGGCCTTTTAACGAATTCACGAGCACCGCAGTTTCGCAATTTGTTCTGCTAGCGCCAGATGGACCAGGGAGATCGCGTGCGAACAAGTAGAACATATTTGCCCTGGTCTCGCAAAGTTAACTACCCCGGTGTATACCTAAATCGTCGGTTCACCTGATATAACCATGCCCAGACGGTCATCAACCCGTATGGCAAACTGTTTTCTATAGTTGTGAGCCCGGCTATGACCCCAAAACTACATAAATTGCTGGCGCGTATCTTCGGTGGATCATCACCTATGCTCCCACTGTCTGGGGAAACATGTGTATAATTCTACATATAAAACCAAGAAGCAAAGGATTCTCGATACTCGATGAATATTTGCGGACACCCCTGCCTATGTTACTGAAGCAGCCTTGCCACCACCTCATCCGCGATATTCCAACTCAGGCAAAGGTTGGGATAAGGCGAAGTCCATGCCGCATACTCATGGCCGAGCTCCTGCTGTGCGATCCAAGCATCCTGCCACTCGCGGCGTTGCCACTTCCAAGAATCCCGCTTCTAGAGCTTCCGCACAAACAGGTAACTCTGGCCCTGGTACGAAGGCTTCGAACTTTTCTTAAATAACAAAACCATCGCGCTCTTACATGCTGACATTCTCCTGTCGCACTGCCCCGCAATCCGTCTCCGACGACACTAAAGTACTCCGCGACTTCCGTTCGGCGTCAGTTGATTTACGATTTTGCAGAATCACCCACATCTTGAGATTCATCCGCTACGGCGTAGCAATTACAGATATAGTTGAGAGGCTCATTCTAAATACAACTATTATATTCACGAGTCGGAACACAACGTTTTTTATAAGTAAAAACATAAAGTTTTACCTTACAACCTGAACCGGTTTTCACCTTTAAAAGGCTTCTTCAGAGGTTGCCGCTGGTAGCGCTGTCCGTCCTGTTGTGGGCGACGGAATCGAATTTCGAAAGATCGATGTTGTGTGTGTGGGGTGAGATGTGTTCAAATAATGCGTGCGATTTGAATTGTGTCTGTTCGTTTAGGATGTCGTTTTTATTTGTTTTCGTGTGTTTGTATATTTCCAATTGTTCTAGAGTGTCTAGTTTTCGGCCTTTTGTGTGTACGTGTAGAACGTTCATGTTATTGTCGATGTTTTTATATGTGTGGTTTGCTTCAATGAGGTGGTTAGCAAAGGTGGATTCTGTAGTGGAGTGGAGTGCCTTTGTGTGTTCAATGTATCTCTGTTTGAAGCTACGTCCTGTCTGGCCTATGTAGAATTTGTTGCAATTTGAGCAATTTAGTTTGTAAACACCGGGAAGATCGAATTTGTTTTATGTTTTGTGTGTGTGTTTTGATAGTGTGTGTTCTGTTTTGTTAGTAGTTTTGTAAGCGATTCTGTATTCTGCTTTTTTGAATTTGTGGGCTATTTTTTTTTATAAAGTTTTACCTTTGTTTATATATTTCCAGTTGTTCTAGAGTGTCTAGTTTTCGGCCTTTTGTGTGTACGTGTAGAATGTTCATGTTATTGTCGATGTTTCTGTATGTGTGGTTTGCCTCGATGAGGTGGTTTGCAAAGGTGGATTCTGTAGTGGAGTGGAGTTATAACTCAGCAAGACGGGCTATAGTCCAAACGTACAAATTCACAATATTGATGGTTAGAAAGATCGTCGCTCACATAACATTCAACAAAACATGCCTCAAACAAATCAATAACACCAAAATACGCACAAATCAAAATCAAACACAACAATCAGCCCGCTCAAATAACACAAAACATCGCACAAAGGACATACATAAAGAATCCATAAAACAGTTATATAAGAAAAAAGACGCTCTCAACCACAAAGCACTAACGCTACACTACAGATCGCCAACATATACGGACACAATTACATTACAAATACATCACACAAATGAATAGACAAAAAAACAAATAGGTCTACATAAAATACAGACAAAACACGAGAGAAAAATAAAAAACCTGACACCAATCAACACAAATATAATTCCCTCACACAAATTCTACGCATGTACAGTAAACCTCACGAACGTCACAATCACTAAAAACGAACAAACACTCCTTGATAAAGGCCTAAAACATAACATACATTACAAACAAAACAACCAAACACTAACAAAACTCATAGTTGACGCTGAAACAAATATACAAAACACAGCACCAGAACATCAAGACACACTAAGACATAATATAAACAATATAATAGGAGCACATAAGACATCAGACAACAAGAACCCAACTCAGAAACCACAGCCATCAAACTGAGGGGAAAAGGCACACAAACACAACATCACATTTGTAAAAGCAGACAATGGCAACAACATCTCCACAGACAACCTACACAAAAAAGTACAAAACTTCATGGAACAGAACAACATCACAGAACTAAAACACGACCCCATCGACAGATACCAAAACACAGTAAAACAACTATACCCTGATTAACGAAAGAAAGTGACTGGCGGAGCGGCCGCGCGGCGACCGAGTTTGTAGTAAAAACATTCCACTTTATAACCTCGTGGAAACGTAAAATACAGGGCGAGAAATGTCTAATGAACTGTATTTTAATCATCAATTAAAGACGTTTTTAACAAACTTTTCTAATTTTTAAAATCTCTTTTCAATAAATTTACATTGTGAGTTAAAGAAAAAAATACACGAATTTGAATTAAAAAATTAGGGTTTATCGTTTTTATTACGTAAGAACTCAGAGGTTAAGCATCGGAAAAAAATTTCTTGTAGACAAATGGTAGTCCACCTTCTTTAGTACAATATATCAAAAATTGAGATTCCTACGATTAAAATTAACGACGTTATTAATTTTTTTCTAATGTCCTGTTAACTCAGTTGTTAAAAGTTGTACACGAATGAGATTTGCGTGACGCTCTCTTTAGATAACTAAATGTAGAAGACATATACAACTTACACCTTGTACGTGATAGGAATACTACAATGGATTAATATATAAAGTGAATTTCACAGATAGCAATGCGTGGCGCTCTGCGGCGGAAGTACAGTCAGAACCTATTGGACCCATTTTATTCGCGCGCTACCGTCATTCCCGTACAGCGTCTCGGCCTCTCCTTTATGTCTACAAATAGCACACGCTTCCAGGAAAACTGAACCGTTATACGCACACTAAGGGTAAGGGAAATTTCCAGCTTTCAGTTTAGTTGATGTGGTGGTTGAGTGATGTCCGGTTGTTGGTTATCTTGATTTTAAGTGTTAGTTTCTTGTGCTTTCATTATAAATTGACGTGTTTTTAAGTTAT
Source organism: Magicicada septendecula (assembly GCA_034769895.1). Taxonomy (NCBI): domain Eukaryota; kingdom Metazoa; phylum Arthropoda; class Insecta; order Hemiptera; family Cicadidae; genus Magicicada; species Magicicada septendecula. The sequence goes on along the minus strand of CM068367.1, from coordinate 1,035,403,911 downwards.
TTTGTGTGAATATACTTCGGTGGCTGAGCATGGAGCAACGTAACGAGGCTGAACCAAGGAAACATAGGGGAAGACCTAGGACTCGAACTCCAAAGAAAAGACAAACTTCGGGCCGAGGCGTACCTATGAAAGGACAGTCAAGAGAAATTGTGTGCAAAGTGCGGGAATATTTTGATAGAGAAAAGGCGAACAAAGGTCCTTTGATTCCGGTTAATAATGCAATACAGCGAACTGCAGATGCTCTGAAAATACATAAAAATACAGTTCTGCGAGTTTGCAAGGAAAAAGAATTGAAAGAAATACAAGATGACAGTAATAGCCAACTTTCAACTCCGGGCAAACAGAGGAAACGGGAGAAAACTGTGACAAAACTTGACACTTTTCAGGAAGACGCTATACGAAGACATGTATATCAATATTACATAAGAAAAGAATATCCCACTTTGAAAAAACTTTTATCATCGTTGGAAAATGAAGAGCTGTTTAATGGCAGTCTGTCTTCGCTTAGAAACGTGCTAAAAGGTTTAGGATTTACGTGGAGAAAATTTTCGGGCAGAAAAGTGATTATGGAGAGAAGCGATGTCGCTGCCTGGAGGTGTCGTTTTCTTCGCCAAATCAAAGACGAGAATTTCGATAATATAATTTGGCTCGATGAGACCTGGGTCAATGCTGGGCATTGTTTGAAACAAGGATGGACTGATGAGTCACTTCAGGGGACAATGTTAACACCTATAGGGAAAGGTGAACGATTAATAATATGTCATGCAGGTTCTTCAAAAGGGTTTGTTCCAAATTCCCTTCTACTATTTAAATCGAAAAAAACCGGTGACTACCATGAAGATATGGATCACGACAAATTCTTCGGTTGGTGTTCTGAAACTTTGCTAAATAACCTAGAAGAGCCTGCAGTAATAGTCATGGACAATGCTCCCTACCATTCTAAGCAAATTGATAAAGCTCCCACAAGCAAAGATAAAAAAGCTGACATACTTGCATGGCTGGATAGGAAAAATATTCAATCTACAACCGACTTGAAAAAATCAGAACTTTTGGAATTAGTGAAATGGCACAAGCCCCAGAACAACAGGTATTTTGTTGATGAATTGATAGAGAGCAGAGGTCACAAAGTGATAAGGCTACCACCTTACCATTGCCATCTTAACGCCATTGAGCTTATATGGGCTCAGGTTAAGGGGTATGTTGCCGAAAACAACAAAATGTTTACTTTAAAAGAAGTTGAACGACTGACTAAAGACGGATTTAATCGAATTACTGCTGAGAGGTGGGAGCAAGTAGTGGACCACACCAAAAAAGTTATTATCGATGCATGGAATAACGAAGGACTAATGGAAGAAGCTGTGGAGGAAATGATTATATCCGTGGAAGACAGCAGTAGCTCCGAGGATGATAATTGTTCAGAAGATGATAATAGTGATGACGATCCAATGGAGGGTATCAGAGAACTTTCGTTTGAAGACTACTAACTCACAGCTATAAGTGTTTTTTATAGAGTGTTTTAATAGTGTATTTTTATGATTTATACACATATTTTATGAGCGGATTCCATAAAAGCTGAAGAACACTACAATACTTGTAAGTACCGTACTGTATTTATTATTTATTTGTCAATGCTAATAACAAGTAATTTACTAATTGTTTTTACATTTCAATTACATTATAACAGTAAAATACTGTTATAATTATGCAATATCTGGTAGACCGAGCTTTGCTCGGTAGTTTTAAACTGTAAACTATATTTCATAGTTAAATAATTAGTTATTGAGAAATTTGAATGGCATTAACAATTTCCCAGTAATTACATTGCACTTCAATTAGTAGTATTAAAGCTGATCACAAAACAAAAACAGTTTATTAACAAGAAAACAATAAATACCGTACCGCAAAAGAGTAATAAACAATAATTCAAGACTGTTATAAAAAGCATGTAGTTCAACTAAACCACAAAAGTCTGGTCAGATGTACGTTTTTGACAGATCTCCAGGTAGAAGATTAGATTAAATAAGTAGACAGATAACTAAGTATATACTTATGAGAGATTGGTGACTCGTAGTAAGTTGGCTATGTGTCAATGTGTGAGCCGTGAGCGTATGCACCACTTTCTTTGGGCTGTTACTGTACCTTGACTCGATCGCGCGCCGTTGAGCGATGTTAGTTCTAATTTTCCTATATTAACTGATTGCGGTTATATTTCGTAATATTTGAAGGTTACATACCACTTTGTATTGATGAATACAATTTTGTTATGTTTATTGTGAAAAAACACAATGAAAAAAATTATTAATAACGGAGTTAACAGTACATTCGGAAAAAATTAATAACGTCGTTAATATTAATCGTAGGAATCTCAATTTTTGATATATTGTACTAAAGAAGGTGGACTACCATTTGTCTACAAGAAATTTTTTTCCGGTGCTTAACCTCTGAGTTCTTACGTAATAAAAACGATAAACCCTAATTTTTTAATTCAAATTCGTGTATTTTTTTCTTTAACTCACAATGTAAATTTATTGAAAAGAGATTTTAAAAATTAGAAAAGTTTGTTAAAAACGTCTTTAATTGATGATTAAAATACAGTTCATTAGACATTTCTCGCCCTGTATTTTACGTTTCCACGAGGTTATAAAGTGGAATGTTTTTACTACAAACTCGGTCGCCGCGCGGCCGCTCCGCCAGTCACTTTCTTTCGTTAATCAGGGTATAGTCAACAAAGCCAAACACATAATGACACACACACAAAAGCCCTACATGAAACAAATCCGACCATCAGCCCCTACACTCCAAGCGCTTCCCAAAATCCATAAAGAAGATATTCCGATCCGCCCCATTATCAACTACCGTAATGCCCCTGCACACAAACTCGCAAAACATCTAGACAAAATTATCAGACAACACACACAACTAGACAACAACATTGCAGTAAAAAACAACACAGACCTAGTAACAAAAATAAAAGACATACAGATCCCCCATAATGCCACATTAGCCTCCTTTGACATTAAAAACCTGTACACAAACATCCCCATCTCTGAAACAATCACCATCCTACAAAACAAACTCAAACAGAACAACACACCAGACGAACTTATCAACGAAATAACAGAAACTCTGAACATTATCACAAAACAAAACTACTTTACTTATAACAATAAATATTACACACAGAATGATGGTCTACCCATGGGCTCCCCCATATCCAGTATTCTAGCAGAAGTCTTCCTCCAACACTGAGAAAAAACATAAATACTCACAAACAATGACAGACACTCACATAAAATACTATATTGGCACAGATACGTTGATGACATTCTAATACTATACAAGGGAAACAAAAGACAATGTGAACAGTTACTAACGCACATAAACCAAATACATAAAAACATAACCTTTACTGCCGAATACGAACACAACAATATCATAAACGTCTTAGACCTCTCCATCACAAAACTTGAACACAGGCACAAATTCAGTATATACAGAAAACCAACTACAACTGACACACTAATACACAACTCCTCCAATCACCCAATACAACACAAACTAGCTGCCTTCAGAACCATGATACATAGACTTAACAACATCCCCTTAGATGAAAAAGACTACAAAGACGAAAAAAACATGATAAAATATCTAGCAGAATCTAACGGATATGACAGAACAATAGTCAGTAAACTCCTACACAAAACACAAAACACAAAACAAACTAAATATCACTATAATATTGACGACTCGGAACACAAAGTTTTTTATAAGTAAAAACGTAAAGTTTTACCTTACAGCCTAAACCGGCTTTCACCTATAGAAGGCTTCATCGGACAGCCTCTGATGAAGCCTTCTATAGGTGAAAGCCGGTTTAGGCTGTAAGGTAAAACTTTACGTTTTTACTTATAAAAAACTTTGTGTTCCGAGTCGTCAATATTATAGTGATATTTAGTTAAGTAACGGACACGTCATGGACAACGAAATCCAAGAACAAAACAAACAACAGACAAATACAGAAAACAACGAATTCATAACACTAACATACATCAACAAACAAACTGAAAAAATAGCCCACAAATTCAAAAAAGCAGGATACAGAATCGCTTACAAAACTACTAACAAAACAGAACACACACTATCAAAACACACACACAAAACATAAAACAAATTCGATCTTCCCGGTGTTTACAAACTAAATTGCTCAAATTGCAACAAATTCTACATAGGCCAGACAGGACGTAGCTTCAAACAGAGATACATTGAACACACAAAGGCACTCCACTCCACTACAGAATCCACCTTTGCTAACCACCTCATTGAAGCAAACCACACATATAAAAACATCGACAATAACATGAACATTCTACACGTACACACAAAAGGCCGAAAACTAGACACTCTAGAACAATTGGAAAAATACAAACACACGAAAACAAATTTTAAAAAAAACATCCTAAACGAACAGACACAATTCAAATCGCACGCATAATTTGAACACATCTCACCCCACACACACAACATCGATCTTTCGAAATTCGATTCCGTCGCCCACAACAGGACGGACAGCGCTACCAGCGGCAACCTCTGAAGAAGCCTTTTAAAGGTGAAAACCGGTTCAGGTTGTAAGGTAAAACTTTATGTTTTTACTTATAAAAAACTTTGTGTTCCGAGTCGTGAATATAATAGTTGTATTTAGTTAAGTAACGGACACGTCTTGGACAACGAAATCCAAGAATATAGGCTCATTCTGTTGATAGAAACTGCCATTGTAACAACTTCTCTAAGAATCGGGTCCTTTAAAGAAACCTCTTTCACTGCAAGGAATGCTAACTGTTTCGAGAAAGCTTCCAGAACTCCCAGAATTTGTGGCTCGAGTCAAACTCAACGTCATTCTCCTCTCGCAGAGGCACCCGGCCCAGGCGAAGCGGTTAGGATTGCCCAAATACGTGTGCTACCCCGAGACGACGGACATGTTCAAGCTGGAGGCGGCACGGCGGAAGACTTTTACAGCACATCAAACATGTATATAGGTCTGTTAATATTGTAAGTCTAGAATATACGTATAACATAAATGGATTATAATAATTATATTTTATTTTTCATAACAGTATAGTTCTTGCTGCCCCCCCCCCCTGAAAGCCGTCACTGACGCGCGCGCGCGCGAGTCCAGTCACATATAGACCTACTTTTCATATAGTAGTCCTTTAATGTAATTATTAATATTATCGGACTACATGCTTGTGTATGTTTCTCTTCAGTCCATCTTTCACGTAGGCCTACATACACATATTACTTTTACTTCAAGACAGGCGGTTTTGTATTTACTTTATTACAAAATGCAATTAATGTTATTTTAAGAACTTTATATCATACTAGACCTGTTTACCAATATCAGAAGTCAGAAGTATTCTTCAGTCTGAAAAGATATGAACCAAGCTAACAAAAACATATCACACCAGTTCGATCTGAACAATAGGCCAATTTCTATAGACTATTTATAAAAAATGTAAATGGATAAACAGCTCTCATTAAATGCATACAAAACTCTTAATAAAGAGGATTCGAATAATATTAAGTGAATATTATAAACACTGATTAAATTCAGTACAGTGTCAGGACATGTGTGCGACGGTACACATCCACTGTTAAGACAAAGAAAACTACATTATTTCAAACAACACTGTAAACACTAAACAATATTTGTAGTGACAATAAATAGGCCTAGTATACATTTTAAAATATGGACATTTTTAGTAAACGTGTTATTTAACGAACCTCTGATCAAATATAATTTGGTAGTGACGAAAATAGGCTGTAGTGAATTACATGGTTTTGTAAACTATTCCAGGAGAAATAAGTAAATTATTTCCAAGTGTTCTAGAACAATTTAACTTGACTTAACCAACAGAACTTGTAGATGGGGCTGATACCACTAATGGATTAGCATGCGATCTGTGGTTACTGACGGTTAGGTCTCATGGGATAGTTCGAAGGAAACGTGAGTCGAGCTACCATGTAAACAACAGATTGAGATTTTTTACGGAGTTCGGTGTTTGCAGACATCTGTAATTATTATGAGGACCCATAGATGATCCTGTAGGAGTAAGGAGTTCACGCGGTGGAGATGATCAAGTTTTTCGACGGGAAACAACGTGGGTGGTGGCATTGGGCCGAGGACTTTGCTTCGGCTCAGGAACGTTGCTGCAAAAAAGAATATGAAAACCTATTTTGAACTTAATTCAGAACGATAATTTTAGATCAGTGTAACGACAATTTTATAGTTCAATTTTATAGAACAGCAAATTTTTACATTTGTAGAGATCAATCATTTGGTCATAATCAATTTTATTTACCAATAGAATCAGCAAAGATATTTTGTTATTTGATTTTATTCAGTGGACAATCGTTTTGCTAAATTTCATACTAAATATAAGTTTTTTTACTTTAATAAAGAAAACGTTATTAATTTACATGCAAATGTTTATAATCAATAAAGTATGAATCACAATCTAGAACTGCGTGTTGCAATTTATTCTATGAGGATAGTCTCAACCCATCTAACACTCGTATGCACATACAAAACACACACACATTATATTACTTCGAATTTAAGATGGATTTTTCTTAAGAAATTTGTTTCTATAAATGAGGGTTTGGCTTAATAAACTTACAATGCTAAATAGTTGTAATAACGGTCATAAAAATTAATAAAATCGTTACTTTTGTAATGAAAATCGTAGACAGCCACCGAAGCCTAACGTAAAATGCAAATATAAAAAAGGGATGTTATTTGCCAAGTAGATCGCAAATCGTGCCGCCTCTAAACATTTTCGGTTTATATGACAAATGTGCATCGATAACATGGTATGACGAGTTTTATGACGAAAAAATCTTTTTCTGAATAAAATGATGAAGATATCTGGAATACTGGCGTCAGCATAAAGTACATTAACGCTGGCGTTTTAATGTACTTCCCAGAACACGTGAAAGTTTTCCAATAAGAAGAGAACGATTATTGTTAACGGCGAGAAAATCGCAAGAAATAGTGGCTTTCTTGGCCATGGCCAGCCAAGAATTCACGAAACGGCCATGACGATATAGAACAACAACATCTTATTACCATCTGATTACAATACAATAGATTTCAATACAAACCGACGATAAATTAACTCAGTAACAATGTTCACGAAATTAACCTACGTAAACAGAAACAATATTGTCTCAGCCAAATCAGTAATGCTTTCCAAGTTGTCTTTTTTTTACATGGCTTGAAATTACACCGTTAGTAATAAGAGCGAAAAACTAATAGGCCTACTAACACATATGACAGCTGGTTAACGTGCAGAAGTTAGAGCTGTGGTAACACAGAGAGTGAATTCCGATAAATTACTGCGGTATGCAAAACTGAATAGACAGAAAATGTCTGTGGTGATGTAATTGTCCAAGCTCAAAAAACCGCATAAAAGACGGCTGAATTAATACAAAATTGGTTAGGGTATGATTGGGAGCAGTGGCGTAGCCTTGTTCTTCCTTTATGGCGGGGGTATCGAAGGTAAAGTTGGTGATAATAGAGGATTCGCGACTTATAACTTGTGATTGTCTAGGGTGGCTCAATTAAAAACTTCACTCACGCAACGTGATTTTTTGGCGCTCCCTCTACAATCCACCCCTCTAAAAAACATAAAAACATACACACTTTCTTATTTTCACGCTGATAATAAATAATCAGGCCCGTATTTAAGACCTTTGAGCGCCCTGGCAGTGCTTTGGTGTGAGGCCCACGCTCAGAATTTACAGCGTTGAAATCTTACTAAGTCTTCCCTCTCTCCCACAATAATGATTTTTGTGTCATGTTCATTATTTTAATAATGGCATGTAAATTCACAGTAAAAATGTTTAAAAATGATAATTAACTTTTTATTATTTTACAATGGTTTTATAAAAATTTTATATAGTAATGAATATTGAAATTTATATCCTATTACTCTTAATAGGATATCCTCTTAAATGGCAAATATCTCATCTACATGAGAACAGTGAAAATGTACTGCACATTAAAGTTGTAAGACAAATGAGTCGAAGAGACAATGTTTCAAAATATTAAACATGCCCTTAAGATACTGAAATATTTAGATACAATATGCTAGTTAAAAAGAGCATTTAAAGGAACTTCCTTCTTAAGTTTTATGGGCGAGAAGTCATTTATTACATCAGTTAAGTCTAATTCTCTTAATAAATCGTTCTTTATACCTAAAAGGGTTTAACTATTTAGACAGTCTTGTTTCATATCGTTTCTCAATATACTTTTCCTAATTTTCAGTTTTGGAAAAACATCTTGCAACGGATGCATTTGATAGCATAATTAATAAAGTTAATTAAGAACATGCTTGCTTATTTTTACAACTGAGATGCGAGTGTTCCGGTGCCAGAATCGTGTAGGGAAATACGGTATTGTTGATATCATTTTCGAACTTGAAAGCTTGTTTGCTTAATTTTATTCTAAGAAACACTTTTTCTCACACGCATATTTTTATTTCTGTATTTGGTGTGTATAGAAAATTGCGAAAAAATATTTCTGTGTATTAATTTGCGGTAAACTATAGATTATCATTTATCCAGGGTAGCAGCTTAAAATTTCGCCAAATAACATTTTAAAATTTCCGTAAGAAATCGCCAATGTTTTGCTAGATTTAAATATTTGTAAAATTTTGCAGTATGCAAGTAATTAATGGAAAATACGTTATGCAACAGAAAACTTTTTATTGTAAATAATAAGGCCTAATTAATATAAACAGAAAATTATTATAGCGATAGAAAATTATAATACGGCGAATTTTTTATTTGTTCAGACTTCAGTTTGGCTCCCTCCAGGTGTGTTACATCTTACTCCACGTTAAGAACTGGTACTGGCTACTTTACCGGCCTTTTATTTTGGCAACCTAAGTCACAACTGATGATTGTGCCATACGACTACAACTTTTTTTGACATGATAATGTCTTTTGGCTGGCCATCATTTGAAAATTTCTGTAACGCTGAAACTGTAACATGTAATGCTGTATGACGTCATCATTGCGTGACGCTTCCACACTTTCGATTCCCCACAGTCTAGAAATTTGATATGTAAACGCATCAAGACAGAAATGATCGCTGCTGACATTGAATTTAAGCAAACGTTTTAGTGAGAATAAATTTGGTTTTACATGCTCTTTTGTCTGTACTGCGTCGTTTGAAACTTTCTGTAACATGTAACGCTGTATGACGTCATCACTGCGTGACGTCATCATTGCAGACGTCATTGGGATTGTTGTATTGTAAATAAAGGTTTGTTTTGATACGTCGCAATATGTAAATAAAAGTTTGTTTTGTGTTGTGGCGAAATACACTGCTGTTGATATATAGTAAACAAACGTGACGACTGACTAAAATAGCATTCGACAATGGATAGCAGCGACGAGAAGGCTCAGATCAAGAAACGACAAAATGCCGAGCGAGTAAGAAAGTGTCGGGAACGAAAGAAGCTCGAGAAGGAACAGCAACGAACGGCTGCTGTCGGCGGTGAAGCTTCGGTACCAGCGGCCCCATCGCAACAAAAACGAAAGGAAGATGACTTGATGCGCGAAGAATTGAACGAGTACTTAATAAATACACCGTTCGCGTCGATGATGACTGAGCAGGAGAAAATCGATGCATTCTACAACATGAAACTGAAAGAGAAGCGAAGGGAAACCAACGAACGAGTAAAACGTTGTAGATTGAATAAGAATATTGAGATGGCAACTAAACGCAACATTTGCGCAAAAGAAACAATCAGTCAGTTAGTAACCATAATAATGTTGCGTTTTGCTGGCGGCTGAAAGACATTATCATGCTCTTTAGCTTTTGCCACTAGGCAGACGGTACTTGAATTTTTATTTTACGTATTGGAGACAACATTTTTATAGGGGTTCCTCGTAAGATATTATAAAAAACGAGTCTGAACACAATGTAAATGCTTCATTTACAAAGAAAATAACAATAAATAAAAACAATTACAAAGTTATAACAGTGTCGTCCAGTGAGTATCGAAGGCAAATAAGGCCACTGACAATGTGATTTATAAAAAATAAACAGAATTATCACTGTTGCACACCACTACAAAAAAATTATTCCGATTAGCGCTTTCAAGCTTCTCAGCTCATCGTCAGAGATTGATGACGATCTGACTATGAGCTGAGAAGCTTGAAAGCGCTAATCGGAATAATTTTCTAGTGGTGTGCAAACGCTAATCGGAATAATTTTTCTATAGTGGTGTGCAACAGTGATAATTCTGTTTGTGATTATAACCACTAACACAACTTTCTTAATTAAACTTCTTATAAAAAATAGTTATATTTGATTGGTATAATAGATTTTAAAATTATAATTTTAATGAATTTGTCATCATTAAAAACTACTTGTAACGCCGCTGTTCTTAAAGAGGTTTCAGGCAAAGATGCTAAACGGTAAAATAAATGTCCTGTGGGTTGTTTCACATAAGATAGGCCTATATGACCTTCAAATGCCTACCTTAACTGAGTTTATCGCATAGCTTATCGACAATCGACACAGACATCATATGACTTGAAATACATTCAACATCATTGGCCAGTTAAAATCTCGTATCAGGAAAGGCGAAGTTTTAAAATCATCAGTCCTTTGGACTTATTTTTTGTTTTATGTGACAGGTATTACAAACACAACAAAATAAAGCTAATACTAGTAAGCTACCTGAGCAGCAGCACTCGCCCACTATAGGCCTATTGAACGAAATATTAGATAAATATTAAACTATTAGATAAATTTCAGTATTACGTAATTTTTCAATTATCAGACAAAATAAGAAAACCCGATTGCTCCACTATATTAGTCCGATCATACAATAAACACTAAAAAATAATAAATACAGCAATGGTTTTTAGTTATATTTATTATGCCTAAATGGCAAAAAATTTAGTCCTAGCTATTAAGGTAATGTTTCTACAGATATCTATAGGCCTGTATATACATTTTTTTCAAACATGGCTTATAAACGTTTTGAAAGAGGTTCAAAATTTCCAACGGATGTTGATAGATATTAATTTTGTCAAATTATTAAAGACACGCAATTAATATTTTAAATAAAATTCCCCATAATTTGACGCCCACGCAGATCTTTACCACTTTCTTAAACTTATAACTTTTGTTTTTGACCCGTGGTGGCTCTAAAGTTAAATATTTTTCTTTAGTAAACATTGCACTCGGATTTGCGTAAAATTCTTTTTAGTTTGATACGTGGCATGGATTTTACAAGTTTTTCAAACTTTTGTTTTTTCTTGGGTCAAATGTTCGTAATTTTTGAAATTCCAAAACTGACCAGTATATTCAGATATTGCTTAAAAGTCTCTTGAATTTCATATTACACATGGACTTTTCCAATTTTTAAAAATGTTGACCTATTTGTTGGACCTTGATCCAAATTGTGCCTTTTTTTGCGTACGGTATAAAAAAAGATTTGGGAGTATCAAGTCACTAAAACAAACGTGTCTGTAGGGTACGGATACTCATGGAAAAATTTACGATAATCGGTTGATGCATTCAAAAGTCATCGTGTGTCTACCGCAGACAAATGCCAAACGATCGGATTAACATTAATAACTGGTTTCGTTCGTACAAGTACAGTTTTGATCACAGAGAAATAATTATTAGATTAGATCTTTCCATATCAATTTTTAAACAGTACATATGCTTATTTTTTCTTTGTACACAGGTTATAATTATAAATATATATATATATATATATATATATATATATATAATTAGTATACAAACTATAAACGAAATTAAAAATATGACAAACTTAAACCAAGATTTAAAAACGGAAATTGTGACAGCTGTAATTCCTTAAGGCATGACGACTTTTCAGCCAGTTGATAGGTGTAAATAAATTGTTTAAAGACTGCATTCGTACACAGCATAGGTAGATAGTAGCTGTGTATAGTGTCGAACGGGAAAATAAAAATACGGGCGGCAGCTACGATCGGAATCAATTTTGGCGCTCGGTAAACATTTATTATAGGAATCAGTGGAAGATTAACTTTTTAAGTGCTACTTAAGATTCACTATTGATCTACTACGGTATGTGTATGTGCATACAGAGAGCGAAAGAGAGGGATTGCGAGAGAAAGAAAGCGCGAGGGGGATATTAGTTCTTGACCTTGACGATATTACTTCTTGATAATGAAAACGGGTCCTTGAGAATCTGTACAAATACAACACACGCGCGCGCGCGCGCACACACACACACACACACAACACGCACTGTATGTGTATGTGTAAATATACACATTAGCCTCTCTCTCTGTGTGTGTGTGTGTGTGTGTGTGTCGGTATGTGGTTAAACTGTGAAAACAATTGCACAGATACGCCAACACCCAGTGGCGTACCTAGAATTTGGTTCGGGAGGAGGGGGTCCGGTCGAGTCGGCTTCATACAAAAGAAAAAACAAGACTAATCAACATTTGCTATATTTGAAGTGATTGAAAAACGTGTGATAACATCCTGAAATCAATCTCATTGAAATAATCTCATTAATAACACAAAAATACGCATTCTTTAAACATTTTTTAGAAGGTACTTACTGACTGTATTGAGTTTCCTATATTCATGTTTCAACGTACAGTATATGCAAATACTGTGTAATAAACTTGTTTGTATACTTAAAAATGAGTTACTACTGAAGCGTACACAGCTGAAAAAATAATAAAATAGCCTAAAAATTGAGAGATTAACAAAATTCGTCAACTTTTTTCGACACTCGAGGGGTAACCCCCCCCCCCGGCAATTACGCCCCTGGCTACACCTTATTCAATAATTTCTCACAATTCACAATCTTCTGTAAATTAATACGTTCATTCTAGGATTCTGATGTCCATGACGTGTCCGAGTGTTATCACTAACTATAATTATTCTGACGCGGAACACAATTATTTTAGATAAAAATTATTACATTTTTACCTCACTGCCTGAACTAGTTTTCACTCGTTACGAGCTAGTAGGCATCGTAACGAGCGAAAACTAGTTCAGGCAGTGAGGTAAAAATTTAACAATGATCATCTAAAGTAATTATGTTCCGTGTCGGAATAATTAATTATAGTTAGTGATAATAAGTTCACATTTACTTTAGGCTTTCACTGTATAAGTCTGTGGACCTCATCTGTCCTATGAACTTTTCGTTTTCGATCATTAATTCCTTCGACATTTATCATAACATATTCGGTGCACTTTTTTTTTTTTAATTATAATCTTTTTTGAAGGCGACCTTTCATCTACTTTCTCTTTAGCAAACTATAGTTGAGAAACATTTTGTTTCATCTTATTCACTTTTCCACTTAAATTTGTCGTTGCACTAAACCGAAGCCATTACGTGTTTTTTTTTGTTAAAGCCCGAGTGTCAAAAATAACATTGGTGCGACCAACTCGGTTTGAACTGACCTTCCTTAACCTTATCTAATTACAAGACTGAGCCAGCAGCTAAGCGCTGCAATCTGGACGAACTCTCTGAAACCTCGTTCTTCTCAGTGCTGTTTTATTATAACTATTATTTAATGCTGCTATTTCTTACCTCAGTTCCGTTCTAGTTATGAGCACCTTTAGCTTAAATGATATGCTGTACATAAATAACAAATAATAAGTCCGTAACTTGCCAAATAAAGGTAAAATACTGAGTGAACTATGTATCTAAATGGACAGATCAACAAACTTCAACCAGTCTTGCCAATTGCCATAAATTACTTAATAATGGAGCCAAATTTGAAGCTATTAAGCAGTTTCCTGCATTATAAATGAGTAATAATAAACATTTGTGTTGTCAAAATTATTTTCAGTTTTGCTGCAAAATAAGCTCAAATACTTTTGCATTTTATGTCTGTTTTTAGTTATTAATTACAGAATAACCAACAAATTGGACTTTTTTTACTAACAGATTATTAGAATTAATTTTTATTTGTACATAAATTTGCCTTATAAGTGTATGAACAAACATAGATTCTAAAGTCCCTCTTACATAAAAAAAAGAATTACTTACACATTCATCTATTTGGCTATTATTTTTAGGAAAGTGTTAAACAACCTTTCTTTAGATTAAAAAAAAAGTAGGTAACAAAAATTTGTTAACTCCACAAATTTACTGAAGTTTTATATTTCCTATCTCCCCTTTACTATCTACATAACATTTTAAATCTGACTCTATGAAATTGTTAAAATTTAGTGAATGAACTCATTTAATATAAATTCATGTTAAAACAAGAATGAAAATTTTAATAAAAGGTAATTAGTTTACAAAAAATTTACAGGCATTGCACAAATGCAATGCACAGAGAAGGGCATTGAAAATGCTTCAATAAATCTAAAAAATATATATATATATATATATGTTCATTCACCAATCAATGAATTCATTCTTCATTTACCAATGTACAGATTATAAGTTAAATGTAGTCGCATTCATAAGCGAAGTTTTATACGTGTACTACGTTATTGACAACAAAGAAGTAGTTTCTATGGAAACTCACCGGTTCCCATTTTCGATCACACACCAGCGATCGGCCGCAAATGTGCAACACGTCCTTATAAACATTTTCAATGTTAAAAAACATGTACATTAAAAACTTGTATATTATCTTCAACATGGTTCCTTTCAGCGATATACATTGCCATTGTTCAGACGGTTTTTGTATCCTGTAGATGATGTAGGATGCTGATGTACTTCCCCCTTTTCATTGTTTAGCAATGCAGAATCAATCACGGTATGTAGTATCCTGAGAATTAAAAAAATTTCTATATAACTTTCCCTTTGCTAATGTGTGAACAAAATTTTTGTGTCTGATGATATATTTTGTTTTCCATTTGGATGACTGCCATTTTATTTGTGGATCATATAAAAAGCACCGTGTCTTGTGTTGTGTGATTTATTATATTGTCCAATACAATTTTTATCTTGATCAGCTTCAGTGAGAAAGTTTTGCAGTTTCCTACCAACGTTGTTCACATTTCTAATTTACAGACAACATTTTTTGAAACAGTGAGATGACAAACCTGATGCATTTTCAGATAACTGTTAAGAATATGTAGCAACTTACCACTGTAAGATATTCCCACTGATATACAGCAGATTTCCTTCTGTCACTTTAGACATGTTCAATGATTTTTGTCATTTGTTGTGGTAGACTAGCACACTATGAACCTCATCATGAACATAAATATGACCCTCATGGAAACATTTATGCCACTCATTATTGGTGATTTTTCATTCCCAATACTCAATATGGGTTTTATAAACAACGTTATTTTCTCTGATAATGACTGTTTAAAGCAAAACCTAAAATTTAACAACTGTTTTTTCATACTGAGACATATCACATCTGCATAATTGAAATATTCAGTTATGCTACTATTCGGAAGGGAACAAGAACATAGGAATATCATGGGTTCTGTCAACGTATGACCAACAATTTCTCTGTTACAATTAATATTTTGAATAGAAGAAACCAATTCTAGTAGGAAGTGAAGAAGAAATCAAAACACATACACACACACACCACTAGATACAAAAACTAAATATCGGTATGGAGAACCATACATGACTTCCATATTCTAAGATTTATATTTAAAATCATTTTCGAAATGAAATATTACCATAGAAACTACTTCTTTCTACTTACTGCTTCAGCCTTAACCACAGTACTGTGGTCACTAACGTATACCACCTCACGTTATCGCACTCGATTTTCACTGATGATGGAAGTCGATGGCATTGCCGAAATGTCTGGTTTTGTAGAAAACATTGGACTACGGCCAAATATCCCGGGAAGGAATTTTAACAAAAACTACTTCTTTGTTGCCGATAACGTTGTACACATATATATCAGTGGCGAAGTTACATGGAGGCAATTGAGGCAATGCCTACCCTAAAAAATTCTGTAGAATAAAAATTATAAATACGTATGAACTACATAACGTAAAGATTATACATTGTTACTGCGACTGTCAAATTTATTAAACCGAAACGTGCTTTATTGAGCGACCGCTAGATGGTGACAGGTGAGATTCGGCATAGTTCGTTTAAAGCGAATGAGGTAACCTGAACTTGCCTCAGCGTTTTTTGTATACATTGTATGTAAGCAATGTAGTGGTGTGATAGGGAAGTGTAGGGAGGGGGGATTGTCCCGCGCTGTACACATAGAGCGTTGAGGCATGCCTCACTTCTGTGGTCCAAACAGTTAAGTTAAAGCGCCTGTGTTGTTTCTAAGTGTTTATTTTATGCGGTTATTAAAAGTGTCACTGTTATTCCGCTGAACTAACAGATGATCAAGATTGTTATTTGAATTATTTGTAACATTAAACATATATATAGAAACTAATCAAGTTTAAAAATTTGAAGTTCAATCAGTTGTATTATTGTGTATGACTAATACAAGGATTGTTCAATAGAAACACGTATAGAGCTGTAAAGCATTTTTTATTCAACGATTTTAAAAGAAGTCTCCAATAACATTAAGACATGAGTTCCACTGTTGCGCTAACCTGTAGATTCCCTGCTAGTAAAATTCTTACGGCTGTTTGTGGAACCATTCGGTTACAGCAAACTCTACCTCAGCGTCCGATTTGAACCACCGTCCTTTTAGTGATTCCTTAAAAAAATTTAAGATAAGATTTTTGCCTACCCATTCATTAACTACTAGCTTCGCCAGTAAGCAAATTGATGTTCATTTTTTCGGCTTGCACGCGTTATGTTAGTGTGGGTTTCGACACTTTCCATTTAAAAAGCGTGCAAATGTAAGAAAATAAACATGAGTGAGGCCAGAAATAACGTGAATTGTGTGTGTGTGTGTGTGTGTGTCTTACCTGCCCTTTATTGCTGTATTAAATGAAAAATATTATATTACATTAAAATGAAAAAATTATAATTTTATTGCCTGGCTTTGCCAGAAATAACGCGAATTTTGTGTGTGTCTTCCCTGCCTTTTTACTGCGGTAGTCATAATAATAAAATGGAAACGTAAACAGTACATAACTGAGATACGCTTGCCTGCCAAGCGCGATATATTTTCTGTTATACATGATTTACATTAAAATGAAAAAATTATAATTTTATTGCCTGGCAACAAAATTATTTTATTTTCAACAATTACCATTGTTTGAAAAAGTTTAAATGAATTTTCAAGTACTTTACTCTTGTTAAAACGTAAAAGGTTGCAGGTAAACTACCCCTTCCCCTTAACCGATCTTTACCAAAATCTAAAGGCCTTGAGTCCTCTACAATTCACTGACGTATGCACAAAATTATTTGATTCTGTTTGAATTTGCAGCAGTTATCGTTTGCCATAGAAAATACGCTTGATAAAAAACGTTGCAGGTTAACTACCCCTTCCCCTCAACCGATCTTCACCAAAAACAATAGGTCTTGAGTACTCTACAAATCAGGGCTGTATGCAGAAAATTATTTGATTCTGTTTGAATTTGCGGCTGTTATCGTTTGCCATAGAAAATACCCTTGTTAAAAAAACGTTGTAGGTAAACTACCCCTTTCCCTTAACCGATCTTCACCAAAAACAATAGGTCTTGAGAACTCTACAATTTAGGGCTGTATGCAAATAATCTTTTGATTCTGTTTGAATTTGCGGCTGTTATCGTTTGCCATAGGAAACACCCTTGTTAAAACATAAAACGTTACTGGTAAACTACCCCTTTCCCTTAACCGATCTTCACCAAAAACAATAGGTCTTGAGAACTCTACAATTCAGGGCTGTATGCGAAACATTATTTGATTCTGTTTGAATTTGCGGCTGTTATCGTTTGCCAAAAAAAAAAATTTCCCTTGATAAAAAAAACTGTTGCAGGTAAACTACCCCTTTCCCTCAACCGATCTTCACCAAAAACAATAGGTCGTGAGTACTCTACAAATCAGGGCTGTATGCAAAAAATTATTTGATTCTGTTTGAATTTGCGGCAGTTATCGTTTGCCATAGAAAAAAAATCTACAGACACACACACACACACAGACACTTTTCGGAAAACAACTTTTTTTCATGTTTTGAGTGTAGTAGAATCAGAATCTGCAATAATCTCGAACACGATTTTTTTTGCCATCACCATACTTCCATTCCTTAAGGAATATGGAAGTAAAATTAGTCCTAAAAACTTGACAAAAATGCTTAAATTAGTAGATATTATTTGCAGCTGAAATACCAGACAGTAGACAAAGTCTTTTAAAGCTAGTGATTGTACCTACAGGTTACATTTGGCAAGTGGTGAGTATATGAGGTGTACAGAGCTGCCCATACAATATACTTTTTTTTTTTTAGTTTATACATTTCAATATTCCTGCACTCACAGTATGCTTGTCCCTTCAGGGCCTGCTAATATGTGGTTATATTGCTCAGTCTGATACCTCCATCTTAGCAAGTATGCAATGTTGTAACCTGCAAAGCAACAGTGTACAACCTAAGGCGTATTTAGTTCCACAGAATACTCTACCTAATGCTTCCAAAGTTCTTGTGTCATATCATAAAGCTGCTATCACATGCTGTTATACTTATTCTTTAAATTTTGTTCTACAATGCTTTGAGTTTGTCTACAATCAGAAATGGATTTTTTTCTAACTCTTTCTGCCTTTTTCTCTAAACCTTTTTAAAAGAACTCATGCTTTGCAAGAATTAGTGCACTGCACTACCAACAGTTGTGCCAGCCAGATGGAATTTTGCATATATACAAGGGCCATTTAAAAAAAAAAACGGCCTACCATTGAAACGAATATGTGGTGTTTCTGTTTTTCACCGCATCACCCCACGAACAGCAGTGAAGTGTCAAGTCATTACCCCATTGAGGAAGTCCGATTCTTCTAGGTCCTTAAAATAACCGTTTACTGCCGCTTTCAGCTCATCATCTGAGGCAAACCGCTTCCCCCCAAAAATGTTTTGAGGTTTGGGAATAGATGAAAGTCAGATGGCGCTAAATCAGGCGAATAAGGCGGATAGTGCAACAGATCATACTTCAACTTGGTGATTATTGCTATAGACACAACGCATATGTGAGGGCATGCATTATCCTGATGGAAAATGATCTTCTTTGCTAAACCTGGTCTTTTTTCTCGAATTTTTACATTTAATTGGCCCAAAAGGTTAGCATAATACTCTCCATTTATCGTTTGACCCTTTTCAAGGCAATCTAGTAACAATATCCCCTTAGTATCCCAGAAAAATGGATCCATACACTTTCCAGCCGACAAAATTGAGTTTACCGTTTGTGGAGGCGGCGAATCACTAGGTATCCATTGTTTCGACTGTTGTTTTGTTTCTAGAGTGAAGTAATAGACCCAAGTTTCATCAGTTGTTACAAATCTATGAATAAAATCTTTCCGATTTTTCTTAAAACGGTCCAAACATTCATGAGAAGTTTGCATTCGCATGCGTTTTTGGTCACTTGTCAACAAATGCGGCACCCATATTGCAGACAGCTCTTTCATACCCAATTCCTCAGTATGAATGTGATGTACCCTTTTATCTGAGATACCCACTGGCTTAACAATTTCAGACACCTTCGAGCGGTGATCTTCCAAAACAATATCATGCACTTTATTGATGATTTGTGATGTAGTGGCACTTTTCAGATGCAGGCCATATTCCAAACTTGCACGACCACGTTTAAACTCAGTAGCCCGTTTTTTCACTGTAGTAAATGAAGGTCCAGAATCAACCAACACATTCTTCATCTCATTAAACATTTCTGTTGGTGTTAAACCTTTCTTAACAAAAAATTTGATCACGATGTTCAGTTTTCTCTGTGTTCAGCGTTGCTGTGAGATAACCTTATTTATACAGTTGTTTCTCCACAACAATGACTTAACCAGACTTGACACTTCACAGCTGTTCATGGGGCAAACATGGCGCCACAATGCGGTAAAAAACAGAAACACCACACATTCGTTTATATGGTAGGCAGCAAACTTTTCAAATCGCCCTCGTACTTTCACACATAGTCACAGAATACATTTGTCACCTTTGCAGAATCTTTGCAAATATTATATTATTTACGATCATGCCACATACTACATTAAAAAAGGTACAAAAGTAAAGGACCATATAATACTGTAGCTGGTGGGCATCCAGTGGATCTACCAACAGAGATAAAGATTAATTCCAACTGGAATGTTCTATGGGCAATTAGTTAACACATAAATGTCAACAATCACACCACAATTAAAAATTTTAAATATTTAGAAAATATAACTGCGATAGCAACATGTTGATGAAATCTTATGGCTTTCTGCTTTTTCTTAATTAATTTGATACAATATTTTTGTTGAAATTATTTTCATACTTGTCATAGTACACTGATGTCTAGTACAATTTTCTACAAAAAAAGAATGTTGATATACTGTACTGTAGCAAGAAATTAAGGGATGTTAGCCATAAATTAGAGAACAATTATTTACATAAATATGGGCTAATGCTTTACCACAGAAGTATGAGGCCCAACAAAAATTTAAACACCTCCCCAATGTGGACAAACAAGAACAAAATTATCAGCATCTGTATACGGAAATAATAGATTATATAATTTGTAAGATTGAATATAGGTTTTCTCAGTTAGGAAAACAATTTTCGATCACTATATCATCAGGAATTTGAAGAATATAAGACAAAATTTCCACATTCACTAATGAACAAGTATTTTCAGTCCTCTTTTTGATACCATTTAACTGAAAAACGAATTGTCTTCAACTTATCTTCAGGATACTATGTAAAACATGTTTATGAATGCTTTAGTTTTATGAATAACAACCTCTCTTCTAGGTTCAGTGAAGTGTACAAACTTGCCAAGCTCATACTGACTATCCCTTGTACTACAGATGCTGTTGAACACTTCTTTTCTGCCCTGAAAAGGACCAACACTTGTCTTCAAAGGACACAGACACATGGGAAATTAAGTGACTTGAGTTTGTTATCAATTGAAAAATAAGTGTTATTTAACTTTAAAATCTGTCATTTTATTATACTATTGTTGAGAAGTTTGTAATCCAGGAAAGAGTGGAGCTGAAATTCAAGTAACAGCAGGTTAATTGAAAGTATCTATTATTATTACGGCCACTGGTTATAATAATAGAGCATCATTTAAATTCCATGCATTTTCATTATTTGTTTAATGCTTTTTTAGTTTTATGTTGTCTGTATTATCAACTTATAGTTTTTAAACTGAAGAAATTTACATTTACTGACAAATAATACCAACACCTAGTTAAAAACACTAAAAGTTGTGGTTGGTCTTCCTGTCTCAATTAAGATTTTGTTTTTCACACAAAGGCTTTGTAAAGCTCTAACAAGGTGAGGTATCCCTTTCTTTGCCAGTACTGTCCACACCTGCCCCTATTCACTATATCAAATGCCTCTCCAAAGTTGATGAAAGCTATGTATGTTGGCAACTGATCTCTGTGCTTTTCAATGACCTGGGCTATTGTGAAGATGCAATCTAAACATGATCTGCGTTTTCTGAAACCATGGCGGGCCTCCGAGAGAATAGTCTGTATATTGCATTCAGTAATTTAGCTAGGATAGATGCATGCAATTTGTAAGATACACTAGGCAGGCTGACCTCTCTATACCAGGATTTCTCAACCTATAGGATGCAATCCACTGTTGGGTCCCGAAAAACCGTTTGGTGGGTCGTGAAGTCAGACTTGAAAATGTATTTACTGTGTCTTAAAAATGTATACTATAGTACAGTAAAATAAATCTAATACTTTTAGTATTAAGTATGTATTATTTGTTTCAGTGGCGGCGCTAACGAAACGGGGGCCCCCCCGCGAAACTAATTAGGGGGCCCTATAAAAATGGTTAAATTTTGTATACGTAATAGGGGAAAACACTCAAATGAGTTTCTATTTACGTGTGTTTCACAACAATGGTTTGTGAATACTTTCTCGTCTATCACAAAGCGTTTGCAATTTGCAAAGGATGTTTTACACGTGTACAAACTCTTAAAATTCATTGTTGCTAAATAGACAAAGTTCTATACAAACTATAAAAAACCAAAACAAAAAGAATGATTTATTTTTACGTCAAAGATCTAAATTCAGACTATGAAACAGTACCGCACACAGTGTTAAAAATTTATTATTTAAAAACGAATATCAAAGTAACATTCTAGCTTTTTTCAAACATTTAAATTAGTTTGTAACTGAATTTGTAAAATTCTTGAATATACTCTATACAAGTTCTCCTTAAGTCTAATCCAATTCAATAACACTCGAACTCAAGTAATGTACAATACTTACAGATGAGGATCAACCAAAGTTCACTGTTTTCCTAAGCCTAGTCTTCTTTTTTTAATAGCTAAGAACTTTTCAACCACTTCGTTGATATTAGTTTTCTGTGTCTCTTAATGCTAAATGCTTAACAGTGCCAAGTCACTCAACCGAGTTTGGGCCATGGTACTTCTTAAGTATGACTTAATTTAATTAATTTAAGTTTTGAAAAGCTTCTTTCCGCTGTAGCTGTTGTGACAGGTATGGTTAAATAAAGCTGCAAAGATGTAGTTAATTCTGGGAGGCAACTCATAAGGCAGCTGTTTTCTTCAACCAGTAAATTCATCATTTCTCGAATTCTTTTCTTGTGTACAATTTCTTTGGCCATCAGAGCTTTGAAGGATATTACTTGGTCAGGCAGTGATGTGGAAAGGTCACCAGGATACACATTTACCAGAGCCTTATTTTTCTCCACTATTGTCTCTTGTGAGAAGTTTACTAAATTCTGAGGCGTCAGGAATGAAAACCTATCATCAATGCAACGCAATCCTTCGAATCTCATTTGTAGCTGAGCTATTACAATATCTAGTGTTGCACTGAAAACTTTTACTTCAAATGATTTCACTGGGTCGTCAATTCTATGGTCAACTGATAATTCAACAAAGAAGCGTTTTACAACTCGTTTACGCTTATTTTTCATGTTACAAGTTATCTCCCATGACTGAACCAACTGGGGCCCCCCATGAGGGTCGGGGCCCCCCCGCGCCGCGGGGTCTGCGGGGGCCTTATCGCCGCCACTGATTTGTTTATGGATAAGAGGGTTTAAAGTACTTGATATTAGCAAAATATGATGATAAATAGGGTGCACACATCTACAAGTAATTCTGCCAGCACCCATGCTTATGGATCCCATGAAGTGTAATACCCTTCAAGTTGGGTCCCAGACTTAAAAGGTTTAGAACCATGGCTCTATAGTTATCACAGTTATTACATCTCCTTTCTTGAAAGTGGAGAATGCGACTACAATTTCTTGAAGTAACCCAAGTGTGGAGAATGACAAGGATGCCCGTTATCAGCTTCTCTTTTTAATTTAAATACAGTGTCATACACAATTGGCAGATGAAATATTTGGGGCACTTATTTGTAACGTTGATCAGTAACTCTGCAGTTGACATGGTGTTGTTTGCTAATGACCTGGCTATCCTGTCGTAAAACAGGTTGCAATTGGTTGTACACTAGGGTGGAACGAAACCCTTTTTTTAATTTTTTTTTTTAGTTTTGTAATAGTGGGGAAAAGTTGCCTTTTAGGTTCAAAAAAAAAAAAAATTTGGTTGCTCTACTACAACATTTTGAGGTGCCGCAAAGAGCTTAAAGTTTGTAAAAAAATTAAAAAAATTGAAAAATTATAAACTTTGATAAATTATTTTTTATGGTTTTCTCGTACATATAATGTTACAAAAGATAGTTGTAAATACATATATAAGCATTAGAATTGGAAAAAATTATTAATTACAAAATATAATAATAAAAAAATATTTTTTAATGTCAAAAAGTTTGTATTTTTGCTAATTTTGAAACTTTTGCGAACATTTTGGTTGTTACAAATAGTAGTAAATAAGGTTGAAATAAAAGCTCGTCAAATCAATTATATATTTTTTTTATTAGAGCACACGTAAAAAAATATCATAATACACTTTTAAAGACATTGAAAGTTCATTTTTTATGATTTAAAAAACCCTTAATAATTACAAATGTTACAGCTGCAAAATGTTTGTTTCTACTTCATTGACACATTAAACTGTTTTTTTGTATCAAATTTTGGCATGTTCTCACGTGAGTCAATTTTTGCTCTTATATATCCTTCTCTTGCGATTGAACCACAGACATTTTGAGCCGATTTGGTCACCAGTTTCACAGCTCTTTCCACTGCTTGCGTGTGACAAGGAAGCCGGGGAAAGTCGATAAGTGGGTCCACTTTACTATTTGGTTGAGCTTCAGATGTCTTCCGTATAAAGTCTTTGAGAGAGTAAATGGAAACATGTTTTACCAAGGGGGGTTCAGTTACGTCATTTTCAGCCCATGAGATCATGTCGATGTAATCCTTTGCATCAAAGTTTATCTTTGGAACTTTAAACTTCCTGACTCCGCCTCTACTTTCTGTTCTTGCTTTTAAAACACGTCGTAAACCAAGTTCTCTTACATTTTTGCGCTCATCACATAGCATGGACAAAAGGAGATTTTCTGCAGCAGCAAAATACCCATTTCTTTGAATAACCGGGTCTAGAACGTTCTTGAAATCATCAGAGAGATAGCGTGAATATGAGATAAGCTTAAACAGATGTTTGGAACCATAAGTACATGAAGGTTTTAACTTAATGTTAAACCACACAGGTGCCTACACTTTCACAATGTACTCAGCCAGAGTCTTAAGGTTTTCAGTTGCCACATACAATCTAAGTATACGGTTTGCTAATGTAAGCCACCTGGAGTGAGCAAGTTTTCCAGGGTTTCTTAAAGATAAATCTAGTGAGCAATTTCCACTTGATACAGCGATACACATATCCAATAAATACTTCTGATCTGTACTTAAATCATTTGTTCTCCAAAAGAGGAAGGTTATTTTCAATTGGCAAGAAAGTAACCACAGGAAGATTAGCACAGTTTTCCAGCTGCTGACCTATTTCGCCTTTAAACTCATTGGGTCCCTTCGTTTTACCATCTAAATGACAAAAAAGATGTCGCAAAGGTAGCTCATTTCCATGGAACAAACAAACTAACCATTGTAAAGGTCTTCCTATTTCATTTTCCATCAAAGAAATCACACCATTATTATGTCCAGTGTTTACAACGGTTCCATCACACCCAATAGCAGTAAAGTTCAAAAGTTGTTCGTTGTGTTCTCTATCTTCAAGAAACTCCAGTATACTGTCTGCTGTCTTTTCCAGTGCCAGATTTAGGTGTTACGTGGCCTAAAAACTTTGAGTTTGTTCCTCTATTAGTGAAACGTAAAATAGGACATTCCGAAATTTGTCTTGTCTTCTTGTTTAGACTGAGCCATTTTAACTCACAACAATAAAGTAGCACACAAACTAACAAAATATTACGTTAATCTGTTACACAATAGACGCCAACTCAACTGAACTCGGCAAAGTGACCGACACCTGATCTGAGCTTGTCACCACACGCAAACAAATCATTTCTCCATGGGTCTGAGAACTCCACTTAAATGAAATATAGGCCATTTATATTCAAATGGCCAAAGTGAGATTTTTCAGGCACACGGCAGGTATAAGAAATGCAGTTATATGGCAGGAACTGAATACTATGAGTTTACTCGATAGAATTGCCCAACAATAGTGGCTAAAGTGATTGGAACTCTTAACCAAATGGATGACTGCCACATTACCAAACAACTTTTGAATTACAAACCGAAAGGATGGAGAGGTATGGGGCGTCTGAAGAAGTGTTGGGGTCCAGTTCTACTGTACCTGCTTGGGACCAGAACAAACTATTGGTTTAATCCTTGTTGAAGACAATGATTTAGTTAAAAACAAATAAGTAGTGTAAACTTGCCTAATCAAAGGAAACCTGTATCTGAACTACAGCTCAGGGCTGAGGCAACCTGATGATTTAAGGTTCTGTACTTGACAGCCAAGCTTTGGTAGCAGAATCTGTTGCTGTCTCATGGAGATTCTGGGGATTAAGAGTATAATTTGTAAGGTGTGGATGTACGGCACAAAACATTAGATGTGTTTCTGTGATGAATCGTCAGGTAGCACCTGTGGGTGTTTGACTTGTATAAATGTCAGTTAGTTGTCTGTGCTGTTCAAATCATGAAGGTATGGAAGGAAGGATAATTCTCTGACCTTGAATACAGAAGTTGCCAGGAATCAGACAGTCTTCCACAGAGACTTAAAGTCCCTGTATGTATGATTATAAGACTCCTGGTGATCCACAGGACTCTGTGAGGAATCAGAGCCTACAATTGGCGACCAACAGGAGATTACATATTAAAGAATATAGTTCAAACACACTGCTGCATGTAGGAACATCCAAGTGCAAACAGCATTTGTGACTGAATATGGTTGTGACGCCCTCATTCTTTTTGATGATGTCAGTCATATGGGTTTGAATATCAGGCACTTGTCTAGTCAAGTATTTTACGTTGGTCCATTGGATGAGGCTCCTTTCTAAAGAGAGAGACTGGTACATAGAAGTGGATTTGGAGCGTAAAGTTTTGGAGTTGTCAGTTTTGAATCCTATGCACCTCTTCTGCAGTCAGTCCACAATAATGACCAACTGACTCTGAAGCATTATAGTCACTAGACAAGATACAGAATAGGGTCTAAGACAAAGCTTGCATTCCTTAAGAAATGCCAGTTGGGATTGCTTGCAAGGATGCCAGTTGAAAGGATAGTGTGCTTGAGTTCATCACCACTGAAGCTCGCTCTGAAAGTTCCGTCTTAAAAGATAAGGTGGAAAAAATACACATTTACTGAAGAAATCCGGGACTGGGCCAGTTCATAGAGAAGGCCCTTGTGTCAGACTTTACATAAGGCTTTTCTTGTGTCCAGCAGGACAGCTTCTGTGGATAGATGCTTATTAATGGTATTTGCCAAATGAATGATAACTAACTGAAGAGTAGCTAAGTGCTCCTGATGGAACCCAAACTGTACCTCATGAACAGTGGCAGCTGGTGCAGCACTGGACAACCACCAACATAAAGTAACAAAAATGTAAAATAATTTGTGAAAACATTAAGCAGTTAAAAGTGTCAATTTCAACGGAAAACATATTAGTTCCTAAACGGCAAAGTTCACGTACAATTCAAATGTGGCACGCATGCTGATTGCAACTTCATGACTAAATGGCATAACTTACTACACAAACATGGAAGGATGTCCGTTACTCTTTATAATGCCCCAATGCTTCATATGTGAGCTCAGTGAGTGCAAAGCTTTTGCAATGCACCAGTAGAAGCGTTGTAGTGCATCTTTAGTTGTGTCATGAAATCAGCTGTGCCTGGTTTAGTGTTTATGTTAGTTGAAAGTAAACGTTTCCCGTAGTTTAAGGTTATAAAATAGGATTTGTTATAACTGTGATTGTAATAGTAAAGTGTCAATCAACTGTGTATTAATTAATGTGTATTATGTATTATTATGCTTCCAAGATTACAAGATTCTGTGTGCTTTCGAACCATGAGTAGTTTGTAACAAGTACAATACTGTTTAACTTTTACCTTTCGCTTCATATTTAGTGTCTGGTTACTGCAAAGTTCATGTAAAGTGACTTAACTGTAGTGCTGTACTGGTATAAAGTGATGCTTTTAGCATGAGTACATGGAATCTGGCGTACCTATAGAAGTAATGTCATTGCATTATCAATGGAATCTCTTCTTTTGAGGTAACCATCGACTTTCTATTATGACAGCACTATGTGTGATGTGGGTCTACCTACTGTTTAAATGTGTTCTTTGATCCTTCTCCCCACCTATCTAAACCAACTACTGCAACCACCAAAATTTGGAACCACAAGTCGCCACTGCTCATGAATGATACCTAACATCCATCAAAAAGTCTCATGTGAGCTAACAATAGTTTCTTGAACACTTGTGAGATCACTGATGATAGTTAAACCAGACAATAGCTTACCGGAAGCGTGGACAGTTTCTTGGGTTTTGTGAGCATTATGATGATAGCAGATTTCCACTAATCAAATAAGTTTGTTCCATTAAGGTACAAGTTAAACAGCTGACACAGCTGCAGGGTTCAACGAGCTCTGGTGCAAATATGATCAAGACTAGGGGAGATTTTCTCTTAGTCTGATGATGAAGAACAGACACTATGTCATATCTATTCAGAAACTGTTGAGCCTGCTAGAGAGGTTGTTCCAGAACCAGAGTGTTATGGACCATAACCTTGTGGTCCACATCAAAGATACCTCAATGAACAGTAAACTTTCCTGCATGCTGCCAGCAAAGCCTTGTTTCTGTTTGCACTATAGAGAGGATGGCAGGCCCTCCTACCACCAGTGATGATAATGTGGTGCAATAAAATGTTAAAAAGAACCATATGAAACAAAAGTTGTTGCATGTTGTCACTTTCTTGCACAAGAGCGAACACCCACATACTGCCAAGTACACTGAAACTTTGCTGCAGCAATTTGAGTGAATTTGATTTTGATCACCCTCTGTACAACCTTGATTTGATACCTATTGGTTGTTTCTGTGCTTTGATTAAATGAATTTGCAATTACATCAGAAATGTGGCTCATATCACAGATTGCAGAATTTTACATTGACAAAACTAAAAAGGTTGTGAAATCCAGTGAAAATGCCTCATTTTAAGAACTCTACAATAGGATAAAATTGTATTTTTAAGTTGCAGAAAATATAAACATTTACCTGTAAATATTATATACAGGTATTAAATAGATGTTTCTTTAGATAAGTAAACATAGGTTACTTTCTAGATAGCCTTCATTATATGTTTGGAGTCTGCATAATCATAAGCTTCATGAGATGTTTTGTAGTTGTATTTAAAATACAACTTCAAATGTTGTTGGATTTAAGTAACACACAAAATCTCAATTACTGAGTTGTTCTAGTATTACTAAACTACCATTAAAAAGGAACAATCTTTGGAATGGCGGAACTTCAGAGATATTAAAACACTCATGAGTTTTTATTAATAATTTTTATTTAAAGTCAACAATTCTGTATGAATGTGATAGTAACAATAATTAATTGAGTCATTAAATTTAATACATTACACTTAAAAATTTACACTGAATATTCTGCGCACACGCACACACATGCATTAGAAGCATTCACCAGCTCTTAACGACCAGTAGGTATAAGAATGTAAGCTTTCATGATTGGTGCTTACAATACCACAATTTCCCAGGCTGTTAGGCGATGGTCTACAGTCTGTAAAATGAACGGTAGCGGTTGGGACAGGCCAGACCGACTTTCACCCTCACTAACACACACTGAGCGGATTATAACTGGCCCTTGGTGGCCGCTGTGATTCACATACATGACATTTCTACGCGCAAGAGAATTTTTTTACTGTGCTAAAAAAATTTCAAAACCATTATTGTTTTTGAATTATGCACAAAATTCTAAGAAAAATGATACCAAACAACAACTATCAACAAGCAATCATTGTCCCTTACAGTCATAATGAGGTCATTATCCTGTTATGTATCAGTGTTATTATGAATACTAATAATTATGTACCAATAATTTAAAATGTTATTGTTTAAGTTTGCATGTTTGTGGTTACATTTTCTTACATAATAGTATGTTTAATGAGTTATTCTTATTCTCATTTATTATACAAATATTAATATCACCGATTATAATTGTAGGGTAGTCGCATTCTGTAATACATTCTCAAAATCACTTTAAATATTATTATAGGTTTGTTTGTGTTGACGATAAATGTCATACAAGGAAAGGTTAAAGATATTATTACTAAAATTAAGACTATTGGTAACATGAATAATTTCAGCTGTAGGAAATAGGATTTATTGTTACTTATGTAGACCTATAATTATGTATGTCTAATTTGTGTACATGATTTAGTTATTTATGTTTTACTGACGATTACCAGTGACGATGATTATACTGTATATTATTGTATGAATACGAAAGAATAAAATTTGAATTTGAGTGTAACAATATTTTATTTTTTTTTATTTTTGCATGCCAACATTAATCGCTTGATCAGATTTTTATAGTGTTGAAAACAGAGATTTGTCGCAATTATGTTGTGTTTAGACTCATTTTTCTTAAAATTTCGTGGAGGTTACAAAAATGGGTCTTTCGTTTGGCATTAAAATCAAATTTAAAAAGTTGTAATTATGTAGTGGACAGGACACTTTGCGAATCATACCTGTGGCACGTGGGCTGGCTGTGAGTGTGCGTGCGTCAGTGAGGGCACCTCAGGCAGGCTGGCCGGTCCCAACCGCCACCGTTCATTTTACAGACTGTAGATTGTCTATGTTTACTTCCAGACATTTTGTCCGTACTGATGATGGACATCTTCAGTGGCACGGGAACACAGGTAAGAGCACCCACAAGCAAATATGAACAGAGGTGCTGGAACACATATTACAATACACACAGACTATTCTTCATTAGATAGTACAAGACCATAATACCTTGTTTGGAGAGACCAAGGCTTGTCCTTGGCTTGGTGGTACTTTGATCAGTTGCAAAGGGAAGCAATTGAAATATATAAGCACAGTGACCACAGCATAAATAAGAAAGGGAAGTTTTTAATACTCAATAAAAATGTTGGATACCAGCACTGAAATATGGTGAAATAAGCTAGCCAATCAAAAAACGAGAGCAATGTGATTGGCCAGAAAATGACCAACCCGCACCTTAAAAAAGTGTATAAACAGAATGTCTCAACAGGACAGAAGAATGTGACTCGGTGTCTGCTCCTTGAATAATACTGTGCGGCGTCTTGCAAATAGATTTTATGTTCGAGTGGCAAGACAAACTCCCTAATTGCCGACCTTGACAGGCACCGATCATGACCACGTGATTCTTGGAAACAGCCTTGGCAAATACTGTTCTAGAATGGCCTAGTATGATCATATCATTGTAACGGCCCTTAAATATAAAAAATATTCTGTTCTGAACCAGACCACAAGGGAGGAGCTTCTACCGGTAGCTTGGTACTTGTGTCACAAGGGGACATCTCAAAAGACACACCCCCTCACTTGACTGGTTGATCAATAGATGCTTGACCTGTCAGTCACTCATAAAAATGTGTACCATGCATAGTGTATCAGTGTTATGGTACAAATAACTTTCTGTAAATTTAATAATTGGTGAATTCTGTACGAGCGAATTATGATTTTATGAACGGATTATGAGACTTCAAGCATCAAAAACACAGTTAAAAAAAAAGAAGTGGCAGGGATGATTACCAGTGTACATGGATATTCATGGTAGAAATGTTGCTGAACTGCACAGATCCAGCGAATGAATTACCCCTACTTAAGTTGTCTAGACAGGAGTGAGGGGAGATAAGATGATAACAGTTCACTGTCTCACTTTACTCACTAATTCTCTTTCTGTCACACACATGCTTCCATTGTTCTCGCCAGCCTTGTTGCAGCCGATGATCACACTATGAAACGCTGCACAAAAATGTTGTGTGCATTTGCGAAGTGACTGAATATTTTGTTAGCCTCGAAACGAGGTGTTTGTCCACTGTGCATCTCGAGCTCAGTGTTCAATTTCTATCATCAGTCTCTAATAAAAAATTATTCACAGTATTTCTTTATTAGATGATCTGAAAGAGTTACTCTACAAGCAGGGCCGGCGAGAGTGATCACGGGCCCTGGGGCTAAACATTTTTGCCCCCCCCCCATAATGAAAAACTTACCAAAATCATTACTGTTGGATTGTTAATGGTTTAGGATTTATTAATTGACCCTACAATTCGTTATTCTTAACTTTAATCGTAAATAAATGGGTTTTACACTGTTAATAAATGGCTCTTTTAACAAAGGGCAAAGGCCGTTATGCTCCGGGCCCGCTTCGGGACCCCGGGCCCCGGGGCTCTGCCCCCCTCTCACCGGCCCTGCTACAAGTTTGTTAGAATTTTATAAATTTTTAACTGTGTGTCACCAGATTTTACAGCAATCTTTCACACATAAACTACACAATTCATAGAAAGGACTGTCTAATTTTCAGTATTCTTTGTAATCAACAACCGACTTTAACTTCTCAACTGTTTTCAGCCTTAACATACAATAATTCATCTTAAGACTTTGTAATTTTTGCATATCTTAGAGCTGTTAAACTGTATGGTAACAATATAAATAACTGTTTTACATAAAGAATGTTTGAAATACTTAGAGGAAGCAAATATGCAGAGCTCATGACTAAGTTTTGTCTGTGAAATGGCAGCTATTGCTATTATAACTCCTATTATATTGCCATTATATTGTGGTGTTAGATATTGAAAAAGCATTGTTCATTAGCTAGCATAGTAGCTACTTTAAATTTTTCTATAAATTGTTTTACCCTTTTTATTAATGGTTTGGTTATTACTGGCTATTTTTTTTTTACCAGAAGAGCCCCTAACTATCTTAAAACAAAGGTTGGATGAGACTGGAACAGGATATCAGTCAAAGGATGACAATGACGGTTTAGTTATTGACTGTTATTTCAACGGTTTAGTTTAACATGTAACAATTTTTATTTAGTCTGCTAGTTTAGTATGGGAGGCATTACTTAGTGAGCGTATGTTTGGATTTAAAATTACAGTTTTAAGCAATTCAAAGGTCCAAACTCTTTTCTTCTTCCTTCAGATTTTTTCCTGTCTGCTTATTTAATGGAAAGGTCAAACTACAACTTCATTGTAGTTGAAAAAGTTACTAAAGTTCCAACTATTTTCTTCCTTCTTGTGAATATTCTTATATAACCCATAAGTAGAGCAATGCACGAGATCGCAGAACACCTAATACAAGCAGTAACATGCTACATGCATATGTCAGCAGAGTAACAGGGAAAAGAGATAAAAACCAATGAGAAGCAGTATTGGTTGTAAACTAGTAGACATATACTCCACCTCCACACACCAAACAGATCCACAAACAAAGTGTAACAGTAGCAAATACTGAGGAACCAACAGCCTGTATACAGCAGCAAAACACAAAACGCTACAACGAATCAGTCGCTGTCTGGCTGCATGTCAATAAGTACGTGTATTGAGTGCCCATCGGATTTCATTTATTGTAAAATGACAGAAAAAGTTGAGCAGAGGTACTGCATTAAATTTTGCCAATGATTTGGTGATACCCAAGCAGATACTATTCGAAAAATTCAGCAGTCTTTTGGGGATGGTGCTATGAATGACACATAAAGGAGTGATATAACTGCTTCAAAGATGGCTGCACATCAATGGACAGCGAACCACGTTATAGCAGGCCCTCAACAAGCCATAATAATGAAATCATTGCCAAGTGCAAACTTTGGTCATGAAGGATCATCAAATTACCGTTTAAGAGATTACAGCAGAGGTGGGGATAAGCACTGGTTCAGTATATTCCATTTTGACCAAAAATCTGACTGTGAGAAGAGTGTCTGCAAAATTTGTGCCAAAGCTGTTAACGATGGAGCAGAAGGGCAGTTTAGAAGTTTGGCAGGACATGTTGGACTGTGTAAAAACTGACCCAACACTGTGATCACTGGTGATGAGACGTGGGTGTATGGGTACGATCCCGAAACCAAAGTTCATTCTTCACAATGGAAACATTCATCATCCCTGCAGCCGAAAAAAGCAAGACAAGTGTGCAGCAAAATCAAAGTCATGCTGATCATGTTTTTTGACTGATGTGGGGTAGTGCATCATGAGTATGCACCACAAGACCAAACAATACCATTTAGAAGTTATGCGTCTCCTCTGTGATGCAAAAGACCAGACCTGTGTACAGTGCAAACTTGGCAACTCCATCACAACAACGCACCTGCCCACTCTTCTCATCTAATTCAGACTTTCTTGGCGAAACACAACACTCTTTAGCTACCCCAGCCTCCCTACTCTCCTGATATGGCTCCCTGTGATTTTTGGTTATTTCATAAGTTGAAAATGTCACTGAAGGGGACCCCTGAGATTTGAGTCAAGAGAAGACATCATACAAAACACAATGAAACAGCTATACTCCATACCAAAAGATGACTTCCAGACATGTTTCCAAAAGTGGCAGGACCACTGGAAGAAGTGTGTGCAATCTAAAGGGGAGTAAATGTTTAAAACCTACAGATAAATAATGTATTTTTCCTGAGCAAAGATCAGATACTTTTTTAACAGTTTAGTTGGACTTCCTTGCTAACCACAGGTACTCCAGCCACTTATTCATTTATATACAGTTTTATAAGTATAATAGTTAGATGTGTAGTTTCTAGTAATATTCATATTCCTTCTAGGCAACAGTGAGAACACAGTCAACTCTAAATTGCTACTAGATGCTACAAGTTCTGGCTAAAATAGACATTTCAACAACAATC
This sequence comes from Magicicada septendecula, assembly GCA_034769895.1. Taxonomy (NCBI): domain Eukaryota; kingdom Metazoa; phylum Arthropoda; class Insecta; order Hemiptera; family Cicadidae; genus Magicicada; species Magicicada septendecula. The sequence goes on along the minus strand of CM068367.1, from coordinate 1,035,369,576 downwards.
TGATTGAATTTTTTAAAATTAATTTCATCATTTAAACAAGATCAAACAAGATCAGGAGGATTTGTTTTCTCCATACAACAGTTTCATATTAAGTTTTCAAATAAAATGAATTATGTAAAGAAATTGTAACGGTCTTGCTCTTTTACCATTATTATATAATACAATCCAATAATATTATAATTATACTTACTGCTCACTGCTGCCAGAATTTTACCTGCCATCATAATCCCACTAAACTTACCTTATTAAATTACCCAGGTCGCCACGATATTTTGAGGTTTAATATCGAAACCTTTACACTCTTGCCCTTATAAAAATTGACATTATCCCGCTACCTGACTACCCTTAAAACTCAGAAAATCCCATAGATCGCTAGACGAGGTTTTCAGCACAGAATAGGAAATGGTTATGGCGTAATGACTTACTCCAACACATACTTTATACTAAATAAAATCTGAATTTATTTTAAGGTGAAATTTGAATTTACGAATAAACGACTAATAAACAACGAATAATCAACTAGCCTATGACAAGTTATTATGAACCAGTACCTATGTTCCCTTAGAGATCTCATTTGAAATTTAATATGTTATTCATGACAAAGGAAATTACTAAAAATGTTTAATTTTATTCAGTTAATTATGTTCTTAGTTTGCTACTCATCTGGTCATTGCAATCCAGGGTTTACGACACCACGTCTTGCGCACTTTTTGTTTGTAGAACACTCCGAAAACTGATTTTATGCTGTTTAACTTTGATTATTTTGTCAATCACAAATTTTAATGCTCTTTCACAAATAACATCACTATCCTTTTCAGTCGGTCGGCTTACATTGTTCGAAAGCACGTTTTTTGGCAAACTGCGCGTTAACCCTTTACTAATTTTTCTACTTGATAGGCCGATTAGATTATTTTCGGCCTATCTTGCGCCCGAGGCCACTGTTTTTATTTTAACTTATAGACGACTGACTGCTTAGGGTAACCGTCTAATGCAAACACTGGTGATAAAGTGTTCTTACTAGAGGTGGGCCGATATACCTGTAATAGGTATTTTGGAATGATATTTTTGTGGAACAGATGTAACAGTGACTGAAAAGTTGAAATACCTGTTATTCGCGGCGATGCTGTTCCGAGTCGAGACACGCCGCCCTCGCTGTTCTGAGTCGAGGCACACCCCCTACGCACGCGCGCGCACACACACACACACAGTACGCAAGATCACGTAAACGAATATGCCAAGGCCAAATACTAGGCGTACAAAAATATTGCTGGAACGCAAGGAACAGCCAATAACGCGTATTTAAAATACTAGGTATTTCAAATACTAGTGGTATCACCACCGATACACAAGGAACAACGCGTTCCAGAGTAACAGTAGTATTTTAGTAACACCTAATATTTTAGGAACACCTAGTATTTTAGGAACAGGTAGTATCAAGCATGTTTCGAGTAGGAACTATAATAGTCGAGCCACTTTTTCGTCCTGTATACTTCATTCTGCGCAAAGAGACGAAGCTGTTTTTAATAAAGGAAATAATTCATCCTGCTGTTACATTTATTCTTGTGTGATATGCAGATATATAATACAGATTATATGCTAATAAATTATATATTATACTAGTCACCAACTTGTAACTAAAATCGGTTGGTAAAACTTTATGTTTTTACTCAAAAAAACTTTGTGTTCCGAGTCGTTAGTGAAATAGTTGTATTTAATTATATTGAGTTATAACCTACAGAGTGGCTGATGTTGATAAGCTATATTATACTTTTTATTAATGTGATTTTAACTTCACTACACATCTCACGTAAATGATGAGATTGTTGTAATGGACATTTATGCACTTTGTCTAGTCCTGTTCCTTAAATATCTGCAATGCATTTAATTTACTTTTGTTGTTGCTTATTATTTATAAGTTTTTATTTATGTATTTATATTTATTTTATTACAATTTGTTTTTTATTTTTATTTGTAAAATTTTGTTTATTCTCATTCACTCTTGTGGCTTACTGTTTTGTTTTTTCACATTATTCGTTGTGGTATTACGTGTAGGCCTACTCTAAATTATTTAATTGCCCCGAGTTTCGCAACTGATTTGTCTAACCAATGTTAGTTTGTTTACTACTAGTGAAAACTTAAATTGGTATTCCCAAAGGGAGATAGGCCTATAATTTCTCTTGTTTCTTATTTTCATTTAAACAGTAATAGTTTAATAAAGTCACAGTGTAAAGTAACACTGTTAATACTTTTAGTTTCAATTTATTTCGTATAACAAATTATATAGTATAGGTTATATAATATCTTCAAATAAATACACAGCAAGTAGGTTTATTAATATATTAATAGGTTTATCTAGGTGAAAATAAACCTACTTGCAGTGTATTTATTTGAAGATATTATATAGGAGACCTGCAGGAAACTCAAAACGAGTTACTTACAAAGGATAATATAGGTTATGTATATATAGTATATAATAACAGGTATTTGTACCTGTTATTTTTTTGGAACGGTATTTTCATACCTAGTATTTTAAAATAACAGTTTAGCCCACCTCTAGTTCTTACTGTGATTTACACAGAGACTGAGCTGGCAAGCTGTTGCGTAATACGTCTGGGCTGGGCAGACTCAGACATTAAACATAAACAGTCTACCATAACAATGTATGTTACAATGGGGCACCTCACAGGTGAATACTGACTACATTTGGATTACAGTTTTTTAAAATATTACTTTGAACCTACCATTCTGTACCGTTACAAACCCCCCCAATGAGATGTTTTATGCCGAAGCATAAAAACTCTCATTGCCTAAAACCTAAGAGGACCAGTGAAGACATGGCGCCACAACCCCCCTTAACTCTTTATTAAAATCCTGGGTACTTACCCCCCTAGTCTGGTGGCTGTGGCTGCACCCATCGGATCTTACTGGACTTCTCTGCTCGAGATCCCAACACCATAAAATCAGATAGGCACCCGCCACAGTATCACCTGACTGAAACATTCAATTAAAATATTAAAGGGCCTTCCATGATACCTTATCCTCAACTGATTCGTTTCCTCTTAGCAAAGTACTGGTTCATTATTTTATAAAGTACTGGTTTTTATTTCTACAATACAATATGCATCACCCACCAAAATCATACATGGATTCAGTGGCGGCGATAAGGCCCCTGTAGACCCCGCGGCGCGGGGTGGCCCCAGTTGGCCCAGTCATGGTGTGACGTTTAATACAGTTTAAATATATAAAATACAAATTATTTTCACCTACCTGCAAAGGTTCTTTCTTTATCTGGGTCCAGGATACGATCGCACGTACGTCAGACGCAAACATGTGTTTCATAGGTTAGTGAAATGACTTACTCTACACGTTTTTATGAAGAGAATTATTTAAGCTTTATTATTCATTGAATATACTCTGTTCAAATTATTCATTACTCATTTCTGTCTGTCTACAAAACCTATTATCTTTTAGTGTACTTTTTAACTGGAATACCGCTCCCTAGTAATATGTAATTTTACAGTATTTACTTACATGCTATAGCTTACCTTGTACATCACACCAACACACAAACACAAACACAAACAGCCCAGCCTGCAATTTACATTCTCACAGACACACAGAAAATTATAAAGCCCTTAACATTTTTGGAATATCCCCCCCCCCGCCGGCAACGTGGTTTTCGATTGATCATTATTACTCTTTTTAAAATTTATGGTCAGTGTCCGAAAAATCGATAGACGTGTTCTCCACTTTTTATTCGACCGCGGTCACATGGGTTTCACTGTTATTTCACTGTTATATCACAAAAAAAACTGATAAAATTTAGCAGAGCGCACTTGGCGCTGTGTCGGCCGACACAATCAACGACGAACTGCCCAAAAGTCTATTGCAAGCGGGCGGAAATTGATGTCCACCGCCAACGAATTTCGTCGACGCTCATAGTTGAGTTGTTGCAGTTTATTGGCTATGCGCCTGACACATAGTTGTTCTTTTCTGTAGTGTGCTCCGACGATATTTAGGCGCTTCCGGTTTGATGTCACTAAGGAGGCGGACCTTAATTTGCATATCCTCCAGCTCGGATTATAGGTCTCACAAAAACTTCGTTTCTGCGCCATTTTTGACAGCGTCGGTTGATCTGATTCGCGTCCCCGCCCGCGCGTATACCTGTGTCATGCGTACAGGCGCATGACCACATTCAACAAAGTTCTTGGAAAACTGAGGTGGCTACATACCTCAACTGATTACACAATGCGATATTGCGTTGCTGCCTTGTTTATAAACTGTTCTATTTGCCACGTGTTCTGGTTTGTTGGAATAAAATTTACACAATACCTTTGTCAATCCCCGAAAATGAAATAAATTTAAAAATACAAATACCCACAAATTTGGACCGTTACAATACCCCCTCAATGAGAAGTCTTCTGTCAAAACAGAAGAAATCTCATTGATAAAACCCCTAAGAGGACCGGTGAGGAACTGGTGCCAACAACCCCCTTCTGTTCTTACACTTCATGGGTACCCGACCCCCCTGACTCGGTGACTATGGACGCATCTGAACGAGATCACTGGACTTCCCTGTAAGAGATCCCAACACCGAAAAATCGAACAGACACGTACCACAGCGCACCTCGCCTTCTATCATACTACCCCAAAATCCTCAACCCCTGGCTCAGATCATGCCAGATCCTCAACCGATATGTTTCCCCTTATATGCAAGCTGGGCTGCCTTTAGCAGATACTGGGCTCACGCACACTCACATTACATACTGAGAATTGAAAAATTCTTTAAAAATTTATTTAGATTACAACTCACTGGTTGTTTTTATTTAAAATCAAATCACAAATATTGTATCTATTTTGAATTATTCTCTTCATTGGTTTTTTCTGTTATTTAAAATAAATCAATTTAAACATTTCTTACAATTAAGAACATCCTTAACCTAACATGTGATTACACCTAGAGTCTAACAATACAATTCAATACAAAATAATTCAATAATAATAAACCTGGTTAGAACACCAACATTAAAATAATCAAAGTTTAAAATCATCCATTAGCTGGCAGGCGTAAAATCAAGAAAAAAAATTTTTTTTTTTCAAAGAAAATTTTAAATTCCAAAATTTCAAAAAAAAATCTTAAATTCCAAAAATTTTAACTTTCTTAAAATATTTTCTTTTTCCCATATAGAAATTATTTGCAGTTTGTTCAAATTAATTAAAAACCAAAGTTGAATTAACTTCCATACTAAACATGCCTAGTATGTATATGACCTCACTATCAGCTGATCCAAACTAGGTCAAGTCAAAACCTTGACCTACATACGTTATGTACAAATTACATCTATGAACACACTAAACATCGGTAAAATTCTGTCTTGACACACAAAATATAATAAAATAAAACCTTTAAAATAACAAAATATTATTATAAATAATAATCAAATTGACATTCAAATTATTTAAAACAAACACTTTCTGACTTTATATTTCCAAATTCTATCAAAATTTTGTCACTGGTTTCAATTAAAAAATTGTATATATTCAACTATAACTTTCTTCATTTAACAATCTCATTCTACATCACTGTGGGTGATTTAGATACTTATTGAATTCACTACTTGACATTTATACATGTATCGTCTTTATCTCTCTCTGACTCTAACCACTAACAAATGTAACTACCATGACACCCATCTCTATCAAAAACATCTCTCAAAACACTCTCTAACCCCAACTTACTAATAAACTCAATTCGCCACCTTCTCTCAATATATATAAAAAAAATATACTCTCTAACCCTTTGTACTTAGGATACGTGTTCCCCCCCAAAAAACTCATTTCCCATTATGTTGGTTCCTGGATTCTACCTAAGGCAACCCCTTCCCACTAAATCGGTCCCTTCCCGTCCCAACCCTTATGTTGCGGACTTCTACATTATACTACCCCTATTACAAAATTGCCATCCCCAAAATCTCAATCTTATTACCTCACTTCAACTACAACAAAATAACATCATCAATTATAAACATCAATATATCACTCAAAGCTCTACATATATTCTCCACAACTACTATGTCAACATCAATACTTCTCAAATTCTATTACATTATCTCACAACAATATTACATTAACTAACTCAAAACAATATTTTTCTCTCCACTACTTCAACTTTAATTTCAACTTGGACTGATCGACATGTCACACAAAATACTAATCACCCTTCATCTTTTATTATTTCTAACAATTCCTTTAAAATCTTACTACATTAAACTACTTTTCTCATTATTTTCAATAGCATCTGTAATACATTGAAACATTACATTAAACATCAATTACCTGGAACATTTACAACCAATATAACAGTGAGATTTTATTGCTGATCAGCTGACATTCTTGAAATATATATATTTATCAATCCTTAATTCTAACCTCCTTGTTTCCCCTTTTTCTGATTCTCATACTTTATGTTAACCGCCTGCCAGTCGGTTTAGTTATTTGCTTAGTTTAAAAAAAATACACAAATTATATAAAACATATACTTTCTATCAACTCTTATATCTAACCTACTACAATAAAATACTACATTTAAAAAATATAGAATGAACACCTTATACTGAATATATGAGCATATAATTATTTGAGCAGAACACAAGCATTTTTATTAGATCAAAATTAGAGTTAGCAAGTTTTATGTTATAAATTTAAATTCGTGGCTCATCTGAGCCACCTCCCATCCACACACGCTATTGCAATTTATGTAAGACTGTATCGTCCTTTCGCTTCCACAAAGACTGCATATTTGGAGGGATTGGACACCTCCGTGTCTTTGCTTCGGCAGTTACATTTTAACATTTTTGAATATCAACATATTCTTGGTTATATTTAAACGCCCTTAAAACGGGTCTACCACCTGGCTTTGCTGCCCCCATGCGGACAGAGTGGTAGTCGCTGTTCCATAGTTCCTGGATTTCCCCTAATTTCACCCCCCATTTAATTTCTATTATAAACCAATTTCAAGTCAGCTATGGTCAAGGGACTTGATATGACCATAGCTGGCCGCTAGCCAAAGCCACGATTAAGGCAGTAATCACCTGAAAAGTCGGGGAAATCTAGCTTGCATTTCAATGCCTGTTCTAAATCGTTATTAATATGTGCGACACGAGCATCTATCAGTGTACAAATTGAATTTGCACGAAAAAGGTGTGTCGCACATTTTCGCCATTTTGGCCTCTGATGGAGGTAACACTCTCTGTTACCCCCAACCCATTTCACTATCTACGAGGGCACAGGCCACCCCCGCAATAGCAACTTACTAACTAAATAATTAAAAGTAATGAACTAAAACTTACGACAATTGCAGTTCCACACTCCACTGTTCTATCACTTCTTTGAGCACCAATCTACCCCCCAAAATTGTCCCCACATCTTGCATTGACAACAAGTTTTTATTTTATTTCACATCTTTTTAGAACGTTCCCATGCTCACTGATACTAAAACTTGACAATTATATTTGGTCACTTAATTCTAAAATTTATTTGAATTTAACATTATAAACATCCAAAGGATTTTGGTATATATTTTTTTTTTTTCAAAAGTTTTTTTTTTATATTCTAGTGGTCAGTATCCCCGCCTGAAACGGGTTCCTGCAGCGTCTAGATCTGGAACCAGGGAGACACACTACGTGAATTCACGTCCACGTGTTTTACTGCTTTTATCAACAAAATCTATTCCTACTATTCTCCCATTTATTCCAACCCGCCGTCTCCCTCACTCCAGGCCCAGAAGCCACAGGACTCCGGTTTCGGATTACACTGTAATTAAAGTCAGTAGCGAAAAGAATTTGGTTTTGCCACTGATATTCAAATATTAATTTGTATGCATTGCCTTGCATTTAAATAAAGCCTCCATTATATACATACACTCTAAGGCAGTGCAGGCACGTGACAGGTACACCAAGACCGCTGTACCTGGAGTGTATTAAAAAATAATGCGTCACGTACCCTTTTGGGGTCCCCCTCCCCGTTCAAATATGTAGTTAGTTTTCTACTTTTAACCAATTTTGGTGGAGCCGGACCATCGTTGTTTTCACCGCCCGAAGGAAGATCCGCCAACCATGGCCCGTCTCCAAGTTCCGAATACCATGGCCAGGACTGGTAAGATCGTGACCGCCCGAAAATGGGGGAGGATCCCTTCTGTAAACATACAATAATATTTTAAACATTATTCATAAACATACCATAATTAAAGTGACCAATATAATTTTAAATTCGTCGCATTTTGAGTACCTACTATTTCCCGTGTCGCTGGGTTCCTCAACACATACGCATTCTGCATTTTTATTTCCACAATTTCATACGGTCCTTCATACAACAAGAAAAACTTCTTTATTTCTCTATCTTGAGCACTGGACAAATCATGCCTTTTTACTAACACTAATTGACCTACCTCATATTTGGTCCACTTACCCTTAGCATCATGTTTCTGTTTCCTTCGCTCTCCTCTCGTAAGTAAGTTCTCGTTTGCCGATCTAATTTTCATGGTTCTGTCCAAAACTTGACCTTCTGGTGGGTATTCGAAAAGTTGTTCCAATATCCTGGGCGGCCTTGTTCCCCTGATCAACTCATACGGCGTAAATCCTGTGGACTCATGGGTGGTACAATTCAGCCACTCCTCTACTTTTTTCACGTAGGATGGCCATTCTGTGTTTGGCGTGACAGTACGCCCGAAATATCCTGCCAATCTCTCTCATCACCCGTTCCGCTTAGTTCGACTGAGGATGATACACTGCCGTATGCTTGGGTATGATGCCTTCCCATCCAAGCGTCTGTCGCCATTTGCCGCTTATAAACTGTGGTCCGTGGTCAGATAATATAATTTTCAGTTTTCCAACATTAATCATGTAGTCTTTTACTATTTTTTCACTGAGTATTTTACTCGTCGCTCTCTTAATGCTGTACAATTTCACAAATTTTGAAAAAGTGTCTAGAACTACAAATACATACAATACACCCCCTCTACCTCTGGGTAATGGCCCATATAAATCAACCGCAACTAGATCAAACGGTTTCTCAACTTTTATGTAATTCATCTCCCCTTCTACTTTATAGTTCACTACTTTCGATTTCTGACATAAATCACACACTCTTCTAACTCTCCTCTCCATATTCTTAAATATACATGACTCTTTCAAAACATTCACACACTTTCTCGCCCCAAAATGGCCATACCTTAGATGACAATCCCAAACAATTTTATCAATTAACCCCTCGGGTATAACTAACCTCCAGTCACGCTCCCCACTATCTACTTTTTTAAACAAAATACCTTGATATACTTGAAATCGTTCATTATATTCAGATCCCTCTACCTCAGTTTCTAAACTAACAATTACTTTACCCAGTTTACTATCAGATCTTTGCATATTTTTAATGTCACTTAACTCTTCACCAAAAACTCTATCTTCTCTAGCTAATCTAAAAATTTCTATCTCTTTAAGATCCCTACCAGTCTTGTTTCCTATAAAATCTACTCTAGAAAGTGTGTCTGGTACCTTATTATTTGACCCCTTTATATACTCCCAGGAAAAGTTATATTCTTGTAAAGCTAATACCCACCTGGTCAGACGACTGTGTGTTAGCTTACATGAATTGAGGAATGATAATGCCTTGTGGTCCGTCCGGATTATTGTTGCATTGCCTAGGATGTATGTCCGGAATTTACCCACGGCGAACACAATACTTAAAAGTTCCTTTTCTGTCGTCATGTAATTTTTCTCGGCAGACAGCAATGATCTACTGGCGAAGGCGATCGTTAGATGTTCATTGTCGCAGCCCTCCTGGTAGAGCTCCGCCCCTAGCGCTACATTGCTGGCGTCGGTCTGTAAATAAAAAGTTTTATTAAAATCGGGATGATTCATCATAATCATGTGGCTAAACTTCCTCTTAATTTCGTTGAATGCAGCACGTTCCGTTTCTCCCCATCTCCACTGTTTATTCTTCTGCAGTACAGCACTTAGTTTGGATGTGGTGTGTGCATAATTCTCCTGGAATTTTCTGTAGAAATTACATAAGCCTAAGAAACTTTGTAATTGTTTAATGTTCTTTGGTTCGGGGAATCGCATTATGGCTTCTACTTTGTCAGGGTTAGCTAATATCCCCTCCTGTGTAATAATAAATCCTAAGAAATGTATTTCTGTTTGCAAAAACTTAGACTTGTCCCAATTAACTGTTAAACCCCCTTTTTGTAGCTTATCTAATACATACTCTGTGTTCTAAATGTTCAGTGAATGTTCTAGAAGCTATCAAGATATCATCGACATATACTGTTAAAAAATCTAGATCCTTATGTTGTAATATAATATCCAAGCATTTAATAAAGCTATCAACACTGGTGTTTAATCCAAAAGGTAAGCGTTTGAATTGGTAATTCTTACCGTTAAAAAGAAAAGCTGTGTATTTTCTGCTCTCCGCTGCTAATGGCACCTGCCAGTATCCAGCTGTCAGGTCTAATGAGGTCATGTATTTGACTCCGCTGAACTTCTGTAAAATTTCATTAATGGGTTCCGGAGATTCCCGGTCAGGTATAATAATTTGGTTAATCTTTCTGGCATCTAAACATAGCCTTACCTTTCCATCCTTTTTAATCACTACTACCAAAGGATTTGAGTAAGGTGATATTGAGCATTAAATTGTCTCCCTGCATCATCCGGTCTAGTTCCTCCTGTACAGCCCTCCTCTTTGAAAACGGCACCGGGTAACTCCTCTGCATGTATGGTGCGTGGTCCCGAACTTTCAGCTCACAGATGTAGTCCTTCGCTTTCCCTGGTGATTCATCAAACACCTCTCTGAAACGCTCCACAACTGCCCACAGCTCCTCTCGCTGAGTATTTCCTACGACTAAATCTTCATTAAAAAATTTGTTGGCTCTATCTGCCCACACACTCTCATTACTCTCATGCATCTCTCCCTCTTCATGTTCTATGCTACCACTCTCTCGACACAAATTTATTTTAGTCTCTCTTTCTCCATCGCCTATCTGCTTATGTACCATTTTTATTCCCGTGACTTTACTTTCATTTACTACTTTCTTAAACTCTATTCTGACTGGTTTATTCCCCTTTTCAAATTTTACTATTTGTCTCTTAAAATCTATTACGGCTCCATTTCTCTCCAAAAAGTCATTTCCCAATATTACATCTAGACTCAACCCTTTAACTACTAGGAAAGTGTTTTCAAATTCAACCTCATTTATTAAAATATTTAATTGTACTTGTCTGGTTATTCTCTTACTTCTCACCCCAGTTACCCCCACTACTGTAACCCCGGCAACTGGTAATGATGGTATATTCTTATTTATCTCTTTTAATTCGCCCATGACATTTTCAGAAATTACAGAGATCTCACTACCTGTATCAATTAAAGTTTTATAATTCTTACCTTCGATGTTAATCGTCACCTCCGTCAATCCTGTTTTATGTTCCATCACTTTGTTGTCCTCCTCTTCTAATAATTCTTCTGCCATGTCTACCTTGATAATGTTGCTCGCATATTCGTTGGTTACTTGGACCCGGTTCTCCGTTGACAATGGTTGGGCCCGCTTCTCCATTGTCCTCCTTAGTTTCCCGTGGATGGACCTGCTACCGCTGGATGGTTTCCTCCTCTCCCTCTGTTGTAGTGGACTCCTCCTCTTGGCGCTCCTCTATAAAATTCTCCTCCTCTCGACTGTTGATTTGGTGGTGGATTCCCTCTCTCGTTCCTGGCGCACTCCCTGTTTCGATGACATCTAAAACAATTGGTTCGGTTAGCATAATTATCTGTTTCACACTCTCTACACCTCCAACTCTCGCCCCTGTTATCAAAATTTCCTCCCCGCGCTCCTCTATGAAAATTCTGTGTACCCCTACTTTGATGGTAATTATTATTAAAGCTTGGTACTACTGGTGTGTTTGGACGTCGCGCTCCCCTATATTCTGTAACACGTCTAACATGTTCTCTAGCTCGTTTATATTGGTAATTTCTTTAGTCATTAACGTGATCTGCACCTCTCTGGGCAGGTGTTTACTAATATGTCTTACGAATGATCGGAATGGTAACGGCGGTTCTAGGTACTTAGCCTCGTTATATATAGTCATCACGTATATGGTTAGGTGGTTATTCATCCTGCCAAAATTCCCATTACCCATTATTTTACTCCTTAGGATTTCTTGGTCCTCTTCTGACCAGTATTTGTTTCGAAAAGCTACTTCAAAATCCTCGTAACTACCCCATTCGACATTGTGTACTTCCGCCCATATTTCGGCACTACCCTTAAAACATTTTAAAATTTTCAATAATTTGACCTCCCAACTACTACTATTGAATCGATTAAATTCCCGTGTTCGGTTCAGAAATTGCATCGGATGTATTCTACGATTCTCACTACTAAAAGTTTCTAATTCTATTTCATTGTTTGTGTCTCGTGTCATGAATATGCGTTCAGTAACATTGTTTAAATTTTGGTTTCTTACTAAACTTAATTCGTCTCTCATACTACTAATGTTTTGTTCAAGTGAATATAATTTTTTGTCATTATTACACTCAGACTGTATGCTATTTTTTGATATTACATCAATAGATTCATTTACTGCTTGTATTTCTGTCTTACAATTATTTTCAATTTCATTTATCTTAAAAGTCTACCTTATTTTGGTGTTCATCAATATTCTGACTTATTTTTTCAACTGTCATTACTACGCTACTCAGCTTACATTCAGTTTCAGTATTACCCTTATTTATTTTATATTCTATTTCATTATTATACTCATTCAGTGAATTTATTAACATTTCATTATTCTCATTTATTTGCTTCTCAACTCTATCTATCTGACTATCTATTTCATTAAATTTAACATCTGTCTTTTGTATTGAATCATCTAACTTGGTTTCTACTTGGTTAATTTTATCAGTAAACTCTACTTTGGTATTTTCACAATGTCTATTAATTTCTTGAATCTCATATTTCAACTCATTAATATCCCTACTTTGTCTATCAAATTTGTCATTCATTTTATTGTATTTGACATAGGAATCAATTTGTTGTTCTTTATATTTTGTATTTACGTTGCTATTTATATTTTCAGACATGGTTTTTATTAGATTAAACAGATCGTCCATCGACAACTCTTTGGTTCGTGTTGTCGATGGAGTAGATTGTGCTGCTACATTTTCGTCAGTGAAGCTGACTTCTTCATTACTGATTTTACTTTCCTTATCTAATTTCGGGGTTACTTGAATCCCCGAATCTTCAGTTACATTGCTTTGATCTGTTACATTTATTTCTGTTTTATTCTGGCTCGCACTTGGAGTCGAATGTGTCTCAAAATTACTCATGTTTGACTCGTCAAAAATTTCGACACTAGTCGTTTCATTTATGTTATTTTCGTTATCTGCCATTCTTACTTTTTTATAATACTTGTGCGTACATATAATATAATCAATATGTAATATACTATATAGCCAATTTTGTGTGAATGACATACTTTTTATTTTATTCCGCTAACCTAACAACACGTCTGCATCTTTGTAGGTGTGGAATTTAATTTATTAAATTCGTTCCTGTCACGGGCACCATTGTGACGTTTAATACAGTTTAAATATATAAAATACAAATTATTTTCACCTACCTGCAAAGGTTCTTTCTTTATCTGGGTCCAGGATACGATCGCACGTACGTCAGACGCAAACATGTGTTTCATAGGTTAGTGAAATGACTTACTCTACACGTTTTTATGAAGAGAATTATTTAAGCTTTATTATTCATTGAATATACTCTGTTCAAATTATTCATTACTCATTTCTGTCTGTCTACAAAACCTATTATCTTTTAGTGTACTTTTTAACTGGAATACCGCTCCCTAGTAATATGTAATTTTACAGTATTTACTTACATGCTATAGCTTACCTTGTACATCACACCAACACACAAACACAAACACAAACAGCCCAGCCTGCAATTTACATTCTCACAGACACACAGAAAATTATAAAGCCCCCCCTCCAGCAATGTGGTTTTCGATTGATCATTATTACTCTTTTTAAAATTTATGGTCAGTGTCCGACAAATCGATAGACGTGTTCTCCACTTTTTATTCGACCGCGGTCACATGGGTTTCACTGTTATATCATAAAAAAAAAACTGATAAAATTTAGCAGAGCGCACTTGGCGCTGTGTCGGCCGACACAATCAACGACGAACTGCCCAAAAGTCTATTGCAAGCAGGCGGAAATTGATGTCCACCGCCAACGAATTTCATCGACGCTTATAGTTGAGTTGTTGCAGTTTATTGGCTATGCGCCTGACACATAGTTGTTCTTTTCTGTAGTGTGCTCTGACGATATTTAGGCACTTCCGGTTTGATGTCACTAAGGAGGCAGACCTTAATTTGCATATCCTCCAGCTCGGATTATAGGTCTCACAAAAACTTCGTTTCTGCGCCATTTTCGACAGCGTCGGTTGATCTGCTTCGCGTCCCCGCCCGCGCGTATACCTGTGTCATGCGTACAGGCGCATGACCACATTCAACAAAGTTCTTGGAAAATTGAGGTGGCTACATACCTCAACTGATTACACAATGCGATATTGCGTTGCTGCCTTGGTTATAAACTGTTCTATTTGCCACGTGTTCTGGTTTGTTGGAATAAAATTTACACAATACCTTTGTCAATCCCCGAAAATGAAATAAATTTAAAAATACAAATACCCACAAATTTGGACCGTTACAATGGGACATAACTTGTAACATGAAAAATATGCGTAAACGAGTTGTAAAACGCTTCTTTGTTGAATTATCAGTTGACCATAGAATTGACGACCCAGTGAAATCATTTGAAGTAAAAGTTTTCAATGCAACACTAGATATTGTAATAGCTCAGCTACAAATGAGATTCGAAGGATTGCGTTGCATTGATGATAGGTTTTCGTTTCTGACGTCTCAGAATTTAGTAAACTTCTCACAAGAGACAATAGTGGAGAAAAGTAAGGCTCTGGTAAATGTGTATCCTGGTGACCTTTCCACATCACTGCCTGACCAAGTAATATCCTTCAAAGCTCTGAGGGCCAAATAAATTGTACACAAGAAAAGAATTCGAGAAAGATGAATTTACTGGTTGAAGAAAACAGCTGCCTTATGAGTTGCCTCCCAGACTTAACTACAGCTTTGCAGCTTTATTTAACCATACCTGTCACAACAGCTACAGCGGAAAGAAGCTTTTCAAAACTTAAATTAATTAAATTAAGTCATACTTAAGAAGTACCATGGCCCAAACTCGGTTGAGCGACTTTTCACTGTTAAGCATTGAGCATGAAGAGACACAAAAACTAATATCAACGAAGTGGTTGCAAAGTTCTTAGCTATTAAAAAAAGAAGACTAGGCTTAGGAAAACAGTGAACTTTGGTTGATCCTCATCTGTAAATATTGTACATTACTTGAGTTCGAGTGTTATTGAATTGGATTAGACTTAAGGAGAACTTGTATAGAGTATATTCAAGAATTTTACAAATTCAGTTACAAACTAATTTAAATGTTTGAAAAAAGCTAGAATGTTACTTTGATATTCGTTTTTAAATATTAAATTTTAACACTCTGTGTGCGGTACTGTTTCATAGTCTGAATTTAGATCTTTTACGTAAAAATAAATCATTCTTTTTATTTTGGTTTTTTATAGTTTGTATAGAACTTTGTCTATTTAGCAACAATGAATTTTAAGAGTTTGTACACGTGTAAAACGTCCTTTGCAAATTGCAAACGCTTTGTGATAGACGAGAAAGTATTCACAAACCATTGTTGTGAAACACACGTAAATAGAAACTCATTTGAGTGTTTTCTCCTATTACGTATACAAAATTTAACCATTTTTATAGGGCCCCCTAATTAGTTTCGCGGGGGGCCCCCATTTTGTTAGCGCCGCCACTGCATGGATTACATAAAATACAAATCTTATACTAACAACCTTATTATAGGATACATACTACAAACAAAATGCATTATTACCTTTAAAATATGCGTATGGAGAACCATACATGACTTCCATATTCTAAGATTTATAATCTGAAATATGGTTGCCTGCCAAGCACGATATATTTTCTAATATATACATAATTTACATTAAAATGAAAAAATTATAATTTTACTGCCTGGCAACAAAATTATTTTATTTTCAACAATTGCCATTGTTTGAAAAAGTTTAAATGAATTTTCAAGTACTTTACTCTTGTTAAAACGTAAAAGGTTGCAGGTAAACTACCCCTTCCCCTTAACCGATCTTCACCACAATCTAATGGCCTTGAGTCCTCTACAATTCACTGATGTATGCAAAAAATTATTTGATTCTGTTTGAATTTGCGGCAGTTATCGTTTGCCATAGAAAATACGCTTGATAAAAAACGTTGCAGGTAAACTACCCCTTCCCCTCAACCGATCTTCACCAAAAACAATAGGTCTTGAGTACTCTACAAATCAGGACTGTATGCAGAAAATTATTTGATTCTGTTTGAATTTGCGGCTGTTATCGTTTGCCATAGAAAATACCCTTGTTAAAAAAACGTAGGTAAACTACCCCTTTCCCTTAACCGATCTTCACCAAAAACAACAGGTCTTGAGAACTCTACAATTTAGGGCTGTATGCAAATAATCTTTTGATTCTGTTTGAATTTGCGGCTGTTATCGTTTGCCATAGGAAATACCTTTGTTAAAACATAAAACGTTACAGGTAAACTACCCCTTTCCCTTAACCGATCTTCACCAAAAAACAATAGGTCTTGAGAACTCTACAATTCAGGGCTGTATGCAAAACATTATTTGATTCTGTTTGAATTTGCGGCTGTTATCGTTTGCCAAAAAAAAAAATTTCCCTTGATAAAAAAAAAACCGTTGCAGGTAAACTACCCCTTTCCCTCAACCGATCTTCACCAAAAACAATAGGTCGTGAGTACTCTACAAATCAGAGCTGTATGCAAAAAATTATTTGATTCTGTTTGAATTTGCGGCAGTTATCGTTTGCCATAGAAAAAAAATCTACAGACACACACACAGACACTTTTCGGAAAACGACTTTTTTTCATGTTTTGAGTGTAGTAGAATCAGAATCTGCAATAATCTCGAACACGATTTTTTTTGCCATCACCATACTTCCATTCCTTAAGGAATATGGAAGTAAAAATAAACTGTATGGACCTTACAACTTTCATCTCAAATTTCCAATTAAATAAAACTTTATTCACTACATTTTAATCAAATACCATTTATTTTAGAATTCCAATCCAAAATTCAAACCAGAATTAAGTTAAATTCATTATTAAAATTCACCTTTTCAATTAATTTAATTCCTGAATTACCAATTTAATTAAATTTAATTCCTCAACTCCTAATTATATCAATCTCATTTGTTCAAGACAATTTCATTTACTTTAATTACATTTTTCAAAATGATTCTACATTAACAACATCCTCTCACATAAATATTAACTGCATTACAATTAAAACACTACGTTATTTCCTTGTTATTCATAAAAAATTACCTTCGTTTCAACACATCTGGTCTTTCTTTTGTTTCCTAATAGAATTTACTACTAGCAATGATTCAGCAAAATAAAACATAATTATCAACTCCAACACATGACTGTAAACATCAACCTGTAAACATACCTGTTTACATCAACAGTGGTCTCCAAGACTTGTTTTATAAACACTGACTCAGTCTCAACATTCCTGATTACATTACCACTGAATACTTCCTTTGAATATTGTAATCAGTTACCACTGATTTTACAATTTCAATCACAGTATATTTAAATTTATATTTATATTCATAATCATTTATATTTAAATACATTGCTGAAATTCACAGTTGAAGGCAGTTTCCTTTCAACTCAAATCCAAACAATTTCTTTAGTTACATTATTTAAAATACTTTTAATATAAACACACAATACAAAATAAAATTTAGTATTACCTCTTGTTCCTAAGTTAGCAAAATAAAATGTTATTATTTATTATTATACCCTTCATTCTTATTACAAACATGTGTTACACATAAGCTATAATATACATTACAACAAGATAATCTTGACACAATACATTTAACATTAACACATTTGTTTACACATTTCCGTCATAATTTTATTGTTTACCACACCTCATTACCTAAATAAGCCAAGTAATTGCCCTTAACTCAAATAATTAAATGTTCATTCTTAAATTGTCTAACCCCCGTCGTCGAAAATTAATCTTTTCTGCACATAACGTTGTTCATTTTTATTTATACACATCATATGGCTATCTTTTGTATAATAACCATAAAAATTCATTTTTCCAATATCCCATAATAATTCTTAGGGTTACCCCCCATTAGTATTTTATCATAAGTCATGTACGCATTAGTATTCTTTGTCAAGTCTCCGTCAGTATTTATTGTTACACCCAGGTGAGTTACATCATTATCACAATTGTCTGCTACCACAAGTACACTCCTTCTCCCAACAGGTACATATTTATCATCAATATAATCATTGTCATTGTTTACTACTGCACAAGGTAAGTCTACATTGCTAATAATATAATCCTTTCAATATTTATTCCCCCTACTAAACCTTCATAATCTCTGCTTAATCTGAACAACTCAATCACTCTCTCTTTCTCTTCATAATCACTCTCCCAATCCAATCTCACTCCACACAGAGGGCAACACCACTTTATTATTTACACACCATCTGGCCCTACCAGATAAACACAAAAAACTTATTTGACTATTTGCCGCCCAAATGTCCTAGTGAGGATCTTTTATCCTCACTCATGCACCACTTGTAAATTCTTTGCTTCACATTGAACCCCAGAAAAATTTGCCCCCTGTTCACCCTCTACATTTAAATTATCTCTCCATTCTTTTTCCAACTCATCAATACTAATCATTACTCCGTTACTAGCGCCAACTAACTTTCTACTCTTATTATCACTATTACTATTACTCAATATATCACCAATATTTTTATATAAAAATATCTCACTCTTGTTAACGTCATCACAACTAACATTATTGCGCACCATATTTACGGCCACCTGTTTTACATTTAAACTAACCTCTTTCTGATTATTATTTGTATTGACCTCACATACCTCGTTTTTTATCTCCACTGCACTTAAAGTAACACAGTTATTTGTAAAAGTATCATCCTTATTATTACCTCCACTATCAGAACTACTCACCTGGTTTAGGTCATTTTCTTTTAACTTATCCGCATTATTTATATTCTCACTACACTTACCTGTGTCTTCATTATGATTAACCCATATATTTTCACTATCGTCATTTACTTCGTCATCTATTATTTCATCTTGTGATGGTACAATTCTGGTACAATCATACTTTTGTAAATGTAGGGTCCTAAAAACCATAATTATTGTATTTTTATTCCCTAACCATTTATTTTGTAATAATAAGAATTTTATTTCATAATCCCTATAAAGTTTTGGTGAATAAACTATAGAATATTTTAAACAACGCATATTGGAATTAACAGGATTTCGATCGAATTCGTTGTAAAGCTACAAATGTCGCAAAAAACTATGTGTTACGGATAGCAGTAAACAAACAAGCCCACAATTACGTCAGATGCCAGGAATGTAAGACTCATTGTATGCGACTGGGTTGGGCTGCTGAACAATAAGTCCGTGACGTAGTTTCGCCCCACCTACGCAATGTTAAACAAAGACTCTTCGTCATTTTCGTCTGGACCGTGAATTGAGCCGGTCGGCACATCACGCGGCCGGCATATTCACTAAAAGTGTTTGTGTAAATTTTACACCACCAAAAGTGGCTTAAATAACAGTGGTCCAATTGGTAACAATTTGGCAAAGTGTAATCATTCACGATGTGATCGTCTAGAATCGGCGAACTCGCGGTGTGCGATGTTCAAAACCGGAAGCTAAGTATCAGCTTTCCAATAATTTTACACACTTAAATATCAAAGAAAATAAATGACCAATTCAGTAAATTCATAATTAATGACCAAAATTATTCATTAAATAAACAAAATGAGCTCATAAAAACAAAAAATTGTACCAGAGAATGAGAGAGAGAGAGATAGAGAGTGCTATCAGATATTATTAACAAGTGCTGGGTTGTGATCATTTTTCATTAAAATTTATGCATATATAGATATGTTTAACATTGTTATAATATATAGTAACAACATTTTCATATTATGTATTTTGGAGAGCTATTGAAATGTTTGAGGGGAAATTTTTAACTTGTATAGAGGAACTGCGTTTCATGGCGCAATATATCATATAGTAGCGTGCATATTTCGCACGGATCACATGTTGTGTAACTAAACAATAATAAACTGGGTAATATCATTTGGTAAAAATTTTAACAAAGTATTATTATTTCAGATAACACTTTCCGTTACACTAGTTCGCTTAAACGAATTCCTGCCCTTGTAATAACTTTAAAGGTAAGTAAAACTACAAATTTATATTTATCAAGATGGCGCCCGACCTTTGAATTTATTGCCTAAGTGTAAAGATATTATATTGCATATTAGTAGTATAACATTTGGCGCTTTCCGACCAGGGACACAGTATAACAATCTGTACTTAAACTAACACTATTGTCTGTAACAGTATCATCATCATTATTATCTCCACTATCACAACTACTCATCTTGTTTATTATTCCTTCACTATTATGAACAACATTATTACCACTCACCTGTTGTGATTCGACTTCTGTATTCTCCTTTAATTGACAGCTATCTCCTCCCCACTTCTTGTCTTGTTTGTCAAGAACATCCTTTAGTTTATTAAAACTCGTATCTATCACTTCCGCCCCTTCATCTAATACTGTTTTTAACTCGTCAAAACCCTTCTTAATAACACCCCTTAATTCCTTAAAACGCTTCTCCCTATTATCATCCATTGTTTTCAAAAGGTTCAACACGTCATCCCATGAATACTTTTTTTCTACGGTTTCCCTTACATCGGCCATGATTATTCAATTTTTTATATAATACCCCTTTATAAAATTCCAACCCTCCTATTACACAATAATTACACACCCAATTAAAATACTCCACACCTAAACTCGCTATCCAAATATAAAATAAACAATAATTTCATAAGCACGTTACGCTACCAAAACATAAATCTATGCAATAATTCAAAATTTTACAAATACGCCATTACCACAACCTATTTTCTGTGCCTCAAAACAAGTCTAGTTCATATAATATTTATACGAACATCCTGGAGGGTCGCCAATGTAACGGTCTTGCTCTTTTACCTTTTTTTTTTTTTTTTTTTTTTTTTTTTTTTTTTTTTTTTTTTTTTTAAATAGCGAATTGACCACTTAGGATCACGCTACAACTTTATTTCTTTTTCTTTGCCTGGAGTTTCCTCTGTCTCCAATACCATTATTATATATACAATCCAATAATATTATAATTATACTCACTGCTCACTGCTGCCAGAATTTTACCTGCCGTCATAATCCCACTAAACTTACCTTATTAAATTACCCAGGTCGCCACGATATTTTGAGGTTTAATATCGAAACCTTTACACTCTTGCCCTTATAAAAATTTACATTATCCCGCTATCTGACTACCCTTAAAACTCAGAAAATCACATAGAACGTTAGACGAGGTTTTCAGCACAGAATAGGAAATGGTTATGGCGTAATGACTTACTCTAACACACACTTTATACTAAATAAAATCTGAATTTATTTTAAGGTGAAATTTGAATTTACGAATAAACGACTAATAAACAACGAATAATCAACTAGCCTATGACAAGTTATTATGAACCAGTACCTATGTTCCCTTAGAGATCTCATTTGAAATTTAATACGTTATTCATGACAAAGGAAATTACTAAAAATGATGTTTAATTTTATTCAGTTAATTATGTTCTTTAGTTTGCTACTCATCTGGTCATTGCAATGCAGGGTTTACGCCACCACGTCTTGCGCACTTTTTGTTTGTAGAACACTCCGAAAACTGATTTTATGCTGTTTAACTTTGTTTATTTTGTCAATCACAAATTTTAATGCTCTTTCACAAATAACATCACTATCCTTTTCAGTCGGTCGGCTTACATTGTTCGCAAGCACGTTTTTTGGCAAACTGCGTGTTAACCCTTTACTAATTGTTCTACTTGATAGGCCGATTAGATTATTTTCGGCCTATCTTGCGCCCGAGGCCACTGTTTTTATTTTAACTTATAGATGACTGACTGCTTAGGGTAACCGTCTAATGCAAACACTGGTGATAAAGTGTTCTTACTGTGATTTACACAGAGACTGAGTTGTCAAGCTGTTGCGTAATACGTCTGGGCTGGGCAGACTCTGACATTAAACATAAACAGTCTACCATAACAATGTATGTTACAATGGGGCACCTCACAGGTGAATACTGACTACATTTGGATTACAGTTTTTAAAAATATTACTTTGAACCTACCATTCTGTACCGTTACAAAATAAATGGAAAATAATGGTTGGAATTATTGAGATCACAAGGAAGAATCAAGTGGAGAAGGGGAGGTAACAAAGGAGAAGCTATTTGTAAAGAGCAATTAATTGTAAGGCACAGAATATCGTGAATGGCTGGTTGGCATTGGTTGCACATATGGTACTTGTGTATTTGAGAAAGTATGAAATCAATGAATGGATTATATATATATACATACAAAAAAACTATTATTGTTCAAAAATATTTATCAAACACATTATACAGTTAATACAAATTTGTAATTAACAAAAAAATACATATGTTCTTTAATAAATATTCTAAATATCATTTAGTAGTAAAACAATCCAATTCACAATAAAATACATACACAAACAATATTAAGTACATTTACTACAAATTTTCTGCTTACTCGTCATGCTGATACAGTAAATACTAGTTTCCCATGTGCACCATGTTCATTCATTATATCTGTATGTGCTTGACGAGCACCATTCTCACTAAATTCATATTCGTTTGCTACAACAGGTCTCAGCCACCCATCTTCAATACCCTTCAAAAGCGCATGTGTATACTGTGTAAACTCATCCTATAAAAAATATAATTTTTAAAAAAATACGTACGTTTAAAATGAAATATTAATTATAATACTAGTGAACTTACATGTGTTACTGCAGTCATTTTTATTCCAACAACAAAGCCTTCTGTACTAATCAGAAATCTTGGATCTATTTGAACAGGACCTCTTGAGCCTACAATCTGAAAACACAATAGCTAAATTTTGTTACTGTTTTTATATAAGGATAGTACGATACAAATTTATGAGTTATATATATTTAACAAGCACAACAAAGCCCCACTAAAATGAAAGACATGAAAATCATACATATCCTTACTTGCTTTACATTTTTAGGTTTGTATGAATGTTTCCACAAATTCTGATATATATGATATAAAGTTCATCTATATATGAGCTGCCTCCTATATTATCACCACTCGAATATGGTGGACTGTTCTTCCATCTGTGCATGGAGGTCACAAGGATAGCAACAACTGAGAGGCAGAAGGGGAAGTCTGAACTCTGCAACATCTGTCTGGAAGAAACATCTGTGGTGGTGAAGGGTGAGAAGTTCACAATAATGCCCAAGCTGTTGCCAGTTGGAGATATATGGTAGAGGTAAACGTGGAAGCTGGTATACAGAGGTTGCCAACTGAAGAAACTGATACAAGAGGCAGTTAGGATTATTTGAGGGACTGATCCTCTTAGGACCAATTTGACCTTGGGGGAGCACAAAATCCTTAAACAACACTGCAGTGTTGTTGTTGCCAGCAGACAAGGGGAGTGGCACATTAGTCCTGAATACCAAGGACTACAAACAAAAGGTCTAAATGTTTTAGACCCTGAGACTTACATGACTTACAAAACGCTTTCGAGGAATCCCACAGTCAGTATGGTATGGAAGACAGAGCAACATGTCAAGAGATCTTCCTTCTTGCAGCAGGTGAAGATTGCCATGCAAGACACTGAGGCCCCCCCCCCCAAGACACATAAGACGGGAACATCTTTGTGTCTGAGAGAGCAAATGACTCTCCAACATATACACTGAAAAAACATCTAAATGCATTGCTTCTGCCATACAACAGGTTGACAGATGCCTTTGTATAGGACTTCATGGGTCCTTCTATGGACAGATGGACAGTGTTGCTATGGACAGCCCTCTCAGTCCAACAGTGGAGAACTTTTACATCGAAAAAGTCAAAGACGTAGTCTTGTCAACTGCACCAGATAAACCAAAGCATTGGTTCCAATATATGAACAACACCTTGCTGTCTGCAGCCGCTGGGAAAAGAAGCTGCACCATTTCTTGGACCACCGGAACAGAATTCACTGCAATATCCAGTTCACCATGCAGAGAGAAGATAGCAAAGTGGCATTCTAGGATGTGTTAGTCCATAAAAGAACTGAGGTAGGACTTAGACACTGAGTCTACCAGAAGCCAACGTAAGCACACTGAATACCAGTCTACTAGATGCTGAGACTAACCTCTATCAGCATCACCATTTGAATAACCATATCAGGCAGAAGCTGACCCATCTTATATGTGTGCCTCAGCATCTGCATGAAGAACTCACTCAACTTGAGGTGGTGCTTTAAGTGAACGGTTATTCATTGCAGAGGTGATGAGAGTCTTGAGGCCGTGCAGATCTGGCCAAGCTGATGGGTTAGAGGAGCAGCAGTTATGATGTATACCTGTGAGAAGGTGGTCAGCATACCATTCTTTACCTATTTCAGGAGTGTGACAGATCACAATGAGAAGTTGTTTCAGCAGTTTGGGGTGTGCACTGTTATGATGGTTACACTCGTGGATCCAACAATGTACGGAGGTTTCTTATGTAGAAAATTCTTTATGTAAGTTGATATAAGTAGAAAATTCAGTAAACAAAATTTTAGAAACTGAATATCTATATTATCCAGATGGTTTATAAATTTTAGCAATCCATTTCTGCATTGAGCAGACTCACCATTATACAATTAAATAACATAAAAACAATAATAAATACCACTACTATAAAATTTTTCCACATCTGACAAGTTCCTGCTTTATTCAGGTTCCACTTTAAGCAAGTTTCATGTATTATTATTTTATAAGGTTCTAGTGTATTGATTCTCTATATATTGAAAATTCTAAAGGCCGGGATATTTACCTTGTTACACAATCTATAATCTTACCTAATTTCTGTAAAATTCTATTTGTACTTGGGCAAAATTAATTTTAAGTACTATATTAATTTTCTTTACTGTATATATTTTGCAAGCATGACTTTTAGAAGACTTTTTTATGGCCAACAAAGTAGTTATGCTCACACAAATAGCATTATATAATATACTTGCACTGAGAGAAAATCTTAATTCACCACGCTAGACAGATCTTTTGAACTTATTAAAATATGTTCACAAATTAAAAAAAAAGTTGGTATATATCAAGTTACGGACGACTATTTATATCTAGTATAAACGTTACTGCTGTGCGTGTGTGTGTTCAGTATACTCTGCTAAATTGGCAAACTGGAAAACATTAATTTTTCCTTTTGCGCACGCACACGCACACACACACACACACACACACACACACACACACACACACACACACACACACACACACACACTAAGGGTACTCACATCACACCACACACACTTTCAATTGAAATCTAAGAATGCACAGTCTTTAATGTCAGGAGTAAAATCCCTTTGTTGAGCATAACTACCTCTGTAAAATTTAATTTTTACCTCAGACTAGTTCATTCTTTAGTGTCTTTCAGATCACAAAGGTAAAGGAAAAGAAAAAAGAAAGAAAAAGGAAAAATACAGGAAATCTGAGGTTAAAAAATGTTAATACAATGAAATGAATTCACCTGTGGAACTGTGAAAGAGGATTAAACAACATCTACAACAGAAGCACAAGTTTAAGGTACAATGTTGAATGAAAAATTACTTCATAAAGTTTTGTATTTTTCAGCTAATATACTAAAAATTAATATTACTTAATTGATTTACACATTTCCATAGCTTTAATTACATCATTAATGATTTCCTTTAAAGATGACTTACTATTAGAAAGTGAATAAAAAGTACACACCCACAAAATGTGTATGCTATATCTGCTTATTATGCAATGGACAAATGGGTAAGGCTGCGGCTCCATGAGCTGTAAATTACAGTGCGTACAAGTGATAATTTATGGCTAGATTTTGCTGTTAAAAAGAGATGGCTCCACACGCTGTATTATTACAGCACTTAGAAGCAGTAATTTGCTGTTACCATTCCGAGGTGCTTGGCTCCACGAGCAGTAATCATACTGCATATTGTGTAGATGAGTGTATACAAATTAATTATTTAATGAAACAGTGGAAGTAATTGTTTTAATTATCGTTACAATTGAATTATTTTATCATTTAATTAATTGTTTAATATTTATTGTAAATAAAAACATTTAAGTTACACTTAATTTAGTTGAGAGACTATTTCTCTATTTCAACAATGTTTTGTTCACTGACTCCATTTCAAAAATGATGATACTATTGGTAGACCCAACAAAGTGAAACAAACATGAGAAACAAATCGTAAAAATGCAACTGGTAATAAGTAAATAAGTGAATACTGGATTGGAAAGACGAAAGTGCAGCGGCAGTAAAATACAGTGTGTGGAGTCAGGTCTCAGCAGCAAAGTGTTGCCAGAAATGGAACATGTTCCATCCAGTAGCAGCATGACATTGGTAGTAGTTTTGTTGTGATTCTTGCTGCCACTGTAACTTACATTGCCCAAAGCTGCTGTAAATTATAGCAGGTACAAGCAGTGAAAATTCAGCTTGTGGAGCCCTGGCCTTAAGGTGAATGAACATTTTTAAACAAGCCACCTTACAGCGATCCTTCCAGAATGGTTCAATGAAGCCATATCACTACCCAAGTTACAACTTGCTCTGTTTTCTAAGACAACATCAAAACCTCTACTCCCTATCTTGTTCAGTGCTTGCTTCAAGTGACCATCTTCTCTGAAAAAAAGTATTTAAATTTTACTTTACTTAACAATTTTACTTTACACACACATATAAATTAATGCAGTAAACGATGATCAAAGTGGAATGTTAAGGGTTTAAAATTTTCTCTGGATTGAACAAGTTTCTGCAATATACAAAAAAATCAGATATTAAACTAACTTTAATCAAATAAATCTGTTGGAAGTAAAGCTTTATCTTTCCTTCACTATCACTGGCCAACCAGTTCTTTCCACTGTTACCTAGATGAAACACTGGTAAGTATGCTTCAACCTTCCATTAAAATACAATCTTTACACAACTGATGCATTTAATAAATGTGTAAAGAAATGGTTTTATTTTTAAGTAAACAACTATAACAAAATCGTAGGTTTTGCAACACAAAATCAAATAATAAATCATGTTTTAAGACAACTTTTCTTTATAATATTTGAGAGTAAATCAAGTATAAATGAGACTTTCTGAGAAATGTTTTACTGGATTAATATATATGTGAAATAAACATAAAACTATTTTTCCACATAGCTTCCTTATTATCTACACATTTTTTCAACACCCAGACAGTTATTTTAATATCTTCTTCATACAAATTTGCTGGACATGTTTGTAGCCATTTGCGCATAAGCCTTGCACCTCTTTGTCAGTGGGAACTTTTTCCCACCTAAGGCTTTTTTGAATATTCCAAACAAATGAAAAGCACGTGATGATAAATGTAGACTATAGAGGGGATTATCCAAAGTTATCCAGTGAAGTTCTTCCAGCTGCTATTGCAGAGCTAATTGTTCAAAAGCAGCTTCATTGTTCACATTAAACTATATCTGATACCACTAATACAAGGGCTATTTTTTTTTCAACCTCCGATAGACCAATAAACAGAAACATGAATGACATCAATAACTTATTATATACAAAAGTTTCATATATATGTTACCTACATTTCTACATAGTCACCACCATTGTTGAGGCACTTATTATAGCAAGGCACCAACTTTTCTGTGGCTATGTTGTAGAATGTTCACTCCTGAGTAGTCAGCCAATCTGCCATACTGGACTTTAACTCACATTGGAGTCAAACCATTGCCCACCTAACCACTTTTTCAAGTCAGTGAACAAATGGTAGTCACTTGGTGTTAAATCTGGGTTATAAGGTGGGTGAGCAATGACTTCCCAACCAAATTCACGAAGCAGGTTTTGTGTGAGTGCAGATGTGTGAGGTCGTGCGTTGTCGTTGTTTGGGAACCCTCCGAGTAGAGTTTCCTATACCCAAGCTTCTGAGTAAGAATATCATAAAGAGCAGACCTACAAAATTTCAGGAAAATTAGCAGAAAGTTCAGTAATTGTGAAATGACGGTGCTCTCGAACCATCCTGTCTACCCTTTCAACAACATCAGTAGCCATGGATTTTCTTCCTTGCCTTCCTTCATCATGAACATCAATTCACCCTTCTTTAAATTTTCGGCACCATTCCCGAACTGAACCATCACTCATCACAACATTTTCTCTATACACATTACATAACCTTCGATAAATTTCTGCAGCACTATGACCTTCAGCTTGAAGAAATCTAATAACAGACCGAATCGCATGCTTGGAGACAATTTCAATTATTGTAGTTGACATAATTAAACTGTTATCACCACAGTAATAGACAAAATAACTATAAAACCAGTGGTTTAAAGTTAGAACAAACCCTCAAAAACATTAATCAAAAGTCAAATTGCTGCTAGACAACAGAACCAGGTTTGCCAACTCACCGGAGATTGAAAAAAAAATAGCCCTCGTATTATAATTTTTCAAGTTGAGAGAATTTTTTTAAATTAGATTTTAATTAAAATGTAATAGTTGTATCATATTTACTGTTTGTTTTATTTCAGAACTCAGACGGGGTCCATAAAATTTTTAATTTTTTGGGGGGGTCAGCGGACTGAAAAGTTTGGGAACCACTGCTCTAATGTTGCATAATGTTGATTCTGGAATGACGTGAATGAGACAGGTTAGAAACTTCTTTCTGGTCTTTGAGAAAAACTAATGCAAATTGTACACTTGAGACTTCGAACGTGTATCACTGCTGAATTGTGCATGCAGTCTGTGCAAAATGTCAGCTGGTTTAAGATTTTTGCAATCTAAAAACTTAATAAATACATGCTGTGCAATGGACACATGCACCTCCTATTCACTTGTTAACAAGTGACTTTAGAAACAAGCACAAGTACTGTGCACATCTAGGTACTACTACTCACTGTTCACTGTTGCCTACATCAACAAGCATTAAAGTATCTCATGTCAGTTTCAAAAGTCTTGTTTCTATTTGATCAGCCCTTATAAATGTATACTTTGGTTACTCAAACGTGCTCTAAGAAACCACTGTACTTACCTGTGATCAACTACAACATCAGCTCCCACGTCTTTCACTACTTTTAAGCCTTGCTCTGATCCTGCTGTACCAACAACTTTTAGTCCTAAACAAGAGTTTATTTTAAATTACTTGCAATTAATTAATTATAATAATACAAGAGAAAAATACTCTTCTCACATATCACTACTTATTTTTGGAATGTAAGTGGACTGTCTTAATGGGCATTAAACAACCAGTCTATAAGTTAAGGTAATAATACATTTTAAACTTTACTTACATTAATAGTCACCTTTTATGACTGGCATTACAAGTTGTGCAGTAATCTATTTTTAAGCTTGCAATTTGGATTTATCACTATTTCTCATAACAGAAACTAACTTACTTATTTCAATTGACTCATATGTGCATTTTACTGTTGTTATTCTATTATTTAATCAGTAATTTATAGAATTTACTATCTAAGAACTATCTGTTACACTACAACTTTGGAGGATACAATGGAGAAAGAGGGGAACCATATACAATTTGCTACAAGAGCCAGAAAATGAACAGTGAGATGGTAGTAAGATAATCAACCACAAGTATGAACAAAGAACTGCCCAACCTAAAAACACTGCAAACTGGTAAAGCATATTAGCAGGCTAATCTAAGTTTTTCTATGATATTCAAAGTAAACATTCATTGAAGATTCAGGCAATGGACCACAGCCACTAGTTTTCCCACTTAGAACATTTCAACAGCAGACTGGTAAATAATACAATCCAATAAAGTTAACAGCCTAGAAAACTGTCAATCTAATGGCACAAACAATTGTAATAATATAACCACATATACAGAGAACTCATCATATTAAATCACCATTGTCACTGGATTGGTTAAGACAAACAGACCCTGAAGAGAGTTGCAATAGATATTGCTAAAATATTGGCTGAAGAGTGATGGTGACAAAATATCGTATCCATTCATGCAGAAAGTTTGAAATAAAACTGAATATTTGCAGTAGACTATGATACACCAAACAATGTACTTTTGAATATATCTTTAAAGATTTACCAGTCTTAAGATTGATTTATTTTAGCAGTTTGTTTAGCATAGCTAATTTTCACTACTTTCACTAATTGTAGTATCATTCTGAAAATTGTGAGTACAAAATATCTAATTCACACCAATTAATTTTTAAAACCAGTACAAAATAAATTAGAAATGCAAAGGATAAGTTTAGAAAAAATGTACAATTGAGTAGTTACTACTGAAGGAACAGTCCATGCCACTCTTTGTAGGGTTTCTATTATCCACCATTTATTAATCTTTAGTTCTGGATATGTTACATCACTTGAATTT
The DNA here is from genome assembly GCA_034769895.1 of Magicicada septendecula. Lineage (NCBI taxonomy): Eukaryota > Metazoa > Arthropoda > Insecta > Hemiptera > Cicadidae > Magicicada > Magicicada septendecula. Next base: position 1,035,338,820 of record CM068367.1, on the reverse strand, counting down.
TTACTTTAATATTATATTCACAGCCTGACATCCATTCACATACAATAATTCCATTACTGCTCTCTTTTACTGGTCTATATGCAGATTACTGGTCTACACGCACTTTACAAATGCATGTACTTGCCTGTATAATTTTTATATTGGCTAGAATAGAGAAGCCTGTACTTTTTAACATTCAGATAATGTATGAGGCTCATTTTTAAGTACGAAATATTCGCGCAGGCCAATGTCAGCCCCCCCCCCCCCACTAACCAATCACTAAGTTTCAAGTGTCTGCATATGTTAGTTGGTTATGCAGTATTGTTGACCCCCATGTTGATAGATAATCCCACCAATAGTGAAGTGCGTCCTGTGATCCATTTTTGAATTCAAAAAATGTTTGCCTCACTGAAGTTCATCGGCAGCTCTTACAAGTGTATGAGGACAATGTCACGAACAATGGAAATGTGCATAAGTGGTGTAGGTTTTAACATTAATTTTATTATGCCCCGTGTTCTGGAGCGCCAATTTAACATTTAATTTTGATTTCTCTTTTCTCAGGGTTTATAAAATAAAATGTAGACTTATTCTTCTAATAGTTTTTCTATTTATTAACAATTAGTTATGATTGAGTATCATATTTATCATTGACATATGAATTATGTAATCTCTAATCAAAATATAAACATATTCATTTTCATAAATCTTATTTTCATTACTCATATTAATTGCTCTAATAATTCAAATATTGTAATTCTTATTCAAAGAAAAAACGTGTAATAATTATTCTCTTAAATTTTAAATACTATAACATAGTTAGTTACTGATCAGGATTCATTTAAAATCGATGCTCATAAATAAATTTAACTTCCATACCTTCCTGATACTAATTTTTATGAAAAAATGTTATCTTTTAATTCCTTAATTAATTCACGTGAGTTCTTTAAGTGAACAGACAGTGGACCTAAGACTAAGTATGGCATGATAAGAGTACTTTTGGTATGTATCCAAATCTGGTAGAGGTTTATATGGTGCGGTTCGCATGTTGATCGTCTGGCGTGACGGCAATAATTCCCTCCGGATTAGCAGATTGTATCGTGGAATCCTGTGGAGTCTCACAAGACACAACACAACACCAAACTTCACTCATTCGGAATTAGTTCGCGTTAGTTGTTATTATTGTTATTCGCTTCCACAGACATTATTGATTATTATTTATCAACTGCGTTATGGTTGGAACTAATGTTATTTAAGATTTTAGTTCGTCTTGTAATATTACTCGATGATAAAGTTATTGTTACGTATTTGCAAAACTAAATTACAGCGTTATTGAATTATTATTCGTGTTGTACTAATTCACTTGTATATCACTAATAAAATTACAGTTCTTTTACCGAAATTGTTTTTAGTCCGAACTTACTTTGCTAACCATCGTACCAAAAATTCTCCAAGTCCAATAATTATGAAATCTCTGTCGCGCGCCTTTGTCACGTCCCTATATAGAATTTCGCATCACTCCCACTCATTTCTGATTTTTCTTACGCTGTTTTCTAATTGGTTCTACTTTACCACCCTCCAGATCAAGAGACCACCCATTTTTCCGAAAGCACCTCTCTGATAGGCTTTTGGATTCCCACCAGATTTATTCCCTAGGTCACTATACTGAGGTCGTTGTCGCTGCTAGATACTGTAGCAATAAATTCTTGCCTGTCACTTTTTTTGGAGTATACAAAGCAACCCTTAACTTTCTCATCAAAGTACTGTTGTCTGCACATGGTCGTTCTAATGGCAACAACTACTGTCGCTTAAACTATTTCTCACCAAGCTTCCTTTGTATGTCCGTTTCTTTGTCTATGTTTCCATTAAACATCTTTCCTTGAGTTCGGACATTACACCCGAGCTTTCTCTCTTCTGAGTAAGGTCGAAGTCCTGTCGTTGACCGTTTGAGTCTTTCAATAATGTATACCCTTTTTTGTTTCACTATATGCAGGTGGCAAGTATACGTAGTTTGGTCTATTGTTAATACATACATTTGCTCTTCAAATGGGTTCGTTCACGTTTGTAATTTTTTTCTAAGGATTTGAGGTAGTTGTCAAAAACTAACGTTTCTTAGTATGGAGAGCGATGAACTCTGTCTGCTTGGAGTGAGCGCGTTGGGGCTGTTACATGCTTTTATTGCCTGTCAATCATTTCTGCGTTTAACACATCAATTCCCTGTCATGGCGCTTAATGATACATTTCAACTAAAAATAAGAAAATTTTTAAAATTTCTGATTTTGGCGTTATATCGTCCCCGAATTTTGTCACTTTGGATGGACTTCATACATCTAAAAGAGATTCAAAATGCTGCGCCCTGTCATCGAGGTTTAACATGACGAAATACATACATTTTGTATTCCTAGTATTGGCTCATCATCCGTTGGACGTAGTGTAGTGGGTTTGTTTTGCTGCAGTGACCCACTATGGGCGGTTCATTATGTAATGTAAACACTACCCTAGGACCATTTCCAAGACACTTTCGCTTTCCGTTTTTAAATGAATCCGTTACATGTATATATTTTGCTTTCTTTTCTTACAACCCTTATTTACCATAAAATTATACTTACAAACTAACATTTAGGCATTAAATTTAAATTCGTCATTCAGCATTAATTTAATAGAACTCCTTATATGACCTATAATATTTACAAAATTAATTTAGCAGATTTTATTCAATACTAGTATCATTTATCATATCAATAAATTTTATTTCTGTAAAATTTTTTAGAATTCTCTCTTTTCCTTGTACAATTTTAACACATGTTAATCATTATGTTAACCGTTAATTTAACTATTTGTTATCATATTCACATTAATTTACTCTATAGTACTTTGCAGTATTTATAAAATATTAGTTACTATCATTTTTTTTTTTTTTTTACATCTTGATATTCTAATAATATTATAGATTTCAATGACATAAATTAATCAAGTTTTCTACATTAATTCGCTATTAATGTCCTTTGATAGTCCATCTTTTACTTATTGTCACTTCTCAATCATTTCACTATTTAATTGAATTTAAGAGTCCTTGTATCACATATATATGTACATATCATTATTCTAATTTTATTGATTGTTCACATTCAATTGTTATATTAAACAATCTTATTCTAACCATATCAATTGTTCTTACACTTGCATTCATTTAACATATATATTGTCTATGCACTCATGTCAATACGATTATCGCTAAATTTTAGATCACATTTTGTTATCAAGAAGATTATAGTTACTACTACACTTTGTTAGTATTTTACTTCATCGTTTATACAATTATCATTTTAGTTTAAGTAATGTTAAAATTACTATATTTCATTTAGTATTCTATTGACTCTTACAATTCCTTTATAATTTATAACTTTTCACTGGCGTCAACTAAGAATCTGAATGATACCTCTTTAGTTGCCTAGTGTTGAATACTCCTCCGTATAGAATCGTTATTCTGGTCATTCTGTAATTGGTACGTAGCGCTTCCGATTTTTCTTACTATTGTGTATGGACCCTCATATATCGCACAGAATTTTCGTATTATATTCTGAGTAACGTCCGATATATGATGCACTCATATCAGAACTCTTTCTCCCACTTCAATTTCCGTAATTTTCTTTGATTTATTTATTTGGGCTGCTTGTCGCTCTCCCCTTTCCTTGATTCGTAATTGTAGTCTTTCTACATTTACTCCCTCATTGTTGATCACAATAGGGCCTACATACTGTTCCCAATGCCTGGTTGGCCTTTTTCCAATCTGAGCTTTGTATGGCGTAACCTTTATTGTCTCCTGGTATGTTTCATTCAGACACGACTTGATTGTTTTTATGTATCTTGCCCATTTAGTGTGTCTCTCTCTGACAAAAATACGGAACAGTGTAACAATAAAAAAGAGGCCGAAATATATAAAATAAATAAAATCACTACCAGGACTTACCTGCACGCAATTACAACACTTACCTGTTATTGAAATTTTACCAGAAGACCAAGGTCGCCACGATTATTTTTTATAGGATAAAATATCGAAAACCTTTACACTCCACCTTAATAAAACGGACAATTTAGCAATCTGACCCACCCAATTAATAACTCAGAAAGATTCCGGAACGTTAGACGAATTTTTAACACAGAAATGAGAATATGGTAATGACGAAATAACTTAGACTAACACATTTTGTTATGAAAGAAACACTTTACTTACTGAAACAGCTCCTCCTTACTCCACGACACACAAGAACAAAACAGGTATTGATAAGGTTAAATACATCTTACATTGATAATATACTTCTTATATTTATAAGGTAGCCCAGCTTTTGCTCGCACACGCATTCACACAATATACACACAAAAACCCCCATAAAAGATTATATTCAAATAACACCATAGTTAATCATTGCGCATTTCGTTTTAGTTTTAAGGGGATACGTACTACCGACCGAACACGTGCTTTGTTACGATTCCATTCATTGTTATTACCGTTATCAGACCATCACTGCAATGCAACAATTCACAAAGTCGTTAATTCTTCGGGTCCCGGTCGGTATTAACGATATGATTGAGTTAGACGTATTTAGAACACCACCGACCGGGGCCTAAACCAAACTGTTAGCGTCTATCAAGAGAGTCGACTTCTAGTTGACTGTGTCGCGTCTCTGGCTAATGTCGACTGTGTGGTTGTGAACGTAACAGGTACATCTACCTGTTCCTGCATGGAAGTTGTTCTTCAATGCCACGATGTTTTCGTCGTCGCTCCTTGTTCCTTTGCTGTCGTGTAACCATTTTATATAGGGAATGGAGCTGACATATGTGGATGACCAGAGCTTAATATTGGGCTTGGCTCTGCTGATGTCATTTAAGTGGGCGTGGTCTAAACGACACTTCCGTAGTGAAACCAAATGAACGAGGAAGATTTCACTCTCTGGCCATCTTGGTTTTTTGTCAGAGCGTCACTTGGAGCGTGATTGAGCAGTTGCGTATGTGCGCTGCCACACACAGGTACAAAGTTCTTAGAATTTTGTGGAGGTGCAAATGCTCCGCCGCATTCCTCAACAACAACTGCGTCTTATAGCGTTGTTTCACTGTTCTGTTACACTGACTGTTATACTGACACATACGTTGCACAATAATGCAGCTTTACCATACTTTATACCAGTCCGCCCGAAAACGAAATAAATAAAAATATAAATATATGCCCCAAACGGTTAAAATAAAGACACACAAAATTTGACCCGCTACAATACCCCCTCGATGAGAATTCTGCTGTCCATGACAGAAGAAATCTCATCGATAACCCCGAAGAGGATCGGTGAGGAACTGGTGCCAACAACCCCCTGGTTCTTAATCTGCATGGGTACACGACCCCCCTGGCTCAGCGACCATGGACTCATCTGAACGAGATCACTGGACTTCTCCGTAAGAGATCCCAACACCGAGAAATCGATCAGACTCGCACCACAGCCCACCTTGCCTTCTAACATGCTACCCCCAAAAATCCTCAATCCCTGGCTAAAATCGTTCCAGCTCCTCCGCCGATGTGGATCCCCTTTTTGCAAGCTGGGCTGCCTTTGGCAAATACTGGGCTCACACACTCTAACATTACATATTACCATAACACATAAGAATAAAACTTTCTTTTAAAATTTTTCAAAAATTTAAAAAATTCAAAATTCAAAAAATAATCGTTTATCAAAAAATTCTCTTCCTCTTTTTTCTAATTTTTGTTTCAATGACTTAACCTAAACATTCCTATTAATACAAATACATCCTTACTCTAGCATGAGAACAATTTATAGCCTACCAATATAAAGCAATACAATAAAAGAAACATCATTAATACATACACAATAAAATAATCATTACCCAACATATTCACTCGCTGGCAGGCGAAAAATCAAAAAAAATTTTTTTTTTCCAAAAAAAATTTAAAATTTTCAAAATTTTAAAATTCAAAAAAAATTATTCATTAAATATTTATTAAATTTATTTATTAAATAACATTTATTAAACTTATTCAAATATTGGTTTGAATTAATTAAACAAACAAATCACAATTGGCTTCCTACTATACACAAGCTTAGTAGGTGTATGAACTCATCAGCTGATCATAACTAGGTCAAGTCCAAAACCCTTGACCTACATATGTTATGTATGATTTCTGAAAACACTTCAAATATCTGTAATATCCTACCTTGAAATACAAAACATAGTAACATAAAATATTTATAATAAACAAAATATTAATATAATCAATCATCAACTTGACATTTAAATTATTTAAAACAAACAATTCTTAACTTTACATTATTTTCAAATTTTATCAAAATTCTGTCACTGGTTAAAAAAATAAACAATTGTATATTCTTTATCATGAATCTCTCTGCCTTTTCAACAATCTTACCTTAATATACTGTGGGTGATGTAAATTATTTATTCTCGTTTTTCTGTATGAGATTTCTATACATATATAAACTTTCTCCCCCTGACTCTAATATTTATCAACTGCAACTCCCAAGACACCCAACTCTATCAAAAATATCTACTAATCAGGACATTCTAAACCCCAACTTATCATTTAACACAATTCGCCGCCTTCTCCCCATATATAAAAAAAAATACTCTCTAACCCTTTGTACATAGGATACGTGTTTCCTTCCCAAAACTCATTCCCTTATGTTGGTCCCTGGACTCCCCCTAGGTAACCCTTTCCGGCGCCAATCGGTCCCTATCCCGTCCCAACCCTTGTTGCGGACTCCTACATTACACTACCCTCTAATACAAAATTGCCATCCCCAAAAATCTCAATCTCATTTCATTACCACAAATACAACAAAACAACCTCATTAATTATGAACATAAATATATATCATTCAAAACTCTACATAAATTCCCCACAACTGTGTCAACATTAATACTTCACCAACTTCTATAACATACATTAACTCAAAAACAACATTACATCATACTCATCTCTACTATTTCACATTCACTTTTTATTCAATTTGGACAGGTCTGCATGTCCCATAAAACATTTATCACCCATGAATTATCTTTTATTAATCTACATATTCTTTTTATCTTTACTTCAAAATATCTGTAGTACACTAAACATTAATTACTTGTAACATTTACAAACCAATATACCAGTGACATTATTGCTGATCAGCTGATATCCTAACATAATTAAAACACCATGGATACCTTTCAAAATTGAACAGTTACATGTAATACATTATCAACACTTACTTCTATTATGTTGATTGCCTGCCAGGCGTCTAATGATTGGCTTAGAAAAAAATTACACACATAATGAAAATACATTTTATCAACAACTATATCTAACACACAACAATAAAATGATACCTTTAAAATTATAGTATGAACCTTATTTTACGAGTCTGAGCATATAATTATGTGGACAGAGCACAAGCATTTTTGATTGGATTAAACCTTGAATAAGCAAAACTGTTACGTCATAAGATTTTAAAATTCGTGACTCCTTTGCGTCACCTCCCAGCCACACACACTATTTCAGGTTATGGAGGACTGTCTCGCCCTTTCGCTTCCACAGAGACGGTATATTTTGGAGCAGGGTTTTACCTCTCCGTGTCTCTGCTTCCGCTGTTAAGTTTTAACATTGGTGAACATCATCATGTTCTCGTTAATAATCATGCACCCTTAAACGGATCTACCACCTGGCTCTGCTGTTCCTTCTCGAACAGAGTGGCAGCCGCTGTTCCATAGTTTGGTGATTCCCCTTTTTGTTACCCCCCATCAATTTCAAAATACACCTTTACAACGATAACAGCTATGGCCAGTTATGGTCAGCGCGTAATCGTAATGTGCCCCAACCATAGCTGTTAAAGCTAAACCAATTCCACGGTCAGGGTTCGGTGAGGCCGTGACCGCCCGAAAATTTGGGGAATCACAAGTAAAATATCTTTCGTAATATTAAATTAAAATTTAAATGACAATATTAATTTAGATGGGGTTTTAACCCACTTTATATGGAAGCTTAACCATTATTAACATAAAATATTAAATACAAAATTTACAACCTTCCCCCATAGCAGTTCCACACTACACTGTTATAATACATCACATAACACAATACACAAATAGCAATAAACCTGGATTATTAGCATACATCAAACAAACAATTCTCTTTTAAATAATTTATATAAAAATTTATAAACATTATTATTTAAAATTTTTCATTAACTCTTTTTATTTATCATCATGATGAATTTATCCTGTGTTGTAATCAGATTTTCAAAAATTCTAAATTTATTATTAATATATATTTTTAACCATTATTTTTATTTAGCACAATTATTTCAAAATATTTCATTACTGAATTAACATATCAATCACTCCTGTCAACCTTTTTGTTATACATTATTCATATTGTAAAATTTCAATACTTACAGCCCATTTCTCAAAACATATACAACATACCACAATACTCTCACCTCACCACTGAAACATTTCACAACATATTAGTTCACCTCAAATAATTCAGCCATCTATTATCAAAATGATCTAAATTCCTTAAAAAGTTAATTATACAATATTGAAATAGTCAAACAAAATATTTAACATGTATTAAATTGTTTAATTAAATTAATTATTAACAATATAGAATTCATTACCATCCAAACAATTACAATTCTCTGATTACTTGTTTTTCAAATTAATTTGGTTTATTTATTTAAATTGCAAGTATTTCAATATTATTCTTACAACAATTAATTACCTACATACACTGTTCACTTAACCACAACACATACCATTGGCTTTACTACATATTTATTTACAAATTTACTTCAGTATTTACTCAGTTATCACATCTCAATTTCCAAATCAGCCAAGTCAAATAGCTTAAAACAAAATATTTAACTGTCTTTTCTGTTTTATATTTTAGCCACCATCGTCAAAAATATACCTCACATATTTGTATACTAAATGATTTTTATTTACATCCAGTTTATTATTATTATTTTTATCATAAACCATTACCTCTATGTCATTCATTTTCCCTTTTATTATCTCATAAGACTTGTCACTATTATTTGTTTTTATCCTGCCTCCGTGAATATTTGTTGTTACACCCAGGTAATTTATTTTCTCATCATATTCCTCCACTACAAGTACACTAATTCTTCCTACAGGTACATATTTATCATCAATATAATCATTGTCTACTACTACACAAGGTATGTCTAAATTATTTATCATAATTCTCTTAATCTTCATCTTCTCTATCAGCTCTGCATAACCTCTATTTACCTTGAACCACTCTAACTCTTTCTCTCTCTCATAATCACTTTCATCACAATACCTGTCACCACACCACTGACCTACTTCACTCCATGCAAAGGGCACAACAAACTTACTATACCATTTCCTGGCTTTTCCAGGTTTACAAAAATTTAGGGGACTGCTTGAAGACACCTTGTCTTCCACATAATTAACGGAGGAAACTCTGTCCTCAAAATTCACTACTAGCGGAGTCCTTACTCCACTTATATCACGGGGAAAATTTGCCCTTTGACACCCTAACCTTTCATCACACTCTCTCTCAATTTCATCAACACTCGCTAACATTTTGTTATTAAATTCTACTTCACCACAAACTTCATCACTATTTGTTTTCACCACATCATTCTTAAATAGCTCGTTTTCAACTATTTTATCACTATTGTTTATTAATTCAATTTTACAACTGTAACTTACCTTGTTAATTATTTCTTCGCTATTATCAGAGACATTATTACCACTTACCTGTGTTAACTCAACTTCTGTACTCTCTTTTAACTGACCTCTATTCTCCTCCCGCTTCTCGTCTGGTTTATCAAAAGCAATTTTTATTGTATTACAACCCTTACTCATTGTTTCCTTTGTTTTGTTTAATTCTACATGTAATTCATCAAAACCCTTCATCATATTATCAAAATGTTTATCCCTCATTTCCTGTAATTCATCAAAACCCTTGTTCAGATTATCATACACTGTTCTCAAAAGATTCATCACATCCTCCAATGTACGCTCCTTTTTTTCTACCCCCACTCTGTCGTTATCATTATCATTAGGCCTATTTTCTGTCTTATTCTCTACCACTATCTCTTCAACTATCTTACCTGTATCATTGGTCATCTCACTATGTTTATTAATTTCTGCGAATATTCCTTCTTCTTGTTCTTCCATTCGGGTTAACCTATCGTCTAAATTACCCCATTCCTCGTCTGTCATCTCACCCACAACACCTCGAAATTCATTCTCCCACTTGTCCCATGCAAAATCACTATCATTACTTTGTATTATAGACATTTTTAAAGTTCGTTTGTATAACACTTTTATATATAAAATTACTCTTTTTCTCTACTCACACCTAACACATTGTGAATCACAATAACATAAACCTAACCTACTTAATTCTGTACGATAAAATTTTTATACATTCGTCATTACCACATCCTATTTCCTGTGTATTAAAATAGGTCTATCTCGTATAAAATTATAATTAAACGAAAATCCTGGCAGCGCGTCGACATTTGTAACAATAAAAAAGAGGCCAAAATATATAAAATAAATAAAATCACTACCAGGACTTACCTGCACGCAATTACAACACTTACCTGTTATTGAAATTTTACCAGAAGACCAAGGTCGCCACGATTATTTTTTATAGGATAAAATATCGAAAACCTTTACACTCCACCTTAATAAAACGGACAATTTAGCAATCTGACCCACCCAATTAATAACTCAGAAAGATTCCGGAACGTTAGACGAATTTTTAACACAGAAATGAGAATATGGTAATGACGAAATAACTTAGACTAACACATTTTGTTATGAAAGAAACACTTTACTTACTGAAACAGCTCCTCCTTACTCCACGACACACAAGAACAAAACAGGTATTGATAAGGTTAAATACATCTTACATTGATAATATACTTCTTATATTTATAAGGTAGCCCAGCTTTTGCTCGCACACGCATTCACACAATATACACACAAAAACCCCCATAAAAGATTATATTCAAATAACACCATAGTTAATCATTGCGCATTTCGTTTTAGTTTTAAGGGGATACGCACTACCGACCGAACACGTGCTTTGTTACGATTCCATTCATTGTTATTACCGTTATCAGACCATCACTGCAATGCAACAATTCACAAAGTCGTTAATTCTTCGGGTCCCGGTCGGTATTAACGATATGATTGAGTTAGACGTATTTAGAACACCACCGACCGGGGCCTAAACCAAACTGTTAGCGTCTATCAAGAGAGTCGACTTCTAGTTGACTGTGTCGCGTCTCTGGCTAATGTCGACTGTGTGGTTGTGAACGTAACAGGTACATCTACCTGTTCCTGCATGGAAGTTGTTCTTCAATGCCACGATGTTTTCGTCGTCGCTCCTTGTTCCTTTGCTGTCGTGTAACCATTTTATATAGGGAATGGAGCTGACATATGTGGATGACCAGAGCTTAATATTGGGCTTGGCTCTGCTGATGTCATTTAAGTGGGCGTGGTCTAAACGACACTTCCGTAGTGAAACCAAATGAACGAGGAAGATTTCACTCTCTGGCCATCTTGGTTTTTTGTCAGAGCGTCACTTGGAGCGTGATTGAGCAGTTGCGTATGTGCGCTGCCACACACAGGTACAAAGTTCTTAGAATTTTGTGGAGGTGCAAATGCTCCGCCGCATTCCTCAACAACAACTGCGTCTTATAGCGTTGTTTCACTGTTCTGTTACACTGACTGTTATACTGACACATACGTTGCACAATAATGCAGCTTTACCATACTTTATACCAGTCCGCCCGAAAACGAAATAAATAAAAATATAAATATATGCCCCAAACGGTTAAAATAAAGACACACAAAATTTGACCCGCTACAACAGGTTTCCGAGCTGCCGGTTCCACCTTTCCGCAATATTAGTGTAAGGATTCCGAATTGCTGTGTATTTAGGTTTTATGTTTAACTCATTCAGACCCTGCATCCATTTCCGAGACGTGAATTGCGTGCCATTGTCTGTCAACACACTATCCGGTTTACCACGTATGTCAATGTATTGTTGTAGTTTTTTCAACGTTATGTTTGTGGTGGCTCTACGTAAAGCATACAATTCCACGTATTTCGTAAAATTGTCCACAATAACTAATAGGTACCTAACTCCAACACTGGACATCGGTAGAGGTCCGTAATAGTCCATGCTTATGAGCTCTCCCTTTCTTGTAGGAAGGATGGGCCTTGTTTCTCCAGAAATGAGTCGATTCCCACTGTCTTTACACCTCTGACACAGGTCACAACATCTGATCAGCTGGATGACACTCTTGCACATTTTTCGAATGTAAAGTGCTCCTTCAGAAGCTGCAGAGTCCTTTTTGTACCTGGATGGCCATATATCTGGTGGATTTCTTGGATCAACTCCTTCCGAATTTCCTTTGGGATGTATAATTTCCACTGCGTCTTCCATCTCCTATATAGTTTATTGTTTATTACTTCGAAATGTTGGTTTAATTTATCATAGTCTCCCTCCTTAACTCTGTTGATCAATTGTCCTAACTTCTTGTTTTCCATTTGTAACAGGTGTATTTTTCTTAACTTTGTTGTTATATCTTTGTTCATTTTTATTTCTATTGTGTGATGTAGTATTCGTATTTCTCGTCGATGGGTTCGTTTATAGTATCACCTTCTGGGTACCTGCTTAAGAGGTCGGCAACAACATTGTCTTTACCCTTGCAGTGTAATATCTCGAAGTTATACTCTTGTATCGCAAGTATCCATCTTGCGATCCTGGTATTATTTAAATGGCATTTTTGTATAAACGTTAACGCTTTGTTATCGGTTAATATAGTAAGAGGTTGGCCTATTATATATATCCTGAATTTCTTTAAACATTGGACGATTGCTAATAGCTCCTTTTCAGTAGTAAAATAGTTTTTCTCCGCATTTTTGAATGTTCGGCTAGTGTACGCTATTATGGCGATCTCCCCTTCCTTGTCGATCTGGTATAGTTGACCTCCGTAAGCATAGTTGCTTGCATCACACTGCAGACAGAAACGGCGTCCCTGCATAGGAAATTTTAACACCAGAGACTCTATAAATAATTCTTTTACAAGTTGGAATTGCTCCTCCATTGTTTTATCCCATTTAAACTTACTGCCTTTCTTTAGTAGCTGCAATAATAGTTGTGTGCACTCCGCGTACTTACCGGTGAATTTATTGTAAAAGTTTGTTAAACGCAAGAAACCTTTTAATTGCTTTGGGTTTCGTGGAGATGGGAAATTTAAAATTGCTGAAACTTTATCCGTTGTTGGTTTGATTCCTTTTGTAGTTAGACAGTAACCCAAATATGGTATTCCTTTCCTGAAAAACTGAGTTTTCTTTAAATTGACAGTGATATTGGCTTTCTTTAAGTTGTCCAACAAGCTTTTTAAGTGTTCCATATGTTCTTCCTCACTTTGAGAGAAACACAATATGTCATCTACGTAGATAATCGTATGTTGCTTAACTTCCTCGGTCAGCACATGGTCGAGTCCCCTGGCCAAGCCTGCTAGGCTGGTGCTCAATCCAAACGGCGTTACCTTAAATCGGTAGCTCTTACCTTCGTATAAGAAGCCAGCGTGATTTTGACATTCCTCCTTGAGTGCAATCTGCCAGAAGCTGTATGTTAAGTCTATTGAGGACATAACTTTGATGTTGCTGCAACTTGCGAGAATCTCGTTGATCGGCGGAGGTCCCTCATAATCTGGGATAATGATACTATTCACCTTCCGGGCATCTAGGCATAATCGCACGTTCCCGTGCCTTTTAATAAGTTACCAGAGGTTGGATGTAAGGGCTGTGGGCTCGTTTTATTATCCCAAATTCCAGCATCCTTTGAATCTCATCCTGAACTGCCCTCTGGTACTTGATTGGGACGGCCCACCCCTTTTGCAGGTAAGGTGTGCTGTCGGTAACCCGGAAGTGCTGGTATCCCGTTATGATCCCTGGCCTATCTGTAAAGATCTCCTTGTTTTTATCCAGCAATTGCCCAAATTGACTTAACATTGTGTGAAGTTAATTTACTTTTTAAATATATATAATACAAAATACAATTTATTCCACCTACCTGCAAAGGTTCTTTCTGGGTCCAGAAATCCGATCGCACGAACATCAGACGCAAACATGTGTTTCATAGGTTAGTGAAATGACTTACTCTACACATTTTATGAAGAAAAATTATGATTTTTAATTATCAAATATTGCAACGTTAAAGATTAAATTTTTCCAATAAATTTTCTCACATGGTTTTCCCAATTTTGTTATGGTTCATACATCTTACAATAGTGTACTTAAATTATGTTACTTACATCTATGTAGATAGCCCAGCCTGCATCACACTCTCTCGCATTATTAACAAACCTTTAACACATTGAATCTAATAATATAAAAATACCCCTCCCCAGCCGGCACGCGGTTTTAGTTTGCACTGTTCGTTTTTCTCATTTTTGACTTTGTGATGAGTTCCGGATTCCACGGTTGTTGTTAACTGATAACTATTGGTTTCACTGCCGCATAATAATTCACAAAATAGAGTTTAAGACTGGAACTTGGAAAAAATCTGAAGAGCCCCTTTTAGGGCGGTGTCTGGCCAGACACGATCAGTGACGAACTGGTAAGCGTCTCTTGCAAGCGGGCGGAAATTGATGTCCACCGCCAACAAATTTTGTCGTCGCTCATAGTTGAGTTGTTGCAGCTGAGCGACCATGTGCATGATACATAGTGGTTTTTGCTGTGTTTTACGCCGACGATATTTAGGCGCTTTTGGCTTGATGTCACAAAAGAGGCGGTGACTTAGCTACATTTCCTTCAGCTCAGTCAAGGAGATGAAACAGAAAGTATACTTTTCACCATCTTGGCGTTTCCTGACCGCGTGGGTCCGCGCGTATACCCGTCTCGTGCATACGGGCGCATGGTCATACACAAGCAAAGTTCTTAGAAACCTAGGGTGGTGCAAATTCCTTTCCCGATTTCGCAACGTTATATTGCGTTGCGGCTTTGTTACAAAACTGTTCTATTCACCACGTGCTTGGTCACCGTTGAGAAATAAAACTTTCACAATACATTTATAAATCCCTGAAATGAAATAAATTTAAAAATACAAATATAGTAGAACCTCGTTAACCCGGATCAACTGGGGCCGGGGCCGATCCGAATTAACGAAAATCCGGGTTATCCAGAGAATGAGGGAAAAATGATAAAAAAGAACATGTACTTACCAAAAATATTTTTAATGGAGTTTAAAAATTATTATCGGCACACTTTCACCTAAAAACACATAATATGTATTTACACTGTACACAATATAGGTACAAACTAGTCGGTAGTAAAAAAGGCAGTGAGCTTTTGCTGCCTCAGTTTTGTGTATCGCTTACGAGCAGCGCGATCTCGCATCCGCTTTAGCATTAGAAGTTCGTTTGGCGATGTTCCGGCTTGACTCTCGAAATAAACCATCAATTTATCTATGTTTGCTACTGCTTCTGCATGGGTCATAACCACAGCTGGTTCATCAACACTGTCTGAATCCTCTTCATTTTCATTTTCTGTAACACTGCATGATGCAATAATTTCTTCCTCTGTGATCGCTTTATAACCTCCGTCATTGTCAATTTGCAACCAATTGTCAATGTCTTCTTCATCAACATTGGAACAGCCATCGATATTTTTAAAAATGTCTATAAAATCTTCTTCCACACTTATTTTTTCTTCTTCTTCAATTGTATTGTTTTCTGGCAAGTCACACACACCAGGCCACAACTTTTTCCATGACTTTATCAAAGTTTCTCTTCCAACCTCGTCCCAAGCTTCCGCAATCATATAAATAACAGTCTTTACGTTAAAAGATTTCAGCACCTCTACCACACCATGCTCTCCTTCGTCCTCTACCAGTTGACTTAGCATTTGCCTTTTGTACACTTTTTTTATTTTTTCTAGAACTCCTTGGTCCATCGGTTGAACGAGAGAAGTTACATTAGGTGGTAAAAACTTCACTGAAATGTCATCTTTGACTAGTTCATTGACAGACGGATGCGAAGGCGCATTGTCAATCAGCAAAACCGCCTTGTTGGGAAGGCCACAGTTCTTCAAATATTTTTTTACTGACGGCACAAAATTCTCAAAAAACCATTGTTTGAAAATGTCACTAACCATCCAAGCACTTTTTTGTGAGCTGTAAACGACAGGCAATGAGCCTCGTTTCACATTAATCAATGCACAGGGGTTTTTAGACTTCCCTATTATAAGGAGAGGAATTTTGTGCTTTCCTGACGCATTACTGCAAGCCATTATGGTGAGGCGGTCTTTCCCTTTTTTATACCCTTTCGCTGAATCTCCTAATTTTGAGGCTAGCGTTTTACTCGGCAACATCCGGTAAAATAAACCGGATTCATCGGCATTGTAAACTTGATCTGCAGTCAGTTCTTCCTTTTTAATAAAGTCTTCAAACTCTTTTTTAAATTTTTCTGCCGCTTCAACATCACCTGACAAGCTTTCTCCAGTGATTGTAAGTTGACACACTCCATGCCGTTTTTTCCATCTGTCCAACCACCCCTGGCTAGCTGTAAAACTCGGGTCTCCATGGGGCAACTGTTTGTTCAAACTCAATGCTTTCTGTTGGATGATGGGTCCAGAAATCGGCAAGCCACGTTCTCTTTCAGCACAAAACCAGACAAACAATGCTTCATCCAGAGTTTCTAGTTTAGCAGTTTTTGCTTTACACCGATTATCCAAACTGTCCTTAGAAATCATTTTGAAACAAAAGTCTTCAATGCGTTTTCTGTTCTTTTTCCAATCAGATACGGTTGATGTTCCTACTCCAAACTCAGCAGCAATGTTCTTTAACGATTCTCCCTTATCAATTCTTGTCAATGCTTCCATCCTTTTTTCATAGTCACAACAATGTTTTTACGTTTCGTCGCCATCGCGAACAACACGCTAAAGAAACAGCACAACGATACTGTACCTCAACAGTGACACTAGGACAACACGCGAACACTACCGAGATTGCAGCGCAACTGAGGAATGTTGTTTCTAGGTCAATGTCAAGTGCGAGGTGCGGGGAGGGGAAGGAGAGGGTTGAGCACCAGTTTGCTGCGTAGCAACAGCAGGTGGGGTGAGTGCAATGAACTCGCCCGCTGGCAAGTGAATTCGAGTAATGTACCTACTGAGAATACCGATTTATTGTCTGTAAAACAAGTCTTCATTTACTACGCTGAACAACATACATGTAATTTTTTTTTCCAAAACTGGTCCGGGTTAAAGAGGTTAACGAGGTTCTACTGTACCCACAAATTTGGACCGTTACAATTGTCTGATCCATTCCTTCTAATTCTTCAAGTTTTCTGCAGATTTCAGTTTCCATGTCACACACATTTTCTTCTATGGTTAGTAAAGGTATTTCATAAGGATGTTCTTCCGCAGTTGTTAGTACCTCCGGTCGTACCTGTATCCACCCTTCTGGTATGTTAATTACCCCCTTCGATTGCTGCAGGAAGTTCATACCAAGAATACAATTACTCACTAAACCTGGTACTATTAGAAACACACAATCGACACTTAAATTACTGCTTAATACTACTTCTAAAAATTCTTGTTTCCTAATACTTTTTGACCTGTTTCCCACGGCGCTAACTATCGTGGTGTCATTAATGCTGAGGGTTTCATGATGTCCAATCTGTTTTTTATTGCTTTCATATAATTCCTCAGATAATGCATTCACCGCACTACCCATATCAATGAGAGCATTTACCGGAACCTGGTTTATTTTAATCGCTAATTCGGGACTTTTTATTACCTTGACATCAATATATCGCTCTGCTTCTTCCATTAAGTCTTCCTTGATGATTGGAAAAATTGTAGTAATACTTACATTGTCTGTATTTATTTTGTTTTTTTCTTTACCCTTTAGGTTTATTATACTTGAAGTCTGGAGTCATTGCTTCGAACTAGAAGGTCGTTCATCCGGTTTTACAGCCGTTTGTCGTTCAATGGTGACACTGTTTATGGTGGTTTGTTTACCTCCTCCTCCGCTGCTCCTAGCTATTGCTTCCTTTTGTTGATAGTTTTCCCTTCAACCAACATGCGGCTTACTGCTTTCATTGTTCGGCTGGCAAGACGGCGTGTCCCTTTTGTGCGTCAAAACCATTTATGGTCATTATTCCTCTTGTAACTACAGCGATTTGCAACTCTCGGTTATAATGCCTAGCTAATTTTGTGATCATATGTTTATCAGACAGGATCAGGATTAACTGCCTGCTTTTTAAAACACATCGCTCCATGTATTGGATCATATTAAGCGATCCATGGAGGTTATAGCGCCCATACTCAAGTTGGTCGCGGACCTTTTCTTGTTGAGTCGCACTTCAATATTTGCCCATGAAGGCTTCCTCGAATTCCATAAACGTCCTTACCTGCTCCCTCACGATCCTCCACCAGAGAGCCGCTTCACCAGTCAAGTGCCGTCCGACCCACCGGGTATTCTCCTCACCATAATACGTTTCCTGAATTTCCCGTAACTCCTTCAAGAATTCCAATGGGAAATTATCCTCCCCATCGAAAGTGGCTTCCTTATTTACTATCGCTGTATTCATGGCTACAGCTGGTCTTTTTTCGATATCCTCTAGTTTACGTTGTACTCGTTGTTGATTCTCGCGAACCGTTGTTAGGTTGTTGGTGATCTCATCGAGTTTTCGCCCCTTCTCTGTAGAGACTTCGTTTATCTTCTCTTCCATACTTCTTTTATGCTCCTTACTTGCTGTTCAATTCTGTCGATCTGTAGTTTATTTTGATGCTGATTGTTGATTATGGCTTCTTGCCATTCCTTCCGGTCCCCCTCGTGAGTTTCTTTGTTTTCTTTCACCTGTTTCTTTATTTCTCTGCTTAATTCCTTAATTCTGCTTTCGTTCTTCTTCTACACTTCTTATAACTTTTCTGACTGTCTTTGTAGTTCAGTACCCACCTGGTGGATTTGTCCTTGTAAATCTCCTCTCATTAATTCTATTTTTTCGTCTAATTTCTCGGCGAGTTGTTTACCTATTTCTTCATTCTGTTTTCTTGTTTCTTCATATAGCTTTTTCATTTCTTCATTCTGTTGTCTTTGTTTTTCATCTCTTTCTTCATTCTTCTTTTCCGATTCTTCAAACTTTTGTTTTATGAATGATATTAACATTTGGAATTTGACTTCAGACGACTGTGGTCCCCAGGCGCCATTCTCTTCACTCGTTGTGGCGCTCTCTTCATTCACCACATTTCTATCCTCAGACTGCTCCATGCCCATCTGATTGTTAATTTCAAATTCCTTGGAATTTTCTTCCCTTGTCGCCATTTTTGCCTTTCGTCGGGTTATCATTCAGATACTTTGCGACAAATAACAATAATAATGTTCTTATTCTACTAACATTTACTTATTTAACTTATCTCTAACCACTGTCTGTCACTGCCCTAGCCTAATTTCTGTAATTAAGCTGTGCGGTGCGTCGCCTATTTAACATGAATTTTATTATGCCCCGTGTTCTGGAGCGCTAATTTAACATTTAACTTTGATTTCTCTTTTCTCAAGGTTTATAAAATAAAATGTAGACATTCTTATACATAGTTTTTCGATTTATTAACAATTAGTTATGATTGAGTATCATATTTATCATCGACATATGAATTATGTACCTCTAATCAAAATATAAACATATTCATTTTCATAAATCTTATTTTCATTACTCATATTAATTGCTGACTAGAGGAAATCGAACAAAGACAGGCTGTAGCCATGAATACAGCAATAGTAAATAAGGAAGCCACTTTCGACGGGGAGGATAATTTCCCATTGGAATTCTTGAAGGAGTTACGGGAAATTCAGGAAATGTATTATAGTGAGGAGAATACCCGGTGGGTTGGACGGCACTTGACTGGTGAAGCGGCTCTCTGGTGGAGGATCGTGAGGGAGCAGGTAAGGATGTTTAAGGAAGCCTAGCAAAAATTTCACACCAGTGACATATGGTAACTTTGCACCTAGTGACTTCGCTACTAGTGACTGTTCTTCTGTCACGTATTTAAAAAATTAGGACTGGCTTTCAGAAAAGTAATGTTTAGAAACACATTTTAAGTACATTTTTAGATATTTTTTATTACTACCACAGAAACTGCAATTCGAGGAAGCCTTTAAGAGCAAATATTGAAGTGCGACTCAATAAGAAAAGGTCCGCGACCAACTTTAGTATGGGCGCTATAATCCCCATGGATCGCTTAATATGATCCAATACATGGAGTGATGTGTTTTAAAAAGCAGGCAGTTAATCCCGATCCTGTCTGATAAACATATGATCACAAAATTAGCTAGGCATTATAATCGAGAGTTGCAAATCGCTGTAGTTACAAGAGGAGTAACGACCATAAATGGTTTTGAAGCACTTCTTCGTGAATATATGAATATAAATACAAGAGGCAGCAATAACGAACAGAAAGTGGGTGACCAACCAGCCATAAATTACAAAAGGGACACGCCGTCTCGCCAGCCGAACAATGAAAGCAGTAAGCCGCATGTTGGTTGAAGGGAAAACTATCAACAAAAGGAAGCAATAGCTAGGAGCAGCGGAGGAGGAGGTACAAACCACCATAAAGAGTGTCACCATTGAACGACAAACGGCTGTAAAACAGGATGAACGACCTTCTAGTTCGAAGCAATGACTCCAGACTTCAAGTATAATAAACCTAAAGGGTAAAGAGAAAAACAAAATAAATACAGACAATGTAAGTATTACTACAATTTTTCCAATCATCAAGGAAGACTTAATGGAAGAAGCAGAGCGATATATTGATGTCAAGGTAATAAAAAGTCCCGAATTAGCGATTAAAATAAACCAGGTTCCGGTAAATGCTCTCATTGATATGGGTAGTGCGGTGAATGCATTATCTGAGGAATTATATGAAAGCAATAAAAAACAGATTGGACATCATGAAACCCTCAGCATTAATGACACCACGATAGTTAGCGCCGTGGGAAACAGGTCAAAAAGTATTAGGAAACAAGAATTTTTAGAAGTAGTATTAAGCAGTAATTTAAGTGTCGATTGTGTGTTTCTAATAGTACCAGGTTTAGTGAGTAATTGTATTCTTGGTATGAACTTCCTGCAGCAATCGAAGGGGGTAATTAACATACCAGAAGGGTGGATACAGGTACGACCGGAGGTACTAACAACTGCGGAAGAACATCCTTATGAAATACCTTTACTAACCATAGAAGAAAATGTGTGTGACATGGAAACTGAAATCTGCAGAAAACTTGAAGAATTAGAAGGAATGGATCAGACAAGGTTAAGTCAATTGGGGCAGTTGCTGGATAAAAACAAGGAGATCTTTACAGATAGGCCAGGGATCATAACGGGATACCAGCATAGCTTCCGGGTTACCGACAGCACACCTTACCTGCAAAAGGGGTGGGCCGTCCCAATCAAGTACCAGAGGGCAGTTCAGGATGAGATTCAAAGGATGCTGGAATTTGGGATAATAAAACGAGCCCACAGCCCTTACATCCAACCTCTGGTAACTGATAAAAAGGGACGGGAACGTGCGATTATGCCTAGATGCCCGGAAGGTGAATAGTATCACTATCCCAGATTATGAGGGACCTCCGCCGATCAACGAGATTCTCGCAAGTTGCAGCAACATCAAAGTTATGTCCTCAATAGACTTAACATACAGCTTCTGGCAGATAGCACTCAAGGAGGAATGTCAAAATCACACTGGCTTCTTATACGAAGGTAAGAGCTACCGATTTAAGGTAACGCCGTTTGGATTGAGCACCAGCCTAGCAGGCTTGGCCAGGGGACTCGACCATGTGCTGACCGAGGAAGTTAAGCAACATACGATTATCTACGTAGATGACATATTGTGTTTCTCACAAAGTGAGGAAGAACATATGGAACACTTAAAAAGGTTGTTGGGCAACTTAAAGAAAGCTATTATCACTGTCAATTTAAAGAAATCTCAGTTTTTCAGGAAAGAAATACCATATTTGGGTTACTGTCTAACTACAAAAGGAATCAAACCAACAACGGATAAAGTTTCAGCAATTTTAAATTTCCTATCTCCACGAAACCCAAAGCAATTAAAAGGTTTCTTGGGTTTAACAAACTTTTACAATAAATTCACCGGTAAGTACGCGGAGTGCACACAACCATTATTGCAACTACTAAAGAAAGGCAGTAAGTTTAAATGGGATAAAACAATGGAGGAGCAATTCCAACTTGTAAAAGAATTATTTATAGAGTCTGTGGTGTTAAAATTTCCTATGCAGGGACGCCGTTTCTATCTGCAGTGTGACGCAAGCAACTATGCTTACGGAGGTCAACTATACCAAATCGACAAGGAAGGGGAGATCGCCGTAATAGCGTACACTAGCCAAACATTCAAAAATGCGGAGAAAAACTATTTTACTACTGAAAAGGAGCTATTAGCAAACGTCCAATGTTTAAAGAAATTCAGGATATATATAATAGACCAACCTCTTACTATATTAACCGATAACAAAGCATTAAAGTTTATACAAAAATGCCATTTAAATAATACCAGTATCGCAAGATGGATACTTGCGATACAAGAGTATAACTTCGAGATATTACACTGCAAGGGTAAAGACAATGTTGTTGCCGACCTCTTAAGCAGGTACCCAGAAGGTGATACTATAAACGAACCCATCGACGAGAAATACGAATACTACATCACACAATAGAAATAAAAATGAACAAAGATATAACAACAAAGTTAAGAAAAATACACCTGTTACAAATGGAAAACAAGAAGTTAGGACAATTTATCAACAGAGTTAAGGAGGGAGACTATGATAAATTAAACCAACATTTCAAAGTAATAAACAATAAACTATATAGGAGATGGAAGACGCAGTGGAAATTATACATCCCAAAGGAAATTCGGAAGGAGTTGATCCAAGAAATCCACCAGATATATGGCCATCCAGGTACAAAAAGGACTCTGCAGCTTCTGAAGGAGCACTTTACATTCGAAAAATGTGCAAGAGTGTCATCCAGCTGATCAGATGTTGTGACCTGTGTCAGAGGTGTAAAGACAGTGGGAATCGACTCATTTCTGGAGAAACAAGGCCCATCCTTCCTACAAGAAAGGGAGAGCTCATAAGCATGGACTATTACGGACCTCTACCGATGTCCAGTGGTGGAGTGAGGTGCCTATTAGTTATTGTGGACAATTTTACGAAATACGTGGAGTTGTATGCTTTACGTAGAGCCACCACAAACATAACATTGAAAAGACTACAACAGTACATTGACATACGTGGTAAACCGGATAGTGTGTTGACAGACAATGGCACGCAATTCACGTCTCGGAAATGGATGCAGGGTCTGAATGAGTCAAACACAAAACCTAAATACACAGCAATTCGGAATCCTTACACTAATATTGCGGAAAGGTGGAACCGGCAGCTCGGAAACCTGTTCCGTATTTTTGTCAGAGAGATACACACTAAATGGGCAAGATACATAAAAACAATCAAGTCGTGTCTGAATGAAACATACCAGGAGACAATAAAGGTTACGCCATACGAAGCTCAGATTGGAAAAAGGCCAACCAGGCATTGGGAACAGTATGTAGGCCCTATTGTGATCAACAATGAAGGAGTACATGTAGAAAGACTAGAATTACGAATCAAGGAAAGGGGAGAGCAACAAGTGGCCCAAATAAATAAATGAAAGAAAATTACGGAATTTAAAGTGGGAGAAAGAGTTCTGATACGAGCGCATCATATATCGGACGTTACTCAGAATATAATAGGAAAATTCTGCGCGATATATGAGGGCCATACACAATAGTAAGAAAAATCGGAAGCGCTACGTACCAATTACAGGATGACCAGAATAGCGATTCTATACGAGGAGTATTCAACACTAGGCAACTAAAGAGGTATCACTCAGATTCTTAGTTGACGCCAGTGAAAAGTTATAAATTATAAAGGAATTGTAAGAGTCAATAGAATACTAAATGAAATATAGTAATTTTAACATTACTTAAACTAAAATGATAATTGTATAAACGATGAAGTAAAATACTAACAAAGTGTAGTAGTAACTATAATCTTCATGATAACAAAATGTGAACTAAAATTTAGCGATAATCGCATTGACATGAGTGCATAGACAATATATGTGTTTAATATAACAATTGAATGTGAACAATCAATAAAATTAGAATAATGATATGTACATATATATGTGATACAAGGACTCTTAAATTCAATTAAATAGTGAAATGATTGAGAAGTGACAATAAGTAAAAGATGGACTATCAAAGGACATTAATAGCGAATTAATGTAGAAAACTTGATTAATTTATGTCATTGAAATCTATAATATTATTAGAATATCAAGATGTAAAAAAAAAAAAATGATAGTAACTAATATTTTATAAATACTGCAAAGTACTATAGAGTAAATTAATGTGAATATGATAACGAATAGTTAAATTAAAGGTTAACATAATGATTAACATGTGTTAAAATTGTACAAGGAAAAGAGAGAATTCTAAAAAATTTTACAGAAATAAAATTTATTGATATGATAAATGATACTAGTATTGAATAAAATCTGCTAAATTAATTTTGTAAATATTATAGGTCATATAAGGAGTTCTATTAAATTAATGCTGAATGACGAATTTAAATTTAATGCCTAAATGTTAGTTTGTAAGTATAATTTTATGGTAAATAAGGGTTGTAAGAAAAGAAAGCTAAATATATACATGTAACGGATTCATTTAAAACGGAAAGTGAAAGTGTCTTGGAAATGGTCCTAGGGTAGTGTTTACATTACATAATGAACCGCCCATAGTGGGTCACTGCAGCAAAACAAACCCACTACACTACGTCCAACGGATGATGAGCCAATACTAGGAATACAAAATGTATGTATTTCGTCATGTTAAACCTCGATGACAGGGCGCAGAATTTTGAATCTCTTTTAGATGTATGAAGTCCATCCAAAGTGACAAAATTCGGGGATGATATAACGCCAAAATCAGAAATTTTAAAAATTTTCTTATTTTTAGTTGAAATGTATCATTAAGCGCCGTGACAGGGAATTGATGTGTTAAACGCAGAAATGATTGACAGGCAATAAAAGCATGTAACAGCCCCAACGCGCTCACTGCAAGCAGACAGAGTTCATCGCTCTCCATACTAAGAAACGTTAGTTTTTGACAACTACCTCAAATCCTTAGAAAAAAAGTACATACGTGAACGAACCCATATGAAGAGCAAATGTATGTATTAACAATAGACCAAACTACGTATACACGCCACCTGCATATAGTGAAACAAAAAAGGGTATACATTATTGAAAGACTCAAACGGTCAACGACAGGACTTCGACCTTACTCAGAAGAGAGAAAGCTCGGGTGTAATGTCGAAACTCAAGGAAAGATGTTTGATGGAAACATAGACAAAGAAACGGACATACAAAGGAAGTTTGGTGAGAAATAGTTTAAGCGACAATAGTTGTTGCCATTAGAACGACCATGTGCAGAAAACAATCGCCTATTGAAAATGGATGGCTTCAGTAAAAATAAAAACCAGTTTATAAAATACAAGAAGGAGCTCAACCTTATGAAAACAATAAAACAAAAGATTGACATAAATAAGGCAATAGTTACCAAAGTCGATAAAGGCAATACTGTAGTTATATTGAGTCAAGCAGATTACACGCAGAAATGTTATGAATTTATTAACAATAACATTATTAAGTCACTTGAGCATGACCCCACCAGCAAGTACACAAAGGAACTAAATTCCGCTGTGAACAAATGCATAAATTTGTTTGACGCAAATGTTAGACACCATATTAAACAAATAAATGCACAGGCACCCGCATTCACAGGTTTGCCAAAAATACATAAGGACAACATGCCAGTACGTCCCTTAGTTAACTACACGTCGGCACCTGGGTACAAAATCGCAAAAAAACTTCAACATATAATAAAAAACAGTATAAAGCTAGAGAATAATCATAGTATCAAGAACAATAAAGATTTCATAAACAAAATTAATTCCATCGACTTATTACCGAGTTATAAGCTGGTTTCTTTTGATATTGTCAATTTGTACACAAATATATCTATACAAGAAACAATGGAGATTCTCCAAAACAATTTACTTAATACGGCAATATTAAATCAACAGGAAATTAACGAATTAATCTTGATATTACGAATAGTGTTGAAACAAAATTATTTTACATTTGACGGCAAGTTTTTTAAACAAGGAGAAGGGTTAGCCATGGGGTCTCCTTTAAGTGGATTACTGGCAGATATATACCTTAATTTTTATGAAAATAATTATCTACTGTCTAACTGTAACAGTTACCACGATAAAATTATCTCATACACGCGATATGTTGACGATACGTTCATGGTTTTTAATGGCACTTGTAGACAAATGGACATGTTACTCAAATACATGAACAACATAAATAACAACATAAAATTCACCATGGAAGTAGAAAATGAAAATTGCCTAAGCTTTTCAGACCTTTCTGTTCGAAGAAACGCTGATTGTATCACATATAAAATATACAGGAAACCCACTACCACGGATATAACTGTCCATGCTGATTCATTCCACCCATATACACAGAAAATGGCCCCTTTTAATGCTTTCGTAAATAGACTTTTAACTATACCTATGAACCAGGAAGATTTTCAAGATAAAGTAAATATTATTAAACATATAGCTGTCAATAATGGATATAAAAGTGATATAATAGATAACTTAATACGCAAACGTAGGAATAAAATGGAAAGAAAATTAAAATTAGATGGTAAAAAGAACCATTATATTTCAGTTGAATATACTAATGTGATTCCTAATATAATAAAAAATGAATTAAGAAAATTAGACATCATCGTGTCCTTCAAAACTACCAATAACATATTGAACATATTGAAACCTCGAACACAAAAAACAACCGTAAACAGTTCTGGTATATATATAGAATCCAGTGTAGTGAATGTGATAAATTCTACATAGGACAAACGGGCAGGAAATTTACAGACAGATATAAAGAACATATGCCAAAAAAGAACAAGTCAATCAAATCCAACTTTGCTTTACATCGGTAAACAGCAATCACAGTTATAGTGGTTTCACAGATAACTTTACGCCCATACATATATGCAGTAAGAGCCGATACATGGATGCCATTGAAGAATATGAAATATATAAAGCGTTTTTATTTCAACCAAACCTACTGCTTAATGATCAATTAACATTTAAATCTCACTGTTTATATGATACTGTATTGAAGAGTGATAACGCTTGTGTACACCAGCCGAATATATAGTTTGATTACGCGGTCAGTTATAGTACGGCAGTGCGCACTGTTACGTGGACTGAGTTCTATCATACTCATTGTGTTATGTGTTGATGTGTTTTAATTATTATATTCTTGACACGTTCGTTATGAACTAGAAGACAAAATTTTACCTGATGATGGGAACGTGTTCCCGAAACATGTCGTAAGACATCAAAGACGTAGTCGCAGCACGGATAAAGAAAAAGGTATTTATTAATTTCAATTTCACTGCGACTGGAGACCAAATATAATGAATCATATTAATTGCTCTAATAATTCAAATATTGTAATTCTTATTCAAAGAAAAAACTTGTAATAATTATTCTCTTAAATTTTAAATACTACAACATAGTTAATTACTGATCAGGATTCATTTAAAATCGATTCTCATAAATAAATTTAACTTCCATACCTTCCTGATATTAATTTTTAAGAAAAAATGTTATCTTAATGATAAAGTTATTGTTACGTATTTGCAAAACTAAATTACAGCGTTATTGAATTATTATTCGTGTTGTACTAATTCACTTGTATATCACTAATAAAATTACAGTTCTTTTACCGAAATTGTTTTTAGTCCGAACTTACTTTGCTAACCATCGTACCGAAAATTCTCTAAGTCCAATAATTATGAAATCTCTGTCGCGGACTTACACTCCCGTTTCCGTCAAAATTTTAGTTAGACTCTCTTGAGCGCGCCTTTCTCACGTCCCTATATGGAATTCCGCATCACTCCCACTCATTTCTGATTTTTCTTACGCTGTTTTCTAATTGGTTCTACTTTACCACCCTCCAGATCTAGAGACCACCTATTTTTCCGAAAGCACCTCTCTGATAGGCTTTTGGATTCCCACCAGATTTCTTCCCTAGGTCACTATACTGAGGTCGTTGTCGCTGCTAGATACTGTAGCAATAAATTCTTGCCTGTCACTTTTTTTGGAGTATACAAAGCAGCCCTTAACTTTCTCATCAAAGTATTGTTTTCTGCACATGGTCGTTTTAATGGCAACAACTACTGTCGCTTAAACTATTTCTCACCAAACTTCCTTTGTACGTCCGTTTCTTTGTCTATGTTTCCATCAAACATCTTTCCTTGAGTTCAGACATTACACCCGATCTTTCTCTCTTCTGAGTAAGGTCGAAGTCCTGTCGTTGACCGTTTGAGTCTTTCAATAATGTATACCCTTTTTTATTTCACTATATGCAGGTGGCGTGTATACGTAGTTTGGTCTATTGTTAATACATACATTTGCTCTTCAAATGGGTTCATTCACGTTTGTACTTTTTTTCTAAGGATTTGAGGTAGTTGTCAAAAACTAACGTTTCTTAGCATGGAGAGCGATGAACTCTGGCTGCTTGCTGTGAGCGCGTTGGGGGTGTTCCATGCTTTTATTGCCTGTCAATCATTTCTGCGTTTAACACCTCAATTCCCTGTCGCGGCGCTTAATGATACATCTCAACTCTACATAAGAAATTTTTTAAATTTCTGTTTTTGGCATTATAAGGTTATTCAATGAAGGAAGGAACAATGTCAATGACAAGGACTGGTCTGACAGCTTACTGTCATCACTAAAGATTTTATCAAAATCAACGACTATATTTGTTAAAACAGACGATTTACTGTTGATGAGTTGCACCTGTCATTTCTACATGTATCACGATCTGTCATTTATAGCATTGTTACTAAGAAGCTTCACTACACAGAGATTTGTGCACATTGGGTACCAAAAATTCTGACAGAAGAGCACAAGAAAAAGTGTATGGCCCACACTTTGACATGTTTGGAGCAGTATCACAAGGATAGCGATGAGTTTGTGAGCCATATTATGACTGGAGATGAAACCTGGACCTGTCACTATACATCAGAGACCAAACTACAATCCTCTGAGTAGCGTCATTCCCAATCAACATCAAAACCACGAAAAAGAAAGCAGACTCTATTGGCCCAAAAATCATGGCTACAGTCTTCTGGGATCAGGAAGACATCCTTTTGGTTGACTTCCTCCCACAAGGAATGACAATAATGTGGAAGTGTATTGTGAAACAATCACTAAGCTTCACCAGTCAACACCACTGCTGTGGACTGCTTTCAAGTGGAGTCGCTTCCTTCATGACAACGCTCGGCCACACACTGTGACAAGGACAACAGCGTACTGGACTAGTTTGGATGGGAAAAGCTTGATCATCCACCTTATAGTTCTGATCTTGCACCTTCGGACTTTCATCTTTTCCCAAAGCTGAAGGCATTTTTTGGGGGGAAGCAAATGGTTGACAATGATGAATTGAAACAAACTGTCACTACTTGGTTGACCAGATAAGTATTAGATTTCTTTGATGATGGTATAAATAAACTAGTGCCATGTCTGAACAAGTGCTTGGATCCTAATGGTGACTACGTAGAAAAGTAGAGTAATGTTGTAGTTTATGTTTACATTTGTAATTTTATTTATCAATAAAGTTTCCTTGGCAATGTAGTAAAAAGTTATTACTTAAAATATGGCCCTTGTATTTTAGTACACTGAAGATATGATACTTTTCACATTATTCTTGCATATTATGTTTATACAATATTAATACATTCATACTGAAACAACTCTAATATAAAAAATAAATATCATTATAATGAATACAAATTTTAAATTTGTCACTATACTTCCAGACAGATGGTTCACACCTTCTTGGCATCACACTTTTTTTTTAAACTGGTTAAAATTATTTTTGACAATTTAAACTATAATGCAAATTAAACTTAGTGTTATCATTGATCATTTGACAGTAACTAGATACTTACATACCATGGGCCTTAGCGATCTGTACACCAGCTATGCCAACTGCTCCACTTGCCCCATGGATTAATGCTAACTCACCTTTCTTGATTTTTAGTCTATACAGAATAATATTGATAATGTTAAGTTTAATAAATCTACTTTATTAATAAAATTATCTTATTAAAAATAATGAGATATTTCATGAACAAACACTCTTAATAACTTAAATCATAACTTGTGTAATTACTATTGTACTGATATGGAACACGAGGAAAAATAGCTATCAGTTTCCAGTATGTGTGTGTATGTGTGTTAGTCAGTATCTCTTAGTGATTCAGTGAGCTGTTGATCTTAAAAAAATTATACTGTGTATGGCAAAAAATGTTCTCTACCAACAGAAATCTTTTTTTTTTACTATTTACACACATTATGAAATGTCACATAATGTTACTATAAAATCTGACAGTACCATTACTCCCAACTCAAGTGTTTATAATGTATACATAATACTGATTCCTAAATAAAGTTTCGCATTCACATAATTTCTGGTAAAGGACTATACAGTGGCTACACTTGTACAACACCAGGCTGTACTGTACACTACACACTACACACACACACGGAGTATGAATGTTATTTCAGAACCAATCTGATAAATGTACTGCCCAATTTTTAATCGTTGTCCTACTCGTCAAAATTTCTTTCATTCTCAGCACTAATACAATAGCCATAGGTCGGTGGTTCATATCCGGCCCGGAGGACCAAATGGTACGTCTTATACGCTCTCGAAATAATCTTGAGTTGGTCTTACAACGTTAGGTGATGAGTTGGCTGGTATGATGTGAAATAAAGTAGTGGACTGTATATTTTCTTTGAATTAACTGTTTATTAAAGGTTGTAAGAAAATGATTTCATGGCATGTGCAGTGTAGCGCGGCATACATTGCCTGAGAAGTAGAATTAAATTAAATACTGAAAGTCATGATAATGAATTGAGGCCGAAATCGCCTAAGTGCTAAGGCATTAAACACTGAAGAGCATAATAATAATTTGAAGTAGAATATTCCGTATTGAAAATAATTATATAGCCGCAGCTGGCAAATGAAGGCTTGTTGCCCGTTCGGAGTGTAACAGTTAACTAACAACAGACTGCTACGAGCGTGTGGAAGACGCTGGCAGCAGTTTAGCGGGCGGAATGACGTCACTGCACGCACACGCCGTTATATTGCAAATATTAAAAGTACAAAGTTTAACATACTGCCCGCACAAAATCAGGCGATTTTTCAGTTTAAGTTATTATGTGAATAGTGCATCACAAATGTTAAGACATAGTAATACATAATAATATGAGAATAAGACAGACATAATAACTGACATTACATAATAGTAGAATAATATCACCCAAATTCAATAATGCATAATAATATGATAATACAAAATACATAATGATTGACATTACATAATGATAGAATAATGACCCAAAAAAATTCAATAACACACAATAATATGATAATACGAAAGACATAATAGTTGACAGTACATAATAATAGAATAATGATCCCAAAAATTCAATAATGCATAATAATATAATACGAAATACATAACAATTGACTGCATAATACTAGAATAATGACACCCAAAAATTCAATAATGCATAATAATATGATAAGGATACATAATAATACAATAATAAAAAAGCATAATAATAATATAATGAGAATAACAAATGGAAAGCATGCGATCACCCGGGGTATGTCCCGGGCATGAAGCACGAGAATGCGCTAAAAGTATAAATCAATAATACATGTCGTTTGAACGTTAGTGTAATTAATCTGAGGCCACTGGAAGTGGGCATAATTTGTGAATGGGTCTACGTAGGATGCCGTTTGCGGTGCGAACATCTGCTACGCGCACTAGGGATCCTGACCCAAATGGACCTGAGTGACTACACCGCGTTTCCACTGCAGGGGGGGGGGAATTATCTTCTAAAATAAGGACGAGTTGTCCGGGAGCCAAGTTTTTTGACTGGAGACGCCATCTGTTGCGTTGTTGCAACTGGTACAAATAATCCTTTGACCACCTCTTCCATATAGAGTGGGTGATTCTTTGCAGCAGGTGCCATCTACCCAAACGATCAATTTTGACCTCGGAATAGTCAGGTTCCGGGAGTGAAGTGAGTGGAGAACTAACCAAGAAGTGCGCTGGAGTCAAAGGCTTGGGATCCCTAGAGTCATTTGAGATGGCGAACAAGGGGCGTGAGTTAAGGCAGGACTCTATTTGAGTTAAAATGGTGTAATACTCTTCAAACGTGAGAATGGTTCTGCCGACAACGCACCCCAAATGAAACTTGACGCTCTTGACTCCACTCTCCCACAGGCTACCGAAATGAGGTGCTGACGGGGGGATGAAGGACCATTTGATTCCTTGGGCACTGGTAAAGAGCTGGGTAATCTGTTCAAATTCGCTTGATTGGAGAAGTTTGTACAAGTCGTGAAGTGTGCTGCTAGCACGACAAAAATTTGTACCATTGTCAGAGAATATCTGTGAAGGGATGCCTCTACGAGCTATAAACCGTTTTAAGGGTGCTATGAAAGCATCTGAGGTGAGATCTGAAACTAATTAAGGTGAATGGCCTTAGTGGCCATGCATATAAATAGAGCAATATAAGCCTTTGACGTCGATTTGGAATGCTGCCCGCCATGACGTATAAATACAGGACCGGTGTAGTCGACTGCACATTGAGAAAATGGCTTAGCAGGAGTAACTCGGGAAGAGGGCAATTGTCCTAATAATTGGCTTGAGCCCCTAGCACGGAATCGAAAGCAAGTGATACATTTGTGTATTACTGAACGTACGTACGATTTATCATTAATTATCCAGTATTTCTGCCGTAGAGAGTACTGCGTCAATTGTACCCGAGCATGGAGTAGACAAAGATGCTCGCCTTCTATGATTAGTTTACTGAGATGAGAATGCAGGTGGAGTATGATTTGGTGTTTGCTATCATAGGTAAACTGGGAGTGCTGAAGGCGTCCGCCCACGCGTAATATCCCCGTATTGTCCAGAAAGGGGTTAAGTGAAAGAATTTTGCTATTATTGGGGATAGAGCGTTGTGCCTCAAGTTCCTTGATTTCGATGTTAAAGTGCAATCGCTGGGACTGGCGAATAAAAATCAAAAGTGTACAATGTAACTCATGGGAAGTTAAAAAAAAGTGTTTCTATCAGCTATGGGAAGCCTAGAGTTCTGAATGAATCGAAGGCAGTACGAAAATACACGAAAATATACAGTTTTGAAAGCGAAGAGTAGTTTTCAAAATAACTAGGCGTAGATGAAGTGGCAACCAGTGTGGTTTGGACTTGTTTACGTTGTTCTTGCTCAAGATCGGGATGAGTGCAGGGTGAATGGGCATCGAAAGCACTGGTGGGCCATGATGATGACTCTTTGGACAACCAGGATGGACCATACCACTGTAACGATACCTCTCGGTCCTCAAGTCTATACACCGTGGGGGACCACGGTTGCCAAGTTTATATAATTGTAGAGTTTCATTAATTCTCTTCGGAGGTCTATTATTATTATTTATTCTTAGTTGAAATTTTTTTTATGTTATAATACAGGGTCCGCCAGTGAAGCGGGAAATTTTGAAAGTCCAATAGTTCATTTTCTGCTCACGAGAGGGCGTGCAGGTTTTCGATTGTTGTTTTACATTTAATGCCATTTGTTAAACATGGAGCAGTGGTCCGTTGTACAGCGTGCTTTCTGCGTAAAATCGTTTTAAAAGAATGGTGACTGTGTGACTTCTGTACAACGCTTGTTTCGTAATCATTTAATATTCCACGAAATGGAAGAGTGCTGTCCGCTCATGCAATTATGTCATGGGTGAAAAAGTTTGAAGAAACTGGTTCCACATTAAACTTAAAGCATAGAGGAGCAACAAGGTCTGTAAGAGCAGAGGAAAACATTGAAAGAGTTCGAGTAGCATTGACGCGTAGTCCACAACGTTCTGCAATGAAACATGCATCCGCACTAAACATTAGTGACACATCGTTACGACGAATTTTGCATAAAGAATTATCTTTTCATCCTTACAAAATTCAAGTAATCCAGGAGTTGAAAGATGGCGATATGCTGGCTCGCAGGATTTTCAGCGAAGAAATATTGCAACGTGTAAATGATGATGAAAACTTTATTCACCGCATGTTTATGTCAGATGAAGCACATTTTCATTTGAATGGATATGTAAACAAACAAAATAGTCGATATTGGAATGATGAAAACCCAGGTGAGTTGCATGAAAAGCCATTACATAGTCCGAAAGTTACGGTGTGGTGTGCAGTTTCATCATCTGGCATTATTGGGCCATATTTTTTCCAAGACGATAGAGGAAACACCACAACTGTCAATGCAGACCGCTACACACACATGGTCAGAACATTTTTGATGCAACAGCTCCCTAGGTTTCCGGAAATTAATTTTTTCCAGCAGGATGGGGCCACAAGTCATACTGTTCGTGTGTCCATGGCTGCTTTAAGAGAACTCTTCCCGGACGGACTCATATCCAGATATGGCGACAAGATCCCCAGATTTGTCCGCATGCGACTTTTTTCTTTGGGGATTTCCGAAGAGCAGGGTGTACATTGATAGACCGCACACCATACCGGAATTAAAAACGAATATCAAACAAGAAATTGCACGGATTCAACCTGACCTGCTTCGTCGAGTGATGGAAAATTTTCGGTCAAGATTAGAAGAATGTTTACAAAGAAATGGCTCTCACTTGAGCGGCGTTATTTTTAAAAAGTAAAATAATGGCATACTTTACGCAACTCAAATCTGTAAAAAAAATTCTGATAATAAATGTTTCATGAAAAAATTGGGTACATTTTATTTTCCCGCTTCACTGGCGGACCCTGTATAATCAATATCTTCTCAGTTTTTGTTGTACCAATTTTTATTTCCATCAATTTCACTTTAGATATTAAAAGAACAATTTTTTATTTCATCTTTTCTTCTACAGATCCAAAAAATTAACCAATTCATCATCTTCCTCTCACAAAACAGTCTCCTTGGCAACGCCACCATTTTTCCATTATATCACTCATACAAAATTCTGTTTTCATACATTCAGTTATACATATATAATTATTTATATTTAACATTTTATATCAATTATCATTATTACAAAACAATATAATAATTATTAACAAACAATATCATTATTATTAACAAAAATATAAGAACAGAACCAATAATAACTATACAATTGTGATTCGGTACCGGGAATCGAACTTGGGTCCCCCGGTATCGTTACAATCCCTCCCCGCCTAAGTCTATTCAATTTTCGGCTTTCAACAAGGAGGGTGAAAATTGAATGACAATATTGGTTAGGTAACTCTGGCAAATTCAGGCCGTGCTGTTGTCTGTATGTCCACATCACCCTTTTGGCACATGGCCCTACTTAAACTATCAGCATTTTTGTGATATTTCCCGGCCTTATGAGTAATGACAAAATCAAATGGTTGTAAGGCAAGTGCCCATCTCATTAATCGGGCATTTGCAGATCCCATAGTTTTTAAATAAATCAGAGGATTGTGGTCTGTTACAATAGTAAAAGTCAGTCCCCCATCTAAATATTGACGGAGTTTAAGAACGGCCCAGACGATGCCAGCGCATTCCTTTTCGGTCGTCGCATAATTTATTTCTGGCCCTTTCAGTTTTCTACTTAAAAAAATAACTGGATGTTCATATCCGTCTTTATCGGTCTGACTCAATACTACGCCAATTCCGACGTCGGATGCATCAACTTGAAGCATAAATGGTTTTTCGTACTCAGGCGCCTTTAATACTGGTTCAGAAGCGATCATTTTCTTTAAGATTTTAAACGCAGTCTCACATTTCTCATTCCATTGAATTGGTGATTTTTTTTCTTTTCCTTTCGTCAGATCACTCAGAGGAACAGCAATAGTAGAAAAATCGTTGAGATATTTTTGATAATATCCAATTAGGCCCAGGAATGATCGAACTTCAGTTTTTGTTTTTGGTATTGGATAGTCTATAATAGCCTTTATTTTTGCTTCGGCTGGTGTCCGATAACCCTGTCCAACTAAATGTCCCAAATATTTAACGGTGCCTTTTGCAAACTGACATTTAGTGGGTCTGACTGTTAGTCCGGCTTTTTTTAAAGTCTCAAATACTTTTTTTAAATGTATCAGGTGATCTTCCCAAAAAGATGAAAACACTGCTATATCATCAAAATATGTTTCCACAAATTTGTGTATTCATGATGTTAGTTCTCTAATTAGTTTGCAAAAAGGTGAAAGGCGCATTTTTAAGCCCAAAAGGCATACGTTTCGGTTGATACATACCAAATGGAGTAACAAATGCAGCATATCGTTGGGCTTGTTTTGTCATGGAGATTTGCCAGTATCCCTTTGAAAGGTCAAGTACAGTTATAAAATTTGCTTTCGCCACAGTATCAACATTTGAATCAATATTCGGGAGTGGATAATAAGTTGTTTTAGTGATCAGGTTCAATTTCCGATAATCTATAAATGGCCGTGGGTCTCGGCCTGGGACTTCTATTAGTATCATAGGTGACGTGTAATCAGAAGTACATTCTTCCACTATTCCGCGCTCTAGCATATCTTTAACTGGATCTTCTAAGATCTTCGTCTGTCGAGGTGACAACCGATATGGTTTACTTAAAACAGGGGTATCATTAGTCAGCTCAATGTTATGAGTAACTGATGTGACTAATCCGGGTTCAGGAGTGAATATTTCTTTATACTCCTCAATTACCATTCTAAGTTGCTGAATCTGTTCGGATGTTAAATTAGTCCCTATTGCATCCTTAACCCAATCTTTATTAGAAACACGTTCTACAGGACTAATAATTTCTTCATCGAATTCAGTATTTTCAGGGTTTTGTATGATGGCAGCGACCAGTTTTTGTCTTCTGAAGAAAGGCTTTAACTAGTTAATTAATTAGACGGAGTCCCGTATATATAATTATTTATAAGTATTAGTCTCAGACAATAATGTGTTTTACATAGACAATGAATGTATTCATTTAATGAGTTGTGGTCAGTGTTGACTTTACCATACAGCTTAGGGATTTATATCATGTAATTAATTAACATTTCTTCTTTCTTCTTAATACAATTATTCTTTCAAAGGTTTATGTTAGTTTGTTATACTTCAATTCCCTTCCCTTTTCCTTGTGTTTGGTCTGGATATCTTCCTTCTTCACTGATCTCTTTCTCACTCTTATTCATTTTTATACATGATGTGGTTTTCACTTGTCTTCTTCACATTGTTTCTTCCTTCTTCTTTCTTGAAGTTGTTATTGTTGTGTTCTTCTCCCCGATTCTTCTTTCTTCTTTTGTTCTCATGTTCTTCTCATTGATTCTTCTTTCTTCTGTTGCTGTCTTTTGTCCTTCTCACTGATTCTTCTTTTGTTGTTATGTTCTTCTCACTGATCTATTGGGTAAAGTATGTCAGTCGTCTCGTCTTTATTCTTCTTTTCTTCTTTATTGGTGCATTTACTAGTGATTTCTTTTCAATTATGTTTCACTTATTTAAACTTATGGTACTTTCTTCTTCTGTATCCATGGTGGTATTCTAGACCTTTTAATGTATTTTTTACTAGTGGTGGCTTTTAAATTAATTTTCGGTACGTAGGTGGATGTGGTGTTATATGTACCGTTACAATATTGGCATGATATACCTTGTTTTGATTTTCCTTCTCGGGTCTATGTATAATATAATTCGTATCTGATATTTTCTTCACAATCTCAGCTGGTCCTGACCACTGAACTGCTAACTTATGTGCCCGAGAAGGTATTAAAACAAGTACTTTATCTCCTTTTTCGAATTTATGGATTTTAGCCTTTTTGTCATAATATGTCTTGCGACGGTGTAATTCTGCCTCAAGATTCTGAAGGGCTAGTTCTTTAGTCTTCTGCAATTTGTTAATTAACTTGCCAACATATTCCACTACAGATGAACTTTCTGCAATCTTTCCATTCCAGTTTTCATAGATTAGCATCAAATGGTCTCTTAAATTCCACCCATATACCAGTTCTGCTGGTGAGTATCCAGTTTCTTCATGCACTGCTGTTCGAATAGCAAACATCGCAGCCGGTAAACATTCATCCCATTCTTCACACATCGATCTCAATAATTATTGTAAAGTTCTGTGAAGTCGTTCAACCGGATTTGTTTGAGGATGACTAACAGAGCTGTGGATCACTGAAATTCCCAATCGTTCCAGAAATTCGCTAGTAAGTTGACTAGTGAACGAGGTTCCTAAATCGCTTTGAATTTCTTTTGGAAATCCTGTTCTACTAAATATTTCTGTTAAGGCACGTATTATAGTAGGTGACTTTATGTCTGGCAATGCAATGGCTTCTGGATATCTAGAAGCCATGCAAATGGCCGTGAGAATATATTTATTCCCTCTAAACATTTCAATCATAGACCCACAAGTGTCAATGTTGATTCGAAAAAATATTACTTCAATTTGTGGTACCAAGACTAGTGGAGCTTTCTTTTTCTCTCCCCCTTTTCCTGCTAGCTGGCAAGGGAGACACGTCTGAACAAACTCCGATATATCTTTTGCCCATCCTGGCCAATAGAAGTACTTACTAAGTCGTTTTCGGGTTTTGGTAACTCCCAAATGTGCGGAGGTCGTATCGTGACATGCCATCAACTGCTCATGAAATATTTGAGGCACAACAATTTTTTTACTATAGTTATCCTCATATTTATTCATTTTATAATAAAATATTCCATTTTCTAAGTCATAATTTGTTTCTTCGGGTCTAGATTGTACTTCTTGGATCATCTCTAACAATTCGGAATCAGAATTTTGAGCAGCCATGAATTGTTCATGTGTCGTATTCAGTAGGGACAACATTTCACCCTGTTGATGACTGTCATTTTCTTCAAGGAGTCTATCTTCCTCTTTTGTTTCAGTCTCAACGGTTGATAGCTGATCATTTTGAATTTTTTCTTGTTCTGCCTGCTCTTTTACTTCTATTTCTCGCCTAACTAACATAGACTTTATGTTTACGGCATTCACAAATTCTAAC
The DNA here is from genome assembly GCA_034769895.1 of Magicicada septendecula. Lineage (NCBI taxonomy): Eukaryota > Metazoa > Arthropoda > Insecta > Hemiptera > Cicadidae > Magicicada > Magicicada septendecula. The sequence continues at coordinate 1,035,299,526 of CM068367.1, read as the reverse complement.
AAATGTGCATTTGTGTTTTGTAAACTCTGCGCCGTTTCATTCCCCATCAAATAAATTCCTTCACAAGCTGGACTAGCTGTGACTGCAGCCTGAGCAAGTATTACCTTTTCAGGAATTTCCAAAGTGACGTCTACTATTTGGCAACAGAAGGGTTCTGGAAATAATGGGGTGTTAAGCCATCTATGTTCGCCCGTGTAATGTTCAATGGATACATAATTTTGATGCACCACATCAATATCAGCACCTGTGTCCCGATGTATTTGAACTTGTCTACCGCTAACTTTCCCTTGACACTTCAATGGCATTACTTGCTTTTCTAAATCAGATTGAGAAATGCCTCCAACTTTCAAATCCTCTTTAGTCTCTTTCATAAAACTAGAGACCTCTTCAACTATTCCTGCTTCATTTGAGGGTTCATTACTAGATAAACGTTTAGGACATCTATTCCTCAAATGATCCAATGAATTACGTAAATAACATCGCATCTCTTTCCGTTTTTCAAATTCAGGTTTAAATTCACTTATCTTTGAATCTTCCTTTTTTTTTAATTCCTTGTCTGGAACATTAGATTTAGGTTGCACCTTCAGAACATTTTTCGGATTCGACTCTATCTTAATATAATCCAAACTTGTTTTTTGGTTAAGACAAGTCCTCAAATCGTCATTTTTCTCTAGTTGTCTCTGTAACTCCAAAGGTGTACTTAAATTTCACCAATCTTGACTCAGCTGTTCTTTTATTTGGGTAGGAACCCGATATTTTAACTGATTTAAAATCATTAAATTTTTCAAGCTTTTGACATCAACTGCCTTCATTCCTTCAGTCCATCCTTCAAAATATATGGTCAATTGATATACAAAATCTGCCCAAGTCTGGTTCGGTAAGCGTCTAATATTAAAGAATTTTTGTCTGAGTTTTTCAGGGTTTAACTGATATTTTCTCATAAATAATTCTTTTACATAATCATAATTTTCTGCTAGCTCTATTGGTTCTCGATGAATGAGTTCTTTGATTACCATTGGTACAACACTAGTTAAAACAATAACCCAGTCTTCAAGAGGTATTTTCGAATGTACCATAGCATGTTCAAATCTTCGAAGGAAAATTGACACATCTTCCTCTTTTTCATCAAATATACCTACAACATCTTTTATATTATACAATTTTGGTTCTACAATTTTTCTAACTTCAACTTCAGTATTAGAAGTCTGTTGAATCCTCAATTTCTCTAACTCAAACTCTCTTTCTAATCTTTTTTCTTCTTTCACAGCTTCAGCTGCTACTGTTTCACGTCTAACAATTTCTGTTTCTGTTTTCTGTAACAGATATTTGATTAATTCTTCATCGTAATCTTCATACGATTGAATTAGACGAGTATAATCCTTCTTACTCATTCCTTCACGAATTTCAAGATCTAGATCGATCGCAACTTCGTGCAAAACAACTTTTGGGTACCGTTGAATAAATGCCATTTTAATGAGATATTTTACTAAAAAGACAGTATACCACACGAACACACAGACAACATCAACAGCAAGAAACAAAACAAAAAAATCTGCCGGACTCACCCAAACACCTTGATGATCCGCCTTCAGGAGCTTCTTGTACATAAGTTGCCTTCAACTCGAACTGCAAGGACTGTCTCGTCTTGGCCTGGATTCTTCCTTCTTATTTCCAAAAAAATCCTCCGACTTCCAGTTCACGTTCCTTCAGGACTTCTTGCCTCTTGTTCAAATCAGCATCAATATGTATCTCCCTTTTCAGTATATATATATATATTTTTTTTTTTTTAGCAACTGTTGTTATTTTTTAAATTTGTGTTATTTTCATATTTTCTGAACAAATTTTAAAATTATAATCTACACCGCTGAGCACCAGTTTATATAATTGTAGCGTTTCATTAATTCTCTTCGGAGATCTATTTATTATTTATTCTTAGTTGAACATTTTTTTTATGTTATAATATAATCAATATCTTCTCAGTTTTTGTTGTACCAATTTTTATTTCCATCAATTTCACTTTAGATATCAAAAGAACAATTTTTTATTTCATCTTTTCTTCTACAGATCCAAAAAATTAACCAATTCATCATCTTCCTCTCACAAAACAGTCTCCTTGGCAACGCCACCATTTTTCCATTACATCACTCATACAAAATTCTGTTTTCATACATTCAGTTATACATATATAATTATTTAAATTTAACATTTTATATCAATTATCATTATTACAAAACAATATAATAATTATTAACAAACAATATCATTAGTATTAACAAAAAAATAAGAACAGAACCAATAATAACTATACAATTGTGATTCGGTACCGGGAATCGAACTTGGGTCCCCCGGTATCGTTACACCACCATTGTGGGTGACCGTGTAAAAAGCGGGGTAGGCAACCATGCGATAGGATGTCAGCAGGGTTCTGCTTGAACTTAAGTTCCAGTGATTGAAATCTGCGAATAGCTCCGGGAAGGGAATCGCCCAAATGAGAGTTATATTCCCTGCGAGGTAGGGACACCACAAATCTACCACTATTATTGCGGAAAGTGTTAGCGATGAAATGACTTTCGCATTCTGAGTCCTCAACTGAGGGAGTACGGAGTGCAACGTCATCCAATTGCCAGAAGTCTTTTAATTGCGATGAAATGGCATTGTTATCTTCGCACGCTATAAATGATGAAACAGGTTTTGTCATGTCGACATTAAAAGGCAGGTTACCAGCGAGGATGAATCCCAATTTTGTCTCCTGTATTATGGGGAAATGTGGGCTGCGGATGAATTTGATCGGTTCAATCAATTGTAAGTAGTACTGGGCACTAAGTAATATGTCGATTTGTGAAGAAACGTTCAGTTGCGGGTCAGCTAGGAATATGCCCTTTGGTATATTTAGGGTTGAGACATCAAACGATTCTGCAGGGAGATTATTCGTAATACTGGGAAGCACAGCGCAATGCACGTTCAGATTGAAATCCTTGTAACGAGAATTCAGCCTTACCCTTGTACTAAAATCAGCTTGACATAAGGAATTGTTTATACCAGTGATGGGTAGTTGAGACTTGGTTAATTTTAGACCCATGCGGCGTGCGAAACTCATGGTATAGAAGTTTGCCTGAGATCCTGAATCTAATAGAATCCTTACTGGATGCTTCCTACCGGCTTGGTCCGTTGTCATGCAGACAGCGGTGGATAACAGAATAGATTTGTTTGTTTGTAATTTGAGGGAAAATTTATTGTTGCCCCTGCTTGAAGTGTTACTGCCTGATATATGGATCATTGTATGATGTCGTTTAGCACATGTCCTACAAGAAAATTTGGAAGGACAGTGTGAGGGCTCATGGCCTGGACGCGTGCAATTTAAGCAAAGTTTGTATTTGACTAAAATGTTTTTTCGCTCAAAGGGAGATATAGCTACAAATTGTGGGCATTCAGAGAGTATGTTTACCGCGACACAGCTGACAAATGTTATTGTTGATATGAGTATGAAATGTTGACCTAGTGAGCTCAATGGGTTTAATAGTCTTATGATAGGGAATCTTATCGCTAACTTGTATTCTGTTTGCTGAACTGGTCGAGGCGCCGACGTTTTGCATTAATTGCCTTCTACCATTTAAAAATTTAATAAAATTGTCGAAATTAGGGAATCGCTCATCGGATAGACTTTCCTTCCATAGTCGGCATGTCTGGTTATAGAGTTTCTGCGTTAAATATTGAACAAAAATAATTTCAAAAGTATTTACAGGTAAACTCAATGAATTCAAAGCGTTTATATTTGCAGTGATTTCGTCAATAAATTTTGAAATGCCAACCATGGACTCTTGCTGAATGGACTTCATGCCCAAGACATTCCCTATATGATACGCTGAGACAATTAATTTACTATCATACCTGGGCTTCAATAGATCAATGGCTACCGCATAATTATCATGGGTGATTGGGAGAGACTTTATTACATTTAAAGCCTCATCCCTTAGTGAAGAATGTAAATAATGTAATTTCTGGATGTCCGTGAGGTCAGTTCTGACGTGTACTAACTCCAAGAACATGTTGTAATAATGCTCCCAATCAATAATGTTGCCTGAGAAGCAGGGCAATTTAATTGGCTCTAACTGAATAGGGGATGTTTTAATTGGCGTAACTTCCACTTGATTTAATGGTTTTTTGTTCACCTCTTCTACACGTTCTAATAAATTGTGCAGCTTACACTCAATAGTGCAGAGATCATCCTCTGTCTGAACCCTGTCACTTACCGATGTGAAATCAGATTCATCAGCCTCAATTTGTGTCTGAATTTCATCATACTTCGCGGACAACTCCATCAAGTGACGAAATTTAATTTTTAAAGCATGGTGATCATTTAATTCAGGATCGAAATTGTCCGCGAAGGTGTTTATACGGGATATGGAGGCCTTAATTGTGCCACGTTTTTTAATTAAAGCTTTCATATCAGCCATGATTGAACTGCAAGCTGTTATCCGAAACAGATAAATAAATACAGAACAGGTGAACAATTAATGCAATTTGCGTACTTTATCCAATTCCGATATAATGCAGCAGCCAGTGATCGGTATATAACTTAATCTAACTCCTTATTATAATAGGTACTTATTTAAAAAAAAAAAAGTTATATGAAAATTATTTGAAAATATGACTCATTTAAAGTAAAAATATACATATAGCTTCATCACATTACTTAAGTTTCTGACTGAATTATTGTAAAATTGTATAAGTGAAAATTTATGTGAAAATACAGGTCTATGGTCACTTGAAACTAATTTCTGTTTATATAAAAATTATTAATGATTTTATATCAAATGCTATTAACTATATATGTTAAAATATTACTGACTTTTACTGTACATAAAATTATAAGTGAAAAACTAGAAGAAATACAAGTTCATAGTCACTTACATAATACTATCAATATTATGCTAGTCTGCCCTAAAAGACTGTTGCTACGACTTTCCTGTGTCAAGATGTATTTCAACATTTTCTCTATTTTCAGAGGAATGATAACTAAATTCCGTTGACTTATTATTTTTTTGTCACAACATTTACATACTTTGGCCATATTTCATTACCACATATAATGCAATTGAGAAAAGAATTACTTTTACTTTGTCATATTGTTCAAGGAATGTTAAAACTGAGATCTTACTATTCTGTAACTTACTTGTGGAGCCGACTCCACCTGACTCTTACTTTTTGCAACCTTCAAAATATTCACAGATGTGAATTAAATAATGAAACATATGCTACAAAAGACAATTACATGTCACTTATCATGGGTCAATAATCGAGGCGGTTCCAGACTGCATAGGTCGGCACAGTTTGTTCAAGGTAAGACTTGTGATAGTTTCTAGTGGACTCCACAATGCTTGTAATATGCAATTTGCTCAATATGTCGTCTGAAAAATGATAGATTATTCTGTATCTCTGTGGGGTATAAATATAAGCATACAGTGGCAGTTCAGTTTAGACCTGGCAATATTCATAAGTTTGTTGTAGTTTATTGTTGGACAAATTTGACTTGAATTTTTACATAAGAGTACTTTGTTGATCACAATTTATAACTGATATTTGTGTCTAATTACAAGTTTATAATTAGTGACTTCATTGGTATTGGTTATTCCATTTTTACTGTATCCATGATGATCTGGCATGACTGTCATAACAATATTTTAATTTATATTAAGTTCTTGGATTTCGTTGTCCATGATGTGTCCGTTACTTAACTAAATCTAATTATTTCACTACGACTCGAAACACAAAACTTTGTACGGGTAAAAACGTAAAAGTTTTACCTTACAACCTGAACCAGTTTTCACTTTTAAAAAGCTTCTTCAGAGGTTGCCGCTGGTAGCACTGTCCGTCTTGTAGTTGGCGACGGAATCGATTTTCGAAAGATCTATGTTGTGTGTGTGGGGTGTGATATGTTTGAATAATGCGTGTGATTTGAATTGTGTCTGTTCGTTTAGGATGTCGTTTTTATTTGTTTTCGTGTGTTTGTATATTCCCAATTGTTCTAGAGTGTCTAGTTTTCGTCCTTTTGTGTGTACGTGTAGAATGTTCATGTTATTGTCGATGTTTTTGTATGTGTGGTTTGCCTCAATGAGGTGGTTTGCAAAGGTGGATTCTGTAGTGAGTGGAGTGCCTTTGTGTGTTCAATGTATCTTTCTTTGAAGCTACGTCCTGTCTGGCCTATGTAGAATTTGTTGCAATCTGAGCAATTTAGTTTGTAAACACCAGGTAGATCGAATTTGTTTTGTGCTTTGTGTGTGTGTTTTGATAGTGTGGGTTCTGTTTTGTTAGTAGTTTTGTAAGCGATTCTGTATCCTGCTTTTTTGAATTTGTGGGATATTTTTTCAGTTTGTTTGTTGATGTATGTTAGTGTTATGAATTTGTTGTTTTCTGTCTTTGTCTGTTGATTGTTTTGTGTAGGAGTTTATTGACTATTGTTCTGTCGTATCCATTAGATTCTGCTAGATATTTTATCGTGTTTAGTTCGTCTTTGTAGTCTTTTTTTTTATTAAAGACTACAAAGACGAACTAAACACAATAAAATATCTAGCAGAATCCAACGGATACGACAGAACAATAGTCAATCAACACCTACAAAAAAAATCACAAAACAATCAACAGATTGTTGATACAAAACTACTAACAAAACAGAACCCACACTATCAAAACACACACACAAAGCACAAAACAAATTCGATCTACCTGGTGTTTACAAACTAAATTGCTCAGATTGCAACAAATTCTACATAGGCCAGACAGGACGTAGCTTCAAACAAAGATACATTGAACACACAAAGGCACTCCACTTACTACAGAATCCACCTTTGCAAACCACCTCATTGAAGCAAACCACACATACGACAATAACATGAACATTCTACATGTACACACAAAAGGACGAAAACTAGACACTCTAGAACAACTGGGAATATACAAACACACGAAAACAAATAAAAACGACATCCTAAACGAACAGACACAATTAAAATCACATACATTATTCGAACATATCACACCCCACACACACAACATAGATCTTTCGAATATCGATTCCGTCGCCAACAACAAGACGGACAGTGCTACCAGCGGCAACCTCTGGAGAAGCTTTTTAAAAGTGAAAACCGGTTCAGGTTGTAAGGTAAAACTTTTACGTTTTTACCCATAAAAAGTTTTCTGTTCCGAGTCATAGTGAAATACTTATATTTAGTTATAATTAAGGCTAATTTATAATTTTTCACTTAATTATTTTAAGTCAAAGGTTTTGACAATACATTTATTTTTTGTTGGACACTTAACTTTTTGTTCTGCTATTTAATTTATCATCTCACCTGAAGATGACTGCAGACTGTGGTCAAAATGTTAATTATTATTAAGTCACTAACAAGGGCAGGTATTCAAAACAACATAATTAATAGTAATGTTTTTAGTAATATAATTGCTATACTTATACTACTTACTTTGTAATTAGTGCCCTATATGCTGTGTAGTATGCAACGTAGATAGCAGCTCCTTGTGCAAAAGACAGTGGACTAGGAAGTGGTATTACATCAGTAACATTACATGTGACGTACTCTGCATAACCACCATCATATGGTAGACAGCATACTACTCTTTCCCCTTTCTAGTTATAAAATTATACATAAGTAAATTCAACTTAAACATTATATAAAATTAGAAAACTTAGCACTCTAAACTTAACACTAAAAATTTATTACTCTAAACAAAACTACTTTAAGGTAAACGTTTAATAATAATAACTATCATTTGATCTTAATTAACATTTACCACCTGAAGAAAACATATAATAATGATATTGAAACATACAAAAGCAATTATCGCAATTATTATTATTAAGAAATACTGCTATATTCCTTTTTAAAGTAAAAATTAATTATCACTCATTTTATAATAGATGCATGGTGAAGTAGTTTAATCACCTTTATTTTGTATTTGCAGAATTTTGTTTACTTTTGTACTTACAATACAAAATAAAGGTTATTAAACTATTTCACCATGTATCTATTATAAAATGAATGATAATTAATTTTTACTTTAAGAAGGGATATAGCTGTATTTCTTAATAATAATAATTGCAATCATTGCTTTTGTATGTTTTAATACCATTATTGTATGTTTTCTTCAGGTGGTAAATGTTAATTAAGGTCAAATGATAGTTATTAAAACATTTACCTTAAAGTAGTTTTGTTTAGAGTAATAAATGCAGTGCTAAGTTTCCACAAACAATTACACTTCCAGTGGTAAACAAAAGTACACAAACACAAAATGGATTATACAACAAGCTGAAGCAAAAGTAGCAGAGACCGTACATGAATGCTTGAAACTTACTGGGATACAGGCACTATTGTAGAAATTATATGTTTGCAACCCTGGCACAGTTTGGCTCCAGTGTACAGCACTGTCAAACGTTACTAACCGTTGAGTTCCATGCCATTATACAACATATATATGCCAGCACTGAAATGTTTGAAGGTCATTCAAAAATTCCAAGCCAGCCCAATTTGCCTAGTTAGATTTTTTTTAAGTGTAAGTCTGTGAAGCTGATTTGTGTCAACAAATAGTTTTTTTTTTGCTTGTAGTTTATACTTTTTAATAACTACTAAATGGACTCTAATCATTATAAATTTATTACACTTTTGTGTAATTAGTGCATAGAATATATAATGAGTGTTATAGATATAGACATGAGTCAGCCTGAACCCTCAACACCTGTTTAAAAAAACCCTGACACTCAAAACCAGAGTAAGAGAATATAATGCTTAGTTTTTTTTTTAGGTCTCAACAAACATTAACTGAGTGCCTGGTGTGTTTTTAATAAAGAAAGACCTGATAAGTATCAATAACTACGAGAGAAGTTTGTGGTTATGGTAGAACAGCGGTACAAGACATGTGCAGAAGCAAAAACAGGTAAATATTTCCCTCTTAAAAAGCAATGTAAAGTTATGCAGCAGTCTGACTTCAATACACATGTAATATGGCATTTAACTATTGAGTTTTGTGTGGTAGTGTTACATCAGTTAGGCACATTTAAAAAAAACTATAGGGTTTTTGTATAATCAAAATTAATGGTGGATGAATAAATTTGCTCGAAAGACTTGATATAGCTCAAGCAAGAGTAGTGTTTTTACATGAAATATACAGAATCAAAAATGAGAACGGTGAGAGACCAATTTTTTATTTAGATAAAAGTTGGATTTCTCAGAATCATTTTCCCAATTTCATTTAGCATAATGCTATAATGGGAGGTGGTTTAAAGATGCCTACTAGAAAGGAAGGAAGAATAGTTGCATGCTGGATCCAAGAAGATGATATTTTTGAATGGGAGTAAGTGGGTTTTTATGTGTCATTCAGCTTCGTCTTCTTCATAGATGAACGCAAGTAGTTTTACACAATTATTTAAAAGCCAGTTACTTAATTTATTAGAAGAACCTTCTACTATAGTCATGGACAATGCTAGCTATCGTGCAGTGCAAATAAATAAACCTCCAACTATGTCTTCTAGAAAAATCGAAATTGAAAACTGGTTACGTTCAAAAAACACCCCTTCTCATTATGAGACCAGAATTGAATGTAGAGCAAAAATGAACAAGTATGAACTGGATGAAATGGCTTTTTAACATGGACATGAAATAATTCTTTATCTCCTTACCACAGCCAGTACAACCCCATTGAATTAATGTGGGCACAAGTAAAACCACAAGTTGCCAATCAAAACAAACTTATAAAACAAAACATGTCCTTCATTTGCCACATCAGGCTTTAGATAACATAACTGAACAAGACTGGGAAAGATGTGTTCATGTTGAAAAAATAATGCTGGATGACTTTACTAGAGAAGTGGCTAGGGATGAAGTAATTAAAAACTTCATAATAAATTTACCAAAAACAGTGATATTGACAGTAATGCCTGATAAAAAAGTTGGCAATGAATAAAATTTAAATAACACCATACATTACACATTTTTTCAAAGAACAGACACCTTACCTTATGGCATAATTGGTAAGTATAATAAAAGTAATCTAAATTGTATTATCATCACCACCACCATCATCATCATACATAATATGTATATTGTGACAGCAGCGACACACATATGCTCACCTACCACTCTGGAGTAATCACAGGGAGCCATCTGATACTTTTGTTGCAAACACATGGCGGGAACTGAGAGCTCACAGAGAGCCAATCAGGAATCGGCAGCCCTCTGGTAAGCCCATGGCGACATCAATCTGTGAGGGATAAAAGGACCACAGCTAGGAAAAAAATTTCATCTGTTGGATTGCATGAAGGTAGCCAGATCAGAGAAGGAAGAAGGAAAGAGCGAAATGGATGAGAAAGAAGACAAAGTGAAGCCCACAGACTGGGACAGTGGCGGGTTCTACATCTCACTGCTGAGTGAAGGGACAGTAGAATGGAACCAAGAGTGAGGGCAGCTGCCAAACATCATACCACAGCTTGTGTGGAATGCTAGCCACCGCAGTAGCAAATAGCGTCCTCACCCAATGGTCTTTTCAAGGTCCACAAAAACAATATGACGTACGACTGGCAATATTTGTAAGTTTTAAGATTACGTTAATGTTGGTTGATATCACGTAGTTTGTCCTAATTGGTAGGACGATTAATAAAATAGACATACCTGCGTTCCATGAAAACAATGACTTTCCTTGACAGGAGGTCAACTATAATATGGTATGGTTTTTTTCACATTGGCAAAAATTAACTTTTGCTTACTCATAAAATGTGATTATTTATATCGAATGATTTTATTTCAACATTTGAAGTTTTCAAATTATAAAATCACTCACAGCTTAACAGACTGGCTTTTCATGGAACTAAAAATTAATACAAAACCAACTGATTGTTAAATAACAATCACGAAGACCCTGCTAGTAGGGAAGGGTATTATAAATAATGATCGACAGATGTCATATTAAGGCAGTTGAATGAAATAATGGCATTTTATTAAAAAAATATACATAAACAAACTTTAAGAGTGTTGAATATACACATTATGGACTTCACAGTACATAGTAATATGTAGAAAGGCACATAGACTAACACACAAGTATGTACGCAGAAAGTATGTGCACTTCAAGTTTAAAAGATAATATCTTAATAACGGTTATTCAGATTTTAATGCAATAATGCTAAAGAAAATCTGGTTTAATTCTGGATTCCAGAATTGAAGACAAATACTTTTAACATTCATGTTATTAATTTAATAACGGAAAACAAACCATTTTTTGAAACGTGCAAGGCAAGCTCATGTTTGAAGAACTATTTGACAAAAACCGCAAGTAAAAGCGCCATCAAATTTTAACAGAATGGAGTCTGAACATCCCTAAACATACTACCTTAGTTTCAAAATTTTATTTTCATTTTTTAAGATGTTATAAATTGTCTGAACCTTCTTTATCTCAGTTGTTTGATGTCCTAAAGACACAATTTGTGCAGTTTTGAATTCATTATGTATTCGTCATATGTTTCAGTATTCTCTAAAACATTAAATTTGAAGCATATTTTATACTGACTTTTATTTGTACACACTTTTACAATTCATCAATGCAACAGAACGGTCGGGAGCAGCATACTGCACAGGTTTTGCAAAGCTGTACACTTCACACAAAATTCACCAGGCTTGCAAAGTTATGATTTCTACTCTAGTAAACATGGATCAATTTTCATATTACTGTCTGATCTGCTTGGAGGCAGAAAAAAGTTTCAGTTTTTTCTATACAGCAATAAACAAAAATAAAAATATCTTGGCAAGTACATGCAAGTATCCTATCTATTACAAACTCCTTTTTGGTATAGTCTCATAGAATACACAAACATACATTGTGTACTTTTATCCAAGTTTTGGTACCAACTGATTTTGACTAAACTTGTGATTTTTTTAATGTCCAAAATTATATAAAGAATGATCACAGACTACGCAAAACCTTCATGCTATTGGAAAACTGTGCTTTGTATAATTATTTTAAATTAAAACTTATTTTCAGAAGCACACAGATTCTCATTAGTAACTCCAAAATGAATAGCATCCTACGTCAATACTGTTTACATCAAATACAATTGTTAGCAATAACAATCAGTGGCCTTTGTTGTTTGTACCAAACCAAACACGGATTGCTGATCAAACCTTGAATCTAGATAGAATATGTTCCTGTCATACACACAGTTCAAGGACAAAATAAGAGATAAATTTCATCATAGTTGCTTTCACTTTTTATTATATATATATTACTACTTTTTTATTTATAAATAAGTACTTTTACCCAAAGCTAGTCAAGCTTATTTTTAATTTTTCGTTGTCCAATGCAACATCTGTAACAATTTTATAAGAATATACATTGAATCACTATCCTGCAATTACATAAGTAGGCCTAATACATAATTTACAGCAGTACATATACACAATATACACAATTTACAGTATAATTTTATTTTAATTATGTAATTTTAAAAAAGAAAAAAGTTTAAAATACTTGAAAAACCACACACACGCACACAGGTATAAGGCACCACTACAATCTAAGTTTCAATATCTTTCTATTAATTCTATTGGAAGCAAATATGGAATTAATTTTTGATAACTGAATTTATAATAATTAATTTATGAAAACAAGGTATGATTAGTATACTTCATTTGACCATGTACATTATACTACAGAGAATTAACTATTAAACTCTTCAGCTGTAAGGTTATACTGTCACAAACAATACAATTACAAAGATGAACAATATATTGCCTATTAATTTTCATGTCATTGTATTAACTTTATATGAACTTGAGTTACACTCATATATTTAATACGAAATGAATTCTCTCTTTAATGTGAGTTTAGGTATAATACCATCGGAGACCTTACATGCTGAGTGTAAAAGTGCCAGCACAGTCTGAGTTACACTGATATTATATGCATTAAATATCCATGTAAACAAATCTAAAACTATAATGAGCTACACTTGAAAATTAAAAACTACGTTTTTAAAAGATCCATTTCTTCACACAATAAAACAATCACTTGTTGAATTTCATGGAACCATGTAGATTAGAATACTACTTGAATACATCTTATTTTAAATTATTCTCTTCTTTCATTCTTCAAGCATTAACATGGTGTTATATACATTCAAATATTATATTAATTTCATGGTATTATATTATTTTCAAATATTTAATAATATAGTTATATTACATACAAAAAAGAGGCATGTGTGTGTGTGTGTGTGTGCGTGCACGAAAACAAAGGACCAGTAGTATGTGTGTTTTGATAATACAGACATAAAAAGGTCAAGTAACTTTAAGTAATTAGTATAACTTACAGCTTACACATTATACTTACTTAATTTTACCATTTACTATAAAATAAATAACTGCTTTTGTTATTTATTAATAACAAATTTTTGAAAAAATTAAACCAACTTCAAAAAGGAGAAAAGTATTATAACACTCTTGAAATTATTTTATAAAATGCTCTGAAAAGTGAAAACAAATTTAAATTCAATGCTACGCAGTATGGAAATTATGAAATTTCATTAAAAATCTCTGTACTATAACATCTATTGTGAATCTCTGTGTGTTTAGTATCTTATGCTATGTGGGTGAAAAAAAAACAAGCTTTCATATAAGTTTATCCCAATACACTTTTGAAGTCAATGCCAAGTCACTTTTTTAACCTTACTACTCATCAAACGTTACACCAAATAATGTTTTACAAAATTAAAAGCCAACTGATCACTAAGTGCTACAATATTTCACCCTCATAGAAAGTAGCTTGAACATAAGGTACAAAAGACGAATTCATGTTTGTAGCTTCTCGTATACATACCCTACCAGTCACTATTCTCTTGCGGGTGCATAAACTCCCTTGTTGCTAACACTGTTCACAATGTATGTGACTTCTAATGGTTTCTAACATAACTATGACTTGGCTTTGTAAGTATATTGGGATAACGTTATGTGAAAGATTTCAGCCATGTAGCATAAGACAGTATGAACATAAATTCATAATAAATGTTACAGTACAGTTTTTTTGTGAAATTTTATAATTTCCATATTGCATAGCATTGAGTAAGTGTAAACATTATTTTTTACTTTTTAGAGCTTTTTATAAAATGATTTCACATGTGTTGAAATACTTGTCTCCTTTTTGAAGTTAAATAATTTTTTTAATTTTTTTTTTTTTTCAATTTTTAGTATTAATCTGACAATTCTAATTAATTTTTTGTCACAAATAAATGACTAGATTTGTTATCTAGTAAAACAAGTTTTGGGCAGACAAATGAAAGACACATTACATATGAGAAATATCAGGCAAAGGAAACTGAAAAAACGGAAAAAATTCTATTAAAAAAATGCTCAACGAAATGTCAAATCATGTTCTCAAGAGACCTCTGCTATTCAGCAAGCTAGGTTGTTGCAAATATGACATTATATGCTTTCTACATTATCTCAAGAGCCATCTGCTTCAAAAGCTGATAACTCAATTATATCCATAAACGTCTGAGCAACGAATCAAGTGTCCAGCATGTGCATAGACTCGGCTTGATTTGTGATCAATTAGTAGATCATGAGTCAAATGAACAACACCAGTATCACCTTAATTTGATCCAACAGTGTTAGGATGATGACCTTTCTCATGAACAAAATAAAAGGTTGACAGTAGCACAGGAATGTAGTTAGAAAGCACAACAAAATGAAACAAAGGAGCAAAGATCACAATGCTTGGAAAACATGAATGAAAACATAAATGATATAACTGCATTACTGAAGATAATTTTATGTTATCCATAAACGAATTCACTGCTGTTCCATATGCTGCTTGTAGAAAATTATTATACCCAAGGCAGCTGTAAACTTGAAAAGTCATTTTTTACCCAGTGCTTTAGTTGAATTGTCTAATGTGGAATTTTGCTCTTTAAAAAATCAAAGCAGATTAGTTTACCCAGGCATTCCTATGTAATCGCCAGTATTTTCTAGCTTCTTATTTGACCAGTACTAGGCCAGTACTTGACCTCCGAAATCATGGCTTTTAAAAAACAAAATAAAATTAGTTACCTCAAAAAGTCATTTCATGTCAAGTAGGATAGAAATCATTAATTTATATTAAAACATATATTATTAATTAATATTTGAATATCTATTATTGAACTTTCAAAGCTCAAGTGTAAGTATAATGAAGTCGCTTAAAATGCTAGTGCTCAGTACTGCTCCGATACCAATTTTAAATACTACGGGACCATGGCAGGAACCATGGAGTTTCAAATAAAAAAAGATTTATTAAAATCAGTCCAGCCATTCCAAATAATCAGCAAACATATATTTTTAAAAACTCCATAAGGTGGAATTTAGGACCTCTTCCTTTTTTAATTCAGTTTAATGCTTCCTGAGCTTCTTTATACTTGACAAAATAAATGTGAATGTAATACCTGAAAAACTCATTTTGTAAAGGCCTCCTAATATGAGTGGTCAAAAGAATTACAATTTAGGGTCAGGGCTAAATGTCAGAACACCCTTTGATTCACTGCTACATCATCAATTAAATTAAACTAGGAAACTGTGTGTTCTCAAAAGTAAAGAAATTTGAATAGCTTTAGAGGGGTATTTCACCTTTTATTCCCAGCTGTCTACACATATTGCATTTTTTGACAACATAATAAAAAAAGTTTTCATAGCTGTCATATAAGAATATTTATGCGAAATGCAGTGAAAGAAGGCCACACACACACACACACACACACACACACACACACACACACACACACACACACACACACACACACACACACACACACACACACACACACACACACACACACACACACACACACACACACACACACACACACACACACACACACACACATACACACACACACACACACACACACACACACACACATTGTATAGGCTTTGTGGACTCACAATGTGTTTGCAATGTCAATTGAAAAGCAACTGCTGACACTGCCAAATTTCAGTTAACTCGTAATAATCCCTTTGCAGCCCAGACAGAATGAAGACTGATTTCATTTACAAACAACATCTGACTAATTAAAATGATTAATATTGCCAAAATTTAACAAGTTACTGCAAAAAGCTAATAACTAATATATATATATATATATATATATATATTGTAACATGACAGATATAAGCATAATATTGAATGGCAATTGATCATTAGAATAATAAAGTTATAATATTTAAATTTGGAAGAAAGCATTAAGTTTAATATAAAAAGATTAATTCATAGCAACTGTGGAAAGAAATCATTATTATAAAGAAAATACAAGTTCAAATAAAAGGAGTTACTAGCGATGAGTCATCCAAAACCAGTCTCATAACCAAAGGTTTCCAAGGTATAACCCAGGAAGGTAAGAAAGTAAATAACCAAGCAGTACACAATATGACCAAAAACACAACGAGGGAGAATAAATAGAATAGAAACCCTAAAATAAGCCAAGATCAACCAATACAGGTTGTGTATTTCTGAAATAAAGAAGAAGATGGAGAAGATCCCAAGAAACCTGATGGCATCAAGAAGAAGATGGAGAAGATACCAATCCCAGAAGGCAGGAGAAAAGAAGACTGATGAAAGAAGAAGAAGGCAGCATCCTGAAGAAGATGTCATGCTCTTATAAGACACCCAAATCCCTATATCCCCAAAATAAATATTTAAAAATAAAAGTATAACAAATTGAAAACCACATGTATACAAATTTAAGAGAGAGAAGTGTATAAAGTAAAAGTTGCCTGTGAACTAAGATGAAACAATAATATAGTACCCATGGAACAAATCTCCATTGAAAAACGCTAACCAATTTATTATGTTAATAAGACTATACGACCATTTAGCAATAACATAATATATAAGTGCAAAGTGAACCAGTGATAGTTTTGGGTATTATAAAAAATGAACCTTGTGTTTCATTCTTGGCAATCACAAACATTGAATGCAATGAAATATGCATTTTTCAATGACTTGAAATGTGTACTGTGACAATATGTTGTTCATAAGACATGAATCTGTTTAAAATAACATTTTGTTTTACATGAAAAAAGAAAAACGGATTTCATAATACTTTTTGAACAATTCATACTATTTATTTATTAATGACAGGGTACAATTCCCCAAAGACAATGTATAAAAGACGGTATAAAAACTGTAGAATCCTACTTATAATAATAGTTAGAAATAAGAATATAAATATAAGGTTTTTATGTATATAGTACAAGAATGTTTAAAAATGTTTTAGATATAAGGCCATTTGTTTGGGTCTGATACAACTAACATCAGAACTATAAAAATAGTTACTACTTGTAAATAGTCGAGAATAATTAAGATGTTAGTTAGTAAAAAACCTTTTTTGTAAACCATATTTCCATGTTAGAAATAAGGATTTTGTTGTAAAATGTCTGACTTGAAGACAACCATTTATTTAAAAAAAATATTCTTTATTTGTTTTAACAATTATTTGTATTGTAACCAATACTAATTGTTTTTGTGTAATTTGAAAACATGTTTAATTTATAATACTATATGTAAAAGTCAGAGAGGGTATCACACATCATATATTGTTTGTAAAATATTTTGTAAGAAAAATTGTTAAAAAAATCATAGGCCAAAAGAATGGAAACCAAACTTCATCAAAACAGAGAAATTGCTCATTTAAATGCAAATAAACAAAAGGGGTTTAGACAAAATAAACTTGAGATCAAGCCATATAATTGCACATACCATTTAGGAAGATTTTAATAAATTATATTCAGAATTATAAATAAAAATGAAAATGACTAAACTCAGAAATTTAGACATGGGAGTCATATATTCCAGAATAATGTTTCAGAATACAACTAATTCAATTAATTACCAGAAAATCAGGGAATATGAACCTTTTAATACAATATAGGATTATTAATATTAAATATAACTGATAAAATGGCTGAATTTATATAATGACAGGAAGTAAATTTTGATGTTTTGACTTTTCAGAGTATACCAAACTGAAAGTAAAATTACTATTTTTTGGACAGAAAACACTATAAAACGGCATTATTTAATCTGAAAATAAGCTGAATGAACTGAAAGATTAATTTAAATAACATCTAGTGAATAAAATTGATAAATAACCCAAGTTTAGGTATTTATATAGTGAAATATTAAAGTGTGCACAGGATATGAAAATATATTTGAACAATGTTAAGAATAATATTATATTGGCTAAGAGTTTAATTGAAACTGGAGGAAACAGTTAGTTAATTATTGGTATTTGAACGGTTAACATGACAAACGTTTTGTAACGTGCCTAACCTAACTTATAATGGTCATATAAAGCGAGTGTATAGTACGTTATTGTGAAATCGCGAGTGACTTGTAAAATACTTCTGGAACTCTCATATTATAACAGAAACAATCAAGAAACACTCCATAACACAGAACAATACATATCTACTCCGAAAAACACCACAAAACACTAGAAAACTGTATAATACATTAACCCAAATTAGTGACGGAATCGGGGAAAGTGTTTGAACTAATAATTACACGGATACACTAAATATAACCCAGAAACAGTACACTAGGCACTACACAACATTTAACAAGAGATTCGCAGACACCAGAACAGGAATACTACAGGAAAATCTTTTATTTGGAACGTCGAATATACGAATGACATTTTACTAACTTCACGGCAGCCATTTGCAATATTGGTCGTCATCGCCAGAGCAACGCCTCCTAGTTCAACCCAGCTGTTTGGTGAAAACAATTATTTTATTTTCAAATTATTATTCAATGTCTGTGTTTAGTAATAATTATTAATTTGTTGTAACGTTATACTTTTTAAATGTTGGCCCGATTTCTCTGACTTTGATAATAATTGGCTGTTTAAAGAACCCTGTATAATTTTTATTTAATATACTTTGTAACTTTTTCGATATCCTGAGAGTCGATAATAATCGATAAGAGTCAAATTGCTATTAATTAATAAAACATTAATATTCTTCAACACTAAATAGTTCTTCATTTCATAAATATTACTAGTTATCACTAATATAATTATAATTAATAATCTATCAGGACTTCACCACCTATAAGTGAAGATAACCTAAAAAATAAAAAGGTAAACAAGTATCGATTGGTTTGAAGACAATCTTATGAGTGGTGATAGTTTATTTAAAATATACCAAAACTTTAATAAAAATTTTCAGAAGAGCATTACACTTTTTAAAACTTCACAGCCCTATATTAATTAATTGATTATAATTAATTAATTAATTAATAAAATTAAAAAAAAATTTTTTTTAATTATTTTTTTTATAAACATAATTTTTTTTTTTAATTTTCTTCAAAACAATAATTTTTGTTTTGAAACTTTCGGTGAAGCTGGACATATATTACTTCATCGACATTACGCTACTCGACCGGTCTTGCTACCATTGAGACTCGACCAGCTGGGAAACTTAAGGAAGTGTTTCAGGCCAGTAAGACGTCGAGAGCCACACCAATTTAAACACACCAATTTAAGAACACATACACACATCGATCATTTATTTATTTTATTACAATATATATATATATATATATATATATAACATTTATGGCATTAGATTTTTTTAAGCTTTTTTTTGAGCAACCTTTATATTACCAATATATGTTAGAGCCTTCCTGGGCTGCTTCTCTGCTGAAGTAATTATAGGTTAGAAAGCACTTGTGTTACTCATTAAATATCTCATTCATCAGGAAGCAAGAGATACTACGAAATACAAAGTTTGTAGTGTAAACAAAATATTATTTTGGCCAATTTTAATACATGGAAGAGAAGGCTGGATTCTAACAAAGCAAAATCCAAGCAATAGAAATTAAATGGTGAGAATAGAGATGGACAAGAACTGCTGATCAAGATAGGAACTGAAATATAGTCTGGATATATGGTGAGGTGATACATACGAGACAAGCAAAAATTATGGGGAAGCGAAAAGGCTTCACAAATTAGCACAACAAGGGCCAAGAAAAAAAATGGAGTAATATGGTGACATAGACGTTACATGAGCATTGCCTTTTCTGGAATGGGGAATTGGAATTGCAAAGAGATAAGAAGAAATTACAAAGTTAGTGTGTCAGTCAAAGTTATTTAATTGGCTGCCTTATGTATATCATTTATAGCTACCTGGAGTCTTGGCAGCAAGATATTGCCTAAATTCCTTCCAAGTTTGTAGCCTGTTGCCCAACATCATAGTATAAGAACCCTCCTGTGAATTATAGTGGATGTGTGAACTGACATTGAAAACCTCCAAGTATTTTCCCTACTCCCTCTATCTTTTCCTTCCTTCCTTTCTTACAACTTGTACACAAACTTGGAAATTTTGATTAGGACAGTTACTTGGGATGTTTAATACACAATAATGAATCAGCAATTGACAGGAAAACGTGCAGTGACAATGTCAATAAAATACTGTATTTGCTCATTGCACCTTCCCATCGCAATTAAACAATGCTGGTAATACCAGTAAAGCTTAAAATATGTAAAGATACATTATATCAATCACTAATGGGAACAAATTTTTGGATTTTGGAAATATATTTTGGATGATGAGTATGCATTTTTAATATTAACAGTGAATACATAACAGATATATAAAAACCTGCATTAATAAAGTTGTTTGTTACAGACACTGAACAACTAACATTTTTAGATTACACAAATGGTGCCTTATATCCTCACATATGTGTATACACTTTATAACCATTCATTGACACTTTTATAACAAAGGATACTTACTTTAAAAGTCTTAACACTATTTCCTATATCCTCCACAACACCAGCAGCTTCCTTTCCCAATATAAGCGGTAATGGAGGAACATAACCGAAAGCCTTTTCTCTAACTTGAACATCAACAGGGTTGATACCAGAACCATGTACTTTAACTAAAACCTGTAGGAATATCACAGAAAGCTAAAACCATTTAGGTTAATTTCGATGCTGATTGTATACATGTTTTACTCAAATAACATTAGCATAATCTTTTGAAAGTCTTACTGATACTGTCATAGCATGGATATGCTAATTTTATACCATATAAATGCTACTTTTATACTATATGCTGCCTAACATCTGATTACTTTTATGTTTATGCTATATCTTAAAAACAATGCACTATCTGTTATATCAATACTGTCATATGCCTGTGTAACTGTATGAAATAAATACAATTTACACAGGCACATGACAATATATATTCTAAAATTTATTACAAAACTTTAAATGAAATTTTCATTTATAAAATTCATTACAATAATATACAGTAATTGAACGTAGACAACATATGCCACAAACAGCAAAAGAAAATTGTAATTAAAATAACTGGCATATGTATTACTCAACTGAATCATGTTATGACACAAATGTATCACACGGATAATGAAACTTTATATAATACAAAATTAATGATATACCATTAAATAAATATCTAAACATTTGGCCTAACTGCTTTTCATAGAGGTTCTGAACTGAATTTGAATTCAGGTCACAGAACTTAAAGTTTGTTGTCTGATTTTAGGGTGTGTTTAGATGATTCAAGACTAGTGGTAAACATTTCAAACGATGTTTTCTGAAAGCTTGTTTTAGAAGTTAAAAATAGTTTTTTATATATTTGCCAAACATCTCTGCCTAGCTTCTAAAAATGTATCCACATACAATACAAATTTGAAATTTATCCTGTGTCTTTTAAGCAGTACATGCCGATTGCACAGTCTATTCAAACCCCATATGTTTGAATGAAAAATACTGCACAATCCCTTGGGGTAACATTAAATTTCAAATCATTCAAACTTTCAAAATCTGATTGAGAACTGTATTAAAATGTGACTTGGAGATGGCAGTAATATAAAAACTGTACAATAATTTCAATAAAATATATTCTCATTAAAAGAACTTATTCAACAATTTTCAAATTACATTTTTTATGTGATAATATATCTGCATTGTTTCATCCCGTGCTAATTAAAGGATTATTAGAAAGTAACAATCATTCCATGTATTAATAATTAGCCATTTTATAAGTGACTGGACTGAAATTATTATGTTCAATATTTTATAACTCCATCGGAATCAAATCAACTATAAGAAAAACAGTTTTTCATTTCTTCTTTGAGAAGATAAAAAAAAAACTAGAACTATATATATATACAACCCACCTACAATATCTCCAAAAACTTTCCTTGCAAAGGTTTTTTTGTACAATAAAAATGACTGTTTAGTTTTCACATACTGTGTCTTCCATTGATGATAGCTGCTCAGAAGTACAATCAAATGAAATATGATTTGGAGGAAATGTTCTCTAAAAGTGTTATTTTCACATATTCTTGTGTCGATGATAACTATGAATAAAATCAAATAATTGAAATAAACACCTCACAAGATTTATGGGTTTTGGTACCAAATGACTTAATACATAGAGATAGATTTGATATCTCTGTTCTTATGAATTATTTATAAATACTTTTCTTCATAATAACTGGTAATAAAATTAGATTAACTGAAAAATGCACTGCCACTTTGGTTCTATAAACACTAAGTACACAATCAAAATGTCCTTGGCATAATGGAATCTAGACACTGTAACGACACCAAAATTCTAAAAGAAATAAGCGCATCTATTTAAATCAAGCTTAAATAATATATATAGTAATACAATAATAATAATGGAGCACAATATTAATGACAAAAGCCTAAGAGAAATTTAATAAACTAATTAGAAAATGAACTTGCTGAAGAAGAGTTGCAGTATAAAAACAGATAGAATAATAGAAGGATAATTAAAACTACTATATTACAAGAGGTATTGAATAACAAAGGTGAATGACATTAAGGCTAATAAATCATTGAACTCTGAAGTAAAGTTATATAAAAGAGAAAGAAATCTACTTAAGAAATATACCAACAGTAATATTGAATATAATAAATAAATGGAGTTATTGGAAGGCAATGTAGAATAAGAAAAAATATTCAGAAGATAAAAGATTCCAATGATGTGTATAATGATAAGATTTATAATTATTTTATTTATAGAGTGAGAAAGCTAAGGCGCCACTTTAGAATTATTTTATGGGCAGCAGCCAATGTGCACTGTACCAGTATGTGAATGTTCGGATGAGCAGTTGGACGTAAAAGGGCCACTCAACGCCGATATTCATTCATAATACCATATTAATATAGGGGGGAATCATTTAACATTAGTATGGAATCAATGTGAATAAAAGAATGTAATATATAAATAGAATATACAATGAACCAAGAGAAAACTCAAGAATTACAATTCGTTAAAGCCACCAATACAAATAAACAAACTCCAGAGATAAAGAAGAAAATAATTGGTATTGACAAGAAAAGTAGGTTTCAATTTGCCTATAATAATGAAGAATTTGTTTAATAAATGTCAATCTTATCACCAAGCAATATTAATACCATAATATCATACACTTCAACTGTTGAAGACATCAGCAAGCAATAACAACAAGTTATCTAAACAAATCGAAATCAAAATAATTTGAAAGAAGAAACAATAATAAATAAAAGTGTGAACCCAGGGTGTCCACAGAAATTCTGTTTTAATTTTCCCTGACTTTCCCTGACCTACTTACAGAAATTTCCCTGACTCACTAAAATGCATAGTACGTTAATTCTTTGAGCATTATATTTTACAAGGAAGAAAAAAGAAAACCCAGCCTCCACCTTCCCCATAGCTGGCCTAATTCTCTCTCCACTTTCTTTTTTCTTCCTCTTTTATTTTATTTATTTTTTATTATTTATTTATTGAAAAATACAAATACATTGATGGCATTTTAAAAATAAATATTTCCATTATTACCTTAGGTAACATAAGAATGAGAGTATTTTCACTAGAACTTAATAAAATAATATATGAACAAGATAAAATGGACTAATTAATAGAACAACTTACATGGTAACAAATAATTATAATAATCAGCTATAGCTTTCAAAATTGAAAATGAACCAGTCCAACAGGATGAGAATGAAAAAGAAAAATATGCACTCCTAGTGTGATCTCTTCATGTTCTCCAGCAGTTTTTTCTTTTCCCCAATTTCTACAGCCTCCATTTCTCTTTCAAGTTTCAACTTTTTTCTTTTTTCTTCCAACTCTTTCAACTGTAATTCAATTTTCCTTTTCTCTATTTTCTTTTTTTCCTCTTCTGACTGCATTTCTTTTTTCTTTTCCAAATATGATTGACATCTTCTTCTTGAAGATCTGACCGAGGTAAGCATACTTCTGTTGATAGTCACATTCCTCAAACCACCTAGATGCTTTATGCTATCACAAATAACTCTTTGGGACACAAGGGATTCTTCTAGAAGATTTTCAACTAGTAAATGCTTATTGACAGAAAAGCCAGATTCAACTGATGCATTACCATGGAACAAAATGAAACACAGCTTCGTTACAGACCAAAGCTCTTCATATTTCTTATCTTCTCCTAAAAGGCCGTAGTAAAATTCGTCCAATCCCATGTCATCAGATGTTTTGGAAATGAAATCATTAGCTTCTTCAGTTAGCAAAGATTACTGTCGTTTGGCCTTTTCAGCACTTTTATCACATATTCTTCTATGGCTGTGCAGGTTTTCTAGAACAACATCAATCCTTTTTATTGCCAAACTGGGTTTGAGCATTATCATTTTAGGGTCTAAGGCAGTGAGGCCTCGTGCTAAATGTGATTTCAAAGGACTTTTCTCTCTGAGTTTTTCTATCATGGTGGTAAGGAGATTTTTGAACTCATTTTTAAAAACAAGTTTCTCTTTTTCTGAGCATTTAATTTGTTTCATTAAGCTTTCTGCAGCATAACCAACGTCCACCTTTTCTACTGAAACCAGATTGGCACTGTCTTGCAAGTCCAAGTTCATTAATTTTTTAGTAGTACTTGCTTCAGCTATTTTTTCATATTTTACAAATCTCATCATTAGGTTTTTCATAAGTTGTTCAAGTGAAGTAAAGAGATAAGGGACCATAGGCTTCTGACTTTGGAACCTTCTCAGGAACGGCTCAACGTCTGACAATATGCTTCTGAAAGCACTTAGTTTTGCCTTAAAAATGGATTTTTCATAGCTTCTCTAAGGTATTGCAGGTTTTTGTTGTATTCTTTTACAAATTTATCGACATGATCAAATATTTTGAGAGCTTGATCTACACAGCGACCATTTTCCAGCCATCTTACTGCTGTGAACTTAAAAGGGAAAGAGGTGCTGGTTGTAATATCTGAGTATTTTGCTCGCCGAGCTGGGCTATCTTTGAAAAGACTGTAGAGAGATCTAAAAAAGTGAAAAAGTTCCCAACCAGTTTTGGAGATCCCAGTCTTCAGGGCTCCATTAACTGTATGCAAACTGCATATGCCAATATCAAGAAGGGACTTTCCCTCTGGATTTAAGACTTGCAAATGGCTCTCGAGTTTTTTCATAAAACTGAGGTTAACATTCGGCCCGTCCATTGAGATTTGCAAAATATTTCCTAAAGGTAAGGAGAGCCCTTGAATAAACCCATCTAACAAGTGATCTGCAGTTGCCCTGCCTAAAAATACACTATTCCAATATCGTGTTGAAACTTTCTGAAGGTTTACTTCCCAAAACCTTACACACAAGTCCATTTGTCCTCTTTGAACAAATTTGTTCAGAGATTCATCAAAACAAACAACATAGTCAGAGCACTGTTTCATGTTATTTTGCAACATTTCTTGAAAATATGGGGATAACCCATGATTTATTACATAGGAAGCCTTAGTCTTGCCCATAGAAAAGCTCCGAGTGATTTTACTGTCTGGAAACATATTGTTGAAGGCTGCAGAGGTTTCATCACAAGAGTAGAGAGACATTTTCCCAGTGATGACGTGGAGAGCCCATATTGCTTCGGCTGACGTAACATCATCTTCATTCACACTGAAACTCTTTAAACTTGTTTGACTTGTTCCTGGCACTACTAATAATTCTTTTGTAGCTGAAGTTGAAGGTGTTGGCTGCACATCTTTTAATGGAGATGGAGTAGTAAAAAAAGAAATTGCCGGCTGGGAAGCCTTTGCTCTCATGTTTTTTACATGAGTTGGTCCCTTAGCATGAGAAACAATTGCTTGTTTCCCCATATTGCTTAGTTTAAAAGATTTGAGACACACTTGACAATAAGCCGAATTTGCATCACTAACCACCACTAAATTCCGGAAACACTTTACTGTACAGCCAAAGTTTATTAAACAAACATTTCTTGTTAGCCATTGTAATGAGTGTAAGTCAGCAGCCTAAAAAAACTTAAAATAGAAAAAGAATTAGCTAAATCGGTTGAAAAAAGGACACAAGGGCACAACAAAAAATATATAATTGTTGTGCACTTCTTGTGAAAAATACCTGGAAAAAATGCTACAATAGTCTGGGTTACGGCAGACTAGAGCATTCAAAATTCCCCTCAAATCCATCATCAGGGAAGATTTCCCTGACTTTTCAGATTTTTCACGGGTTGCGGCAGACTAGAGTAAAAAATTACCCTCAAGTCTGTCATCGGGGAAGATTTCCCTGACTTTCCAGATTTTTTGTTTATTTCCCTGACTTTCCCTGACCAACTTTTTTTCCCTGACTTTCCCTGACTCTCCCTGACTTTCCAGAATGTGGACACCCTGGAACCTATTTACAAACCAAAAGTCCTACAACAGACATTACTGTGACAGATTACTATACTATATAAACAGTACCTAGTTAGATTTGGAGTAGTCCATAAACAAATAAATGATGATAATAAATTTAATGAATAATGAGTGAATCAATTAGAAAGTCATATAAAGTACAATACAAATTTAGAAGTAAATGTAAAATGTAATTAAGATGTGCTACAAATGTAATATAAACAAGTGTAATTAATTGGTAAGAGGATGTGAGATACAGTGGGATTCAATTAAGAAGAACTGTGAGTGGATAGTAATTATAAACAATTATTTAGTGAAATGAATTACTAATCCATAGTAGCAGATGATACTAACATTAACATTTAGTTTTTTCTTTATTATTATTACTTTGTTTGAGTTATATAAGGTTTAATAGATATTGATCACACAGACAATGGTTTAAAAGTGTGCATTCAGTTAAGCCCTAAAGGGAATTATAGTAATTAAAATATAATTGTTAATTAATAGTTTGTTTATATTTAAAAAATTAATTAATATAAAACAAGTGTAAGCAGGATCGATTATGAGTCTTCCAATATAAAAATATAACCAGTCAACATAGGCCTAGATGATTATGTTCAGTAAATAATAAATTATTCAAAAATATTTGTCAAATTACAAATAACTATAATATTTGATATTAAAATTGTTCATAGTTTTGTCAGATAAAATAATATGTAAATTGTATTAAGTATTATGATGTAATAACTAAAAAGCAACTTGTATGTAGAAGGTAAAATAATGTATTATATAAAAATAATATCCTATGACAACTAAATCTCAATTTGAACAGATATGACCAGAGTATTTATGTGTATCCAGGAAACCAAAAGAGAGAAAAAGAATGTTGTTGATGATTATTAGAAAATAATAAGCCAAGAAGGAGAGTGGAGTGTAAATTCTGAAAACAAGCTAATTATTTATACAAAACATATGAATATTATTAAAAAATAATATAATAGAAAGTAAAAAAACCTTATATCAAACTATAACAGAATATAAAATTGGAGCAGATAAAGAAATATAATAAATGAATCACCTTTAAAACATTACTGATCCAACAACCAGAAGGAACAACTACACTTGGATCAACTTAATAACAGGACACTGGACTTCAATCCTAATATTCCACCATAAGGCTTCGGACAACGAAAAGGAGAAAATAAACATTTATTGAACACCAAAAGAATTGGATTCCGTCATCTGGACAACATAAACAAACTGATATTGGAAATTTCCATCACGGATACCAGAAGGCTGTGTGAACTGAACTGAACTGATACATTGTGTAACGTATATATATTATTATAATTAATACTCAATTTATATTATTCATTTTTCCATATGTTTTTCCTTTATAATTACTGAACCTTTATATCAGCCAAAAGAACCTAAAAATAATATAAACAAAGAGGAGAGAATCGACCCTGAGATTTATAAATTATATTAATAGTTACACTGAATAGACTATAGAAATTTTTTTGAATAAAAATACAATATTATTATTATTACCAGATACTATTCCATGTGTTTTTATTTATATAGAATTAACAAGGTTTACTAATGGATGTACACAAAGAGAGGGATAAATTAATTTAAAGCCCGTCTTGTGGTAATTTGACACATCCAAGGTGAGGCATAAAGAACCTGTAAGTCCTGAAGAGTAATAGATTAGCGCTCACAACAGAGGGGAATAATCACGTGTGGTTACAAATTGGCGCTCACAACAGTGGGGCTTTAGAAGATATTGATAAGGGACAAATCAAGTCTGGTTACAAATTGGCGTCCAACCTGTGAGGCTGTAATTAGGAAATCAATAGGCAAATAAATAAGAAAATAATAACAAAATTTAGTTCCTAATTTTAGCTGGCGGCTGATATAGGTTCAATAAAACAACAGAAATGCATAAACAAGCAACATCAAAGAGGAGAGCAGCAGAAGCAGAGAAGGAGATTAGTATGGAAGACACGGAGGCAACACCAGTGGAAGATGTAGTGATGTTACTACCTCCTGCAGAACCTAACAAACCTACACAACAAAAGGAACAGCCAGAGAACAATACTCAAGTAGGGGATGTTAATTTTCAGGAAACCATGATGAGAGTGATGATGGAAATGAGTAACCAAATTGGAGAAACCAGTAAGAAATTGGAGGAGAATTGTAAGGAAATGAAGGAAGAATTGGGTAATAAAATTGATGAAAATAGAAAGGAAATGAAAGAGAAAATGGAGGAGAATAGTAAGAAAATGGAGGAGACACTAAGTAAGAAAATGGAGGAGAAGTTGGAGGGGAATAGTAAGAAAATGGAGAAGAAAATGGACGAGTTAAAAAATGACAATACATCCACGAGGGAAGAGTTAAAGCAAATCAATACAGAGAATATAAAACGAAAAAATGAAAGGTTTTAAGAAAATTTTGAGAAACAAAATGAAAATAATAGGCAAATGAATGAGAAAATAGACAGTATCAAAATAAGTTTGGGACAACAAATTAACGAAAAAATCGAAGACGTTGATTTGATAAGAATATAAAACGATTTATAGACGAACAAAACCAAGAACTGAGAGAAAATATTTCTGGGAGGATGGAGCAGGTTAATGAGATAATTAACCAGAAGATGGATGGAAACACTGAAGAAAGGAGACAAGAGATAGCCAAAGCAAATGAAAGAATAGAACAAATTAACGAAATCACTGAACAAAACAGAGTGAATTTATGTTCCAAGATAGATCAGGTAAAAGAAGATAGTCGTGTTCAAATAGAGACAATACAAAGGGAACAAGTAAATTTGGAAAAGGTGCAGAAACAATGCAGAGAGAGATGTGACAACATGGACATTTCAATAAATAAGATAAATGACCAAGTCCGACAGAACCAAGAGGAAATAGAACTGGTGCGAACTAGACCAACTAATATAAATAGTACACATACCACCGAGAGTCGGGAAGGAATTAATTTTAAGAGTTACCAAAAAAACCCTATGGAATTCATAGCAAGAATAGATGAACATTTTAATAAATACCGTATAACAAGGTGGAACTCAAATAGAGAAATGTTGGACGAATGTTTTAGAGAAATGAATGATAATTGGTGGGTTGCAACAAGAAATGAAATTACCGACTATACACAATTTAAGAAATTGTTTAAGGAAAAATATTGGTCAGAATCAACTCAACATATAATACGAGACAATATCACTCATGGGAGATATGACATCTATCGTGGTACTTCACCGACTACATACTTCTTAGGAAAGGTGTGCTTAGCTAAACATTTGGAGCCTAAAATACCTGAGGAATGTCTGGTTACAAAAATGGCATACCATTATGATGAGAGGATTTCTGGAGCCCGATTAGGCAACCAAATTAAAACTATACAGGCCATGGCCAGCTTACTAGAGAATTACGAACATGAAAATTATTACCGGAAAAACAGGCAGAGAACAGATAGATACGAAGGAAGAAATAATAACCATGGAATGAGTAATTACCAGCATAACAACCACAGGAATAACTATAATTACAATAATGGTAATAATAATAGTAATAATAATAATTTAAATAGTATTAATAATAATAATAACTACAATAATAATCACCATCAAGTGAATCATAACCGAAATAGTATGTATCCAAATAATAGTAATAATAATAATAGGAATAATCAATATAATAATCATAACGGTAATCGCATATACAAACCCCGAATCAACCGTATTCGAGCAGAGGAACATGAGTCAAGAAGATACCAGCGTCGTAGAAATAATAGTTTTAGTAACAATGACTATCGTTGGGGCAATAACGTAAATGGTAACCATTATGAAAACCGATATAGGAGTCGAAGTCAAGGGGACAACCGCTTACCAGGAACAGAGGAACCAGTGAATCATTCTCGCAACGAAGAACGAGTAATAAACCACATCATGGCGGGGAATAGCCAAGAACCTAATAACGATCCCAGCAATGAGAATGAAAGGAATGATTCACACAGCTACGCCGAAAGGATATGGCCCGATCAAGTAGTGAGATTGTACTGTTTGCTATTTATTGATATTTAATTAAACCTAAGGGATTTTACTTTTATTATATTTAATCGTTTACTTTCCAAATAATTTCTTCGGGCGCCATCTTGTTTTTATGATTTACAAGAAACAAAACACAAAAAATTGTACCTATCATTTTGGGGTTCTTTTTGGCGAACAGGAGATCAGAATTGGTTGTTCAAAGAAAACTTTATATTGTTTCCCATAATTCAGTTTTATTAACAATTGGATATTCACATCATTTAACTTTTAAAAGATCATTGACACACTACGTCTTTACCTCCCTCATCTATTATACAATTCTCATTCTAAAAAACTCACATAAAATAAAATTGAAATACAGTATAAAACTTTAATATAAAAACCTTTAGTATAAAAAAGAATCAAGATATTAAATAGAAATAATTTTTATACACACAAACCAGCCTTCTTAATTTACATAATTTCACTCACTCATACACACACAGTTATTTTATAACCTGAGAGCTCTCATTTTATATTTTATTAAAAGTTTATTTCCCCGTTATGCCAGTAATTTTGAAAAACCCTTGTTAAAATTTTATGGATACATTGCTACTTAGTGTTCAGTTGAGTTGACGGCGTCACACTTTTACGCGCACATTGTTCAGTTTTAATGGATAATTTCCGAAAAAAGAAAACTGTTCTTGTAATGAAGAGAAAAACTGTTAGTTATTTTTACATTTTCTATTTTTTCGTCACATTTTATATGTTGCGGGCCCGCGATTTACGTTTCGGAACTTTTAGTTGTTACTCGTGCGAGTTGAATTCAGACTGGGAATAGGCCACCGGCACTATTTTATAAAGTCGCCGTGGTTGTACGACCGACTCTCATTGTTTTTAAAGTTTGTATTCCTACGCCAGCAGACTGTTTTGTTACATAACTGCATTCCACAACGGGGATCGTCTCTGACGTAAGATGGTCTGATGTTCGTTACATAATTTGTTTATTCGGTTTTGTGTGTCACGGGTTGACCTTGGCACAATTCCAGCTTATTAATTCTGTTCGTTTCAATAATTTTGTATTTAATGTCCCAAGCAGTGCTGCCACTGTCGCTATCGTTGCAACCACTGAATTTACCTTTCGTTTATACGTTTTGTCCCAATTATCGAAAAAATGTTATTTGTTTTATAAAAAAAAATACAAATTTCCCTATATTACTTCAAAATAGGCCCAAAAATGCCCCGTTACAAGATGGTAAAACCTCAAAATTCTAAATTAAGTAAGAACATCTTACCATATGTTTAAGAAGAAATTATTTTGAATCTATTAAGAAGAAAACATCAAAATTCTAAACTAAGTAAGATCAACTTACATGAATTATTTGAAATGATTATATATAACATCAAAATTCTAAACTAAGTAAGATCAACTTACATGAATTATTTGAAATGACTATTATATAAAAAACGAATTTGATAACAAAAAACACCACCAAATTCTAAAAAAAAAAATGTAAGAACAATTTACAGCATACTTTAGGAAAAATATTATGAAGAATGAAACATAACATAAGCAATTATTTCTTCCATACCAAAAACACCACCAAATTCTAGAAAAAAAATGTAAGAACAATTTACAGCATACTTTAGGAAAAATATTATGAAGAATGAGACATAACATAAGAAATTATTTCTTCCATACCAAAGATCATGTTCAGAAATAATTACTTCTGAAGGAGGGCAATTCTGTAACGACACCAAAATTCTAAAAGAAATAATGTAACGTAGTAAAATAATGACGTCCTCGTCTTCGTTCAAGCCTCACGTCGTAGTCGTCAATCTGTAACGACTAATAGAAGACGTACCTGTAAAATGTGTACAGTTTTGTATGTGTTATTATAAATAGTGCGTTCGCCTCGCACCGGGTCGTTACAGTAATGTTGTGGCTAGTGATTTTCGTAGCGTTGATATAATCACCTGTATAATACGGCAGTAACCTTACCTGTTATTTATAGGAGTGTGATAATCCCGGGTGGTGCCAAGTCGTTTTGTAAAACAACTAAAATTATTGTTAGACGAGTTATCAGCGTTGCGGTATTGGGCATTCAAATAATTCCCGCTCGCACGGCCGTCACAATTGTCGCTACTGCTGTGTGACTGACAACTTGTTCGCTGCTCGTACTATTTATTCTTAACTAAACACAAGTAATTTATATATAACACCCTATGAAATGATAACGACGGTTACTCCCTGTAATAGTTATTTTTTAATGCGTGATAATTGAAAACATTCACATTGACAATAATACAATAATAAATTTGCACCGACTGTTTACATGAGATCTTGCCTCTGGGTTTTGGTGAAGTGATTTAGGAACCATTCAAACTTGCATTGCTGCTTACGTTAAGGTGTATTACAAATATTTTTGGTTTCCCAAATTGTGGATTCTTGTGGCTATGAGTTAAAGAACTCCAATTGTTACAATAAAAATATATATTACCTTATTATAAGTGTACATAAATAATAATGTGTGCTGTTACAATCTGTTGTGTTGTGTCGTAAAAGTGTTTTGTAAGTTCGTGTTTAATTCATAGGTTATATTCAACGTTAACTAGTTTCTATTAAGTGTTATTTTGCTCAAATATTCTATGGAAGAGAAATACTGGTTCTATAGTGAGGTAGATTTACCTTTTAAAAATATTTAAAGTGATTAGGGTTTGTGGAAAATAAATAATTTGATTGTACTTAACACCTTAGCGTGTCTAGGTGCCTTCGTTGTTTAATCGCGTAGGATGTGGCTGCATAAGTTCAGTTTTCATGGATTTTTGGCTTCAAAACATTGAGCGTCCTTTTCGTCATGGGTCTTGACGTTCTTTTCAAGGATATTTTCTGTTTAATTGGCCTTGGGTCTTGAATTGGCTGCTACAACAGTCATCTGCTTCTCAAGCTATTATGGTGAGCAACATTTAATAACTGTTTGCCTTATTTACACTGAAAAAACGTTCTTCCAAATATTGGCATCTGCATTGGCTTAATGACGCTTCGCTTCTTTTTAATTCCAACAGTAATTTCGTCTTCAACTGCCGTTCCCATGGCAACGGTATGATTCTGATTGGTTGATTTTGAGATGATGTATTGTTATCAAAATTCGAATTCTTCGTATATCTTCTGATTGCTGTTATTCCTCCATCTTCCTTCCTGGTGATTAAATATTGTCACTATAGTATTTATTTCCGTTCATAGAATATTTTGATACCCCACAAGCTTGGGTAATTTCAGATTTTATGTTTTTACAATTATGTTAATGCTTGTTAATTACATTTCTTTTTGTATAATAATGCTTATTACAATATTTTGTGTTACAAATGATTTATAATTTATTCTTGGTGATTCCTTCACCTCAGATTTTCTAAATTCTTGTTCAATTTGTTATAATTTTTGGTTGTTTGGTTCTGACAGTTACGCCTTTCCTAGGCCTGAGTAGCCATTATAGTATTTTACTTATTTCATTCAAATCACATTTTGTTTCAGCCTAATGGGCTTTACTTTGTCATTTTTATTGGTTGTGTTGTATTTTGAGTCTGTTGGTGTGTTGTTTACTTGTCAATATTGCTTTCTCTATTTTAATCTTTAAAACATAACATTAGGCTTATGGACTGCAAATTTCATTCAGCCACATCCTATTCATAACATTAACATGAACAATTCTTTATAAGTTATTAGAGTTATTATTTTGATTGAGAAATATCATCACTTCCTTCCAACTTATCATTATTTGCTAATTTGTTTGTTTACAATACATATTATTTTTATTGTGATCAACAACATCACTTTTATTAAATTGATAACAGTCCCTTGTAACATGGGTGTCTTTGTTAGTTTTTGATTTCTTAATCTTTAAACCATTTTTACATTC
This sequence comes from Magicicada septendecula, assembly GCA_034769895.1. Lineage (NCBI taxonomy): Eukaryota > Metazoa > Arthropoda > Insecta > Hemiptera > Cicadidae > Magicicada > Magicicada septendecula. The sequence continues at coordinate 1,035,264,846 of CM068367.1, read as the reverse complement.
TCTCCATGTTAACACCTTCAATTTATTCTTTCCTGGAATCCTCCCTTTTTACTTACTACCGGCTATAATTAAACTTAACTCTATTAAACATCTTTTCTTAAATAATAATGTCATCATCACTTTCTAGTGTTTATCATACCTTATTCTATAATTCACACTTAATACTATTTTTCACCAGCTATTTATTCACTGTTATTTTCCCACTTTTATCTCACATTCACTTTTAAATTATCTACGGTTAATTATAATTTAACTAGCGTATCTTAACACTTCACTTTGGGGTTTTTACACCTACACTATTGCACTGTATCACTGTTTATACTATGTGTTTTTTTAGTGGGTGTTCCCTATACTTATTTCTCTTTCATTTCCTTAATACTAATAACAATTAATACTTAATAATTAATAACAATTTTGTCTGTGGTTTAGGTTGCCTTTTTATCACCTTAATCCTTAATCGTTTTTAATAGTGGTTCTTCATCTAGATCATTTTGTCCATTAATGTGTAGTAACCGTTACTTTTTCCTTTCTCAGGATAACCATTGGTTTGGTTCCAATATTCTTCTTGAGTGCTTTATTTCTCCTTCTCCTATGCTTTATTACTCGTTTTGTGAATCATTATTGGTTTCACTTCTACCTATTTCCCTCCTTCTTCATTTTCATTATTTGATTAATACTTTGGTTTTTCCATCCTTTTCTTTGGGTATTTTGGGGTCGTTTAATCCCATGAACTTGTTTCCTTTTTGTTTGGGTTTTGAATTTTTTCCTTATTCTCGTTGGTTATTTGTGTGGTTCCCTTCTTCATTTGTTTCCTGTTGTTGGGTCAATCACTTGGGTTAGGTCAAAGTCGTCGTTCGTCAAGTCATATTCTTTATATTTTATTTAAATCAATCAGTTTATTTGATAAGAAGTATTTTTACCTTTATAAATATAGTTTTTTTTATCCCTGGTACTGGGTTGGCTTATTTGTGTTGTAACATAATGCCTCTCCTTTAAAATTGATCATTTTGATAAAACACTAGCATAGTTTTTTATGAAATTATCAGTTATATATAATCTTTTTCCTTTTCTTTCTTGTTTGTTTCTCCATTCTTTATTTCTCTTCTTACTTAATTCATTCAATTTTATTTGGATCTGTTTTTTATTTTATTTCTATTGGTGTGTTCTCCCTTATACACAATTTTTTTTCTAACTTTAGTAGCTGGTTTCTCCCATTACTACTCATTTTTCTGAGACCAGAGGCACATCATCTCTGCTCAGTTTATTTGGATTGCTGGACTTTTCAACAGTCAATCTTAAATATCTTCTTTGTCAACTTACGACTTAAATTAATAATAATAATATATTTTGGGATTGTCCACCTTGTGGTTTGTTTTTAGATCACTTTGGCATTTTACTCATTCTTCCTTCCACTGTACCTTTGCTATATACTATCATTTGCTCATACAATTGATTGTTTTTTATTTATTTATATGTTAATTTCATCATATCTAACTTTTCATTATTTTGTTTTCAATGCTCGTTGTGATCATTTTAATTATCTTAGACATTGGTATTCTTTTCTCAGTTATTTAGCAATATTTTGCTTTAGCCATAGCTTGTATATTTGATTCATACATAACTTCTCTTTTTCTTTGTACCAGTTTAGATTTTTTTTTTTTTCTTTGAATACCTTTGATTCATTGTAATTTCAAGTATTTATCTTATCAGTTTTTAGTTTGATTTTATTTTTGTTTATTTCAGTTTGTATTAAATATCATTCTTGATAATTCTTTGTAAGTTAATTCTCTTACATCATAGGAATTTTTGTAGCGTATTCCTATTTTGGTACATTTTGTTTAATTATTTTATATACTTCATATATCAACTTTTTAATAGATTGTAAGTTGATTTCACTTAGTAGGAATTTATGTAACTCATTCCTTTGTTTTTATATTTTTTATTTTAGGCCTCATAAGTCATCGAAATATTGTTGCAAGTTGTGCTCAATAATTTTTGAATTTTGGCATTTGTATTTTATTTCCATTTACTTAGTTTTCTTCATAGAACTTCTTTATTGAAGCTTGGTTGTAAACTCCTTTTACTTTTTTGGTGGTTATATTACTTATCTCGTAAGTATTGTTTCCATTGTCCTTTGTGATGACATACGGTCCAACATATAATAATAGCAATTTTTTGGCTATTCCTTCAAGTGTACTGGGTAGTTCCCTGTTTTTGATTAGTACTCTCTCTCCCTTGTGGTACTTTATTATTTTAATTTGATTTTGTGAATACCTTGCTCTTTGTTTTTCTATTTTCTCCATAATACGGTTATAACATTGGTTTTCATCATAGGGGTCTTCTGGGTTGACTGGGAAGTTTATTAATTCTTGTATCTCTCTGTGGGGCTTTTTTCCAAACATCATCAAGTATGGGGTGTTTTCAGTAAATTGGTGGTAACTAACATTTAGAAATACTTCAGTTGAAGCCAAATACTTTTGCCATTCTTTTTGGTTGTTATGACAATAAGTTCTTAGTATTTGTCCAACTTCCCTTAGCACTCTTTCTGCAGGGTTACTACTAGGGTGGTATTTGGAAGTTTTATAAGTTTTTATATTCTCTTTTAGTAACTCGTTCCGCCACTTCTTTCCTTTGAACTGCGTTCCGTGGTCAGTTATTATCATGCATGGTTTTCCCACTTCAGTTATATATTTGGTTTTTATTATTTCTAATATTTTCTTAGTAGTAGCTCTGTTTATTGCATATAATTTCGTATATTTCGTATAGTGGTCTAACATGATTACAATAAACTTGTATTTATGTCTCCCTCCGCTACGTGGGAATGGACCACATATATCGAGGAATACTTTTTCTAACTTTGTTGTTGAGGTGATGGGTATCATGGTTCCCTCTTTTTTCTCGTTATTGGTCTTTACCATTTGACATATTATACATGTTTTAATATTTTGGTTTATCTTTCTTACTATATTTTTTATAAAGACTTCCTCCTCCAATGCTTTTACAATTTTTACAGTTCCCATATGTCCGTATCGAACATGATGATCTTTATCTTATTTTCTAATGTTTTTGGAACTACAAGTTTCCATGTGCTATTATGTTTCTTTGTTTTAACAAAGAGTATATCTTGGTGGATACAATAATATTTATTCACAACTTCTTCATCTTCTAACAGTCTGTTTCTTATGTTTAGTAATTTTGAATCTTGTTTCTGCTGTACCACTACCTCGTTCAGAGTATCTTCCAGGTCCTTTCTATCCTTTATTATACAAACACTTTGACGATCTTCTCCTTTTCTCCTTCAAATGTCTGATCTGTGACATTTATTCTGGATAATACATCAGCGGCAACATTTTTACGTCCTGGAATGTACTCCCACGAAGTGATTTAGGAACCATTCAAACTTGCATTGCTGCTTACGTTAAGGTGTATTACAAATATTTTTGGTTTCCCAAATCGTGGATTCTTGTGGCTATGAGTTAAAGAACTCCAATGGTTACAATAAAAATATATATTACCTTATTATAAGTGTACATAAATAATAATGTGTGCTGTTACAATCTGTTGTGTTGTGTCGTAAAAGTGTTTTGTAAGTTCGTGTTTAATTCATAGGTTATATTCAACGTTAACTAGTTTCTATTAAGTGTTATTTTGCTCAAATATTCTATGAAAGAGAAATACTGGTTCTATAGTGAGGTAGATTTACCTTTTAAAAATATTTAGTGATTAGGGTTTGAGGAAAATAAATAATTTGATTGTACTTAACACCTTAGCGTGTCTAGGTGCCTTCGTTGTTTAATCGGGTAGGATGTGGCTGCATAAGTTCAGTTTTCATGGATTTTGGGCTTCAAAAGATTGAGCGTCCTTTTCGTCATGGGTCTTGACATTCTTTTCAAGGACATTTTCTGTTTAATTGGCCTTGGGTCTTGAATTGGCTGCTACAACGGTCATCTGCTTCTCAAGCTAATATGGTGAGCGACCTTTAATAACTGTTTGCCTTATTTACACTGAAAAAACGTTCTTCCAAATATTGGCATCTGCATTGGCTTAATGACGCTTCGCTTCTTTTTAATTCCAACGGTAATTTCGTCTTCAACTGCCGTTCCCATGGCAACGGTATGATTCTGATTGGTTGATTTTGAGATGATGTATTGTTATCAAAATTCGAATTCTTCATATATATTCTGATTGCTGTTATTCCTCCATCTTCCTTCCTGGTGATTAAATATTGTCACTATAGTATTTATTTCCGTTCATAGAATATTTTGATACCCCACAAGCTTGGGTAATTTCAGATTTTATGTTTTTACAATTATGTTAATGCTTGTTAATTACATTTCTTTTTGTATAATAATGCTTATTACAATATTTTGTGTTACAAATGATTTATAATTTATTCTTGGTGATTCCTTCACCTCAGATTTTCTAAATTCTTATTCAATTTGTTATAATTTTTGGTTGTTTGGTTCTGACAGTTACGCCTTTCCTAGGCCTGAGTAGCCATTATAGTATTTTACTTATTTCATTCAAATCACATTTTGTTTCAGCCTAATGGGCTTTACTTTGTCATTTTTATTGGTTGTGTTGTATTTTGAGTCTGTTGGTGTGTTGTTTACTTGTCAATATTGCTTTCTCTATTTTAATCTTTAAAACATAACATTAGGCTTATGGACTGCAAATTTCATTCAGCCACATCCTATTCATAACATTAACATGAACAATTCTTTATAAGTTATTAGAGTTATTATTTTGATTGAGAAATATCATCACTTCCTTCCAACTTATCATTATTTGCTAATTTTTTTGTTTACAATAAATATTATTTTTATTGTGATCAACAACACCACTTTTATTAAATTGATAACAGTCCCTTGTAACATGGGTGTCTTTGTTAGTTTTTGATTTCTTAATCTTTAAACCATTTTTACATTCTCTCCATGTTAACACCTTCAATTTATTCTTTCCTGGAATCCTCCCTTTTTACTTACTACCAGCTATAATTAAACTTAACTCTATTAAACATCTTTTCTTAAATAATAATGTCATCATCACTTTCTAGTGTTTATCATACCTTATTCTATAATTCACACTTAATACTATTTTTCACCAGCTATTTATTCACTGTTATTTTCCCACTTTTATCTCACATTCACTTTTAAATTATCTATGGTTAATTATAATTTAACTAGCGTATCTTAACACTTCACTTTGGGGTTTTTACACCTACACTATTGCACTGTATCACTGTTTATACTATGTGTTTTTTTAGTGGGTGTTTCCTATACTTATTTCTCTTTCATTTCCTTAATACTAATAACAATTAATACTTAATAATTAAGAACAATTTTGTCTGTGGTTAAGGTTGCCTTTTTATCACCTTAATCCTTAATCGTTTTTAATATAGTGTTTCTTCATCTAGATCATTTTCTCCATTAATGGGTAGTAACCGTTACTTTTTCCTTTCTCAGGATAACCATTGGTTTGGTTCCAATATTCTTCTTGAGTGCTTTATTTCTCCTTCTCCTATGCTTTATTACTCGTTTTGTGAATCATTATTGGTTTCACTTCTACCTATCTCCCTCCTTCTTCATTTTCATTATTTGATTAATACTTTGGTTTTTCCATCCTTTTCTTTGGGTATTTTGGGGTCGTTTAATCCCATGAACTTGTTTCCTTTTTGTTTGGGTTTTGAATTTTTTCCTTATTCTCGCTGGTTATTTGTGTGGTTCCCTTCTTCATTTGTTTCCTGTTGTTGGGTCAATCACTTGGGTTAAGTCAAAGTCGTTGTTCGTCAAGTCATATTCTTTATATTTTATTTAAATCAATCAGTTTATTTGATAAGAAGTATTTTTACATTTATAAATATAGTTTTTTTATCCCTGGTACTGGGTTGGCTTATTTGTGTTGTAACAATAAGCGCATCTATTTAAATCAAGCTTAAATAATATATATAGTAATATAATAATAATAATGGAGCACAATATTAATGACAAAAGCCTAAGAGAAATTTAATAAACTAATTAGAAAATGAACTTGCTGAAGAAGAGTTGCAGTATAAAAACAGATAGAATAATAGAAGGATAATTAAAACTACTATATTACAAGGGTATTGAATAACAAAGGTGAATGACATTAAGGCTAATAAACCATTGAACTCTGAAGTAAAGTTATATAAAAGAGAAAGAAATCTACTTAAGAAATATACCAACAGTAATATTGAATATAATAAATAAATGGAGTTATTGGAAGGCAATGTAGAATAAGAAAAAATATTCAGAAGATAAAAGATTCCAATGATGTGTATAATGATAAGATTTATAATTATTTTATTTATAGAGTAAGAAAGCTAAGGCGCCACTTTAGAATTATTTTATGGGCAGCAGCCAATGTGAACTGTACCAGGTATGTGAATGTTCGGATGAGCAATTGGACGTAAAAGGGCCACTCAACGCCGATATTCATTCATAATACCATATTAATAATATAGGGGGGAATCATTTAACATTAGTATGGAATCAATGTGAATAAAAGAATGTAATATATAAATAGAATATACAATGAACCAAGAGAAAACTCAAGAATTACAATTCGTTAAAGCCACCAATACAAATAAACAAACTCCAGAGATAAAGAAGAAAATAATTGGTATTGACAAGAAAAGTAGGTTTCAATTTGCCTATAATAATGAAGAATTTGTTTAATAAATGTCAATCTTATCACCAAGCAATATTAATACCATAATATCATACACTTCAACTGTTGAAGACATCAGCAAGCAATAACAACAAGTTATCTAAACAAATCGAAATCAAAATAATTTGAAAGAAGAAACAATAATAAATAAAAGTGTGAACCTATTTACAAACCAAAAGTCCTACAACAGACATTACTGTGACAGATTACTATACTATATAAACAGTACCTAGTTAGATTTGGAGTAGTCCATAAACAAATAAATGATGATAATAAATTTAATGAATAATGAGTGAATCAATTAGAAAGTCATATAAAGTACAATACAAATTTAGAAGTAAATGTAAAATGTAATTAAGATGTGCTACAAATGTAATATAAACAAGTGTAATTAATTGGTAAGAGGATGCGAGATACAGTGGGATTCAATTAAGAAGAACTGTGAGTGGATAGTAATTATAAACAATTATTTAGTGAAATGAATTACTAATCCATAGTAGCAGATGATACTAACATTAACATTTAGTTTTTTCTTTATTATTATTACTTTGTTTGAGTTATATAAGGTTTAATAGATATTGATCACACAGACAATGGTTTAAAAGTGTGCACTCAGTTAAGCCCTAAAGGGAATTATAGTAATTAAAATATAATTGTTAATTAATAGTTTGTTTATATTTAAAAAATTAATTAATATAAAACAAGTGTAAGCAGGATCGATTATGAGTCTTCCAATATAAAAATATAACCAGTCAACATAGGCCTAGATGATTATGTTCAGTAAATAATAAATTATTCAAAAATATTTGTCAAATTACAAATAACTATAATATTTGATATTAAAATTGTTCATAGTTTTGTCAGATAAAATAATATGTAAATTGTATTAAGTATTATGATGTAATAACTAAAAAGCAACTTGTATGTAGAAGGTAAAATAATGTATTATATAAAAATAATATCCTATGACAACTAAATCTCAATCTGAACAGATATGACCAGAGTATTTATGTGTATCCAGGAAACCAAAAGAGAGAAAAAGAATGTTGTTGATGATTATTAGAAAATAATAAGCCAAGAAGGAGAGTGGAGTGTAAATTCTGAAAACAAGCTAATTATTTATACAAAACATATGAATATTATTAAAAAATAATATAATAGAAAGTAAAAAAACCTTATATCAAACTATAACAGAATATAAAATTGGAGCAGATAAAGAAATATCATAAACAAATCACCTTTAAAACATTACTGATCCAACAACCAGAAGGAACAACTACACTTGGATCAACTTAATAACAGGACACTGGACTTCAATCCTAATATTCCACCATAAGGCTTCGGACAACGAAAAGGAGAAAATAAACATTTATTGAACACCAAAAGAATTGGATTCCGTCATCTGGACAACATAAACAAACTGATATTGGAAATTTCCATCACGGATACCAGAAGGCTGTGTGAACTGAACTGAACTGATACATTGTGTAACGTATATATATTATTATAATTAATACTCAATTTATATTATTCATTATTGTTATTGTTTGTAATGTAATGTACTTTCTATACTTGTTTTTCCTTTATAATTACTGAACCTTTATATCAGCCAAAAGAACCTAAAAATAATATAAACAAAGAGGAGAGAATCGACCCTGAGATTTATAAATTATATTAATAGTTACAATGAATAGACTATAGAAATTTTTTTGAATAAAAATACAATATTATTATTATTACCAGATACTATTCCATGTGTTTTTATTTATATAGAATTAACAAGGTTTACTAATGGATGTACACAAAGAGAGGGATAAATTAATTTAAAACCCGTCTTGTGGTAATTTGACACATCCAAGGTGAGGCATAAAGAACCTGTAAGTCCTGAAGAGTAATAGATTAGCGCTCACAACAGAGGGGAATAATCACGTGTGGTTACAAATTGGCGCTCACAACAGGGGGGCTTTAGAAGATATTGATAAGGGACAAATCACGTCTGGTTACAACACTCATAATTCTGCGAATTGAATCATTTTAAAAATGAATAATGTTATCAGTAATTTAAAGTTACTAGAGGTGACTCTGAATATTAGAATTTATTGGAATAGAATTCACACAAGGGCTCACATCTTATGAGTGTGTAGAAACCCCGAATTTAGAGTGTGGTGTGCCCTATCTTGGCGGACTGTAACATTGCCTTGGGTTGCAACCCTTCTCTTCATCTCACTATCAGGTCTCCTTGACCAACTCTTGTTCTTTCTAATCTGAGCAGTATAAGAGTATGTGAGAGCTAAGAGACTCTCTTTTCTCACACTATCTACTTTCTTCTTGTGGCATCGCATTGCGGCACATTGTGGCAGCACAGTAAGCAGATGAACATCTAATATGGGGATGGAGGAGACTCAGCAACAGTCGTAGCCCCCCCCCACACACACACTCAAAGATGCTGAATTACATAGTCTACTGTGACAGGACAGACAGTGTTTGTCATCTGACAAGTCTGTAGAGGATGGACAGATTCCCAAATAAAGTTCTTGGGCTTTCTGCTTAGGGTTAGCATAAGTGTTGATGACCATTACCTGCAAAAATGTTCCCTATGCACACACTAGTAAATGGCACTCTACAGGCTCCATAGCAACAAAATAGATTATAGTTAAAGGATACGAGACTGGAACTGCAAACAGGTACAGTGAAACTTCGCTAATTCGGACCAAGCTCAATCCGAATTGCTGAAAGTCCGAATTATAGAACATTACGAACTGATCGCGAGTTTTTGCGTGTCTATCGGTTACCGATAGCAGACAATATAAAATAAATCATTCTGAAACCCAATTTGATTCTACAAGAGGTCTACTGCATGTTCTTGTTAAAAATACTGTATTTAATACTCTATTAATTAGTAGTAGAAGAGGTATAAAATAAGAAATAACGTACAGTACCTGTTTATGTGATGTTTACTAAAAAAATTCGATTCAGTTTTATACTGTAGTACGTAACTTACATACAAAACTTAAATACAGTACTTAAATACAAAACACTATATTTTCACTGCACAGTACGTATTCTAGCAAGCCTACAGCTTCTTAAAAAAATCACTAACTTTTTTCTGCGTGTATTTTGTTTTTAGCTGTTTCCTCACAAAATCCTGTTTCATTTCACTTAAAGCAACAAAATATTTCTACGAGGCATTTCTACGAACTTCAACAAGGATTGTACGTTTTTTATTGCATCACTTATTTTAACATTCTCACTTTCTTCATGATCGTTTTCTTCCTCATCATCATCATCATCGCCATTTTGATCATCTGTCATCAGTCCCTTAGTTTGGCGACCTTCTATAGTAGCAGCTATTTCTTCTTCTGACTGCACAACGTACCCTACCTCACCAGCATCTTCATCCAGCCACTCTCGAATATTTTCCGTGTTTGTCTCATGTTCTCCTGCATTTTATAAAATACTTCTGTAATCATCTTCTTCAATTCCATTAAAATCCTCTTCTTTGTTATCTTCAGGGTTAAGAAGTTTTTTCAAGAATTAGCAATCGTCGTGGCTTTCACCTCCTTCCAACTTGAAGCCCAGTTAAATAAAGCATTTTTTATGTTGTAATTCTTCATATTGATTAAAGTCTGTTCACCTAAACTGGTACTGCAACCCTCTTCATCTTCAAAAAATACGAGACAGTCTTGTAGCTGTTCCTTTCTGTACAGCTGTTTGCAACTATAGATTACTCCTAGGTCCATTGGTTGTATTAGTGCCGATGTATTAGGAGGCATGAATAGACATTTTATTTTTCCATTATCACTTCGTAAAATGTCCTCTGCAGGATGCACTGGAGCACTGTTCAATAACAACACTGCTTTAACTTCTTCCCTAGCAACATTTTTTTCTTCCATCTGAAATGTTGTGACTGATGGAATAAAATTGTTATGAAACCAAGAACTGAAAATTTCACAGCTGAACCACGCATTTCTGTGAGCTTTATAAATCACAGGAAGATCAGTCTCGTTTATGTTCTTCATTGCTCTTGGGTTTTTAGACTTTCCTACATCGACAGATTTTAATTTATGCGTACCATCGGAATTGGCACACAGTAATGCAGACAGCCTCATTTTATTTATTTTATGTCCAGGTGTATGGGTTTCTTTTTTACTCGATTGTGTATTTTTTGGCATTGCCTTCCAAAACAATCCCGTCTCATCAGCATTGTAGATTCTCTACGGTTCAGTTCATTATCATTAGCAATCTTTTGTAATTTATCCTTATATGGTTGAACAGCTTCATGATCTGCACTTAAAAGTTCTCCACACATCGATCGGTTTGCTATGCCATGTCAATTTCTAAATCTAAACAACCACCCTGTACTTGCCTTAAAATCCTGGTTTTGAAATCGAGTAGCAAAACGTTCAGCAGCAGTCTGCAATTCTATCCCACGGATCGGTACACCAGCAGCTCGTTGTTGTTTATACGACGTCCAAACAGCTTCATCAATGTCACACGTTTTGGCAGGAGTCATCCGTTTTTGCTTAATTTCACTGGCACTATCAAAGTCTCTATTCGATGAAAAATTTGTAATTGCTGATCTGCTTTTTTTAATATCGTAAAATGTCTATTTACTGATACCGAAATCACGTAAAACACTCTGAACCGAATCACATTGTCAATACATTTTAAAACTTCTATCTTTGTTCTATCGTGAGCGATTTATACGAACCACGTTTACACATTTTTGAACACAGTAAAAGGTACAAACACTACGGAGTCAAAACGTAAAGTGACTGGCTATGGGACGAACGTTCACAATGATGACAAATGTGAAAGTTTGTATGAGTCATATCCGTTGTTATGAATTGTACATTACTGTTCAGAATTTCCAGGAAATGTATACGACACTGCTTTTCGTTATCGCTGACATACCAATTAATAATCACAGTTCATGGAAATACACTATGTACAGTATTTCCAGCCTTTCTCTTCTCAAGTAGGCTAAATCTACACTTGATTTTGAATTTTTACATATGTACGTTGTGATGGTACATTTCATCACATATGTATAAGATATATTATAACGATAAGATATAAATAACAAGTACTAGCACAAGCCATGAAATGGAAAAAACTTATTAAAAAGTATGTAATTAACGGATTTCGTTGTCCATGACGTGTCCGTTACTTAACTAAATATCACTATAATATTGACGACTCGGAACACAAGTTTTTTATAAGTAAAAATGTAAAGTTTTACCTTACAGCCTAAACCGGCTTTCACCTATAGAAGGCTTCATCAGAGGCTGTCGTTAGTAGCGCTGCTCGTCTTGTTGTTGGCGACGAGAAAGTGTTTCGAAAGATTGAAGCTGTGTGTGTGTGGTGAGATGTGTTCGAATAATGCGTGCGATTTGAATTGTGTCTGTTCGTTTAGGATGTCGTTTTTATTTGTTTTTGTGTGTTTGTATATTTCTAATTGTTCTAGAGTGTCTAGTTTTCGGCCTTTTGTGTGTACGTGTAGTATGTTCATGTTATTGTCGATGTTTTTATATGTGTGGTTTGCTTCAATGAGGTGGTTTGCGAAGGTAGATTCTGTAGTGGTGTGGAGTGCTTTTGTGTGTTCAATGTATCTCTGTTTGAAGCTACGTCCTGTCTGGCCTATGTAGAATTTACTGCAATTTGAACAATTTAGTTTATATACACCAGGTAGATCGAATTTGTTTTGTGCTTTGGGCATGCGTTTTGATAGTTTGTGTTCTGTTTTGTTAGTAGTTTTGTAAGCGATACTGTATCCTGCTTTTTTGAATTTGTGGGCAATTTTTTCTGTTTGTTTGTTGATGTATGTTAGTGTTATGAATTTGTTGTTTTCTGTCTTTGTCTGTTGTTTGTTTTGTGTTTTGTGTAGGAGTTTACTGACTATTGTTCTGTCATAACCGTTAGATTCTGCTAGATATTTTATCGTGTTTAGTTCGTCTTTGTAGTCTATTTCATCTAAGGGGATGTTGTTAAGTCTATGTATCATGGTTCTAAAAGCAGCTAGTTTGTGTTGTATTGGGTGATTGGAGGTGTTGTGTATTAGTGTGTCAGTTGTAGTTGGTTTTCTGTATATACTGAATTTGTGCCTGTGTTCTAGTTTTGTGATGGAGAGGTCTAAGAAGTTTATGGTATTGTTGTGTTCGTATTCGGCAGTGAAGGTTATGTTTTTATGTATTTTGTTTATGTGCGTTAGTAACTGTTCACATTGTCTTTTGTTTCCCCTGTATAGTATTAGAATGTCATCAACGTATCTGTGCCAATATAGTATTTTATGTGAGTGTCTGTCATTGTTTGTGAGTATTTTTGTTTTTTCTAAGTGTTGGAGGAAGACTTCTGCTAGAATGCTGGATATGGGGGAGCCCATGGGTAGGCCATCGTTCTGTGTGTAGTATTTATTGTTATAAGTAAAGTAGTTTTGTTTTGTGATAATGTTCAGAGTTTCTGTTATTTCATTGATAAGTTCGTCTGGTGTGTTGTTCTGTTTGAGTTTGTTTTGTAGGATGGTGATTGTTTCAGAGATGGGGATGTTTGTGTACAGGTTTTTAATGTCAAAGGAGGCTAATGTGGCGTTATGGGGGATGTGTATGTCTTTTATTTTTGTTACTAGGTCAGTGTTGTTTTTTACTGCAATGTTGTTGTCTATTTGTGTGTGTTGTCTAATAATTGTGTCTAGATATTTTGCCAGTTTGTGTGCAGGGGCATTACGGTAGTTGATAATGGGGCGGATCGGAATGTCTTCTTTATGGATTTTGGGAAGCGCTTGGAGTGTAGGTGCTGATGGTCGGATTTGTTTCATGTAGGGTTTTTGTTTATGTGTCATAATGTGTTTGGCTTTGTTGACTATTTGTTTTACTGAGTTTTGGTATCTGTCGGTGGGGTCGTGTTTTAGTTCTGTGATGTTGTTCTGTTCTATGAAGTCTTGTACTTTTTTGTGTAGGTTGTCTGTGGGGATAATTACAGTCGTGTTGCCTTTGTCAGCTTTCACAAATGTGATGTTGTGTTTGTGTGCCTTTTCCCTCAGTTTGATGGCTGTGTGTATTTCTGAGTTGTGGTTGTTGTTGTCTGGTGTCTTATGTACTCCTATTATGTTGTTTATATTATGTCTTAATGTGTCTTGATGTTCTGGTGCTGTGTTTTGTATATTTGTTTCTGTGTCAATTATGAGCTTTGTTAGTGTTTGGTTGTTATGTTTGTAATGTATGTTATGTTTTAGGCCTTTATCAAGGAGTGTTTGTTCGTTTTTTGTGAGTGTGACGTTCGTGAGGTTTACTGTACGTGGGTAGAATTTGTGCGAGGGAATTATATCTGTTTTGAATGGACAAAAATATGTAGTGAAAGGACAAAAAAACAAATACATATCATACAGACAAAACACGACAGAAAAATAAAAAACCTGACACCAATCAAAACAGATATAATTCCCTCGCACAAATTCTACCCACGTACAGTAAACCTCACGAACGTCACACTCACAAAAAACGAACAAACACTCCTTGATAAAGGCCTAAAACATAACATACATTACAAACATAACAACCAAACACTAACAAAGCTCATAATTGACACAGAAACAAATATACAAAACACAGCACCAGAACATCAAGACACATTAAGACATAATATAAACAACACAATAGGAGTACATAAGACACCAGACAACAACAACCACAACTCAGAAATACACACAGCCATCAAACTGAGGGAAAAGGCACACAAACACAACATCACATTTGTAAAAGCTGACAAAGGCAACACGACTGTAATTATCCCCACAGACAACCTACACAAAAAAGTACAAGACTTCATAGAACAGAACAACATCACAGAACTAAAACACGACCCCACCGACAGATACCAAAACTCAGTAAAACAAATAGTCAACAAAGCCAAACACATTATGACACATAAACAAAAACCCTACATGAAACAAATCCGACCATCAGCACCTACACTCCAAGCGCTTCCCAAAATCCATAAAGAAGACATTCCGATCCGCCCCATTATCAACTACCGTAATGCCCCTGCACACAAACTGGCAAAATATCTAGACACAATTATTAGACAACACACACAAATAGACAACAACATTGCAGTAAAAAACAACACTGACCTAGTAACAAAAATAAAAGACATACACATCCCCCATAACGCCACATTAGCCTCCTTTGACATTAAAAACCTGTACACAAACATCCCCATCTCTGAAACAATCACCATCCTACAAAACAAACTCAAACAGAACAACACACCAGACGAACTTATCAATGAAATAACAGAAACTCTGAACATTATCACAAAACAAAACTACTTTACTTATAACAATAAATACTACACACAGAATGATGGCCTACCCATGGGCTCCCCCATATCCAGCATTCTAGCAGAAGTCTTCCTCCAACACTTAGAAAAAACAAAAATACTCACAAACAATGACAGACACTCACATAAAATACTATATTGGCACAGATACGTTGATGACATTCTAATACTATACAGGGGAAACAAAAGACAATGTGAACAGTTACTAACGCACATAAACAAAATACATAAAAACATAACCTTCACTGCCGAATACGAACACAACAATACCATAAACTTCTTAGACCTCTCCATCACAAAACTAGAACACAGGCACAAATTCAGTATATACAGAAAACCAACTACAACTGACACACTAATACACAACACCTCCAATCACCCAATACAACACAAACTAGCTGCTTTTAGAACCATGATACATAGACTTAACAACATCCCCTTAGATGAAATAGACTACAAAGACGAACTAAACACGATAAAATATCTAGCAGAATCTAACGGTTATGACAGAACAATAGTCAGTAAACTCCTACACAAAACACAAAACAAACAACAGACAAAGACAGAAAACAACAAATTCATAACACTAACATACATCAACAAACAAACAGAAAAAATTGCCCACAAATTCAAAAAAGCAGGATACAGTATCGCTTACAAAACTACTAACAAAACAGAACACAAACTATCAAAACGCATGCCCAAAGCACAAAACAAATTCGATCTACCTGGTGTATATAAACTAAATTGTTCAAATTGCAGTAAATTCTACATAGGCCAGACAGGACGTAGCTTCAAACAGAGATACATTGAACACACAAAAGCACTCCACACCACTACAGAATCTACCTTCGCAAACCACCTCATTGAAGCAAACCACACATATAAAAACATCGACAATAACATGAACATACTACACGTACACACAAAAGGCCGAAAACTAGACACTCTAGAACAATTAGAAATATACAAACACACAAAAACAAATAAAAACGACATCCTAAACGAACAGACACAATTCAAATCGCACGCATTATTCGAACACATCTCACCACACACACACAGCTTCAATCTTTCGAAACACTTTCTCGTCGCCAACAACAAGACGAGCAGCGCTACTAACGACAGCCTCTGATGAAGCCTTCTATAGGTGAAAGCCGGTTTAGGCTGTAAGGTAAAACTTTACGTTTTTACTTATAAAAAACTTGTGTTCCGAGTCGTCAATATTATAGTGATATTTAGTTATGTAATTAACATTAAATTATCAATTCCAACATCCAACAAAAGTAGTCAGAGAAGATTAAATAAATATTTTGTAAGAAACCATAGTTATAAAAAGAAATTCAGAAAAGAACAAAGAAAGAAAAATTTCTAATAACGTGACAAAACCCAATAGTTATGGTAGGTGAGGGGCATGAACAGATCCTATATGAACAATATAGCATGAACTACAAATGGACTGATAATAAAAGAAAAATGAAATGGGTGACAATGAATATCACAAGAAAAATCAACATTGAATAGAAGAAATGAGAAGAGGCAAAGAACTAGAATTAGAACTGAGAAACAGAAGTTTGGACCAAAAAACATGACAAATTGACCCAATTTAATGAATAAACTAATCCCATTCTTTTAATAAACAATACAATTGATAGGAGTACCCAATTAAGATAAAATAAAATTAAGAATGCAATGCAGTAGAGTAAATAATAACAAAATATGTAATAATTTAAGAAACCAGTGTAAATCTATGAGTTCAAGCAAGTGAAGATAGTGAGAGCCCAAAATAATTAAATGATGATCAAAAGATCATAATATAAACCAGTGGGGAAGCGGAAGCCAGTGGGGGTTATCACTGAAATGATAAAGGTCTTATGAACCACATATATGGAAATAAGAACCAAAATATAGTGACAAAGTATTTTTTTATTAAGTGTTTTGATAAAATCCAATGTTCTATGTCATGTATAATTATTTATTCATAAGGATTGAACACCTATTCATTTTTAAATAATGCACAGTTATTGGCTTATGCTATAATTTAATAATAGATATAGTGACATACAAAAGAGTTAGGGTAATAAACACCCATGTTCAGTTATATTAGAAATAGTTAATATGGGAGCCTGTGTGCACCATTAATTTATATGTTATAAAAAGTTTTGTTAAAAAAATGTTAGTTATTTAGTGAACAGAATGTTCATAAACTGTTCAAAATGTTAATCAGGTAATTGGGAAAGATCTAATATTATAAAAAGGATATTGTACAGAAATAACTGACTGCTAGACATATAGGCCCAAGGAATTAAGCCAGACTCAAGCAACATTGAAATATTTAGATAAACACTACTAAATTAAGTAAAACAAAAACAAAAGCTTGGTTTTGATAAAATATAAAGATGTTAATGAAGGGAGATGTATAAACCATCCATTGCTATCATAATATAGATAGTGAACATAATTGTAAAGTGTTTAGTAAATAAGAACTACGTCATTTATTCATTTGAAATTTAAGTCATAATATTATTTGCTCTACTATCCTATACACAATTATCGCCTACACACTTTAGTACATGGTAAACATTTATTAACAGTTATTATTAAACATTAGCATTAGTTTTTATTTAAACGATCAGCTGTTACGCTGGAATGTGGGTCAAACTAGTTTTCTTCAAACAATGGCATTGTTTATGCGTACAAAGGGGGAAGTTAACTTGAGGGTGAATATATTGTTCCATTTAACAACAGCTAACGGACAGCTTATTAACTACTAAGCTGACATGGCTTCAGTATTATTGTTATTATCAGAAAAATGGGTATAGGTATTTAAATTAATGATATTGTATGTAAAGTAGGAATACTCAGGATTATATTTAGTAGTAAGAATAACAATGTTAGAAAATATTAGATCTATAAGACATACAATAAAAATGTCTTATAAGATTAGGTCAATGCCTCAAAACACAAAAGTATAAACCTGTCAAAACAGCCGATAAGAGGCCAAAATGGGGCGAGATTAGTATCAAAACGATTTAATTTTAATGAACAATAAAATGGTACTAATTAAAGATAAATTTAAATCAAAATAAATGAAATGTGATCCGAGGTGACAAATTTAAAAAAAAACGCCAATTTTCAAAAATAACTTAGTCACGTGACGTGGGGTCAGGGCCTTAGACCAATCACAAACACCTAAAGCTAGGTCACCAACGAGATTTAAATATTTTTAGAGGGACAGTTGATTGTTAGACATAAAACTATAAACTTCAACAGCATAATGCTGGCAGTAAAAGATTAATATTAAATGAGAGAAAACTTACTCCAGGAGAGGTACTTCTGATAAAAGTAATACCGAAAAGATCGACAACACATGACACGACACCAGAACCAAGAAAAACCAACACACTAACGAGAATCTAAGAAAATAGATACCCAACTCAAAGCGTCCATTCCGTATATACGAAGCCAACGGTGAGAAATTTTGGTTAATTCCAGGAGAATACTACATAACATCACAACACAATTTCCACTAAAAAACAGCTGTTCCAGATAAAGGAGGCTATATACAAAATATTACTATAAACTACTATAACTAAGACTTTATTTAAAACACTTTAATTGGGATTTAAAAAACATATTTTTCTGAGGTGAGAACCAGGTAGTCCGCCATGTTGTATTACTAAAAGCACTGTTGCAAACTATGAAAGCGAACAATTTTGGAAAACATTATTATATACATTTTGCTA
Source organism: Magicicada septendecula (assembly GCA_034769895.1). Classification (NCBI taxonomy): domain Eukaryota; kingdom Metazoa; phylum Arthropoda; class Insecta; order Hemiptera; family Cicadidae; genus Magicicada; species Magicicada septendecula. Next base: position 1,035,246,073 of record CM068367.1, on the reverse strand, counting down.
GTTGATAAGAAGTAAATATATGTTTGTAATGCATTGTATTTTTAAGTGAAAGCATATTTCCTATCTTTCCTAGCAACTCCAAGTACCCGTTACCTGAGAAACACAAAATATGTATATTGTGAATTTTTGTTGTTGTTACGGACTATTTGTCACGGCGGATGAACTCATCCAATTGTAAATGCTCGACTAATGGAACGGTAATTTGACCTATGTTTCAAAGAAATTACGAATAAAAGATATAATTTGTCAATCATATCAATCCTATTTTATTCCAGTGAAGTAATTATAAAGACTATTAATTACAGGAACCAGAAGAGAAAATTTGAAGTGGGCGCAAGGACATCCAGACACGAAAGCAGATCCAGTGGGCTGCATACACGATCTATTTGACCACCACTGAACAAATATTATTCACGCGCCGATTTCAAACGAACGGTGACACACTAAATTCTCGTTCCTATAAAATCGTTGCTAATCATCGAATACTGAACAACAACACAGTAAACGATAACAAAATAACTAATATAAATAATAGTCGCAACATAAGAACATTTACGAACCGATTAACGAGTACAACCAAGTTTTGAAGGGTAAATTATTTCATTATCCGGGCATAAAATACAACCGTAACAAAATAAAACATTATAGATTTGACGCATCCAATGTGGGCTTTAAGACTCACAGATAAACCATAACAAATCTGATTGTTACAACGTATAAATTACAGTACTGAGAACCCCAGTCCGAATTATAGAAATTCCAAATTAGTGAAGTCCGAATTAGCGAAGTTTCACTGTATGTAGAATATACAGACAATATTAAGAGAACAGAGAATCCAGGAAACTGTACTTTCAGTGAATGAATAAAATTTTGATATTACTACATTACAAGAGAAAAAAGGGCAGATAAAAGGGTAGTGGTCCTACATGCAAGAGATCTATTTTACTGGTGAAGAAAGTCAAGTATATGAAGTCTAATAGTACAAGACCTCCCTCCTTTCTCTCTCAGTCTCCTCTACAACAAATTGCCACTGGTCATGGTTCTGAAGCAACATCATCTAATTTTCTAACTCTCTCAGGTCATCCTCAATCCAATTTATCCCATTTAGTTTTGGTTTGACTTTTTCTTTGTCCACCTATCAATACAAAATTTATACTAAACAAAAAATAGTATACGAAACTAGCAAAGTAGTACTGGAGTTTGGGCCAAAATGACACATTGTGCATAAAATACACAAAAGGGAAACATCTTAACCACTGTAAATGTATACGCTCCAACTTCTGACATAGAAGAAAAGTAACAGGAGTTTCTACATTACAAAGAAAATGTGAAAACATTCCAAAACATGTTATAGCATTTCTGGATAGTTACTTTAATGCCAAAATTGGTGCAGAAGTGTAATAAAGACACATGGTTAGACTATACAGTCTACACAACCAGCCAATATTATGGAAAGTTGTGTCTGCTAGCTATCATGTAAAATTATATCAGCAGCATTTCTTTTCCATGTAAGAGAATTTGGGTTCCTGAAAAGTCCTGGGTAATGAAGGGTAAAGCAATACTGATCATGATTTTCTTCTTGAGAGGCAATTATACTAGTTAAACGGGCTCTTATAGGGGTGCCTAAAATTAATAAGTAATACACAAAAGCTGACAGGCCATAAGCTAGGGACATGGTATACAAATAATTATACGAGGAAAGTGAACACTTGCAGTCAGGATACTGAACACAATTAAGAGTGATGTCTATTGAACACAATTAAAGTGCAGTAGAAAAATATTGAATTCTAAAATGTAGAATATTCCTAACATTGAATTACAATAAATTAGGAGAGATAGAAAACATTATCATGCTCAAAACACTGCTACCATATGAACCTGTTTGCCAATATTTATTAAATAGACAATTTGAACATGCTATTCTTAATTTATTTTATGACACAAACTGATAATATATAACCTACCATTTACAATATTTTGGTTCGAACATTTAATCTATAAGTGTTTATTTTCTATAGAAGTCAATATTGTATGGAAATACTGATTTAAATGGCAGCTAGATTTATGGTAGGTAAAACCAGTATAAAAATTATCACAAGCTGTGACACTTATGTGACTGATCTGTAGGCACTTACCTGGTTACTCTTTGGTTCTGGCACTTGTTTTGTTTCTAACTTTAAAACAGAAGCATCTCCAAAGGAATGTATTTGTATAACTCGCATAAAATGATTGATGTTTCTACAATCATAATAAACAAAATAATTAAAGCTAATGGCTACAAAAGTACCAATCATTAAAAAATGATAATTTTCTTAAGGCTTAAGGTTTCTCCAGTTCTATACCCTATTACAATACTGTTAAAGAGTGTAGTAATTATAATTTTAAGGAATACGCCTGCTCAAACAGATATCGGAATAGCTTTCGGGAATATATATGGAAACATTCTACATGTGTGTCACAAGTCACAGTATTTTTTGTAACATGTTCTATGACTCGGAAGTATTTTAATTATTAATCTAAAAAAATTTTGTTCACCAACATACAAGTGACATTTTAATGTAATTGTTAATAACATCGACTAAAACATTACAAATATAATATGAACGTAAAAAAGATTTTGACAACACACTTACTAAATGTGTTCAAATTGCAAGTACTGCTTCTAATTTAAATATCGGTATGGAGAACCATACATGACTTCCATATTCTAAGATTTATATTTAAAATCATTTTCAGCCAAACAGCCAGGCTGTGTCTTACCTGCCTTTTTATTGCTGTATTAAATGAAAAATATTATATTACATTAAAATGAAAAAATTATAATTTTATTGCCTGGCAACAAAATTATTTTATTTTTAACAATTACCATTGTTTCAAAAAGTTTAAATAAATTTTCAAGTACTTTACTCTTGTTAAAACGTAAAAGGTTGCAGGTAAACTACCCCTTCCCCTTAACCGATCTTCACCAAAATCAAAAGTCATTGAGACCTCTACAATTCAGGGACGTATGCAAAAAATCTTTTGATTCTGTTTGAATTTGTGGCTGTTATCGTTTGCCATAGGAAATACCCTTGTTAAAACATAAAACATTACAGGTAAACTACCCCTTTCCCTTAACCGATCTTCACCAAAATCAACAGATCTTGAGAACTCTACAATTCAGGGCTGTATGCGAAACATTATTTGATTCTGTTTGAATTTGCGGCTGTTATCGTTTGCCAAACAAACAAAATTACCCTTGCTAAAAAAAAACCGTTGCAGGTAAACTCCCCCTTTCCCTCAACCGATCTTCACCAAAAACAATAGGTCGTGAGTACTCTGCAAATCAGGGCTGTATGCAAAAAATTATTTGATTCTGTTTGAATTTGCGGCAGTTATCGTTTGCCATAGAAAAAAATCTACACACACACACACACACACACACACACACACACACACACACACACACACACACACACACACACACACACACACACACACACACTTTTCGGAAAACGACTTTTTTTCATGTTTTGAGTGTAGTAGAATCAGAATCTGCAATAATCTCAAACACGATTTTTTTTGCCATCACCATACTTCCATTCCTTAAGGAATATGGAAGTAAAATATCGGTATGGAGAACCATACATGACTTCCATATTCTAAGATTTATATTTAAAATCATTTTCACCCAAACAGCCAGGCTGTGTCTTACCTGCCTTTTTATTGCTGTATTAAATGAAAAATATTATATTACATTAAAATGAAAAAATTATAATTTTATTGCCTGGCAACAAAATTATTTTATTTTTAACAATTACCATTGTTTCAAAAAGTTTAAATAAATTTTCAAGTACTTTACTCTTGTTAAAACGTAAAAGGTTGCAGGTAAACTACCCCTTCCCCTTAACCGATCTTCACCAAAATCGAAAGTCATTGAGACCTCTACAATTCAGGGACGTATGCAAAACATTATTTGATTCTGTTTGAATTTGCGGCTATCGTTTGCCATAGAAAATACGCTTGATAAAAAAACGTTGCAGGTAAACTACCCCTTCCCCTTAACCGATCTTCACCAAAAACAATAGGTCTTGAGTACTCTACAAATCAGGGCTGTATGCAAAACATTATTTGATTCTGTTTGAATTTGCGGCTGTTATCGTTTGCCATAGAAAATACCCTTGTTAAAAAAACGTTGCAGGTAAACTACCCCTTTCCCTCAACCGATCTTCACCAAAAACAATAGGTCTTGAGAACTCTACAATTTAGGGCTGTATGCAAATAATCTTTTGATTCTGTTTGAATTTGCGGCTGTTATCGTTTGCCATAGGAAATACCCTTGTTAAAACATAAAACGTTACAGGTAAACTACCCCTTTCCCTTAACCGATCTTCACCAAAAACAATAGGTCTTGAGTACTCTACAAATCAGGGCTGTATGCAAAACATTATTTGATTCTGTTTGAATTTGCGGCTGTTATCGTTTGCCATAGAAAATACCCTTGTTAAAAAAACGTTGCAGGTAAACTACCCCTTTCCCTCAACCGATCTTCACCAAAAACAATAGGTCTTGAGAACTCTACAATTTAGGGCTGTATGCAAATAATCTTTTGATTCTGTTTGAATTTGCGGCTGTTATCGTTTGCCATAGGAAATACCCTTGTTAAAACATAAAACGTTACAGGTAAACTACCCCTTTCCCTTAACCGATCTTCACCAAAAACAACAGGTCTTGAGTACTCTACAAATCAGGGCTGTATGCAAAACATTATTTGATTCTGTTTGAATTTGCGGCTGTTATCGTTTGCCATAGGAAATACCCTTGTTAAAAAAACATAAAACGTTACAGGTAAACTACCCCTTTCCCTTAACCGATCTTCACCAAAATCAACAGATCTTGAGAACTCTACAATTCAGGGCTGTATGCGAAACATTATTTGATTCTGTTTGAATTTGCGGCTGTTATCGTTTGCCAAACAAACAAAATTACCCTTGCTAAAAAAAAAACCGTTGCAGGTAAACTACCCCTTTTCCTCAACCGATCTTCACCAAAAACAATAGGTCGCGAGTACTCTGCAAATCAGGGCTGCATGCAAAAAATTATTTGATTCTGTTTGAATTTGCGGCAGTTATCGTTTGCCATAGAAAAAAAATCTACAGACAGACACACAGACAGACAGACATACACACAGACACTTTTCGGAAAACGACTTTTTTTCATGTTTTGAGTGTAGCCAAACAAACAAAATTACCCTTGCTAAAAAAAAACCGTTGCAGGTAAACTACCCCTTTCCCTCAACCGATCTTCACCAAAAACAATAGGTCGCGAGTACTCTGCAAATCAGAGCTGCATGCAAAACATTATTTGATTCTGTTTGAATTTGCGGCTGTTATCGTTTGCCATAGAAAATACGCTTGATAAAAAAACGTTGCAGGTAAACTACCCCTTCCCCTTGACCGATCTTCACCAAAACCAATATGTCTTGAGTACTCTACAAATCAGGGCTGTATGCAAAACATTATTTGATTCTGTTTGAATTTGCGGCTGTTATCGTTTGCCATAGAAAATACCCTTGTTAAAAAAACGTTGCAGGTAAACTACCCCTTTCCCTCAACCGATCTTCACCAAAAACAATAGGTCTTGAGAACTCTACAATTTAGGGCTGTATGCAAATAATCTTTTGATTCTGTTTGAATTTGCGGCTGTTATCGTTTGCCATAGGAAATACCCTTGTTAAAACATAAAACGTTACAGGTAAACTACCCCTTTCCCTTAACCGATCTTCACCAAAAACAATAGGTCTTGAGAACTCTACAATTTAGGGCTGTATGCAAATAATCTTTTGATTCTGTTTGAATTTGCGGCTGTTATCGTTTGCCATAGGAAATACCCTTGTTAAAACATAAAACGTTACAGGTAAACTACCCCTTTCCCTTAACCGATCTTCACCAAAATCAACAGATCTTGAGAACTCTACAATTCAGGGCTGTATGCGAAACATTATTTGATTCTGTTTGAATTTGCGGCTGTTATCGTTTGCCAAACAAACAAAATTACCCTTGCTAAAAAAAAAACCGTTGCAGGTAAACTACCCCTTTCCCTCAACCGATCTTCACCAAAAACAATAGGTCGCGAGTACTCTGCAAATCAGGGCTGCATGCCAAAAATCATTTGATTCTGTTTGAATTTGCGGCAGTTATCGTTTGCCATAGAAAAAAAATCTACAGACAGACACACAGACAGACAGACAGACAGACACACAGACAGACAGACACACACACAGACACTTTTCGGAAAACGACTTTTTTTCATGTTTTGAGTGTAGTAGAATCAGAATCTGCAATAATCTCGAACACGATTTTTTTTGCCATCACCATACTTCCATTCCTTAAGGAATATGGAAGTAAAATCAGTACTACAGATAGGGCTTGTAAAGTAATATAAAGCCATTCATTTAGACATACTGATAAGCTTTCTCTTAATACACAAAATGTATGTTGTTATTAAAGCTACTTAAAGTAAATTATGAAAAGTTAGATTAACAGTTTTAATTTATTTATTTTTGTTCTGTCGCACATTCAGCAAATCCTGTTTGCAGTTTGAAAACTTATTTCATAATTATGCAGTTTTGTAACTAGATGAGTTATACGACTCTACCAGCAGTTTATAAAAATCTGCCACTATAGCCAGGCAACTTTGAAAAAAGCCATAACCAATTTCAGAACGCGCAGGGTGGAGAATTAAGTCTTCTCTTTCTTGCGCTTTCTCTGTCCTACTGTCCTCCTTCCCTTCCTAATGAAAAGCATGTACTGTATTCACCTACGCTAAGTGTAACAAATTGGTTACACAACTGAATTCATCCCATAATAATATAAGTTTAATGTACACTAAGTGTCTTGTAATTAAACTGTATACCATAGTTGTTGTACTGTTTATGTGTGTTAATATTATAAAACAATACCATAACTGTGATTTCCATGTCAATTATGAAATAAGGCACAATATTAACAATGAAAAAAGTTGTAGGCCTACTGATAACTTTAAGTCATTTTACACTGAGATTATAAAGCACATACAAAAATCAGCACAAGTAAATAAAAATTACAATATTACAGTTACGAGGTGTGTTTGAAAAAAAGATCAAACATTTGCAACAAAAACTTCATTAATGTACTAACAACTTTATGCATGCTTATCCCCTTCAAAATATTCCCCCCTGCTGGCAATGCAGAGTTCCCAACGTTTCTTCAAATTCTGGAACGATTCCTGGAACACACTTTTTGGAATGGCGTGCAGCTGTTCTTCCATATTTTTCTTGATCTCCTGTATTTTTTCAAAGCGACATCCTTTCAAGGTTGCCTTCAGTTTCGGGAACAAGAAAAAGTCTGTTGGGGCTAAGTCTGGAGAGTAGGGTGGGTAGGGGAGAACAGTCGTATTGTTTTTTGCCAGATAACCAACAACAAAGAGTGACGCTTGAGCTGGTGTGTTATCATGTTGTAACACCGAAGTCTGTTCTTTCCACAGGTCTAGCCTCTTCTTGCCTACTGCTTCCCTCAAACGCCTTAAAATTTCCCTATAATATTCCTTATTTACTGTCTGACCATGTGGAGCGAATTCATGTGAACCAACCCTTTCCAGTTAGGAAACACCACCATCACCTTCGTGTTTGACCAACTCATCCGGGCTTTTTTTTGGTCTAGGCGATCCTTTCCCCACCTACTGTGAAGACTGTGCCTTTGTTTTGACATTGTATCCATACACCCACATCTTGTCCCCTGTTATAATGTTTTTGATGAAGTTTTCATTGGCACTGGCATGGTCAAGCAGTTCCTGACTTATGTTAACGTGATTCTCTTTCTGATCATCGGACAACAACGGACATTCGAACATCGGACAACAGTATGAATTTTGCTGAGATGTGATGCATGTTCAGTTTTCCTGTTAAAATTGTATGGCATGAACCCATGCTGATACCCTATTCCTCGGCAACATCATGTATAGTTAAACGGCAATCTTCATGTATCATCTTTATTGATTTTATCTTCACTTATTGACATTGAAGGGCGACCAGGTCTTGGATTTTCATTGGTCGATATTCTTCCCATTTTGAAATAAGTAAACCAGTCGTAGCACTGTGTTCGGCTTATACAATCATCCCCATATGCTTACTAAAGCATTTCAAACATTTCTGTAAAAGTTTTACTAAGTTTGAAGCAAAATTTTATTAAACACATTGTTCTTCAATCTCTTTCATTTTCACTACAGGAAAAATTCGCCAAGAGGTTAGACCATGTATTAATTTCAGCTGCTGTAGTGGGGATCACACAATGGTAGAAAGAAGCAGAATATTGGATAATGTTCCGAAAGTTGCTGCTAGTCAGCGCAACTTGTCGGAGCATGCTCTTTACGTATACCGCCGTGGTATTGTGACAGTTCGGTCTTTTTTTTTAACACACCTAGTACATTTCTTTTTATGATTCAATTTTTTAAAATTCGGAAGTTGTCTTCAGACAGGTCTTAATTTCATATACGTACATTAATACAGAAACAAAATAAAATCGTCTTTAATAAATCAGTTGACCTTAAGTCACTATCTTTATAAAAAATGATCTTAAGTTATATATAGAAACATAGAACGATATTAAAAACATTGAATTTAAATAAATCCACTTACCCATATATGGCAAAAATAAAAGAACACCCTGGACCACTCCACTGACAGACACATCAGTATAATGACTGGTCAAAAACCCGTAACTATTAGAGTTTGTTGTTTTATTTTGTCACCGAACAACAATACTACTCTACATTATACCATTATTGTGAAGAAACACAAGAAAGAGTATAATTATTTAATAACAACTATACCGATCCAGTTTGGCATCTTCAATGTCACATCTTCATTAGTACAATTTGTTTCACACAAACATTACACGTTTGTTGAACTAGAAAGTCTGATAGAAGTGTTGTCAGAAAGACAGATTTTTAAAACATAATATTAAATTCTGTCACACTTGTCTTCACTGTTATCTCACCCATTAACTTCTGAGATTGTCCTGTCTGATTCTGATGACTGGCAGTTGAGTGAAACAATTAAACTATCTACAGTTTTCTCAATACCAGCATCCAGTAATCTTCCTCAATTTTAGACCTATACACATGCTCAGAAAACCTTTTTCTCTACTTTTTGACTGAATACTCAGAAAAGTTTGAGGCACAGTTGTTTTTTTCTCTTTCATTGAATGAGACGGACTTACCAACTCTACCTTTGATGTCACCCCACACTAGCTCAATTGGATTAAGCCACCTCATCACTGATACAGTGGTAAGCGCATCACTGTGTGTCCCAGCATTCAGAAACAGTTTCTCCACAGTATACTTCTTGATAACAGGAACTGATCTAGCATAGAAATTTCTGGTTTTGTCATATCAAGAGAAAAATCAATTTTTTGCAGTGTTAGCCAGTCCTGAATATTTATTTTCAGTGTCAAACTAGTTGCCCTTTGTCTTCTTTCATCTTCTCTGTTGTGGTAGCTGGCATTATCAAATACAACAACGCTATTTGATGGACTATTTGGCAGTAATTTCCCTTCTACCCATTTCGAGAAGTCATGAAAATCCACATCATAACTTACTTTTTTTGGATTTTTAGGACATTTGTGCAAAACTTTGCTCCTCGCCAGCATGGATTAATCTTGATCATTTACCAATGAACTTTGTAGCGCCATTTTCAGTCTCGGATTACCAACACATTGAGGCAGTATAAGTATTATGGAGGTAACTTTCGTCCAAATACACAATATTTTTATTAGTTTGGCTCATGTACTGAATACTTCTTAAATAATTTGTTCTCCGTGAAACAATTCAGGTTTTCCAATTCGACTGGCATTTTAGTCAGCTAAAACCAATCAATTTAAGAGTTCTCCAGAGGAACTTTGTACTGCAATTTAAAATATTCTGTTTTAACATGCCACTCAATTTTAATTTAAGTTGTTTTTTCACCACACAGAAATTATGGATTTTTTCTGAATAACATCATGTGAAACATCATCAATGACAATTTTCTCTTTATGCGGGTTTTTCTTTCCTGTGGAAAATTGTAAAGTTATTTACTATTGTCACTTTTTACTTTTACTTTTTACACCCACCTTGGCATATATACAAAACAGCTGTTCTAAGTCCGCTTACCGGACGGCATTTTCTTTCCAACCCATTTTGCCAACATCACGTACTTACCTAAAGGTCGAATCAAGGTCCTTTGAAGGCGTATTTGGAAGACAGAACAGGGTTATTTTTTATTATTAAGGCAAATACTATTACCTTTTATTTCTATTATCAACAACCATACATTAAACTTTCCCTTAAAACACAAAAGAAAACATTATTTGTTTAGCCATGAGGCACAAGACATGGAAACCAAATTACCCGTGATTGCTAATTTCAACATTTTATCCTTTAAACACAAATAAAATTTAGAATGAAATCATTAATTTAACTTATCTACAATAAACCACAAACCAGTACTTCTTGAATATTCATTAAGTATATTCACACACACACACACACACAAGCGCGCGCACGCGGCGCGCGCGCGCTTTCACACTGCACATATTTTTTCTACCCCCTTTTTGAGCTCATATTTCTTTGAACATATATTCAAAGAATATATATATATTATATATATATATATATATATATATATATACATATATAGAATTACACAGAACGCAGTCGTTAATGTATTATTTTTTAACAGCATTATACAGTTGGAAAAATTATATATATACCTTCATAAAAAAATGACAAATTGATGAATCAACAAACAATATTTGAGAATGATCAATTATTTCAATACATGACTAGCTTAGTTTCACCCAATAATGATGGCAGTGGAAAATTCAATATGGATTACAGAAAGATGTAATGGAAGACACAGATAACAACAACAGATACATACATATAAAGGACGACATTGCAGCAAGAACATTAACACAGAAGAGGAAAGTGTAGTAATAGTGTGTGAACTGATGATGAAATTTAAATAATTTCGAAAAGGCCTTCTTCATTACCTTAACAAGGTGAAATTTTACTGATTTTGGTGGTTATGTATAAAATAGAATTAAAAGGAATCATTTCAGTGAAATGTAATTTGGGATACCTAAAGTTACTAGGCTAATATGATTCAACATGAAACTCATAAGTAAGATGCTAACATAAAACCTGAAAACAAAGATGAACATACATCATGTAGGGGAGAGGAGAGTAGAGCATTAAGAGAATGGGATAATATAAGGGTATGTGCATAGTGCAGAATACTAGCATAGAATACTCACACAGATTACAGTCAACTTGTGAAAACAAACTCATGTATTTATATGGCACCGTGCATAGCGAAGCAAATCGCACATCGCATACCAGAGAATATCATCGCTGATCCTCTTTGGAAAGCAAACAACCAAACAAGTTTGTTTTTTACATCACACATAGAATACTTCTGAGCTCTGATTGGTTGCTTCAAGGACATTTCCCGCACTGTAGTCACACACAACTCTATCCAATGTACGACTCCCAGTAAAGTGTAAACAGTTCGGTCTCTAATCTGCTGTAAAATGTGCTTATGGCGGAATGCACAGAACTCGACACTGTTCACTATTCTCATGTATCAGACATTATTTCATCCTCGGTATGCACACTTCTCATACATGTGCGATCATCTATGCAAAACTCCTATGCTAGTATTCCGTGCTATGCACGCACCCTAAGGAAAGATAATCATAAATATATAAATAACTTTCAAAATATGAAAAAAAAATACTGACTTAATGAATAGACAATATACTTTAGACAATACTTTCAAAAAAAAGTTACATCTGATTAGTGGTTTAAATTTCAGACATTGTTTAATGCTTTTGTCTGTGTCATAATAGCAGCTGATGCCTAAATATCACTGTAATATTATTTATTGTTGCATGGATATAACAGAGGATGAGTTCTCAGCAGAATTTATTACCCTATAGTACGGAAAATTTGGAGTAATAAGAGAATTCTAATTAGAGCCCATTTTAACATACTCTTTATTATTTTCAGATGGTTGTGTATAATATATATTGATAAAGTACTGTAATAAGCAAACAATCAAAAGTTAACGTTAAAAATTTGCAAAAGTAAACGGTTTTATTTAGTGCTCCTTACAAACACTATTCTAGAGTTTTTTAAAGTTAGATAGAGCTCTGAAGCTTATGTGTCCACAGAAAATCATGTCTGTTCAATTTTTAAAATAAAATCTCATCTTGTAGTAATGAAATTTTAGCATTCATAATTTTTGAAGAAACTAAGATGAATGAAAAAATTAAATATTAATGGACTCTTTTCCTAGCAGGCATTATCTTTTAACCACATGGATAAAAAAATGTTTTCAAATAGAAAAGTTACAACGTGTTCACTAATTACCCCATCCAGGATAATGAGAGGATGCCCTGACATAATAAGATAATTATTTCTTTCTCCTTTACCTGAAATTTTATGACTAAGTAAATTCTTTCTCACACATAATATTACAAGTACTTCACACATGCTTTTTTGAAAGTTTTTATAGTTTTAACTTCCAACTAGAGATGACCATGCTCCTCTTATTATCCCCTTTTCTCTCTTATAATCCACTCTCCTATATTAAATTTTTCCTCCAAAAGAAAACATTTTTACATATGTTGGGACTTTTTAAAATCTTAATATTATTTTTGTATGGCCAAATATACAAACTTCAAATATAGTTAAATATACAAAACTGAGTACGCCTACTTTCTGTACCCACAGTCTATTTCGATATTTTGATTATGCGATTATTGGCTTTGAAATGTACTGAATGTCACATATAATTTTAGTTAGATAATGGTGAAAATTTATTTGTATATGTTATAAAATAGTTTGTTGATGGTTGCAATCGTGTTTCATCGTCATATTTTTTACAAAAAATGTTTCTACCAATAATATAACTCCAATGTATCCTTGTGATGCCAAAAGTTGACATTATTAGGTTAACAAACTAAAATTTAAAATATCGGTATGGAGAACCATACATGACTTCCATATCCTAAGATTTATATTTACAATCATTTTCAGCCAAACAGCCAGGGAAGGAATTTTAACAAAAAAATACTTCTTCGTTGCCAATAACGTAGTACACATATAAAAAAAAATTATCCCCTCCCCCCCGCCCTTCAACTATAATTTTGATTTATAGAAAATTACCCCCAGCCCGTTCAACTAGCCTCTTCATTTATAGATATTTCATCTACGTTTCTACAGTGGATTATTAAGATCTTATCAGGATACTTTATCAAAATTAAGTACTTTACTCATGTTACAACAAAAAATGTTTCAGGTAAACTGCCCTTTCCCCGTAACCGATCTTCACCAAAATCAACAGACATTGAGTTCTCTATAGCTCAGGCACATATGTAAAAAATTATTTGATTCTGTTTGAATTTACGGCAGTTATGGTTCGTCATATAAAAAATTACCCATGTTAAAACATAAAACATGAGATTTATAAAACTTATCTAAGATTTATATTTAAAATCATTTTTGAAATAAAATATTTTCATAGAACCTACTAACGCTGGGGAAATCTGAGGAGCCAATCAGAGTTGGGCCTACCTGTCACTCTGCTGAATTTGGTGGAAAGCCCTGTCACTGTCGTCAAAGTATCAGCCTTGACAGGGTCCTCTTTTTCTGCAAAATGGGAGAGGCTTGAGATGGAGTGAGTGACATGGTCCCCACCTCAATGAAGAACCCATTGTTTTATAAAAATATATTTAAATTTTGAAAACTGAAAATTCTTTTCTTGTTGTAAATATTTATATTTTATAATCAAAATGACTTTATTTTTGTTACCTGGCAACAAAATTATTTTATTTTCAACAATTACCATTGTTTCAAAAAGTTTAAATAATTTTTCAAGTACTTTACTCTTGTTAAAACGTAAAAGGTTGCAGGTAAACTACCCCTTCCCCTTAACCGATCTTCACCAAAATCTAAAGGCCTTGAGTCCTCTACAATTCACTGACGTATGCAAAAAATTATTTGATTCTGTTTGAATTTGTGGCTGTTATCGTTTGCCATAGAAAATACGCTTGATAAAAAACATTGCAGGTAAACTACCCCTTCCCCTCAACCGATCTTCACCAAAAACAATAGGTCTTGAGTACTCAATCAGGGCTCAATCAGGGCTTCTTGCATAAATCAGGGCTTTATGCAGAAAATTATTTGATTCTGTTTGAATTTGCGGCTGTTATCGTTTGCCATAGAAAAAACCCTTGTTAAAAAAACGTTGTAGGTAAACTACCCCTTTCCCTTAACCGATCTTCACCAAAAACAATAGGTCTTGAGAACTCTACAATTTAGGGCTGTATGCAAATAATCTTTTGATTCTGTTTGAATTTGCGGCTGTTATCGTTTGCCATAGGAAATACCCTTGTTAAAACATAAAACGTTACAGGTAAACTACCCCTTTCCCTTAACCGATCTTCACCAAAAACAATAGGTCTTGAGAACTCTACAATTCAGGGCTGTATGCGAAACATTATTTGATTCTGTTTGAATTTGCGGCTGTTATCGTTTGCCAAAAAAAAAAAATTTCCCTTGATAAAAAAAAACCGTTGCAGGTAAACTACCCCTTTCCCTCAACCGATCTTCACCAATAACAATAGGTCGTGAGTACTCTACAAATCAGGGCTGTATGCAAAAAATTATTTGATTCTGTTTGAATTTGCGGCAGTTATCGTTTGCCATAGAAAAAAAATCTACAGACAGACACACAGACAGACAGACAGACACACACACAGACACTTTTCGGAAAACGACTTTTTTTCATGTTTTGAGTGTAGTAGAATCAGAATCTGCAATAATCTCGAACACGATTTTTTTTGCCATCACCATACTTCCATTCCTTAAGGAATATGGAAGTAAAATACACATGGAACTCAATATGCCTTTAAAGTAATACCCACTTTTTGTGAAATCCATGTAAAAAAAAAAATCAAATTAACTATACTATAACCAACTTGCTTATTACTATACATGTCTCCCATTTTTGTGACAGAAATTGTTTTCCACTACTACTCCTTTTTTCAGTAATACTCAGTTTTTGTGCACATCACAGAAAAAGCAACCAACTTAAAGTAAGGCAGAGTCCTATAGATGTCTCCCTTTTTTTGTATTTCACTCAAAATTCACTTCCAGTGAAGTTTTCGATATTTTACTGAATACTGGTTGCATAAAACAATGTTGGCCATATAACAAATACTGTTTTCATTTGTTAATACATTTTTTTAAATTTTTTTAATCTTACTAAATTAAGAAATAATTGTATTTAGGATTTTAAATTTTCTGTTGTTTTTGTTAAATATCGGTATGGAGAACCATACATGACTTCCATATTCTAAGATTTATTTTTAAAATCATTTTCGAAATGAAATATTACCATAGAAACTACTTCTTTCTACTTACTGCTTCAGCCTTAACCACAGTACTGTGGTCACTAACATATACCACCTCACGTTATCGCACTCGATTTTCACTGACGGTGGAAGTCAATGGCATTGCCGAAACGTCTGGTTTTGTAGAAAACATTGGACTACGGCCAAATATCCCGGGAAGGAATTTTAACAAAAACTACTTCTTTGTTGCCGATAACGTTGTACACATATATATAAAAAATATGCATAAAATTAATGGCTTGTATAAGTTAATGATTGATCTCCATTAAGTAGTGCTCAAGTTTCCAAAGTTTTAATATTATGATGTCCGTAATTAAAACATCAGAGCAGGTTTAGTGTGTATGAGGGTTCACCGTGAACAAAAATTTTCAACATTTCCTATTGAGCATTGCTTAGAATAAATCTGTGAATCTACAGTGTACGTTTCACAGAACAAACACGCGGAAAAGAAGGAGTGCTCCGAAGTCACTCATGGACCCTCAGCATCTTGCAGAGGGTTCATTCCCTAAAGACGAAAAGTCTGTCTATGAATCGTTCCTCTGTAAACACGTGCAGTTACACTGCCCAGCAATCCACAGGAAGCAAATCGCTATCCACGCTGGACACTTTTTCGGCTTGCATGCGTTATGTTGGTATGGGTTCGGCACTTTCCATTTAAAAACCGTGCAAATGTAAGAAAATAAACATGAATGAGGCCAGAAATAACGCGAATTGTGTGTGTGTGTGTGTGTGTCTTCCCTGCCTTTTTATTGCGGTAGTGATAATAATAAAATGGAAACGTAAACAGTACATAACTGAGATATGCTTGCCTGCCACGCACGATATATTTTCTCTTATACATGACTAGCAGAATACCCGTGCTTCGCTACGGAGTTTCACGTTGTATGTAATGAAAATGTTAGTTTAATTAATAAAGTTTAATTAAAGTAGGCTTCTTAAAAATAAATAGCTGTTGCCCACAACTTCGTTCGCGTGGTCTTCAATTTAATGCGATAATATATTTAGAACAGAATCTATTCTATTGGGTTGCCATAGTAACCAGATCTAATAGTTTTTAAGACCGCAAAGGACCCCCCAGAGGATCGTATCGAAAAAAACACCTGTCCTATGTTGGTTCTCCCATTGCGTAAAATATTTGTGCCAAGTTTGGTTGAAATCGGTCCAATGGTTTAGGTGGAGACGTGGAAGACCCCAAAAGACCCCCCCCCAAAGGATCGTATCGAAAAAAACACTTGTCCTATGTTGGTTCTCCCTTTGCGTAAAATATTTGTGGCAAGTTTGGTTGAAATCGGTCCAGTGGTTTAGGAGGCGATGTGGAAGACCCCAAAGAACCCCCACAAGGACCCCATCGAAAAAACATCTATCCTATGTTGGTTCTCCCGTTGCGTAAAATATTTGTGCCAAGTTTGGTTGAAATCAGTACAGTGGTTTAGGAGGAGATGTGGAAGAAACCTTCGCGGACGTGCGCACAACAACTCACCGAAGTTTCATCGCAATCGGATGAATGGTATAGGAACGCATACGGGACAAACAAAGAAACATTCATTTTTATATATAAGATGTAAACTATACCACTTACTTGACATAAACCGTGATAGCTAAGCTAATGTACAACATATATGTATTAATTATACACATAAATATTCCTCGATAGACACTCTATCTATTGGTGAAAACTTGAATAAAATCCGTTCAGTACTTCCTGAGATTAGCGATTTCAAACACAGAGAGAAAACGGACCGACTTTACTTTATACTATGTACAGATTTACATTAAAATGAAAAAATTATAATTTTATTGCCTGGCAACAAAATTATTTTATTTTTAACAATTACCATTGTTTGAAAAAGTTTAAATGAATTTTCAAGTACTTTACTCTTGTTAAAACGTAAAAGGTTGCAGGTAAACTACCCCTCCCCCTTAACCAATCTTCACCAAAATCAAAAGGCCTTGAGTCTTCTACAATTCAGTGACGTATGCAAAAAATTATTTGATTCTGTTTGAATTTGCGGCAGTTGTCGTTTGCCATAGAAAATACACTTGATAAAAAACGTTGCTGGTAAACTACCCCTTCCCCTCAACCGATCTTCACCAAAAACAATAGGTCTTGAATACTCTACAAATCACGGCTGTATGCAAAACATTATTTGATTCTGTTAGAATTTGCGGCTGTTATCGTTTGCCATAGAAAATACACTTGATAAAAAAACGCTGCAGGTAAACTACCCCTTTCCCTTAACCGATCTTCACCAAATACAATAGCTCTTGAGAAATCTGCAATTTAGGGCTGCATGCAAATAATCTCTTGATTCTGTTTGAATTTGCGGCTGTTATCGTTTGCCATAGGAAATACCCTTGTTAAAACATAAAACGTTACTGGTAAACTACCCCTTTCCATTAACCGATCTTCACCAAAAACAATAGGTCTTGAGAACTCTACAATTCAGGGCTGTATGCGAAACATTATTTGATTCTGTTTGAATTTGCGGCTGTTATCGTTTGCCAAAAAAAAAAAATTTCCCTTGATAAAAAAAAACCGTTGCAGGTAAACTACCCCTTTCCCTCAACCGATCTTCACCAAAAACAATAGGTCGTGAGTACTCTACAAATCAGGGCTGTATGCAAAAAATTATTTGATTCTGTTTGAATTTGCGGCAGTTATCGTTTGCCATAGAAAAAAAATCTACATACAGACAGACACACAGACACACACACACAGACACTTTTCGGAAAACGACTTTTTTTCATGTTTTGAGTGTAGTACAATCAGAATCTGCAATAATCTCGAACACGATTTTTTTTGCCATCACCATACTTCCATTTCCTTAAGGAATATGGAAGTAAAAACCTTATGTTCTTTGTTTCTAATGTTACTCTCTTTCAAGCACTGTGTATACACATTAAACATCATATTTTTCATAACCATGGCTATTGTTTCTTTAAACAGTACGCTAAAAACTACAAACCATTATTTCCTAACCTCATAAATGGAAACACCAATATTTTCTCTTTACATTAAGAAATAGAATAATTTACAATTAGTACAATTCTTCTTCTTCATATCATGGTATATTGATACAATCGCATATTCGAAACATCGAAAACGTAGTGTGAGTATGAATATTGGGAAAGTACCAAAAATTGTATACAAGTAATCAAAAGACTAATTCAATGCTGAAATGTGAAAACAATGATTTGCAAAACTTTTATTACAAACTATGCTGTATAAAAAAGTACATACTGTGTACTGTGGACACTACGGTGCAATTAAAAAAAGTAATTTTAAAATTATCTTGTCTCCTTGGGAACTTAAGTATTGTTAACAATGACCTTTTCACAAAACACTATTAACAGTATCAGCAAACAGGTTGGTTGGTTACTGTTTTCTTTAAGGTCATCCCAATTGAGCCATTTTTCTTTTCACAAATGTTTTGGTTCTTCTTACATCAAATTCAGTTCTTAATTAAACAATAAAATGTATTAAACCTAAATAGTGAACTTATATTAAATACAAACTATGAAATAAAAACATGCAGTGGGTTCACCGAGTGAAAATACACAACTTTTAACTTAAAATCTGTTTTAAAAACACTCAACTGATCATATGGTTGATCACATTGTTGGCCCTTAAAATAGATAAAAGCATACTGTTTTCATAATGGATTGCATTATTTTCAGGTACAGGTTAGGATGGGACAGTCTGGTATAATATAGGCTATTATACCATCATTCATGTACGATTTCATGATTCTGTGTATCAATTAGATATAATAACTTACCATAATTCTGTACATAATATACCTTATAAAGGTATAGGTAAAACTGCATAGGGACAAAGAACACCAAAAACAAAAATAATGAATGTTGCAATTACAGCCAAAAATAAGTTTTAAAGGTCAACCTTTCTGCTATTTAATGAAAGTAATATTCTAAAACAAATTAAATTTTGGTTGTCCACGCTATTTCTCTATCGATATATCAGATGTTGGTTCCATTTATTTAAGTTACTTACCTACTACTTATCGAAAATGGTGATACACTATAAATTGTATTTAGTATACATAATGAACACGTTACACTTTTTAATATCGCTGTCGACATATTTACCACTAATAGATTTCGATTACGTCGTAACTTAAAAATAATAAAATATTTTAACCAATATTATAAACTCATTTTAACGTTTACGAATTGATATGACATAACAGATACGATAGTAATCACATTATCAAAGGTTATGTATAAACGTTCAAAAGTTTAGTAGCCTACGAGTTGATTGAGAACAGTGATACCACGCAATGTAACGATACCACGTTTAGCAAGTTGACAGATGATGTAACACTTTAACTGAATATGCTACAAATATTTATAGCGCTACAAAAATTTTAGGACGCTAATACAAGCTGATTTTATTTATTAATCTATTGAATTTGTTCAATGATAGCAAATGCAATAACATTAAAATCTGAACATAGTAAATGTTACAATTTACATAATAGCTTTCTACTGTGTATGTGCCGTAGGCCTATTTATTACCATTAAAAATTATTAGATATTTCTATACTTGTTCTATACAGTATATTGCTGTTATAATAAAATTAAAAATATCGGTATGGAGAACCATACATGACTTCCATGTTCTAAGATTTATATTTAAAATCATTTACGAAATGAAATGTTTCCATAGAAACCCGAAACTACTTCTTTCCACTTATTGCTTCAGACCACAGAGTACGAATATATGCTTCAGACTTAACCACAGAACTCTGGTCACTAATGTATACCACCACACGTTATCGCACTCGGTTTTCACTGATGTTGGCAGTCAACGGCACTGCCGAAACGTCTGGTTTTGCAGAAAACATTGGACTACGACCAAACAGCCTGGGAAGGAATTTTAACAACAAACTACTACTTTGTTGCAGATAACATAGTACACATATAAAAAATATCCCCTCCCCCTTCAACTATAATTTTCATTTATAGAAAATTACCCCCACCCCTTTCAACTAGCCTCTTCATTTATAGATATTTCATCTACGTTTCTACAGTGGATTATTAAGATCTTATCAGGATACTTTATTTTTATCATACTTTACTCTTGTTACAACAAAAAATGTTTCTGGTAAACTACCCTTTCCCCGTTACCGATCTTCACCAAAATCAATAGGCCTTGAGTCTTCTACAACTCAGGCAGTTGATTCTGTTTGAATTTACGGCAGTTATCGTTGGTCATGAAAAAATTTCTCTTGTTACAACATAAAATGTTGCAGGTAAACTACCCCTTTCCCTTAACTGATCTTCACCAAAATCAACACGCCTTTCGATCTTTAAAATTTAGGGATGCATGCAAAAACTTATTTGATTATGTTTGTATTTACGGCAGTTATTGTTCATCATAGAAAAAATTAACCTTGTGTTCACATAAAACGTTGCGGGTAAACTACCCCTTTCCCTTAACCGATCTTCACCAGAATCAACAGGCCTTCAGTCCTTTACAATTCAGGAACGTATGCAAAAACTTATTTTGATTCTGTTTGAATTTACGGCTGTTATCGTTTGCCAAAAAAAAAATTACCCTTGATAAAAAAACGTTGCTGGTAAACTACCCCTTTCCCTTAACCGATCTTCACCAAAAACAATAGGTCTTGAGTACTCTACAATTCAGGGCTGTATGCAAAAAATTAATTGATTATGTTTGAATTTGCGGCTGTTACCGTTTGCCATAGAAAATACCCTTGTTAAAACATAAAACGTTGCAGGTAAACTACCCCTTTCCCTTAACCAATCTTCCCCAAAAACAATAGGTCTTGAGAACTCTACAATTCAGAGCTGTATGCAAAAAAGTATTTGATTCTGTTTGAATTTGCGGCTGTTATCGTTTGCCATAGAAAAAAAATCTACAGACACACACAGACACTTTTCGAAAAATGGCTTTTTTCATGTTTTGAGTGTAGTACAATCAGAATCTGCAATAATCTCGAACACGATTTTTTTTGCCATCACCATACTTCCATTTCCTTAAGGAACATGGAAGTAATAGTGGTACATTCTACATTAACCTGTCACTGTAAATCTTACTAGTGATGGGTACCAATTACCAATATTACTTGTAAGTTTGTAACAAGTGTGTGTGTACACACACACACACACTCTCTCTTTTTTATATATATACATATAGAACAGACAACTTGAAATTCCAAAAACATAATTTTGAAAACAATTGTTTTTAAAATTTAATTTGTAATTTTGCAATATTGTGCTTTTGGGAATAAGTTTTATATTAACTGTACTGCACTGTAAAATATCGGTATGGAGAACCATACATGACTTCCATGTTCTAAGATTTATATTTAAAATCATTTACGAAATGAAATGTTTCATAGAAACTACTTCTTTCCTTCAGCCTTAACCACAGTACTGTGGTCACTAACGTATACCACCACACCTTATCGCACTTGATTCTCACTGATGATGGCAGTCGATGGTACTGCTGAAACGTCTTGTTTTGCAGAAAATATTGGACTACGGCCAAACAGCCCGGTAAGGAATTTTAACAACAAATTACCCCAGCCCGTTCAACTAGCCTCTTCATTTATAGATATTTCATCAACGTTACTACACTGGATTATTAACATCTTCTTATCAGGATATTTTATTTATCAAAATTAAGTACTTTACTCTTGTTACAACAAAAAATGTTTCAGGTAAACTGCCCTTTCCCCGTAACCGATCTTCACCAAAATCAACAGGCCTCGAGTTCTCTACAATATAGGGATGTATGTAAAAACTTATTTGATTATGTTTGAATTTACGGCAGTTATCGTTTGTCATAGAAAAAATTAACCTTGTTATCACATAAAACGTTGTTTTATCGTCATAGAAACAATTACTCTTGTTAAAAAATTAAAGGTGGCCGGTAAACTACCCCTTTCCCTAAACTGATCTTCACCAAAATAAATAGGCCTTGAGTCCTCTGCAACTCAGGGACATATGTAAAAAATTATTTGATTCTGTTTGAATTTACGGCAGTTATCGTTCTTCATGGAAAACGTTCTCTTGTTACAACATAAAATGTTCCAGGTAAACTACCCCTTTCCCTTAACCGATCTTCACCAAATCAACAAGCCTTCAGTCTTTTACAATTGAGGAACGTATGCAAATCAATCTTTGTTTCTGTTTGAATGTGCGGCAGTTATCGTTCATCATAGAAAAAATTACCATTGTTAAAACATACAATGTTGCAGGTAAACTACCCCTTTCTCTTAACCGATCTTCACCAAAATCAATAGACATTGAGGTCTCTATAGCTCAGGAAGCTGTGCAAAACTTTATTTGATTCTGATTGAATTTACGGCAGTTATAATTCGTCATAGTAAAGATTACCCATGTTAAAACATAAAACGTTGCAGGTAACCTACCCCTTTCCCTAACCTGATCTTCAACAAAAACAATAGGTCTTGAGAACTCTACAATTCAGGGCTGTATGCAAAAACTTATTTGATTCTGTTTGAATTTGCGGCTCTTATCATTTGCCATAGAAAATACCCTTTTAAAACATAAAACATTGCAGGTAAACTACCCCTTTCCCTTAACCGATCTTCACCAAAAAGAATAGGTCTTGAGAACTCTATAATTCAGGTCAGTATGCAAAAATTATTTGATTATGTTTGAATTTGCGGCTGTTATCGTTCGCCATAGAAAGTACCCTTGTTAAAACATAAAACGTTGCATGTAAACTACCCCTTTCCCTTAACCGATCTTTACCAAAATCAATAGATCCTGAGAACTCTACAATTCAGGGCTGTATGCAAAATATCATTTGATTGTGTTTGAATTTGCGGCTGTTATTGTTTGCCATAGAAACAAATTACCCTTGATGAAACAAAAAATGTTGCTGGTAAACTACCCCTTCCCTTAACCGATCTTCACCAAAAACAACACGTCTTGAGTACTCTACAAATCAGAGCTGTATGCAAAAAATTATTTGATTCTGTTTGAATTTGCCGCTGTTATCGTTTGCCATAGAAAAAAATCTAGAGATAGACAGACAGACACACACATAGACACACAGACACACACACAGACACTTTTCGAAAAATGACTTTTTTCATGTTTTGAGTGTCGTACAATCAGAATCTGCAATAATCTCGAACACGATTTTTTTTGCCATCACCATACTTCCATTTCCTTAAGGAACATGGAAGTAAAATAACTATTTGCCTGATGGAGTAAAATACACTAGTTTGATTTATGCCTACATATATAAATTTTGTCTTAATGATTCTGTCATAATCATAAGCAAGAGATAGATTTTGGTCTAGGACCAAAACTAGAACTGTCGAACAGAGTAGGCTCTAGTAGTAAAAATACAACTAGAAGTGCAAATTTAGTCGCCTAGTAACTTGATGTGTTGAGGTGATAAAAATCTTGAGGGTAAATTGTAACTCTGTGTATGTTGAGACTTAGCATGCAGTAGGCCTACTGAAGAGTTGAGAATAAAACATTTTAATTCTGGGTATTTCTGTTTCTGTTCTCCTTCAAAATGCAACAAAAAATAGTCTGTCTTGAGAAAAAAATACTAAAAACAATTTTTTTATTTGAAATAAATAATGGGCATGTAATGTAATTATAAAAAATATTGTAAACAGCAGTAGGATAAGTAAAACAGGCTGGATTTCATTGTTCAACTTCAGCCTAATTCTGAAACAATAAGACCTTGCACAAGGAAAAGCATTTAGTACCAATTTTACATTTTTACCAATAAAATACTTAGTGTTCTGAGTCAGTAGTATTATACTTATAAATAGATTTTCTGTCAGTGTGTAATGTATGTAAAGTAGTATGATAGACAACCAGTTAATTGGTCATTTCATATGCGGAATGATTCAAGATATTTATATAACAAAAGAAGGGTTGATTGGAAAGTCTACAATGATCAGCTTGGAGACGCCTATGCTCATTCGTGATTTAGAGGAAGCATTCATGTTTCAAGCTTCCAATCATGGAAGCCAAAGGGGAAGAATTGGCTTCAATTAAACAAAATGTAGAAGCAGAAATAAGGAGATTACTAGAGTACAGTGAATAGAAGAGTATGGCATTTGTTGTAAGAACAACAAAGGATACTGAAGAGGGTGTTCTGGAAGAGATTAAGGGTGCTCCAAGAAGGCAGATTGGAAGCAGAGACCAGTTTTTTGTGACTGACAGAGAAAATTTTGGATGGAGTGGATGGAGATGGTTAATATGTTATCTTACATTGGTGTAACACACACACACACACGTGCACGCGCACACACACACACACACACACACACACACACACACACACACACACACACACACACACACACACACACACACACACACACACACACACACACACACACACACACACACAGATTGCAACAAAACAAATATAAGGCATAGTATTAAAAACACAATAATAATAGAGTCTTTTATCTGGAGTAAGGTATATATTTTAAACAAATTTAAAAATGGTCTGTGGTTGAACAAAATTATTTATTCTAATGTATTAATGTCTGTAAATGATTTGAAAGTTTCTTTCCTTAAATGTCTATTTTACTTGGTTATAGAATTCCTTTTACAACACCATTGAACCGTTGAATCTGCCACCTCTCGTGGGTTTCACTGTTGAATCAGCTACCTCTTGCTGCCTGCTGAAATCTGCTGCTCTGATGACACGTGGACACTCCGCTCACACGCACGCATGCCGATACACCGATACCGTTTATCTCTTTACTCAGGGCTCGGTAATGAGTTTTAATTTAAGTTAATGTAGTTTCAGTGTATTGTACGTACACCTTCCCGAGTCTTGATGTTTCCTCGCGTTCACACCGATGTATTCCAGTAAACACACCTGCCCTAAGAGGAAATCTTGACTCTCGAGAGAATAGCGCTATTTAAATTAATAATTTAATTTATATTATTTGAGTTCTAGTACCCAATAGGATTTTAGCAAACGGGCAACTCGTTGCTAAGATTCCATACTCTTAACCCTTATGTAGAACGTATACTGATATGAAAAACTCACACAGAGAGAACGTCTGTTAAGGTTGAGCTGATAGGTGGAACTGACTGAAACTTCCTTCGCGGAGACCTAATCTGAATGAAAATAGGGGCCTCTGATTGGTCAAAACCCCTAGCACGTCATTGATAGACATAAGTGCTGAACAAATTTGCTGAAGTATGCAAAAGCAGGTATAGATTCTATCTAAAAGTTTTATGACTTTTAGAAGATAAGAAAGATGAATTCTGTAAAAAAATACATATTAAAATAATATGTTTCGAGTCTTTGACATTATAAAAATGTAGCGCTAATTTAGAAGAATGAGCTGTCCAAGTCTCAATTCAATACGTCAATTTAAACCAGAGTTATTCATGTAAATACGAATAACACGTGCACACACGCACTCGCGCACTAAATTCGCACTTAACATGACAGAAAATAAAATTATGGGCATTTTGACATACAACAGTTATATACCCATTTCTTAATTCAAAACTTATAGCTACAGTAGAGTTTCGGTTATCTGCCCTTCGATTATCCGCCGTTCCGTGTTATCCGCCACCGAAGCGGTGTAAAAAAACGTAAACGTAAAAAATATTTTCTTTAATTACTGCAACGAAAATAGTGTGCCAATAGTTTGCGGGCGTGAGTGTACGTTCTCTCTTTGTGATTGCTCCTGACTGTACCGCAGGAATTTGGCCTACTGCCCATCGCCTATTATAGCCTAGCTGTGACTCATATGTCATTCACCCCACCCCACCACCAACATCCAACGCTATCGCTCACATGCTCATCGCTTAGTAGACTGCAGTTTCTTGTTGTGTGCTGTAGTGAGCAGTGAGGCTATTTTTACGCGGTGTGTCCGTGAGTGACTAGTGCAGTTTTGGTGAAAGTGTCGTAGTGTAGTCTTGTTAATAGTGTTGCGATTATGGCTATGAAAAGGAAGAAAATTGTTTTATCAATAAAAGACAAGCTTGAGGCATTAAAAAGACTGGATAAAGGGGAAACGCTTCAGAAGGTGGCTGACCACTACGGCGTCGGTCATCGCACAGTTGGAGATTGGAAGAAGAGACGATTAGAATTAGAAAAATGGTGTTCCTCACGAGTTACTGAGACTGCTTTTAAAGATAGAAAAACTATGAAAAACAGTGATTATGAAAAAGTTAGCGAAGCGTTGTACATTTGGTTTACACAGTTCAGGGAGAAAGGGGTGCCTATTTCGGGACCTATCTTAAAAGAAAAGGCGTTGCAGTTTCAAAAAGAATTTAACGAAGGTGATGCAGATTTTACAGCAAGCGTTGGCTGGCTTGATAGATGGAAGAAGCGTTATGGAATCCGTCAGTTGAATATTTGCGGCGAGGGACTGTCATCAAACTTTCAAGAAATGGAGCAGTTTAAGAAAAAATTTCAAGACTTTGTTGAAACTGAAAGCTTAACAGGAGATCAAGTATTTAATTGTGAGGAAACAGGCCTCAATTTCAAAATGTTACCGAGTAAGAGCCTTGCAGCTAGAACTGAAGCTGCAGCCCCTGGCTATAAACGTAGTAAAGAGAGAGTGACTATTTTAGCATGCAGTAATGCCACAGCAAACCGTAAAATGGACCTGGCAATGATTGGAAAGTCCAAAAACCCTAGGGCTTTTAAAACCATTTCAAAACATGCTCTTCCAGTAAAATATTTCAATCAAAAAAGTGCATGGATGACTAGTGTAATATTTAAGGAATGGTTTTTTAAAGAGTTTATTCCTTCTACAGAGAAGTTTTTAAAAGACAACAACCTACCCAGAAAAGCAGTTTTACTGCTAGACAATGCCACAACTCACCCTGATCCAGACGAACTTAGAGATGGGGGCATAAAGGCTATGTTTTTGCCACCAAATGTGACTGCCATTTGTCAGCCTATGGACCAGGGTGTTTTGGAAACACGTAAACGAAACTATCGAAGAAAGCTTCTGTCAACAGTCATACAAGAAATTGAAGATGGGCAAAACTTGATTAAGAAGTTGAAAAGTATAAATTTGAAGGATGTCGCTTATTGGGTCGCAAGGGCCTGGGCCGACGTTGGGGCACAAACAATTGCGAAGTCGTGGCATAAGCTGTTGGGCGAGGACGAAAATATGGCTGAAAGCATGCTGGATGAACTTCATGAAAGTATTTTGCCCTTGGTGCAACGTATCCCTGGATGTGAGGATGCATCGTTGGATGAAATAAGGAATTAGCTTTCAGGAGACGACCAATATGAAATAACTGACGAAGAAATTGTAACACTTGTTAATAGCGATGATGTTGTTGAAGATCAAGACTCTGAAACTGTTGAGCCCCAAAAGATCACACACAAAGAAGGGGTTAAAGCTCTTGAAGCAGCCATTCAGTACGTTGAGCAGCAAGAGGAAGCCAGGGTTGTCGACATAATGATGCTCCAAAGATGGCGAGACTTGGCAGCAAAGAAGCGGGAATCATCAGGGAGGCAGTCGAAGATCACTAATTTTTTTCACTCATCATGAACTGAACTCTCACTTCCAACATTTCTGACAGTGTAAGTCAATTTTATTATGTACACATTAGTCTGATTCTATATTTATTTTTAGTAAATTTTTCTTGTTAAAATTTACTGAATTCTTAAACTTGAAGCGTGAAGTACTAAAGTAGGCATAATTGTTTTCTCTTTTTTTGTAAGTGTATAACTTTAATATTGTTGCTTGTTCTCTAAAATGTTTTACTATAATTTTGTAATATAATTGTACAGTACTGTATTGTTTTCTCTATTGATTTGTTGTAAAACGTGATGTTTATTAATTACATTTACAAAATTACAATGCAATTTTATGATAAATTTGCGTTTTATTTAACTCTCCCTATTATCCGCCATTCCAACTTATCCGCCCTTCCGCCAGCCCGTTTATGGCGGATAACCGGGACTCTACTGTATTTTACAAAATTTAAACAAAATCAATTTCCAACATGTCTGTAACGTCATAAATTGGTATAAAAGCATGTAGTCCTAGCTACAAATACCCCTTTCTGCAATGTTCCATTGCAATATATATATATTCTACATGACACTTGTAGTCATGCATCATTGATGCTGGCACTAGCAGGTATCAAGTTTACCCAATTGTTCTCCAGACATGTGGATAGTTTCAGATAGCATTGCACCACACAGATGATCTTGGCTGGACTATAAATAGCTGTTATGAACGGCTACAAGTTAGTTGAGTTTTGAGTTTGGCAAATAATACCAGTGCCTCAAGTGCAAGTAGTTTAGTGTCTGCAAACTTGGTGTTTATTCATGTTATTATTGTAGTAGTGTTAGTGAACAAGGTGCATTTAAATGTTTATTTATTTTGCCATCTATTGTAATTATTTAAATTGCTGTCTTTATTTGTGTATGGCATGTATTGAATGCTTGTGTAAGTAAGACAACTGTTGTTTCATAGAAAATAAATTAAAATTGTATCAATTAACTGATATCAAATAATTTATTTCACTGTTTAAAGAACATGATCCTTGAAAAAAAGTTTAACTGCCACTACTTTGTTATTTTGTATGACTCAGAATTTGTCCTTGTATATCATATATTTCTCCTCTCTCAAATGTCCTATTTTCCTTATAGTTGTTCAGGAGCTGATAACAGTGGAAAGCATTTTCTTCCACCAACTGTTCTTTTACACAGCAATTAAAATAGTGACTCGTTATAATTTACACAATTTTATTTGTTCTGTTTTACTGTATGTATGGGTCATTAAGATAATTCTGCTTAATTTCATAAGTGGCATCCTGGTAAGTGCTGTTTGTGGAGAAGGTTTTTGGAGCCACCCAAACACCACAATCTACGATTGTATCACAATATCACAATATGGTTCAATATTCAGTGTATAACTTATTTTTCTGATCACAAGATATTCCAGACTGAATATGTCCATTTGATTTTATACTGAAAATTTAGGATTACTATACTGTATATCAAATACCTTATCTTATTCTCCAATAACTTTTAAAGGTAAAGTGAATTCATTTTCTTACATTCACTGGTAGTTTTGGAATCCAAACTTTCACCAAATCTTGGCCAAGCGTTAAGTGAGCTTTACTTAATTTCTCACTTTAAATAACTTTAAAGAAAAAAGTTATCTCTGCCTTTAACATTAACTACACTTCTAGGAAATTTATTTTTTAAGTTTCTTTTTTGGATCGTGTTAGGCATAGAATGTGGAAATTTATAGGACATACTTGCACACAAACAGGCCATTGACTTTCATTATGATAAACCATAATTTAAACATTTGTTAATTTTATGTTAATTTTAAAACAGTTCTACATTATTACATTTTCTGCTTGGATTCTGGCCCTGAGTTAGGAAGAAGGGGAGAAATTATCTGTTAGTCAAGTATATTTTGTTTCAAGGGTTTTCCAATCAATATTTGCAGTTTTAACAAGAATATTTCAAACAAGCTTCTCTCTCACTGTCCATCACTACCTAATTATTGCACTCCCTCTCTCTTTCTTCCTGTTTGAAGGCCTGAATATCTTGTGTAAGATTTCAGGTGTCGAAAATTGGAGTTGTTATGCTATATGATAGAAAGTAGTATTGTTCCTTGCTGGGGGACAATTGTGGAGTTTTGTTAGCAGTTCCATTGGCATGAATTGGCCAACAGTCGGAACATACGATACCCTATACCCCTTTTATTTACACCCCTTATAAAACTAAAGAAAAAGTGTGCCTTAAGTTTCAAAAGTAGGGCAGCTGTTATAGTTTTTACTCTATCACATTAGCACTACACATTGTGACAATTGAACAGTTATCATGCAGGAAAATAATAACTGCCTTCCAAAATACAGAACTGTGCTTAAACATGGCTTATTCCACCAAAATGTTATTGTAGAGATTTTTGTAATTTATATAAATTACATTTATATTCAAAACACCTTCTATTTACTATTACTGGGAACTTAATTGTAATCTTGGTGTTAATATTCTTATACATACATAATAGTGTAACGAGAACCCTATTGAACACCCAAGAGCGTCTTCCAGCCATCCCTCTGTTAATCGCACAGGTGTAGCCTCAGTGAAGGCCGCATTCAAGTGTGTTCCAGATTGATCAGGAATGTCCTTTAAATATCCATTAGATGGCACACCACATTAAGGATGGAAAGTTCATTCTAGAATTTGTGTGTTACTATAAAAAGCCACAGCAGCTGACTTGGAGTCTGTTGTGTTGAGCAATCTTACTTAGTGCATATCGAGTGGCAGTTGGAATATTGTAGCAAAGTGTTATTGTGTTTGTAACGGTACAGAATTGTGAGCCACCCCAGTTTAATTTTATATTAATTCAAATCATCATGTCAATCACTTTCCAAATTGCCAGACTTTCACCTGTGGGGAGCCCCAGTGCAACATACATACAGTTAGCCTAAACAATTGCCAGACGTATTGCGTAACCACCCAGCAGCAGGCTCTTTGTGAATCACAGTCTGCAGTTTGTCATCAGAGAGTGAACAGAAGTAAGCAGCATCAGACAGTAAAAAGTTCGTTAATTGAAAACAGTGGCCTCGGGCGTGCAAGATAGGCTTAAAGCCAAAAGGGCTTATCTAACAAAAAACATAAAAAGTGTTACCATGCAATTTATGGCAGCATGGTCAAATAATTAAAAACATAAGAGTTCGAGTTACGTACGTCGGCCAACTAAAAATGTTACGGGAGTGAGTTTCAAACACATGTGCAGTAAATAATGACGGACAATCAACAATAGTAACGAGTTTTCAACATTCAGAACTGAAGTTTTTGTGAGAGTGACTTAAAAAGTGACTAACATGTGGTGGTGAAATTGAGCGGATATCTGATCCAGATAAGTAACAGTCAACAGTCAGAAATTTAAATAAGAATCGTTGACCATTCATGATTCATCCCGTTAAAATAAAAGTTTGGAGTTTAAATCCAACAATGAGATCTCATAAAAAATTTTAAAATGTAAAGTAGAAAGAACGAGAAAGAGAGAGAGAGAGAGAGAGAGAGAGAGAGAGAGAGAGAGAGAGAGAGAGAGAGAGAGAGAGAGAGAGAGAGAGAGAGAGAGAGAGAGAGAGCGTAAGCGAGAATATGTATGTACAAGATCAAAGTACTGGTTTTGATAAAATAAATTCCGGAATTATAGTGTAGCAATTAATCAATTGTAATTTTCTTTACATAATTTGGAGGTTATAAGTTAATGAATTTAAGGTAGCTCTGGTAACTTTGAATATCCGTATCATGTGTTAAGTGAGTTCTTTGTGTAAATCATTGTTCAATAGTGAACTTAAATAGTGAATTTAAACCAATAGAAATAAATAAGATTAATTACTAGAGCAGCCATGTGTTAAGCGTAATTATTTCGCCACTCGAACCCAAATAATCATTTCTGTAGCTGGTTTCGTCTGAACGGCCCTGGATCCGAACCCGAAAGGTAAGAGTAAGACATTATATATTTGCAGTAAATACATACAGTTACATGTTATATTTAGTGTGGAACTCTATTATTTGACATTATTACAATGTTATTATAATTTGTCATTATATTATTTATAATATGGACAAATAGATTACTATTGGATACGTACAAGCCTGTATTTTGTTTTCCTCTGAACCATACGACGATCAATGGGTTTATGTCATCACACTGTAGTCAGAAGATCCCAGTATCATCACATGGCTGTTATGATGGGTGCAGAAAAATAATGTTGCAGACAAACAATTCAGAAGTTCAAGAGCACTACAACAATTTGAATAATGGGAAAAAGACAAAAGACCGAAGTGTTACAACTGTGGGAAACGTGGTCATCTACAAGTAGACTGTTGGGAGAATAAAACACTGAGAGAAGGGAGCGATCGCACCAATTACAGAATTAAACCTCCAGAACAGCACAGTTTCCATGCTACATAAGACCAGTGGAAACTTGATCGTTAATGGATCTGCAGAAGGTAAACCAACATCATTTACAGTTGACGCAGGTTCTAGAGTGTCCATTCTGCACCCTGTCTTAGTCAGCAACTGCCAGCGCCAATTTAGCTCTTGTAAATACAGACTGTAACTGGAAGCCTGTCAAAGTGTTAGGAAAGGTAGATATATGTGTACACCTGGGTCTTCTTGAGTTTAACCACCAAATGCTCATTGCAGACATTGTCGATTAAGTGATTCTTGGCACAGACATTATGAATGCCTACGGATTCATTGTGGACTTAAGAGAGAATGTCATGAAGGTTGGCCAAGAGCAGATGAAGCTTTGCAAGGTTAAAATGACAAGGTCTGCCAACCATTCGATCAAGCAAGTGGCATTGACCAAAGAAGAAGTCAACAGGTGTGGTCAAGAGGAACCCTTCCTATTGCAAGAGGAAATGGAAGAAGACTAGCAGAGGAAGTACCCATGTGTATAACAACTACTATAGGATTGTAAAGCCAACTATAGGTGTTGAAGAAAGGCTTTTGCTTATTCCTGAGTTAATGGAAGTGCCCAGGGGAAAAGTTGCTGAAGATGAAGTTACACAAGAGGTTGCTGACGAGAACCAAACAGACTTGGACCAGCAAATGGCATTTAGGTCATCAGTACATGATGCAATGGGAGTGATTCCAGCAAAATCAGTGGTTGAGCGGAAGACTCATATTCCTGAGAACTTGATGATTGGATCATACAAGACTGAATTCGAAGAGCCGGAGAATTATTTTTCACAAGTAGGCCAGCTACATAGATCTCCTGGCCAAGTATTATTTCAGATATGGTTTACCAGTTCAGGATGAACGTGCTTAAGGAGGGAACAGTGTAACGAGAACTTATTGAACAGCCTAGAGCATCCTCTACCCATCCCTCTGTTAGTCGCGCAGGTGTAGCCTCAGTCAAGGCACCATTCAGTATGTTCCAGATTGTTCAGGAGAGTACTTGGAATATGAACTAGCTGGCACACCACATTAAGGATGGAAAGTTCATTCTAGAACATGTGCGCTACTATAAAAAGCCACAGCAGGTGGCTGAGTCCGCTGTGTTGAATGAGTTTCCTTAGTGCGTATCGAGTGTCGGTTGAAGTATTGTAGCAAAGTGTTATTCTGTTATAATTAGTGTGGAACTCTATTATTTGACATCATTACTGTGTATGAATAAAAACTTGGATCATTGTACAAGTTGATTACAAACAGTTATTTGTGATTAATTACAGTTGCTATTAGTACTTCATTGGTGTCTGTACTTTTTTCCACTGTAACATACGACGATCAGTGAGACTGTCATAAACGTAGGCGTAACTTGGGAGGGGCAAGGTGGGGCACTTGCCCCCCAATGTTCCGAGCAATAGTCAAACAGGAGACAGTTTCTATTCTTGCGAGCACAGTAAGCACTATTTCTCAACGTCTGTGCTGTTATCAGACGACTAGTTGCCATACATTTATTATTCTTATTTCTTTCGAAGAAACTTGTAAGGGGAATGTTTGAAAGATTTGAATAATAATAATAATAATATTTTGAACTTATCAAAATAATATTTCTGTTCGAAAAAAAACAACCTCTAGAGACCTAATTAACTGGAATAGAATGCATGGCTTTTACACAAACAAAGACTTGCTTTGAAACACCACAAGACGTCGATGGCTTTGTTCACGAATCTTACGAATCAAACGAATCATTTGGAACTGTTATTTGTTAATGATTACTGATACAAGTGCGGTCGGTTACTCGGTCGTGCACGTAGTCCGTTAAAGTACACATCGCTTGTCTCTTTCTTAATTCGTTATTGTTGTGATTATTTTGGTTTTTTGTATTGATAAGTGCTGGGAAATGGGAGATAAGAAACGCAAAGGAGTAACACTGCTTAATTTCTTTGAAAATTGCCTGACTGGCAATTTGAAAATTTATTTGTATTGTGACTGATTCGGCTTAATGCTACTCCTGCTGAGCATTTTGTGACAGTGTGCCTAAGGGAGAGGATGCGTTTACAAAAACTGGCTATAAGAATTGGAAGAACTGAAATTGTTTATGTTTATAGGCCTACAGTATATTTGTTCTAGGTAAACATATCTGGAAATACAACTTTTGAAGAAAGGTTTGTTGATCATTAAAAAATGAAATTGTCCCTCGTTTACTAACTAAGAATTATTACTAAACTTTCTAATTTTGTATATAATATATTTTATTAATTTTATTATATAGATGGTCTCACTACACACTTGAATTTATGAAGCTTTACCCTGCCCCCACCCTCCAAAGTTAGGCCCCAAGTTACGCCCATGGTCATAACAGTAGGTTACTTATGTGGTATATGCATCATAGTTCTGGCAGCAATGATTACAAGGTCAGCTAACATCACAATTGCAAAAGCTATATTTGTTTATATGCCTTCTAGAGCCTGGTTGCTTATTCTACTGCAATCCAGCGCAACACCACATAGGTTGATTATGAAAGTAGTGTTTAGGAAACAGTTGGTTAGTTGAAGTTGTGAGCTGAGTATAGTAAATTGAAGTTATAAGATATGTTATTACTTGTTGTTAGTTGTGAATCAGTGTGTGTTATTTTACATTGGTTTAGTGTAAAGTGTTAACTGTGAATTATCATGTGCAGACATCTGTAATTGGTGACTTGTTTTATTTCAGCAGTGTTAATTAGGTGATATTTATTGTTTGTTATACTAGTGTGTGTTCTACAATTTTAAACTTGAATATTTTATGTATACAATTGATGTCTTTGTTCATTGAAAGTGACGAATGACGATCTGTGCGATTGTTGTAACTATTTGAATCTGTAAAGTATAAACTGAGTACTATATATCAGGGGTGGCTGGTGTTAAGGTTGTAAGGTTGCACAACCACCAGTATTTATAGGTCTAACATGACAGTGTGTGTGTGTGTATATATCTATATCTATATATATATATATATATATATATATATATATATATATATATAGACTAAGTGATACAACAAAATTTTTTATGTTAAAACAGTGTTATTTTTCCACAGTTATTTTTCAAATGAACTTATTTTGCTACAGCTGGGAAAATGTTGAAATATAATGTTTAATGCGGCACATCACAGACAACTAAATTAAGCGTGCTGCCGGTAGTTGATTTGCACTCGGCTGGTTGTTTGAGCTCTGCAAACCAGTAAACGCGATCATTGTAATATGACTTGAACACAGCACAGTGACAAAACCGGTGGTAGGGATAGAATACATGACGGTTATGAATAGGTTCAAGTGGTGCAATGGAGTACTGCAAACCGCCACTGCAAGCGCTGCTGTGCAGTACAGCACATGAGTGTATCAGAGATGCCAGTAAACATTTCCCAGTGTTGAATTAAAAAAATTATAGTAATAATTTTGTATAACTGTGATTGTGATAATAAATTGTCAAACGACTTTATATTAATTAAACTATGTGTTAAGAATTATTTTTTCTTTGTTTAGTGCTGCTGTGCGCTTTTTGAAGTTAGTGATTCTGCGTGCTTTTAAATAAAGTGGGTTTTTTTTAGTTTAAAATGAATAGCGTTAAGAACCAATAGACTAGGACGCCAAATGCTTCCCTTAACAATAAATCAAATTGTAAAAACAGGCAGTCAACAATTTAATTGATAATTTAAACTAGAATATAACGAAAATACTAGTGCTTGTGATGAAAGAAATTCTTTATTTTGTTTTCCATGTTTATTGTTTGGAGGAGAGGACCCCTGGACAAAATTCGGAAAGAAAGATATTAATCATCTAGCTGAAAAAAAGAAATCATCAGGTGTCAAGTGTACATATAAAGAATGATTTTCAGTTTTCTCTTTTTGGTACAGTTAATATAGCACAGCAGCTGGGCAGTGAATATAGACAAAATATTGTTTTACACACAAAAGAATTAGCAGCAGTCGCTACGTCTTAAATGTAATAATAAACTGTATCCGCTTCTGTGGAGCTTTTGAATTAGCTTTGTGGGATCATGATTAGACTGAATCTTCATCAGATCCTGATATATTTAGAGGCTTAATTGGTTTCAGATCTGAGCTTGATACAGCAATGAAAAATCATTTAAAGGAAGAAACTGTATTTAAGGGCACCTCAAAAACCATTCAAAGTAAACTTTTAAATATAATGTTAGAAATATGCCATGAAAAAATAAGATGCAAGAAGCAGATTATTTGGCTGTAATTGTTGATGAGACCACTGATGTTGATTACTAATGTTTTTCAAATGGTCATAGTGTATCGTTATATAATAAGAGGCAAACAGGTTGAAGAATTCTGGGGTTTCATTGCTCCTCCTAAACATGATGCTCAGTCGCTTGCATCATGTTTGTTAGATGAACTGTCTCAACACAACTTACTTGGAATGTCCCACAAATTAATTGCTCAAACAATTGGAAAACAGAAATTTTCTATTTTCCCATACGACAGCACTATGTATGATGCACATATGTAGTAGGTCTGCCTTTTGTTTAATGTGTTTTTTACTCTTCCACCCCCACTCAACCGACAACTGCAACCACCAAAATGTGGAACTATCAGCTGCCACTGCTATATATAGACCTACAAAACTGAAATTGTGGTGTTGTAAAATACTAAATTATGTATATTGTACCATTTCTTATGGTCGACTGATGTATATTGTAACATTACATAATCAGTGCTTAATACTGATAAAAATAAAGGAATACCTATTATTATTATTTGTAAAATAATAATAATAAAAAAGTCAGTAGTTACCCCATTCCAAAAGTCAGAAATAAATGATTAAGTATCATACTATGAAACATCTGTACAATCTTTACAACAAACAATAAAACACTTTAGCAATTAAAAAACAGTGTACTAAGTGTTACCATAGAAGTGCAGTGTGTACAAAGTGCAACATAGTATGATATACCTATGTAAATTTTAAACTAAAAAAGACATCAATCACAAATAGTGAAGATACAGGACTATAGTAATAAATTATAAGTTTAGTAATAAGCTGTTGTAGTTTTGTTTTGTTAGGCCACAAAAGCAATATCAATGTAAGTAAAAGATTATTTTGTTTATGTTTGAAGGATCCAGGGTTATATAAGAAATTAATAATTGCTAATTAGAATAAAGTAAAGAGATGGTGGAAAATAAAATAGTGCCTAGGGCAGTAATACATTTACAGAAGTAAAAGTCAGAAATAAACTAAGTTAAAAACCACTAAATTATAAAATACAAGTATATAAGTTTATGTAAAGATGTGAATAAAAACATTGTATAAATTAAATGTAATTATAGTTAAACATTATAAAGGAGTATTTTTCCTAAAAAAGGGAAGAACTAATAATATATTAATACTAGCCTATTTACTAAAACTGTACTTAGGTTAGCCAATAAAAACTCATCAATGACTTGGTTACCAAGAGTAACAGAATTAACAAGATGGGTAATTGTTAAATTGGATTTCAAGAGTGTAGATGACCAAAATAATGTCCAGGAAAATTTTAAAAAATTAGTAACTACAACTCGAACAAAACACTATTCTAACTTAATGAAACGATTCAGCACAAGCAACTACGTCTGAGACATCCGTTGAACCACAATAATTGATACCAGAATATCGAAGAACATTGAAAAATAATCCAACCATCAGATTGCTTGAAAAAATTTGAACTGCCACTACGTTGGTGAGAACGCCTACCTTAATAAACTAAAAAATTACACATCACCAACAAGTAATGAACACTAGAAACGGTACAACATCTTTCAATTTATAAGAAAACTTAGTGTGAACATTTAAAACTTTCTTTATTTAACCAAAAAACAGTCAAAACGTGGTTTCGTTAGAAATCCACAGCAGCCATCTTTTTTATCTTTCCTTCTGTATGAATACGTAGTCTGTACTCTGGCGTTTAAAAAACGAACTTATTGAATCAGACTTTAAGAAAAAATATTAATTATTGTAAAGTATGATACTATTAACTAAGCATTTCTGACTTTCTTATAGCTCAAAGAATCCCCAAATAACCCTGAGATACATAATTTATTAATGTTACTAATAACTGTAATTGAATATATCTGTTGGGTTATATAAAAAACTTATATCGAATACTGTTGTGATTTCGAAAATAATCGATTTGTAAACCGAGGAAACTGGATGTAATAATTTCCAGAAAATAAACCAAATGCAATCAATAAATACCTTTCTTTTAGGGAACTGACTTTGCTTTGTATTATTTCTTGTAGATAGCAGATTTGTTACAGGAAACAGGTGAATAGCAGAGAAAGAAAGTAAGAGAGTAAGAAAGTTAGCTCAGACATCATAGCCTATGAAGTACGACGGACAACATAACCTGTAACTGGTTATCAAGTTCAAAACAGCTGATGCAACGCGTGTAAAAATGAAACGATCAAATCGTACTCAAAGAGAGGAACTCTCTCTCTCTCTCTCTCTCTCTCTCTCTCTATCACAAACAACTGATTTGTAATACCTGTAAGGAGATATAATAAACAACAAAGGATACCATGGTTTATTTTTCATTACTAAAGAATTACACACACAAAATACAAACACCATAACAGATAGACGTAATTCCAAAGGAGACGTTAGAAATGACGTACAAACGTGTGGCATAAATAACCCGATTCGTAAGTTATTGTTATAATATGAACATTTGAAATATTTTAGAGTAGAACAATTATTACATATTTTTCTATTAAATTACATATTGAGTAGTAGCATGTTTTAAAAATAATATTTTGTATTATAGCATATTTGAATATTTTACTCCTCACATACTTATCATCATACAAATCCTAATTCCTAAATCATAAATCCTAAGATTTACTTCTTTGTTATTTTAAAGTTCTCAATATTAAGATATTTGATAAAAGATGAGGTAATACACATTTTCAAGTGATTTGATGAAAGTAAATTAGGCAAGTAGTAGATGAGGCAATACACACAGATGGGACCAAGGGTGGACCTGGAGAGATGGTAGCATTGTAATACTGTACTATTCTATTAAATGACAAGTGGTAACTGTTTCATATAGACAGTCATTTTATATTATTTAGAATATAATGTTTTTAATAGAATATGTTCGTTGGACTATACAGTAAGATACTGTAGGTGGTTTTATTACTTTACAAATATAATAATGTACTGTTTTAGACAGAAACATATGTAATTGATGACTATAGTTTGGTGAACCTTCTGACAACCAAGATAAAAACAATATTAGCATAGAAATGTTGAAAATGATAAAAACAATATTAGCATAGAAATGTTGAAAATATCTATTTGTATAATCATGTTTGCATATAGCCTACTAATGTAATGTGTTTCCAAGCTTCTTTTTGTTACATGTTTATGGCTGTGATGAAATTTTGCACCAACAGTAAGGTGTTCATGTTTTGTTTTCAAAACTAATTATAAGAACTCTTATTTATTAGAGAGAAAAGAAATTGTCATTTTAGATCATCAATGGAATTTTTTATGCTTGCCATACAAATCTGATAATTCTGAGTTCATTTCTGAAAAAATTTACAGTTTATTTTGTTTGATGTTCTCTTTCGGCACTTTACTTGATAAGTATAAAAAGGCGGACACAGTTGTATAGAAACTTTCTCACTCTGCTGCAAAATGCTCTTCTACTTTTATTAAATCATCTGTAGTTTTTCTGCTTTTGTTCTCAAATACATCATTCTTGAATGGTACATTTATAAGCAGCTGCATAGGTAGAAACCTGACGATATAAATTTAACAGTGGCTTAGAGATGCACGTTGTACAAACATCTTGTTGTGAGGCTATCAAAATTTTCATTTATTTTGATCTTCACTACTGTTGAGTTTATGCTGAATGGAAGTTGAAATCCAGAACAAGCTACAGAAGCTATACGACTTGTATTTTGTATTTCATTTATGTTAGTTTACAGCATCTTTTAAAAGTGTGTAAATTCTTAGATGATTTTCTTCAGCACAAAATGTTCTATCTAAACTATGCTGTGGACTTGGCTACAGGCTACACATGATAATTTTTGGAATGCAGTGGGAACTGGCAAAAACAGTAAATCATGAAAAACCAACTGACTACCAGGAAGTAATTGTTCACTACCCGGAAGAGTAAAAGAAAAAAAAATGGAAGTATCTGATAGATTATCTATTTGCTTTATCAGGTCAGGAGGATTATTTTCAGCCAGAAGTCCTTACTGACTTCAGAAGTTTTAATTTTAGTTATATTTTAATTACTCCAGAAATAATCCAACAACAATTCTGATGTACAGTATTTAATATAAACTTCTAAATCCCACCGTTATATTTTTTAATGTTCAGATTAATTGGAACTTATGGAACAACATGCTTAATTAAAAGTATATTAGCTTGTATTTCATTCAAATTAATATATGCTCAGCCAAGAGACTTAACTTGAGTAGTGTAATAGTTAATTATGCTGTTAGTCATAACAATAGCTATGTGTATAACAGCTGTGATCTGTTTTAATAAAACTAATTCTATCAAACAGCTTTCAGATTTATTTATGTATTCCTGTCTAAAACAAATTGTTACAGAGTGGCTTATCTACAAGCCCAAGTCAGTTACCATCAGCACAACTCAGCTCA
This sequence comes from Magicicada septendecula, assembly GCA_034769895.1. NCBI lineage: Eukaryota > Metazoa > Arthropoda > Insecta > Hemiptera > Cicadidae > Magicicada > Magicicada septendecula. The sequence continues at coordinate 1,035,205,020 of CM068367.1, read as the reverse complement.
GTGGTTTACAATGGCCCATCTGCCATCAAATACTGGAGCTGCTACTGGTGTTACATCATTATAGTACGTGACTTAGCTTCCCTTCCCACAACAGCGTTGTCGCATGTTACACTTGGTTATGCGTAGGCAATGGCAGGGAGGGCGGGGAGTGAAGCGAAATGGCAATACTGCAGTCGCCTCGAAGTTTATTTTGATACGTCTCACATAATAGTATTACTGTAAATCTAGGGTTTACTGATGCTCAGTAATTCAAATTTCAAACGATTTCTGGACTTGTTATCAAATCAACACATTTTAAATAAGTGTAAACACTTTAATACAAAATGATACATTAGTGCACAGTAATATTTTAATTTTAAGAAATAATAAAAAGTTCAAAAGTAATAAAGCACAATTTATTAGTAGACGAATGTGATCTATCATTCGTATCATGAAAATAATCTTACAAAATTCATATGACGGGAATAATTGTTTTTCTAGTAAAATATTAATGTTACGAAGAGTATGCGCTTTATATCAGTAAGTATGTTGTCACCATGGACATTTTCTTCATAAATCCTAACACTGCTGTTGGCTGTAGTTGCCTCCTTAATCCTTAAACAAAACATTATTTTGTAATATTCCATATATTCATTTAACATCATGTACATTTTTAATAAGTTACAATATATATTTACAATAATAAATGTTTGTATTCATTCTTTATTTTATTGCTTAATTTCATTAAAGTGTATGTATTAGGTACTTCATTTCATTTTAATCTTTGTAGATAATTTTAGCCACCAGTGCGGATTAACTACTCCAGAACTTAACTTTTATACACACAAACATGCAACGCTTTCATTAAGTATGTTAAATTTAATTGCTTAAGTGCTCATGCTATTAATTTTTGTTTATTTCTCAAAACCAGGATTTTTTGTGTACTTAAATTTTGTATGTCAGTGGCTAATTTTGTAATTGTGTATTCTATATCTGCAAATTTTGTAGTAACTAAAGATATTTTTTTATTCAATGTTTATTCATTATTACTAAACATAATTCATTTTCTAATGAAAATTATTATTTGAGACAAGCTACTTGTATAACTTGCAGTAAATTGAGGCTTTCTCCATATGTAATATATTGTAAACGCAAAGTTGTCTAATTCTCTCGGCCAAATGTTGTCCTAGCAGCGGTAAAAAAACTAATCATTTTTATGTACATGTTAAGGAATTATAAAATACAAGTCCTATCTGAAAGTATCCAGCCATGCAATATTTTAAGAAAAATACTTATGTAGCACAATGAGACCTTAGTCCCCTTTGAAGTACTCCCCTTGCAGCTTTACATACTATCTACAAAGTTCTCCTTTGGAATTGCCAACAGCTGCCTTGGTTGCCTACATAATCTCCTGAATCTTGTCCATCTTCTGAAAGCCCTCTCCCTTTTAGTGGCAATTTTAGCTTTGGAGAGAGCCAGAAGTTGGAAGGAGCCAAATCAGGACTGCAGATTGGCTGAACAACCTGTATAATGTGATGTTGTGCCAAGAAATCCTGTATCAGGCATGAAGAATATGCAGATATATTATCCTATTGAAGATGCCAGTCAGTACTTGCTCACAGCTGGTTCCATTTTCTCCTCATTGCATCCCTTAGATTTCAAATAATTTCTGTGTAGTACTCCTTACTTATTGTCTGGGCCACACCCCATGTGGGCCACACCTTTGTAGTGATAAAAACAGTCGACATGGCCTTAACATTCCTGGATTTTGTTGTCCATGATGTATCTGTTGTTATTAATTAACTATATATAACACTACCAACTCGGATCACCAATTATTATTGACAAAAATGATAAATTTTTACCTGATGGCCTAAACTAATTTTCATACCATTAGAGCTTCGCCAGAGGCTGCCACTAGGAGCGCTGTCCATCTTGCTTCTGGTGAGGGCACCGTCATTCGAAAGATCATTATATATATGTAAGACACTAGTTCAAAGAGTCAGTACCGTAGTGTTATATATAGTACCTTAACATTGCTCTGACTTTGCCGTGCCTTCTTTGGATGAAGAAACTCAGGTGACTTCCATTGGGAGGATTGGGCTTTTGTTTCTGTTTAATAACCTTGAATATTAAAATAAACTCATGACTCATCTCCAGTTATGACCTTTTTATAGAAACGTTGGCTCAGTGTTTGCAATTTGGAGTAAATTCCCTGCAACAGCAGAACAGAATTACATCTGCTCTTGTGACAGGAGTTGTGGAATGAATTTTGCAGACACACGTCATGCTAAGATCTTTTGTTAGAATCTCATAAACAATAGTTCAGAATCCCTTAATGTTCTTCTAAATGACATGCTGTCAACTGCATATTTTTGTTGATTGCAGCTTGTAGACAGCAAACATTTTCAGAGTTTGTGCTCAATGAAGATCTTCCAGAACATGGATTTAGTCTACGAATTCTCAGCCATCTTGGAGTGTCAGTACTACAAGTTAGTTTGAGTATCACATCCCTAATTCTCTCTGAAGATCCTGTTGATCATTCAAATTGTTTCTGAAAATGAATGTCCAAGTTTGTAGCAAAATGTGACTGTCATTGTTAATGTGACATTCACACAAGATGTCACACTAAATGGCATCTCACTACCAAACTGTCAAATGAGGGGTTTAACAGAAGCCTGACTATTCATACATACACAGTAATGTCTATTCTGATTGGCTATGCAGTTTTGTGAAGGTCATATGGCATGTTATTGAGATATCCAAAATGACACTGCAAAGTTAGTGTTTTTAACCTTAACATTTATTTGTTTATAATTTTCTGGTCACCAGAAAAAAAAGTTCCATGCTGTATACAGTTCTATTAGGAAACACTACGGACATCTGGAAACAGAGAAAGATCTATATAGACTGTCAAAGACAACAGTGAAACTTGAAAAATAATTGGAATCAGTGGACTATGGATTGGATCAGTTAGTAGGTGGTGAAGACATAATAAGAATTATCACTGTATAAAGAGTAGCATGGATTGGGCATTTTAAAAGAATAAATGAGAACAGAGATTTAAAAATAATTGTCAGTGGAGACCACAAGATGGTGATGCAACAGGAAAGCTAAAAGAAAGATGGATGGAAAATCAGATGGATGTTTTCAAACCAGAAGAATGGGGGGGGGGTGATTACTGGGTATAAATTATCTAATAGAGTGAATTGGATTGGTGTTATGAGGCAATACATAGAACAATGTAAAATAGAAAGGGAAGAAATATGACTTAACAAAGAAGGAAGTAATAAAATTATAATTTGTTACTTGGGCATGACTCTGATAATTCTGTAGCACAAGATTCACATTGTTCATTCTAAGAACAAGATCAAGCCTCAGATATACATATGTAGACAATTCTTAGTATAATGATGTTTTAAGAAATATTTTTAATATATTCATAATTCTTGTGTATAATTGGAAGTTACAAGTAATCTAACAGTCTCATCTTGTACAGAATTTTTGCTTCAGATTGTGAATGTGCTTATTTTCAAACACAGCTCATCAGAATGCACTGGAAGAGATAGTTTGATTTTTCTAGTTGGAACAGATGTATGTTACTACGTGTACCTATTGTTTAGAGGTACCTAAAAAAATAAGTTACTACAAATGGGATAGAGAAAATGAAAGAGGGGAAGACAGAAAAACCAAATGACAGAACTGATTGTGTCATAAGCAATGTATACATGCATACGTATATGCAACACACACACATACACACACAAATGTACACAAAATTAATTCAGACTCTACTTACCCTGTCTTCTTCTTGATTATAGTTATTTTCCTTTTTTTTATTTTCTTCATGACTTGTATTACGTTTTGAATTTTTTTGAAGGCTAATATAGTTTTCTTCATCTCTTGTAGATTCATTTCTTTCCTTTTTATCAGTATTAGGCTTTAACTTTAATAAAGGATCTGGCTTATTTACAGTTTGTGAGTTATGGCTTTCAGTATTGCGTTTTATGTTGTCAACATTCAATTCAGTATGATCATTAACACTTTTATTTGATTTTGTTTTTTCTTGTGTAGACACTTTCTTTTTGTTTGTTTTACTATTTCCATCACCTTTATTACCTTTTTTCTTTATTTTTTCCTCTTCATATTTTGAACTTAATATGAAACTGGATTTTGCTACACTTTCAGTATTGCTGTTTTGGTTATTAGAATGTTCTCCTGTAGGTAAAGAATCTACAGAATCCATTACACTGTTTACCTTTTTAGTTTCCGTTCTTTTCTTTTTTCCCTTTATGTTAACAAATAGAGTTTTCCCCTCTGAAAATTGTTCAGTATCATCAAATTCTTCTTTGTGGTAGTGAAACGGATTCTGTTGATTTCCTTGGAGTCGTTCATCATTCTTACGTTTTTCTCTTAATTTCTTTGTAAGAGTTATTTCTGATTCTAATCCTTCTTTACTTTTTTCTGACATTCTATCTTCTACTTTTTTATTATGATGAACGATGTCTTGCTTTCTATGGCGTTCTAATTTATTTTTATGAGGGTTCACTTCTTCATTAGATGAGTGTAATTTAATTTTGAGTTTCCCTTTATTTTCTTGTTGCTGAGCAGACTTTTGTTTTTTTATCACATGTTTGTTTTTATTTTTAAAACTTTTTTCATGTTGACTTATAGATTTATTTTTGTCGTCAAGTAAATGTTTATGTGTTATGTTAAGTTTTTCTTTCCTGTGTTGTACTTCACCAGCAGCATCTCTACCAACTTCACTACTACCACCACCACTCCTAATACCCCCCTTCCCATTGTCTTTCTTATTGTTATCATCTTCACTGTTGTAACTACCACCATCATCACTATTGCTACCACTATCTGAATGGTTACCATTGCCATCATCAATATTATCATCACTACTACCATTATCATTCTCTTCACCCTCATTGCTATCATCATTTTTACCATCATCATCATTATCATCATCATCATCATAATCATCGTCGTCATCATCATTGTCATAATTGTCATCATCATCATCATTATCATCATCATCATCATCATCCTCACATCCACCAGCACCACGCCCACCAAAATCACTGCTGTAGTTTTCGTTGTCGTCATCGTCATCATCATCATCATCATCATCATCATTGTCAATGTTATCATTTTTATCCTGATTATTTCCTAGTGTATTTTTCAGTAATTCATTAGAAATAATGGTATTTCGTTTCTTTTTACGATTCTTTTTAGATGAATTAGCTGATTGACTGTTTGTTTCCTTGTGTGTAATTGGTATTCTCTTATCTTTACTATTTAAAGCTTTTTTATTTTTTGTTTTATTATGCTGTGAGACTATAGTTTCACTTAAATTAACACCAATTATTGTATCTGTGCTTCCTGACAGAAATGGAGTTTCACAGTCTTCTAATAGGCATTCTGCACTATCTGTCTGGCTAATTCTGATCTCAGGAATATTATCTGACCAACCAGATGCAACAGAGTCTTCTCTTTCTCTGAATGTTGATGAAGTAGAGTGGATATTGGGCGATTCCTTTCTTGTAGAATCGTTAGTCTGAATATTTTGATTTATATGCGCATTATATTTTAATTCTTTGTTATTACTATGTGTTGACTGTAATACTTGGTGGGATTTTTTTATTTGAGGTTTTCTTTCATCTGTTAATAAGTCAAGTTTCTCTGTGTCTGTTTTAATTGGTAAAATATCATCTTCAGATGTAGCTGAAGATTTCCGTTTTACCTTTTTCAGGAATTCTGATATAATCTCTAAAACATAAAAACAATTATATTATTAGAAATACTGTATAAAATATGCGTATGTTAAAAAAATACAAATGATGGAACCAAAAAGCAAAGACAACTTACAAGATGTAACAAGAGCCATAAAACATTAATGCATGTAAATAGTAATAATAATTAGTCCTAATTATAATGATAGTGACAATAATAATAATAAATATTGTAGCATGACAGAAAATCCATCTTATTATAAGACCAAAAGAGAAGCAAAAATAGAATATTACATAGATTATTAAAAAACCAAACTGGGAAAAAAAGAAAAAGTATTGTAATAATTAATTAAGAATAAAAGTAAAATGAAATCCGAAATTAAAAGAAGTCAAGTTCATTAAAACCAACTTAAGTGATAATTATATAGTATATATACCCAGGTAGAATAGGAGCAGTTAAGAAAAAACCATATATATAAATCAAAACCACCGAATAAAAGTATAACTAGTAACCACATAAAAACAAAAACCCCAACAAAGTATAACAAAGAAAAGTACAATACAGTAGAAAAAAAAGAAACTATGTAAATTAAATATAAGTAGAAATTATAGATATATGATGGAAAGTGTACAAAGATAATTTAATTTGATTGTGAAAGAAATGACAAACAATAATCCCATTTAAGTGATGTTCTTCATTCCCCAATGACTAGATAAAATGGCTAGAAATCAAATTTGGGAATATAGTGAATAGTGAGAGTAAATCCCTAAATTAAACCAAAAACAGCAAAAGACTGCATAATAATTGATTTTAATAAACTGTTTAAATAAAAACAGATGTGTTTTGTTTATGTTAGTAGGTCATTGAACTCAAAGCTTTGAATGCTTGAGATTAAGTTTATTTTTTCAATATATCTTTATTATATTTTAATGATGTCAATTAATAATAAACACTGTTGTAATTAAGTATGGGCAATTTAGTTAAGATTTTATTAGAATTGTATGTCAGAAAGGGTATTAGCAAGCTGAAATAATAGTAAACTTTGTAATTGAACTAACATAAAAAAAAAAATAGGCAAATGGTACCTCTCACCAACATTATAATTAATAAATAAGTTAATGAAATTAATTAAATTAATGAAAATTGTTGAATTTAAATCACTAACCATGTATAATAAATGTAACAACACTTAGTGAAGGTAATTAAGGAATGTATAAGATATTATTAGTAAAAATGCAAGTGTAATAACACTGGAGTCTAAAGAAAAGCCTAAATTGAAGATAGTATTCAAATTAGCTAACCAAATCATCAAATTACTGAGAATTAAAGAACCCAAACCATAATAATTCAATCAATGATCTTGTTCAATGATAATTAGAATCTAACATAAATTGTCAACCATTTAATGTGGAAAGAAGTAAAGTAGGTAAGGCCTGCAACCAAATATACTGTAAATACGACTTTTTGAGTTAAAAAATACTATAAAATATATCATGTGTGGTATTAAATGATGCAGAATTAAATAAGGAATTTGATTATGTAATTAGCATTTAATAAGAATAAATAATAAGCAAAATGTAATTTATAATATAATGTAAAATTCAATTCTTTTGTACAACATCAAATTTGAGGCTGATGATCAAAGAGTCAGCTGATTTAAAACAATGAAAATTTACTAATAAATCAGCCAGGACCTTTTGTATGATGAAGAAAAAACAAGAGTTGATTGTTAAACGTCGAGATGAACACATCAGAACGATCTCACACAAATTAAAAAAGATAGAAAATATAATTTTGACATGAACTAAACCTATAAAAAAAAGAAATTTAAAAATAGAATTTATTAACACTGAGGTCAAATAAAAGAATCCAACCATTACATGTAGGAAGATTGGAAATTGTGATCAAGATATCGGAACAATCCAGGCACTAATTCAGAATTTGCCGATGTGAATATTCCCATTACAAAACTGTACGAGATACTTGAACGAGGACACTTCTACACACTTATTGCCGAACCAAACAACGGATCATTAATATGGAATCATCACTCTAAGACGAAGAAAACTGATCACTACTACTATGATGAAGGACACATAAAGAATCAACATTTATTTGGAGGAAATTCCTCATGATGATCTTGGTGTACATATGCAGCAAGAAGGCGGGCATCTTGTTTGAAACTCAGACCGGTTCCAGTCAACTGTGGTGACGTCAGCCTACGTAGAGCCATTGGTTTGAAAAATCTAATTTTTATTAACCTTTTTATATTAAATATTATTTATATTTTTGTCATTAAGAACTTGTTAATTGTAAGTATTGTACCTTTTCAGCATTACCCTTTCTCTGACTTATGATAACAGCTAAAAGAACCTATAATTCAATGTTAATAATTTATATAAAGAAAACAATTTGCCCTGAGATATGAGTTTTCAAGCTGTGGATTAGTAGTTCGATTCAAAGTCGATTAATCGGAATTAGATTAATAAATTCATTTAATATTCCAATTTTGAGTTTTATTTCTTGGTGAACATATATTTAGAAGAATTTCAGGTAACATTTGAAACCTGAAATTTCCAAGGAAGAAGAGAATAACATCGCCAAAGAGTACGATCACTGAATAGATGAATACCACTAATCGATTATTACATTTCATAATCTCTTTAACGCTGGAAACAAATTATTGTTATTATAACACAATATCAACTAAAATAGTAATTAAAAGAATTAAGGACTAATATAATAAATAAATAACTAATAAATAATTAATAATAAAGAAAAAAATTTTTGTCTTTAATTAAATTTAAACAAAATTTTTTACAAATTCATATATTTATTTTTGTAACCCATAAAAAATGAAACGTTACAAAATTGGCGCCTACAACAGTGGGGCTTATTAAAGAGCGACACGAGCAACGTATATCATTATAAACTGAAGACGATCCCAAAGTGAATTTAACGAAACGTCAAGGAAAATTCGTATCGTTACAATATACATACAATATTATATGTCTATTCTAAACATACTTACAATATTACAAAATATATAGAATGCATACATTTGGCCATATATTACACAAATTATATTACATATAGTTGTCTTGATTATTCATCTCTTCTTTCACAGCACTAACACTTATCTAAAAATGAACTTTTTATAAATATAAATCACATACACTTTTTGACACAATTTTACAAAAAACAAACATCAAGTTGAATCCCCTTCCTCCACACACCACCCCCACTACACCTTCCACACAACAACCGTTACGAAATGATGGCAGTCTGACTCAAAGCTGAAGAAGGCGGATACGTACGCCGAAACGCGTCCAACGAAAAAAGTAAGTTTTCACAAGAAAAAGTTCATTTTTAGATAAGTATATTACATATATTACATATTTATATATTATTGTTAATGTGATAAGTGTACTTACAATTTCACACACACACACGCGCGCGCGCACACGCACCTCTTTGTAATAAGAAAAATATATAAATTTTAAACACCACCAGCACAGGTAAACATTGATTGTAAGGTTTAACAGCTGTGAATAAAGCTTTTTCAAATTTTATTTACTGCAGTTTTACAATCTACTCAGATAAATAGAATAATAAGTAAATGGTACAAAAACGTCTTGACATGAAGTATCATCCACTGATGATCCATATTCATCAGGTCAGGACAGTTGGCCACTTCGTCTTCAGCCTTCTTGCTGATGATGATAGGGTTCAATGATTAGTCCATCGGTGTGCCCTATGTTGCAGTTCCAGTTTAATGGCATTAATCTTTATTGCATCAGTGACATATTTTTTGTGTCTGATGGTTTAGAACTGCCTCACTGTTCAATGCCATTAGATCATATTGGTTTGAATATGGCTTAGTATAAACATAATTTGTTGTCACAAGACAGCTGTGACTTTCTGCCTATCAGCCAGGATGTCTGTCTATCTTTCAGATTCAGTTGCTGTTTTTAGCTTTAATAATGTGAATGGAATGAAATATTTGTAAATAGTAACAATGTTTACTAGATTTTAGGCTCAGAGATGTAAAAGAGCTATGACAAAATCCATTTCTGTTGATTAATTACTGTGGTACAGTGTTAGTACCACAAAAATGTGTGTATCACACGGTTTCCAACTGTAAAACACTAACTTTAGATAACAATTTTTAAATAAATTTTTACCTTCATGTGAAATTCAAAATCAAAGAATTTAACATAAATTTTGTATAATAGTTAATCCTATGGTCAAGATTTGAACTGAAGAGAAAACACTGTGGAAGGAATGAGGAAACAATTAGACAGCAGTATGCAGACAAGTGCTAGTGATGATGTTGATGGTGATGCCTCCAGATAAGTACTAATGAAGTTATTGATGGTGCTGGTGATGATGAGGATGATGTCACAGTATTACATTAATTGTTATTACCTTATTACAAAGAATGAAAAATATTGAATGGACATAACAATGATGATATTATTTTTACCTCTATTCCTACTTTTGTCCTTTATTGATCCGTTAATAGGCATTTTGTTGTCTCTGTCAGAGTCTTGAGTTTGTAATGATAATTTATTGTTGGGAAGTGCAGGCAATATTTTGCGCCACTTGGAATATGTCACAGAATTTTCAAAATCACAACCACCTTGACGTCTACGATCCACCAATTGGAACATTTTTCGTCTTTCTTCTGTCCTTTCTCGCCGCAGTTGAATCTTTCACAATAAAATATAATTGTATAAATTTAAGATGGTAGGAAGTAATCATTTACTACAGATGATTTGCATATATCATAAGTGTTTAATTTTAGCAGTCTTTATGTAGACTGTTCTTATTTAGCAACGTTCTATGACCTATTATTATGTTTATAATGATTACAGTAATACAACAAATTAAAATATCAGTATATCTATCTGTATTAATACTCATAATATTATAATTACAGTAGAGCGTCAATAATTCGGATTAATTGGGACTGGACCCCTTCCGAATTATCAAATTGTCCGGATTTTCGAAATGAACCAATAAAAGCGCCGGTAAACGTCTTCAGTAAAAAAAACTTGCTAAAATCGTTCATAATTCATTCTGATGGTTACAGAAGTGGAGCGGATGAATAAAACCATTAATTTAGTTAAAATTTTACGTTTTTCAATTACAGAAAAAAATACTGTATGTACAGTATTGCATTTACAGACTGTCTTATTGTATGTACAGTAAATCTAGACCTACAACAAAATACAGTAAAGTACAGTAATAAAATACCTACAGTAAATCATACAGTATTTGAGCTTTTAAAAAAATCTTTTATGGACTTTTGAACAGCGGTAGTGGTTTGTTTTTTTTGCAGCTAAGTCCTTGATTCGTTTTAGGAGAATGAGCTGGGTTGGTGTGCTCTCAGTCCGTTTTTCAAGCCATGACATCCAGTGTCTCTGCTGCCATAAATGCTTCGGAATGTGTCGGCCCTACTTCTTCAATGTCATTTTCATTCTCGTCCCCATCAGATTCTACTGTTTCTGCGTCCCCTTAAAATGAAAAAGTACGCCTAAATAAACAAACGAAACAAATGTTTTCTTTTTCTAATTTTATAGAAAAAATGAACAAGCGCAAAGTTGGCTAAATATTTTAAAAATAGAACAGTGAATTTAAAACGACTAACAGTACAGCGTCAGATAATGCAAACAGTTTGTTTGGCTAAAATAAAAAAAGTTACAGTAGGCCTACTGTATGTTTAAGCAGTGCTACATACCTTCAGACACCATGTCAGCTATTTCTTGATCGCTCAAAATCTGGTACCCAGGATCGTTGTCATCAACAGCCAACCACTCACTGGCATCATTTTCGCCACACTGTTCAAATCCCGGGATCGTGCTGCAGATTTCTGTCACCTCGTTTACAACGCAATCTTCATTTTCATTTGCATTTTCTTCAATCCTGCTTTCTTCATCAGGCCATAATTTTCTCCAGGCTCTTTGCAAATTACTTTTGGTGAGAGTTTCCCAAGCATCGGCAAGCATGTAAATGCTATCTTTAACGTTCAACTTTGTTATAAACTGAACTACACTCTCTTCGTCCTTTTCTGCCAATAAAAGGCGACGCAGGAGCTGCTTTCTATAGATCCTCTTAATTTTCTCGATCAGCCCCTGGTCCATTGGCTGCAGAGTTGCAGTAACGTTAGGTGGGAGAAATTGCACTTCGAAATTCTGATCAATTTCGTTTAATACTTCGAGAGGGGAATGTGTGGGTGCATTATCAATGATAAGAAGAACTTTCCCACTTTTCTTTTTCTCCTCACAGAATTTTGTAACACTAGGGATAAAATCATTTTTAAACCAATCAAGAAAAATGATTGAAGTCATCCAAGCACTTTTCTGAGACGTGTACAAAACAGGAAGAGTGTGCACATTTTTAAAGAAATGTGGTTTTTTGCTCTTCCCAATCACTAACAATTTAACCTTGTGCTCCCCACTGGCATTAGCACATACCACAGCCGTTATTCTCTCTTTGCTTACTTTAAGCCCGGGAGCAGATTGTTCGCATCTTGACGCCAGTGACTTGCGTGGAAGGGCTCGCCAGTTTATCCCGGTCTCATCGGCGTTGTATACGTCATCCCTAGAATAACCTTTTTCAAGTGCTTCCTTAATAAACTTCTCTTTAAAAACTCTTCCAGCCGCTAAATCTGAGGAAAGTTTTTCTCCTTCGATGTCTAACTCTCTAATCCCATGCCTAGATTTGAAGTTCTTAAGCCAGCCAGAACTAGCTTTGAAAATCTTTCGGACCATTAAGCTGTTCATTAAATTGTAAGGCTTTTTCACAAATCAAAAGCCCTGAAATTGGCTCTCCTAAGCTTCTCCTTTGAGTGAACGTGTGGTACATTGCGTCTTCTAAGGCTTTGTTGTTTGCTGAACATGCAGTTTTTCTTTTCAGCGTCCCTTCTTCAGAGTTCAGTTTTGACGCAAATTGTTCCACCTGGGCTCTTTTCGCCTTAATATCACTTATTGTGGAAGTTCCTACCCCATAAATCTTTGCAAGTGATACCCCAGTTTCACCTTTTCCTAACCTTTCTAAAATTTTTAACTTGGTTTCAACGGTTAAAAAAGTGTGTTTTTCTTCGAACTCGACGCCATCACGGGTACAGAACAGTACTGTAATGTGTTACAAAAAACAAAACATAGACAAACTGACACACACACAAACACTCTACTGTACACAAACGATCGATTTGGTAAACAAAAACTTAGTGCACGCACAGAGAACAATACTCGAGGTTAGTGGCCTGACGCGACTGACAGGGGCAGGGTAGCAGGTATACATGTGACTGTGCAACCTTGACTCTCCCGTCGTGAAATGCAGGCCTACCGGAGACGCTGTTGGGAACTCGCCGTGGCCCAAGCAGGGGACGGATCGGACGAAAGTAGCCCTTACCGGATACCTTCGGCGTTGGTCGGGAAGAGGCGCCGACCTCGTATCCCGGCCATTGCTGGACCCTTTGGTCAAATCCTGGCTCGCCCGGAGGCGAAGGCCGAGTACTTGGGCGCGTGTTTCGAGCGTCAGTTCGCTCCTAACCCGCCCATGGACTGGGACTTCGATGAAGAAGTCGAGAACGAAGTGGAAGACTTTATGTCTCTTCCGATCACTGCGGAGCCCGAACCCATTACTAGGGAAGAGGTCACAGATCGGCTCGTTGAACTCGTGCCAAGAAAAGCTCCTGGCCCGGACGGCGTCTCGAACGCCGCTCTTACTCGACTCCCGGAGCAAGGAGTACTTTTCTTGGTCGCGCTGTTCAACGCGTGTCTTAGACTGGCCTATTTTCCCCAGAAATGGCGTAAGGCGACGGTCATAGTGATCCCGAAGCAGGGAAAGGACGCTTCCCGTCCCGGCAACCTCCGGCCCATTAGTCTACTGTCAGCCACGTCAAAGGTTCTCGAACATCTCGTACAACGGAGAGTATTAGACCAGCTAAGAAATTTCGATGTACTGGTCCCCGAACAGTTCGGCTTCCGTGTGGGGCATTCCACCACTCATCAGCTGATGAGATTGGTGGAATACATCACGGACGCCGGCTGTCGGAAAGAGCAGACTGTCGCCTGTTTCCTAGATGTGGAAAAGGCCTTTGATAGTGTCTGGCATGACGGGCTCTTGTTCAAGCTCCGGGAAATCCAGCTCCCAGATTGCTACCTTCGCTTGATTGCTAGCTTTCTGACGGAGAGGACTTTCTGCGTGCGAATAGATGACCATGTCTCTTCCGAGAGATGCATTACAGCCGGGGTACCTCAAGGTAGCGTGCTAGGGCCTCTTCTGTTCTCCGTGTACGTCAACGACGCACCCAGAGAGCCTGGAGTCCAGATGGCTCTATTTGCTGACGACACGGCGGTCTATACCGCCGATCGGAACGCTGACAGAGCTATCCCACGACTTCAGCGCGCACTCGATGCGTATTCGACGTGGACGGAAAGCTGGAAAGTTGCCGTCAACGACACCAAGAGCTCCGCGGTGCTATTCACAAAGCGCCGGAAAGAACCACGAGGCCGGGTGAGACTCGGTAGAACGTACTTGCCCTGGTCGAGAGAAGTTAAGTACCTCGGTGTCCACCTTGATCGTCGGCTCACCTGGCGTGTCCATGCCGAGACGATGCGAAAGAAAGCGTCCGCTCGTCTCGCGCAACTGTTTCCGATACTTGTCAACAAGGCTATGACCCGCAAGCTGGGTAAGCTGATCGTCAACGCGTATCTGTTGCCGATCATTACCTATGCTCTTCCCGTCGGGGGTTACCACGCAACCGTTCATAAAAAAAGGTTGCAAAGCGTTCTCGATAGAGGTCTTCGGCTAGCGGCCAAAGTCCCCTATCGGTTTTCTTCTCGTCTCTTGAGAAGAGGACTCGGTGTCCGCTCCTTGGATGACACCGCAAGGCGACTTGCACGTAAATTTTACGTCCGAGCTGCGAGGACCCAGACAAACCCACTCATAGCTGGCCTTGGCAAGTACCGAACACGTCCAGGTGAATCTTGGAAACGGCCTCGACAAATACTGTACTAGTCGACCTAGTACGAGCATGTCGTTGTAGCGACCAATAAAAAAAAAATTAAATAAATAATATTCCGTCTGGAAATGACCACTAGGCAGGAGCCCCTACCGGAGGCTCAGTACTAGGAACCCATTGGGTCGTCTCACGACGCACAACCCAACAGCTCTGACGGTCAACTCTCCCGCTTTCACTGCCCCTCCCTCCATCACACAACACGCAATTCGTGCTCCACTCTGTAGGGCACAGCGAGTTTTACAGTTGTGTCGACGCTTTTAAACAAATATTCACTTCATGCGATTTTTTTTCGCCAGAATCGAATCCGGATTATCGACGGTCCGGATTTTTGACGTCCGAATTATTGACGCTCTACTGTATAATAGGAAACAACATAAATAATAGGAGTGAAAATAATGTATGCAGCAAAAAAATAATGATAATACATTGTAACAGGAGCAACAGATTGGGTTATGTCACATAATTTTATAACATGGTTAACAGCTTCTAATTTATAAGGCATTGTTGAGTCTGAAATACAGAAAATCTGAAGTACAGTGTGAAATATGCAATACCATAAATTACTCTAAGTAATCAAAACTTTTATGTGTAGGCATATGCTGTTTTAATGTCTCTTGCAGTGTACAGTGTACAATATTAGAGGTGCAGAAAGTATTTTTTATTATACTAAAATAAAATTAATAAACATATTAAGAAAATAGCATTGTGGAAATGCATGCAAGCACGTGAACATTGTATTATATTCACACACACACACACACACACACACACACACACACACACACACACACACACACACACACACACACACACACACACACACACACACACACACACACACACACACACACACACACACACACACACACACACACACACACACACACACACACACACACACACACACACACACACACACACACACACACACACACACACACACACACACACACACACACACACACACACACACACACACACACACACACACACACACACACACACACACACACACACACACACACACACACACACACACACACACACACACACACACACACACACACACACACACACACACACACACACACACACACACACACACACACACACACACACACACACACACACACACACACACACACACACACACAGGCAGAGAGAGAGAGAGAGAGAGAGAGAGAGAGAGAGAGAGAGAGTCTGTGTAATCAAACATAAAGAATTAAATTTTACAGATTGGCTATAAATAGAAGAAGTAGAATTCAGGGAACACAAACAAGTTTCTGTTCTAATTAAGGTATGATTTAATATTTGTAATTTTCATTTTTTAGATGTTTCCTCATTACTAGGCCTTTCAACCTGTACAGGCTGATGTTCCATCTGTTTAATGGTCATTCTAAGTCTCTTTAGGATATTTTGTCATTATTTTTAAAACTTTTGTCTCTTTTTCAAAGTCTTCTTTCTACATTCTTTTGTTTATTGTGGATATATTTGATTTGTGCATCATTTAATTGTTAGAAGAATTTAATTTACATAGCTTAAATGTGATTAGACATTGGTTAGAGAGTATACAATGTGATTCCTTATTTATTTTCCATGATTTGCTGTCATAATAAGGTGGCAAAACACCTTAAATAACAGAAACCATTCTCATACAATAAGGTGAGGGCAGCTATAATTTTTTTTTAACTGAACAAAATATCAGATCTTGTAAGTTACTATACGTACTTTAAAATGTTCTCTTAACAGTTATATAACTCATATGAATGCAGCTTAAGGTCTGTATTTCAATATCTCTTTATTAGTATAAGTAGTCTAATTCTGTAGCCAGCTCAAATTAAGTACTAATTTTCAATTACAAGTTTTGCTCAGGATATTTTCCATGAATACCGCTGTCATAGTTGTCCTATTATATTATGATTTAAATTATCTTTAGTGATCTGGTTTATAAATAAACTGATGTGTGGTGGGTATTTTCAGAGTTCTTTATTAGAACACCATCAGCATTGTATTTCTAACATAATACTTTCTATAATTGTCTTCAATATATATTTAAAACACCTGTGAGGTTTGATAATAAATTTCATACAATTTTCTGTTATTTGAAAAATTATATCTTTATTTATGCATATTTATATTACTTCTTTCGAAGAATTTCCATAAAGATAACATACTTATACCAACATTTTTTTCAGTCTCTAAACCATTTCTGGAATGAACTTTTGAAATCTCTTGTTCATAAATACTAGATTCACTAAAAGTCTTTTGTAACATTTCACTATGTCATCAGAGTTTGTTTCATTTTTTACACAAAGTTTAATACAAGATTTTAATCTTGATTTGGAGAATGTTAAAAATTCACCTAATACACGAAACAGAACTTAATCACTTGGATTTCGTTGTCCATGACGTGTCCGTTACTTAACTAAATATCACTATTGCATTAACAACTCGGAACACTAGTGTTCCGAGTCGTTAATGCAATAGTGATATTTAGAACTTAATCAATTTAACTGTATTTAAACTATACTTCCAGTGTAACTACTAATTTAAACAACTGTTACAGACAGGTAGGAATATGAACTTAATATGAAAACAGTTTTTTAGTAGATCACTTCTAGTGCAGGAAATTCAAAAACTGCACAAACTTATCAAATGCCACAGTGTTTATTATTTTAGCTTCTTTTCTTTTTTGCTACAAGGCAAGGCTTAAGACTATTCAACTTTTATATGTCTAATATTCTGTTATATCTATAACTTAAAGATTTTATGTTGTTCCATTTTTTAATAAAAACATTACTTCTGCTGTTAGTAGGGCTGAAAACCTTTCTTATAGAGACTTAATTCAATGTGTGCTTCTAGTTGGCTTCATCTGAAATCTTGTTTGGATTTAAGCATCACAGTATTAGTGGTTTGTTGCTTATTGAATTCAGCATGATGAGTAAAAAGTAAAATTATAATTCATATGAAAAATACTTTTATTTCAGTGTGGAAGTGTAAGTGAGTATTAGTGGTAGCAACACAAGTTTAGCAAAAGTTAGACCTAACCACTAAATTGTATTTATCGTTTAAGATATTTGTATTATCCTCAAAATAAACAAATTGAGTTTTTAAATTATTTGTTATATAATATAATTAAATCACTACCGACTCGGAACACAAAGTTTTTTATGGGTAAAAACGTAAAAGTTTTAGCTTATAGCCTGAACCAGTTTTCTCTTTTAAAAAGCTTCAGCCTCTGAAGAAACTTTTTGAAAGCGAAAACTGGTTGAGGCTATAAGATAAAACTTTACGTTTTTACTTATAACAAACTTTGTGTTCTGAGTTGGCAGTGATTTAATTATATTAGTTAATTAATGGATACGTTACGGACAATGAAATCCAAGTATTTGTTATCTTTTATGGAGTTCCATCTGTTTCTGAAAACTCCAATACCAGAGTTTTTACCACCATTCATATTGGAGATACGAGTTTTTACTTGTTAAGATTTGTACAGATTTATAGGAGTATAAAAAACTAAAAATATTTTCAGAATAAATAAAAAAGTGATATTATATTTCCAGAATCATTAGAGATCAAACTGCCTTAAGTTTCATTCCAATTATAACAGATGCCATCTTTAGTATTAAGACTGAAAAATGTAGAATTGTGAACTGAAATTTTCATATTATAGTATATTATGAAACCTTGAAACATTAGGTTTGGGACTCAGCAACAATGCTTATAATTCCAATGTAAATGTTATATATTTTTTGTTTTCTTTATCTGCAGCTTTTTCCATTCTTGTTTCTTCTTTTCTAAGACTGTGACTTTCATAAGTGTCATTATCCAAATTAACCTGTATTAAAAGACTTGCATGTCTCACACAAGATTTTCTTAGGATGGAAAAATTCTTGTCTTCAAATATTTGTAAAAACCTACAAAGTGAAACAGGATTCACATTTTCTTGCTGGCAGTAATTTTCTTTATAGAAAGTGTACAGTTGTCTTTTTGAGATCCAATTAGGTTCAAGATAGAATTTGCTAGAGTTCTTTCTGCAGTAGTGAGATTTTACTTTTTGTATTTTTGAATAAATTCCTCCAGCTTTTCCAATTCCTTTGAGTTTTCAGCTTTTTGAACTAGTAACTAAATCCTCCCTCTCCTAGTCTGAAATTTCCTTCTTGTTCAGTGATATATTTTACAGCATTTTCATTTTGCCAATGTAGTGCTGCCAATTCACTAAAGATAAAGAACATGGTTTTACATACTTGTACAGTAGAGTTGTCTTTTTTTTTAGATAATATTGAGATGAGTGTGCTCTGCTGCTTTGTGTGTCTTCCTTTCTGTGTCTGGCCATCTTAATAACATATACTTAGTGTAACATAAGTAAAGTGGAAGTTTAACGTATACTTTTTTTTGCATTCCACTCAAAACTCCAAAATTGACTGAAGTTACTTTCTCTGTCTTTTTCTGTTAATGATGAACATTGAAGCAAACTTGTTTATTTTCTTTCACATGCACACCGTGGTTTCGTTTTCCTTTCTTCTTTCCTTACATTTTATTTACATTTTCCATTTTCATACTTTTTCTTTCCATAATACACTTTACCAAATTTTCTAGTAGTTTTCTGTTCATTGACTTTCCAAGTATGCGTATACCTAGTGATGTTTTCTTCTCTTACGTTTGATTGGAAGATCATCCTGTTGATTGATGTGCATGCTGGTATTATAATTATTATCATTACCTCCTTGAAAAATGCTTGAATCACTTAACAATTCTTGGTTTTCGTACAATTCTTCACATACTTTATTTTCATAAAATTCAGAATGAAATAAATTATAATTACTTACACTTAAAACAGGTAGACTTAACTGTTATGTGTTAATGGGATTCTTTTGATGATTTTCACTTCAGATGTTTAACAATTTTTTATCTTCTGCCAAATTATCAGCTAAGCCTGTTCCATATTCAATATTTTTATATTTAACTACACTAGAACTAACTACATTTGATTCAGGCATTTCAAATTCAGTTGGTATTATTTATGCTTTAAATTCATTTATTTTTAAGGGAGGCTTTAAGGGATTTAAAACATCACTGGAGTAATTTTCAGGTATAGATAAGCTTAATTTACATAATTTTTGAAGGCTTCATTATCATTATTGAATGGGCTTTGTTACTTTTAGATACTGGGGATTAATTTAAAAAATTCAACCTGATATCTCCAACATCAAAAGTTAGTTGTTTTGATAGTTCATCTTCTTTTTTCACAGTACTAAATTAATATAGAATATTGAACTTTCACTTGTGATACTTACTTGTTTTCTCTCCCGTACACGTTTCGGTGTGATGTGCACCTTCATCATTGAGACAGACTGCCAGTAACTCGTAACGGTTTTATTTGGTAGGTTGAGTGGGGGTGGTGTGTGGTGGAAGGGGATTGGCGAGGGGATCTGATTATTGTTTGTTTTATGTATAATTGTGTCAAAACGTGTGTGATTTATAGTGTAATTGGTCGTTAAGTATGCTGTTTGGTTGTGTTGTTTAGTGTTTGTTTGTTTTGAACTATATATTTCATATAGTTCCCCGCGCCAATCCCCTTCCACCACACACCACCCCCACTCAACCTACCAAATAAAACCGTTACGAGTTACTGGCAGTCTGTCTCAATCCGCTGATGAAGGCGCACATCACGCCGAAATGCGTACGGGAGAAAACAAGTAAGTTTCACAAGTGAATGTTCAATATTATATATTAATCAAAATTTAGATGGGGATAGGCCTATATTAGCTGTTTTATTTCTGAGTATAAATTTAATTTGATTTATTTTCAGGAGTAGGCCTAGGGTACTGTGGAATAAATTAAATAAAGAAAAAAAGAACACTATTTTTATTGTTTGGTTTTATTTTAAAGTAGTCTTATTACAATTTAATTAATAATGTTTAGGCTTACCATGTAAAACTTCTTAACTTCATAACTAACCTAAAACATGAAAGCAATAAAATCTCTTAACTCCATGGCAGAATGTATGTAATGTTACTGCTTAAATTATATGTTATCAACTATTTGTTACACTTACTTTAACAGAATGCATGTGCCCACAATAAATCATAATAAAAATAAGCAACAGCCTATGAAAAACAAAGAGGTGAAATGTAGGTCTGCAATAACAATGCTACAGCTGGGAGTTACCAGGTTTGTCAATTTAAAAAATGAAATACTGGAGTTAAGAGGTTTGCAAAACAGCAATTTAAAGGGTTTTTTAGTTTGCTTACAGACACAAGGTTTATTTCACTGAATAGAGGAGGTTTTGCTTAACAAGTTGGTATTAATAACTCATTTTTGAAAAAAAAAATGGAGTTACGAGATTTGCTAATTAGCATGATGATATTTTAGATTCATTTTAAAAGTATGCCTGTATACTTTTATTTGAGATATTTTATTTGAGATTTTTTTATATAGTATTAAATCTGTTTAAAGCAAAGTGAAAAATTTGATCTGAATAAATTACAAAGCAGTTATGGAAATTAATATGTTAAAAGTACATAGTCATCCGTATTATATTTGTAGGTATAGTGGTCATACAGTCTATGAACGTAAAGCATTATAGAATATTATGAAATGTTATTGAATTCTTGGATTTTGTTGTCCATGACATGTCCGTTACTTAACTAAATATAATTAATTCACTACTGTAATGAATTTATTATATTTAGAAATATTATTGATTTTTTGATTGTATAATGTAAGGGCGGTATTATTTTAATATAGTATACAGGCTTGTATACTATAAGGATTGTATTATTGGTAGGAATTACAAGCAGATATCTTATGATTTGGTTATAACCAAAAACTAACTTTTTTTTAAATGTCCTTAAATGTGATTACAGTATTAAACTGAAATGTGGTATATGTATTATGTATAATCATAGCATTTTTAACAAAAATTTGTTCAAATATTTTGTTAGTAGCCCTACAATTTTTAGATTGTGGAATATAATGTTCAAATGAGCATTTGTAAGCTGAGTTTAAATATTCTGGTACGAAAAATAGTGAAATTTTGGTACTCAGTGTATTGAGTGGTAGTTTTAGTATTTCAGTATTGTCTACTGGTAATGTAAAACTTCTAAACTTTAAATAGTTGAGGTGAGTAGGGCTATTCACATTTGTTAATGGAGCTTCAAAGCAGCTGATACATATTATGAAATGAGAAGAAAACCTATATTACATAGCTATTTACTCAGGGCCGGATTTAGGATCTGTAGGCCCCTAGGCTCAACCTGTGGTGCGGGCCCTCCGGGGGGGGGGAATGGAATTTTTAAAAATTTGGTTACGGAAATTTTTTAAAACATTAACCTTGAAATCGCGTTTTAAAGCACTTATTTGGTTAAAATCCTTAAGATAAACATATAAAAGTTCCCGATTTTTTACAACATTAAAATTGTATTGCACAGTATTAGAAGAACTGAGTAACAAATAATAAAATTAAAAATCTTTAAAGTGTTCAAAACAATTTATTGACATTGCTCTTAAAAATATATTTAGAAAAGCACACCAAATTAGGTACAAGTACATGTTTTTCTTTTAAAATATGCAAACATAGCTATTCCAATTTTAAAGATTACAAATTGTAATTTTAAGGTTTGTTAATAGGCCTACAAGATAAAAAGGGAACAAAACAACTGCAAAATCTTACCTATTTTAAATTCATTTTCAATACACTCTCTAGTCCCTTCTCAAGTAATAAGACATTTAAATGGCAAATGAAATTTAGTAAAATTCATAGAAATAAATTGTAAGGAAACACAGTATATAAGCTTACAAAAACATTTTAATGTTTATTTGCAAAATTTAAATTTCAAAGCAATGTATTGAATTGAAAGTGTTTTTACATAATATAAATAAACAACTTCTTGGATTTCGTTGTCCATGACGTGTCCGTTACTTAACTATAGTGATATTTAAATAAACAACTATTAGGAAAAATGTATACATTTTGGAATTTTGTATCCTCATTAAGAGAAAACTGTCAAGTAACTTTGGAATTTAGTAAAATGCACTTGCACAGAAATACATTATTTAACGAACAAAGAATACTATAAACCTACATCAATTTAATGGACATTTAAAAAGAACAAAAACGATGTCAAAGTAATATGTTCAAAAGCAAGTCTGTGTGTAAATTTATTAGTACTCAAGTAGTTTTACTGCAAATGACTTAACTACTACTGATTGGTTTCCGCCTAAGCTTCATATTAATGAAGGTGCTTATGATATCTTCATGATTTATTTGTGTCAAAATGTCACTTTCAATGCTGAGCAAAGCCAAAAAGTTGAGTCTTTCTTCTAAAATAGAGGTTCGAAGACTGTTTTTTATGAGTTTCAATTTTGAGAATGACCTTTCTGCAGAACAATTAGTGACCATTAAAGACAGGTACATTCTTAGTGTAACCTCTACATTAGGAAAGCAATCTTTTATATTGTTTTCTAACATAAGTTGGTACATCCACCTCTCTTTACTGATGATTTTTTCTATTTTTTCATAGTCTGATTGAAACTGAATAGAAAAAGTCTTGAACTGTAAAAGTTCGTTTCCCAATTGGTCATCTGGGTCATTGTTATACGTGTCTCCCAAGTTTTGAGCTGCTGCTAATACTTCTTCATTAGAAAGTGTGTCCAATTTGTTAAGAAACCCAAAACGTGTGTGAACAAGTTTGTATGCCTCAAGTCTCTTCCGCAATGCACTTTCAAGTTCATCTATAACTGGAATGAAACTCTGGGTTCAAAATTTATCCGATGGTGTCAAATCAGCTTCAGGAGCTTGCGCACAATCTAGAGGGGCTAAATGTACATTTGTTCTGCGTTTGCGCTTTGTTTCACTCTCATAGTCATATTCCGTTAACTTAGTAGCTTTCTCCTCATACTCTTTGAAGCTGTCCCGTTTACTTTCTATGAAGCTTTTTAGCAATGTCAGTATTGAGGCAGCTGTGTTTACATCCATTCTCGGGTTTTGTAGTGTTTCGCTAGTTTTGTTCACTTGACTCAAAATGTCATCCCAAAATACTGTGTACAGCCCTGTTTCCATCTTTAGCATCTTATTGTACAAACCTAGAGCAGTGACTCGTGATTTACCTGAATCTTCTTCGTCCTCTGAAATTTCAACAAGTGCATTTTTTATCTATTTATAGCCTCGCCTGAGGGCTTTTGTAGCATCTGCTCGGCATGACCACCGGGGTGTTGTTGTCCTTTTTGGCACTAGAATGCGATTGTCAGTTTCTGCTTTTTTCAAGCAATCAGTTAGAATCTTATACCTGTTAGTTGAGTCGGTAAAATATACAAAAAGTTGCATACTTTTTATATATCCTTTTGCATACTATAATATAGATATAATATATATAGATATAACGGCTGTTTGATGTTTAGAAACTTATATATATATATAATATATATAGATATATATAAATATAAATAAATATATAATAGATATAATATATATAGATATAACTGGTGTTTGACGTTCAGTTAGTGGTAACGCAAGACACGAGAGGCGCTAGTGTAACATGCTGCAGCATTCCACCCGAAGTTTTGTAGCATCTGCTCGGCATGACCACCGGGGTGTTGTTGTCCTTTTTGGCACTAGAATGCGATTGTCAGTTTCTGCTTTTTTCAAGCAATCAGTTAGAATCTTATACCTGTTAGTTGAGTCGGTAAAATATACAAAAAGTTGCATACTTTTTATATATCCTTTTGCATACTATAATATAGATATAATATATATAGATATAACGGCTGTTTGATGTTCAGAAACTTATATATATATATAATATATATAGATATATATAAATATAAATATAAATATATATATATATATATATATATATATATATATAGATATAATATATATAGATATAACTGGTGTTTGACGTTCAGTTAGTGGTAACGCAAGACACGAGAGGCGCTAGTGTAACATGCTGCAGCATTCCACCCGAAGTTGGAGGTATTGGTATCTACAGTATTTGCCTTCACTCACTAAGCCTACTATCAACGTGAGTGTTGTGAGTCATGACGTTGTAGTGTACGATGTGAAAACGAAACGATGCGGGTCTTCGGTCGTCTGCACTGCCAATGTCGTGTCTTATAAATTTGAAATAGTTTTATTAATTTGCTATTGTTAGAATTTTTTTTGTGGTGCGTGCCCCTAGGCGCGCGCTTATGTAGCCTATGCTTAAATCTGGCCCTGTATTTACTAACTATTGTTTCTTTATTAAGAAAATATCTGTAAGAAATTTTATAAAAAATAGTGAAAATTTGATTTTATTGAAACTGAGTTTAGAAGAAATATTTTTAGTTGTACTGATGATTCTAAAGAGAATATTTTTTATAATACCGGTATGTTTATAATAAATATTTTATTTAAATATTGGCAAACATTTATATAATATTAATAACAATAAAAACAAAACAATAATGAATTGTGTGTAATGTGTTATGATTGGCTAATGATGTACAATAGGACTAATTATTACAAGTAAAAGGATGCCATTTCAGATTTGCATATAATTTGTATATAAATGTGCATACATATTTTCATAGACAATAATGTTTTGTTAAATACATACCTTTAGATCACTATTTGCTTCTCGAAGAGCATTTGTTAGTGAAATTAAATAGTAGATTATGAGAACTAGAAGAAGAAGTAATGGTATGACAATCCCAGGTGATGCAATGTAGTCCATTGATCTGTGAAGAGATTTAGGCAGTGCTTTTTTTAGACTATGGGTAAACAGATGGTAAATTCTTTTGTAGTTTGAGAATGGTCCACAGTGCCATGATGGTTCAATCCATACAATTGCATATCCAACGGGCAGTACACATAAAAATAACATTGTGAGTAGCAGAGCTAAATAGAAGTTATTTGAACGAGAAGCTCTGAATACAACTTCATGAGGTACATTACATGTTAAAACAGCCCAAGATCTTAAATACATCATGATTACTAGTTTTATAACATTTATTATAGGTAGTCCAGGAGAAAAGAACATTCCCATCCACACCATCCCTTGATTATAAACTAAATGTAATATATTTTCAGCAATTTTAAAATCACCATATTGTGGAAATTTTTTCTCTAAATCCCAGCACCAACAATTATTCATCACTCGGACAAATACAGCTCGGAAGAAGTCAACCATCATTATTGAAACTACAGTCATCACCTGAAAATTATATATTAATTTAATATTAATTATATAACCTAGACAGAAATAAATGTTCTGAAACAATTGCATTACTCATTGAAGTTTCAAACTTGTTGTAATGCTTGGTGAAGATATCAAATTACAATAAAATAATTTAGGCCTACTTAATTTCTACTTTATTGTTGTATAAAATAACAATTTTGTGTAATGTGTGTGTGTACACATAATTTAATGTTGATTATAATATATTAACATAATATATTAAGACTATTTATTACAATATATATTTCATGTTAAAATGTATTTTCAAAATAAAAGTATTTATTTATTAATTTTTGCTAATGTTTGTTTTGTTAAATTATTATCCAACATGATTAGCACTTTCTTTGACAAATTTGCCAAAATCATATAAAATAAATAGTTGTATTTCAAATAAAATGCGTGTTTGTGAGTTTTAGATCTATGTACATTTACTTACAAGATCCATTACTGTCAATTTAACTAATTCACGGCCAAACATTGTTTCCCAACACAGATTTCGTAGTTTTTTCCTGGTTGTCGAATTAAATTGTGCAGCACAAGTTGACACGTCTGGTCGTGGAGCATCTGGCTCTGATGTCACTGGAATACATAATAGATTTCATAGAAATCATCTGTTATATTAAAAAACACACACACACGCACACACTGATGAAGTGAATAAATAGTAAACCCTATCAGAAAAAGTTTCTTTAATTATGGATAAAGTAATATGAAGGAGACAAAATTCTAGTCAGGAATATAATACAAGTCTTTGTAATAGCAAACATATCTCCAATACCCATGGTGCCTCCAGCATTATAAACATGGAGGTGCAGTTGGCGGCGATTGGGAATTAGAAGTGGGGGGGGGGGCAAAAAATGTATAGACAACAAAAAGTACCAGTGGTCTGGCGGTATTGGGGGGGGGGGGGGTAGACAACAAAATTAAAAAAATTAGCTACAAAATGGTAAGTTTTTGATGCTCTCTGAGCGAATTTGGACAGAGAAGTAAAGGTTGACAGTTTACCAACTTAACTGCGGTAATAATAGTTTTTTTGAGATTTTGATTAATACTATACAATATAACTTTCACCAAAGGAACAATTACACATGTATTACAATTAAATAGAAGTACTTTGAGAATTCACAAATGATCAGTAATAATTTATTCAAAAGTATGGCTTGTTTAAAATAAACACCAAAAAGTGGTGATAATTTGCCAAAGTCCAACCAGTGAGTTTACTCTAGGCCCTGTTTATACCCCATTACACTACAAAATATGTAAGGAATAATAAAAAATACTGTGTTAGATTGCTTGTGCTAAATAATATTATTTAATTAGGTGTTCAAAGCAACACAATTAATTACATTATATAAAGTAAAATATACAATATAAAATAAGCTTCTCATAGTCATATGTTTAGTCTTTCTGTTTTAAAACAACGTTAAGTGTCTTTGTTTTCGCCTGGTGTAGACTTCCACACAGTCATCCAAGTTGAGGTCTGTTTTTTCAATGGCCAACATTGCCAAGTGTGACAGACGTTCTTGAAGCACTGAATTTCTCAAATAATTTTTCACTCTTTTCAAGACACTGAAAGACCGTTCTGCCGATGCAGTGGATACAGGGACAGTTAAAAACAACTTTAAAAGCTTGAAAAGGTTTGGAAATACATTCTGGTTGTGGATGTTTTCAGATTTAAATTGTAGCACTAACTTTGATATCAGTTTACGATCTGTTTCTTCAGGCTCTTTCCTAGAGAACACATCAACTGTGCTTCCTCACAGCACATGCTACACACTGCTCCGAGAGTCTCCACTACTTTGCTGTGGTGCTGTATGAATCGGTTACCCGCGACGCATGACATTTTGTGCGTATTTCTGCTAGGTAATTTTTTTAATAATTAAAGAAATTAAAGGAAAGATAATTAGGTGATAAGACAACAGTGATTGTATAAATTGTTTTTTTATAATTCCTAGTTTTAGGCAGCTAAAATGGAATAAAAATTTAATTTTTTCCCCCACAAAGTGGGGGGGGGGTGACCCCCCTAATCACCGCCACTGTGGAGGTGGGCCATACTGTAAGAATTTTTTGTATGGATATTATTACATGAATAGAATTACATGCTACACCATGTGTTTTTTGCAACAAGAATTGGTGCCATCCACCCTTTAAATACTCATAGTTATACAGTGGAACTTGGTTATAACGTCATTGAAGGGACCAAAAAAATAATGACGTTATGTCCAAGTGACGTTATAAAAGAGTCGTTATAAAAGACCCTTTTTAATCACTAGTAAGGAAGGAGAAATAAAAAGAAGATCTTTGCATTATTAACATTATTCGTGATATTTATTCTAAAGTTTACAAACTGCATTTCATTTATACAAACAGCAGGAAGAACATTTTAAAAGATCAAAAAGAAAGTGCATGTAACTTACATTTAGGCTTACTGTCGAAAGTAATCCGTAATTTTCTTTTGAACGCTCCTTTCTGAAAAATAAATTCTTTCTGTTGTGCTGTGGAGATGCTGCGCTGCATTGTCGTCAGACGTCTCTCTAAAGCAGTAAAATCGTGAAAGAGTTTCGGCGGCTCTCATTGCTTCCTGTAGTGTTGGACAAACGATGTCGGCATCCTCCTCTTGCTCAGCATCTTCTTCAACACTATCTTCTGCTTCTATGTTTTTTACTTCCACGATAATTTCTGCGTCACTCAACACTTGGAATGTTTCTACTTGGTCATCCACTGATGCATACGAATCAAGTTCATTTCCAAATTCATTTATGTCGAATTTCTTAATCCACTCTGAGAGCGGCAAGTCGTCGTCTTCGTCATCATCGGGTAAATTTTCATGTACGAGTTGTGCTTTACTAAAGCATTTTGCTATTGTCTTCTGTGTTACACTCTTCCAAGAGTCGTCTAGGAATTGTATTGCATCTAAGAGTGAAATTGTGGCAGGTTGCGCCATGTCCATACAGAAAATAATTTTTTTAAAAAGTTGCTTGTGGTAGTGACACTTTAAGCTTCTAATGACGCCTTGGTCCATAGGTTGCAGGACACTCGTACAGTTGGCCAGTAAGAAGACCAGATTAATGTTTGTCAAATTTAACTTTGGATGGGCTGCACAGTTGTCAACTAGAAGTAGAATTTTTCTGTTTTTCAACGACAGTTCTTTATCCCAATTTCTTAGTTCATCTTCAAAATACTAGAAGTCATCCATGCTTTTTTGTTGGCAGTGTAATTCACAGGAAGTTTTTTAAAACATCTAGGATGCAAACTTTTCCCGATAACTAAAAGTTTCATTTTTTCGGTTCCCGTCATGTTCGCACAAACAAAAACTGTAACTCTTTGTTTAGAGAGCTTCCCACTAACGCACTTTTCATTTTTAAATTTGAAAGTCTTATCTGGAGTTAATTTATAAAAAATTCCGGCTTCATCTCCATTAAAGATGTCTTCATCTTTATATGATCGTCTAATTTTTGCCCAAGTGTTATGCACCCAATCGCCTGTAATGTTCAGATCTACGCATTTTGCCTCGCCACAAATTTTTGCAAAGGAAATCGAGTGTCGGGCCTTAAATCGATCTAGCCATCCGTTGGAGCACGTAAAATCAATACCAAACAATTTTCCTAATTCTGTAGCTTTCTCTTTCAGAATTGGTCCACTCACAGGAATATCTGAACATCGACACTGTTTGAACCATTTCAATAATGCTGCATCCACATCACATGTTCGCATTTCCTAATTTTTTTAAATTTTCTCCATCTTCCTCAAATTTTTTTAAAATTCTGTCCTTGTTTTTTAAAATTGAACCTACAGTAGAATTCACTAAACCAAACTCACGGCATACATCAGCTATTTTACGTCCGCTTTCATATGATCTAATTACACGTACTTTCTCTTGAATAGACAGAACCTTTCTTTTTGTACTAGAACTTGCCATGATTACTGTATAAAAATGTAGACCTACGTATAAAATTCTAAAAAAACTGGCTACCGAAACTTAAGTTATAAAACACACAAAAGAAACTGTCACAGTACGAGCAGATACAGAAACAATAACAACCAAAAACAGAGACGAGACTATGTGTAAACAATACTGTACAGTAAATACTGTAACAGCGTGGCGTGAACAATAGCCTCGAGACGTGCAGTGCTACTGACCCGGTGAGAGTGGTGGGGAGACATGTCAGTCGCCAGACACCGGCGGTCCTGTTACAGTGCTTATCGCTTGCATACAATGTATTTCTGTAGCCATGGGCATAGCACGTGCACATATATACGTTTATATGAAATTTAGAGTAAAATATCTGAGAAATTTTTGACGCTATAACAGAGTAGTACAATATTTAGTGATGTTAAAACCGGGAATTTTTATAATGTTAAATATATCAGTTTGACCGGACTTATGACAAAATAACGCTACACCCGAGTTGACGTAACAGCCGAGGCCGTAATAACCAAGTTCCACTGTACCTTCACAGTAGCTAACGAAGAGGATATAAATTTTCAGTTACTGTCCTACTTTTCTTATAATACTTGTAAATAAGATTTTTTAAGATTTTAATGTCTGCATTGAAGAATCTGTATCACACATATAATGAACTCTTAACTGCATCAGTAAGTCCGCACATATAAAAGTCTGCACTGATTGTATCTAGACAACTTATACCACTGAATGTCCTACTTGACACTGAAACATCTTTGAAGTCTTGTCTCATTAAACTTAAAATTTTTAATAAACATTAGACCTGAAGTGTTAGAAATTACTGACTAACAATAATCCAGACTTGTAAATCACACTAATTGTATGCTGACGATTTTGTAGTGGGTTATTCTTCCTTCTGCAGAAGAGATTGCTGGGGATGTCAGCAATTTTTGCAAATTTAACTCAGTTTTTAAATTCATGTCCTTTTAACCATCTGTTCAAAGTTCTCCTAAATAGTGTTAGTTAATTTCATAGCATGGATTATATTGCAACTTTACAC
Organism: Magicicada septendecula; assembly: GCA_034769895.1. Lineage (NCBI taxonomy): Eukaryota > Metazoa > Arthropoda > Insecta > Hemiptera > Cicadidae > Magicicada > Magicicada septendecula. Next base: position 1,035,174,082 of record CM068367.1, on the reverse strand, counting down.
CTGAAGATAATCAAATTTTCATGCAACACTGCCTTCTTCTTTACCACTACAGCCCAACGTGACCCCTGGCTTCCAACACTAATTTTCTCCTATATTTCCTATCCCAGTTCTCAGTATAACCCCTCACATCCATTCTTCTTAGATCTTCCAGCACACATCCAATCATCTTATTCTAGGTTGGCCCCTCTTTCTCCTTTTATAGATTTGCACCCTCAGGATTTTCTTTGGCACATGCTGATCATCCATTCGCTCCAGGTGACCTAGCCATTGTTTTCATTGAGTCTTTAGAAATCTTACAATGTTCTCATGCTTCAATAGATCTTCTATCTCCTGGTTATTTTTATTTTCCATCCATCATCTTCTTTAACTGGCCCATAAACTTGTCTTACAATCTTCCTTTCAAACTTTCTTAGTGTTTCTTCTTCCTTTTTCGTTAATGTCAAGGTCTCGCCTCCATAAGTAACAACCGGTCTTATAAGTGTCTTACATATTTTTATTTTTATGTTAGGACAACTGAGTTTGATTATCAATAGTGTACTGTTGGTATTATATACCAACTCAGTTACCCAGGTATCCGAATTTATTAATTGCATCAAATGAGTTATCCTCTACGCATAAATTAAATAGATTTTTTTTTTTCTTAATGCAGAAATTAGCATGTATTTAGTTTTACTAATATTTATATTCAGTCCCATTCCAGCTAATTTTTGATTCAGCTCCTTGTATACCTCAACTAGTCATTGTCTTGATCTGGCTATTGTCACAAAATTTTCAGCATTAGCACATATTTGGCTTGTCTTAGTTAATATTGTTCCTTGCTGTTCTATGTCTTTAATGGTATAGTGTAGCACAATAATAAAGAGGGTGGCCAAACCCATCACCTTGTTTAACTCCCTTATTAAATGGAAATGATTCACTCAGTGTATTCTCATATTTAATTTTGGTTTATGTAAATCTCATGGACATCTTCGTTAACTTTACAAGTTCCAAAGGAATTCCCATATTTCACATGGCTCCATAAAGTTTTACCCTTCACACACTATCAAATGCTAGTCTAAAGTCAACAGACAGCTTGTGGAGATTTATATCGTGCTTATAGCACTTTCCTATCTGTCTGATAACAAACAATTGATCAGAAATACATCTTTTTGGTCAGAAACCACATTCCCTAGACTTTTTTTGCCCATCGTTTAAGCCTTCCATTAATTATTGAGGTCAGTACTTTGTATACAGTACTAAGTAACATTATGCATCTATAAATTGGGCATATTATTCCAGTGTTCCACTCTTCAGCCATTATTTCTTTTATCCAGACCATATGCATTAGATCATGTAAATAGAACTTAATAGTTTCACTCCCATTCTTCAGTAATTCTGTGGACTGATTATCCAGTCCTGGGGCTTTGTTGTTCTTGAGCTTTCCAACTGCCACTTCTATTTCGTTTAGTGTGGGGTAATATACCATATGATCACCATCATCTGTTGTTTGGGCTACCAATTCATCTTCCTTTTCATCTTTGTTCACATTTTCATTCAACAGCTCCATAAAATATTCCATCTACCTGTCCAAAACCCTTCTGTCATCTCCCACAATCTTCCCATCTTTACCAATACATCCTTTACTCTTTGGTTGGAATTCCTTTGTCATTTTGTTAACTGCTGGATGGAATTTTGTAGTCTCACTTTGTTCACACAACTCGTCTATCATTTCCTACTGTTTTATAATCATCTTTCTGATCTTTTTTTTCGAGCATATTATGGTCTCTTTTATATTGAGTTCTGTTATGAGTTGCCTGTATATTTTAACATTATTTCATATGTTTCTGTCTATCATACGTTGCCGTGCATCATTTTTCTTCTATACAATTTCTATGCATTCCCCATCAAACCAATCTCTACTTCCAGTTCTTTGTATTTCTCAAATTACATCATCTGCAGCTCTTTAACTGTTTCTTCAAACTTCTTCCAGCTATGCTCACATCCCCCATCTCACCATCTGTGTGGACGATAGCAAAACTGTTTCTCAAATTTTTTCATGCTGTTGGGCAACACCTGGGTTTTTACTAAAGTTCCCTGTATCCTACTTTTTTATTCTTACCTGATTCGATCCTTGAATGTTTGCTATCTTTTCTTTAATTTTTGCTCTTACCAGGCAGTGGTCACTATCACAGTTAGGACCTCTACAGCTTCTGACATCTAGTACTAAAGAAAAATTACTTTGTCATACCAAAATATGGTAAATTTGGATGGTCTCATAAGGTCCAGGTACTTTCCATGTGCCCAGATGGATTCTTTTATGAGGAAACATGTGCTTTCGATAAATAAGTTGTTCCTCATAGCAAATTCAATGAGCGTATTCCCATTATTGCTGTTCTTGTTATATAGTAAATACTGTCCAGCTGCCTGTCTTTGGTCTTCATCTTTTCCCACTTTGGCATTGTAGTATCCTACAACCAGCAGCACGTCATACCTGTTGGTGGAACTGCAAATCACATCAAGTTTATCATAGAATCTCTTGTCCTCTATTCCCTCCCTTTTCTATATTCTATCATTTATGGTACATAGTCTGTAAGATTATCCCTGATTTTTTTTTTGTAATCATGAATCCTGTCCTAAATAATCCTGTTCGCTGCTCTGGTCCCACTATATATCTCACTATAATCTGTCTTATCAACCATTCCATGACCCAGCCAATGTATTTCCTGAATGGCCAATATATCATCATTATGTTCCATCTCATCATTTCACCAGCAATTTCCTGCATCTTTCCTGCTGTCCTCATCATCCTCACATTCCATGTAACTTTTATTAGCTGATGTTTTACATTTGATTTTTGCATTATCCATTCCTCACATCCTCATTACAATTCCAGTTCATTACCAAGAAGACAGTCCTTTCTGAGGCTTGGTTGTTGGTTTCATAACAATTTTATTTTTACTTGGCCAGGATGTGCAACACTGCATTGGCCATCATAAAGTAACATGATTGTATCTGTGTGGGGTGATAGGTTTCTAGAGGTACGAAATATTTATAGTACCTTTGTAAGTTGTTAAAAATTTTTTTTTGCTTTTATTTAACTTTGTTTAAAAAAAGTACTGTTTTATATTACTATTCGTAGGCATTGAAAATGTTCTAAGATATTTATGGACCCAGGACTACTAAGAACCACTGATGTAAGCTTCCTGCCTGAGTACAAAACCAAGAAAATCACTTTCTATTTGCATGTTGTACAACAAATTTGCAAGGTGGACTCACAAAAGAGTTGATACATTGTCATAGTTTATATTATGTTTTTTGTGGACAATAATTTTTTTCAAACATATTTTTTGTTGTAAAACAAATCGAATGAAACAGAACTAGCTACACCAGATTTATCCTTTCAAGTTTAGTAGATATTTGATTTTTGCACACTAATTTACTCTTAAAAAAAAAATTGGTCTAAAATTCCAAATAATTAGCTCTACTTATGTAATCCTTCTTATGTATGTACACATTATTTGTAAATGAATTTTTTTGGAAAAGAATAACAAATATGTATAACTACAGTAAAACATTCCTGCTTGCAATGATATTCCATATAATATGTGCTATTTTCCAGTGCCTGTAGATAGTGTGGAACCTTCATTGCGTTCAAATCCCACATAACATGCTTTTTTCTTTAGAATTTTTGTTTATTTTTTATAAATGGTTGAAACAAATAGGACTATTTTAGCAGTGTCTTATGCTGACTTGTGGGTCATCACTATGTCAAGAGCAGTAACTTTTAAGCTCATTGTATAAGACAAATCAGTTGTATAATTAAGAAAGTTGTGTTAATGGTTATAATCACAAACAGAATTATCACTGTTGCACACCACTATAGAAAAAATTATTCCGATGAGCTGAGAAGCTTGAAAGCACTAATCGGAATAATTTTTTCTATAGTGGTGTGCAACAGTGACAATTCTGTTTGAAATCAGTTGTACATTTGCAAAGCAAAAGTGTCATGGCAGAAAAATAAGTTAGGTATAATAGTATTTGTTGCTACAAACTGTGATGGTTCTGAAAAACTGCTCTGGTCATGGGGAAAAATCAGTCACATTCTGATAGGCTTATTTCATCCTGTGGACGAAGGCATAAGTGCTCAAGTGTTTGTATTGCAACAAATTTGTTTGGCAAAAAATAAGTAAATACTAAAAAATATATAAAATAAATTATTTTACTGAATAATAAAAAGTTTATTGCTTAGAATATTGTGTTTAGGTGTGTCAGTAGTGTTAACATATATGTGAAATATATAGGTGTACGTTTATAGTATACTATAGTGTCTATGCTATTTGGTCATCTCCCGTTTAATACATGGTTTTCACATGGTCTGATGAAGGCAGTTTTAGTGACAGATTTTACTGCGTATGCTTTCATTTGTGTATCTAAATAGCCACATAACCATACCTAATCTCTCTTTGTTTTCCTGCATTTTGTTCAGCAAAACTAGCGAAAAATTTTGTTACCATAAAAACTACTCACTGTCCGTTGAATTTGGGTTAATTTCATGTATTTTTAAACATATAGGGCAGTTTTAGTATATGCAATTTTTTTTGCAAAATGGGCCCACTGGTATGCAAACAAGTTGTTAGTGCCATTCCACAAATTCTGTGACTGCTGTAAAGTTGCTGTAAACAGAAGTGGAAAGTTACACACTTTCACACTACCACTGATTCTTTTACAGTCACTGAAAATTATTTGTTTACACTTACAAATTCTATTATACACCACTAAACCGAGTACTGGAACTAATTAATTTGAAAACAGGGGTGCTACATAATCGTGGCAGATCACAAACAGAAGTCAGACCCACATATTCACATTACTATATTCAGAAATGAGTAAACTATCGGCCTGCCAATAAGCTACATTGTTTTGCTATGGGAGCATCAATTATGTTTTTTTCATGCCCAATATGCCCAATGTCAGTGAAACACCTAGACAAAATTGTAAAACAAAAAGACAAAATTTTACTTTCTTTCATAATCACTGTATACTAACAAAAACTGACATAGTCAAATAAAAAATCAAAGACACACAAAAAAATATCTCCCACAACTTGGTCCTAACACATCCTTTGACACTACAAACCTATACCCCCATACACCTGTAATGGCAACACTATACTAAAAGGCATGTTCATAATAAACAACACCAAAGAACCTGTTACAGAAGAAATAATTAGTATCACCAAGCCCTTACTACACAAAACTACTTCACATACAACACCAAATTCTTCACCCAAAAACAAGGTTTACCCATGAAATCAAGCACTGTTTAATACAATCGTAGGTTACATTTACCTGAAATGCTTGTAGCATGAAGATGTGAAGGCAAAGATGTGTAGCTGCCATTTTCAGACACATAACTTGATTTGTCTGAAAACAACTCTAAGGTAGTCACTGGAACATCACTGCACTGTGTTACATAGCAAGTAGTTTCTTCTGTGTTCAGACTAGTGTATATTTTAGTAACTGAATTGTTATCTGACAAAACAAGATTTTCTGGTGCTGCCTCTACAATGGACTCTGTTGTAAAATTATCTGTTAATGAACTAACTGTTTCATTTTCAGAATACGTTGATAGCATATTCATTTCAGTACTTTCAAAAAATTGTACATCAGGTACTGTAAAATTTTCATGTGTAGAATAATTTAATTTAAAGTTGTTATACATTAATGTATCATTCCCGTCATCATAATCTTCATCATAATTATATTCTTCATAATAATCCATGTGTCTGAACGTAGCATTTGATAAATTGAAATTTGTTGTATAGCTCTGAGTAGTGGTTAAAAATTGTTCTGTTGTACTTATTGGCTGTGTAAAATTTGAAAGAACAGAAGACTCAGTAGTGACAGTTGATGAATTGCCAAGCAAAACAGATATTACAGTGGCAGCAGTGACAGTTGACAGAGTCGACAGTGATGTGTCACAGCTCACAGGTATATTGCTACACACTGTGTTGAATTTGTGCAGCATTTGGCTTTGTGTTGTAATCACTGTTGACAATGTTGTACTTGGTATAGTTTCCTTGTTAATGTTATGAAATGGAAGACACTCCTTTGGTTTAAATGACTGAAGTTCAACACTCTGTAAAATAATTATTATATATGTTAAAAGTAAGCTCTGTTCTCATTATGAATTACCTGGAAGTATTTATTAGTTTTCATATTAGATTAATTGTAATGAAAAAATATGTAAACATTACTCTTATAATACTATCTATGTAAAGTTCTTTTGGTATTGCTTGACTACTGGTTGTGTTTAAACTTCCCATAATGCTCATAAATTGTAACTAATATAGTAACCATAAAGTACTAAGATTTTAGAGATAAAAACAATATTTTACTGTAGATATTTACACCAAATATATTCTTAGATTTAAATAAATAATTGCTTACCGAATCCGTCGAGTGACTTACTTGTAATTTCGCTTAACTTGACACGTTTCGAGGCATATGCCCCATCTTCAGAATAATTTCTCTTTAAAGAATGTCAGACATTAAGATCAAAATATAATAAATTAAAATTAAAATCAATAGTTAAAACATTAAAGCATCAAAAATATTAAAACACACTAAAAACACAGAGGAGCACGCACTGTTACACTATGATGTGTTCGCGTTGCGTTTATAGCCGGTGTACACCGTCGCGATGTTACTTGCGCACTGACTGTCCAAGTAAACTGTTATCTGTGCATTGCATCTTGTATCCCAATGGCTGTGTCGTACAAGGGATTTGACTTGAAGTTGAGTTGATCGTTTAATATGAATCCGCCGTCTTGTGAGTTGTTCATCTTTTTAGACTGTTTGAAGGCCTTGTAAATTTCGAATTATTCTAATGTGTCCATATATCTGCCTTTTTTGCAAATGTGTAATGGTTTAAAGTTGGTGTCAAAATCGGTGTAGTTATGATTGTTATTCACGAGGTTACATGCAAAGTTGGATTTGATATTATGGATGTCGTTTTTTGGTAAATGTTCTTGGAAGCGTTTTTTGAACGCTCTGCCGGTTTGTCCGATATAAAAGCTGTTGCAATCGTCGCACTGGATTTTATAGACACCTGTCCTCTGTTTTATTGGTTTGGCAGATTTATGGTGAAGAATTTTCTTAATGTTGTTATCAGTCCGGAAAGTTAAAGTTATATTCATTTTTCTAAAAATGTTGGTTAATGTATGGGGTAAAGTTCGGCCGTAAATAGAAGTCACGTATGTGCTGTCTCGGTTACTACTCGGTTTTGTTATCTTGTTATGTAAGTTTTTCCGGTGTTTTTTGATTAAAGTATCGATCATAGAGCATGTATATCCATTGGCCTTTGCTATATGTTTAATGGTGTTCATTTCCTCATGAAAGTCACTGATTTCTAACGGTATGGTGAATAATCTATGTATGAAACTGTTATAGGCGGCCATTTTTTGCGGAAGAGGGTGATGGGAATCCGCGTGTATTGTGGCGTCGGTGGTGGTAGGTTTTCTATATATTTGGTATTGAAAACTATTGTCCAACCTTGTTATTGTTAAATCGAGAAAATTAAGTTTATTTTCTATTTCAACCTCGAGGGTAAATTGTATGTTCTTGTTTATGTTATTCAAATAGTTTTTAAATTATTGATCTGTCTTATGATACCGTTAAAAATGATGAAGGTGTCATCTACGTAACGTGTGTATGATACTATCTTGTTATGCCATTTGTTTGCACTGCTGAACATATGTATGTTTTCATAGTGGTTCAGGTAGATGTCCGCCAATAATAAATAATAATTTACAAGTAAGTCACTCGACGGATTCGGTAAACAATTATTTATTTAATACAAGTGACTTGGATACTTTAAAAATGAATATTATATTGGAAGCAAGTCAAGCATCTACAGTATTCAAATTTCAAAACATTAAGATTAAATTATTAAAAATCAATTCCCATATAAAATTTAATAAAGAATGCATCAGAAACAGTTTAATACCTAATTATGCCTCTATCAAAATAGACAATAACTCCAAGACGGCCACAAAAATCAAAGAGCATGCACAAGTGATGTGGTTAAAGGAGGAGTTGAGATATTTATATAGGAAAAAAACTGAATTGAACAAAGAATTATATTTGGCCCATTTGAAGCTGCTTAACAGTGTTCATGCATCACAATTAGACAATATATTACATGATATCAATAAATACATTAACGATATAATACAACGTGTATATACAAAACACGATAAGAAACTTAGAACTCTCAAAAGTAAACAAAAACCAGACGAAGATAACGTCACCTGTAAACACGAATTCTATGTGCGCGTATCTAATCTAACATCTACAAACTTTAATAAGAATGAAATGGACGTACTTAACAAGGGTCTAAATTACAACATATCCCACAGCAATAAAAACCACATAGTTCATGAAATAATTTGCGCTAAGACGGCTATAAAGTCAATACCTAACATAATCTTACAAAATGAGGCTCGTGTTTTGATTAACAACAAACTCAATAAATTTCCGAACAAAAAAAGCCCCAAACTAAACTATAAATATATGAACGAAATTAAAACTTTAAAACAAATCAAAGAAAATTATCCAACAATGATGCACTCATTACAAAGGCGGACAAGGGAAACACTATCGTCATAATGGACAGAAACCAAAATTCACAAAAGGTTAATCAATTCATTGAAAACAATAATATTGCAATGATAAATACCGACCTGTCAGCCGATTTCGTTAAAGCCCTGAATAACACAATTAATCGTTGTACGCACTTGTTCAATAGTGCCACACGTCACTCATTGAACCTATTAATATAGAGGCTCCCCAGTTTACTGGTTTGCCTAAGATTCATAAACCCAATGTACCAATTAGGCCGCTTGTGAACTTCACCACTGCTCTGAGTTACAAAATCAGTAAAAAACTTGTACAAATAATACAGAACAGTATAAGCTTAAAGAATAACCATAGCACAAAAAGTTGCACTCAACAAACTGAAAAACATCCAAATTAAACCTAATTACAGAATCGCATCTTTCGACATAGTGGACCTTTATACAAATATACCCGTCCATGATTCAATAACTATTCTCAAGTCTAATCCTAGTGAAGCTAACATACGCAGTCCTGAAGAAATTAATGAGATAACCGCTCTATTGGAAGTTGTTTTAAATCAAAACTATTTTATATTTGATGGAAACTACTATATACAAAAGAAAGGTTTAGCGATGGGATCCCCACTCTCTGGATTATTGGCGGACATCTACCTGAACCACTATGAAAACATACATATGTTCAGCAGCGCAAACAAATGGCATAACAAGATAGTATCATACACACGTTACGTAGATGACACCTTCATCATTTTTAACGGTATCATAAGACAGATCAATAATTTAAAAAACTATTTGAATAACATAAACAAGAACATAGAATTTACCCTCGAGGTTGAAATAGAAAATAAACTTAATTTTCTCGATCTAACAATAACAAGGTTGGACAATAGTTTTCAATACCAAATATATAGAAAACCTACCACCACCGACGCCACAATACACGCGGATTCCCATCACCCTCTTCCGCAAAAAATGGCCGCCTATAACAGTTTCATACATAGATTACTCACCATACCGTTAGAAATCAGTGACTTTCATGAGGAAATGAACACCATTAAACACATAGCAAAGGCCAATGGATATACATGCTCTATGATCGATACTTTAATCAAAAAACACCGGAAAAACTTACATAACAAGATAACAAAACCGAGTAGTAACCGAGACAGCACATACGTGACTTCTATTTACGGCCGAACTTTACCCCATACATTAACCAACATTTTTAGAAAAATGAATATAACTTTAACTTTCCGGACTGATAACAACATTAAGAAAATTCTTCACCATAAATCTGCCAAACCAATAAAACAGAGGACAGGTGTCTATAAAATCCAGTGCGACGATTGCAACAGCTTTTATATCGGACAAACCGGCAGAGCGTTCAAGAAACGCTTCCAAGAACATTTACCAAAAAACGACATCCATAATATCAAATCCAACTTTGCATGTCACCTCGTGAATAACAATCATAACTACACCGATTTTGACACCAACTTTAAACCATTACACATTTGCAAAAAAGGCAGCTATATGGACACATTAGAAGAATTCAAAATTTACAAGGCCTTCAAACAGTCTAAAAAGACGAACAACTCACAAGACGGCGGATTCATATTAAACGATCAACTCAACTTCAAGTCAAATCCCTTGTACGACACGGCCATTGGGATACAAGATGCGTTGCACAGATAACAGTTTACTCGGACAGTCAGTGCGCAAGTAACATCGCGACGGTGTACACCGGCTATAAACGCAAAGCCAACACATCATAGTGTAACAGTGCGTGCTCATCTGTGTTTTTAGTGTGTTTTAATATTTCTGATGCTGTAATGTTTTAACTATTGATTTTAATTTTAATTTATTATATTTTGATCTTAATGTCTGACATTCTTTAAAGAGAAATTATTCTGAAGATGGGGCATATGCCTCGAAACGCGTCAAGTTAAGCGAAATTACAAGTAAGTCACTCGACGGATTCGGTAAGCAATTATTTATTTAATACAAGTGACTTGGATACTTTAAAAATGAATATTAAATTCTTAGATTTCATTGTCCATGATGCGTCCGTTACTTAACTAAATATAATTATTTCACTACGACTCGGAACACAAAACGTTTTATAGGTAAAAATGTAAAAGTTTTACCTTACAACCTGAACCGGTTTTCACTTTTAAAAAGCTTCTTCAGAGGTTGCCGCTGGTAGCACTGTCCGACTTGTTGTTGGCGACGGAATCGATTTTCGAAAGATCAATGTTGTGTGTAGTGGAGTCGAGTGTCTTTGTGTGTTCAATGTATCTTTGACGCAGCTTCAAACACTTCAATTTGTCCGGGGGGGGGGCGATTTTACAGGGGTTTAAAAGGGTGAAAAACGATTTTTTGCATATAACTTAAAAACAAAGTATTTTATCAAAAAATGTTTCAAATACAAGTTGTAGCTCACAAAATTCCTTATATTTTGGTGGGTGTCACATTCCTGTATGTCGAAGATTGTTGGAATAGGCCACATTTAAAACTTAGAGAGTATACTGTATTTTTTGTATTTTGTGTGTATTGCATGTGAATTTTTTTTTTTTTTTTTTGTGGAGATGATGCCTACATAAACCGAAGCTTGTGCGTAGGTAATGAGATGGGGATGACTTGAATGATGAACAAATGCCAGACTTTACCGGGAATCAAACCCTGAACCTCTTTGTTTAGAAGCCAGCTCCCTAACCACTAGACCAAACTGGTCGGTCAATAGTTAACTTAAAATAATGTCTCAGGGCGATTTTACCCTTATTGAAATATATAATTTTTTTGCTGATGCTAATGAAGAATTTCGTCAAAAAAAGTATCAAATAAAATAAAATATATCAGAGTATTTTTAATTTGAAATTGGGCCGTACCCAATGTCCCTTTTCACGAATACTGGAATGAAAAAAACCACTAAGACTGCTTTTTATGATGAGTTTAAAAGTATCGATGACAGTTTACTGAACAAGACAGACATCTACATAATAGATGGAGGGTATTTGTTGGACAAAGTGAAATTGAATTTAAAAAAATTTAGTAATTATAAAGAAGTATGCAATATGTACGTGCAATATGTTTCACGTACTTTAAAGTCTGCAGTAATCGTCTTCGATGGATATGATAATCCTGACAGTACAAAAAAATCTGAACAGCAACGTCGATACACGAACACAGTTCAGCATAACGGAAGTAACCCCCCATGTCTGTTGGCCAAGAAAAGTTTTTAGCTAATAGTGAAAATAAAAAACAACTAGTTGAAATGTTGGAAAAAATTCGAAGAACAAAAGTTTGAAGTACGACAGTCATCTGGCGACGCAGATACACTGATTGTGCAAACTGCCATTCAGAAGTCTCAGAACTTGCAAGTGACAATTTTTGGCCAATATATTGATTTACATGTACTTGTGATAGCTTTAAGTCCAGCAGACAAAGATATATTTTTCTTGAAACCAAATATCAGCCAAATTAAAGCAAAATTATTTTCCTCGCAAAATTTGCAAATGCAATTCACAAATGTCAAAAGTTTCATCCTTCTAGCACATGCTTTTAGTGGCTGTGACATGACTAGTTCAGTTATGGGAAAGGTAAAAAACCATTACTGAAGCTATTGGAGAATAACAGAAATTTGGACAATGCTATATATATTCGTACTCTGTGGCTATAGCAGTGTTTATTAGTGTGAATTCAAATAAAAGTGAACTACAAAAGGCTGGTCAAAAATTATTTCTCATTCTGTATGATTCGAAAGATGAAAGGCAAACACTAGACTAGTACAGATTTCAGATGTTTCAGAAATCTCTCAAAAAGGCATATGCCAAATTAGAGCTGTTACCTCCGACTTCAGCAGCTGCAGCTCAGCATTCCTTTAGAGTTTACTAACAAGTTCAGAAATGGCTAGGCAACCTTAAAAGTCAGAGGAATTGGGATAGGAAAGGAAAAATAATTGTTTGCAGCCCATTAAGACTACATTAGAAACAGCTCCTGAATCAATTTTGAATTTGATTTCCTGTGACTGTTCTACTTTTCGTTGTCGCTGCCTAAAATCGGATTGCAATGCAGTTATGTGTAAAAATTGCCAAGGATCAACATGTCAGAATTGTGAAACGCCATGTTATAATATTAATATTACTGATAGTGGAGAGATTAATATTAACGATGAAAATGAAAGTGAATTTCTTATTGATGATCTTGAAGAAACAAATGTCAATGAAAACAGTGATAGTGAAGACTTTTTGTGACTTAAATTTTTATTATAAAAAGACTTACCATATTTTTAAAAATTCGTGTATAACTTTTTTGTAACATTTTTATTGTATTATTTTAAAATAATTTCCATTTAATTCAATTTAAATTTATCATCGAATATTTCTGAACAAATGATTTATTCAGTTGTAAAAATTTTAATTTATCTTAAGTGTTTGTTCTCGTAAATTTTTTGTGTTGATTCTACATTTATTTTGTCTAATTCACATATTTGATTTCATAAACTGATTGCTTTCTGATTTTGACATTTTATGATACGTGTTTAATTATGTAATTAATTTTTTTTTAATGACTTTGTACAGTTCAAGATTAATTTTTTCGTATTTTTACATCATTTTAATTTTAGTCATTAAGTTCAGTAAATATGTTTAGATTTTAAATTCTCAATAATTATTGCATTTGTTTTTTTTATTCAAACAATGTTTTATTTTTAAAATTTTTGTTTCATTTTGGGATTCTTTTATTATATTATTCTTTTATTTTGCTTTGTATAGTATCCAAGTCACTATTTCAAAATAATTTAATTACCTTGTATCCGTCAGTGACTTCGCTGACTTCGCTAGCGTATATGAAAAACGCTAAAACGAAGTCACTGACAGATACAAGGTAATTAAATTATATTATTCTTAATGTTGTTATTATCATTACAGTTTTGTAAATATTAAAAGATACTTTTTCAAAATATTTTACCTGAAACAATAAATTATGTGAACTTATAAAAAATGTGTTTTGTTTTCACTTTTCGTAAATATTCATCCTCTTAAAAAAAAAAAAAAACGATCATTCACATGCAATACACACAAAATACAAAAAATACTAAATATCACTATAATATTGACGACTCGGAACACAAAGATTTTTATAAGTAAAAACGTAAAGTTTTACCTTACAGCCTAAACCGGCTTTCACCTATAGAAGGCTTCATCAGAGGCTGTCGTTAGTAGCGCTGCTCGTCTTGTTGTTGGCGACGAGAAAGTGTTTCGAAAGATTGAAGCTGTGTGTGTGTGGTGAGATGTGTTCGAATAATGCGTGCGATTTGAATTGTGTCTGTTCGTTTAGGATGTCGTTTTTATTTGTTTTTGTGTGTTTGTATATTTCTAATTGTTCTAGAGTGTCTAGTTTTCGGCCTTTTGTGTGTACGTGTAGTATGTTCATGTTATTGTCGATGTTTTTATATGTGTGGTTTGCTTCAATGAGGTGGTTTGCGAAGGTAGATTCTGTAGTGGTGTGGAGTGCTTTTGTGTGTTCAATGTATCTCTGTTTGAAGCTACGTCCTGTCTGGCCTATGTAGAATTTACTGCAATTTGAACAATTTAGTTTATATACACCGGGTAGATCGAATTTGTTTTGTGCTTTGGGCATGCGTTTTGATAGTGTGTGTTCTGTTTTGTTAGTAGTTTTGTAAGCGATTCTGTATCCTGCTTTTTTGAATTTGTGGGCAATTTTTTCTGTTTGTTTGTTGATGTATGTTAGTGTTATGAATTTGTTGTTTTCTGTCTTTGTCTGTTGTTTGTTTTGTGTTTTGTGTAGGAGTTTACTGACTATTGTTCTGTCATAACCGTTAGATTCTGCTAGATATTTTATCGTGTTTAGTTCGTCTTTGTAGTCTATTTCATCTAAGGGGATGTTGTTAAGTCTATGTATCATGGTTCTAAAAGCAGCTAGTTTGTGTTGTATTGGGTGATTGGAGGTGTCGTGTATTAGTGTGTCAGTTGTAGTTGGTTTTCTGTATATACTGAATTTGTGCCTGTGTTCTAGTTTTGTGATGGAGAGGTCTAAGAAGTTTATAGTATTGTTGTGTTCGTATTCGGCAGTGAAGGTTATGTTTTTATGTATTTTGTTTATGTGCGTTAGTAACTGTTCACATTGTCTTTTGTTTCCCCTGTATAGTATTAGAATGTCATCAACGTATCTGTGCCAATATAGTATTTTATGTGAGTGTCTGTCATTGTTTGTGAGTATTTTTGTTTTTTCTAAGTGTTGGAGGAAGACTTCTGCTAGAATGCTGGATATGGGGGAGCCCATGGGTAGGCCATCGTTCTGTGTGTAGTATTTATTGTTATAAGTAAAGTAGTTTTGTTTTGTGATAATGTTCAGAGTTTCTGTTATTTCATTGATAAGTTCGTCTGGTGTGTTGTTCTGTTTGAGTTTGTTTTGTAGGATGGTGATTGTTTCAGAGATGGGGATGTTTGTGTACAGGTTTTTAATGTCAAAGGAGGCTAATGTGGCGTTATGGGGGATGTGTATGTCTTTTATTTTTGTTACTAGGTCTGTGTTGTTTTTTACTGCAATGTTGTTGTCTATTTGTGTGTGTTGTCTAATAATTTTGTCTAGATATTTTGCCAGTTTGTGTGCAGGGGCATTACGGTAGTTGATAATGGGGCGGATCGGAATGTCTTCTTTATGGATTTTGGGAAGCGCTTGGAGTGTAGGTGCTGATGGTCGGATTTGTTTCATGTAGGGCTTTTGTTTATGTGTCATAATGTGTTTGGCTTTGTTGACTATTTGTTTTACTGAGTTTTGGTATCTGTCGGTGGGGTCGTGTTTTAGTTCTGTGATGTTGTTCTGTTCTATGAAGTCTTGTACTTTTTTGTGTAGGTTGTCTGTGGGGATAATTACAGTCGTGTTGCCTTTGTCAGCTTTTACAAATGTGATGTTGTGTTTGTGTGCCTTTTCCCTCAGTTTGATGGCTGTGTGTATTTCTGAGTTGTGGTTGTTGTTGTCTGGTGTCTTATGTACTCCTATTGTGTTGTTTATATTATGTCTTAATGTGTCTTGATGTTCTGGTGCTGTGTTTTGTATATTTGTTTCTGTGTCAATTATGAGCTTTGTTAGTGTTTGGTTGTTATGTTTGTAATGTATGTTATGTTTTAGGCCTTTATCAAGGAGTGTTTGTTCGTTTTTTGTGAGTGTGACGTTCGTGAGGTTTACTGTACGTGGGTAGAATTTGTGCGAGGGAATTATATCTGTTTTGATTGGTGTCAGGTTTTTTATTTTTCTGTCGTGTTTTGTCTGTATGATATGTATTTGTTTTTTTTGTCCATTCATTTGTGTGATGTATTAGTTCAGTCATGTAATTGTGTCCGTATGTGTTGGCGATATGTAGGTGTAGTGTTAATGCTTTGCGGTTAAGAGCGTCTTTTTTCTTATATAGTTGTTTAATTGATTCTTTTATGTATGTTCTTTGTGCGATGTTTTGTGTTATTCGGGCGGCCTGGTTGTTATGTTTAATTTTGATTTGGGCATATTTAGGTGTTAGTGAATTGTTTATGCATGTTTTGTTGAAATTTATGTGAGCTACAATCTTTCTAACCTTCAAAGTTGTGAACTTGTACGCTTGGACGTTGGCTCGTCTTGCTGAGTTAAATTCTTGGATTTCGTTGTCCATGACGTGTCCGTTACTTAACTAAATATCACTATAATATTGACGACTCGGAACACAAAGTTTTTTATAAGTAAAAACGTAAAGTTTTACCTTACAGCCTAAACCGGCTTTCACCTATAGAAGGCTTCATCAGAGGCTGTCGTTAGTAGCGCTGCTCGTCTTGTTGTTGGCGACGAGAAAGTGTTTCGAAAGATTGAAGCTGTGTGTGTGTGGTGAGATGTGTTCGAATAATGCGTGCGATTTGAATTGTGTCTGTTCGTTTAGGATGTCGTTTTTATTTGTTTTTGTGTGTTTGTATATTTCTAATTGTTCTAGAGTGTCTAGTTTTCGGCCTTTTGTGTGTACGTGTAGTATGTTCATGTTATTGTCGATGTTTTTATATGTGTGGTTTGCTTCAATGAGGTGGTTTGCGAAGGTAGATTCTGTAGTGGTGTGGAGTGCTTTTGTGTGTTCAATGTATCTCTGTTTGAAGCTACGTCCTGTCTGGCCTATGTAGAATTTACTGCAATTTGAACAATTTAGTTTATATACACCGGGTAGATCGAATTTGTTTTGTGCTTTGGGCATGCGTTTTGATAGTGTGTGTTCTGTTTTGTTAGTAGTTTTGTAAGCGATTCTGTATCCTGCTTTTTTGAATTTGTGGGCAATTTTTTCTGTTTGTTTGTTGATGTATGTTAGTGTTATGAATTTGTTGTTTTCTGTCTTTGTCTGTTGTTTGTTTTGTGTTTTGTGTAGGAGTTTACTGACTATTGTTCTGTCATAACCGTTAGATTCTGCTAGATATTTTATCGTGTTTAGTTCGTCTTTGTAGTCTATTTCATCTAAGGGGATGTTGTTAAGTCTATGTATCATGGTTCTAAAAGCAGCTAGTTTGTGTTGTATTGGGTGATTGGAGGTGTCGTGTATTAGTGTGTCAGTTGTAGTTGGTTTTCTGTATATACTGAATTTGTGCCTGTGTTCTAGTTTTGTGATGGAGAGGTCTAAGAAGTTTATAGTATTGTTGTGTTCGTATTCGGCAGTGAAGGTTATGTTTTTATGTATTTTGTTTATGTGCGTTAGTAACTGTTCACATTGTCTTTTGTTTCCCCTGTATAGTATTAGAATGTCATCAACGTATCTGTGCCAATATAGTATTTTATGTGAGTGTCTGTCATTGTTTGTGAGTATTTTTGTTTTTTCTAAGTGTTGGAGGAAGACTTCTGCTAGAATGCTGGATATGGGGGAGCCCATGGGTAGGCCATCGTTCTGTGTGTAGTATTTATTGTTATAAGTAAAGTAGTTTTGTTTTGTGATAATGTTCAGAGTTTCTGTTATTTCATTGATAAGTTCGTCTGGTGTGTTGTTCTGTTTGAGTTTGTTTTGTAGGATGGTGATTGTTTCAGAGATGGGGATGTTTGTGTACAGGTTTTTAATGTCAAAGGAGGCTAATGTGGCGTTATGGGGGATGTGTATGTCTTTTATTTTTGTTACTAGGTCTGTGTTGTTTTTTACTGCAATGTTGTTGTCTATTTGTGTGTGTTGTCTAATAATTTTGTCTAGATATTTTGCCAGTTTGTGTGCAGGGGCATTACGGTAGTTGATAATGGGGCGGATCGGAATGTCTTCTTTATGGATTTTGGGAAGCGCTTGGAGTGTAGGTGCTGATGGTCGGATTTGTTTCATGTAGGGCTTTTGTTTATGTGTCATAATGTGTTTGGCTTTGTTGACTATTTGTTTTACTGAGTTTTGGTATCTGTCGGTGGGGTCGTGTTTTAGTTCTGTGATGTTGTTCTGTTCTATGAAGTCTTGTACTTTTTTGTGTAGGTTGTCTGTGGGGATAATTACAGTCGTGTTGCCTTTGTCAGCTTTTACAAATGTGATGTTGTGTTTGTGTGCCTTTTCCCTCAGTTTGATGGCTGTGTGTATTTCTGAGTTGTGGTTGTTGTTGTCTGGTGTCTTATGTACTCCTATTGTGTTGTTTATATTATGTCTTAATGTGTCTTGATGTTCTGGTGCTGTGTTTTGTATATTTGTTTCTGTGTCAATTATGAGCTTTGTTAGTGTTTTGTTGTTATGTTTGTAATGTATGTTATGTTTTAGGCCTTTATCAAGGAGTGTTTGTTCGTTTTTTTGTGAGTGTGACGTTCGTGAGGTTTACTGTACGTGGGTAGAATTTGTGCGAGGGAATTATATCTGTTTTGATTGGTGTCAGGTTTTTTATTTTTCTGTCGTGTTTTGTCTGTATGATATGTATTTGTTTTTTTGTCCATTCATTTGTGTGATGTATTAGTTCAGTCATGTAATTGTGTCCGTATGTGTTGGCGATATGTAGGTGTAGTGTTAATGCTTTGCCGTTAAGAGCGTCTTTTTTCTTATATCGTTGTTTAATTGATTCTTTTATGTATGTTCTTTGTGCGATGTTTTGTGTTATTCGGGCGGCCTGGTTGTTATGTTTAATTTTGATTTGGGCATATTTAGGTGTTAGTGAATTGTTTATGCATGTTTTGTTGAAATTTATGTGAGCTACAATCTTTCTAACCTTCAAAGTTGTGAACTTGTACGCTTGGACGTTGGCTCGTCTTGCTGAGTTAAATTCTTGGATTTCGTTGTCCATGACGTGTCCGTTACTTAACTAAATATCACTATAATATTGACGACTCGGAACACAAAGTTTTTTATAAGTAAAAACGTAAAGTTTTACCTTACAGCCTAAACCGGCTTTCACCTATAGAAGGCTTCATCAGAGGCTGTCGTTAGTAGCGCTGCTCGTCTTGTTGTTGGCGACGAGAAAGTGTTTCGAAAGATTGAAGCTGTGTGTGTGTGGTGAGATGTGTTCGAATAATGCGTGCGATTTGAATTGTGCCTGTTCGTTTAGGATGTCGTTTTTATTTGTTTTTGTGTGTTTGTATATTTCTAATTGTTCTAGAGTGTCTAGTTTTCGGCCTTTTGTGTGTACGTGTAGTATGTTCATGTTATTGTCGATGTTTTTATATGTGTGGTTTGCTTCAATGAGGTGGTTTGCGAAGGTAGATTCTGTAGTGGTGTGGAGTGCTTTTGTGTACGACATAACCTTCACTGCCGAATACGAACACAACAATACTATAAACTTCTTAGACCTTTCCATCACAAAACTAGAACACAGGCACAAATTCAGTATATACAGAAAACCAACTACAACTGACACACTAATACACAACACCTCCAATCACCCAATACAACACAAACTAGCTGCTTTTAGAACCATGATACATAGACTTAACAACATCCCCTTAGATGAAATAGACTACAAAGACGAACTAAACACGATAAAATATCTAGCAGAATCTAACGGTTATGACAGAACAATAGTCAGTAAACTCCTACACAAAACACAAAACAAACAACAGACAAAGACAGAAAACAACAAATTCATAACACTAACATACATCAACAAACAAACAGAAAAAATTGCCCACAAATTCAAAAAAGCAGGATACAGAATCGCTTACAAAACTACTAACAAAACAGAACACACACTATCAAAACGCATGCCCAAAGCACAAAACAAATTCGATCTACCCGGTGTATATAAACTAAATTGTTCAAATTGCAGTAAATTCTACATAGGCCAGACAGGACGTAGCTTCAAACAGAGATACATTGAACACACAAAAGCACTCCACACCACTACAGAATCTACCTTCGCAAACCACCGCATTGAAGCAAACCACACATATAAAAACATCGACAATAACATGAACATACTACACGTACACACAAAAGGCCGAAAACTAGACACTCTAGAACAATTAGAAATATACAAACACACAAAAACAAATAAAAACGACATCCTAAACGAACAGACACAATTCAAATCGCACGCATTATTCGAACACATCTCACCACACACACACAGCTTCAATCTTTCGAAACACTTTCTCGTCGCCAACAACAAGACGAGCAGCGCTACTAACGACAGCCTCTGATGAAGCCTTCTATAGGTGAAAGCCGGTTTAGGCTGTAAGGTAAAACTTTACGTTTTTACTTATAAAAAACTTTGTGTTCCGAGTCGTCAATATTATAGTGATATTTAGTTAAGTAACGGACACGTCATGGACAACGAAATCCAAGAATTTAACAAAAAATACAGTATACTCTAAGTTTTAAATATGGCCTATTTCAACAATCTTTGACATACAGAAATGTGCACCCACCAAATTATAGGGAATTTTGTGAGCTACAACTTTTACTTGAAACATTTTTTGATAAAATACTTCGTTTTAAGTTATATGCAAAAATCGTTTTTTTCACCCCTTTAAACCTCTGTAAAACCACCCCTAGACACTTTTAAGTGGTAGACTCATTGGTTGTGTATAATTTATGGTTCAAGAACCATATGTATAAAAAATTAGCTTTTATCTAATTTTTTCCTTAAAACTTCCTATTTTTCCTGGGCTATACAGGTGAGTTTGAACATAATGCATGACCCCACACAAAAAAGTCGGTTAGCCAATTCAGTCAATTGAACTAACTCCAAAAACAAAACTGACAGTGCACCTTGCAGTTGCTCCAACTACCAAAATATATAGAGTTAACAAAATAATATCCTTACTTAATACGTATTATGTGTATATTACATTAATTGAAAGAAAAATCTTACTGCAAGGTAAAAGAGAGTACATTCATTATTATTTAAGGTGTTCCTGAAAGAATTGTTGCTTTTCTTGGAAGAACTCTTCAGATTTTTTCTTATGTGGGATCAACATATTTTCTTTACTCTTTATTTATCCTGTATAGAGTGGTGTGTTTTGCTGCATATACATTAATTTGCTGTCTTGAAATTTTTCTTTTCAGCCAAGACTTTAGGTTTCCCATCTTTCTTATGTATAACATATCCCCATCTTACCCTTAGTCTACTACCTCCCCTCTTCACTCCTTCTAATTTGCACTCCTTGTGATGTTTTAATCCTTTACTCTCATTTCCTACACATGTACCGATTCCTACGCTTGTTCCTTTTCCTTTGTATGTTATGAAATCTCATTGTGTTCTCATCCTTTAATGTTTGGTCTATTTCATTAATTTATTATTTCTTCCCTATTATTTCTTGCTTTACTTAGATTATATACTATTTTCATTATTTCTTCAAATTTTCAGCTTTTTCCACTTTTTGTTTACAAGATATATAGTTGTAAATTACCACTGGCCTTACTACACTCTGTAGTTCTTTTCTACTTTATTTTATTTCATATTATCAATTTAAAGTAGGTCTTTATGACTAAAATAGACTGTGTGTTCAATTGGCATTTGTTGATCAGTTTCCCTGTTCCTCTAATCTTCCCAACTAAACCTTTGCCTAAATATCTAAAGCACTTCACTTCTTCAAGCTCACATGTCCCAACTTTTGTTTTTCCTGATGTTGTGGTTCTCTCACTTCTGATTTCATTTCTTCTTTTTTCTTTCTAATTATAAGATCTCTCTTTTGTGCTTTGAGTGCAGTCTTCTTGAATTGCATGATCAGGCTTGTCTTATTTCTTGCTATTGCAGCATATGCAATTGTTCCAGAAATTTGCAAATTATTGTTTCTTAAATTTTAGATGCTTTTATCACCATTCAAATAGTATACTGAATAATTGTGGAGATTCATCGTACCCCACATCCTTGTCTATTATAAATTCTTTTGTCTTTACTTTTAGAGTTATGCCATTTGCTTGTATGTTTCTCATTGTCATTTTTATCAGTCTTAAAAGTTTTTATAGTATTTCCATTGCACTTTTATCCCTTAGATCTGGTTAAGCTGCCAATTCAGTCTCCTGTGTGATCATGTGAATGTTATCAATACTGTATCTGTACTGTATGAATCCAAACTGACAACATTCCATTTTCCTTACTATATCTTTAAGTATATCAACAATGTAAGAACTTTGTATGGAGTGTACAGTAGTATTACCCTTCTACATTTATTACATTTCATGCTGTCTGTCTTTTCAAAGCTAAACATTACTGTAGACTAAACTCCATTCTGCAGGCTTCCTCATTTCATACCATATTTTTGCTATCAGTTAATGTAATCTACTCTTAAATTCCTGTCCTTGCTTGCATGAACTTGTCTACTTTCATCTGATCCTGCTTGTTTATTTGCTTTTAGTCTTACTGTTTGTCATAAATTCCTTGAACGTGAGTATTGTTTCATGATCTGCCCTTCCTGAAACCATGCTGGGCCTCCAAGAGAATGGTCTCTGTTATTGCATTCAGTCATTTTGCTAGGATAAATGCAACAAATTTGTGAGACATGTTACATGTTAAGCAGACTAACCCCTTTATAGTTACCACAGTCGTTATAATCTCCTTTCTTAAATATGGGGATTACCTTTGCCATCCGTCAATCTATGAGAATATGACCAGTGGTGCAGCACAGATTGAAAAAGTTCAATAAACGATCATCAGGGCTGGTGCATACTCTATAAGCTTGAAATTCAAACTACAGTGCCTGGCGATTTTCTATTTTTTACAGCATTATTGAGAAGCTAAAAATTTATCTAGTGCTATCTCTGTCCAATTTATTCATCTGTTCACCTGCATGACTCCGTCCTAACCAGGGACTACTTATAGTTTATAACATACATTATTACTGATTTACTGTATTATAACTAAAAAACTTAAATTGCTGCACACAAATTTATCTGTTCAATTTTAGAACAAGTAGTTTCACTAAATAGCCACTTAGAACTAGCAAAAGTATTTCTTACGTTATTTCATGATGCCCTCAAGTAATTTTAAGTAGATTATATGAAATACATAATTTTAAGTAGATTTATTCCAAACCCATAATATTTATTTATTGCTCCCAAATGTGTAAGGCATAATGCGGTATGTAAGAAGGACCATATATTCTTATATTTTGATTATACCATAGAAACCATGAACATACATACCATACCATATGTTTACTGAATACCACAGAAGCAATTTTATCATTCTGAAGATTTTGAAATAATTTTGAAGTTGGAGCTAAAAACACATTAATTAAAAAAAAAAAATTGTTTAGTACCACTGATAGTATTTACACAGATTTTAAGGACTGTTGTGTCAGGATTCATACTATATGTGTTTTAGCTGGTAGTCTTGATATATAACAAATAGTCCAATACATAACAAAATCTGTTGGAATGTAAGATTAATGTTGGTGAAAAATGTGTACTGACTTGTCATGTTGTAAAAATTTGTAGACCATAGGAGCTTCATACCACAGCGCGCGCATGCACACACACAAACGTTGTAGACATTTATAGTCCAAATTGAAAATACAGCATAACAAAATTCTTACTACTAACAACTTTATTCCCATATATACAGTTAATCAGCAAAAAACATAATATTGCAAACAATCTGTTTTAAAAACTTACCATAGTTTGAATTTTGGAGAAAGAAGCAAATATGAAGGTATACAAATTCAACAAGTTGAGAACCATAATCCTGAAACATAAGACATACCTGATAGTAAATAGTTTTGTCTCATACTACTACTACTACTACAATAGTAAATTTAGTAATTTGTTTTGTAAATTTAGTGGGTAGTAAATTATTTATAATTATCTTGTTGGTACATCCTCTTCGTTCACTTTTATAATTATTTATGTTTTTTGTATCTACGGATTCAAGTTACAAATGAAATTACCTTCCCAGCTGCAAACGTAACTTCTTTCTCGGATGATATTTTTCAAGAATGCCTAGCCCTTCAAAGAAAATTGGAAATATAGATGTTATTAGAGATACAACGACAGTATTTTCATTCTGTCTCCACCAACCACTGTTTGCTTCTTGCTGTGTTGATCGCTCAACAACCCAGATTACAGCATACACCGACGATATAAGCAACCAAACTACATTTAAGTTAGCAAACACTCGCAATCCTGTCATCTTCCAGCTGTATAACAAAACAAATATTTTTAATAAAGACTTTTATTATAAATACAGTGGAAAACGTTTAACACGAAAAAAGTTATCACGAAATATGACTAGGTTCTGGTCGCTGCATACAGTTTGGATGGTTTTACCTGCTTACTAAAGTTGTACGTACACAGTATCAGTTAACACACAAGAAATTGTTCAAAATAATTTTTTACTGACTTTTGAATAGGTGCATAATAAATAAATACATTTATTTATTATGCCCGAACACATGTTTTCAATGTAAATGTATCTGTGCTTCCTCTCTAAAAGAGACAGTGCAGATAGTAACCAGTTATGCTGCTTGGTATGTTATGTCTGTACCTGCTTTGTATACAGTACCAAGTTCTGTTTTCATGAGAGTTGTTTATGAAAAACCATGGTCTTTACCTTCGTACCAAATGTGTTGTTCACTGACCCCGGATAAACTGCCATGCCCTTACATTACAGGGTGCAGTACCGGTAGTTGTTGAGAAGTTAGTGAGTTCACTTGACTTACTCTGTGTGTATATGGTAGTGGTGGTGAACATAGTATGGAATAGACAACGTTTTATTGTGAAAAATGTACTCAGTTTTAATATGTTTGTGCTTTTACTACACAATCTTCTTAGTCATTTACAATCTATTGTATTCACTGTTAAGTGACGTTTGGCTTACATGTACGTGTTAAGTGAAGTTATATACAATCGATTTTGTAAATTTCGATTTTGCAATCCCAACGTAAAAATGGAAAAGAAAGTGCGTAAACAAAATTCCCTGTCTTTAAAAATAAAAATTGAACACCTTCAAGCTCTTAATGAGGGTATTCTATCTAAAAGAGAGATCTGTAAAAATTGGGTGTAACAAATTCAACGTTACCTAACATAATAAAAAGCAGAGATAAAATTTTAGAAGTGTACGAGTTTGAACCAGATAGAAAACATTTCCGTAAGGGTAACTAGGAAAACAGAAAAGCTGCTCTTCTCGTTTGGTTTAAGCAACATCCACCTATTTCTGGACCACTACTACTGGAGAAAGCAAATGCTTTTTCTGAACAGATGAACTTGGACTTCACTGCAAATAATTGCTGCTGGAAGAATTTAAAAAACGAAACTGTATAATATATAAAAACATTTGAGGTATCACAAGGAATGGCATCATCTACGCTACCTGCAATTTTAAATGACTATCTACGAAAAGATGTTTTCAACGCTGATGTTTTTGGACTATTTTTCCATTGCATGCCCGATAAAACACTTTCATTCAAAGGAGAAGAGTGCTCTGGCAGTAAAAAGTCCAAACAGATAGTGACAGTGATGTAATTTGCAATGGCTCAGAAAAACTTCCATTACTTGTTATAGGTAAAACCTAAAAGCCTCGCTGTTTTAAAAATTTTAGAAAGTTACCAGTAGAATATAAAGCTAATAAACGAATGTAGATGACATCTACAATATTTACCGAATGGCTAGTTTCATTAGAAAAACATAGCGCATCTCAGAAGAGAAAAGTTGAGTTAATTGTTGATAACTGTCCTGTCCACTCAAGTGACGTAAAACTGACGGCAATTTAACTTATTTTTCTACCACCAAATACAACAACAACCAGTTTCCTACAACCTCGCGAACAAGATATTATTCAAAATTTAAAATTTCAGCATAGGAAATTACTTTTGCGAAAATACTTGGCCTCTATAGTGGCAAAAAAAAGATTTCCGTGTAAATGTTCTTCTGGACTCTCATAATCTGTTACAAACAGCATGGAACTTCATAACACCTGCAACAATTGAAAACTGTTTCACTCGTGCTTGATTCATTTTGCAGAGATTGAACAAACCGAACGCGAAGAAAATGAAATTGTGCCTATGCTGTCTGAAATATGTAATTGCATTATCATCAGTATTAAGTGTTCCAGTTTCTCAGAATGAGTAGATCTATGTGTCTATTGACGAGAACATAAATACTGTGTCTGTACTAATAGGTAGTGGTACTGTAGAAACTGTGCAAGTTACAAACCGTAAAAGTGATGAGAGTGCCGACGAACTTGACACGGAAAATGACAGTGAACATTTATGAGTTCCTACCGCTATGGATATGGTTTTGTTGTTGAGCCGTGTTTGGCAACATTTAGAAGCCAACTCGTAAGATGAAATGTTTGACTTTTGACCACATAGATAACTTAGAACAATTGGCTGAAAATAAAGTAGTATAGAATTGTGTGCAAAAGAAAGTAACAGAGTATTAAAAGAAAATGGAACATTGTAACTATAGGAAATTTATAAGACATACAACATTACTGTATAAGAAAACCTATTGTAAAACTAGATTAAGAATAACTACAGTGCGTTTATACTAAATTTTAAGAGAAATTAACAATATTTTTTTCCAAAAATTAACCAGGAATTTCCAGGGTGGTACATAAAAACGTTTATATATAAGCACCTTCTGAATATTCTTTATTTTACTACATAATAAAGTAAGTAATCTATACAGCATTTGTTCATTTGTCTCATTTTGTTTCATTTTTTGTTTGTTTAACACGAAAAAAGGTGGTCTCTGTCATTTCGTGTTAAATTTTTTCCACTGAACGATAAACTTGTATAATTTTGGTTTTCAATTATTTATGAATTTATTTTAGTTAAAATATTTCCAAATCTTGTGAACTCCAGTCTATAGCCTTAGATATAAAGGCTAAAGTAGATATTAATACAAAATTACTGTTTCGATATGAGTTTTGACTTAACTACTGTCACATATGAAACCAACTACTGATATTTTAATTCTTGGATTTCGTTGTCCATGACGTGTCCGTTACTTAACTAAATACCACTATTATATTAACGACTCGGAACACAACGTTTTTTATAAGTAAAAACATAAAGTTTTACCGTACAGCCTGAACCGGTTTTCGCCTTTAAAAGGCTTCTTCAGAGGCTGCCGCCGGTAGCGCTGTCCGTCCTGTTGTGGGCGACGGAATCGAATTTCGAAAGATCGATGCTGAGTGTGTGGGGTGAGATATGTTCGAATAATGCATGCGATTTGAATTGTGTCTGTTCGTTTAGGATGTCGTTTTTATTTGTTTTCGTGTGTTTGTGTATTTCCAATTGTTCTAGAGTGTCTAGTTTTCGGCCTTTTGTGTGTACGTGTAGAATGTTCATGTTATTGTCGATGTTTTTATATGTGTGGTTTGCTTCAATGAGGTGGTTTGCAAAGGTGGATTCTGTAGTGGAGTGGAGTGCCTTTGTGTGTTCAATGTATCTCTGTTTGAAGCTACGTCCTGTCTGGCCTATGTAGAATTTGTTGCAATTTGAGCAATTTAGCTTGTAAACCAGGCGCGTATCCAGAAAATCTTTGGGGGGGGGGACAAAATTTTTTGTGTATATATATATATATGTATAGTTTTTGTGTGTGTATGTGTTCGCCATCACTTAGAAAAGTGGAATAATGTAAAAAAATTTCTTAAATAAAAGACATTAAATTCGTAATTAATTTATTTATTAATACTATTTTAATTAAAGCATAATTAAATTACAAATTCTATGCGATGATTGCGTTTTTTAGCATATCTATTAATAATATCTTCTGGATCCACTTCAAGATCATAATAAATATTTAGCAAAGCCAGTCCATTAAGGCGGTCTTCTGACATTGTGTTTCTAAGCCATGATTTCAATCTTCTTAGAGTAGAAAACGTCCTTTCAGCTGAAGCATTTGAAATGGGAAGTGTAATTAATGTTCTTAAAAGAATTTGGGTAATTGGATAAATATCCTTATCACACTTATTTAGTAAATTGAGAGCACTACGAGGTCCAATATTAGGCTCTTTTTCCCATTTCAAAGACCGTGATTCCAATTCAGAAGCAAGTTCCTTTGCCACAATTCCCTTTGATTTGTTGAAAAATGAAGAATATTTCTCCGCAATATAGTTGATTTTCTCTTTATAATGATCGGTTTCTTTCAATTCTGGAAACAAAATCGATAAGGTAAACAAATTTAACGTTTCTTCAGGAAAACGTGTTTTAATGTCTTCTATGACATTTTCCAAGACTGGTATATAAATTGACTGTCTGAAGTAAGTAAGGGGATCTTGAGATGGATAATTTTCTCTATGCTTCTGTATAGCTGCTGTACGTGGTACTTTAATTTCAATATCTAAATCATCAGCTAATCTACGTATTTCTTCAAAGATAGTAGCAAATACATCTGTACATTTTTCACGACGACGAATCAATTTCGTTAAGGTATCTCGAGTCATATCCTGAGCAGATTTTAAGTCAACTTGAATTTTTTGAAAAAAGTAACTTGCTTGCTGAGTACAAGTTAAAATATCTGACAAACATACAATCGCTACTACAGTTTCAGCGTCAAGAAGAGATGTCTTCAGGCCTCGAGCTTTTACCCTTGTTTGTGGATCTTTCCAAGAACACATACTTTCCAGTGCTTTTATGATTACAGGTAGAGATTCTCTAAACTGCAATACACCATCATGGCCTCTATCCACCTCGTTCCACAAAGCCCACTAAGCTTGTGACCAAGTATTTTCTTTATAGGTACAGATCGTTTAGATGATGCACCTAAAAAGGATATCGTTTCTGTCATTGTATCTACCGCATTCTGAATACTTTTCACTTTAGGTGTTTGCGATATTGACAAATTTAGCCCGTGGTTAGAGCAAGGTGAGAAAACCGCATTAATTGCTTCTTCTTGTACAGTTTTAACTGCTCCACAAACTTCAGAAACCATAGCTGAACAACCGTCTGTCGTTATTCCGACGAATTTTTTTAGATCCAAGTTGAAGTTTTTCTGTAATTCTTCAATGACAATTCTTCCTATCTTAAAACCAGATATTATTGGCTCAGTGTTGTCATTGCCGTCATGATGATCTTCAGCACGCACATCAATAAATTTAAGAAAGGATTCAAAAATGCGTTCGCCATCTGTATACCGCAAAATTAATGCCAGCTGAGAGATATTAGAAATGTCTGTTGTTTCATCAAACATTACGCTATAAAATTTTACAGCCTGAACTTTTGGGATAATCCGGCTGAGAATTTCTTCTGCATAGCATTCAATTAGCTCGTTTTGTGTAACACTGCTAATATAGGTAGCTCGTGATGAAGAATTTTGTAAGTGATTTCTTAACGTTTCATCTCCTTTAGCACGATATCTCAAGAGAGCCCGAAAATTTCCATCGTTTATAAGACTATTCATTTCGAATTTTCCTGAGTCTCTGTGGCCCCGTAATGGCATACCCTGTTGTCCAAGAACGTTTATAGTATCTACAATTGGTAATAGGCGTGATCTGTTTTCAGATATTTCGAAAATTCGCTGCTTATTTATTCGGTTAATAACGGACGACTCTGCATGATCCAAATTATATATAAAATCTTTTGCAGTTTGGATGGAATTTTTATGCAATTCATTTTTATCGTGTTTTTCTAAGATCGCATCTTTTCCTAACAACTTATGAAACCTCGTGACAGGTACCTTAACAAATTGATTTAAAGTTACATATTTTTTATCACCTCTGACACCATAATTAATAAAGAAAGGGCAATATTTACAAAAATAGCCCTTTTTTGTATGAGAATACACGAGCCAATTATATTTATTTAGATGGTCATGACGTGCAAATCGTTTTTATGGCTTGCCATTTTTATTATGGATTGAAAAAGCGAAAGTATAATTCATACATGGTACCCATGGATGTAAAATTAAATTCTTCTTTGTTAAGTCATCTACTTCAAGGCCTACATAATTTCCGATATCGTAAGTTATTTCAGTACAATTTTTATTTTCAGATTTGTTAATCAACTTTTCTTTTTCAACTTCATCACTTGTTGGAGGAGTTAATTTATCTTTTATTTTTGTGTCAATATCAGGGAGGCAAGTCCTTTTGGCAGGCGTCATAATAAAATATGAATCAATAGTCCCAGATCTTTTCTTTGCTTGGGAACTGCAGGATGGTTGCGGCTCCTGTAACATAATTTTTATTCTAACAGAATATTTATAATTTCAAAAATAAAATTAAATAAACTTTTAGATTCGACGAGGATAATTGAAAGTGGTGTTTCTCTCCGAGTTACCTAGCACTTCGATATACCTATCTAAACGGTAATAGGATTCTATGATTTACTTGTGAAAATGTAACTCTAAATAGAAAACTAATACGTATTATAGTATTATATTAAAGTTCGGTAGATCTATCTAAACGACAAAAACAGAAATGTTAATATATGTTATGAAAACATAAGTACGAACTCACACGTACTAAAATAAGCTTGATATAATTTAAAATTTTAGAAAATTAATATTTCAATTTTCATAAAAATTAATCAATCTTTTTAGTCGTCAGTATAAGAAGTTATTACAAAGAGGATAAAAAATACCTATTCGCGACGCTACAATTCAGTTGTTTACCAACACTAATACACAACAAAAGCTTTCCACTGCCAATACACAATATATAGAACACACGAATATATTTCGCACATTACACCTGCAAGAAAAACGAAACTTGTATTTACTCACCATACTTAACTTCCGAGCTTAACTCCAATTGTATTTCAAAATAACTTGTTTTAACTCAGGTTATGTATGCTTAACGGATAAAGGGCCGGACAAGTCGACTTGCAATATATTGCAGATGTACAAAGTACAAGAGCGCATGCGCGTAACTGTCGTCTCACCTCGAATCTCGAATCTCGACACTGTTTATCAGTTTATGTGCTATCGAATGATAACTCGTCTCTCTATATTACCGACTATCAAGCCAGTTACTCTAATGGCGCTTAAATTAAACTAAAATATTTTTCGATTTTTTTTTTTATTAATATAAAAATGACATTTTTTCTGAGTGTTGGGGGGGGGGCGATCGCCTCTATCCCCCCCCTTGGATACGCGCCTGTGTAAACACCGGGTAGATCGCATTTGTTTTGTGCTTTGTATGTGTGTTTTGATAGTGTGTGTTCTGTTTTGTTAGTAGTTTTGTAAGCGATTCTGTATCCTGCTTTTTTGAATTTGTGGGCTATTTTTTCAGTTTGTTTGTTGATGTATGAACTGCTGATGATATTGTTGATATTTTAACATTCCTATTTACATGAAAAAATTTTATGGTATAACTATTATTATTATTTTCTTGTTGTTATTGTTGTTGTTAGTATTATTAAACTTAACTAATAAGACGTTCATTTACAAAACATATTTGAAATGTATATAGGATAAAAGAGTATAATAAAACCCATTATAATAATGGTCAACATTAATGTAGTTGCAACTTACTTCCGTCCTTCATCTCTTTTTTTTTCAGCTTCTTCAAGAAGAGCTTCTTTAAAGCCAAGAATGATGGATGCAGTTCTATTATGAGCAGTCTCTGCATTACCTATCATGTAGTCCCATCCAGTAAATAATTTCCATGTAAATACGCATTCATCATCCTTCTCTGATAACTTGCTTTGTCGTGAATTCTCAGCCATCCTTAAATTCAAGTTATGTATCATGCATTTACCATCATGGTTGACAAGATAAAATTGTGACTATGTTTATGTACATTTATGTATATTTAAATCTATGTGTTTACACTGTTAAACAATTTTCTGTGCAGAATTGTAAATCATATTTTTTTTTTTTTATGAATTTGAGGATTAAAAAAATTATTTTTAAGTTTTTAATTCTATGTTAATATACATGATATATTTACTAGATTATTTTAAAAAATAATATTTTTTATTGGTAACATTTATTAAAAAGTTAGTAGATAATATTAGAATAGAATACGTGTAAGAAACATTTACGTTATATATATATATATATATATATATATATTGCAACGGAACACAGGATGATAAGCTCTATGTTGTTTATATCAGAGCACATGAATTACGAGCATTTTCTTGTTTAAATTGGTTTTATGTAATATTTTGTCTCTTAGTCGTAAGTTTTGTATTTAGAAATGGATAAGCATGTACACCAACCTCTTCATAAAATGGTGTTCTATATTGTCATGTATTTTTGTGTGAATTTGTGCGCGTGTGCGGGTGTGATAATACCCTATGTGATCGCTATAGCATCAGTGGTAGTAAACCGATTGATGTGAAACTTCGACAAGGAATTATTTAGGTAAATAGCTTCAATTTGTGTATACTCTGAGGTTCATAACTATTTTAGAAATATGGTTTTTTAAGTGTAGAAAAACTCAATTGTAACCTTATCAACGATAGGGTAATAAAATTTTGAGATAATTTCCATGCAGGACTTTGCTAAATTATACAATGTTTTCATGAAATTTGTATATCTGTTTGTTCCATCAATCATGTGACTTGGGCTTAGCCTATCAGAATACACTAAATTCAGTGAGATTCATACGTTGCAGAGTTAGGATGGACACAGTCTGTCTGTAGAAGTTGCAAGTGACTGGTGAAGAGAGTTGTTCTCTTACAAACGTAGAAATATCATATATAAAATAAACCGTGGTAATTCTTAACGAAGTTTTCAGTTAAGAACCGACTGGGTAAAATATTTAGATAAAATTTAAAATATAATACAGTGCTGTTTTCGTGTAAGTTAATATATCCGCTTAGGAAATTTAAAGACACTTCAAGATATCGTGGAAGGTGTACATTAAACGCACCGCATTAATTAATACCCATATTAATCCTGAGATTAAGAAAATATAAAGTATAAAATAAAAATAAACTGTACGAGTGAAATTTATAATCATTGTGAGTGAACAATTTATGAAGAAACTAATTAATGTTAGCAGTCAAACATAACAACGAGACTGATTGAAATATCGCCGCTGGAGCCGCCTGCCGTAGAAGAGGACGCAGAGGACGCCAGGAAGGAGTGACGCTGTAGAAGAGGACGACGAAACGAAGAGGACGCCAGGACGAAGAGGACACCAGGAAGGAGTGACGGTGAAGAAGAGGACGCCAGGACGGGAGCGACGAGAGAAGAGGAGAACGTTGCAGAAACCAAGTAAAATCGATTTATATTATCGAACAATACAAACAATTATTTCTATTATCAATACATGACAATTTATAATACAATATACATCTTTAAAAACTATATTTGTGTGTATAATAAATAATTTTTCATCTCCTCCATAATAGACTTGTTTGTGAATTTTACACACTCACTATATCCTTATTAGTATAATAAAATTTGAATTGTTGCAAAATATATATATATATTTAGTCACTTTCTGCTACAGTCCGTTTCTTGATGTATATAATACATTTAATATTTATAATTAAATTTACCTCAAGATGTTATTTTTTTTCCTTTTTTGGAACATGTTTCGGGTACTATCTTGTACCCATCCTCAGCCTTCCGGTTTTTTTCAAAAAAAACCTCAAAAAAACCGGAAGGCTGAGGATGGGTACAAGTTAGTACCCAAAACATGTTCCAAAAAAGGAAAAAAAATAACATCTTGAGGTAAATTTAATTATAAATATTAAATGTATAAATTATAAATATATATATATATATATAATTTTACATTGTCTATTTACATAAGGGTGAAGTGTGACCCAAAAGGAGCTTCATATACAAGCAGTATAAACATTTCCCTTTAGAAATATTAGACTGATATAACCAAAACATTTAGTCATAGAAAATAAACATGAATATAAATTAGATTGGTTGACTACTGTACTAGGTAGCAGAATTCAAAGGAAGAGAACATCACATATTCAAATATTGCAAACTGATGTATTAGATAATGTTAGATGAAGCTATTCATTTAATAATAGATACTTAATACTGGTAAGCTCCCTGGGCTACAGAACTCACTATTTTGAACAAAATAGACTTAATATTTGAGAAAATAATATAATTAAATTTTAATTTTTTAAAGCTGTGATCAAAGTTCTTCATATGAATGATTCTTATCATTAGCTGAGGAATGCCATGAAGAGATGACCATAGGTGATTTTTTGTTAATTATTTTTAATTTATGTGTTTTTCTTGTATCTGTATGCAACTGGGAGGTTACAAGTAATATAATATCAAAGTTAATTATATTATATACAAAACGATGTGTTGTATGAAACTGCAGTTGGTCCACATAAATTTTACATTTTTTTTCAAAATCTGGGTTGCTATCATATTTGTTCTGTGGTGACTGTGAAGTTAAAAAAGTTTGAAGTATATGCTATACTACATGGTATTTGGGTTAAAATTTCCTCTAGTTTGACATCTGTCATGAATTACAGACTTTTTTCAGCTCTTTTTTGGGCCCAGGTTTGAAAATTTTGAAAATTTCAAAACAACACTATATTTAGATTGTGGATAAAATTACCAGATTACCATCTGGGTGGATAATTATCAGATTACCAGATAGAGTGGATAAAATTCTCTTTTAATTTGACACCCCAAAAGGATTTTGCAATTTTTCACAATTTCCCCCTCATATTTTTGCCTCCTTCCCTCTATTTTTAGGGGGTCGATCTCAAAAACAATAGGGTTAGTCTATGGAGTAAAAGTATATACACACATCCAGGTTTTACAAAAATCCATTGATGCATTCAAATATTATCGTGAGACATAGACAGATAGATAAACTGACAGACAAATGTCAAAATGGTTGAGTTTTAATTGGCTTATTTATTAACTGTGAAATTAATCAAATAATCTAGAAGTTTATAAAAATATTCGTATAAATAATATAAATTTCTTTTTAGTTTATTTGATAATAAACAAACATTAAGATTTACCTTCTGAGGGTGGCAACAAAACTATAAATGTAAACACCCAATCCAGTTAAGAAATAAGCAAGTGGAATCCTGTATCCGTAGCCTTTTTTAGGCATGGCATCTTCTGTTTCAAGTGTGGTCGAAGTAGAATAATAGCCATAAAATAAAGGTGAATATTTCAGTATACCATCAAAATCCCAAAGAGTAATTAAGTTAGTTGCTGTTTTTTTCTCATCATCTAGCAGCTGTTTTCTTTCTCCTGAATTCTTTATATCACCTGTTAACATCTTTTCAGGTAATACAAAGTATTAATACAACTTTGACTACGACATATTAGTAAATACTATTGGAATATATTGTACAACATATACTAAATGCTTGAAAATTGATGGTGGTGATGATGGTAATGGTGGTGGTGATAATGGCGGAAGTGGTGGTTGTAGCGATGATGATGTTGGCATTAATGTTATCATGGTAACTACAAACAAAATAAAGTAATAGGATGGAATTGTAGCGTAAGAATTTTTTTTTTTGGAATCAACAAAAATGTCTTTGCTGTGTTGTGTGATGCAGCTGAGGGAATTGTTATAAAAAGTGTAATAGATATATGTGTCACATGATTTGAATAAAAGTGGTTACAAGTTATAACAGGACCACACCATTATTTATATGTGTGTAAACTGAATTTTAATTCAGTACTGTTTCTACCACTCAGAGTCAGCAGTAACTTTCAGTACAATACCACACCAAAAAATAATGAAGTTATTTTAATCATACAGTTATAAACACCTATAATTAAATAGGGTGGGTCCTTTCATAAGTATAATTTAGGTAAGTATATGGTATTAAAATAAACGCTGCTTTTAACATAGTCAATCAGTAACAAAATAGTTTTTCTTACAACATTTACAACTAGTAAAAAACGAATACGTACTTCAGGCACTGCGACAAACGCCACAAGGGCGATAACGATAACCAGATTGACCCAAAAGAGCCAGCGCAAAAACGTGAAATACGATGCCACAACTGAACCAAAATGTGACTCGATTTCTTTGATACGCAGCTCCCATGGTATCATGACGTTCATAAGGTTGGCCAATTCTCGTTTCATGTATTGCCAGTGCTATAAAAAGAGTTTTATTGTTTTTTTTTTGTCTATAGTTTAGAATTTATAGTTTTCAATTTTATTTTTTTATTTGTTATACTTTACCTTGATAAGAACAATGTTAAATCGAGCTAAGAAGTCTCTGGTGTTTTTACTTTGAGCCAGACGCTCCTGCAGTTCCCCCTCATGTCGTTTTACATAAGCCTTCGCTTGCTGCACCAGTTTCACTTTTTTTCTCATATTCCACGGCTGCTGTTTGACGCTGCTCAACACTTCTTTGTGTAACTTTATGTTTTGGAAAATCTGTTCTTGAGTTGTTTCTTCATCCATAGATATTGCTGTACTAATATAATAAAATAAAATAAAATTGTTTTCCCTGAGGAATACAGATTAGGTCTTACAGATCTTCTGTAGCCTTCATAAAGTTCACCTTCATATAGGTTCAATTTTGTACCAGTAATAGGCCTATAGGGAAAATTTGAATATACTTGGATGAGAATCTTTACACTAATTTCTGTTGTTATACAGAAACAACATGTTTCAACTAGATTAAGGAATGTCTACAAACTATTCTGAGTATCATAACACATATGATACTCCACAGTTTTGTATATTGCGCATAAAATCTTTCTAGACTTTTTATCTGTATCGATTATAATGTCTTAACTAATTGTGGTACATTCAGTTAAAAAATATGAATAGCATTATTAGCCGATTATTTATATTACTTGATTAATTTATATTTGAAGTAATAACTAATTAGTTAATGTTTAGACATACTCGCCGGAACTGGTAGTGTACACGGACGAACGTCTACGTGCACCTAGGTGAGAACTGTCCACATCCGGACTGGAAAGTCTGCGTCTCCTACTGCTGTGACGACGCAGTTTTTCTGAATTTTTCCTCTGCATTATAGCGCTAACGCTCGCCGAATAATCCTCGTCGTTTTCTTCGCAATCTGCAAAATATACAAGATTTTTACTTTCTGTTACAAAAACAAAAGTTACAAGAGAAACACAACAAGATATAAAAAATCTGACAGTGTATTTAACAACTTTTATGAAAACTGAAACGATGTGCACTTTTTTAACAATAAACATTATATAATATTTAGGTCATGAAAAATTTTTCACAAAGAAATAAACAAGATTTTAATTAATTAATTTCACTTCTTCAAAAGCCGTGAATCGAAAAAAATTTATAAAATGTCGAGACATGTAGTCTTTCTAGAGGTAATGTAATAAAGGCAAAACACACAAAATTGAATAAAATATAAAATGACACCTCATTAAGAAATATTACGAAAGCTGTGAGTTACTACACACAGGCCAGAAATAAAAAAAGGCCTGTACGTTTACATTCATCACGTTCAATTTTGTATCAGTCATACAAGGAAAATTTAAATATACTCGGATGAGAATCTCTGGGTCTAATTAAATTCACTTTTAAAATATCTATTATCAGTTTTAACATTGTTCTGAGCGGAATAACTGTGCAAATATTGTTAGTGAACTCAGTAGTGAATTTAAAATTTTTTATAATGTCTTACTTGTTTACGAAGGGTAATTACGAGTACTTATTTTCACGATCTCTCCTTCTCGCTCACTAAAAAATCCTCGACTGTAATGGAAAGGTACAAGGGCAAATTCAATCAATTGGCTTTCTAACCTGTAACCTTTCGGTCCCTGCTAAATCGTACTTTGTCCGTGGTTTGCATGGTGTCCGGTGTCTGGCGAAATACATTCACTTTGGTAGAACTGTCGGAACAAACACTGCGTTCTTCAGTCGCAAACGTCACTGACAGACGATCCACTGAAGGCTGAGGAGACGCCGGCTCCACTTCATTCTGTCCAACAAACTCTCGTTATTACACCATAATAGTTTTTCTTTAATACAGGAATTAAAGACCATTTTAAACGTTTTGTGTAAAAACACGAGGAGACCTTGTGTGTATGAATCTGTATTTCCCTGGATAATGTCTATGAGACTTCTTTTCCATTAGATTGGATATTGACAGCCTATTTTATTAAAATTACAAAGACTATACTTCAATAAATTTAAATAATACACATTTTGGCATTACATTGAATTTTTTATTTTTATGCCTGACATCCTAAAATTTTGGAATTTCCAAAACTGAGACTATACTAAGATTATGGTTAAAATTTCTTTAATTTGATATCCCAGATGGATTTTTACAATTTTTTCAAAATGTTGTGCCCTCATATTTTTGCCTCTTTCCCCTCATTTTTGTAGGATCAATCTGAAATAATAGAGGTCTGTAGTGATCATGTCATCACGTCAATACTAGAGGTCATCATGTCAATTTTTACAAAAATCGAATGATGCATTCAACAGTTATCGTGAGACGTAGTCTGCTCAAAACGGTGAGTTAGATAGACAGATAGATAAACCCCAAACAGTCGAGCTAAAACTGAGAGCTTGCTTCGATCGTTCAACTAATAATTACAGCACTCTTATTATTATAACAATATTTTAATACAATTGTATTTTATGGGCTCTGCGAGCGATTTCTGTTCAGTTAAATCGTTACCGTTTAGAGTTCGTGTTTTCGACTTGCCTTAGTTTCTAAGCAGGCTATTAGGCCTACGTTTTTTAAATTTTTGTGGTGTGTGTTTTTATAAACATAAAACATAATTTAAAAATGAGACATAAGAAAAGGAGTTTATTGAATTTTACATATAGCAGAAGGGAAAGAGATAGAAAGATAGGACAAATTAAATATACAGAGACAGAAAGGCATACAGTGGAAGATTTGTCTTGGGGAAAATAGTAGGAAATAAATTAGTATTACAAACTGTTATTGTATAACTATTAGCGGAACATAATTTTAAAAATAGACAACACGCGTGTGCATGAGTGATACTGAAACGTAGATTAGGCCTACACTGAATTAAGTATACTCTAAGTCTGTTCCAAAATCCTGCTGATATTTCCTTCAGTACAATGTCCTTACGTCGTCGCTGTTATAAAATCTATTTCTGCCGTGCATTGCATGTATCGATATGGCGCTTATTCTTACTTTTTAGCGTTATTCATTAATAAGTAAATGTATCGGTTTAACAAAGGTTTCTACGTATTTTCTATGTGAAGCCGCCATTTTTTTAATATACGAATACCATAAGAGTATACTTCTAAGTACTCGCAGTTATGTGGTTTAGTGTGTGTGTGTGCGTATGCGAGCGCGCATGGAAATATTATTCGGCTGTTTGCAAAAATCGACCTTGCACTGAGACTTTATGAGCGCGAGCACATGCATTTAGACTTTAATGCCCCTTACCGCAATTAATCAGTTAAGTCAAATACATAA
Source organism: Magicicada septendecula (assembly GCA_034769895.1). Classification (NCBI taxonomy): domain Eukaryota; kingdom Metazoa; phylum Arthropoda; class Insecta; order Hemiptera; family Cicadidae; genus Magicicada; species Magicicada septendecula. The sequence goes on along the minus strand of CM068367.1, from coordinate 1,035,134,788 downwards.
TGTGACGGAAACCAAACAAAATAAGATACGATACTCAGCAACAATTTTAATCAGCTAAAGTCGTCCACTTTCATCTTGTAAGGTCAGAAGAAATAAGCAGATTAGTAGTATAAAAGTGGGGGTTAGAAAACACTTCCGGGTTCCAGTTGAAAACACTACCTGGTTCCAGTTCATGACGTCATAGAGGCACTGGCAGCTGGTGTCCGAGCTGTCCATGTGACGTCACTGTTTTGTGTGTGTGTGTGTGTATGTGTGTGTATGTGTGTGTATGTGTGACTGAAACACTTCCGTGTTCCAGTTCATGACGTCATACAGAGGCTCAAGTCGCTGGCGTCCGCATGGCTAAAACCTGTTTCAAGACGTCACGGAGGCCGTGGTTTCTGCATGTTCAAAATTTGGTAGCCGAAAACAATGTGTAGCGGATGGGGGTACCCGGAATTCGGCGGTTGCCCGGACGCGCAGAGGCTATGTCATCGGGTACCGTTACTCGAAATTTTGGGGGCATCGGGTACCGTTATCCGAAATGTTTAAATCAACGGATGGGGGTACCCGAAATTTGTGGGTACGCCCTAACCGGGTTCCAGTTCATGACAGAGGCCCTGGCAGCTGGTGTCCGAATGTTAAAACACTTCCGCGTTCTGGTTTATTTTGATGTAACAAAATAATCGTTCTCTCTCGAAATTTTTTTAATGTCAGAATTTTGGTACCCTAAATGATTAAAACAACGGATGGGGGTACCCGAAATTTGTGGGTACGCCCACATGACGACGACGTAGAGGGCGTGATGTCTGAAATGTTTAAATCAACGGATGGGGGTACCCGAAATTTTCGGTGTCTGAAATTTAGTACCCGAAATGTTTAAATCAACGGATGGGGTTACCCGAAATTTTTGGTGTCCGAATTTTGACACCCGAAATGTTTAAATCAACGGATGGGGGGTACACCCTAAAACAAGTCCTGTATGTCTAAACTCTGGACGGGGAGGAGAAACCGTTACGCGAAATTGATCGGTTAAAATTTGGGACAATAGGTACCTGACGGGTTCCGAAATTTGGTGATTAATGACATCCCGACGCGGTTCCTCCGGTACTCAAAACCGGATATTGTATTATTATAATGTTTATATTGTGTTAATATAAAACAGATGCATCGATTTGAATACTGTTTAGAAAACATATATTCTTATTATGCGTTACTAAAATTGTTAACTGAATAAATATATTTACTCCTGTGACGATTCTCCTGTAAACCAGTCAAACAGCATCTAAGCTGGTACAAGCGGTGTGTGTGTGAAACACTACCACGTTCCGTTAATGTATTCAAAGAGGAACTGATAGCTGGCGTCCGTGTTTTATAAAGCTGTGTGTGTGTGTGTGTGTGTGTGTGTGTGTGTGTGAGGTTGACGTAGAGCTGGCTCAGGCAAGCTGTTGTAACTTGCAGCGCTCTTTCTCTACTATAAAAACCGGTTTCTTTGCTGTTACATTCCATATGAGAGACTTACATCTCTACTGCTTTTGCGATTATTCAAGTATGATAGGAATAATTGTTTTGTATAAGGGGTATAATAATAAAAATAACATAGGTTATGGTTTATATGTATATATAATTTTTAATAATATCAAAAGCTTTTACAATCAAATCATAAGCTATAAGTTTTTTCTCTCTCTACACACGCATGTTCTATATTCACAAGACAATTATAATTGTGCAAAACATAAGCCCTCTCTCTATATACATAACTAAACAAAATAGACACTTTATCTATATATATATATGTATATATATATATATATGCACATAATTATACAAAATAATCTTTTTTCTCTCTCGCTTTCTCTCTCTTTTGCAGCCTTGAAGGTTCTCTCTCTCTCTCTCTATATATATATATATATATACACACATACACACACACACATATAATTAACAAAGTAATAATTACATTTACTACAACCAAAACAAGCCTTATATGTCTAACAATAATAATAATAATTAATAACATACAATATTACAATGTTGATGTCTAATATATTAATAATAACATACTGAATGTAGACACACATCAAATGATAATTAATATGGTGTTAACTACATGTGTAAAATGGTACACCAAAACCTTGAATTCAACTCTTTTTAGTATTTTAGATAATAACAGTGGTAACAACGCTTATAAAGCGCACATCCAGTGGAATTATGCCTTAACCAATTACATTTTTTCGTCAAAATAATTTTTTAAAACAATTGTTCTTCAGAGTGTAAATTCTCTCCACTCACAAGCACTCAGAATGTTACAGTGGTCACCATATGGTGGTGAACGACATACATCTCCCTCGCATTCGCACAAACACATAACATCGAAACAAGGTTTCTGTAACTATGAGAGAAATCTTTAAAAAAATTTAATTACACATAAAAATTTAATTAACACTTTAATGATTGTTTATCTCAACTTTTTATGTTATAAACCACATACGTTTTTTAATAATTAAAAACAGAATATAATTTCCTACAATTAATAATACTTGATCAAATACAAAAGAATGTAGACACATCAAATGATAGTTAGTGTGGTATTAAAAAAAACATGTATTCTGAATTAAAGTCATTTTGATATCTTAGATAACAACAGACGCGACAACGGTTACGAAGCGGACATCCGCTAGAGTCATGCCTTGACCACTCATATTTTTTTACTAGCGAGGTATACGCTGTACCAGTAAAATTATACATCATATAGTATATCTGATTAACCAGCTTTGTTTTAGCAATTAGCAAATCTTTTATTTGAAGATATTCAATATTATGGTTGTTACAATAACTAATTGATGTTTTGAAGAGTTTGAAAAACTCATTACGAATAAATACTTTCATTTTGTAAATATTCTTTTCGTTTCGTATTGATATCCATCTACTCAGTGTCTTACGATTATTTCTAAAATTATAATCGAATTTAATCATGTTGCATTGACAATATAATCTATTATTACCATTTATTTCTCTGTTTAAAAGTTTTTCTACAATATTAGATCCAAGCAACACCTTGTTCTTTCTCTGAAAATGAATAGTTAACATTAAAAAAGACAAAAAAAATAGAGAAGTCTACTTCATCATTTAAAAACATTTTACTATTAATGTTATTATTACTATTATTATTATAATAAATCAATCCTGTTCTCGTTTATTTGGTCTGGAAAAAAAGAGAAAAAATTAATACATAACCACTTCTGTATAAGTAATTATTAGTGGTACTGAAATATCATACTCACATAATCAATATCCAACTGCACGCTCACTTTCTCGTTCGCCAGCGGAGTGTGTGAGGTTACGCATAGTGATAGGACACAAGGCTTCACAGCTTTCAATTGCTCCTCTGTAAATACGTCACACCATCTTTTAGGTAGGTATACATAGAAAAGTTTATCCTCCGGCTGAGGACAGGCTCCGGTATCTTCCAAATCTACCACAACTGACTCCCCGAATTTCGTTTTCACAAATTTCATGTGAATTATATGATACTTTACTCCTAAAGAAAGACTTGACAAGTCTCTTTTTGGTAAAAAATTTTCAACTGTCTTCGCGTTCGCAACGATTCCTTCCATGGTGAGTACTGATGACTGCACAGGGAAACACTGGCGTATTTATTCTGTTTCCCCCGACCACGTTCCTTCCTTCTAAAGCGTCATCTCCTTCGGTCACGACACCCTACCCCGCACCTCCACCGCAACGGTAACGGCTATAATTTTGCTTCCTACCCCACCCCGCGTCGTCACGGGCCACCATCTGCTTTCGGTCACGACCGGACGATGACATCCTACCCCGCACCCCCACACCGCACCCAAAGCCTCACCACCACCCCGCACCTCACCTACATATTTTGTTCAATTACTTTGTCTGTCGCTCCGCAACGACCGGGTTTACGTTAACGGACGACACGGTTCGAAACCATTGCCACATAACGGGAAACTATTTAGGCGCTGTTCACAATGCGTGTAATATAAATTACAAAATACCAACACACGTTCCGGTTTTTTTCCATAATTTAAGTGGCTATGACTCGCATCATTTGATGCAAGGTTTCGGAAAGTACAAGGAAGATGAAATAACGTGTATCGCTACTACAAGCAAACGTTACATCTCCGTTATACTCGGTCAGCTCCGGTTTCTCGATTCTCTGCGGTTCATGAACGCGTCACTTGAAAAACTCGTCTCCAACTTATCCGCGGATAAATTTAAAATCCTTAATCAATTTTACACGCGTAATGTTAATTTACTGTTGCGTAAAGGCGTGTACCCTTACGAATACGTTACGGACGATTCAAAATTTGACGAGAGGCAGTTACCGGACCGCGAACATTTTTACAACGGGTTGACAGAGTCGGATATAAACGAAGAAGATTACGCGCACGCTCGAGCGGTTTGGTCGGCTTTCGACATGCAAACGTTCGGTGATTATCATGACCTTTATTTAAAAACGGATGTACTACTGCTTGCTGATGTATTTGAAAACTTTCGAAACATGAGCCTACAGTACTACGAACTCGATCCGTGTAACGTTTTTACCACCGCCGGTTTAGCGTGGAACGCGATGCTGAAAATGACAGGAGTTAGGTTAGAGTTACTCCGCGATATAGACGTACACCTGTACATCGAAAGAGGTATCCGTGGCGGCTTAGCAGCAATTTCTAATAGGTACGCCAAGGCCAACAACCCGTACATTCCCGATTATGACGCAAGCAAGCCGCATAACTATTTACTTTACCTCGATTGTACCAACCTGTACGGAACGGCTATGACACAGCCTTTACCACTGTCCGGTTTTCGATGGTTGGAACGTACAGTGATCGATACGTTGAACGTGCACACGTTACGCGACGATGGTGACACCGGTTATATCCTGGAAGTCGATCTGGGGTATCCACATTACCTACACGACTTACACAGTGACTACCCTTTAGCACCTGAAAAGCGTACTATTACGGACAGTATGCTTTCACCGTACTGCTATCGCATGAAGCTGTTAAAAGACTTTGTGTGTAGTAACGGTAAGGTAGAGAAACTGATAACGTCCCTCGAGGACAAGACAAAATACATTGTTCATTACAGAACATTGAAACTCTACCTCGAACTAGGAATGGAGTTGAAAGCGATTCACCGTGTGTTAGCATTCACACAGTGCGTATGGTTGAAACTTTTCATCGATTTTAATACGGAGCGACGAAAGGAAGCCAGAAACACCTTTGAAAAAGACTTTTTTAAGTTAATGAATAACGCGCCGTACGGAAAATCGTTGGAAAACGTACGGAAGCGAATCGATTTCAAGTTAGTTCCAAACGAGAAGAAACTTCACAAACTAACCGCTAACCCCAGGCTACAGCATTTTTTCATCTATAACGAGGACCTGGTAGGTCTCACGATGAAAAAAATATCCATTACACTGAACCGACCTTTGTACGTTGGGTTCAGTGTATTGGATATTAGTAAGCTGATTATGTATCGGTTCCATTACGGATTCACGATGAATACGTACGGGTCACGTGCACGTCTATGTATGACGGACACTGACTCTCTGTTGTACGACATTCGCACCGACGATGTGTACAAAGACATGGAGGAGCATCTCGAACTCTTTGACACGTCGGAGTACCCTAAGGCACATCCGTGCTATAGTGAAACAAACAAGAAAAAGTTGGGTACTTTTAAAGACGAAACAAATGGAATACCGATACTTGAATTTGTCGGGTTGCGCGCAAAATGTTATTCATTCGTTACGGCAAACGATAAAGAGAAAAAGGTAGCGAAAGGTGTGCCACGTTCCGCGATAGCTACACAGTTGAAACATCAACTTTATAAACAATGTGTAAAGACCACTTCTCAAACTTATACTACGGCGCAGACTATCCAAAGCGAAAAACATAACATATACACAAGAAAGCTTACAAAATTATCGCTGTCACCATACGATGACAAACGATATGTCTTGGATGACGGTGAAACAACACTGGCGTACGGTCATTATAAACTCTGTCAACCCAGACGCGAGATAATTCAGCAAGCGAGAAAATCCGTTATAAATTATGCGTTCGATATACGTTGATATAAGACTCGCTTGCAGGAGCAACACACTGTCAGTAACGACGATGAAGTCGGTGAGGTTCAGTGAAAACGTAACGGTATATCTCGTACCAAAATTTTGCGATTCGCGTTTCGGGTGGCGATATGGAAAACGTACGCAAAACTATTGCAAAGGAATTGCACAGACCGGTGAGAAGGAACTTTCCCAGACGTGCGGTGGAGGTGAAGGGGTTACACGATCTCTACCAAGCGGATTTGGTGGAAATGATACCGCATGCCAAGTTGAACAAGGGGTACAAATATCTAATGACGGTAATAAACGCATTTAGCAAGTATGCATATGCGATTCCCTTAAAAACTAAATCGGGTGTTGAAGTAGCACATGCTCTCGAACCAATAATTGTAAAAAATAAAATGAAATACCTGCAAACGGATAAGGGGAAAGAGTACTTTAACACTACCGTACAAGCTTTACTAAAGAGATTCAACGTCAAACACTATTCAACGTATAGCGAGAAGAAAGCGTCCATCGTAGAGCGATTTAATCGTACGTTGAAAACGAACATGTACCGCGCGTTCAGCGAGCAAGGCCATTATCGGTGGTTGTCGCTTTTGCCTAAACTGGTGATGGAATACAACGACAGAGTGCATAGAACTATAGAGATGAAGCCGCGACAAGTCGACAAGAGCAACGAGCAAATTGTGTTGGAACGAATAAGAAAAAATATCGTACCGCGGAAAGTGAGCAAGAAACATAAGTTTAAAATAGGCGATCGAGTGCGTATCAGTAAATACAAAATCACATTCGCTAAAGGTTATACACCAAACTGGACGAACGAGATATATACAGTGCACAGAGTTCAGCCAACCGTACCGGTTACGTACTTGTTGAAAGATCACACGGGTGACGTTGTGGAAGGTGGGTTTTATGAACAAGAATTGAGTAAAACCAGCGTTGGTGATGTGTATCTCGTTGAAAAAATATTACAACGTAAAGGTGATCGCGTGCGAGTGCGCTGGCTCGGCTTTGACGGTAAACACGATTCGTGGATACATAAAAAAGATCTGATATAATAACATTACCACAGTATTTAACCGAACGTAAACGAGTTAAGATGAAGATTGAACAACAATCGTTAAAGTTAAATGTTAAGAACGTAGACTCTGCTAAGTACAACGGTGAAGTTGCATATAATAAACACAGTCCACTGTTTCCAAACACAGTTCGATGTATCGTGTGCGGCGGGTCATGTAGCGGGAAGTCAAACGTTGCCTTTAACATGTTATTCGATTCAAACGGACTGCGATTTCAGAACCTGTACGTGTTCTCCAAATCGTTATTTCAACCAAAATATCGTATGTTGGAAGACGTTTTTAATGCTCTCGCTGACGAAGGAATGATGTACTTCACATACAGTGAAAACGATGAAGTACCACCTCCGCACGAAATTGTACCTAATTCAATCATGTTGTTCGATGATGTGGTATGTGAACGGCAGAATAACATACGAAAATATTTCGCTATGGGACGGCATAGCGGTGTGGACACTTTGTACCTTTGTCAGACGTACAGTCTGGTGCCAAAGCAACTGGTGCGTGATAATGCCAATTTCTTGGTTTTTTTCAGACAAGATGATCTCAATTTACGTCACGTTTACAACGATCACGTTAACACAGATATGAAATACGAAGAGTTCAAAGCGATGTGCGCCGAAGCGTGGAAGGATCGTTACGGATTCATAGTCATCAACAAGGACTCACCGATAAACGCGGGTAGATACAGAGTGGGTTTCGATCGTTTTATACATAAATAGAATAGTTTGTGCGAGAAAGTCATCAGTGTCAAGATGGATGACAAGCAATTGACACATGAAATCGATGCAATTAGCGATAACATAAGACAAAAGTATCGCGCGTTGAAACATGACATCAGAGAGAGCGATGAAGCGTTAACGAGAAAGTACAAACCTCTTTTGGAACCGTTAACCCAGATTTCGGAAAAGTTGAATGTCTCCGGTGATAAAATTAAAAAAATAAATGTTGAAGAAGATACGAAGGCAGCTGTCGAGATGACACCACCACCATCACAACCTCGATTCCTTAGAACGGAAGTGTTGGCACAAACTCCTGATGTCGAAACATCGAACGTGACTCTTGAAGAGTTTTTAGCAACACCCGAAGGTCGACACGAAGCACAAGAATACGTTGAACAGTCTGTCGAAGGTCCGCTCGCGAGGAAATACTTACTACTCGCTTTATCTGATGATCGAGAAAAAAAGATGGATCATACGTACGGTATCCGTAACGTTGCAGACAAATGGATGGTGGGAAATTCGGTGTTGGAGATCAATCAAGACGACAGCTTCTACATAGCTGGAAAACGATACAGGGGTACACCGGGTCTCTACGAACTTATGTTTATGAAAGAACCCAACAAGAGCGTCTATGATGAAAACGATTTAGCAGCGTACAAATCTATACTGTCGGACACTAACGCACATAAACATTATCATTTACCCGGTGCTAAAATAAATACAAACAAAGGTGTAAAGTACAGAGAGATAATCGCCCGATTGTTCCCACCGCGCAGCGGACGTGGTATCGATTACGTACACTGGAACGATCCCAACAAACTGGTTGAACGGTTGAGACTGCTGGTAAGTTCAAAACGCGCCGGTCACACCGGACACGACAACGAAATCATCTCCGTTGTGGAGGAATTACGTGAAGCCAACATTATCGTATAAATTTTATGAACGTCGGTGTAACAACTCATTGACGTCAACACTGTCAACATGTGCGGGTTAGATTTAACACCTGACTTTGAAGTTGAAAACGAAAGACTGAAAACCTTTACATCATGGCCTGTGCATTTCATCAGTCCAACCGCTATGGTTGCCGCAGGCTTTCATTACACAAATGAAATTGACAGGGTTCGATGTTCATTTTGCGGTATAGAAATCTTTCGTTGGAAAGAGGGTGACGATCCGATTGTGTTACACACGCGATGGTCACCACAGTGTCGTTACTTAAAACGGTTAGCACATCATTTGTAGCGTGCAGTCGTACAATGGTTGTGGACAAGTTCGGGAGACATCAAAGCGCCGTGAGCGTGCGACGAGAAACAAAAAGACAATTACGCGATACTGTAGGATTTAAGATTACGAATGATGGGCATATAGATGTTGAAAACAAAAAGATCCGCAATCTGAACGAACCGGATGCAGCAAAGGATGCTGTATCTCTGACTTATATGCAAACACATTGTCTGCTACTCGATGATGAACGTAAAAGCGTGGACGTTAAAGGGTGTAGATTGAAAAATGTTGATACTCCTGTAGACGTTAAAGACGTAGTCAACAAATATTACGTTGATGACAACTGTATACAACACTCGAGTCAAGAGAGAGGTGAGGTCATCGATGCACGAGATCGATGGGTAATCAACGTTCGAAGTCCGGAACAAGCGACCGATGCGGTTAACAAAAACTATGTAGACTCGAACGTCATTAAAAAAGTATCGAACAGCTATTTGTTTGGGCAGAGCTGGTTGTCGGGAGTGAGTTCACCGATTTTTGGAGATGACGCGGTTAACGTAAAATACATGTTGCAGAACACCGTTAGCTTGGGCGAAGATGGTGTTTTCAAAGCAGCGGAAAAGAGAATAACAGACGTAGCGGATGGTTTTGCGGAGAGCGATGCTGTTAACTTACAACAATTAAATGACGTGAGACGATACGTAAAGAGCGAGATGTATAAAGTCGTTAAAACATTTCAGTATCAACTGGATTACTACTTATTGAAATTGTCTAAGCCACGTAGTTCAGAAGACGAGTGGACACTCGACACGAAGGAAATAAGAAGGTTAATAGATGAATACGATAAAAACATAGAAGAGAAAGACTGGAGATCGGTTTACGATGTACAACAACGTTAAGAGGAAAAAGGAGTGGGGCGTCGGAAACGTGCTTAAAAACGTTGTACCGTCCGTTGTTTCGTCAGTTATCAATCGAGCGGTGGACGCACTACCTGTCGAATTACATCTGCCGGGTTACAGATTCTGTGGACCGGGCACGAAACTCGAAGAAAGATTAGCGCGTGGTGATCGTGGAATCAATCAACTAGACGAAGCCTGTCGCGAACACGATATCGCTTACGCTAAATACAAAGACAACGAAAGTAGACGTATTGCAGATCGTAAACTCGCGGAAAAAGCGTGGGGACGGGTAAAGGCTTTGGATTCGGGTATCAGCGAACGAGCTTATGCGACAGCAGTTGCAGCGGCCATGAAAGCAAAATCAGCAATAGGAAGCGGTCGACGTCGTAAAAATAAAAAGAATGTGAGTAGTCGTGGTCGTGGTGCTGGTGGTGGGATGAAGAAGAGGAGGAAGAGAACTGTCCGAACCGCTAGGAAAAAGAAGAGAACTGCGTCCGGATTGTATCTACGTCCGTACCGAAAAAACTAATTCACATACCGCTCCGCCCGTTGTCCGAAGATGAATTACGTGTATACGCAAAAAAGCTAAACATACCGTATTTTAGAGGTGTTTACATGCGTAACGCGTTACCGGATACAGCGCCGTGGAAGAACGAAAGCGTCATAGTAAATTTGGACGACGAGAGCGGACCGGGAACCCACTGGGTATGTTACAAGAAGCGTGGAAATCGAGTACACTATTTTGACGGGTTCGGTAATTTACGTCCACCTCTCGAGCTGATGCAATATTTTGGTGATACAGCCGACGTTCGTTACAACTATGAACGGAAGCAACCTCCTAACACGGTCATCTGCGGTCATTTATGTTTAGACTTTTTATCGTCTTCTGATCAGTAAACTTCAGCATGTCGTCGCTAACGGTCACCGTGACGGGTACCGACGCTGCGAATCTCGTGTGTAACTTTTTCCCACCTCTCGAGTTATACGGTGAATGGTACGTTGGACTATTGGATTTTACATCGTATAATTCAATACCAAACGTTACTGAAGGAAAAAATAATGCATTTCCAGTAAAAATTTCCAAGGATCAGTGGTCCGTCATCAAGTTGCCTACCGGCACCTACGAAATCAGTGATATCGAAACGTATCTGCAGAAACAGTTAGGCGAGAGAACAATCAGTTTACGTCCAAACAACAACACATTAAAGTGTGAAATTTACTGTAAGCATGTCATCGACTTTTCGCATACACCGAATACCATTGCAAGTATGTTAGGATTCAAGGAGAATCAGCAGCTGGAAGCGTATATAACACACGAGTCGAACGTACCCGTTGACATAATCAAAGTTAACACCGTTCACGTACGGAGTAATATCGTACAGGGTGCGTACAAGGACGGCCAGGACCAGCACACGTTGCATTCGTTTTATCCGACCGTGGCACCAGGTTTCAAAATAGTTGAAACACCGACAAACGTAATATACTTACCGGTAAACGTACAACGTGTAGACAACATAATTTTGTCTCTCGTTGATCAGGACGGGGATTTAGTCGATTTTCGCGGTGAAGTTATCACGATACGACTGCATCTGAAAATATGGGATTGTATTTCGGACAAACGTCACCTGTAAAAAGGGAGTGTGTACGAAAGAAACATGGTAGTCGGTGTTCCACGTTGAAGCGATTGACATCAAGGAACAAGCGTTTCTTACTTTCACTTGGATTCAAATTATACGATTAAAATAATGTCGGGTGAAATTCTAGCTATCGAACGAGGAGCGGCTTTCGATAACAGAATCGTTGAGTTCGAATATCGTACGCACGCACCGTATGCTTCCACCCGATACGGTAACAACGATGAAATACGTATACCCATCCAACAACAGGATGTTTTCACTTTACCGGCGGAGAGTTTTCTGTACATCGAAGGAACATTGACCAAGGTTAACGCTACCGACACAGCGTTGAACGTGAAATTAATCAACAATGCAATGGCTTTCTTGTTTGAGGAGATCCGTTACGAAGTGTGCGGTGTGGAAGTGGATCGTACAAAAAACGTTGGAATTACGAGCACTGTGAAATTGTTACTATCGAGCAATGAGCATGAAAGAAAGCATCTAATCAATGCAGGATGGGTGACGACAACCGACGAGTCGTTGACAGTACACGAGAGTACCGGTGATTTTACGTTTTGTCTTCCGTTGAAAATGCTACTCGGTTTCAACGAAGACTATACACGCATCATGCTGAACGTTAAGCAAGAATTGATTCTGTTGCGTACCTCTACCGATCAGAACGCAATGGTGCTAAAAGAATCGGGTGCAACTGCAAACGGTAATCTCGTAATAAACAAAGTACACTGGAAGATGCCCTATGTGCGCGTGTCAAACAAGTACCGAATACCGCTATTGGAGCACATCGAGGAGGATCATGAACTAGTGATGCCGTTCCGCAGTTGGGAATTGCACGAGTATCCCGTTCTATCGACGACAAATCGACATTCGTGGACCTTGAAGACATCGTCACAGTTGGAAAAACCTCGGTATGTAATATTAATATTTCAGACGGATAGGAAGAACAATATAGCGAAAAACGCGTCGGAATTTGATCACTGCAATTTAACGAATGTCAAGCTTTTTCTGAACGATAAATACTATCCGTACGATAACCTGAACCAGGATATCGATAAAAAACGTTACGCCCTGTTCTACGACATGTATACACGTTTCCAAACATCATACTACGACCGTCGCAACAGAGCGCCTCTTTTGACACCTAATGAATTTATAACGAAAGCACCGTTGTTTGTCATCGATTGTTCCAGACAAGAAGAACCAATCAAGTCGTCTGCCGTTGATGTGCGTTTAGAATTTGAATCTAGTAACAATTTTCCAGATAAAACCACCGCTTACGCTTTGATTATACACGATAGGATAGTACAGTACACAGCGTTGTCGAATACTGTTCATCGTTTGTCATAAAAAAAAACTTGTTCTCCCCTCTACTAGTTTATAAAGATAGGTATTAGCGATCTCTACATAACAACAACCTCAGTCCTTTTCAACGATGGAAGGTGACTGTGACAGCAGCAGCAGCAGCCATTGTGAGTATAACGTTTACTTGTCTCTTGCATATCCAATCAACTCGTACTCTAAGTTCGTTACCGTCGGACTGTATAAAGAACTCAACTATGAACCGGGTGTTTTGTTTACAAACGGAAAAAAGAAACGTATATTACTTGACTTTTCTGAGTGGAATTACTTGTTGATCTTTCGTGAACAGTTACTATCCAGTATGTTATTGTACGAAGAAGGTGAAAACCGTGAAAAGAAGAAGAGTGTGATGATCAGTCGTAACTTTGGGAAAACGTTTGTTCGGATTAAAGGTAGTAAGACCGAAAAATTTGTTTTCACAGAACCCGAGTGGATCCGTTTTGGTTGTTTATTAACAGTACTAAAGAAATATCTTGTTCGCTTGTTTTATGATCAAGATCACTTCAAGTCGTACATTAATCAGGTAGTAGCCAAGGGGTGTTATGTACCACCATCCTTCTTTTTCCCCTCGTTTTTTCGATTGGAAAGCAGTCGTCACGACCAACAGCTAACATTTGATCGTCTTTACGATGAACTGGTATTGGAAGGAAAAGTAGAGGGGGAATTTGAAAAAATTAACGTACTCGATGCGGACATGTGTCACTCGGAAAAATGAACTTGAATAGGACGGTTATTGCCGAGTTTGAAGCGTTTCGCGGTGACAAAAATGAATATGTAATCAAAGAGTTCGTTACAGTTGATATAACAACCGGACGTTTTGTTATCGTGTTGTTCGCTCCACCATACGAAAGTGCACGACTGCACCAGAAATTCCGAAAAATCAATGACTGGTTGGAAACACATTATCACAGGATACGATGGAACGATGGTAATGTACCGTACAAGAATATGGTACGCATCGTTGCAGACATTTTTTCAGATTATCCTGTTCTCTATGCAAAAGGGTTTGAGAAGGCAAATTTCTTACGACAGTTGTATCACCATGGTGAGGTGATTGACTTAAACGATATTCAAGCACCTGTAGTTCCTAGATCCTTTGTACCCATCATACAATGTCCTGTTCCTCATCGTCAACCCGTTACCACTCCCCCCTTACACTGTGCATTACGCAAAGCTTTGTTTTATGCAGAATGGTTGCGGCAACGAAATAAAATATAGTCGGTTGTGAACATGTTTTCATCATGGTGTTAGTGTGAATGCTACGTGACAGAAATGTCCATAAACGTAGAATTAGGTACCGTAGTGTGTGCGTGAGTGTTAACCTTGACTACGTCACTGTCGCGGTAGAAATACTCATAAACGTAGTCCTGGTAGTTCGAGACGGGTCACTGGCACGGTAGATATACCTGTAAACTCGTCAAGAACCAGTATGGGTGTGAAAATTACTCATTACGGTACAGCAAATGTGAATACGCATCATGTATGAACAACATATTCACCCGATTAAAAAAATAAAAAAAATAAATAAAAAAGTAAATAAAAAAATATGTACTGCTTTTACACATTGGCTTAGCATTGCATAATGTATCTTTATTATTATCTACCACTGTACTAGTCAATAGTACAGCGATAGATAACGTGGAGTAGGCCTGCTTTACGAATCTGTAAAGTTGGGGAAACCACGTTAAAAAAAGCGTAGCAGGCTCTCATTCGCCTCCCTCAGGCTGCTAGGAAGAGGATGAGAGGTAAAAAAATAAAAGTATAACGAAATGTTTATTTATTTAATAATAAATAAACTTATATTGTGCTTTTATGATTTTACACATAGGACGACAGTAGATATCACTCGTCCACCTCATGGTTACAAGTAAGAGATGAGAAGTATAAGTACAGAAATAATTACAGTTAAGCGATAACGGCTCCTTGGTGTAGTGGATGCACGCCGGTTTGGTGTACCGGAGGTCCCGGGTTCAAATCCCGGAGGGGCCGTAATTTATTTTTATGTAAAAATTAATATCCAATGACATACCATTGTTACAGTTGAACACATGCGTCATATGGTCGTACATTCCGGTGTTAAAATTTCGGACACCAAAAATTTCGGGTAACCCCATCCGTTGATTTAAACATTTCGGGTACTAAATTTCAGACACCAAAAATTTCGGGTACCCCCATCCGTTGATTTAAACATTTCAGACATCACGCCCTCTACGTCGTCGTCGAACCAGCTATCATATCCACCCAGCCTCCTGTTTCGTCGTAACCAGTGTTTTATACATGCGTCATGTGGGCGTACCCACAAATTTCGGGTACCCCCATCCGTTGTTTTAATCATTTAGGGTACCAAAATTCTGACATTAAAAAAATTTCGAGAGAGAACGATTATTTTGTTACATCAAAATAAACCAGAACGCGGAAGTGTTTTAACATTCGGACACCAGCTGCCAGGGCCTCTGTCATGAACTGGAACCCGGTTAGGGCGTACCCACAAATTTCGGATACCCCCATCCGTTGATTTAAACATTTCGGATAACGGTACCCGATGCCCCCAAAATTTCGAGTAACGGTACCCGATGACATAGCCTCTGCGCGTCCGGGCAACCGCCGAATTCCGGGTACCCCCATCCGCTACACATTGTTTTCGGCTACCAAATTTTGAACATGCAGAAACCACGGCCTCCGTGACGTCTTGAAACAGGTTTTAGCCATGCGGACGCCAGCGACTTGAGCCTCTGTATGACGTCATGAACTGGAACACGGAAGTGTTTCAGTCACACATACACACACATACACACACACACACACACACACACACACACACAAAACAGTGACGTCACATGGACAGCTCGGACACCAGCTGCCAGTGCCTCTATGACGTCATGAACTGGAACCAGGTAGTGTTTTCAACTGGAACCCGGAAGTGTTTTCTAACCCCCACTTTTATACTACTCAGATTTGTAATTTGATCAGACAAATATGATTTTTAAAAAGGTATCATCCAACATCAAGTACTAATCATTAAAAAATATTAATTATAATAACTTAATAAATATAATAATAATGACAAATCAATTACTAAATTATAATTAATTATAGTAAATAATAACAGAAAAACATTACTTATAAACTTTATGAATAGAAACTGCCCATTAAACGTCACAAAGAAGAACTTATACCTTCCTATCGTCTTCTAAAATATCGTTTGTTTAGTGTTGTCTTGACTTATTAACTTCCAAAAATGTCATACCAAATTTGATATATGCATTATAACTAATTTCGTTCCTCAACTATTATTTGTGGTTTTCGTTAATAATAACAACACTGTTTTTACTCCCATGTTCCTTAAGGAAATGGAAGTATGGTGATGACAAAAAAATTCGTGTTCGAGATTATTGCAGATCTGATTGTACTACATTCAAAACATGAAAAAAGTCGTTTTTCGAAAAGTGTGTGTCTGTAGATTTTTTTCTATGGCAAACGATAACAGCCGCAAATTCAAACAGAATCAAATAATTTTTTGCATACAGCCCTGATTTGTAGAGTACTCAAGATTTATTGTTTTTGGTGAAGATCGGTTAACGGGAAGGGGTAGTTTACCTGCAACATTTTTCTTATCAAGGGTAATTTTTTTCTATGGCAAATGATAACAGCCGTAAATTCAAACAGAATCAAATAATGTTTTAGATGCAGCCCTGATATGTAGAGTTCTCAAGATCTGTTAGTTTTGGTGAAGATCGGTTAAGGGAAAGGGGTAGTTTACCTGCGACATTTTATGTTTTAACAAGGGTCATTTTTTCTATGACGAACGATAACTGCCGTAAATTCAAACAAAATCAACTACTTTTTTGCATACCTTTTTGAATTATACAGAACGCAAGGTCTATTGATTTTGTTGAAGATCGGTTAAGGGAAAGGGGTAGTTTACCTGCAACGTTTTATTTTTAACAAAGGTAATTTTTTCTATGACGAAAGATAACTGCCGTAAATTCAAAGACAATCAAATAATGTTTTGCATACAGCCCTAAATTGTAGAGTTCTCAAGACCTATTGTTTTTGGTGAAGATCGGTTAAGGGAAAGGGATAGTTTACCAGCAACGTTTTATGTTTTAACAAGAGTATTTTCTATGGCAAACGATAAGAGCCGCAAATTCAAACAGAATCAAATAATTTTTTGCAAGCCCTGAATTGTAGAGTATTCAAGACCGGTTGTGTTTGGTGAAGACCGGTTAAGGGAAAGGGGTGGTTTACCTGCAACGTTTTTTTTTATCAAGGGTAATTTTTTTCTATGGCAAACGATAAGAGCCGTAAATTCAAACATAATCAAATATTTTTTACGTATGTGCCTGAGTTGTAGAAGACTCAAGGCCTATTGATTTTGGTGAAGATCGGTTTCGGGGAAAGGGCAGTTTACCTGAAACATTTTTTGTTGTAGCAAGAGTAAAGTACTTAATTTTGATAAATAAAGTATCCTGATAAGAAGATCTTAATAATCCACTGTAGAAACGTAGATGAAATATCTATAAATGAAGAGGCTAGTTTAACGGGGTGGGGGTAATTTTCTATAAATGAAAATTATAGTTGACGGGGGAGGGGATAATTTTTTATATATGTACTATGTTATCAGCAACAATGAAGTCGTTTGTTGTTAAAATTCCATCCCGTCCTGTTTGGCCGTAGACCAATGTTTTCTGCAAAACCAGACGTTTCGGCAGTGCCATCGACTTCCATCATCAGTGAAAATCGAGTGTGATAACGTGAGGTGGTATATGTTAGTGACCACAGTACTGTGGTTAAGGCTGAAGCAGTAAGTAGAAAGAAGTAGTTTCTATGAAAATATTTCATTTCGAAAATGATTTTAAATAAAAATCTTAGAACATGGAAGTCATGTATGGTTCTCCATACCGATATTTTAACATACGTCTTCTTATTACTTCATACACCAAAAGTTTAGCCCACAATGGGATGAGGCATTCTCAGTGGCTCGAAACAGTGGAGTTATAATGTGTTCTCAATACACTTCTATTTTCCTCTACTGATAAAGTATGAGTCTGAACTTCAAATTGATCGCTCGGTCTGAAAATGTTTGAGTCTTATGAAATTCTTTTTTAAATCTCGCTACAGATGTTTCGGTCCTAAATCCGACACTGATCGTAACACTTGAAGAAGAGAGAATGCCTTTGTCACTATCAATACGTTTTCCTGTTGCTATTAGTTTTTGTTTCTCTTTTATTTGTTTTTCCAAAACAAAATAACATAGATGCTTAATTAATGCGTTTGGACTGAACTAAGAGAAATGATAATAATAATTATTATTATCGTACAATAGAAGCAGCAATAATAGAAGTTGTAAAATTAATAACAACTAGAGTAGAAGTATTTTTAGTGGTGATAAATAATGAGGTTTTGTACTACAAAATTAGTAAATTTTAAAATAATTTTTTTGTCTAGTAATGAAATTATATTACACATAACACAAGTAATTTCTTAAACGTACGAGGGAGATGACCTTGGTGTGAGCCACCGCCCAACAACTCTATTGTGCCATGCACAGTTGTGGTCATGAACTGAGTAATAGGTTTTGTGTTACTTTGTCCTTTTTTTTAATAACGTAACTGCGAATTAAATTAGAACGGTGATTGTAAAAAAATTATATAGCATGCGATTGTTAAACACAAGCTTTTAGTTTCTGGATACTGTCTGTAGCCATTACAATAAATGCGGATTAAAAATCTTGATGAATTAAAGTTTTTTTTTTTTTTAAGTTATCCTACAACTTATTTGACCTTACGGTTTCAAACTCATGTGTCAAGATCGGATGCAATATAATTACTAAAACAACAGATCCAATCTGTCCGACCCCCCCCCCCATACACACGCACATTGAAACGTAACAAATCACTAAATACATACTAAATTACTGATAAGCGATAATAGCAGCACGCTTTGAGTTAAACCTAAAGTAGGTTAGTAATTGAAAATATTTGTTGTTAAGATGTTAAATATGTACAAAGTGTTTTAGTTGCGTCGAACGTTTACTATTTTTTTTAATTTTTTTTGTGGCGTACAGTAGTGCGAATCACAAAATGACGTTTCTACTAGTGACTGTAAGGAATGGTGCGTAAAATGTGTAAAAGATTGGACAAATGCGGGAAGGCACGGAATGAAATGTCACAATTTTGTCTGAGAATTTTCCATTTTTAGGTGGGCATGGATTAGAAGCATAAATTAGCTTCCAGAACTTTCTACAAAACTCACATAGTTTTGACCATAAGCCATGGTTAAAATTAGTCTTGATTCGACAGCTTAAGGGTTACATTCGAAAGCAAACCAGCTAGGTTGAGAAATGTAATTATAAATTTTATTAGAAATACTAAATTAAATACTTTTAAGGTCACAAGCGGACTTAGCATAATCAAATAAATCTTGTAACAAGACTTAACCCCTTCATGAATTAATACTCGTGTATACTATTCCAAAGTTAATAGCAAGACTTCCGATTATAGTACTTTAAGAGGGTCCACGTGCACATGATAGGTCGAAGAAGATTTGAAAATTTTTCGGAGGGGTTCCCCTATACTGAGACTGATAGGACCAGAAAAGCCTGAGCCAAGACTTTAAGGAGCCTATACCACCGTCCAAGCTTCAGCGAACACAGGAAAATAAAAGCTTTTATAAAAGAAGAATTTGTTAAGACTATGTTTAAAGACCTTGTTAAAATAACCTAAAATATCTTATAAAATAACGTTCTGAAGTTAATTATTTTTCAATATATAAAATATATTTAAATCAGTATTCGTCTCAACCTTCTTGTTTAGACTCTAAACAGACTTTGGATGACTGTAAGACACACACACACACACCTAAATGTTAGAGAGCTCGTTTTACATGGGTACATTCTTTCTACTGTGTTGTGGGATAGAGTCTATCTGCTACCAGGACAATTCTATAGTCTGGCTACGGTAGGCAGGCCTTCGTCAGAATCTACACGACTTCTTGCCATGCGATCACATAGAACAACCTTCCCACCGTGGAATTTGGCATGCTTCTGGCTCTCTGGCGGTGGTGTAGTGAGTTGGTGAGTTGTACCGCGACTAGAAGAAGCAACAACAGGCCATGGGCTTAATGATTGAGGGATGATGGTTATGGAGATATATAACATTGAAATTACATTTTTTTTTTTAAATTCGTGTTTGTATGTAGTGTGAGAGAATTGTCAATTTGTTCATTTAGTATTAAGTCGTACACACATACACTCCTCGCTCCCGCATACAAACAACACGTGTATATGTTATTATTACGACAATGATAAGTTGAATAACCCCAAAAAAGGGCAGGTACTTGTACGACACTATGTACAGGCTACAGCAGTTTACCAGAATACCAAACGAAAACAGACGTCTGGAAAAGGGGAGTCGCACACTCGCAAATGCTTATGGGTAGAGGTGTGCTAAATCAGTATTTGGAAGTAGCAGTTACAAATACCGGTTACTTGTAAACCAGTATTATATTCATCGGCTCTGAATACTAACAAAGGCACAGACACATACAGCAAAAAAGGGGTATATAAATTAAATTGCAATGATTGTCACCAATTCTACATCGGCCAGACGGGAAGATCTTTTTCCTCCAGATTTTCAGAACATTTAAAAGCCCTCACCACAAACTACATACATTCTACATTTGCCACACATTTACAAAACGAAAACCACAGTTACACAAACATAGAACACAACATGGAAATATTACACTAATTACCAAAAAGTAGAAAACTAAACACAGCTGAACAATTTGAAATATACAGATATCACGCACTACAACCCAACAACATATTAAATGAACAATTACATTATAGATCACATACACTATTCGATACACTGATCCAAACACACAATTTGAACCTCAGTGCCAATTCCCTCCCACCATCAACCCCCACCACACACACCTATAGTCCATAACCGTTATTCTGTAAAATGACATTCAGTATTTACTCCCACTGAGGAAGAAGCACATCACCTCGAAACGTTTGGGGAAGTGATAAAGAAAGTAAGTTCATATTGTGAAAGTTTATATATATAATAATATTTTATAAAGTGAACGAAGAGGATGAATCAACAAGATAATTAAATTATCATATATAAAAAATAAAATATTTATATTTTTTATTGTAACATTATAATGTATTATAGAATAATTTATTCCGAAAACACGAACATGAACAACACGAACACCTGCGAAATATAACCTATCGTTCACCGAGTTCACTACAAAACTGACAACATTGGACAGCGATACCTAAGGAGTATTGTAAGGCCTTCCCCTAGTAGATCAACTGTGCAACTGATGGATCCTGGCAAAAGCACAAGTTGGGCAAATAATGGAATCTTCCAGCCGTATCAAATCAATCACGAATGTTTTACACAAGAAATTTAGATAAACTTGTAGTTTTCTCTTCTTATCACCTCCTTGTTTTATTAATGGCCTTCTAATAAGTTTAGTAAATTCTTATCTTCATCAGATCTGTGTACTTATCTTAATGCCTGCAATTTGACCAGTTACACCTAATTGTGTTGTCTGTTATGGAGTCTGTTATTTTTATTTATTTACTAAGTGGAAACTAGTATTACTCAAATGATAAGTAAAGTGATAGAGACAAACATTCAAAATCAGCAGTTTAGATAAAAGAAACAAATTTACAAAAACACCTTATGTTTTAGGGGAGAATTATCAGATCAGTAAAGATTTAATAAACAGGACTAGATAAAGTGCATAAATGTCAGTCATAAACTAGATATACTACCTTAGAGCAAACTTGATTACTTAACAGCAGTTCCATTGAAGTTTGTGTGGATACTTTGCTAACCACCACCAATTGAAGTCTGTCACTTCAGTCTTGCTTATACTCCACCAGCAGTATTTCACAAAGAATTATCAGGTAATGAATAATAAGAAACGGTTACAATAAAAAAGTAAACAATTTTATACGCCTAACGTAGCATTAAGTAAGATTAAACTAAACAAAGAAACACAGTTTTCACTAATAGACTTACATGGTCAGATCTTTTTAGTGACATATTTTTCAGCTAGCTGTGAATTATTGATATTACTATTAACTCCAAACCATCCGTTTTGAATTCGGATCCTGATTAAAACGTTTTTTTTTACAACAGGAACGTTACAACAATCTCATCATTTACTGAGATGTGCGGTGAAGTTATCTCCAATCATCTCCAAAATAACATTAACAGAAAGTAGGACTACTATATGGCCTATCAGCCACTCTGTAGTTTATAACACAATATAATTCGCTTTTTCAAAATTTACCAAGTTGGTGACTAGCATAACAAAAATTTATTGTTATAATCTGTATTATATATCTGCATAATACAGGAGAATAATGTAACATCAGTATGAATTTCTTTTATTTATTAAATACAGCTTTGTCTCACTGGCAGACCTTTTCTGAATACCTCACCTCGCTTTGTTCTGCTTCGTTTGGTACTTGTACGGCAATCGACACATGCGCAAAAGCAAGTATTCAGCACAGTAACTGTAACTTGCTACTCGTTTACTCGTTAGTTGGGTAGGGGGGTCCCGTGAGTAACCGGAACAGATATTTCGACTTTTCAGTAACCGTTACAGCTTGTACTCGTTAGTTGGTTTTTGGGGGGGGGGGGGTCCCGCGAATAACTGGAACAGATATTTCGACTTTTCAGTAACCGTTACAGCTTGTACTCGTTAGTGGGGGGGGGGGGGGTGAGTAACCGGAACAGATATTTCGACTTTTCAGTAACCGTTACAGCTTGTACTCGTTAGTTGGGTTGCCCCCCCCCCCGGTCTTGCGAATAACTGGAACAGATATCTCGACTTTTCAGTAACCGTTACAGCTTGTACTCGTTAGATTGGTGGGGGGAGGGGGGTTCGCGAGTAACCGGAACAGATATTTCGACTTTTCAGGAACTGTTACAGCTGTTTCACAAATGTAACTGTTTCAAAATACTAGTTGCAGGAGTATCGACCCACCTCTACTTACGGGTATAACAAATGTTGAGTTAGAACATGCCTTTTTGCCTGTTTTGAGTTTGCTGAATTAGATAAAAAGTAACGCAGTCAAATCCGAAAAAAAACTGCAATCCACAGGACCTCTTATTAGGAGTGATGTGTGTGTGTGTGTGTGTGTGTGTGTGTGTGTGTGATTGTATTTCTGTAGTAAGTAACTCCCTTGATGTTTCTTGGAGTATTTATTTGCATGTTATATATTATATTATAAAAAATTGCAAGTGTATTTTTCTTATTTCTATTACTACATTTCAGCCTAACGCATGTTTTACACATTTAGTCCGTAACGTAACTTCAGAGGTAACAAATAAATATAAACTAACAAATAAGCGATTTTATTTCGATTTAAATTTTTCGGTTGTTGTAGTGTTTGGTTATGTAATCATCTGTTTACATAATCATCGAAACATTTTACCTAACCTCACGAATTGAGTTAATCCAAATCAATTACATATTTTCGTTTTACATTCTGCAATAAAATCGTCTACAATTGGTTGGTGCACCTCTTTACTGCGTGGTGTATCGATACTATCGCATACTATCGTACATTTATTGGAAAAATACTGAACACTTTTTAATGTTTATACTGTATTTTGTCTACTTTAATAAATTAATAATTTAAAATAAATCTTATTTTGTTTTTAATTTAATTTGTTTTTTGATTAGGGAATTGTTATTACTGTGTTTGTGTATACTGAGATTTGATATACGAAAAATATTCAATTCGTGACTTTTATGTATTAATTAATTTAATTTTTTCAACGTTAGGAGATTACTGTTTATTAGTTATACAGTGTCTGGTTAAATTATACTTGTAAATATTCGGCTTGAAAAACGCATTGCGGTGTTAAAGAAACCTATCAAGTAGCTTTTCCTTCATCTGCCCTATGTAAAACTTATTGCTCTCTGGACCCTGTATTTTGTATATTCCATTTTTATTGTGACGTTGGATTTAGTTTTAGTTTCTTTAATTATGAACTGCATTATCTGTGTTATAAGATATTTTAACATTTGTACCATTAAATAGTTCATTTAGTTTCTGAGTTATATTTCCGTAATAACTAAAGTTTGTGTATTGTATTATTAGTAGGTGAATGTTTATTATTTTCTGTAACATATTGTAAAACCAACTTGCGGGTTACTATACATGTCTCACATTAAGTGACAGAAGTTTACATTTGTTTGTCGTCGAATAGACCCTTTTATGTTTTTCTCTATTTTCCTGGTTCCGCACCATATTTGCAATGTTTTTGAATGTTTATGTATTCTGTGCATGTGGTTACAATACAATTCGTATATATATCTTCTGAGTTAATTAACTGCTGCATGTTTGCGTATAAAAAACGTAATGTTTTCTGTGCACCATTAGGTTTAAATACAATTTCATAACCATAAAGTAAAAATATTATGGACAACATTTCAAGTATGTATGTTCATGAACGAAGAAGGAGAAATGTTGGAATGTCGAAACGATACCTAGTTCTGTTGACTTATTTTACAGTGAGTCGGTTTTTACAACGTTGGAGTTGTCACCAAAATTTTGTCTATTACAGTCATTGTATTTACTTATTAAACTTTGTATTTTGCTTATTAAAGTTTCATTTTCTTTAAACAATAAACTATAAAAACAAAACATTCATACCTAACCTCAGGCATTAAAGCATTACGTACTTTTGCTTTACGTTCAGTAAAACAATCATTTACAACCGACACACTTCTTCTTCTTCAATGAGGAGAGTATTCTTCTAACGCGTACTCAAAACATCGAAAATGTAGTGCAGGTACAGTTATTGGGAAAGTACAGTTTGTTTTAATATTTACAGTATCGTCAATGGGAATGTTTTTGTACGCGTTTGAAATGTTAAAAGAACATAATTTTGAATCGTTGTTTACTTGTATGATTTTTGGTTGTTTCTCAAGTTCGATACTGTTTTTTATATTACATTTGGTTGAAAGTTTTATTTTGTGTTTTAACGTCCGAGTTAGTAATTATCTATTTTATAATTTAGTGCTATTGTAGTGTTTATTTTGAGCTTAATAGGTTTATAAATTTTGTATTATTTTATTAGAGAATGTAATTTTGGTGCACTTGGATTATCCATTTTATACTTTTAAAGTCATTGTATTGGTATCCGCGTCACAATTATTATAATTAAACTATAAAGTTTTACCTTAATCCGTCTATGTGATCGCTTAACTTTTCTTCTTTTCTTCTAACGCGTTTCGGATTGTTAATCCATCATCAGAGGTTAAAATAATTCGTCGGTTAAGACTTCGTTAAACATTAAAAGTTGCGTAAAAGACAACTGTAAAAGACAATCCGAAACGCGTTAGAAGAAAAGAAGAAATGTTAAGCGATCACATAGACGGATTAAGGTAAAACTTTATAGTTTAATTTTATACTTGCATGATTCTTTAGCATGTAGTATTTGCTTACTATTATTAAATATTATTACTATATTAAATTTCAGTGTATTTGATATATCTGTTTGATTTATATTTGCAGGATCGTTTTTAATAAAATGCACTTATTATTATTTATAAATTCCTGTTTCATCATCTAAATTTTTGTTAGAAATTATTACATGGCATTGTTTTTATCTAAATAATACCATTTATAACATAAAACACAAACTAACTGCAAATAACTCTATTTTAATCAACGCTGATAAAAGTTAGGTTACACATCATTTTACAACAAAGCACCCATTTTAAATTAACTAGAAAAATTATTTTTAATAATATTACTTATTATTTATTCTAATTTGAATATTTACACTATTTACATTTACGTATTGGTTTTACTGCGATAGCTCATACTTGAGTTCATTATAAGTTCTTTCATTGTTCAAAAAAAAGAATTGTTCATTTGTTACTGTGCATTTATTGAGTTACCGTTGCAAAGCTGTTACTGCGTTCGTGTGTGTGTGTGTGTGTGTGTGTGTGCGGCTCCTAGATGTAGTTGATGATAATGATGATGATGACGATGATGATGATGATGATGGTATCCTTAGTCGACGGTGGTATGTTCTGTTTATGGCTTGATGATTATGATGCAGATTCTCAGTCTCTAATCAAAATCGACACAGTGTCCCCGTGAGTAAGTTATTAGCGTCTGTCCCCCGTTCAAAATTGTCAGAGGTTTTTACAGTCTGCAGTCATTCTGACATGTCGGGTATAGCAATATGTCGTTTTAACATGTTCAATTTGGTCTACACCAAATGTTCCAGTTAGCGGTGCCATTAAATGCGCAATTTTCCACACGTTATTTATATATAACTCAGTTGTTTATTATTTGTTAATTGCTGTCGTAATTAACTTTAGTTTATATAACGCCGTTATTATTACACTTTTGCAAATCATTTGTACATCAACAAACGCGTCTATGTGCAATTCTTCCGATGGATTGTCTGAATTGCAAAACGTATTTTGTAAAATGCAAATTTCTTTAAATAACTGTCTTTAATTCGTGTCTAAACCAGAGTTCACTAACACAAGTAAAATACAGTCACCCTTATTCGTAGCACAATTCCTTTTCTGCCGGCAGACCACATACACGCGCGTTGAATACTGTAGCCACACACATACACACACTGCCTAAAATCGACAGGTATTCACTTTGACAGGCTACAGACGGTACAGTCTGCCTGTACATATTCGTACCACTTCTTAAAACTATTTATAACAATTTACCTATATTAATTATTTACAAAAGTACTACCATGGGTAATATACAAGTAAATATATTTCGTATCATACATATATATGTATCGTTGCAATATATATTTCACTTAATATATTCATTGTAAACACACATACACACACACACTTGTATGTGTGTGTGCCTATGCGCGCTCACGCTCACCAACATTTGAGTCCCAAGCTTTTGTACTCAAACACTTTTTGTAATTATGTAATTGTAATTGTGTATGTGTGTATTTGTAATTATGGCTAATTCACAGATCACCAAATGAAACCGTAAATATATTAAATATTTGCCAATTTAAATACAATTATGTAAAGAAAATGAAGGAAAAAGGAACGGTGTTATCGGGTTACGGCTAGCAATACGTTTTGCCCCGTTTTCAGCGACAACGAAAAACCAAGATTATACTACAATTTTTGGGACACAAATTGTGAAGCAAAATTAGTATTTTTACATGATTTGTAACCTGAAAATTTGAAAAGGAGTTCTAGTACTGAATCTTCGTAGTTTATGGAAAAACGTTATAAAGCACAAACATTAAAGTGAAAAAACACAAATTTTGGGGGGTTTGGCATACATTTACTTTGGTAAATTGTAATTACTTTATTTTGGAAAACTTTATGTAAGTAAATTCAATTAAACATACACGGAATTTTACTTTTTATTTGGAACAAAACAGATCAAAACGTGGCAGGGACAAAATTGAAATTTCAAATAAAAACTAAAGACTTCTTTCTATACTGAAACAGTTGTAACAAAAAATTTAACCAGAAACTTTAAGATAAAAAAGAAATGCATTTACAAACCTACAGTTTCATAAATTGCCCTACGTGAATTCCAAGATATTTTATTTCTTAAATTCAATGTTAAATGTGAGTTTTGAAATTTTTGATTTAGCTTAATTAATTTCAGAAACTGCCATTAAATTAGCCTTGTTTTTTAAATTTTGAATACTTTGGAATTTCAAGTAGTTAATTATAATACCAACAGTACCAAGAGTATTATTATTGCATTAACATTAACAATAACTGTTAACCCGTATTGTATGATAATAATTTTCTACGTATTAATAAATATATTTACTCCCTTAAAATCTCTTTACAAAGAAAAGGTATAAATATAAAAATTAAAAATTTTATTCTATTAGCACGTGTTGTGAAATATTACTAAATTCACATATTTCTACCTAACTTGTAATTAGGTCGTGTTAGGTAAAATTTTAATTAAAATTGAAATTAATATTTTATTTATATTTACATAAAACTGATAAACATTTATTAGAGCCATTTTTTCTAAGTGCTATGTTACAATCCTACACTTTCACCCCGAGATGGGAGTCATACAAATGACCAAACCTGATGAGAGAAAAGAGATCTGAACCTGGTAAAAATTTGAATCATTTGAATTAAAAGCCGAGGTATTGACAGAAATACAAAACTGTCACTTTGGACAGAAAATTTGGTGGCAGTAACTACACAGACAGAAAGTTTATCACAACAACTACATTATATATATTATTTTTGTAGCGCTATAAACATCAAAGTTGGGGACTAAAATAACTTTTTGTTTTTGTTACCAGCATAGCATAACCGGTGTTAACATTTTAGGATTAGGTATCATTATAGGAAACGTGACTGTTGGTAATTAACAACTGAACAAAACTTAAAACGTATTATGCAATGTGACAGATGAAGTCTCAAAAAAATGCAACTATAAGTAAATACAGTTCTTGTTTCCTTACAAATTATTAAACAACAAGTATACAGGACACACTGGAAAGCACGCACGCCTGCATACAAGTTTCCAGTATATATAAACACATTGTTAAATAGACCTATAACTTAAAAAATTTATTAAAAAGTAATTGTAAGTAGCAGGTTAATTTAAATTAATCACGTAGTGACAGAAGTTAATGGCATTATGACTAAGATAAAAATGAAGTCTTGACTAATTATTGCTAAAATTACAATTCTAAAGCCAACTTTGTAATGATAGGCTTTACTCCTCAAAAACACAAGTGAAGCGTATTCTAATAGGTATATAACACGCACGTGGATTCAAAATAAGTGTACCTAGATTACATTTGTTTCAACTTCGTTATTTTACAATGCGTATATTTGTTTACACACAGATAGATCTCTATTTTTCCTACGTAATTAATTTACCCTAGATTGACTCTATGAAAGATTACGTTACTTACCTAAACGTTCCTAGAGAGTTTATTGTTAGAGCGTTAAAATAAATAAATTAAATTCTGTATTAATTCATACCTGTGACACTAACTGTTATTTATGTCTGCACTTTGTTGGAATCCAGAAAGTAAATGCGCGTATATGAGGAAATTATTACAAGAGTTATCAGATTAAGCGTTATCAGTAATTACCATCAAATGTTCACAAACGAAAAACAGAGTTACAAAATTAGAAAGACAATGTAATATATATGTAGGATTTATAATACAACTGGGAATATACACTATTCTAACAGTAAGAAGTATTAATTATGATTTACGACACTAAGATTGTTCAGAGTAACAAGTTGTACGGCAAACACACGCAACGATCACAGCGTACACAGATTGCATGTCCAGTGTATCTCAACTGGCGACCACACGCTTGTTTCCCGTGTTTTGCCACACCCAGCAAATCACATCTTTCATGGCCTTCATTCTTGTTGCCTCTCCCATCCTAATCATTACTGCTGATTTAAAAGAACCCTTTTCTTCTTTAGTATTCGGCGACAAAACTGTTTACATGTTCCAAACTGTGGATTGTATTACAATTCTGTAACACTTACTACGAAAATTTTTTTAGGCAAGATCCCCCAGCTCACACACACACACACACACACACACACACACACACACACACACACGTGCGCGGATTTGCCATTAAAAGGGAGCGTTTAGTTTTTACCAGTATCTATAGCATACAACTTTAGCAGCAGTATGATACGACGAATCAGTCACCATCGGCTGCTCTGTATCGCGTTTGCATAACAGTCACGGCATTGAAAATCCGAAGCTTCAGCAGTTCATTTTTGCAGTATGAATATTTCACATAAAATGTACATTTTCTTCTTTACTACTGACCGAATTCATATCATTTTATAGCATCTGTCTTATTGTCTCTCTCTCTCTCTCTCTCTCTCTCTCTCTCTATCTCTCTCTCTCTCTCTCTCTCTCTCTCCCCTCCCCCCTCTCTCCCCCTCCCCCCGTATATGTATATATTGTGTATGTATATATTGTGATGTGACGTTATCTTGTCATACATGCGTGTATATGTGTCGGCCTTGTCTCAATATACCTAACCAGGTCGTGAGATTGGAACTTATTTGAGTTAGCCTACGTTCAAACACTACGTTACATATAAAGGATTAATTTTGTTGAGAGGAGAGAGTATCATGAGACAAAATAGTTAAGATGAAGACAAAAAAAAATTGCGTTTTATTCCAATCAAAACTGAAAATTTAAAAACTCATACCAGTTCTCATAAGTGTACATGTATTATAATAATAGTATGTAGTAATGATCATATTAATAACTTAGACTTGTTTTTATAACCTCCTATTACATACCACAAAAATTAAATTTATTTTACTTTGGGTCTTAATGCCTAACAGACATTAAGAAATCACTAAAAATTAACAATTAGCAATTCAACTAAAAACTTAACAATTTGAAATGCTGATAATAAACATTCTTCAAGGAAAATCAGCCTAATAGGCATCCAAAGAATTTCACTGCTTAGCGTGGTCAACAAAATCTTCATTTGAAAGTTTTTACTTTTTATTCTTGAACAAGAATGTTGTGTTAATTATACCATTTACATTTTATACAAACTATTTACAGATTTATACCTTTTTTATAGTTTTTATTCTACTATTGTTGTTTCTGTTTTATACTGTTTTTCTTTTATATATTTAAATAATTCAGTTCATTGTCATGTGATGCTCTCGATCAATCTATCCTGGTGTGTGTGTGGTTTTGCACCTCGTGATAATATTTTCAGTTATTTCGTAATTACTTGTATAATGGAGTAATAAACAAACAAACAACTACTCTGTCACCTTAAACGCATACGAATTCGCACTACCGCTGAGTCCACGGGTGCGAAACATTCTGCTTAACCCGTTGACATATATCGGGTTGCGTGCCATAACGAGTTTCCAAAAAAAATACGGAAACAAAAAAAACTTTTTGCGAACGTCAAGTTTTCAAATCTGCACCGGCTTCACGCACACTAATAACTTACAGTGTTCAACAATGTACACACAGATCTCATGACGTTCCATCAGGTTCCACTACTTGTCCAAGACCAAAACGGTTAGTTCAATAAGTTTTCTTCTCGTTTATGATTGTTATAATTTACACATGCATCTTTATACATTTTACATTATTATACGTACAAATTGAATTTGTAGTACTCATGTGTGTGTGTGTGTGTGTGTGTGTGTGTGTGTAAACGAATAGTGATGTAACATATTTGTTCTTTTACCGGTACTTTCATTAATAGATTATAATTTTAAATTTATTAGAATGACATAACGAAAATATTTAAATATAGCAACTTATTGAATAAAGTAAGTAATACAAAAAGGAAGTAGCATACGTATGCGACTAAATAAATAATATAAAACTTTAATTTGCAAAAGCCCGAAGTTTATAAATATATACGTAATGTTATAAACAAAACTTTTTTATGATCAATGCCTATGCCATTCATATTTTGTGCAGACAAATTGGGATTTCAGGTGACAAAACGTCTCTGAACCTCAAGGGCACGAATACTCTACAGGAATTTTAATAAACAGTGGTGTTTGAGTCCTGGTACGTTTTGTATGGCACGTCGTCAAAAACGTGGTACGTTATCGTATTGTTCATGAAATGACTGAAACATCCTAGCCCTGTCTGACATTGGTTTGCATTTGGTAACCAAAAAGCTTCTGCTGTTTGTTTTCACTTGTGTCCACTCAATAGCAAAGCGTTACTGTCCCATATTCTGTATGAATGAAAATAGCAATTCTTCTTTTGCCGCGAAACGTCGTTGTATTGTCAATCTGTTTTTGTATTGGTTATATTGTAAAAAAATCATAACGAGAGAAGAATTGTAAATCTATTGATGTTTCTTAATCCTCATTCATATTTCCAGCATCTGTTAGTAATGTCAAGGACGTCAAACCATAAAGAGTTTAGAGGAATGTTTAAAAAGTCCATAGAGACAATTTCTTAATTTCTTAGTTGTTTGTTTAAGAGCCTTCTAACCCAATCAATAATAATGCTAATAACATAAATCGTAGCGTTATTTGCCGATGGACAAGTTCCGGACGCTGCTCTAGAGCTCGCTCAAAAAACTTACAGTGCTCTCTATATTAGTTTGGCTCGAATTATTCTGTTAATTGAACTTTGTGTTAATTGGTCACGACGCATAATTCGCTTAGCCAATCAGAGTTTTCGTGTCGATGAGGAATTCATTGCCTTGGATTCTCATTTACGTTGGATTTCGTATACGTTGTCTGATTGACAACTTATCCAGTTGTTTCAAATTCGTTGATTAAAATGTAGATGATGAATCGTGCACGTTGCGATTGCTCGATTGTAAATTTAGCGTAACGATAGTCGAAGAGATCGACCGTTTTAATTATTAATTCTAATAATTTCCACAGGTTGTTGAATCAAACGATTTCTCATTCTTAAATGGTGACACTTGTAGAAAATAGATTTTCAAAGAGGACGCGCAACCAGTTGTTAGAATTCGAACATGAGAATTGAAAAACCCTTTAGATTCGCCAAAATCAAGTCGCTTTAAGTCTGCTACCTCCGAAATTTTTGCTACGTAAAGAAACATTACAAATGTTACCTTTTAAAGATTAATCTGAATGTTACATGAAAATATTGAGTTCACCTCAACCATCTTAGTTGTTATCACACTACGACTATGTCAAGAACAGGTTATGAATCTGTGTCAAGTATTTAATCAACTGTTATTTTCTTTAGCCTGTAGTGTTTACATAGAATAGATATAAAGTGAAAAGATTAACACAAACTATATGTTAATGTAATGAATGTTTTAAGAGAGTTAATACCATTTCATAATGTTACTTTTAAGATAATTTTTCTCTTATAACCCACTTTAACCTGATATCACAATAGTCTCACTTTAAAATTGTTTGAAAATAATGATGCTATTAACTTGGTATCTGGAATATTGATTAGCAGAATTTAAAAGAATGAGTAAATTTCAGTGGTAACTGTCTTCTTACAATGCATTTTAACGCAAACCTTAAAAGCCCCGTTATAGACCCCATTGTAATTGGTGTATCATATTTGCATAATGATCACGGCGTTAAAAAATGTGCAATCATGTTTTACTACTATAAAGAGGTACCACATTTTAACACCTACTCAAGTATTCAGTAGTTATACACGCCGGTACCAATCTGCGAGCTTGACCTTGACGACAGCTGGCAAGGACAATAGCTAATAGTCAACTTAAAAATATCGTGCCGTTACTCTATAGGTGACTATTTCCATTACTTTATACCGGATCATATTTTAATAGGTTGCGCTCATTTATAACAAATCTTTGGTATACTTAAATTTATACATTTTCTGAGTAGTAGCTGAATACTAAAGCTGTAAATTATTAATGTAATTGTAAATTTCTTCAAAGAGGCATCGAATAAGTACGCGAGCGAAAGCATTTTTTCATCCAGCGGAGAACTTTTTTTCCAAAGCGATGACCTATACTTTTTTTTGCTTAACCGTTTTCTGAAAGTCCAAGTAAAATTTTAAGATCACAACCGAGAAAGTGTTGAGGAAAGGTTTCGAGATATCAAGGATGTAAGCAGAGCGTAGCGGAGCATTAACGGAAAAGACGGGAGCTGTGTTGTGCTTATGTATACATGGTGTGGTGGGGTTTGTCAGCTTGTATGTTATAATATTAAACACACACAGACACACACACATATTGTTTTCTTATACGCCTATTTCGTTGAATCAGTATTGTTTAAAATCGTAAAACAAAATTTATAGTTTATAAACAACGTTGACTATACTGAACAAGTATGAGTCAACGAAATATCCGTTGAAAAAAGAAAATAAAATAAATACGAAAAAACTCGTAGTTTTTCGTTGTTTAATATTTCAAAGATCAAAATACTCCGATATGAAAACATGAGAGGTCTCTCTCTCTCTCTCTCTCTCTCTCTCTCTCTCTCTCTCTCTCTCTCTCTCTCTCTCACACACACACACACACGGGCGCTGCGCGCGCGGACGTAACACATAATTCAAAGAATAGGCCAATCTGTTGCATACTGAAAATGTAAAACACGTTTTGAAATAAAGTAAATACAAACTAATATCCTAAACATCGTAAATATAACTTACCATAATGTCCAGGACACTCAGTACTTTGTTTTTATGAGCTTCTGTTGTTTCCAACAAACACTCTATTTCCTTGTACTATTTTTCGTAAAAAATGCATTAATGTAAACAATGCATACAAGTTATAACGATGTCTAAATACACGTTTGTCGTAAGAGTTACAGGGTAAATTAATACAGTAAATAAAATTGGAAATATAATAGACGCACTACTAAAACGCACTATCTAAATTATTACGACTGATGTCTACTGAACTTCCTTTCAGTCAGGAAACATTTCGATACCGCACATATCTGCGTCGGAATCTGTTTGCGGCTCACAATCACTGTCACTCTCACTATCTAATGAAATCACAAACCTATCGGTTTCTTCGTCAATAATTATGTCTCTTTCACAGTATTCCCTCTCTAATCTTTTAACTCTATCACACAGAGGTTTCCAGTCATCTTCGGACAGTTCAGCAAATTTTCGTTCACACAAGGCAATTACATCATTCATTTTAAATGTAGTATTGTGTTTTGCAACATGCCCTTTCACGATAGACCATATGATCTAGATCGGGTTTAAAATGGGATGATATGGCGGAAGTCGCAGTGTCGTATGACCATGTGCTTTCAGTAGCTCCTCAACTACGTACGTTTTCTTGTTACTCTGGTGTTTTTTTATAAGCGTTACAAGTTCAGGCTTCAACATATTTGTCGAAAATGGGACACTGTTATCCTCTAACCATTTTATCATATCCTCCTTTTTGGAATTTGAGGTGGGTGCCTTATTTATCTGCACATTGTGATAGGCTGCATTATCCATTACAACAACACATTCAGGAGGTAGGGTGGGAAGAAGTTTCTCTTGCAACAATTTTATGTAATTGTCTTTATTCATTTGGTCATGGTAATCGCCACTCTTTCTTCCAGCCTTCCACATTAAAAGACAATTCGGTATGCAACCCATTTCGCCTCCAGCGTTGATAATTATCAGCTTTTCGCCTTTAGATACTGGCCGGTGTATACATTTTGCACTGTCGTCTCTCCACGATTTAGATGACACATGACTAGAGAGAATATATGACTCGTCCACATAAACAATTGGTCTTTTCTCTTTCCTGTGCTTAATGAGACATTTTAAATAGTGAATACGCTTTTGGCGTAAGTCACTCTTTTCAATAAGAACGTTCCTATTACTTGGGGTAGCTTTCCACTTAAAACCTACCGATTTCAAATGACTCTTAAACTACGGTCGCTACCTTTAAAATTAATCTTTTCTTCAAGATTTTTCCTAATTATATCTGCGGTTGTATAAGTCTCTGTTCAGCCACATACACTTCATGAACGGTTCTACGAACAACGCATTTATCGAAATCGTCGATACCAGTAACGGGTTTGTCCCTTTTACATTTCTTTGGAGTCGAAAATGAACATGTTGGACTGCCATCCTCACCCATTTTCTTGGCTTCTTGCAATATTGTCTGAACTACCGTCCTTGAAACTCCACGTGCAGCTGCTGTTCTCTCTTGGCATTTTTGAATGGGTACAATAAAGCCGTCGTTACATTTTCATTACATTGCTGCCTGTATTGACCGAGGCCAGTGGCGAGACCAATAACACCCCAGGAGAAAGACAGGTGGAAACCTGCACCACTGACACCAGGAAAGACATAAATGGTTGTATTTTATTACCAATACATAAACGAACATTTTAAAGATATTGAATGGAAAAATATAAAAGACTCAATTATTATATACACCATCAATGTAAATTATATAATAAAGTCAAAAATATATTAAAAATATATTCACATATAAAACATATATTTTTTGTAATTTAATTTAAATACTCAGAAGAACTATTATTTTAATTTTATAGAACAACATTAAATAATTTTTAGGTATGAAAATATACTTTTAATTTTAAAACACTTTTTCAAATTTAAGCGCGCACGGACGCACGCGATCACACACACACACACACACACACACACACACACACACACACACACACACACCACACAATGTTTTTAGAAACAAAAAATATTTTTTGTTAAAAAATCTACAAAAGTTATTTACATTTTAGTGCTTCAATTATAAATAAAGTGTCCATGTTAGTGATATTAATTATTATATTTAATTAATTTTAAGTAACTGTGAGTATTAATATATTTACATTTTCAAGTTTTCTATGTAAAGTACTGAGATTTAATTTTCACTATAAATAAAGTTGCAAGTAAACTGTAATACAAATATTTACATTCTGTACACATATAACATACGAAACATCTATACTGTACAAACATTTATCACTACTGAGATCAATTGTAAATTCGACCAAGAAGTTAAATCTGTAAGGCAACAGAAGGAAATGGGAAAACTGTTTTGTAAACTAAGTGTTACGTAATACATTGCACATTTGTCCTGTATATTATCTGGAACAGATACATACACACATGGATGTTTGTGTATGTGTGTGTGTTTCTTTTTTATGTCCGTCTTTGCCACCATTTTGTTGGAGTCCAGGTAACGAATTTCCAATGTAAATTCTTTTAAAATCAGTCTGTAGAGTAAAAATTAAATCAAATTATACGGTTTTGATTATATCCACAATTTTATATTTAATAGTTTATATATTTGTTATCTATTTAAATTTAAAAAAAAGAAATTATCCACCACTGATACAAGTTTTGCAAAAATTTAACTAGAAATCCGTAGCCGCCTCCAGACCGTTAATTATAAAACACAAAAATACACATTATATACACTATAATCTATCACTCCAATGGTAGAAAGTCACATGCGAATGATAATTAAATGAGCTATTAAAAACAATGTATAACTAAGCGAAACAACATGCCTTGGAGTGTTTCATTGTCAAGTAAATGAACGATGTCCTCTTATCGAATGCAGGAACACACGCACACACCCACACACAGAAAAGAAAACGAAACAGTACAACAAAAGTCTCAAACATTACTTGCTTATACTACGATCCAAGCGGCACGTTATACACTCTGTCCATCTCTGAAGCCTCCTAGAAAACCGTCCTATATATCTGCGCTTGAATGTGATAGCTACTCAGATTACACAATATATGACTTGAAGTCACAATTGCTGCTTCCTTAAATCTGAGTTTGAACCATTTTTGTTCCTTGATAATAATTTTACTATCTCGTCCCATAACATTTGTTTATGAATCTCACACGTGTTCAACTATATTAAAGCGTTACGTGAAACATTTAATTTTGTACTTATGCACGGGAAATTGGCATAGGCCTGCATATTTTGCCTCCATACTCACAACACGTTCACACATGATACTATAAATAATATTTCTTGTGTCGAGCATATGATATGGAGGTTTCCTTCTTCATTATAATTTCCCCTACTATGAAATAGAAGAGTCACGTGGTGTAGCGAACCAGCTCTCTACGCAATATACAATATAATATACTTCATCACGTGATATTGGTCACACTCAACATGATATATCTAAATCATGATAATTCGTTGTTGTAAGAGACTTTATCATAAAATATTAGCTTTATGAATTAGATGAGTGCTTAATGAATTAGAAGCACTGCTTTTAATTATTACAGTACATAAACCTTGGTAAACTAAAAGAAAATTGTAAAAAGGTTAAGTTATACAGAAGAGAGAATCCTTTCAGCCATGTTAGATTGGGTAAAATGTCAAATGTAGGATAATTAGATAGTATGGTAAATTATTTTAAATAATAATAATAAAGTAATATTGTGACAGCGACGCATACTGTGAGCTGTGAGCTTGTCTGTGTGATGGGAGAAACTAATGTGGCCACTTAGAACAGACAAGCAGTTCAGGCCAACTTTTCATCAAAATCCCTCAAAAAAGTGTTCGGGTCATAAGGTCTGCTACCGATAGAGAATATTATAGTTATTACAGCGATGTGAAAATAATAATCAGTAATGATAATAAAGGTTTCTATGCTTTTTAAAGTTTACATTTTTCCCCAAACGTTTCTGGTCGAACAAAGTTACGTTCACTTTTCTCACTTGATTATAACACTTTCCTCAGAAAATAACCATATTCGTAACAAGCGAAAATCGGAAACATTGTATTTAAAATAGTTCAAGACATTTCGATTTCCCTGTGAGGTGTCACAAAAGACATTTCCTTTATGAAGAAAATAAGATAGAAAACTATGAAGTTTTTGGCCGTTCAAATTATTTCGGACCGTTGTGGCCTTCTCCGCAAATAATAACAGAAAAATATGCGTGACAAATTCTATTATACACTGATTATATAATGAGTGATACTTGTTGTTAGCGGTTACTTATCAATAAATGCCATTCGAAAAGTATCTATATATTATCACGTACGCTTCCGTCCCGGTATTCATTCTGTACTTGATATGGACCGCGTTACATATCTGAAGATACCCATCGTAATACTATTGAAACGTTATCTGACAACACATATTCAACGCAGTCCATACCAAAAGAAGACTTCAAATATATAATAGTTTCTGTATCACTAGAAATTACACGCGTTTTCGCCATTGTCAATTTCAAGCCACTACAGATTGCAGTACACAAACAAGATTTGACTGAAACGCAATTAGACTGATTGTCTAGAAATACTGACGCAGCAACTGGGAATACATTTTATGGCCTTAAAACATTTTGTTTGGGAAGATGTTGTTCCATTGATTGAAACAGCACTCGAAGTCTCCAAGCCTCAATGCTTGTAGCTGCCTCGACACAATCTTTTGCATATTATCCAAACTTTCAAAATCACAAACCTAGCGATGGTTTTTGATTTTTAAAACAGGAAATAATCAAATTTACTTAGATCAGGGGAGTAAGGAGCTAAGATACCACAAACAGAAACAGAAGTAACAGAAGTAAGCCTTTTATCAAAATAGGCTTACTTGATCACAGAAAGTGAAATGTGGTCACTTCCTGCTCTGCTGAGTCGCCCAGAACAGAGTTTCACCGCCATCCGAATATATTTTGTGCAAGTATAATACTGAGCCTAGGACTTTACAGCAATGTGATATTTTCATACTTACACAGTCGTTGTAACGTTACAGATGTTATCATAAAAAAGGCACACCTTGAGTAACTTCATCTCCGTAAGCTTGTTGTAACTTTTTAAACGTTTCTATTGCTCTGTCTTTAAGGTTGACATAAAATTGGATTGCACACGCTGGTCAAAATTATTGACTTCTATTTTTGTAATGTAATAAAAACGCAAAAAAGCTGTGGCACAGTCACGTAAGGTAAGGTTAAGAAATTGTAAATTTTATTAAAGTAACCAAACATTCTAGCTATCAGCTGATACTTGGTACTATTGTTACCAATTGTGAGAAAAAATTCACCCTCATTACTTGTTACATAAACCTCGTAGTTCTTAATTATTAAATAAAACAGCATTCTAAGTACTTTATATTGTACAAATTAAATATTAGCTAAAAAATTATTACTTAAATTGATTGTTTGATTTCTGAGACGGTGACCCGTTTACCTTTATGTTGTTTACGAGAAGAAAGTTCATGAGTAATTAACGACTTCTTGAAACACGTGTTATAAATTGAAAACAGCATATCATTAATTGTTATTAAATACCGAAACCATATGGAAACTATTACGTTATTTTTAAATTATTTATGCTTGTTGTTATATTTAGTATAATAAGTATTATATAAGTATTTAGTATAACAAATTATTATTATTATTATTACCCATGTGAAGAAAGTATTTACTAACGATATGTAGTCAAAATTAGTTTAGTGTCATATAATACTAATTAGTAGAACGCTTCTGCTTTGTTGTTAATACTAATACATAAAGGTGTATCATTGATTATAAAATATTTGGAAAGAACAGGCCTTTTTAACTTTACTATGCTGTGACACAGCCCTAATTGTATATAAGACAATAATTTTACTTAAGCTGCTCCATATGTCAGACAAACCTAGGGGTAAATTAGTTTCCTAGTATATTTAGAATATTATAGTGCTTCACACTCCATAAAAATTGTTGAATTAGCAACACCCTAGACTCTTCTCCGCGCTGCCGAGAATTTATTAAGCTCAAAAATAGCGTGTTTGCTAGTACTTTAGTAAAGAAAGTAATGTCGTTAATTTGTAACTATGAATTATATAATTTTCTTGGATTTCGTTGTCCATGACGTGTCCGTTACTTAACTTTTAAAGAGCCTCTGAAGAAGCTTTTTAAAAGCGAAACCGGTTCAGTCTATAAGGTAAAAGTTTTACGTTTTTACCCTAAAAAACTTTGTGTTCCGAGTCGGTAGTGAATTAATTATGTATATACGAGAATTAAGAATTAGGAACTTTCCGCTCCGCGCTTATAAATAATTTAATATTTGTACAAACCATAAAATATTATTCATTTAATACCTAAACACATAGGGAAAGCTGAAACTGAAATATTATACGTAATGTTTCCCATTTTTCTGCTTAATATTGTTATTTATGTATATGAATAAAAATATTACATTGTACTATAAAAAATAACCAGACGTCATTAATAACAAGAGACAAGTTTCAACTTAGCTAAACTTAATAACGACGAAGTACATTATTTTCTCACTGAAAAACACGTCCTAATATATTCACAGAAACATTAATCAGTACTAATGTTCGATGCTGATTCGTTGCGTGTTGCTTGCCGGTCCAAACCAGTTTCTTTGGAGTGGCAAACAACACCGGGCGTATGGATAGCACGAGTGTAAATGTGTAAACAGCGAGGAAAAATCGTGTGAAATTTATGTAATATACATATTTTATACGCTGTTTACCGCTTGTCACACGATTATGTAATACTGTATTTTACGTACAATTCAGATATGAGATTTGTATTTGTAATGATAGTATTGTAATTTTCCCTCTCTATATACCCTTCCGAGCCGCCATGTTGTCGTTTATCACATGGATGTGACGCTTGACTTTATGACTTGACTTAATGACACAGTTAAATATATTAAAATTTAAGAACAAAACAGTATAAAAATTTATTTCTTAAA
The DNA here is from genome assembly GCA_034769895.1 of Magicicada septendecula. NCBI lineage: Eukaryota > Metazoa > Arthropoda > Insecta > Hemiptera > Cicadidae > Magicicada > Magicicada septendecula. The sequence goes on along the minus strand of CM068367.1, from coordinate 1,035,093,628 downwards.
ATAAATTCCCAATTTAGACTTACAATTTTGACGGTAAATGCTTCATATGCAGTAAATTCAGTCATAAATTAATTATTAAACAGTGAGTAAAAATTATTAAAATTGCAAGAAAATTGTTTTACTTTGAGAAATTCTTCTATTAAAACTTGTAGAACTCCTCTAACTTATGGGCATTGTCAAGAAATATATGTACTCAACAGTCTATACATTCAAAAAATAATCAAAGTTAAATAAGTAACATAAATTTAATTAATAAAAGACCGTAGCAATGATTTTACTGGATCGCTGCCGTTCCATGATACATACAGATATTATCAAAGAGATTATTTTGATAATATTTGAATTTAAGTCTTTGAAATGAAAGAAAATTAAGTTCAGTATTCATTATTTTCAGTACAGAGAATATCGATGTTTCATTTTCACCTTACATGACAATCTTACAGTGACGATTATCACTTCATATTTCAAGAACTAAAATACTTATACTGTTACATGCTTTGCATGAAACAATATAAAAATTGTGGTTACGTAAATATTATGAACCTAATATAATCGTTTCATATAAATATTAATTTTCAAATTATTTTTTGTTTTAAAGATAAGCAACATAAAATTTATCTCAATCTTGGAACTAGATATTATCATAATTGGAGGAACGTTTGCGGATATGAATTTTTAAAGCTGTTGCGGTAAGATACTGAGACGGTGACCCGTTTACCTTTATGTTGTTTATGAGAAGAAAGTTCATGAGTAATTAACATAAATAAAATTATATAATTCACAGTCACAATTAACGACATCACTCTACTAAAGTACTAGCAAACAGGCTATTTTTGAGGAAAAATTGTGACCTTCCAATAAATAAATGACGCGTAATTACATAAAAGGAGAGATTGGAAATTTGTTGCCTCACCTCGTAAAAAACTTTATTTTGAAGAGCAAAAAGTACAAAGTAAGGACTACTTCGAAAAGTTTTTCTTGTCAGAGTTAGGCAAAAATTTTCAGAATGTGGAAAAGCGCGTGCTTTTCAGAGGTTACGTTCTTTTATTAACATACGTGCAGTGGCGAAGCGTGACAAAATAATTTGGGTAGACATAAAAATACCAGCAAAAAGCAACCTCTTACTACGTATGATTGTTGACATTCCTAGTGAAGCACTAAAACTATGGTAAATAGAGTTAATGCAACCCCTATCAGATCATACCTAAGTGACTGTCTGAAACACACGAATTTCGTTATATGATTTGGCCTAAATATCAAGAAAAAGCTATCGTATTGTTATTGGTGTCGTTTATGAATCTTAATTAGAAAAAATGCTTAAAAATATAAATTTTATTCAAATTTTTTATGGTGACAAATCCGGATTACTGTAGGCATTGCACAAACGTTTCATATTTTCTTGCAAGTTTTGAAGTTTTCAAAAATATCTATTACCTTTTCCATGAAAGTTGGATCCTTTGTGCTCATACACGTCAATTCTTTTTCAGTGAACAAAGTTGCCAATTGTGATAATCTTTTATTTTTCATAGCCTTACGAAGGTACGTTTTCATTCTCTTCAGTGTACACATTGAACGTTCAGTCAAGCCCGATGTAACTTGAATACTCAGTACTAATTTCAGTAACTTTAAAGTTTGTTCATACACACTACAGAGTTGATTCTCCACAATATATTATATCAGTTTAACACACGGACGCATTTTATGTAGATGTTCAATATCCAATTGCGCAGTGTTATGCAGTCAAACAATTTTGGGAACAAACATTTTAGCTTGTCAAATTAGAGTTGAGGAAAATTCCTCCGAAATTCAACACATTTTTTCTCATTTAGAAGTTCTACAAAAACTGTATTTTAAAATTCGGCGAATCAGATTCGTCTAGTTGCACTGTTACAGAATCAAGAATTTCATAAGCAACGTGTTTATGCACTTCACTTACGGATTCCTGCAATACATTATTGGGATCAGCAGTCATGCACCTACACTCGTCCATACAGTTTTGCAGAACTTCATTTTGAACGCAGTGCTGCGACATTTTCTTTCACTGTCCTAATTTCATTTATGCAGAGATTTACATTACTGCTAGATTTTTCCTGTAGCACATTAAACAGATGTTAAGTAAATACAAAAATTCGATCATTAAGCACAAGTAACACATGAAATATTTCGCCTTTAAAATATTTAGGAGACCAATTGCAGAAGTCACAGACTCAGGATCCCGTCATCACATTCGATAATATGAGAAACCCCCCGCGAATGGTAATTCCAATGGGTTGATTTTGGATGAGGAAGTTTAAACCCTTGTTCTCGATGTAAATCAGATCTATGCTTATGATAATACTTATGATCTATGATTATGCCCTTCTGCACGTTTGTTGGAAGCAACAACAAAAACGCCTGGTAAACGTTCTTCAATTTTCAAACTGTGAACATATCGCACAATTATACTCAGTTGTATTTTAACAGATACGTCAGTTGTTTCGTCAGCTTGAACGGAAACAGAATCAGCCTGGTTAGTTTCATCTCGAATTGTTTCATTAATAACGACGGAAACAGACTCGATTAAATCATTCTGAATTTCGGAAGAAGTGCCTTTAAATACAGTGCAAGTTTCTATATGTTCTTTCATGAAAGACTGTTCTGTTGTCAGTAAGTATAAAGTTTCTAAATAATTGTTGTTACTAAGAGATTGCACATTTTCAATATGACTCCTACAAGCTAACTCTTGCCTCCCTAAATAACAAACAACATCTATCAAAAGGCCTACTATTGTTCGATTTTCATTGTGCTGTACTGATTGAAGTCTGTACTCAGTTGTATTTTAACAGATACGTCAGTTGTTTCGCCAGCTTGAACGGAAACAGAATCAGCCTGGTTAGTTTCATCTCGAATTGTTTCATTAATAACGACGGAAACAGACTCGATTAAATCATTCTGACTATTCATTTAAGAAAAATCGGTGTTAGGGCGAATACGCTCACGGACGAACACGTAGACGCAGACGCATTTACAAATCCGTATACAGGGTAAGAAGAAAGTAAATTAACAATTAGGTTTTAACTGACATATAGCGATTTTAAAAATTAAGCATAATTACTGCTAGAATTCTTTGTAAATACTTTCGCAACAAAGGTTTTGAATGACACATTCGTGTTTAAATAACGCGGTACGTACCTAGTAATCGCTAAAGTAAAATTGTATCAATATTCTGTACGATTGTTGACAGTAGTTTTTGTTTCCCTATTCAGAAATTCTAATGTATTTCCTTATTCCCTATTCTTATTCTAAGGTAGTGCGCGTTTAATTTAACTGACTATTTTTAAATTAATTTACAAATTCAGTTGATTTGCATTAGCAGAGAGAATTGTGAAAAACGATTTCTTAGAAATAGGTTGTCCAGAGTTTGGCCTCAACGACTGTGACGTCGTTCCCGTACAAATAGCATCTGGTCACGTCAACCAACCAACCACTATAATTACTCTTAATGAACAGTTATTAATTACCGGTAAAAACTAGAAAGCAAATACTCGTCATTAAATACGCCACTTAACAAGTTTAATTATAAGCACGTATTGATATAAACCAAATTAATGTTGCATTCGTAAACTATCCGTATTATAATCGACTGATGTTGTAACGTAATGTTTCTGTAAAACTATCTACTAATTTTAGACAGCGCTACAGTCTTACATTAGTTTAAGTACGTAATGTATTGTATTCTCATCATTTTCTATGTTGATATTTAACGGATTCATTTTATTTTCTATTCGATGTTTTGTGATTCATCAAAGTTTATACAAACTTTAAGAGTAATATCAATATCAAGTTTACGAAACTCCTCAGTAGCATTACTGCTAACAGTTGTTATTTACAACTTACATAAGGTTTAATTTAAAAAAAAAACCTTATTTTGACCTTCATTAAAGGCTATACTGTTAAGTATTTTTAAACTTGATTACGCATTGAGCATACAGTTTCTTTCTAAGGCACTTTTTTTCAGACTATTTAAATGTAGTTTGAGTTATTGTTCTTTAGAACAAATGTTATTGCCCTGTTTTCACACACAGCCTTAACGTGAATTCCATTCCTGGGTTTAGTCCAGAGGCAATCGTATCTTATTGGTGATTTTACTAGTGTTACAGGATAACTATATAGCGTATAGTTTGCGTCAAATTTACATGAATCTTGATCTTGGTAAAATATCTACTAATAGTAGATCCCGAAAGAGAGAATTGATGATGCGGTTTTCACTTTAAAACCAAGAAAGTAAATTCTTCAGCAGTTGTAATTGTACTAAAAAATATCATTTATGATGCTAATTGTAAATTAATGTTAACTTAATAGGTTTTTAACTATAGATTGATTTTATAAAGGAAATTTAACTTTTGAGTAAGAGATTCAACGTGGTCGGCTTCAAAATTGAATGGTCGTAATGATAAAATATGTCAGCTATTTTTCCAGTAATTATTATGTAATAATGTAAGTAATCCTTAATTCTATAATACCTAAGTACCTACTCCTAATTTAAAATCGGACCGCATAATTCATACCTTCATTTACCCACACAAGTGTCTCGTACAATTTTTCAAGTCGGGTTTCAACCTGATGATCTTTATTTCTCTTAATCACTTTACTTTCTTGGATTTTCCACTGCCTTGCATAATATATTTATAGGGTTTCTGGGGTAATATCGAAGAACTTCAAAAATTTTTAGATTTTAATTTCAATAAAAAGGAAGAAAAGAATTATGAAATATGCTTGGAATTCGTTCCGGTTTTCTACAAATTCCGTTCGTTCTGTAAATACAGAAACTTTAAAGTTAAAGGCAAAAAAATTTTAAGTTATTTCAAGCTAGAGAAATTATCACCCATTAATTACATATTTCAATGCACACTAATTACTTATAAAATTAAACTTAAATTAGAAATTCTAGTATACGTGTCTAATGGATGAAATCTGTCATAGGATCCAGGATTTAGATAGATCAATGTAAGTTTATTACATTGGACTTGCCATTAAGCCTATACAGATCCGTACTTACTTTCCAAATGAATTTTCTACCGTATTTTGTCGATAAGTAAATTTCCCGTATGCAGTCGCTAACCATAGGGTTGAGCTAACCACTAACAACTAACTCCGGAATTATTAGCAGAACCACGCTTTAGCAATTGTGCGCATTGGGAATAGAACTCAAGACAGAAGTACTAATTTCGTGGAGGAGGGAAAAAAAGAAAAAACTACAATTGAGATCGACAAGAGAATAAGCATGAAGGATTTTCATAAGAATGGCAAAAAATGCCGTCAGAATCTTGCTTACGTTCAAAAATTTCAATAAAAAATTACGAAGCATGTAAAAGCATAAACTGTAAAATTAAAACTTAATAAAAAATAATTGTATACAACAACCAACAAACAACCTCCGCTCAACAGTCCGTTAAGGACCAAGGCGTACGCACGGCTTTTGTGTTAGTGTGACGGTGTATGGCTATAACTACGCGCCACCAACCGCTAGTTGCGGTATTCACAGCCAGGAGGCGGCGCTGTTATCTGAGCGCCTACTCATTCTGCCTCACGACGCTGAGTGCACGCCGTACGGACCATCCGCCGGGAATTGAACCCGGGATCAAAGAATTCATATATACGAAGCGCGATAAGAGGGTCAAATCCCTGTAGTATACTCTGGAAACGCCATCTAAGAATCCCTTTAAATTCCAAGAAAGTCGCCGTAAAATAATGCTCGTCGTGCGGGCAAATATAACTATGGCTCCCAGGTTGAGCTTTCATCACTACGCAGACAGAACAAAAAGTTTGAAGGGTTAGGTTAGGGTCCCGCAGACTCGAACAAGTCATTTGTGTTATTATTATTTTGTTTGATTTGTTATTGTTAATCTTTTAATGCCTGTAATTTTCATTATAATTCGTTCTTATTGCTTATACTTTTTCTTTGTTTGGTAATTCAATGCTATAAAATATTCTTTTCATAATTTATTTCTATGTTAATTTTCCTGTTATACATTTTCTTTTTTCATAGGCACTACATTTAATTAATCCACAATGCAGACCACACCCCAGTCCACAAAAACGTCTTCCTAGTATCTGTGGGGGGAGGATCCGATTAGAATCATAATTAGACCGATACACTTAATTAATTAATAATATAATCATAATGGTTAACATACTAACATCTGATAACTTCAATGCTAATACTACTGCACAAAGAACACGCCCAGCACCAGTAATATCAATTCTAATAACACGATAACAATGCACGTTTAATAGAAGGCCGGAACATTAAACATGGCAACGCTGCGTCTCAGGCCTATAAGCATAGTGTTATAAAAATATCGGTATGGAGAACCATACATGACTTCCATATTCTAAGATTTATATTTAAAATCATTTTCAGCCAAACAACCAGGCTGTGTCTTACCTGCCTTTTTATTGCTGTATTAAATGAAAAACATTATATTACATTAAAATGAAAAAATTATAATTTTATTGCCTGGCAACAAAATTATTTTATTTTTAACAATTACCATTGTTTCAAAAAGTTTAAATAAATTTTCAAGTACTTTACTCTTGTTAAAACGTAAAAGGTTGCAGGTAAACTACCCCTTCCCCTTAACCGATCTTCACCAAAATCGAAAGTCATTGAGACCTCTACAATTCAGGGACGTATGCAAAAAATTATTTCATTCTGTTTGAATTTGCGGCTGTTATCGTTTGCCATAGAAAATACGCTTGATAAAAAAACGTTGCAGGTAAACTACCCCTTCCCCTTAACCGATATTCACCAAAAACAATAGGTCTTGAGTAATCTACAAATCAGGGCTGTATGCAAAACATTATTTGATTCTGTTTGAATTTGCGGCTGTTATCGTTTGCCATAGAAAATACCCTTGTTAAAAAAACGTTGCAGGTAAACTACCCCTTTCCCTCAACCGATCTTCACCAAAAACAATAGGTCTTGAGAAATCTATAATTCAGGGCTGTATGCGAAACATTATTTGATTCTGTTTGAATTTGCGGCTGTTATCGTTTGCCAAAAAAAAAAAATTTCCCTTGATAAAAAAACCGTTGCAGGTAAACTACCCCTTCCCCTCAACCGATCTTCACCAAAAACAATAGGTCGCGAGTACTCTACAAATCAGAGCTGTATGCAAAAAATTATTTGATTCTGTTTGAATTTGCGGCAGTTGTCGTTTGCCATAGAAAATACGCATGATAAAAAACGTTGCTGGTAAACTACCCCTTCCCCTCAACCGATCTTCACCAAAAACAATAGGTCTTGAGTACTCTACAAATCAGGGCTGTATGCAGAAAATTATTTGATTCTGTTTGAATTTGCGGCTGTTATCGTTTGCCATAGAAAATACCCTTGTTAAAAAAACGTTGTAGGTAAACTACCCCTTTCCCTTAACCGATCTTCACCAAAAACAAAAGGTCTTGAGAACTCTACAATTTAGGGCTGTATGCAAATAATCTTTTCATTCTGTTTGAATTTGTGGCTGTTATCGTTTGCCATAGGAAATACCCTTGTTAAAACATAAAACGTTACAGGTAAACTACCCCTTTCCCTTAACCGATCTTCACCAAAAACAATAGGTCTTGAGAACTCTACAATTCAGGGCTGTATGCGAAACATTATTTGATTCTGTTTGAATTTGCGGCTGTTATCGTTTGCCAAACAAACAAAATTTCCCTTGCTAAAAAAAAACCGTTGCAGGTAAACTACCCCTTTCCCTCAACCGATCTTCACCAAAAACAATAGGTCGCGAGAACTCTGCAAAACCGGGCTGTATGCAAAAAATTATTTGATTCTGTTTGAATTTGCGGCAGTTATCGTTTGCCATAGAAAAAAAATCTACAGACAGACAGACACACAGACAGACAGACACACAGACACACAGACAGACAGACACACAGACAGACACACAGACACTTTTCGGAAAACGACTTTTTTTCATGTTTTGAGTGTAGTAGAATAAGAATCTGCAATAATCTCGAACACGATTTTTTTTGCCATCACCATACTTCCATTCCTTAAGGAATATGGAAGTAATAGGTAAAGTGAACACGTTATATTTTGATTTAATTTCATAGCATTACTAAAATCGGTCTGTGCGAACTTAGTACTAAGTTGAAGAAAGAAATTAGTTTAAGTTTAAGTTAAAGAAATTAGTGAATTAGTATTAATGTAATAATTAATTTTGTTCGAATTATTGAATTCGTAACATATGAATGAATTAATTATTATATTTCTTAAATTATATAACAATATTTTGCATAATAAACTTTTATTTTGCAAAAGTAAAGAATTATAAAACTGCTGTTAACCGGGAATTAAAAATGACGCGATTTGATTATTTAAATACATAAATTAAGAGATCGTCTAGTCGGCCTCAAAATATCATCTGGTTCCAGTTTTGACACCTTTAATGTTCCGGCCATGGCTCAGGGCATCAAAAACATTTTCTTTTTTTTTTTTTACAATCTACTTATTTCACAGAGTAATAAATAAAAGTGATGTATAAGTCGTCACTTGAGCTGGGAACCATCCAACCATCAAGCGATGATTACCACGTTCACCGGGTCAGGTCATCTGGCCACTGTCTCTTCAGCCTTCTTACATCCAGTGAGGGATTGAGGAGCTCGTTGATCAGGTTATTGCTGTGTCCTATGTTGCGGTTCCTGTACTTAGCGGCGTACATCTTGATGACATCAGAAATGTATGGAATGTTGAGGTCTTTGTGAAGAGTATAATTAGAGATGAACCAGGGAGCATTCATTATGCAGCGCAAGATTTTTGACTGAACTGACTGCAGAATCTTTGTGTTGGAAGGTTTAGAGCAGCCCCACAATTCTATACCGTAAGTCCAGATTGGTCTGAGCACAGCTTTATATATGATGACTTTGTTTGCGAGAGATAGTTGAGATTTTCTACCTATGAGCCAGTACATTTGCCTAGCTTTTAAGTTGAGTTGTTGTTTCTTAGCCTGAATGTGGGCTTTCCATGTTAATTTGTCGCCCAAATGCAGCCCCAGGTATTTAAATTCTGATTTTATAGGTATGAGGGCATCGTTTATGGTGACTTGTGGACAAGAGCTACGTTTCATGGTGAAGGTTATTTGAGTGGATTTTGCAGAATTAACTCGGATCCTCCACCGCTGGAACCAATCTTGCAGGAGGTAAAGATGGCTTTGCAGTTTCTAAGAGGCTCGTTCCGGGTTGGGATCTACTGCGAGGATAGCGGTATCATCAGCGAAGGTGGCGGTGGTAGTGTAGTCTGTCACAGGTAGGTCAGCAGTAAATATAAGATATAAGTATGGCCCCAGAACGCTGCCCTGAGGCACTCCCGACTTTATAGGAGAGATTACTGACACAGTGTCTTCGATTTTGATTTGGAATAGTCTATCTTGGACATATGATTTCAACAGTAAATATAGTTGATCAGGAAGTTGTTTCTTCAGCTTGTACAGAAGGCCCTCATGCCAGACTTTATCAAAAACCTGCTGAATATCCAGAAAGACAGCTGCGCACATCGTCTTCTTTTTCAGGCTATCTCTAATTTTGTTCACTATTCTGTGGCATTGCTGCACTGTAGAAGTTTTTCTCTTAACCCAAATTGGTGTTCAGGGATCAGGTACCTAAAGGGCACTATTTGTTTTAGTCTGGTCAGGAGAAGTCGTTCAAATATTTTTGACAAGAGTGGAAGAAGGCTTATTGGCCTGTAAGATGTAGGGTCAGTAGGGGGTTTGCCAGGTTTTGCGACCATGATAATTTGGGCAAATTTCCATTGGATTGGAAAGTAACACAGTCTGAGCATACTGTTGTAAATAGTTGTAAGTAGTACTAACGTGTTTTTGGGAAGATGTTTCAGAACTTCTCCAACTATTAAATCGTAACCGGGGGCTTTATGTGTCTTGGAATGTTTTATCTCCCTGAGAACTTCAGAGAATGCAAACGCTTTGATTGGAGGAGATAATTGGCAGGGAGCATCAAGGTAATTTCTGAGTCATCAATTGCTGATGAGGTTGGGGTGAAAACCTGGGAAAAGTGATCTGCGAACACATTCACCTTATCTTCATTTGCTCGAGCCCAACTGCCGTCAGGTTTACGAATGGGGGATACTGGGATTACCGGTCGTTTGATTTTTTTGGTCGCCTTCCATATTGAATGATCATGGGGTGTTAAACATGTTACGTAGTGTTCAAACGATGCGTTTCGGGCCTCTTGCATAGCTGCGCGAATTCTATGGGTGAGCCTATTGAGAATTGTTTTATACTGGGGGTTTCTCGTTCGTTGCCACTTACCGCGAGCTTGTCGTTTTTCTTGAATAAGTTGTTTGATGTGCAGAGGTATATTATGATAACTTTTCTTTTTTCTGGTGTAGCTTGCCATGCAGCATCCTGTAGTAGTTTAGTAAAGTATTGAACGGCTACTTCAATGTCTCTGGAATCCGTAATGCGAAAGTTAGAGTTGATATTCTCATTGATAATGTGTTCAAATAAATCCCAGTTAGTCTGCTTAGTGCATAAAACAGGTGGAGGTTCCCTCCAGATTACATTAGTGCTTAATGTAATTATAATGGTGCTATGATCAGAGCTTAAGTCGAGATTTGGTTCGATTTTGGTATATAAGTGCGAGATTCCTTTTGTTATCGCAAAAGCAAGAAGATCTGGAATTTTATTTAAGCCTGTGGGCCAATACGTAGGTTCTCCTGTTGATAAGTAGCTGAGATGAAGATGGTGTATAGCTTCCAGTAGATTTCGACCCTTTGGTGTGATAAGCCTTGAGCCCCAGGCAGTATGCTTTGCATTTCCCCCGCTACAAGAAAGTGTGGTCCCAGAGTGGCGAAAAACTCTAGATATTCGTCTGTTGATATGGAATGGCGTGGTGGGCTGTATGTAGCTGCTAAGGTCAAGGGCCATGGAAGGGCGAGAACTTTAATGATTGCACTTTGGATTTTTGCAGTGACATGTGGCTCCATTACATAATAATGAAGAGTGTTTCGTATGATGACAGCTGAACCTGCGTGAGCTGAACCGTCAGGGTGGTTAGCATAGAATATGTTATAATAAGGTATTTTGAGGACGTCTAGAACAAGTGAAAATCGAAACAGACTTGAAGAATTCAAGGAAAAGAAAAAGAAGAAGAATTACATAAATTATGAGAAGACACTGTAAAATAAGTTTAGAATTTTCTTTATACCAAAGAGTAATGTTGCGGCACAATTATAACCATAATTTTACTTTACGTCAGGTTTTTAATTTTAGATTGTACATATGTTCTGCCTTTTAGTGATACAATTATTGTTAACATTATTATAATTTATCTATAACTAGCGAGTACCCGGCATGCGTTGCAATGCCACTCAAAGAAAGAAAGTGTTTGTGTTTTAATTCTGTTTATTGAAGTGCTTTTGGATACACAATTTTTTTGTTTTTCCGTCTGGTGCGTACATGAATAAATAGGTTTACAGTAGGTTTCTTAAAAATAAATAGCTGTTGCCCACGACTTCGTTCGCGTGGTCTTCAATTTAATGCGATAATATATTTAGAACAGAATCTATTCCATTGGGTTGCCATAGTAACCAGATCTAATAAGTTAGTTTTTTAAGACTCCAAAGGACCCCCCAGAGGATCGTATCGAAAAAAACACCTGTCCTATGTTGGTTCTCCCGTTGCGTAAAATATTTGTGCCAAGTTTGGTTGAAATCGGTCCAGTGGTTTAGGAGGAGATGTGGAAGACCCCAAAGAACCCCCAAAAGAACCCCATCGAAAAAACACCTATCCTATGTTGGTTCTCCCTTTGCGTAAAATATTTGTGCCAAGTTTGGTTGAAATCGGTCCAGTGGTTTAGGAGGAGATGTGGAAGACCCCAAAGGACCCCCCGAAGGATCATATCGAAAAAGCACCTATCCTATGTTGGTTCTCCCGTTGCGTAAAATATTTGTGCCAAGTTTGGTTGAAATCGGTCCAGTGGTTTAGGAGAAGATGTGGAAGACCCCAAAGAACCCCCAAAAGGACTCCATCGAAAAAACACCTACCCTATGTTGGTTCTCCCGTTGCATAAAATATTTGTGCCAAGTTTGGTTGAAATCGGTCCAGTGGTTTAGGAGGAGATGTGGAAGACCCCAAAGAACCCCCCAAAGGACCCCATCGAAAAAAATTCAGAAACCTTCGCGGGCGTGTGCACAACAACTCACCGAAGTTTCATCGCAATCGGATGAATCGTATAGGAACGCATACGGGACAAAGAAACAAAGAAACATTCATTTTTATAGATATAGATATAAATATAATGATATATTAATTGTATATTATTGTGTGTGTATGTGTGTTTGTTTTGTGTTGTATTGTATTATATAGTAGTATAATAATATTATATATTATAATAACAGTATAATATAATATTACAGTACTATAATAACAGAATTATAATATTTTCATTTTGTCTACGTATAATGTTTAATTCGTCCAGAGAAACATTTGGTCATTATTTCCATTATTTGCTAGAAACAACTGGTTGGTTAAAACTAACCTGGCTGAACAGTTTGTCAGGTGGAGCGCGAAACTCAACTGAACTGCCAGAACTACGTCGTGGCCTTCCTATATCCGTTCTCAAAATTCCTGTTGTGTTTTCGCGTCTTCCTGGCGTCTTTTTCATTTTTCTAAAGTAAAACAAAGAAGAGGTATTTATGATTTTAAAATTATTCTAAGCGTAAGATCTGTTTAATATAACTTCCGAACTGACACTTGTAAACGTACAAGGACTGGGGATTTGACGTTCTATGAAGTAGCCATTCAGCGATGATGTTTAAGACGCCTCTCACTTAGCATGTGATGAACGTTGCCGCTTCTTTCCTGCACCGAGACGAACACGCTTTTACAATGATACCAGGCATTCTGTATTGTATGTCGGAGTTCGTTGTTTGCTTTTTTGCACGGCTGTTTGTTTTATTTTTAAAAACAAACATTGATTATTTGTAATAACCGTGCTATAAGACTGACAACTTTAACAATTACGTTCAGGAAACATTTATCAAGTGTTAAAGTGTTAAACACTTGTACCAAGTGTTGGATTTCGTTGTCCATGCCGTGTCTGATACTTAACTAATTATAATTAATTACCGACTCGGAACACAAAGTTTTTATGAGTAAAAACGTAAAAGTTTTACCTTATAGCCTGAACCTGTGCTCCAAGCGGCAGCCTCTCAAGAAGCTTTTTAAAAGCGAAAACTGGTTCAGGCTATAAGGTAAAACTTATACGTTTTTACCCATTAAAAAACTTAAAATGGGTAAAAACCGATTCGTGTTCCGAGTCGGTAGTGAATTAATTATAATTATTTTAAATTTATTTTTGTGTAAATTGTCTTCCCACTCGGGAACCGTAGTTCCAAGAAACGGGGGTCGATTGCAGATTGTGTAAGTGGTGTGACAACTTTATCCTCAAAATTACAACGTGAAAATAACGTGGTCCTCAGGAAACCGAATGAACAAACGTAAACTTGAATGCAACGTAAGAAAAATAATATCAACAGTTTATTTTAATGTTATTTGTTTGAAAAACGTTTGATTTATTAGTGTTATTATTAAAATACAGTTTATACCAACTGAGCTCGCAATGCTACAGGCTAAATAAGACGAACCACTTAAAACCTTGGGAGTCCCCAACATTGCTTTTTGCTCAGTTAACCTAGCAGATTACGAAATTAACCAAACCGCGAATTAGTGGTTAAAGAGAACGAATATTTTAACTCCTTCAAACGGTTAAAACTTCTGTTGTAAACAATGGTCCGTAGTTAGACTGCTGCAAGTGTCAGTTGTGGACTATTACGTGGCAACACCGTATTCCCACCACTTGTGCTGTCAATTCGAAAGTTATAATAAACAAAATATACGTTACAATAACGTACCTTAAAGTATCATTTATGTTCTGATAAAACTGAGAGTCTGTTTAATGCTTCCCTTTTTCATTTTTCATTATATGCGGCGAACATGTTACATTATCTCTACTACAATTCCAATTGCCATGTACTGGAAAGGTGTGTTAACTAAAATTTCGTTTCACTCACGTTACTGAAGAAAGTACGCGGAAACATATGTGTATTCCTTTCACTGACAAAGAAAAGCCTCGTTGTAGGCCTACTTTTGCACCGTTAGACAAGTCATTACCGTTACAGGTACACTATTGTAATTGTAAACTTATAAAACCTTTACTATTGTGTGGTTTCGAATAGTTTTGTCTGAACGTGAAACGTGTCTTTATTTCACGTAAATATGTTTTTATAGGGGTTCTTGAATAATATCATACGTTGCAAGCATACACATACAGAAACATAAACATTTACTTAAACAAATAAATACAGGGAATGTTCTGGCTTATAGTGGTGAGAAAACTACATTTTATTAAGACACGTAACTTTTTGTTTGTTTTTATTTCTCGAACTTCAAATAAAAAATACAGTTATAACGTCCATTTGTGTACTTGTACTTGTAGGAATGTTGGTACAATGTCTCATATTTACCTAACAATTTTTTTTTAACTTTTTGAGTTACTGATTCTGTAGACTTTTAAAGTAGAGTTAAAAATTTATACTTCAAAGTTTCCAGAAGTTCTCATTTCTTTTAAGAAGCAAACGATCGGAGAAATCTCACACAATCCGATAAATTTAATATTTCAATGCGATAATTTATACATTTATTGGACGTTACCCGTCTGAGTGAAAATTTTTTCTACCTTATACAAATATTTACTACCGTATAGATACCGTTCTACATAGGCTACAGCGTGTAGGCATGTAGTACAAGAGGTGTTCAATTATTTGTAATAAAAATATGGTGCATTTTGAAATCTGACGATTTATATACTAGAGAAATATATAATTGCAGTTGAAGTCGAGTTTGATTCATGTTTTCAATCTATTAAGGAATGTCTTGTACATATTAAGCTAAGTAAAAATTTCTATTTAAACAACTATCAAAACGTTTTTGAATTTTGTGAAGTATTGTTGTAAACAAAATGTAATACGGTATTCTTAATTAGATATTTAAAACGTTATTATTATTATTAGTGAAATATATATCATTTTAGATTTTCGTTAGACAGTGTTACAGAAATATCTTACGACACATATGTGTTACAAGTTTAATTTTACTTTAAGTAAGAATAAATAATGTGAACAACAACGAATGAGTTAATCATTTCACGGAACAGGAAGTAGTTAACTTCACGTTTGCCGGTGACCTACATAAAATTATTAAACATAAAGGATTTAAATAAAAACAAAACGTTTACTGCCTTCCAGTGTTATTTTGAGTATTAAAATTAGA
This sequence comes from Magicicada septendecula, assembly GCA_034769895.1. Lineage (NCBI taxonomy): Eukaryota > Metazoa > Arthropoda > Insecta > Hemiptera > Cicadidae > Magicicada > Magicicada septendecula. The sequence continues at coordinate 1,035,078,296 of CM068367.1, read as the reverse complement.
TATCATACGCAAGTACTTACCATGAATTTAAATACCTTATTCCCGCTCAGATACTATGCTTGAATCTAATTTCTTCAACATGGGAAACATAAACGAAGATTAACAACCCGAAGACATAACAATTCCGGCTAAATGTCTGCAGACCACGCGTGTTGCGTACACATTAATATATCCTATCGAAATAAGTAAGAATATGACTTTACTACGTACTAACCCTTTACAGACACCACATTATCGCTGCATTAAAAAAGGATTGTGTAAGCATATCTGTAGAAGAGAGAACATTGCTTTACTAACAACAAAACAGCTAATTTACAAATATGTCTGCATAAATGAAAGCATAACAATCGTAACGTAATCAGTGTACCAGTGTATCTATTCCAGAAGAAAATCTACTGTATATTTTAATACGTTATTTTAATATCCAATTTAACGTATTTGAAATAGACTAACACATAACATACTTATATCCAAGCGGCTTTTTATAAGTAATAATTCAATTGCAGATGGATATAATTGCACAAATTGCTCTTATTCTTATTCTGACACCATTAGCACTTAAGACACACAAAAATGTAAGAAGAGGCTTTTGAAAAGAAATGAAGAAGCTATTGCTTTACAGATGAGGAACACGGACAACCAGAGGACAGACCAGTCGAATTGGGGGGAGGGGATAAAAAATAAGATAAAAAAATCCAAGAGAGTGAAAAGACTTAAGGGAAGTGAATGGGAGGAGGATACTAATAAAACAGATTAATAGAAGGAAAGTAAAATTTGCGAACGTTTTTGTAGATTTTCTCTGTAATATAATAAAGCACGAGGAATTTGGAAGGGCGGGTAGAAATAGACTAGAAACGTGCTAGAAGGACGTGGAGATTTCTTTCATACAGAAAAAAATTTATTTCATGCATTAAGAGGGTCCATATTTAACATTACTTTCTTGAAATTTAAAGAAGCACCAAATAAGAGTTGAGGCACCAAAAAAACCATCTACTTGACCCTGAAGACATTGTGTTTATTATTTGTACACAAAAGCTCTAAAACAATATTACTGTATATAAGAAGATAACAGTCTTTCCATCTTAATATATATAAATTAGCCTCTATGCCTACAAAAGTTTTGACATTCCGATCAAACATTGGTGCGAAATATTAGTTTTATGTTATTTAACACTTATTAAAAATCTCTTGACTATTTACCTTAAATTATTGATCCGAAAGAGATTCACACTTGCGATGAGGTGCAAACAACGTTTTTGGTGCAGTTAACTGTTAGTAGTCCACTGAATATGTTTCATTAGTGGAAATGTTCGTTAGAACCGCACCCCTCTGAGTGGTCACTGTCATCCACACGCACACATGTCCCACACTCACACTTCCACTTGTTGATTACTATCTCAGTTTTATACTCACATCAACTCTAATCCTCCAGGCTCCCTCGACACACACGCGCGCGCGCATGCACTAGTAGCAGCAGCAGCAGTAGTAGTAGTAGTAGTAGTAGTAGTAGTAGTAGTAGTAGTAGCAGTGGTAGTGGTAGTAGTAGTGGTAGTAATAGTAGTAGTAGTAGTAATAGTAGTAGTAGTAGTAGTAGTATAGTAGTAGTAGCAGCAGCAGCAGCAGAAATAGTAGTAGTAATGGTAGCAGCAGAAATAATAGTAGTAGTACAAAGTTTTTTACTTCCATGTTCCATAAGGAAATGGAAGTATGATGATGCCAAAAAAAATCGTGTTCGAGATTATTGCAGATTCTGATTGTACTACCCTCAAAACATGAAAAAAAGTCATTTTTCGAAAAGTGTCTGTGTATGTGTCTGTCTGTCTATAGATTTTTTTCTATGGCAAAAGATTGCATAATTCCCTACATTGTAGTGAACTCAAGGCCTGTTGATTTTGCTGAAGATCGGTTAATCGGTTAAGAGGAAGGGGTAGTTTACCTACAACATTTTATGTTGTAACAAGAGAAATTTATATATGACGAACGATAACTGCCGTAAATTCAAACAGAATCAAATAAAGTTTTACACATGTCTCTGAGTTGTAGAGTTCTCAAGGCTTATTGATTTTGGTGAAGATCGGTTAAGGAAAAGGGGTAGTTTACCTGCAACATTTAATGTTGTAACAAGAGAAATTTTTTCATGACGAACGATAACTGCCGTAAATTCAAACAGAATCATATAATTTTTTACATATGTGCCTGAGTTGAAGAGTACTCAAGCCCTATTGATTTTGGTGAACATCGGTTAGGGGGAAAGGGTAGTTTACCGGAAACATTTTTTGTTGTAACAAGAGTAAAGTAGTCAATTTTGATAAAAAAAGTATCCTGATAAGAAGATCTTAATAATCCACTGTACAAACGTAGATGAAAATCTATAAATGAAGAGGCTAGTTGAACGGGGTGGGGGTAATTTTCTATAAATGAAAATTATAGTTGAAGGGGGAGGGGATATTTGTATAAACGTACTATGTTATCGGTAAAAAAGAAGTAGTTTGTTGTTAAAATTCCTTCCTGTTTGGCCGTAGACAAACGTTTTCTGCAAAACCAGACGTTTCGGCAGTGCCATCGGCTTCCACATCAGCAAAAAACCGAGTGCGATAACGTGAGGTGGTATACGTTAGTGACCACAGTACTGTGGTTACGGCTGAAGCAGTAAGAAGAAATAAGGAGTTTCTATGGAAATATTTCATTTCGAAAATGAATTTTTAATTTAAATCTTAGAACATGGAAGTCACGTATGGTTCTCCATACCGATATCTTACTTCCATGTTCCATAAGGAAATGGAAGTATGGTGATGGAAAAAAAAAATCGTGTTCGAGATAATTGCAGATTCTGATTGTACTACCCTCAAAACATGAAAAAAGTCATTTTTCGAAAAGTGTGTGTGTGTCTATCTGTGTCTGTGTGTTTGTGTGTCTTTCTGTCTATCTGTAGATTTTTTTTCTATGGTAAACGATAACAGCCACAAATTCAAACAGAATCAAATAATGTTTTGCATACAGCCCTAAATAGTAGATTTCTCAAGACCTATTGTTTTTGGTGAAGATCGGTTAAGGGAAAGGGGTAGTTTACCAGCAACGTTTTATGTTTTAACAAGGGTATTTTCTATGGCAAACGATAACAGCCGCAAATTCAAACAGAATCAAATAATGTTTTGCATACAGCCCTGAATTGTAGAGTTCTCAAGACTTTTTGTTTTTGTTGAAGATCGGTTAACGGAAAGGGGTAGTTTACCGGCAACGTTTTAAGTTTTAACGTGGGTAATTTTTATTTGACGAATTGCCGTAAATTCAATCAGATTCAAATAATGTTGTGCATACCTTCCTGAGCTATAGAGAATTCAATGTCTGTTGATTTTGGTGAAGATCGGTTAAGGGACAGGGGTAGTTTACCGGCAATATTTTATGTTTTAACAACGTTAATTTTTACTTCCATGTTCCATAAGGAAATGTAAGTATGGTGATAGCGAAAAAAATCGTGTTCGTGATAACGGCAGATTCTGATTGTACTACTATCAAAACATGAAAAAAAGTCATTTTTCGAAAAATGTGTGTGTGTGTGTGTGTGTGTGTGTATGTCTGACTGTCAGTCTGTCTGTATATCTGTAGTTTTTTTCTATGGCAAACGATAACAGCCGCAAATTCAAACAGAATCAAATAATGATTTGCATACACCCCTAAATTGTAGAGTTCTCAAGACCTATTGTTTTTGGTGAAGATCGGTTAAGGGAAAGGGGTAGTTTACCAGCAACGTTTTATGTTTTAACAAGGGCAATTTTACTTCCATGTTGCTTAAGGAAATGGAAGTATGGTGATTGGCAAAAAAAATCGTGTTCAAGATTATTGCAGATTCTGATTGTACTACACACAAAACATAAATATCGGTATGGAGAACCATACATGACTTCCATGTTCTAAGAGTTATATTTAAAATCATTTTCGAAATGAAATATGACTATAGAAACTACTTCTTTCTACTTACTGCTTCAGCCTTAACCACAGTACTGTGGTCACTAACGTATACCACCTCACGTTATCGCACTCGATTTTCACTGATGATGGAAGTCGATGGCATTGCCGAAACGTCTGGTTTTGTAGAAAACATTGGACTACGGCCAAACATCCCGGGAAGGAATTTTAACAAAAACTACTTCTTTGTTACCGATAACGATTCAAGCTGTGAATCTACAGTGTATGTTTCACAGAACAAACACGCGAAAAAGGAGAAGCGCTCCGAAGTCACTCATGGACCCTCAGCATCTTGCAGAGGGTTCATTCCCTAAAGACGAAAAGTCTGTCTATGAATCGTTCCTCTGTAAACACGTGCAGTTACACTGCCCAGCGATCCACAGGAAGCAAATCGCTATCCACGCTGGGCACTTTTTCGCCTTGCACGCGTTATGTTGGTATGGGTTTCGGCACTTACCATTTAAAAAGCGTGCAAATGTAAGAAAATAAACATGAGTGAGGCCAGAAATAACACGAATTTTGTGTGTGTGTGTGTGTCTTCCCTGCCTTTTTATTGCGGTAGTCATAATAATAAAATGGAAACGTAAACATTACATAACTGAGATATGCTTGCCTGCCACGAACGATATATTATTTTATACTTGTATATTAACTCATACATAATTTACATTAAAATGAAAAAATTATAATTTTATTGCCTGGCAACAAAATTATTTTATTTTTAACAATTACCATTGTTTCAAAAAGTTTAAATGAATTTTCAAGTACTTTACTGTTGTTAAAATGTAAAAGGTTGCTGGTAAACTACCCCTTCCCCTTAACCGATCTTCACCAAAATCGAAAGTCCTTGAGATCTCTACAAATTCAGGGATGTATGCAAAACATTATTTGAATCTGTTTGAATTTGCGGCTGTTATCGTTTGCCATAGAAAATTACCCTTGATAACAAAACGTTGCAGGTAAACTACCCCTTCCCCTTAACCGATCTTTACCAAAAACAAAACGTCTTGAGAACTCTACAAATCAGGACGGTATGTAAATAATTATTTGATTCTGTTTGAATTTGCGGCTGTTAACGTTTGCCATAGAAACTACCCTTGTTAAGAAAACGTTGCTGGTAAACTACCCCTTTCCCTTAACCGATCTTCACCAAAAACAAAGGTTCTTGAGAACTCTACAATATAGTTCTGTATGCAAATAATCTTTTGATTCTGTTTAAATTTGCGGCTGCTACCGTTTGCCATAGAAAATACCCTTGTTAAACATAAAACGTTGCAGGTAAACTACCCCTTTCCGTTAACCGATCTTCACCAGGATCAACAGGTCTTGAGAACTCTACAATTCAGGGAAGTATGCGAAACATTATTTAATTCTGTTTGAATTTGCGGCTGTTATCGTTTGCCAAACAAAAAATTACCCTTGATAAAAAAAAAACCGTTGCAGGTAAACTACCTCTTTCCCTCAACCGATCTTCCAGAAAAACAATAGGTCGTGAGTACTCTACAAATCAGGGAGATATGCAAAAAATTATTTGATTCTGTTTGAATTTGGGGCTGTTATCGTTTGCCATAGAAAAAAAATCTATAGACAGTCACACAGACAGACACACAGACACACACACACACTTTTCGAAAAACGACTTTTTTCATGTTTTGAGTGTAGTACAATCAGAATCTGCAATAATCTCGAACACGATTTTTTTGCCATCACCATACTTCCATTTCCTTAAGGAATATGGAAGTAACATAAAAAAAGTCATTTTTCGAAAAGTGTATGTGTGTGTGTCTAGATTTTTTTTATGGCAAACGATAACAGCCGCAAATTCAAACAGAATCAAATATTGTTTTGCACACAGTCCTGATTTGTAGAGTACTCAACACCTATTGTTTTTGGTGAAGAACGGTAAAGGGAAAGGGGTAGTTTACCAGCAACGTTTTATGTTTTAACAAGGGTATTTTTTATGGTAAACAATAACAGCCGCAAATTCAAACAGAATCAAATAATTTTTTTCATGCAACTCTGAATTGTAGAGTTCTCAAGACCTATTGTTTTTTGTGTAGATCGGATAAGCGAAAGGGGTAGTTTACCTGCAACATTTTATGTTTTAACAAAGATATTGTCTATGGCAAACGATAGCAACAGAAAAGTCAAAAAGAATCAAATAATTCTTGCATACAGCCCTGATTTGTAGAGTACTAAAGACCTATAGCTTTGGTGAAGATCGGTTAAGGGAAAGGGGTAGTTTACCTGCAACGTTTTTACATCCATTTTCCATAAGGAAATGGAAGTATGGTGATGGCAAAAAAATCCTGGTCGAGATTATTGCAGATTCTGATTGTACTACCCTCAAAACATGATAAAAGTTATTTTTCGAAAGTGTCTGTGTGTGTGTCTGTAGATTTTTTTTATGGCAAACGATACATCCGCAAATTCAAACAGAAATAAATAATTTTGTGCATACAGTTCTGATTTGTAGAGTACTCACGACCTATTGTTTTTGGTGATGTTTGGTTGAGGGATAAGGGTTGTTTACCTGCAAAGTTTTATGTTTTAACAAGGGTAATTTTGCTTCCATGTTCCTTAAAGAAATGAAAGTATGGGGATTGGCAAAAAAAAACCGTGTTCGAGATTATTGCAGATTGTGATTGTACTACACTCAAAACATGAAAAAAAGTCATTTTCCGAAAAGTGTCTGTGTGTCTTTGTGTCTGTCTGTCTATCTGTCTGTCTGTAGATTTTTTTTCTATGGCAAACAATAACAGCCGCAAATTCAAACAGAATCAAATAATGTTTTGCATACAGCCCTGAATTGTAGAGTCATCAAGAACTATTGTTTTTGGTGAAGATCGGTTAAGGGAAAGGTGTAGTTTACCAGCAACGTTTTATGTTTTAACAAGGTTTTTTCTATGGCAAACGATAACAGCCGGAAATTCATACAGAATGAAATATTTTTTTGCATACAGTCCTGATTTGAAGAGTACTCAAGACCTCTAGTTTTCGGTGAAGATCGGTTAAGGGAAAGGGGTAGTTTACCAACAACATTTAATGTTGTAACAAGAGAAATTTTTTCATGACGAACGATAACTGCCGTAAATTCAAACAGAATCATATAATTTTTTACATATGTGCCTGAGTTGAAGAGTACTCAAGGCCTATTGATTTTGGTGAACATCGGTTAGGGGGAAAGGATAGTTTACCGGAAACATTTTTTGTTGTAACAAGAGTAAAGTAGTTAATTTTGATAAATAAAGTATCCTGATAAGAAGATCTTAATAATCCACTGTACAAACGTAGATGAAAATCTATAAATGAAGAGGCTAGTTGAACGGGGTGGGGGTAATTTTCTATAAATAAAATTATAGTTGAAGGGGGAGGGGATATTTGTATAAATGTACTACGTTATCGGTAAAAAAGAAGTAGTTTGTTGTTAAAATTCCTTCCTGTTTGGCCGTAGACAAACGTTTTCTGCAAAACCAGACGTTTCGGCAGTGCCATCGGCTTCCACATCAGCAAAAAACCGAGTGCGATAACGTGAGGTGGTATACGTTAGTGACCACAGTACTGTGGTTACGGCTGAAGCAGTAAGAAGAAATAAGGAGTTTCTATGGAAATATTTCATTTCGAAAATGAATTTTTAATTTAAATCTTAGAACATGGAAGTCACGTATGGTTCTCCATACCGATATCTTACTTCCATGTTCCATAAGGAAATGGAAGTATGGTGATGGAAAAAAAATCGTGTTCGAGATAATTGCAGATTCTGATTGTACTACCCTCAAAACATGAAAAAAGTCATTTTTCGAAAAGTGTGTGTGTGTCTATCTGTGTCTGTGTGTTTGTGTGTCTTTCTGTCTATCTGTAGATTTTTTTTCTATGGTAAACGATAACAGCCACAAATTCAAACAGAATCAAATAATGTTTTGCATACAGCCCTAAATAGTAGATTTCTCAAGACCTATTGTTTTTGGTGAAGATCGGTTAAGGGAAAGGGGTAGTTTACCAGCAAAGTTTTATGTTTTAACAAGGGTATTTTCTATGGCAAACGATAACAGCCGCGAATTCAAACAGAATCAAATAATGTTTTGCATACAGCCCTGAATTGTAGAGTTCTCAAGACTTTTTGTTTTTGTTGAAGATCGGTTAACGGAAAGGGGTAGTTTACTGGCAACGTTTTAAGTTTTAACGTGGGTAATTTTTATTTGACGAATTGCCGTAAATTCAATCAGATTCAAATAATGTTTTGCATACCTTCCTGAGCTATAGAGAATTCAATGTCTGTTGATTTTGGTGAAGATCGGTTAAGGGACAGGGGTAGTTTACCGGCAATATTTTATGTTTTAACAACGTTAATTTTTACTTCCATGTTCCATAAGGAAATGTAAGTATGGTGATAGCGAAAAAAATCGTGTTCGTGATAACGGCAGATTCTGATTGTACTGCTATCAAAACATGAAAAAAAGTCATTTTTCGAAAAATGTGTGTGTGTGTGTGTGTGTGTGTGTATGTCTGACTGTCAGTCTGTCTGTATATCTGTAGTTTTTTTCTATGGCAAACGATAACAGCCGCAAATTCAAACAGAATCAAATAATGATTTGCATACACCCCTAAATTGTAGAGTTCTCAAGACCTATTGTTTTTGGTGAAGATCGGTTAAGGGAAAGGGGTAGTTTACCAGCAACGTTTTATGTTTTAACAAGGGCAATTTTACTTCCATGTTGCTTAAGGAAATGGAAGTATGGTGATTGGCAAAAAAAATCGTGTTCAAGATTATTGCAGATTCTGATTGTACTACACACAAAACATAAATATCGGTATGGAGAACCATACATGACTTCCATGTTCTAAGAGTTATATTTAAAATCATTTTCGAAATGAAATATGACTATAGAAACTACTTCTTTCTACTTACTGCTTCAGCCTTAACCACAGTACTGTGGTCACTAACGTATACCACCTCACGTTATCGCACTCGATTTTCACTGATGATGGAAGTCGATGGCATTGCCGAAACGTCTGGTTTTGTAGAAAACATTGGACTACGGCCAAACATCCCGGGAAGGAATTTTAACAAAAACTACTTCTTTGTTACCGATAACGATTCAAGCTGTGAATCTACAGTGTATGTTTCACAGAACAAACACGCGAAAAAGGAGAAGCGCTCCGAAGTCACTCATGGACCCTCAGCATCTTGCAGAGGGTTCATTCCCTAAAGACGAAAAGTCTGTCTATGAATCGTTCCTCTGTAAACACGTGCAGTTACACTGCCCAGCGATCCACAGGAAGCAAATCGCTATCCACGCTGGGCACTTTTTCGCCTTGCACGCGTTATGTTGGTATGGGTTTCGGCACTTACCATTTAAAAAGCGTGCAAATGTAAGAAAATAAACATGAGTGAGGCCAGAAATAACACGAATTTTGTGTGTGTGTGTGTGTCTTCCCTGCCTTTTTATTGCGGTAGTCATAATAATAAAATGGAAACGTAAACATTACATAACTGAGATATGCTTGCCTGCCACGAACGATATATTATTTTATACTTGTATATTAACTCATACATAATTTACATTAAAATGAAAAAATTATAATTTTATTGCCTGGCAACAAAATTATTTTATTTTTAACAATTACCATTGTTTCAAAAAGTTTAAATGAATTTTCAAGTACTTTACTGTTGTTAAAATGTAAAAGGTTGCTGGTAAACTACCCCTTCCCCTTAACCGATCTTCACCAAAATCGAAAGTCCTTGAGATCTCTACAAATTCAGGGATGTATGCAAAACATTATTTGAATCTGTTTGAATTTGCGGCTGTTATCGTTTGCCATAGAAAATTACCCTTGATAACAAAACGTTGCAGGTAAACTACCCCTTCCCCTTAACCGATCTTTACCAAAAACAAAACGTCTTGAGAACTCTACAAATCAGGACGGTATGTAAATAATTATTTGATTCTGTTTGAATTTGCGGCTGTTAACGTTTGCCATAGAAACTACCCTTGTTAAGAAAACGTTGCTGGTAAACTACCCCTTTCCCTTAACCGATCTTCACCAAAAACAAAGGTTCTTGAGAACTCTACAATATAGTTCTGTATGCAAATAATCTTTTGATTCTGTTTAAATTTGCGGCTGCTACCGTTTGCCATAGAAAATACCCTTGTTAAACATAAAACGTTGCAGGTAAACTACCCCTTTCCGTTAACCGATCTTCACCAGGATCAACAGGTCTTGAGAACTCTACAATTCCGGGAAGTATGCGAAACATTATTTAATTCTGTTTGAATTTGCGGCTGTTATCGTTTGCCAAACAAAAAATTACCCTTGATAAAAAAAAAAACCGTTGCAGGTAAACTACCTCTTTCCCTCAACCGATCTTCCAGAAAAACAATAGGTCGTGAGTACTCTACAAATCAGGGAGATATGCAAAAAATTATTTGATTCTGTTTGAATTTGGGGCTGTTATCGTTTGCCATAGAAAAAAAATCTATAGACAGTCACACAGACAGACACACAGACACACACACACACTTTTCGAAAAACGACTTTTTTCATGTTTTGAGTGTAGTACAATCAGAATCTGCAATAATCTCGAACACGATTTTTTTGCCATCACCATACTTCCATTTCCTTAAGGAATATGGAAGTAACATAAAAAAAGTCATTTTTCGAAAAGTGTATGTGTGTGTGTCTAGATTTTTTTTATGGCAAACGATAACAGCCGCAAATTCAAACAGAATCAAATATTGTTTTGCACACAGTCCTGATTTGTAGAGTACTCAACACCTATTGTTTTTGGTGAAGAACGGTAAAGGGAAAGGGGTAGTTTACCAGCAACGTTTTATGTTTTAACAAGGGTATTTTTTATGGTAAACAATAACAGCCGCAAATTCAAACAGAATCAAATAATTTTTTTCATGCAACTCTGAATTGTAGAGTTCTCAAGACCTATTGTTTTTTGTGTAGATCGGATAAGCGAAAGGGGTAGTTTACCTGCAACATTTTATGTTTTAACAAAGATATTGTCTATGGCAAACGATAGCAACAGAAAAGTCAAAAAGAATCAAATAATTCTTGCATACAGCCCTGATTTGTAGAGTACTAAAGACCTATAGCTTTGGTGAAGATCGGTTAAGGGAAAGGGGTAGTTTACCTGCAACGTTTTTACATCCATTTTCCATAAGGAAATGGAAGTATGGTGATGGCAAAAAAATCCTGGTCGAGATTATTGCAGATTCTGATTGTACTACCCTCAAAACATGATAAAAGTTATTTTTCGAAAGTGTCTGTGTGTGTGTCTGTAGATTTTTTTTATGGCAAACGATACATCCGCAAATTCAAACAGAAATAAATAATTTTGTGCATACAGTTCTGATTTGTAGAGTACTCACGACCTATTGTTTTTGGTGATGTTTGGTTGAGGGATAAGGGTTGTTTACCTGCAAAGTTTTATGTTTTAACAAGGGTAATTTTGCTTCCATGTTCCTTAAAGAAATGAAAGTATGGGGATTGGCAAAAAAAAACCGTGTTCGAGATTATTGCAGATTGTGATTGTACTACACTCAAAACATGAAAAAAAGTCATTTTCCGAAAAGTGTCTGTGTGTCTTTGTGTCTGTCTGTCTATCTGTCTGTCTGTAGATTTTTTTTCTATGGCAAACAATAACAGCCGCAAATTCAAACAGAATCAAATAATGTTTTGCATACAGCCCTGAATTGTAGAGTCATCAAGAACTATTGTTTTTGGTGAAGATCGGTTAAGGGAAAGGTGTAGTTTACCAGCAACGTTTTATGTTTTAACAAGGTTTTTTCTATGGCAAACGATAACAGCCGGAAATTCATACAGAATGAAATATTTTTTTGCATACAGTCCTGATTTGAAGAGTACTCAAGACCTCTAGTTTTCGGTGAAGATCGGTTAAGGGAAAGGGGTAGTTTACCAACAACATTTAATGTTGTAACAAGAGAAATTTTTTCATGACGAACGATAACTGCCGTAAATTCAAACAGAATCATATAATTTTTTACATATGTGCCTGAGTTGAAGAGTACTCAAGGCCTATTGATTTTGGTGAACATCGGTTAGGGGGAAAGGGTAGTTTACCGGAAACATTTTTTGTTGTAACAAGAGTAAAGTAGTTAATTTTGATAAATAAAGTATCCTGATAAGAAGATCTTAATAATCCACTGTACAAACGTAGATGAAAATCTATAAATGAAGAGGCTAGTTGAACGGGGTGGGGGTAATTTTCTATAAATAAAATTATAGTTGAAGGGGGAGGGGATATTTGTATAAATGTACTACGTTATCGGTAAAAAAGAAGTAGTTTGTTGTTAAAATTCCTTCCTGTTTGGCCGTAGACAAACGTTTTCTGCAAAACCAGACGTTTCGGCAGTGCCATCGGCTTCCACATCAGCAAAAAACCGAGTGCGATAACGTGAGGTGGTATACGTTAGTGACCACAGTACTGTGGTTACGGCTGAAGCAGTAAGAAGAAATAAGGAGTTTCTATGGAAATATTTCATTTCGAAAATGAATTTTTAATTTAAATCTTAGAACATGGAAGTCACGTATGGTTCTCCATACCGATATCTTACTTCCATGTTCCATAAGGAAATGGAAGTATGGTGATGGAAAAAAAATCGTGTTCGAGATAATTGCAGATTCTGATTGTACTACCCTCAAAACATGAAAAAAGTCATTTTTCGAAAAGTGTGTGTGTGTCTATCTGTGTCTGTGTGTTTGTGTGTCTTTCTGTCTATCTGTAGATTTTTTTCTATGGTAAACGATAACAGCCACAAATTCAAACAGAATCAAATAATGTTTTGCATACAGCCCTAAATAGTAGATTTCTCAAGACCTATTGTTTTTGGTGAAGATCGGTTAAGGGAAAGGGGTAGTTTACCAGCAAAGTTTTATGTTTTAACAAGGGTATTTTCTATGGCAAACGATAACAGCCGCGAATTCAAACAGAATCAAATAATGTTTTGCATACAGCCCTGAATTGTAGAGTTCTCAAGACTTTTTGTTTTTGTTGAAGATCGGTTAACGGAAAGGGGTAGTTTACTGGCAACGTTTTAAGTTTTAACGTGGGTAATTTTTATTTGACGAATTGCCGTAAATTCAATCAGATTCAAATAATGTTTTGCATACCTTCCTGAGCTATAGAGAATTCAATGTCTGTTGATTTTGGTGAAGATCGGTTAAGGGACAGGGGTAGTTTACCGGCAATATTTTATGTTTTAACAACGTTAATTTTTACTTCCATGTTCCATAAGGAAATGTAAGTATGGTGATAGCGAAAAAAATCGTGTTCGTGATAACGGCAGATTCTGATTGTACTGCTATCAAAACATGAAAAAAAGTCATTTTTCGAAAAATGTGTGTGTGTGTGTGTGTGTGTGTGTGTATGTCTGACTGTCAGTCTGTCTGTATATCTGTAGTTTTTTTCTATGGCAAACGATAACAGCCGCAAATTCAAACAGAATCAAATAATGATTTGCATACACCCCTAAATTGTAGAGTTCTCAAGACATATTGTTTTTGGTGAAGATCGGTTAAGGGAAAGGGGTAGTTTACCTGCAACGTTTTATGTTTTAACAAGGGTAATTTTACTTCCATTTTGCTTAAGGAAATGGAAGTATGGTGATTGGCAAAAAAAATCGTGTTCAAGATTATTGCAGATTCTGATTGTACTACACACAAAACATAAATATCGGTATGGAGAACCATACATGACTTCCATGTTCAAAGATTTATATTTAAAATCATTTTCGAAATGAAATATGACTATAGAAACTACTTCTTTCTACTTACTGCTTCAGCCTTAACCACAGTACTGTGGTCACTAACGTATACCACCTTACGTTATCGCACTCGATTTTCACTGATGATGGGAAGTCGATGGCATTGCCGAAACGTCTGGTTTTGTAGAAAACATTGGACTACGGCCAAACATCCCGGGAAGGAATTTTAACAAAAACTACTTCTTTGTTACCGATAACGATTCAAGCTGTGAATCTACAGTGTATGTTTCACAGAACAAACACGCGAAAAAGAAGAAGCGCTCCGAAGTCACTCATGGACCCTCAGCATCTTGCAGAGGGTTCATTCCCTAAAGACGAAAAGTCTGTCTATGAATCGTTCCTCTGTAAACACGTGCAGTTACACTGCCCAGCGATCCACAGGAAGCAAATCGCTATCCACGCTGGGCACTTTTTCGCCTTGCACGCGTTATGTTGGTATGGGTTTCGGCACTTACCATTTAAAAAGCGTGCAAATGTAAGAAAATAAACATGAGTGAGGCCAGAAATAACACGAATTTTGTGTGTGTGTGTGTGTGTGTCTTCCCTGCCTTTTTATTGCGGTAGTCATAATAATAAAATGGAAACGTAAACATTACATAACTGAGATATGCTTGCCTGCCACGAACGATATATTATTTTATACATGTATATTAACTCATACATAATTTACATTAAAATGAAAAAATTATAATTTTATTGCCTGGCAACAAAATTATTTTATTTTTAACAATTACCATTGTTTCAAAAAGTTTAAATGAATTTTCAAGTACTTTACTGTTGTTAAAATGTAAAAGGTTGCTGGTAAACTACCCCTTCCCCTTAACCGATCTTCACCAAAATCGAAAGTCTTTGAGATCTCTACAAATTCAGGGATGTATGCAAAACATTATTTGAATCTGTTTGAATTTGCGGCTGTTATCGTTTGCCATAGAAAATTACCCTTGATAACAAAACGTTGCAGGTAAACTACCCCTTCCCCTTAACCGATCTTTACCAAAAACAAGAAGTCTTGAGTACTCTACAAATCAGGACGGTATGCAAATAATTATTTGATTCTGTTTGAATTTGCGGCTGTTATCGTTTGCCATAGAAACTACCCTTGTTAAGAAAACGTTGCTGGTAAACTACCCCTTTCCCTTAACCGATCTTCACCAAAAACAAAGGTTCTTGAGAACTCTACAATATAGGGCTGTATGCAAATAGTCTTTTGATTCTGTTTAAATTTGCGGCTGCTACCGTTTGCCATAGAAAATACCCTTGTTAAACATAAAACGTTGCAGGTAAACTACCCCTTTCCGTTAACCGATCTTCACCAGAATCAACAGGTCGTGAGAACTCTATAATTCAGGGAAGCATGCGAAACATTATTTAATTCTGTTTGAATTTGCGGCTGTTATCGTTTGCCAAACAAAAAATACCCTTGATAAAAAAAAAACCGTTGCAGGTAAACTACCTCTTTCCCTCAACCGATCTTCCAAAAAAACAATAGGTCGTGAGTACTCTACAAATCAGGGAGGTATGCAAAAAATTATTTGATTCTGTTTGAATTTGGGGCTGTTATCGTTTGCCAAAAAAAAAAATCTATAGACAGACACACAGATAGACACACAGACACACACACACACTTTTCGAAAAACGACTTTTTTCATGTTTTGAGTGTAGTACAATCAGAATCTGCAATAATCTCGAACACGATTTTTTTGCCATCACCATACTTCCATTTCCTTAAGGAATATGGAAGTAACATAAAAAAAGTCATTTTTCGAAAAGTGTATGTCTGTGTGTCTGTAGATTTTTTTTTATGGCAAACGATAACAGCCGCAAATTCAAACAGAATCAAATATTGTTTTGCACACAGTCCTGATTTGTAGAGTACTCAACACCTATTGTTTTTGGTGAAGAACGGTAAAGGGAAAGGGGTAGTTTACCAGCATCGTTTTATGTTTTAACAAGGGTATTTTTTATGGTAAACAATAACAGCCGCAAATTCAAACAGAATCAAATAATTTTTTTCATGCAACTCTGAATTGTAGAGTTCTCAAGACCTATTGTTTTTTGTGTAGATCGGATAAGCGAAAGGGGTAGTTTACCTGCAACATTTTATGTTTTAACAAAGATATTGTCTATGGCAAACGATAGCAACAGCAAAGTCAAACAGAATCAAATAATTTTTGCATACAGCCCTGATTTGTAGAGTACTAAAGACCTATAGCTTTGGTGAAGATCGGTTAAGGGAAAGGGGTAGTTTACCTGCAACGTTTTTACATCCATTTTCCATAAGGAAATGGAAGTATGGTGATGGCAAAAAAATCCTGGTCGAGATTATTGCAGATTCTGATTGTACTACCCTCAAAACATGATAAAAGTTATTTTTCGAAAGTGTCTGTGTGTGTGACTGTAGATTTTTTTTATGGCAAACGATAACATCCGCAAATTCAAACAGAAATAAATAATTTTGTGCATACAGTCCTAATTTGTAGAGTACTCACGACCTATTGTTTTTGGTGATGTTTGGTTGAGGGATAAGGGTTGTTTACCTGCAAAGTTTTATGTTTTAACAAGGGTAATTTTGCTTCCATGTTCCTTAAAGAAATGAAAGTATGGGGATTGGCAAAAAAAACCGTGTTCGAGATTATTGCAGATTCTGATTGTACTACACTCAAAACATGAAAAAAAGTCATTTTCCGAAAAGTGTCTGTGTGTCTTTGTGTCTGTCTGTCTATCTGTCTGTCTGTAGATTTTTTTTCTATGGCAAACATTAACAGCCGCAAATTCAAACAGAATCAAATAATGTTTTGCATACAGCCCTGAATTGTAGAGTCATCAAGAACTATTGTTTTTGGTGAAGATCGGTTAAGGGAAAGGTGTAGTTTACCAGCAACGTTTTATGTTTTAACAAGGGTTTTTTCTATGGCAAACGATAACAGCCGGAATTTCATACAGAATGAAATATTTTTTTGCATACAGTCCTGATTTGAAGAGTACTCAAGACCTCTAGTTTTCGGTGAAGATCGGTTAAGGGAAAGGGGTAGTTTACCAACAACATTTAATGTTGTAACAAGAGAAATTTTTTCATGACGAACGATAACTGCCGTAAATTCAAACAGAATCATATAATTTTTTACATATGTGCCTGAGTTGAAGAGTACTCAAGGCCTATTGATTTTGGTGAACATCGGTTAGGGGGAAAGGGTAGTTTACCGGAAACATTTTTTGTTGTAACAAGAGTAAAGTAGTTAATTTTGATAAATAAAGTATCCTGATAAGAAGATCTTAATAATCCACTGTACAAACGTAGATGAAAATCTATAAATGAAGAGGCTAGTTGAACGGGGTGGGGGTAATTTTCTATAAATAAAATTATAGTTGAAGGGGGAGGGGATATTTGTATAAATGTACTACGTTATCGGTAAAAAAGAAGTAGTTTGTTGTTAAAATTCCTTCCTGTTTGGCCGTAGACAAACGTTTTCTGCAAAACCAGACGTTTCGGCAGTGCCATCGGCTTCCACATCAGCAAAAAACCGAGTGCGATAACGTGAGGTGGTATACGTTAGTGACCACAGTACTGTGGTTACGGCTGAAGCAGTAAGAAGAAATAAGGAGTTTCTATGGAAATATTTCATTTCGAAAATGAATTTTTAATTTAAATCTTAGAACATGGAAGTCACGTATGGTTCTCCATACCGATATCTTACTTCCATGTTCCATAAGGAAATGGAAGTATGGTGATGGAAAAAAAATCGTGTTCGAGATAATTGCAGATTCTGATTGTACTACCCTCAAAACATGAAAAAAGTCATTTTTCGAAAAGTGTGTGTGTGTCTATCTGTGTCTGTGTGTTTGTGTGTCTTTCTGTCTATCTGTAGATTTTTTTTCTATGGTAAACGATAACAGCCACAAATTCAAACATAATCAAATAATGTTTTGCATACAGCCCTAAATAGTAGATTTCTCAAGACCTATTGTTTTTGGTGAAGATCGGTTAAGGGAAAGGGGTAGTTTACCAGCAAAGTTTTATGTTTTAACAAGGGTATTTTCTATGGCAAACGATAACAGCCGCGAATTCAAACAGAATCAAATAATGTTTTGCATACAGCCCTGAATTGTAGAGTTCTCAAGACTTTTTGTTTTTGTTGAAGATCGGTTAACGGAAAGGGGTAGTTTACTGGTAACGTTTTAAGTTTTAACGTGGGTAATTTTTATTTGACGAATTGCCGTAAATTCAATCAGATTCAAATAATGTTTTGCATACCTTCCTGAGCTATAGAGAATTCAATGTCTGTTGATTTTGGTGAAGATCGGTTAAGGGACAGGGGTAGTTTACCGGCAATATTTTATGTTTTAACAACGTTAATTTTTACTTCCATGTTCCATAAGGAAATGTAAGTATGGTGATAGCGAAAAAAATCGTGTTCGTGATAACGGCAGATTCTGATTGTACTACTATCAAAACATGAAAAAAAGTCATTTTTCGAAAAATGTGTGTGTGTGTGTGTGTGTGTGTGTGTGTGTGTGTGTGTGTGTGTATGTCTGACTGTCAGTCTGTCTGTATATCTGTAGTTTTTTTCTATGGCAAACGATAACAGCCGCAAATTCAAACAGAATCAAATAATGATTTGCATACACCCCTAAATTGTAGAGTTCTCAAGACCTATTGTTTTTGGTGAAGATCGGTTAAGGGAAAGGGGTAGTTTACCTGCAACGTTTTATGTTTTAACAAGGGTAATTTTACTTCCATGTTGCTTAAGGAAATGGAAGTATGGTGATTGGCAAAAAAATCGTGTTCAAGATTATTGCAGATTCTGATTGTACTACACACAAAACATAAATATCGGTATGGAGAACCATACATGACTTCCATGTTCTAAGATTTATATTTAAAATCATTTTCGAAATGAAATATGACTATAGAAACTACTTCTTTCTACTTACTGCTTCAGCCTTAACCACAGTACTGTGGTCACTAACGTATACCACCTCACGTTATCGCACTCGATTTTCACTGATGATGGAAGTCGATGGCATTGCCGAAACGTCTGGTTTTGTAGAAAACATTGGACTACGGCCAAACATCCCGGGAAGGAATTTTAACAAAAACTACTTCTTTGTTACCGATAACGATTCAAGCTGTGAATCTACAGTGTATGTTTCACAGAACAAACACGCGAAAAAGAAGAAGCGCTCCGAAGTCACTCATGGACCCTCAGCATCTTGCAGAGGGTTCATTCCCTAAAGACGAAAAGTCTGTCTATGAATCGTTCCTCTGTAAACACGTGCAGTTACACTGCCCAGCGATCCACAGGAAGCAAATCGCTATCCACGCTGGGCACTTTTTCGCCTTGCACGCGTTATGTTGGTATGGGTTTCGGCACTTACCATTTAAAAAGCGTGCAAATGTAAGAAAATAAACATGAGTGAGGCCAGAAATAACACGAATTTTGTGTGTGTGTGTGTGTGTGTGTGTCTTCCCTGCCTTTTTATTGCGGTAGTCATAATAATAAATGGAAACGTAAACATTACATAACTGAGATATGCTTGCCTGCCACGAACGATATATTATTTTATACATGTATATTAACTCATACATAATTTACATTAAAATGAAAAAATTATAATTTTATTGCCTGGCAACAAAATTATTTTATTTTTAACAATTACCATTGTTTCAAAAAGTTTAAATGAATTTTCAAGTACTTTACTGTTGTTAAAATGTAAAAGGTTGCTGGTAAACTACCCCTTCCCCTTAACCGATCTTCACCAAAATCGAAAGTCCTTGAGATCTCTACAAATTCAGGGATGTATGCAAATCATTATTTGAATCTGTTTGAATTTGCGGCTGTTATCGTTTGCCATAGAAAATTACCCTTGATAACAAAACGTTGCAGGTAAACTACCCCTTCCTCTTAACCGATCTTTACCAAAAACAAAAGTCTTGAGTACTCTACAAATCAGGACGGTATGCAAATAATTATTTGATTCTGTTTGAATTTGCGGCTGTTATCGTTTGCCATAGAAACTACCCTTGTTAAGAAAACGTTGCTGGTAAACTACCCCTTTCCCTTAACCGATCTTCACCAAAAACAAAGGTTCTTGAGAACTCTACAATATAGGGCTGTATGCAAATAATCTTTTGATTCTGTTTAAATTTGCGGCTGCTACCGTTTGCCATAGAAAATACCCTTGTTAAACATAAAACGTTGCAGGTAAACTACCCCTTTCCGTTAACCGATCTTCACCAGAATCAACAGGTCTTGAGAACTCTATAATTGAGGGAAGCATGCGAAACATTATTTAATTCTGTTTGAATTTGCGGCTGTTATCGTTTGCCAAACAAAAAATTACCCTTGATAAAAAAAAAACCGTTGCTGGTAAACTACCTCTTTCCCTCAACCGATCTTCCAAAAAAACAATAGGTCGTGAGTACTCTATAAATCAGGGAGGTATGCAAAAAATTGTTTGATTCTGTTTGAATTTGGGGCTGTTATCGTTTGCCATAGAAAAAAAATCTATAGACAGACACACAGATAGACACACAGACACACACACACACTTTTCGAAAAACGACTTTTTTCATGTTTTGAGTGTAGTACAATCAGAATCTGCAATAATCTCGAACACGATTTTTTGCCATCACCATACTTCCATTTCCTTAAGGAATATGGAAGTAACATAAAAAAAGTCATTTTTCGAAAAGTGTATGTGTGTGTGTCTGTAGATTTTTTTTTATGGCAAACGATAACAGCCGCAAATTCAAACAGAATCAAATATTGTTTTGCACACAGTCATGATTTGTAGAGTACTCAACACCTATTGTTTTTGGTGAAGAACGTTAAAGGGAAAGGGGTAGTTTACCAGCAACGTTTTATGTTTTAACAAGGGTATTTTTTATGGTAAACAATAACAGCCGCAAATTCAAACAGAATCAAATAATTTTTTTCATGCAACTCTGAATTGTAGAGTTCTCAAGACCTATTGTTTTTTGTGTAGATCGGATAAGCGAAAGGGGTAGTTTACCTGCAACATTTTATGTTTTAACAAAGATATTGTCTATGGCAAACGATAGCAACAGCAAAGTCAAACAGAATCAAATAATTTTTGCATACAGCCCTGATTTGTAGAGTACTAAAGACCTATAGCTTTGGTGAAGATCGGTTTAGGGAAAGGGGTAGTTTACCTGCAACGTTTTTACATCCATTTTCCATAAGGAAATGGAAGTATGGTGATGGCAAAAAAATCCTGGTCGAGATTATTGCAGATTCTGATTGTACTACCCTCAAAACATGATAAAAGTTATTTTTCGAAAGTGTCTGTGTGTGTGTCTGTAGATTTTTTTTATGGCAAACGATAACATCCGCAAATTCAAACAGAAATAAATAATTTTGTGCATACAGTCCTGATTTGTAGAGTACTCACGACCTATTGTTTTTGGTGATGTTTGGTTGAGGGATAAGGGTTGTTTACCTGCAAAGTTTTATGTTTTAACAAGGGTAATTTTGCTTCCATGTTCCTTAAAGAAATGAATGTATGGGGATTGGCAAAAAAAACCGTGTTCGAGATTATTGCAGATTCTGATTGTACTACACTCGAAACATGAAAAAAAGTCATTTTCCGAAAAGTGTCTGTGTGTCTTTGTGTCTGTCTGTCTATCTGTCTGTCTGTAGATTTTTTTTCTATGGCAAACAATAACAGCCGCAAATTCAAACAGAATCAAATAATGTTTTGCATACAGCCCTGAATTGTAGAGTCATCAAGAACTATTATTTTTGGTGAAGATCGGTTAAGGGAAAGGTGTAGTTTACCAGCAACGTTTTATGTTTTAACAAGGGTTTTTTCTATGGCAAACGATAACAGCCGGAAATTCATTCAGAATGAAATATTTTTTTGCATACAGTCCTGATTTGAAGAGTACTCAAGACCTCTAGTTTTCGGTGAAGATCGGTTAAGGGAAAGGGGTAGTTTACCAACAACATTTAATGTTGTAACAAGAGAAATTTTTTCATGACGAACGATAACTGCCGTAAATTCAAACAGAATCATATAATTTTTTACATATGTGCCTGAGTTGAAGAGTACTCAAGGCCTATTGATTTTGGTGAACATCGGTTAGGGGGAAAGGGTAGTTTACCGGAAACATTTTTTGTTGTAACAAGAGTAAAGTAGTTAATTTTGATAAATAAAGTATCCTGATAAGAAGATCTTAATAATCCACTGTACAAACGTAGATGAAAATCTATAAATGAAGAGGCTAGTTGAACGGGGTGGGGGTAATTTTCTATAAATAAAATTATAGTTGAAGGGGGAGGGGATATTTGTATAAATGTACTACGTTATCGGTAAAAAAGAAGTAGTTTGTTGTTAAAATTCCTTCCTGTTTGGCCGTAGACAAACGTTTTCTGCAAAACCAGACGTTTCGGCAATGCCATCGGCTTCCACATCAGCAAAAAACCGAGTGCGATAACGTGAGGTGGTATACGTTAGTGACCACAGTACTGTGGTTACGGCTGAAGCAGTAAGAAGAAATAAGGAGTTTCTATGGAAATATTTCATTTCGAAAATGAATTTTTAATTTAAATCTTAGAACATGGAAGTCACGTATGGTTCTCCATACCGATATCTTACTTCCATGTTCCATCAGGAAATGGAAGTATGGTGATGGAAAAAAAAATCGTGTTCGAGATAATTGCAGATTCTGATTGTACTACCCTCAAAACATGAAAAAAGTCATTTTTCGAAAAGTGTGTGTGTGTCTATCTGTGTCTGTGTGTTTGTGTGTCTTTCTGTCTATCTGTAGATTTTTTTTCTATGGTAAACGATAACAGCCACAAATTCAAACATAATCAAATAATGTTTTGCATACAGCCCTAAATTGTAGAGTTCTCAAGACCTATTGTTTTTGGTGAAGATCGGTTAAGGGAAAGGGGTAGTTTACCAGCAACGTTTTATGTTTTAACAAGGGTATTTTCTATGGCAAACGATAACAGCCGCGAATTCAAACAGAATCAAATAATGTTTTGCATACAGCCCTGAATTGTAGAGTTCTCAAGACTTTTTGTTTTTGTTGAAGATCGGTTAACGGAAAGGGGTAGTTTACTGGTAACGTTTTAAGTTTTAACGTGGGTAATTTTTATTTGACGAATTGCCGTAAATTCAATCAGATTCAAATAATGTTTTGCATACCTTCCTGAGCTATAGAGAATTCAATGTCTGTTGATTTTGGTGAAGATCGGTTAAGGGACAGGGGTAGTTTACCGGCAATATTTTATGTTTTAACAACGTTAATTTTTACTTCCATGTTCCATAAGGAAATGTAAGTATGGTGATAGCGAAAAAAATCGTGTTCGTGATAACGGCAGATTCTGATTGTACTACTATCAAAACATGAAAAAAAGTCATTTTTCGAAAAATGTGTGTGTGTGTGTGTGTGTTGTTGTGTGTGTGTATGTCTGACTGTCAGTCTGTCTGTATATCTGTAGTTTTTTTCTATGGCAAACGATAACAGCCGCAAATTCAAACAGAATCAAATAATGATTTGCATACACCCCTAAATTGTAGAGTTCTCAAGACCTATTGTTTTTGGTGAAGATCGGTTAAGGGAAAGGGGTAGTTTACCTGCAACGTTTTATGTTTTAACAAGGGTAATTTTACTTCCATGTTGCTTAAGGAAATGGAAGTATGGTGATTGGCAAAAAAATCGTGTTCAAGATTATTGCAGATTCTGATTGTACTACACACAAAACATAAATATCGGTATGGAGAACCATACATGACTTCCATGTTCTAAGATTTATATTTAAAATCATTTTCGAAATGAAATATGACTATAGAAACTACTTCTTTCTACTTACTGCTTCAGCCTTAACCACAGTACTGTGGTCACTAACGTATACCACCTCACGTTATCGCACTCGATTTTCACTGATGATGGAAGTCGATGGCATTGCCGAAACGTCTGGTTTTGTAGAAAACATTGGACTACGGCCAAACATCCCGGGAAGGAATTTTAACAAAAACTACTTCTTTGTTACCGATAACGATTCAAGCTGTGAATCTACAGTGTATGTTTCACAGAACAAACACGCGAAAAAGAAGAAGCGCTCCGAAGTCACTCATGGACCCTCAGCATCTTGCAGAGGGTTCATTCCCTAAAGACGAAAAGTCTGTCTATGAATCGTTCCTCTGTAAACACGTGCAGTTACACTGCCCAGCGATCCACAGGAAGCAAATCGCTATCCACGCTGGGCACTTTTTCGCCTTGCACGCGTTATGTTGGTATGGGTTTCGGCACTTACCATTTAAAAAGCGTGCAAATGTAAGAAAATAAACATGAGTGAGGCCAGAAATAACACGAATTTTGTGTGTGTGTGTGTCTTCCCTGCCTTTTTATTGCGGTAGTCATAATAATAAAATGGAAACGTAAACATTACATAACTGAGATATGCTTGCCTGCCACGAACGATATATTATTTTATACATGTATATTAACTCATACATAATTTACATTAAAATGAAAAAATTATAATTTTATTGCCTGGCAACAAAATTATTTTATTTTTAACAATTACCATTGTTTCAAAAAGTTTAAATGAATTTTCAAGTACTTTACTGTTGTTAAAATGTAAAAGGTTGCAGGTAAACTACCCCTTCCTCTTAACCGATCTTTACCAAAAACAAAAGTCTTGAGTACTCTACAAATCAGGACGGTATGCAAATTATTATTTGATTCTGTTTGAATTTGCGGCTGTTATCGTTTGCCATAGAAACTACCCTTGTTAAGAAAACGTTGCTGGTAAACTACCCCTTTCCCTTAACCGATCTTCACCAAAAACAAAGGTTCTTGAGAACTCTACAATATAGGGCTGTATGCAAATAATCTTTTGATTCTGTTTAAATTTGCGGCTGCTACCGTTTGCCATAGAAAATACCCTTGTTAAACATAAAACGTTGCAGGTAAACTACCCCTTTCCGTTAACCGATCTTCACCAGAATCAACCGGTCTTGAGAACTCTATAATTGAGGGAAGCATGCGAAACATTATTTAATTCTGTTTGAATTTGCGGCTGTTATCGTTTGCCAAACAAAAAATTACCCTTGATAAAAAAAAAACCGTTGCAGGTAAACTACCTCTTTCCCTCAACCGATCTTCCAAAAAAACAATAGGTCGTGAGTACTCTATAAATCAGGGAGGTATGCAAAAAATTGTTTGATTCTGTTTGAATTTGGGGCTGTTATCGTTTGCCATAAAAAAAAAATCTAT
This sequence comes from Magicicada septendecula, assembly GCA_034769895.1. Classification (NCBI taxonomy): domain Eukaryota; kingdom Metazoa; phylum Arthropoda; class Insecta; order Hemiptera; family Cicadidae; genus Magicicada; species Magicicada septendecula. The sequence continues at coordinate 1,035,053,279 of CM068367.1, read as the reverse complement.
AGACAGACACACAGATAGACACACAGACACACACACACACTTTTCGAAAAACGACTTTTTTCATGTTTTGAGTGTAGTACAATCAGAATCTGCAATAATCTCGAACACGATTTTTTGCCATCACCATACTTCCATTTCCTTAAGGAATATGGAAGTAACATAAAAAAAGTCATTTTTCGAAAAGTGTATGTGTGTGTGTCTGTAGATTTTTTTTTATGGCAAACGATAACAGCCGCAAATTCAAACAGAATCAAATATTGTTTTGCACACAGTCCTGATTTGTAGAGTACTCAACACCTATTGTTTTTGGTGAAGAACGTTAAAGGGAAAGGGGTAGTTTACCAGCAACGTTTTATGTTTTAACAAGGGTATTTTTTATGGTAAACAATAACAGCCGCAAATTCAAACAGAATCAAATAATTTTTTTCATGCAACTCTGAATTGTAGAGTTCTCAAGACCTATTGTTTTTTGTGTAGATCGGATAAGCGAAAGGGGTAGTTTACCTGCAACATTTTATGTTTTAACAAAGATATTGTCTATGGCAAACGATAGCAACAGCAAAGTCAAACAGAATCAAATAATTTTTGCATACAGCCCTGATTTGTAGAGTACTAAAGACCTATAGCTTTGGTGAAGATCGGTTTAGGGAAAGGGGTAGTTTACCTGCAACGTTTTTACATCCATTTTCCATAAGGAAATGGAAGTATGGTGATGGCAAAAAAATCCTGGTCGAGATTATTGCAGATTCTGATTGTACTACCCTCAAAACATGATAAAAGTTATTTTTCGAAAGTGTCTGTGTGTGTGTCTGTAGATTTTTTTTATGGCAAACGATAACATCCGCAAATTCAAACAGAAATAAATAATTTTGTGCATACAGTCCTGATTTGTAGAGTACTCACGACCTATTGTTTTTGGTGATGTTTGGTTGAGGGATAAGGGTTGTTTACCTGCAAAGTTTTATGTTTTAACAAGGGTAATTTTGCTTCCATGTTCCTTAAAGAAATGAATGTATGGGGATTGGCAAAAAAAACCGTGTTCGAGATTATTGCAGATTCTGATTGTACTACACTCAAAACATGAAAAAAAGTCATTTTCCGAAAAGTGTCTGTGTGTCTTTGTGTCTGTCTGTCTATCTGTCTGTCTGTAGATTTTTTTTCTATGGCAAACAATAACAGCCGCAAATTCAAACAGAATCAAATAATGTTTTGCATACAGCCCTGAATTGTAGAGTCATCAAGAACTATTGTTTTTGGTGAAGATCGGTTAAGGGAAAGGTGTAGTTTACCAGCAACGTTTTATGTTTTAACAAGGGTTTTTTCTATGGCAAACGATAACAGCCGGAAATTCATTCAGAATGAAATATTTTTTTGCATACAGTCCTGATTTGAAGAGTACTCAAGACCTCTAGTTTTCGGTGAAGATCGGTTAAGGGAAAGGGGTAGTTTACCAAAAACATTTAATGTTGTAACAAGAGAAATTTTTTCATGACGAACGATAACTGCCGTAAATTCAAACAGAATCATATAATTTTTTACATATGTGCCTGAGTTGAAGAGTACTCAAGGCCTATTGATTTTGGTGAACATCGGTTAGGGGGAAAGGGTAGTTTACCGGAAACATTTTTTGTTGTAACAAGAGTAAAGTAGTTAATTTTGATAAATAAAGTATCCTGATAAGAAGATCTTAATAATCCACTGTACAAACGTAGATGAAAATCTATAAATGAAGAGGCTAGTTGAACGGGGTGGGGGTAATTTTCTATAAATAAAATTATAGTTGAAGGGGGAGGGGATATTTGTATAAATGTACTACGTTATCGGTAAAAAAGAAGTAGTTTGTTGTTAAAATTCCTTCCTGTTTGGCCGTAGACAAACGTTTTCTGCAAAACCAGACGTTTCGGCAGTGCCATCGGCTTCCACATCAGCAAAAAACCGAGTGCGATAACGTGAGGTGGTATACGTTAGTGACCACAGTACTGTGGTTACGGCTGAAGCAGTAAGAAGAAATAAGGAGTTTCTATGGAAATATTTCATTTCGAAAATGAATTTTTAATTTAAATCTTAGAACATGGAAGTCACGTATGGTTCTCCATACCGATATCTTACTTCCATGTTCCATAAGGAAATGGAAGTATGGTGATGGAAAAAAAAATCGTGTTCGAGATAATTGCAGATTCTGATTGTACTACCCTCAAAACATGAAAAAAGTCATTTTTCGAAAAGTGTGTGTGTGTCTATCTGTGTCTGTGTGTTTGTGTGTCTTTCTGTCTATCTGTAGATTTTTTTTCTATGGTAAACGATAACAGCCACAAATTCAAACATAATCAAATAATGTTTTGCATACAGCCCTAAATTGTAGAGTTCTCAAGACCTATTGTTTTTGGTGAAGATCGGTTAAGGGAAAGGGGTAGTTTACCAGCAACGTTTTATGTTTTAACAAGGGTATTTTCTATGGCAAACGATAACAGCCGCGAATTCAAACAGAATCAAATAATGTTTTGCATACAGCCCTGAATTGTAGAGTTCTCAAGACTTTTTGTTTTTGTTGAAGATCGGTTAACGGAAAGGGGTAGTTTACTGGTAACGTTTTAAGTTTTAACGTGGGTAATTTTTATTTGACGAATTGCCGTAAATTCAATCAGATTCAAATAATGTTTTGCATACCTTCCTGAGCTATAGAGAATTCAATGTCTGTTGATTTTGGTGAAGATCGGTTAAGGGACAGGGGTAGTTTACCGGCAATATTTTATGTTTTAACAACGTTAATTTTTACTTCCATGTTCCATAAGGAAATGTAAGTATGGTGATAGCGAAAAAAATCGTGTTCGTGATAACGGCAGATTCTGATTGTACTACTATCAAAACATGAAAAAAAGTCATTTTTCGAAAAATGTGTGTGTGTGTGTGTGTGTGTGTGTGTGCGTGCGTGTGTGTGTATGTCTGACTGTCAGTCTGTCTGTATATCTGTAGTTTTTTTCTATGGCAAACGATAACAGCCGCAAATTCAAACAGAATCAAATAATGATTTGCATACACCCCTAAATTGTAGAGTTCTCAAGACCTGTTGTTTTTTGTGAAGATCGGTTAAGGGAAAGGGGTAGTTTACCTGCAACGTTTTATGTTTTAACAAGGGTAATTTTACTTCCATGTTGCTTAAGGAAATGGAAGTATGGTGATTGGCAAAAAAATCGTGTTCAAGATTATTGCAGATTCTGATTGTACTACACACAAAACATAAATATCGGTATGGAGAACCATACATGACTTCCATGTTCTAAGATTTATATTTAAAATCATTTTCGAAATGAAATATGACTATAGAAACTACTTCTTTCTACTTAGTGCTTCAGCCTTAACCACAGTACTGTGGTCACTAACGTATACCACCTCACGTTATCGCACTCGATTTTCACTGATGATGGAAGTCGATGGCATTGCCGAAACGTCTGGTTTTGTAGAAAACATTGGACTACGGCCAAACATCCCGGGAAGGAATTTTAACAAAAACTACTTCTTTGTTACCGATAACGATTCAAGCTGTGAATCTACAGTGTATGTTTCACAGAACAAACACGCGAAAAAGAAGAAGCGCTCCGAAGTCACTCATGGACCCTCAGCATCTTGCAGAGGGTTCATTCCCTAAAGACGAAAAGTCTGTCTATGAATCGTTCCTCTGTAAACACGTGCAGTTACACTGCCCAGCGATCCACAGGAAGCAAATCGCTATCCACGCTGGGCACTTTTTCGCCTTGCACGCGTTATGTTGGTATGGGTTTCGGCACTTACCATTTAAAAAGCGTGCAAATGTAAGAAAATAAACATGAGTGAGGCCAGAAATAACACGAATTTTGTGTGTGTGTGTGTCTTCCCTGCCTTTTTATTGCGGTAGTCATAATAATAAAATGGAAACGTAAACATTACATAACTGAGATATGCTTGCCTGCCACGAACGATATATTATTTTATACATGTATATTAACTCATACATAATTTACATTAAAATGAAAAAATTATAATTTTATTGCCTGGCAACAAAATTATTTTATTTTTAACAATTACCATTGTTTCAAAAAGTTTAAATGAATTTTCAAGTACTTTACTGTTGTTAAAATGTAAAAGGTTGCAGGTAAACTACCCCTTCCTCTTAACCGATCTTTACCAAAAACAAAAGTCTTGAGTACTCTACAAATCAGGACGGTATGCAAATAATTATTTGATTCTGTTTGAATTTGCGGCTGTTATCGTTTGCCATAGAAACTACCCTTGTTAAGAAAACGTTGCTGGTAAACTACCCCTTTCCCTTAACCGATCTTCACCAAAAACAAAGGTTCTTGAGAACTCTATAATTGAGGGAAGCATGCGAAACATTATTTAATTCTGTTTGAATTTGCGGCTGTTATCGTTTGCCAAACAAAAAATTACCCTTGATAAAAAAAAAACCGTTGCAGGTAAACTACCTCTTTCCCTCAACCGATCTTCCAAAAAAACAATAGGTCGTGAGTACTCTATAAATCAGGGAGGTATGCAAAAAATTGTTTGATTCTGTTTGAATTTGGGGCTGTTATCGTTTGCCATAGAAAAAAATCTATAGACAGACACACAGATAGACACACAGACACACACACACACTTTTCGAAAAACGACTTTTTTCATGTTTTGAGTGTAGTACAATCAGAATCTGCAATAATCTCGAACACGATTTTTTGCCATCACCATACTTCCATTTCCTTAAGGAATATGGAAGTAACATAAAAAAAGTCATTTTTCGAAAAGTGTATGTGTGTGTGTCTGTAGATTTTTTTTTATGGCAAACGATAACAGCCGCAAATTCAAACAGAATCAAATATTGTTTTGCACACAGTCCTGATTTGTAGAGTACTCAACACCTATTGTTTTTGGTGAAGAACGTTAAAGGGAAAGGGGTAGTTTACCAGCAACGTTTTATGTTTTAACAAGGGTATTTTTTATGGTAAACAATAACAGCCGCAAATTCAAACAGAATCAAATAATTTTTTTCATGCAACTCTGAATTGTAGAGTTCTCAAGACCTATTGTTTTTTGTGTAGATCGGATAAGCGAAAGGGGTAGTTTACCTGCAACATTTTATGTTTTAACAAAGATATTGTCTATGGCAAACGATAGCAACAGCAAAGTCAAACAGAATCAAATAATTTTTGCATACAGCCCTGATTTGTAGAGTACTAAAGACCTATAGCTTTGGTGAAGATCGGTTTAGGGAAAGGGGTAGTTTACCTGCAACGTTTTTACATCCATTTTCCATAAGGAAATGGAAGTATGGTGATGGCAAAAAAATCCTGGTCGAGATTATTGCAGATTCTGATTGTACTACCCTCAAAACATGATAAAAGTTATTTTTCGAAAGTGTCTGTGTGTGTGTCTGTAGATTTTTTTTATGGCAAACGATAACATCCGCAAATTCAAACAGAAATAAATAATTTTGTGCATACAGTCCTGATTTGTAGAGTACTCACGACCTATTGTTTTTGGTGATGTTTGGTTGAGGGATAAGGGTTGTTTACCTGCAAAGTTTTATGTTTTAACAAGGGTAATTTTGCTTCCATGTTCCTTAAAGAAATGAATGTATGGGGATTGGCAAAAAAAACCGTGTTCGAGATTATTGCAGATTCTGATTGTACTACACTCGAAACATGAAAAAAAGTCATTTTCCGAAAAGTGTCTGTGTGTCTTTGTGTCTGTCTGTCTATCTGTCTGTCTGTAGATTTTTTTTCTATGGCAAACAATAACAGCCGCAAATTCAAACAGAATCAAATAATGTTTTGCATACAGCCCTGAATTGTAGAGTCATCAAGAACTATTGTTTTTGGTGAAGATCGGTTAAGGGAAAGGTGTAGTTTACCAGCAACGTTTTATGTTTTAACAAGGGTTTTTTCTATGGCAAACGATAACAGCCGGAAATTCATTCAGAATGAAATATTTTTTTGCATACAGTCCTGATTTGAAGAGTACTCAAGACCTCTAGTTTTCGGTGAAGATCGGTTAAGGGAAAGGGGTAGTTTACCAACAACATTTAATGTTGTAACAAGAGAAATTTTTTCATGACGAACGATAACTGCCGTAAATTCAAACAGAATCATATAATTTTTTACATATGTGCCTGAGTTGAAGAGTACTCAAGGCCTATTGATTTTGGTGAACATCGGTTAGGGGGAAAGGGTAGTTTACCGGAAACATTTTTTGTTGTAACAAGAGTAAAGTAGTTAATTTTGATAAATAAAGTATCCTGATAAGAAGATCTTAATAATCCACTGTACAAACGTAGATGAAAATCTATAAATGAAGAGGCTAGTTGAACGGGGTGGGGGTAATTTTCTATAAATAAAATTATAGTTGAAGGGGGAGGGGATATTTGTATAAATGTACTACGTTATCGGTAAAAAAGAAGTAGTTTGTTGTTAAAATTCCTTCCTGTTTGGCCGTAGACAAACGTTTTCTGCAAAACCAGACGTTTCGGCAGTGCCATCGGCTTCCACATCAGCAAAAAACCGAGTGCGATAACGTGAGGTGGTATACGTTAGTGACCACAGTACTGTGGTTACGGCTGAAGCAGTAAGAAGAAATAAGGAGTTTCTATGGAAATATTTCATTTCGAAAATGAATTTTTAATTTAAATCTTAGAACATGGAAGTCACGTATGGTTCTCCATACCGATATCTTACTTCCATGTTCCATCAGGAAATGGAAGTATGGTGATGGAAAAAAAAATCGTGTTCGAGATAATTGCAGATTCTGATTGTACTACCCTCAAAACATGAAAAAAGTCATTTTTCGAAAAGTGTGTGTGTGTCTATCTGTGTCTGTGTGTTTGTGTGTCTTTCTGTCTATCTGTAGATTTTTTTTCTATGGTAAACGATAACAGCCACAAATTCAAACAGAATCAAATAATGTTTTGCATACAGCCCTAAATTGTAGAGTTCTCAAGACCTATTGTTTTTGGTGAAGATCGGTTAAGGGAAAGGGGTAGTTTACCAGCAACGTTTTATGTTTTAACAAGGGTATTTTCTATGGCAAACGATAACAGCCGCGAATTCAAACAGAATCAAATAATGTTTTGCATACAGCCCTGAATTGTAGAGTTCTCAAGACTTTTTGTTTTTGTTGAAGATCGGTTAACGGAAAGGGGTAGTTTACTGGTAACGTTTTAAGTTTTAACGTGGGTAATTTTTATTTGACGAATTGCCGTAAATTCAATCAGATTCAAATAATGTTTTGCATACCTTCCTGAGCTATAGAGAATTCAATGTCTGTTGATTTTGGTGAAGATCGGTTAAGGGACAGGGGTAGTTTACCGGCAATATTTTATGTTTTAACAACGTTAATTTTTACTTCCATGTTCCATAAGGAAATGTAAGTATGGTGATAGCGAAAAAAATCGTGTTCGTGATAACGGCAGATTCTGATTGTACTACTATCAAAACATGAAAAAAAGTCATTTTTCGAAAAATGTGTGTGTGTGTGTGTGTGTGTGTGTGTGTGTGTGTGTGTGTGTGTATGTCTGACTGTCAGTCTGTCTGTATATCTGTAGTTTTTTTCTATGGCAAACGATAACAGCCGCAAATTCAAACAGAATCAAATAATGATTTGCATACACCCCTAAATTGTAGAGTTCTCAAGACCTATTGTTTTTTGTGAAGATCGGTTAAGGGAAAGGGGTAGTTTACCTGCAACGTTTTATGTTTTAACAAGGGTAATTTTACTTCCATGTTGCTTAAGGAAATGGAAGTATGGTGATTGGCAAAAAAATCGTGTTCAAGATTATTGCAGATTCTGATTGTACTACACACAAAACATAAATATCGGTATGGAGAACCATACATGACTTCCATGTTCTAAGATTTATATTTAAAATCATTTTCGAAATGAAATATGACTATAGAAACTACTTCTTTCTACTTAGTGCTTCAGCCTTAACCACAGTACTGTGGTCACTAACGTATACCACCTCACGTTATCGCACTCGATTTTCACTGATGATGGAAGTCGATGGCATTGCCGAAACGTCTGGTTTTGTAGAAAACATTGGACTACGGCCAAACATCCCGGGAAGGAATTTTAACAAAAACTACTTCTTTGTTACCGATAACGATTCAAGCTGTGAATCTACAGTGTATGTTTCACAGAACAAACACGCGAAAAAGAAGAAGCGCTCCGAAGTCACTCATGGACCCTCAGCATCTTGTAGAGGGTTCATTCCCTAAAGACGAAAAGTCTGTCTATGAATCGTTCCTCTGTAAACACGTGCAGTTACACTGCCCAGCGATCCACAGGAAGCAAATCGCTATCCACGCTGGGCACTTTTTCGCCTTGCACGCGTTATGTTGGTATGGGTTTCGGCACTTACCATTTAAAAAGCGTGCAAATGTAAGAAAATAAACATGAGTGAGGCCAGAAATAACACGAATTTTGTGTGTGTGTGTGTCTTCCCTGCCTTTTTATTGCGGTAGTCATAATAATAAAATGGAAACGTAAACATTACATAACTGAGATATGCTTGCCTGCCACGAACGATATATTATTTTATACATGTATATTAACTCATACATAATTTACATTAAAATGAAAAAATTATAATTTTATTGCCTGGCAACAAAATTATTTTATTTTTAACAATTACCATTGTTTCAAAAAGTTTAAATGAATTTTCAAGTACTTTACTGTTGTTAAAATGTAAAAGGTTGCAGGTAAACTACCCCTTCCTCTTAACCGATCTTTACCAAAAACAAAAGTCTTGAGTACTCTACAAATCAGGACGGTATGCAAATAATTATTTGATTCTGTTTGAATTTGCGGCTGTTATCGTTTGCCATAGAAACTACCCTTGTTAAGAAAACGTTGCTGGTAAACTACCCCTTTCCCTTAACCGATCTTCACCAAAAACAAAGGTTCTTGAGAACTCTATAATTGAGGGAAGCATGCGAAACATTATTTAATTCTGTTTGAATTTGCGGCTGTTATCGTTTGCCAAACAAAAAATTACCCTTGATAAAAAAAAAACCGTTGCAGGTAAACTACCTCTTTCCCTCAACCGATCTTCCAAAAAAACAATAGGTCGTGAGTACTCTATAAATCAGGGAGGTATGCAAAAAATTGTTTGATTCTGTTTGAATTTGGGGCTGTTATCGTTTGCCATAGAAAAAAAATCTATAGACAGACACACAGATAGACACACAGACACACACACACACTTTTCGAAAAACGACTTTTTTCATGTTTTGAGTGTAGTACAATCAGAATCTGCAATAATCTCGAACACGATTTTTTGCCATCACCATACTTCCATTTCCTTAAGGAATATGGAAGTAACATAAAAAAAGTCATTTTTCGAAAAGTGTATGTGTGTGTGTCTGTAGATTTTTTTTTATGGCAAACGATAACAGCCGCAAATTCAAACAGAATCAAATATTGTTTTGCACACAGTCCTGATTTGTAGAGTACTCAACACCTATTGTTTTTGGTGAAGAACGTTAAAGGGAAAGGGGTAGTTTACCAGCAACGTTTTATGTTTTAACAAGGGTATTTTTTATGGTAAACAATAACAGCCGCAAATTCAAACAGAATCAAATAATTTTTTTCATGCAACTCTGAATTGTAGAGTTCTCAAGACCTATTGTTTTTTGTGTAGATCGGATAAGCGAAAGGGGTAGTTTACCTGCAACATTTTATGTTTTAACAAAGATATTGTCTATGGCAAACGATAGCAACAGCAAAGTCAAACAGAATCAAATAATTTTTGCATACAGCCCTGATTTGTAGAGTACTAAAGACCTATAGCTTTGGTGAAGATCGGTTTAGGGAAAGGGGTAGTTTACCTGCAACGTTTTTACATCCATTTTCCATAAGGAAATGGAAGTATGGTGATGGCAAAAAAATCCTGGTCGAGATTATTGCAGATTCTGATTGTACTACCCTCAAAACATGATAAAAGTTATTTTTCGAAAGTGTCTGTGTGTGTGTCTGTAGATTTTTTTTATGGCAAACGATAACATCCGCAAATTCAAACAGAAATAAATAATTTTGTGCATACAGTCCTGATTTGTAGAGTACTCACGACCTATTGTTTTTGGTGATGTTTGGTTGAGGGATAAGGGTTGTTTACCTGCAAAGTTTTATGTTTTAACAAGGGTAATTTTGCTTCCATGTTCCTTAAAGGAATGAAAGTATGGGGATTGGCAAAAAAAACCGTGTTCGAGATTATTGCAGATTCTGATTGTACTACACTCAGAACATGAAAAAAAGTCATTTTCCGAAAAGTGTCTGTGTGTCTTTGTGTCTGTCTGTCTATCTGTCTGTCTGTAGATTTTTTTTCTATGGCAAACAATAACAGCCGCAAATTCAAACAGAATCAAACAATGTTTTGCATACAGCCTTGAATTGTAGAGTTCTCAAGACTTTTTGTTTTTGTTGAAGATCGGTTAACGGAAAGGGGTAGTTTACTGGTAACGTTTTAATTTTTAACGTGGGTAATTTTTATTTGACGAATTGCCGTAAATTCAATCAGATTCAAATAATGTTTTGCATACCTTCCTGAGCTATAGAGAATTCAATGTCTGTTGATTTTGGTGAAGATCGGTTAAGGGACAGGGGTAGTTTACCGGCAATATTTTATGTTTTAACACCGTTAATTTTTACTTCCATGTTCCATAAGGAAATGTAAGTATGGTGATAGCGAAAAAAACCGTGTTCGTGATAACGGCAGATTCTGATTGTACTACTATCAAAACATGAAAAAAAGTCATTTTTCGAAAAATATGTGTGTGTGTGTGTGTGTGTGTGTGTGTGTGTGTATGTCTGACTGTCAGTCTGTCTGTATATCTGTAGTTTTTTTCTATGGCAAACGATAACAGCCGCAAATTCAAACAGAATCAAATAATGATTTGCATACACCCCTAAATTGTAGAGTTCTCAAGACCTATTGTTTTTGGTGAAGATCGGTTAAGGGAAAGGGGTAGTTTACCTGCAACGTTTTATGTTTTAACAAGGGTAATTTTACTTCCATGTTGCTTAAGGAAATGGAAGTATGGTGATTGGCAAAAAAATCGTGTTCAAGATTATTGCAGATTCTGATTGTACTACACACAAAACATAAATATCGGTATGGAGAACCATACATGACTTCCATGTTCTAAGATTTATATTTAAAATCATTTTCGAAATGAAATATGACTATAGAAACTACTTCTTTCTACTTACTGCTTCAGCCTTAACCACAGTACTGTGGTCACTAACGTATACCACCTCACGTTATCGCACTCGATTTTCACTGATGATGGAAGTCGATGGCATTGCCGAAACGTCTGGTTTTGTAGAAAACATTGGACTACGGCCAAACATCCCGGGAAGGAATTTTAACAAAAACTACTTCTTTGTTACCGATAACGATTCAAGCTGTGAATCTACAGTGTATGTTTCACAGAACAAACACGCGAAAAAGAAGAAGCGCTCCGAAGTCACTCATGGACCCTCAGCATCTTGCAGAGGGTTCATTCTCTAAAGACGAAAAGTCTGTCTATTAATCGTTCCTCTGTAAACACGTGCAGTTACACTGCCCAGCGATCCACAGGAAGCAAATCGCTATCCACGCTGGGCACTTTTTCGCCTTGCACGCGTTATGTTGGTATGGGTTTCGGCACTTACCATTTAAAAAGCGTGCAAATGTAAGAAAATAAACATGAGTGAGGCCAGAAATAACACGAATTTTGTGTGTGTGTGTGTGTCTTCCCTGCCTTTTTATTGCGGTAGTCATAATAATAAAATGGAAACGTAAACATTACATAACTGAGATATGCTTGCCTGCCACGAACGATATATAATTTTATACATGTATATTAACTCATACATAATTTACATTAAAATGAAAAAATTATAATTTTATTGCCTGGCAACAAAATTATTTTATTTTTAACAATTACCATTGTTTCAAAAAGTTTAAATGAATTTTCAAGTACTTTACTGTTGTTAAAATGTAAAAGGTTGCTGGTAAACTACCCCTTCCCCTTAACCGATCTTCACCAAAATCGAAAGTCCTTGAGATGTCTACAAATTCAGGGATGTATGCAAAACATTATTTAAATCTGTTTGAATTTGCGGCTGTTATCGTTTGCCATAGAAAATTACCCTTGATAACAAAACGTTGCAGGTAAACTACCCATTCCCCTTAACCGATCTTTACCAAAAACAAAAAGTCTTGAGTACTCTACAAATCAGGATGGTATGCAAATAATTATTTGGGGCTGTTATCGTTTGCCATAGAAACTATCCTTGTTAAGAAAACGTTGCTGGTAAACTACCCCTTTCCCTTAACCGATCTTCACCAAAAACAAAGGTTCTTGAGAACTCTACAATATAGGGCTGTATGCAAATAATCTTTTGATTCTGTTTAAATTTGCGGCTGCTTCCGTTTGCCATAGAAAATACCCTTGTTAAACATAAAACGTTGCAGGTAAACTACCCCTTTCCGTTAACCGATCTTCACCAGAATCAACAGGTCTTGAGAACTCTATAATTGAGGGAAGCATGCGAAACATTATTTAATTCTGTTTGAATTTGAGGCTGTTATCGTTTGCCAAACAAAAAATTACCCTTGATAAAAAAAAAACCGTTGCAGGTAAACTACCTCTTTCCCTCAACCGATCTTCCAAAAAAACAATAGGTCGTGAGTACTCTACAAATCAGGGAGGTATGCAAAAAATTATTTGATTCTGTTTGAATTTGGGGCTGTTATCGTTTGCCATAGAAAAAAAATCTATAGACAGACACACAGATAGACACACAGCCACACACACACACACTTTTCGAAAAACGACTTTTTTCATGTTTTGAGTGTAGTACAATCAGAATCTGCAATAATCTCGAACACGATTTTTTTGCCATCACCATACTACCATTTCCTTAAGGAATATGGAAGTAACATAAAAAAAGTCATTTTTCGAAAAGTGTATGTGTGTGTGTCTGTAGATTTTTTTTATGGCAAACGATAACAGCCGCAAATTCAAACAGAATCAAATATTGTTTTGCACACAGTCCTGATTTGTAGAGTACTCAACACCTATTGTTTTTGGTGAAGAACGGTAAAGGGAAAGGGGTAGTTTACTAGCAACGTTTTATGTTTTAACAAGGGTATTTTTTATGGTAAACAATAACAGCCGCAAATTCAAACAGAATCAAATAATTTTTTTCATGCAACTCTGAATTGTAGAGTTCTCAAGACCTATTGTTTTTTGTGTAGATCGGATAAGCGAAAGGGGTAGTTTACCTGCAACATTTTATGTTTTAACAAAGATATTGTCTATGGCAAACGATAGCAACAGCAAAGTCAAAAAGAATCAAATAATTCTTGCATACAGCCCTGATTTGTAGAGTACTAAAGACCTATAGCTTTGGTGAAGATCGGTTAAGGGAAAGGGGTAGTTTACCTGCAACGTTTTTACATCCATTTTCCATAAGGAAATGGAAGTATGGTGATGGCAAAAAAATCCTGGTCGAGATTATTGCAGATTCTGATTGTACTACCCTCAAAACATGATAAAAGTTATTTTTCGAAAGTGTCTGTGTGTGTGTCTGTAGATTTTTTTTATGGCAAACGATACATCCGCAAATTCAAACAGTAATAAATAATTTTGTGCATACAGTCCTGATTTGTAGAGTACTCACGACCTATTGTTTTTGGTGATGTTTGGTTGAGGGATAAGGGTTGTTTACCTGCAAAGTTTTATGTTTTAACAAGGGTAATTTTGCTTCCATGTTCCTTAAAGGAATGAAAGTATGGGGATTGGCAAAAAAAACCGTGTTCGAGATTATTGCAGATTCTGATTGTACTACACTCAGAACATGAAAAAAAGTCATTTTCCGAAAAGTGTCTGTGTGTCTTTGTGTCTGTCTGTCTATCTGTCTGTCTGTAGATTTTTTTTCTATGGCAAACAATAACAGCCGCAAATTCAAACAGAATCAAACAATGTTTTGCATACAGCCCTGAATTGTAGAGTCATCAAGAACTATTGTTTTTGGTGAAGATCGGTTAAGGGAAAGGTGTAGTTTACCAGCAACGTTTTATGTTTTAACAAGGGTTTTTTCTATGGCAAACGATAACAGCCGGAAATTCATACAGAATGAAATATTTTTTTGCATACAGTCCTGATTTGAAGAGTACTCAAGACCTCTAGTTTTCGGTGAAGATCGGTTAAGGGAAAGGGGTAGTTTACCAACAACATTTAATGTTGTAACAAGAGAAATTTTTTCATGACGAACGATAACTGCCGTAAATTCAAACAGAATCATATAATTTTTTACATATGTGCCTGAGTTGAAGAGTACTCAAGGCCTATTGATTTTGGTGAACATCGGTTAGGGGGAAAGGGTAGTTTACCGGAAACATTTTTTGTTGTAACAAGAGTAAAGTAGTTAATTTTGATAAATAAAGTATCCTGATAAGAAGATCTTAATAATCCACTGTACAAACGTAGATGAAAATCTATAAATGAAGAGGCTAGTTGAACGGGGTGGGGGTAATTTTCTATAAATAAAATTATAGTTGAAGGGGGAGGGGATATTTGTATAAATGTACTACGTTATCGGTAAAAAAGAAGTAGTTTGTTGTTAAAATTCCTTCCTGTTTGGCCGTAGACAAACGTTTTCTGCAAAACCAGACGTTTCGGCAGTGCCATCGGCTTCCACATCAGCAAAAAACCGAGTGCGATAACGTGAGGTGGTATACGTTAGTGACCACAGTACTGTGGTTACGGCTGAAGCAGTAAGAAGAAATAAGGAGTTTCTATGGAAATATTTCATTTCGAAAATGAATTTTTAATTTAAATCTTAGAACATGGAAGTCACGTATGGTTCTCCATACCGATATCTTACTTCCATGTTCCATAAGGAAATGGAAGTATGGTGATGGAAAAAAAAATCGTGTTCGAGATAATTGCAGATTCTGATTGTACTACCCTCAAAACATGAAAAAAGTCATTTTTCGAAAAGTGTGTGTGTGTCTATCTGTGTCTGTGTGTTTGTGTGTCTTTCTGTCTATCTGTAGATTTTTTTTCTATGGTAAACGATAACAGCCACAAATTCAAACAGAATCAAATAATGTTTTGCATACAGCCCTAAATTGTAGAGTTCTCAAGACCTATTGTTTTTGGTGAAGATCGGTTAAGGGAAAGGGGTAGTTTACCAGCAACGTTTTATGTTGTAACAAGGGTATTTTCTATGGCAAACGACAACAGCCGCGAATTCAAACAGAATCAAATAATGTTTTGCATACAGCCTTGAATTGTAGAGTTCTCAAGACTTTTTGTTTTTGTTGAAGATCGGTTAACGGAAAGGGGTAGTTTACTGGTAACGTTTTAATTTTTAACGTGGGTAATTTTTATTTGACGAATTGCCGTAAATTCAATCAGATTCAAATAATGTTTTGCATACCTTCCTGAGCTATAGAGAATTCAATGTCTGTTGATTTTGGTGAAGATCGGTTAAGGGACAGGGGTAGTTTACCGGCAATATTTTATGTTTTAACACCGTTAATTTTTACTTCCATGTTCCATAAGGAAATGTAAGTATGGTGATAGCGAAAAAAACCGTGTTCGTGATAACGGCAGATTCTGATTGTACTACTATCAAAACATGAAAAAAAGTCATTTTTCGAAAAATATGTGTGCGTGTGTGTGTGTGTGTGTGTGTGTGTGTGTATGTCTGACTGTCAGTCTGTCTGTATATCTGTAGTTTTTTTCTATGGCAAACGATAACAGCCGCAAATTCAAACAGAATCAAATAATGATTTGCATACACCCCTAAATTGTAGAGTTCTCAAGACCTATTGTTTTTGGTGAAGATCGGTTAAGGGAAAGGGGTAGTTTACCTGCAACGTTTTATGTTTTAACAAGGGTAATTTTACTTCCATGTTGCTTAAGGAAATGGAAGTATGGTGATTGGCAAAAAAATCGTGTTCAAGATTATTGCAGATTCTGATTGTACTACACACAAAACATAAATATCGGTATGGAGAACCATACATGACTTCCATGTTCTAAGATTTATATTTAAAATCATTTTCGAAATGAAATATGACTATAGAAACTACTTCTTTCTACTTACTGCTTCAGCCTTAACCACAGTACTGTGGTCACTAACGTATACCACCTCACGTTATCGCACTCGATTTTCACTGATGATGGAAGTCGATGGCATTGCCGAAACGTCTGGTTTTGTAGAAAACATTGGACTACGGCCAAACATCCCGGGAAGGAATTTTAACAAAAACTACTTCTTTGTTACCGATAACGATTCAAGCTGTGAATCTACAGTGTATGTTTCACAGAACAAACACGCGAAAAAGAAGAAGCGCTCCGAAGTCACTCATGGACCCTCAGCATCTTGCAGAGGGTTCATTCTCTAAAGACGAAAAGTCTGTCTATTAATCGTTCCTCTGTAAACACGTGCAGTTACACTGCCCAGCGATCCACAGGAAGCAAATCGCTATCCACGCTGGGCACTTTTTCGCCTTGCACGCGTTATGTTGGTATGGGTTTCGGCACTTACCATTTAAAAAGCGTGCAAATGTAAGAAAATAAACATGAGTGAGGCCAGAAATAACACGAATTTTGTGTGTGTGTGTGTGTCTTCCCTGCCTTTTTATGTCGGTAGTCATAATAATAAAATGGAAACGTAAACATTACATAACTGAGATATGCTTGCCTGCCACGAACGATATATAATTTTATACATGTATATTAACTCATACATAATTTACATTAAAATGAAAAAATTATAATTTTATTGCCTGGCAACAAAATTATTTTATTTTTAACAATTACCATTGTTTCAAAAAGTTTAAATGAATTTTCAAGTACTTTACTGTTGTTAAAATGTAAAAGGTTGCTGGTAAACTACCCCTTCCCCTTAACCGATCTTCACCAAAATCGAAAGTCCTTGAGATCTCTACAAATTCAGGGATGTATGCAAAACATTATTTGAATCTGTTTGAATTTGCGGCTGTTATCGTTTGCCATAGAAAATTACCCTTGATAACAAAACGTTGCAGGTAAACTACCCATTCCCCTTAACCGATCTTTACCAAAAACAAAAAGTCTTGAGTACTCTACAAATCAGGATGGTATGCAAATAATTATTTGGGGCTGTTATCGTTTGCCATAGAAACTATCCTTGTTAAGAAAACGTTGCTGGTAAACTACCCCTTTCCCTTAACCGATCTTCACCAAAAACAAAGGTTCTTGAGAACTCTACAATATAGGGCTGTATGCAAATAATCTTTTGATTCTGTTTAAATTTGCGGCTGCTTCCGTTTGCCATAGAAAATACCCTTGTTAAACATAAAACGTTGCAGGTAAACTACCCCTTTCCGTTAACCGATCTTCACCAGAATCAACAGGTCTTGAGAACTCTATAATTGAGGGAAGCATGCGAAACATTATTTAATTCTGTTTGAATTTGAGGCTGTTATCGTTTGCCAAACAAAAAATTACCCTTGATAAAAAAAAAACCGTTGCAGGTAAACTACCTCTTTCCCTCAACCGATCTTCCAAAAAAACAATAGGTCGTGAGTACTCTACAAATCAGGGAGGTATGCAAAAAATTATTTGATTCTGTTTGAATTTGGGGCTGTTATCGTTTGCCATAGAAAAAAAATCTATAGACAGACACACAGATAGACACACAGCCACACACACACACACTTTTCGAAAAACGACTTTTTTCATGTTTTGAGTGTAGTACAATCAGAATCTGCAATAATCTCGAACACGATTTTTTTGCCATCACCATACTTCCATTTCCTTAAGGAATATGGAAGTAACATAAAAAAAGTCATTTTTCGAAAAGTGTATGTGTGTGTGTCTGTAGATTTTTTTTATGGCAAACGATAACAGCCGCAAATTCAAACAGAATCAAATATTGTTTTGCACACAGTCCTGATTTGTAGAGTACTCAACACCTATTGTTTTTGGTGAAGAACGGTAAAGGGAAAGGGGTAGTTTACTAGCAACGTTTTATGTTTTAACAAGGGTATTTTTTATGGTAAACAATAACAGCCGCAAATTCAAACAGAATCAAATAATTTTTTTCATGCAACTCTGAATTGTAGAGTTCTCAAGACCTATTGTTTTTTGTGTAGATCGGATAAGCGAAAGGGGTAGTTTACCTGCAACATTTTATGTTTTAACAAAGATATTGTCTATGGCAAACGATAGCAACAGCAAAGTCAAAAAGAATCAAATAATTCTTGCATACAGCCCTGATTTGTAGAGTACTAAAGACCTATAGCTTTGGTGAAGATCGGTTAAGGGAAAGGGGTAGTTTACCTGCAACGTTTTTACATCCATTTTCCATAAGGAAATGGAAGTATGGTGATGGCAAAAAAATCCTGGTCGAGATTATTGCAGATTCTGATTGTACTACCCTCAAAACATGATAAAAGTTATTTTTCGAAAGTGTCTGTGTGTGTGTCTGTAGATTTTTTTTATGGCAAACGATACATCCGCAAATTCAAACAGTAATAAATAATTTTGTGCATACAGTCCTGATTTGTAGAGTACTCACGACCTATTGTTTTTGGTGATGTTTGGTTGAGGGATAAGGGTTGTTTACCTGCAAAGTTTTATGTTTTAACAAGGGTAATTTTGCTTCCATGTTCCTTAAAGAAATGAAAGTATGGGGATTGGCAAAAAAAACCGTGTTCGAGATTATTGCAGATTCTGATTGTACTACACTCAAAACATGAAAAAAAGTCATTTTCCGAAAAGTGTCTGTGTGTCTTTGTGTCTGTCTGTCTGTCTGTAGATTTTTTTTCTATGGCAAACAATAACAGCCGCAAATTCAAACAGAATCAAATAATGTTTTGCATACAGCCCTGAATTGTAGAGTCATCAAGAACTATTGTTTTTGGTGAAGATCGGTTAAGGGAAAGGTGTAGTTTACCAGCAACGTTTTATGTTTTAACAAGGGTTTTTTCTATGGCAAACGATAACAGCCGGAAATTCGTACAGAATGAAATATTTTTTTGCATACAGTCCTGATTTGAAGAGTACTCAAGACCTCTAGTTTTCGGTGAAGATCGGTTAAGGGAAAGGGGTAGTTTACCAACAACATTTAATGTTGTAACAAGAGAAATTTTTTCATGACGAACGATAACTGCCGTAAATTCAAACAGAATCATATAATTTTTTACATATGTGCCTGAGTTGAAGAGTACTCAAGGCCTATTGATTTTGGTGAACATCGGTTAGGGGGAAAGGGTAGTTTACCGGAAACATTTTTTGTTGTAACAAGAGTAAAGTAGTTAATTTTGATAAATAAAGTATCCTGATAAGAAGATCTTAATAATCCACTGTACAAACGTAGATGAAAATCTATAAATGAAGAGGCTAGTTGAACGGGGTGGGGGTAATTTTCTATAAATAAAATTATAGTTGAAGGGGGAGGGGATATTTGTATAAATGTACTACGTTATCGGTAAAAAAGAAGTAGTTTGTTGTTAAAATTCCTTCCTGTTTGGCCGTAGACAAACGTTTTCTGCAAAACCAGACGTTTCGGCAGTGCCATCGGCTTCCACATCAGCAAAAAACCGAGTGCGATAACGTGAGGTGGTATACGTTAGTGACCACAGTACTGTGGTTACGGCTGAAGCAGTAAGAAGAAATAAGGAGTTTCTATGGAAATATTTCATTTCGAAAATGAATTTTTAATTTAAATCTTAGAACATGGAAGTCACGTGTGGTTCTCCATACCGATATCTTACTTCCATGTTCCATAAGGAAATGGAAGTATGGTGATGGAAAAAAAATCGTGTTCGAGATAATTGCAGATTCTGATTGTACTACCCTCAAAACATGAAAAAAGTCATTTTTCGTAAAGTGTGTGTGTGTCTATCTGTGTCTGTGTGTTTGTGTGTCTTTCTGTCTATCTGTAGATTTTTTTTCTATGGTAAACGATAACAGCCACAAATTCAAACAGAATCAAATAATGTTTTGCATACAGCCCTAAATTGTAGAGTTCTCAAGACCTATTGTTTTTGGTGAAGATCGGTTAAGGGAAAGGGGTAGTTTACCAGCAACGTTTTATGTTTTAACAAGGGTATTTTCTATGGCAAACGATAACAGCCGCGAATTCAAACAGAATCAAATAATGTTTTGCATACCTTCCTGAGCTATAGAGAATTCAATGTCTGTTGATTTTGGTGAAGATCGGTTAAGGGACAGGGGTAGTTTACCGGCAATATTTTATGTTTTAACACCGTTAATTTTTATTTCCATGTTCCATAAGGAAATGTAAGTATGGTGATAGCGAAAAAAATCGTGTTCGTGATAACGGCAGATTCTGATTGTACTACTATCAAAACATGAAAAAAAGTCATTTTTCGAAAAATATGTGTGTGTGTGTGTGTGTGTGTGTGTGTGTGTATGTCTGACTGTCAGTCTGTCTGTATATCTGTAGTTTTTTTCTATGGCAAACGATAACAGCCGCAAATTCAAACAGAATCAAATAATGATTTGCATACACCCCTAAATTGTAGAGTTCTCAAGACCTATTGTTTTTGGTGAAGATCGGTTAAGGGAAAGGGGTAGTTTACCTGCAACGTTTTATGTTTTAACAAGGGTAATTTTACTTCCATGTTGCTTAAGGAAATGGAAGTATGGTGATTGGCAAAAAAATCGTGTTCAAGATTATTGCAGATTCTGATTGTACTACACACAAAACATAAATATCGGTATGGAGAACCATACATGACTTCCATGTTCTAAGATTTATATTTAAAATCATTTTCGAAATGAAATATGACTATAGAAACTACTTCTTTCTACTTACTGCTTCAGCCTTAACCACAGTACTGTGGTCACTAACGTATACCACCTCACGTTATCGCACTCGATTTTCACTGATGATGGAAGTCGATGGCATTGCCGAAACGTCTGGTTTTGTAGAAAACATTGGACTACGGCCAAACATCCCGGGAAGGAATTTTAACAAAAACTACTTCTTTGTTACCGATAACGATTCAAGCTGTGAATCTACAGTGTATGTTTCACAGAACAAACACGCGAAAAAGAAGAAGCGCTCCGAAGTCACTCATGGACCCTCAGCATCTTGCAGAGGGTTCATTCTCTAAAGACGAAAAGTCTGTCTATTAATCGTTCCTCTGTAAACACGTGCAGTTACACTGCCCAGCGATCCACAGGAAGCAAATCGCTATCCACGCTGGGCACTTTTTCGCCTTGCACGCGTTATGTTGGTATGGGTTTCGGCACTTACCATTTAAAAAGCGTGCAAATGTAAGAAAATAAACATGAGTGAGGCCAGAAATAACACGAATTTTGTGTGTGTGTGTGTGTCTTCCCTGCCTTTTTATTGCGGTAGTCATAATAATAAAATGGAAACGTAAACATTACATAACTGAGATATGCTTGCCTGCCACGAACGATATATAATTTTATACATGTATATTAACTCATACATAATTTACATTAAAATGAAAAAATTATAATTTTATTGCCTGGCAACAAAATTATTTTATTTTTAACAATTACCATTGTTTCAAAAAGTTTAAATGAATTTTCAAGTACTTTACTGTTGTTAAAATGTAAAAGGTTGCTGGTAAACTACCCCTTCCCCTTAACCGATCTTCACCAAAATCGAAAGTCCTTGAGATCTCTACAAATTCAGGGATGTATGCAAAACATTATTTGAATCTGTTTGAATTTGCGGCTGTTATCGTTTGCCATAGAAAATTACCCTTGATAACAAAACGTTGCAGGTAAACTACCCATTCCCCTTAACCGATCTTTACCAAAAACAAAAAGTCTTGAGTACTCTACAAATCAGGATGGTATGCAAATAATTATTTGGGGCTGTTATCGTTTGCCATAGAAACTATCCTTGTTAAGAAAACGTTGCTGGTAAACTACCCCTTTCCCTTAACCGATCTTCACCAAAAACAAAGGTTCTTGAGAACTCTACAATATAGGGCTGTATGCAAATAATCTTTTGATTCTGTTTAAATTTGCGGCTGCTTCCGTTTGCCATAGAAAATACCCTTGTTAAACATAAAACGTTGCAGGTAAACTACCCCTTTCCGTTAACCGATCTTCACCAGAATCAACAGGTCTTGAGAACTCTATAATTGAGGGAAGCATGCGAAACATTATTTAATTCTGTTTGAATTTGAGGCTGTTATCGTTTGCCAAACAAAAAATTACCCTTGATAAAAAAAAAACCGTTGCAGGTAAACTACCTCTTTCCCTCAACCGATCTTCCAAAAAAACAATAGGTCGTGAGTACTCTACAAATCAGGGAGGTATGCAAAAAATTATTTGATTCTGTTTGAATTTGGGGCTGTTATCGTTTGCCATAGAAAAAAAATCTATAGACAGACACACAGCCACACACACACACACTTTTCGAAAAACGACTTTTTTCATGTTTTGAGTGTAGTACAATCAGAATCTGCAATAATCTCGAACACGATTTTTTTGCCATCACCATACTTCCATTTCCTTAAGGAATATGGAAGTAACATAAAAAAAGTCATTTTTCGAAAAGTGTATGTGTGTGTGTCTGTAGATTTTTTTTATGGCAAACGATAACAGCCGCAAATTCAAACAGAATCAAATATTGTTTTGCACACAGTCCTGATTTGTAGAGTACTCAACACCTATTGTTTTTGGTGAAGAACGGTAAAGGGAAAGGGGTAGTTTACTAGCAACGTTTTATGTTTTAACAAGGGTATTTTTTATGGTAAACAATAACAGCCGCAAATTCAAACAGAATCAAATAATTTTTTTCATGCAACTCTGAATTGTAGAGTTCTCAAGACCTATTGTTTTTTGTGTAGATCGGATAAGCGAAAGGGGTAGTTTACCTGCAACATTTTATGTTTTAACAAAGATATTGTCTATGGCAAACGATAGCAACAGCAAAGTCAAAAAGAATCAAATAATTCTTGCATACAGCCCTGATTTGTAGAGTACTAAAGACCTATAGCTTTGGTGAAGATCGGTTAAGGGAAAGGGGTAGTTTACCTGCAACGTTTTTACATCCATTTTCCATAAGGAAATGGAAGTATGGTGATGGCAAAAAAATCCTGGTCGAGATTATTGCAGATTCTGATTGTACTACCCTCAAAACATGATAAAAGTTATTTTTCGAAAGTGTCTGTGTGTGTGTCTGTAGATTTTTTTTATGGCAAACGATACATCCGCAAATTCAAACAGTAATAAATAATTTTGTGCATACAGTCCTGATTTGTAGAGTACTCACGACCTATTGTTTTTGGTGATGTTTGGTTGAGGGATAAGGGTTGTTTACCTGCAAAGTTTTATGTTTTAACAAGGGTAATTTTGCTTCCATGTTCCTTAAAGGAATGAAAGTATGGGGATTGGCAAAAAAAACCGTGTTCGAGATTATTGCAGATTCTGATTGTACTACACTCAGAACATGAAAAAAAGTCATTTTCCGAAAAGTGTCTGTGTGTCTTTGTGTCTGTCTGTCTATCTGTCTGTCTGTAGATTTTTTTTCTATGGCAAACAATAACAGCCGCAAATTCAAACAGAATCAAACAATGTTTTGCATACAGCCCTGAATTGTAGAGTCATCAAGAACTATTGTTTTTGGTGAAGATCGGTTAAGGGAAAGGTGTAGTTTACCAGCAACGTTTTATGTTTTAACAAGGGTTTTTTCTATGGCAAACGATAACAGCCGGAAATTCATACAGAATGAAATATTTTTTTGCATACAGTCCTGATTTGAAGAGTACTCAAGACCTCTAGTTTTCGGTGAAGATCGGTTAAGGGAAAGGGGTAGTTTACCAACAACATTTAATGTTGTAACAAGAGAAATTTTTTCATGACGAACGATAACTGCCGTAAATTCAAACAGAATCATATAATTTTTTACATATGTGCCTGAGTTGAAGAGTACTCAAGGCCTATTGATTTTGGTGAACATCGGTTAGGGGGAAAGGGTAGTTTACCGGAAACATTTTTTGTTGTAACAAGAGTAAAGTAGTTAATTTTGATAAATAAAGTATCCTGATAAGAAGATCTTAATAATCCACTGTACAAACGTAGATGAAAATCTATAAATGAAGAGGCTAGTTGAACGGGGTGGGGGTAATTTTCTATAAATAAAATTATAGTTGAAGGGGGAGGGGATATTTGTATAAATGTACTACGTTATCGGTAAAAAAGAAGTAGTTTGTTGTTAAAATTCCTTCCTGTTTGGCCGTAGACAAACGTTTTCTGCAAAACCAGACGTTTCGGCAGTGCCATCGGCTTCCACATCAGCAAAAAACCGAGTGCGATAACGTGAGGTGGTATACGTTAGTGACCACAGTACTGTGGTTACGGCTGAAGCAGTAAGAAGAAATAAGGAGTTTCTATGGAAATATTTCATTTCGAAAATGAATTTTTAATTTAAATCTTAGAACATGGAAGTCACGTATGGTTCTCCATACCGATATCTTACTTCCATGTTCCATAAGGAAATGGAAGTATGGTGATGGAAAAAAAAATCGTGTTCGAGATAATTGCAGATTCTGATTGTACTACCCTCAAAACATGAAAAAAGTCATTTTTCGAAAAGTGTGTGTGTGTCTATCTGTGTCTGTGTGTTTGTGTGTCTTTCTGTCTATCTGTAGATTTTTTTTCTATGGTAAACGATAACAGCCACAAATTCAAACAGAATCAAATAATGTTTTGCATACAGCCCTAAATTGTAGAGTTCTCAAGACCTATTGTTTTTGGTGAAGATCGGTTAAGGGAAAGGGGTAGTTTACCAGCAACGTTTTATGTTGTAACAAGGGTATTTTCTATGGCAAACGACAACAGCCGCGAATTCAAACAGAATCAAATAATGTTTTGCATACAGCCTTGAATTGTAGAGTTCTCAAGACTTTTTGTTTTTGTTGAAGATCGGTTAACGGAAAGGGGTAGTTTACTGGTAACGTTTTAATTTTTAACGTGGGTAATTTTTATTTGACGAATTGCCGTAAATTCAATCAGATTCAAATAATGTTTTGCATACCTTCCTGAGCTATAGAGAATTCAATGTCTGTTGATTTTGGTGAAGATCGGTTAAGGGACAGGGGTAGTTTACCGGCAATATTTTATGTTTTAACACCGTTAATTTTTACTTCCATGTTCCATAAGGAAATGTAAGTATGGTGATAGCGAAAAAAACCGTGTTCGTGATAACGGCAGATTCTGATTGTACTACTATCAAAACATGAAAAAAAGTCATTTTTCGAAAAATATGTGTGTGTGTGTGTGTGTGTGTGTGTGTGTGTGTGTATGTCTGACTGTCAGTCTGTCTGTATATCTGTAGTTTTTTTCTATGGCAAACGATAACAGCCGCAAATTCAAACAGAATCAAATAATGATTTGCATACACCCCTAAATTGTAGAGTTCTCAAGACCTATTGTTTTTGGTGAAGATCGGTTAAGGGAAAGGGGTAGTTTACCTGCAACGTTTTATGTTTTAACAAGGGTAATTTTACTTCCATGTTGCTTAAGGAAATGGAAGTATGGTGATTGGCAAAAAAATCGTGTTCAAGATTATTGCAGATTCTGATTGTACTACACACAAAACATAAATATCGGTATGGAGAACCATACATGACTTCCATGTTCTAAGATTTATATTTAAAATCATTTTCGAAATGAAATATGACTATAGAAACTACTTCTTTCTACTTACTGCTTCAGCCTTAACCACAGTACTGTGGTCACTAACGTATACCACCTCACGTTATCGCACTCGATTTTCACTGATGATGGAAGTCGATGGCATTGCCGAAACGTCTGGTTTTGTAGAAAACATTGGACTACGGCCAAACATCCCGGGAAGGAATTTTAACAAAAACTACTTCTTTGTTACCGATAACGATTCAAGCTGTGAATCTACAGTGTATGTTTCACAGAACAAACACGCGAAAAAGAAGAAGCGCTCCGAAGTCACTCATGGACCCTCAGCATCTTGCAGAGGGTTCATTCTCTAAAGACGAAAAGTCTGTCTATTAATCGTTCCTCTGTAAACACGTGCAGTTACACTGCCCAGCGATCCACAGGAAGCAAATCGCTATCCACGCTGGGCACTTTTTCGCCTTGCACGCGTTATGTTGGTATGGGTTTCGGCACTTACCATTTAAAAAGCGTGCAAATGTAAGAAAATAAACATGAGTGAGGCCAGAAATAACACGAATTTTGTGTGTGTGTGTGTGTCTTCCCTGCCTTTTTATTGCGGTAGTCATAATAATAAAATGGAAACGTAAACATTACATAACTGAGATATGCTTGCCTGCCACGAACGATATATAATTTTATACATGTATATTAACTCATACATAATTTACATTAAAATGAAAAAATTATAATTTTATTGCCTGGCAACAAAATTATTTTATTTTTAACAATTACCATTGTTTCAAAAAGTTTAAATGAATTTTCAAGTACTTTACTGTTGTTAAAATGTAAAAGGTTGCTGGTAAACTACCCCTTCCCCTTAACCGATCTTTACCAAAAACAAAAAGTCTTGAGTACTCTACAAATCAGGACGGTATGCAAATAATTATTTGATTCTGTTTGAATTTGCGGCTGTTATCGTTTGCCATAGAAACTACCCTTGTTAAGAAAACGTTGCTGGTAAACTACCCCTTTCCCTTAACCGATCTTCACCAAAAACAAAGGTTCTTGAGAACTCTACAATATAATCTTTTGATTCTGTTTAAATTTGCGGCTGCTACCGTTTGCCGTAGAAAATACCATTGTTAAAACCTAAAACGTTGCAGGTAAACTACCCCTTTCCGTTAACCGATCTTCACCAGAATCAACAGATCTTGAGAACTCTACAATTCAGGGCAGTATGCGAAACATTATTTAATTCTGTTTGAATTTGCGGCTGTTATCGTTTGCCAAACAAAAAATTACACTTGATAAAAAAAAAACCGTTGCTGGTAAACTACCTCTTTCCCTCAACCGATCTTCCAAAAAAACAATAGGTCGTGAGTACTCTACAAATCAGGGAGGTATGCAAAAATTATTTGATTCTGTTTGAATTTGGGGCTGTTATCGTTTGCCATAGAAAAAAAATCTATAGACAGACACACAGATAGACACACAGACACACACACAGACACTTTTCGAAAAACGACTTTTTTCATGTTTTGAGTGTAGTACAATCAGATTCTGCAATAATCTCGAACACGGTTTTTTTGCCATCACCATACTTCCATTTCCTTAAGGAATATGGAAGTAACATAAAAAAAGTCATTTTTCGAAAAGTGTATGTGTGTGTGTCTGTAGATTTTTTTTTATGGCAAACGATAACAGCCGCAAATTCAAACAGAATCAAATATTGTTTTGCACACAGTCCTGATTTGTAGAGTACTCAACACCTATTGTTTTTGGTGAAGAACGGTAAAGGGAAAGGGGTAGTTTACCAGCAACGTTTTATGTTTTAACAAGGGTATTTTTTATGGTAGACAATAACAGCCGCAAATTCAAACAGAATCAAATAATTTTTTTCATGCAACTCTGAATTGTAGAGTTCTCAAGACCTATTGTTTTTTGTGAAGATCGGATAAGCGAAAGGGGTAGTTTACCTGCAACATTTTATGTTTTAACAAAGATATTTTCTATGGCAAACGATAGCAACAGCAAAGTCAAACAAAATCAAATAATTTTTGCATACAGCCCTGATTTGTAGAGTACTAAAGACCTATAGCTTTGGTGAAGATCGGTTAAGGGAAAGGGGTAGTTTACCTGCAACGTTTTTACATCCATTTTCGATAAGGAAATGGAAGTATGGTGATGGCAAAAAAATCCTGGTCGAGATTATTGCAGATTCTGATTGTACTACCCTCAAAACATGATAAAAGTTATTTTTCGAAAGTGTCTGTGTGTGTGTCTGTAGATTTTTTTTATGGCAAACGATAACATCCGCAAATTCAAACAGAAATAAATAATTTTGTGCATACAGTCCTGATTTGTAGAGTACTCACGACCTATTGTTTTTGGTGATGTTTGGTTGAGGGATAAGGGATGTTTACCTGCAAAGTTTTATGTTTTAACAAGGGTAATTTTGCTTCCATGTTCCTTAAAGAAATGAAAGTATGGGGATTGGCAAAAAAAACCGTGTTCGAGATTATTGCAGATTCTGATTGTACTACACTCAAAACATGAAAAAAAGTCATTTTCCGAAAAGTGTCTGTGTGTCTTTGTGTCTGTCTGTCTATCTGTCTGTCTGTAGATTTTTTTTCTATGGCAAACAATAACAGCCGCAAATTCAAACAGAATCAAATAATGTTTTGCATACAGTCCTGAATTGTAGAGTCATCAAGAACTATTGTTTTTGGTGAAGATCGGTTAAGGGAAAGGTGTAGTTTACCAGCAACGTTTTATGTTTTAACAAGGGTTTTTTCTATGGCAAACGATAACAGCCGGAAATTCATACAGAATGAAATATTTTTTTGCATACAGTCCTGATTTGAAGAGTACTCAAGACCTCTAGTTTTCGGTGAAGATCGGTTAAGGGAAAGGGGTAGTTTACCAACAACATTTAATGTTGTAACAAGAGAAATTTTTTCATGACGAACGATAACTGCCGTAAATTCAAACAGAATAATATAATTTTTTACATATGTGCCTGAGTTGAAGAGTACTCAAGGCCTATTGATTTTGGTGAACATCGGTTAGGGGGAAAGGGTAGTTTAACGGAAACATTTTTTGTTGTAACAAGAGTAAAGTAGTTAATTTTGATAAATAAAGTATCCTGATAAGAAGATCTTAATAATCCACTGTACAAACGTAGATAAAAATCTATAAATGAAGAGGCTAGTTGAACGGGGTGGGGGTAATTTTCTATAAATAAAATTATAGTTGAAGGGGGAGGGGATATTTGTATAAATGTACTACGTTATCGGTAAAAAAGAAGTAGTTTGTTGTTAAAATTCCTTCCTGTTTGGCCGTAGACAAACGTTTTCTGCAAAACCAGACGTTTCGGCAGTGCCATCGGCTTCCACATCAGCAAAAAACCGAGTGCGATAACGTGAGGTGGTATACGTTAGTGACCACAGTACTGTGGTTACGGCTGAAGCAGTAAGAAGAAATAAGGAGTTTCTATGGAAATATTTCATTTCGAAAATGAATTTTTAATTTAAATCTTAGAACATGGAAGTCACGTATGGTTCTCCATACCGATATCTTACTTCCATGTTCCATAAGGAAATGGAAGTATGGTGATGGAAAAAAAAATCGTGTTCGAGATAATTGCAGATTCTGATTGTACTACCCTCAAAACATGAAAAAAGTCATTTTTCGAAAAGTGTGTGTGTGTCTATCTGTGTCTGTGTGTTTGTGTGTCTTTCTGTCTATCTGTAGATTTTTTTTCTATGGTAAACGATAACAGCCACAAATTCAAACAGAATCAAATAATGTTTTGCATACAGCCCTAAATTGTAGAGTTCTCAAGACCTATTGTTTTTGGTGAAGATCGGTTAAGGGAAAGGGGTAGTTTACCAGCAACGTTTTATGTTTTAACAAGGGTATTTTCTATGGCAAACGATAACAGCCGCGAATTCAAACAGAATCAAATAATGTTTTGCATACAGCCCTGAATTGTAGAGTTCTCAAGACTTTTTGTTTTTGTTGAAGATCGGTTAACGGAAAGGGGTAGTTTACTGGTAACGTTTTAAGTTTTAACGTGGGTAATTTTTATTTGACGAATTGCCGTAAATTCAATCAGATTCAAATAATGTTTTGCATACCTTCCTGAGCTATAGAGAATTCAATGTCTGTTGATTTTGGTGAAGATCGGTTAAGGGACAGGGGTAGTTTACCGGCAATATTTTATGTTTTAACACCGTTAATTTTTACTTCCATGTTCCATAAGGAAATGTAAGTATGGTGATAGCGAAAAAAATCGTGTTCGTGATAACGGCAGATTCTGATTGTACTACTATCAAAACATGAAAAAAAGTCATTTTTCGAAAAATGTGTGTGTGTGTGTGTGTGTGTGTGTGTGTATGTCTGACTGTCAGTCTGTCTGTATATCTGTAGTTTTTTTCTATGGCAAACGATAACAGCCGCAAATTCAAACAGAATCAAATAATGATTTGCATACACCCCTAAATTGTAGAGTACTCAACACCTATTGTTTTTGGTGAAGAACGGTAAAGGGAAAGGGGTAGTTTACCAGCAACGTTTTATGTTTTAACAAGGGTATTTTTTATGGTAGACAATAACAGCCGCAAATTCAAACAGAATCAAATAATTTTTTTCATGCAACTCTGAATTGTAGAGTTCTCAAGACCTATTGTTTTTTGTGAAGATCGGATAAGCGAAAGGGGTAGTTTACCTGCAACATTTTATGTTTTAACAAAGATATTTTCTATGGCAAACGATAGCAACAGCAAAGTCAAACAGAATCAAATAATTTTTGCATACAGCCCTGATTTGTAGAGTACTAAAGACCTATAGCTTTGGTGAAGATTGGTTAAGGGAAAGGGGTAGTTTACCTGCAACGTTTTTACATCCATTTTCCATAAGGAAATGGAAGTATGGTGATGGCAAAAAAATCCTGGTCGAGATTATTGCAGATTCTGATTGTACTACCCTCAAAACATGATAAAAGTTATTTTTCGAAAGTGTCTGTGTGTGTGTCTGTAGATTTTTTTTATGGCAAACGATAACATCCGCAAATTCAAACAGAAATAAATAATTTTGTGCATACAGTCCTGATTTGTAGAGTACTCACGACCTATTGTTTTTGGTGATGTTTGGTTGAGGGATAAGGGTTGTTTACCTGCAAAGTTTTATGTTTTAACAAGGGTAATTTTGCTTCCATGTTCCTTAAAGAAATGAAAGTATGGGGATTGGCAAAAAAAACCGTGTTCGAGATTATTGCAGATTCTGATTGTACTACACTCAAAACATGAAAAAAAGTCATTTTCCGAAAAGTGTCTGTGTGTCTTTGTGTCTGTCTGTCTATCTGTCTGTCTGTAGATTTTTTTTCTATGGCAAACAATAACAGCCGCAAATTCAAACAGAATCAAATAATGTTTTGCATACAGCCCTGAATTGTATAGTCATCAAGAACTATTGTTTTTGGTGAAGATCGGTTAAGGGAAAGGTGTAGTTTACCAGCAACGTTTTATGTTTTAACAAGGGTTTTTTCTATGGCAAACGATAACAGCCGGAAATTCATACAGAATGAAATATTTTTTTGCATACAGTCCTGATTTGAAGAGTACTCAAGACCTCTAGTTTTCGGTGAAGATCGGTTAAGGGAAAGGGGTAGTTTACCAACAACATTTACTGTTGTAACAAGAGAAATTTTTTCATGACGAACGATAACTGCCGTAAATTCAAACAGAATCATATAATTTTTTACATATGTGCCTGAGTTGAAGAGTACTCAAGGCCTATTGATTTTGGTGAACATCGGTTAGGGGGAAAGGGTAGTTTACCGGAAACATTTTTTGTTGTAACAAGAGTAAAGTAGTTAATTTTGATAAATAAAGTATCCTGATAAGAAGATCTTAATAATCCACTGTACAAACGTAGATGAAAATCTACAAATGAAGAGGCTAGTTGAACGGGGTGGGGGTAATTTTCTATAAATAAAATTATAGTTGAAGGGGGAGGGGATATTTGTATAAATGTACTACGTTATCGGTAAAAAAGAAGTAGTTTGTTGTTAAAATTCCTTCCTGTTTGGCCGTAGACAAACGTTTTCTGCAAAACCAGACGTTTCGGCAGTGCCATCGGCTTCCACATCAGCAAAAAACCGAGTGCGATAACGTGAGGTGGTATACGTTAGTGACCACAGTACTGTGGTTACGGCTGAAGCAGTAAGAAGAAATAAGGAGTTTCTATGGAAATATTTCATTTCGAAAATGAATTTTTAATTTAAATCTTAGAACATGGAAGTCACGTATGGTTCTCCATACCGATATCTTACTTCCATGTTCCATAAGGAAATGGAAGTATGGTGATGGAAAAAAAATCGTGTTCGAGATAATTGCAGATTCTGATTGTACTACCCTCAAAACATAAAAAAAGTCATTTTTCGAAAAGTGTGTGTGTGTCTATCTGTGTCTGTGTGTTTGTGTGTCTTTCTGTCTATCTGTAGATTTTTTTTCTATGGTAAACGATAACAGCCACAAATTCAAACAGAATCAAATAATGTTTTGCATACAGCCCTAAATTGTAGAGTTCTCAAGACCTATTGTTTTTGGTGAAGATCGGTTAAGGGAAAGGGGTAGTTTACCAGCAACGTTTTATGTTTTAACAAGGGTATTTTCTATGGCAAACGATAACAGCCGCGAATTCAAACAGAATCAAATAATGTTTTGCATACAGCCCTGAATTGTAGAGTTCTCAAGACTTTTTGTTTTTGTTGAAGATCGGTTAACGGAAAGGGGTAGTTTACTGGTAACGTTTTAAGTTTTAACGTGGGTAATTTTTATTTGACGAATTGCCGTAAATTCAATCAGATTCAAATAATGTTTTGCATACCTTCCTGAGCTATAGAGAATTCAATGTCTGTTGATTTTGGTGAAGATCGGTTAAGGGACAGGGGTAGTTTACCGGCAATATTTTATGTTTTAACACCGTTAATTTTTACTTCCATGTTCCATAAGGAAATGTAAGTATGGTGATAGCGAAAAAAATCGTGTTCGTGATAACGGCAGATTCTGATTGTACTACTATCAAAACATGAAAAAAAGTCATTTTTCGAAAAATGTGTGTGTGTGTGTGTGTGTGTGTGTATGTCTGACTGTCAGTCTGTCTGTATATCTGTAGTTTTTTTCTATGGCAAACGATAACAGATGCAAATTCAAACAGAATCAAATAATGATTTGCATACACCCCTAAATTGTAGAGTTCTCAAGACCTATTGTTTTTGGTGAAGATCGGTTAAGGGAAAGGGGTAGTTTACCTGCAACGTTTTATGTTTTAACAAGGGTAATTTTACTTCCATGTTGCTTAAGGAAATGGAAGTATGGTGATTGGCAAAAAAAATCGTGTTCAAGATTATTGCAGATTCTGATTGTACTACACACAAAACATAAATATCGGTATGGAGAACCATACATGACTTCCATGTTCTAAGATTTATATTTAAAATCATTTTCGAAATGAAATATGACTATAGAAACTACTTCTTTCTACTTACTGCTTCAGCCTTAACCACAGTACTGTGGTCACTAACGTATACCACCTCACGTTATCGCACTCGATTGTCACTGATGATGGAAGTCGATGGCATTGCCGAAACGTCTGGTTTTGTAGAAAACATTGGACTACGGCCAAACATCCCGGGAAGGAATTTTAACAAAAACTACTTCTTTGTTACCGATAACGATTCAAGCTGTGAATCTACAGTGTATGTTTCACAGAACAAACACGCGAAAAAGAAGAAGCGCTCCGAAGTCACTCATGGACCCTCAGCATCTTGCAGAGGGTTCATTCCATAAAGACGAAAAGTCTGTCTATGAATCGTTCCTCTGTAAACACGTGCAGTTACACTGCCCAGCGATCCACAGGAAGCAAATCGCTATCCACGCTGGGCACTTTTTCGCCTTGCACGCGTTATGTTGGTATGGGTTTCGGCACTTACCATTTAAAAAGCGTGCAAATGTAAGAAAATAAACATGAGTGAGGCCAGAAATAACACGAATTTTGTGTGTGTGTGTGTGTGTCTTCCCTGCCTTTTTATTGCGGTAGTCATAATAATAAAATGGAAACGTAAACATTACATAACTGAGATATGCTTGCCTGCCACGAACGATATATTATTTTATACATGTATATTAACTCATACATAATTTACATTAAAATGAAAAAATTATAATTTTATTGCCTGGCAACAAAATTATTTTATTTTTAACAATTACCATTGTTTCAAAAAGTTTAAATGAATTTTCAAGTACTTTACTGTTGTTAAAATGTAAAAGGTTGCTGGTAAACTACCCCTTCCCCTTAACCGATCTTCACCAAAATCGAAAGTCCTTGAGATCTCTACAAATTCAGGGATGTATGCAAATCATTATTTGAATCTGTTTGAATTTGCGGCTGTTATCGTTTGCCATAGAAAATTACCCTTGATAACAAAACGTTGCAGGTAAACTACCCCTTCCCCTTAACCGATCTTTACCAAAAACAAAAAGTCTTGAGTACTCTACAAATCAGGACGGTATGCAAATAATTATTTGATTCTGTTTGAATTTGCGGCTGTTATCGTTTGCCATAGAAACTACCCTTGTTAAGAAAACGTTGCTGGTAAACTACCCCTTTCCCTTAACCGATCTTCACCAAAAACAAAGGTTCTTGAGAACTCTACAATATAATCTTTTGATTCTGTTTAAATTTGCGGCTGCTACCGTTTGCCATAGAAAATACCCTTGTTAAAACCTAAAACGTTGCTGGTAAACTACCCCTTTCCGTTAACCGATCTTCACCAGAATCAACAGATCTTGAGAACTCTACAATTCAGGGCAGTATGCGAAACATTATTTAATTCTGTTTGAATTTGCGGCTGTTATCGTTTGCCAAACAAAAAATTACCCTTGAAAAAAAAAAAACCGTTGCCGGTAAACTACCTCTTTCCCTCAACCGATCTTCCAAAAAAACAATAGGTCGTGAGTACTCTACAAATCAGGGAGGTATGCAAAAATTATTTGATTCTGTTTGAATTTGGGGCTGTTATCGTTTGCCATAGAAAAAAAATCTATAGACAGACACACAGATAGACACACAGACACACACACAGACACTTTTCGAAAAACGACTTTTTTCATGTTTTGAGTGTAGTACAATCAGAATCTGCAATAATCTCGAA
This sequence comes from Magicicada septendecula, assembly GCA_034769895.1. NCBI lineage: Eukaryota > Metazoa > Arthropoda > Insecta > Hemiptera > Cicadidae > Magicicada > Magicicada septendecula. The sequence goes on along the minus strand of CM068367.1, from coordinate 1,035,018,398 downwards.
CACGATTTTTTTGCCATCACCATACTTCCATTTCCTTAAGGAATATGGAAGTAACATAAAAAAAGTCATTTTTCGAAAAGTGTATGTGTGTGTGTCTGTAGATTTTTTTTTATGGCAAACGATAACAGCCGTAAATTCAAACAGAATCAAATATTGTTTTGCACACAGTCCTGATTTGTAGAGTACTCAACCCCTATTGTTTTTGGTGAAGAACGGTAAAGGGAAAGGGGTAGTTTACCAGCAACGTTTTATGTTTTAACAAGGGTATTTTTTATGGTAGACAATAACAGCCGCAAATTCAAACAGAATCAAATAATTTTTTTCATGCAACTCTGAATTGTAGAGTTCTCAAGACCTATTGTTTTTTGTGAAGATCGGATAAGCGAAAGGGGTAGTTTACCGGCAACATTTTATGTTTTAACAAAGATATTTTCTAATGCAAACGATAGCAACAGCAAAGTCAAACTGAATCAAATAATTTTTGCATACAGCCCTGATTTGTAGAGTACTAAAGACCTATAGCTTTGGTGAAGATCGGTTAAGGGAAAGGGGTAGTTTACCTGCAACGTTTTTACATCCATTTTCCATAAGGAAATGGAAGTATGGTGATGGCAAAAAAATCCTGGTCGAGATTATTGCAGATTCTGATTGTACTACCCTCAAAACATGATAAAAGTTATTTTTCGAAAGTGTCTGTAGATTTTTTTTATGGCAAACGATAACATCCGCAAATTCAAACAGAAATAAATAATTTTGTGCATACACTCCTGATTTGTAGAGTACTCACGACCTATTGTTTTTGGTGATGTTTGGTTGAGGGATAAGGGTTGTTTACCTGCAAAGTTTTATGTTTTAACAAGGGTAATTTTGCTTCCATGTTCCTTAAACAAATGAAAGTATGGTGATTGGCAAAAAAAACCGTGTTCGAGATTATTGCAGATTCTGATTGTACTACACTCAAAACATGAAAAAAAGTCATTTTCCGAAAAGTGTCTGTGTGTCTTTGTGTCTGTCTGTCTATCTGTCTGTCTGTAGATTTTTTTTCTATGGCAAACAATAACAGCCGCAAATTCAAACAGAATCAAATAATGTTTTGCATACAGCCCTGAATTGTAGAGTCATCAAGAACTATTGTTTTTGGTGAAGATCGGTTAAGGGAAAGGTGTAGTTTACCAGCAACGTTTTATGTTTTAACAAGGGTTTTTTCTATGGAAAAAGATAACAGCCGGAAATTCATACAGAATGAAATATTTTTTTGCATACAGTCCTGATTTGAAGAGTACTCAAGACCTCTAGTTTTCGGTGAAGATCGGTTAAGGGAAAGGGGTAGTTTACCAACAACATTTAATGTTGTAACAAGAGAAATTTCTTCATGACGAACGATAACTGCCGTAAATTCAAACAGAATCATATAATTTTTTACATATGTGCCTGAGTTGAAGAGTACTCAAGGCCTATTGATTTTGGTGAACATCGGTTAGGGGGAAAGGGTAGTTTACCGGAAACATTTTTTGTTGTAACAAGAGTAAAGTAGTTAATTTTGATAAATAAAGTATCCTGATAAGAAGATCTTAATAATCCACTGTACAAACGTAGATGAAAATCTATAAATGAAGAGGCTAGTTGAACGGGGTGGGGGTAATTTTCTATAAATAAAATTATAGTTGAAGGGGGAGGGGATGTTTGTATAAATGTACTACGTTATCGGTAAAAAAGAAGTAGTTTGTTGTTAAAATTCCTTCCTGTTTGGCCGTAGACAAACGTTTTCTGCAAAACCAGACGTTTCGGCAGTGCCATCGGCTTCCACATCAGCAAAAAACGGAGTGCGATAACGTGAGGTGGTATACGTTAGTGACCACAGTACTGTGGTTACGGCTGAAGCAGTAAGAAGAAATAAGGAGTTTCTATGGAAATATTTCATTTCGAAAATGAATTTTTAATTTAAATCTTAGAACATGGAAGTCACGTATGGTTCTCCATACCGATATCTTACTTCCATGTTCCATAAGGAAATGGAAGTATGGTGATGGAAAAAAAAATCGTGTTCGAGATAATTGCAGATTCTGATTGTACTACCCTCAAAACATGAAAAAAGTCATTTTTCGAAAAGTGTGTGTGTGTCTATCTGTGTCTGTGTGTTTGTGTGTCTTTCTGTCTATCTGTAGATTTTTTTTCTATGGTAAACGATAACAGCCACAAATTCAAACAGAATCAAATAATGTTTTGCATACAGCCCTAAATTGTAGAGTTGTCAAGACCTATTGTTTTTGGTGAAGATCGGTTAAGGGAAAGGGGTAGTTTACCAGCAACGTTTTATGTTTTAACAATGGTATTTTCTATGGCAAACGATAACAGCCGCGAATTCAAACAGAATCAAATAATGTTTTGCATACAGCCCTGAATTGTAGAGTTCTCAAGACTTCTTGTTTTTGTTGAAGATCGGTTAACGGAAAGGGGTAGTTTACTGGCAACGTTTTAAGTTTTAACGTGGGTAATTTTTATTTGACGAATTGCCGTAAATTCAATCAGATTCATATAATGTTTTGCATACCTTCCTGAGCTATAGAGAATTCAATGTCTGTTGATTTTGGTGAAGATCGGTTAAGGGCCAGGGGTAGTTTACCGGCAATATTTTATGTTTTAACAACGTTAATTTTTACTTCCATGTTCCATAATGAAATGTAAGTATGGTGATAGCGAAAAAAATCGTGTTCGTGATAACGGCAGATTCTGATTGTACTACTATCAAAACATGAAAAAAAGTCATTTTTCGAAAAATGTGTGTGTGTGTGTGTGTGTGTGTGTGTGTGTGTGTATGTCTGACTGTCAGTCTGTCTGTATATCTGTAGTTTTTTTCTATGGCAAACGATAACAGCCGCAAATTCAAACAGAATCAAATAATGATTTGCATACACCCCTAAATTGTAGAGTTCTCAAGACCTATTGTTTTTGGTGAAGATCGGTTAAGGGAAAGGGGTAGTTTACATGCAACGTTTTATGTTTTAACAAGGGTAATTTTACTTCCATGTTGCTTAAGGAAATGGAAGTATGGTGATTGGCAAAAAAAATCGTGTTCAAGATTATTGCAGATTCTGATTGTACTACACACAAAACATAAATATCGGTATGGAGAACCATACATGACTTCCATGTTCTAAGATTTATATTTGAAATCATTTTCGAAATGAAATATGACTATAGAAACTACTTCTTTCTACTTTCTGCTTCAGCCTTAACCACAGTACTGTGGTCACTAACGTATACCACCTCACGTTATCGCACTCGATTTTCACTGATGGTGGAAGTCGATGGCATTGCCGAAACGTCTGGTTTTGTAGAAAACATTGGACTACGGCCATACATCCCGGGAAGTAATTTTAACAAAAACTACTTCTTTGTTGCCGATAACGATCCAAGCTGTGAATCTACAGTGTATGTTTCACAGAACAAACACGCGAAAAAGAAGAAGCGCTCCGAAGTCACTCATGGACCCTCAGCATCTTGCAGAGGGTTCATTCCCTAAAGACGAAAAGTCTGTCTATGAATCGTTCCTCTGTAAACACGTGCAGTTACACTGCCCAGCGATCCACAGGAAGCAAATCGCTATCCACGCTGGGCACTTTTTCGCCTTGCACGCGTTATGTTGGTATGGGTTTCGGCACTTACCATTTAAAAAGCGTGCAAATGTAAGAAAATAAACATGAGTGAGGCCAGAAATAACACGAATTTTGTGTGTGTGTGTGTGTGTCTTCCCTGCCTTTTTATTGCGGTAGTCATAATAATAAAATGGAAACGTAAACATTACATAACTGAGATATGCTTGCCTGCCACGAACGATATATTATTTTATACATGTATATTAACTCATACATAATTTACATTAAAATGAAAAAATTATAATTTTATTGCCTGGCAACAAAATTATTTTATTTTTAACAATTACCATTGTTTCAAAAAGTTTAAATGAATTTTCAAGTACTTTACTGTTGTTAAAATGTAAAAGGTTGCTGGTAAACTACCCCTTCCCCTTAACCGATCTTCACCAAAATCGAAAGTCCTTGAGATCTCTACAAATTCAGGGATGTATGCAAATCATTATTTGAATCTGTTTGAATTTGCGGCTGTTATCGTTTGCCATAGAAAATTACCCTTGATAACAAAACGTTGCAGGTAAACTACCCCTTCCCCTTAACCGATCTTTACCAAAAACAAAAAGTCTTGAGTACTCTACAAATCAGGACGGTATGCAAATAATTATTTGATTCTGTTTGAATTTGCGGCTGTTATCGTTTGCCATAGAAACTACCCTTGTTAAGAAAACGTTGCTGGTAAACTACCCCTTTCCCTTAACCGATCTTCACCAAAAACAAACGTTCTTGAGAACTCTACAATATAATCTTTTGATTCTGTTTAAATTTGCGGCTGCTACCGTTTGCCATAGAAAAAAACCCTTGTTAAAACCTAAAACGTTGCTGGTAAACTACCCCTTTCCGTTAACCGATCTTCACCAGAATCAACAGATCTTGAGAACTCTACAATTCAGGGCAGTATGCGAAACATTATTTAATTCTGTTTGAATTTGCGGCTGTTATCGTTTGCCAAACAAAAAATTACCCTTGATAAAAAAAAACCGTTGCCGGTAAACTACCTCTTTCCCTCAACCGATCTTCCAAAAAAACAATAGGTCGTGAGTACTCTACAAATCAGGGAGGTATGCAAAAATTATTTGATTCTGTTTGAATTTGGGGCTGTTATCGTTTGCCATAGAAAAAAAATCTATAGACAGACACACAGATAGACACACAGACACACACACAGACACTTTTCGAAAAACGACTTTTTTCATGTTTTGAGTGTAGTACAATCAGAATCTGCAATAATCTCGAACACGATTTTTTTTGCCATCACCATACTTCCATTTCCTTAAGGAATATGGAAGTAACATAAAAAAAGTCATTTTTCGAAAAGTGTATGTGTGTGTGTCTGTAGATTTTTTTTTATGGCAAACGATAACAGCCGCAAATTCAAACAGAATCAAATATTGTTTTGCACACAGTCCTGATTTGTAGAGTACTCAACCCCTATTGTTTTTGGTGAAGAACGGTAAAGGGAAAGGGGTAGTTTACCAGCAACGTTTTATGTTTTAACAAGGGTATTTTTTATGGTAGACAATAACAGCCGCAAATTCAAACAGAATCAAATAATTTTTTTCATGCAACTCTGAATTGTAGAGTTCTCAAGACCTATTGTTTTTTGTGAAGATCGGATAAGCGAAAGGGGTAGTTTACCGGCAACATTTTATGTTTTAACAAAGATATTTTCTAATGCAAACGTTAGCAACAGCAAAGTCAAACTGAATCAAATAATTTTTGCATACAGCCCTGATTTGTAGAGTACTAAAGACCTATAGCTTTGGTGAAGATCGGTTAAGGGAAAGGGGTAGTTTACCTGCAACGTTTTTACATCCATTTTCCATAAGGAAATGGAAGTATGGTGATGGCAAAAAAATCCTGGTCGAGATTATTGCAGATTCTGATTGTACTACCCTCAAAACATGATAAAAGTTATTTTTCGAAAGTGTCTGTAGATTTTTTTTATGGCAAACGATAACATCCGCAAATTCAAACAGAAATAAATAATTTTGTGCATACACTCCTGATTTGTAGAGTACTCACGACCTATTGTTTTTGGTGATGTTTGGTTGAGGGATAAGGGTTGTTTACCTGCAAAGTTTTATGTTTTAACAAGGGTAATTTTGCTTCCATGTTCCTTAAACAAATGAAAGTATGGTGATTGGCAAAAAAAACCGTGTTCGAGATTATTGCAGATTCTGATTGTACTACACTCAAAACATGAAAAAAAGTCATTTTCCGAAAAGTGTCTGTGTGTCTTTGTGTCTGTCTGTCTATCTGTCTGTCTGTAGATTTTTTTTCTATGGCAAACAATAACAGCCGCAAATTCAAACAGAATCAAATAATGTTTTGCATACAGCCCTGAATTGTAGAGTCATCAAGAACTATTGTTTTTGGTGAAGATCGGTTAAGGGAAAGGTGTAGTTTACCAGCAACGTTTTATGTTTTAACAAGGGTTTTTTCTATGGAAAAAGATAACAGCCGGAAATTCATACAGAATGAAATATTTTTTTGCATACAGTCCTGATTTGAAGAGTACTCAAGACCTCTAGTTTTCGGTGAAGATCGGTTAAGGGAAAGGGGTAGTTTACCAACAACATTTAATGTTGTAATAAGAGAAATTTTTTCATGACGAACGATAACTGCCGTAAATTCAAACAGAATCATATAATTTTTTACATATGTGCCTGAGTTGAAGAGTACTCAAGGCCTATTGATTTTGGTGAACATCGGTTAGGGGGAAAGGGTAGTTTAACGGAAACATTTTTTGTTGTAACAAGAGTAAAGTAGTTAATTTTGATAAATAAAGTATCCTGATAAGAAGATCTTAATAATCCACTGTACAAACGTAGATAAAAATCTATAAATGAAGAGGCTAGTTGAACGGGGTGGGGGTAATTTTCTATAAATAAAATTATAGTTGAAGGGGGAGGGGATATTTGTATAAATGTACTACGTTATCGGTAAAAAAGAAGTAGTTTGTTGTTAAAATTCCTTCCTGTTTGGCCGTAGACAAACGTTTTCTGCAAAACCAGACGTTTCGGCAGTGCCATCGGCTTCCACATCAGCAAAAAACCGAGTGCGATAACGTGAGGTGGTATACGTTAGTGACCACAGTACTGTGGTTACGGCTGAAGCAGTAAGAAGAAATAAGGAGTTTCTATGGAAATATTTCATTTCGAAAATGAATTTTTAATTTAAATCTTAGAACATGGAAGTCACGTATGGTTCTCCATACCGATATCTTACTTCCATGTTCCATAAGGAAATGGAAGTATGGTGATGGAAAAAAAAATCGTGTTCGAGATAATTGCAGATTCTGATTGTACTACCCTCAAAACATGAAAAAAGTCATTTTTCGTAAAGTGTGTGTGTGTCTATCTGTGTCTGTGTGTTTGTGTGTCTTTCTGTCTATCTGTAGATTTTTTTTCTATGGTAAACGATAACAGCCACAAATTCAAACAGAATCAAATAATGTTTTGCATACAGCCCTAAATTGTAGAGTTCTCAAGACCTATTGTTTTTGGTGAAGATCGGTTAAGGGAAAGGGGTAGTTTACCAGCAACGTTTTATGTTTTAACAATGGTATTTTCTATGGCAAACGATAACAGCCGCGAATTCAAACAGAATCAAATAATGTTTTGCATACAGCCCTGAATTGTAGAGTTCTCAAGACTTCTTGTTTTTGTTGAAGATCGGTTAACGGAAAGGGGTAGTTTACTGGCAACGTTTTAAGTTTTAACGTGGGTAATTTTTATTTGACGAATTGCCGTAAATTCAATCAGATTCATATAATGTTTTGCATACCTTCCTGAGCTATAGAGAATTCAATGTCTGTTGATTTTGGTGAAGATCGGTTAAGGGCCAGGGGTAGTTTACCGGCAATATTTTATGTTTTAACAACGTTAATTTTTACTTCCATGTTCCATAATGAAATGTAAGTATGGTGATAGCGAAAAAAATCGTGTTCGTGATAACGGCAGATTCTGATTGTACTACTATCAAAACATGAAAAAAAGTCATTTTTCGAAAAATGTGTGTGTGTGTGTGTGTGTGTGTGTGTGTGTGTGTGTATGTCTGACTGTCAGTCTGTCTGTATATCTGTAGTTTTTTTCTATGGCAAACGATAACAGCCGCAAATTCAAACAGAATCAAATAATGATTTGCATACACCCCTAAATTGTAGAGTTCTCAAGACCTATTGTTTTTGGTGAAGATCGGTTAAGGGAAAGGGGTAGTTTACATGCAACGTTTTATGTTTTAACAAGGGTAATTTTACTTCCATGTTGCTTAAGGAAATGGAAGTATGGTGATTGGCAAAAAAAATCGTGTTCAAGATTATTGCAGATTCTGATTGTACTACACACAAAACATAAATATCGGTATGGAGAACCATACATGACTTCCATGTTCTAAGATTTATATTTGAAATCATTTTCGAAATGAAATATGACTATAGAAACTACTTCTTTCTACTTTCTGCTTCAGCCTTAACCACAGTACTGTGGTCACTAACGTATACCACCTCACGTTATCGCACTCGATTTTCACTGATGGTGGAAGTCGATGGCATTGCCGAAACGTCTGGTTTTGTAGAAAACATTGGACTACGGCCATACATCCCGGGAAGTAATTTTAACAAAAACTACTTCTTTGTTGCCGATAACGATCCAAGCTGTGAATCTACAGTGTATGTTTCACAGAACAAACACGCGAAAAAGAAGAAGCGCTCCGAAGTCACTCATGGACCCTCAGCATCTTGCAGAGGGTTCATTCCCTAAAGACGAAAAGTCTGTCTATGAATCGTTCCTCTGTAAACACGTGCAGTTACACTGCCCAGCGATCCACAGGAAGCAAATCGCTATCCACGCTGGGCACTTTTTCGCCTTGCACGCGTTATGTTGGTATGGGTTTCGGCACTTACCATTTAAAAAGCGTGCAAATGTAAGAAAATAAACATGAGTGAGGCCAGAAATAACACGAATTTTGTGTGTGTGTGTGTGTGTCTTCCCTGCCTTTTTATTGCGGTAGTCATAATAATAAAATGGAAACGTAAACATTACATAACTGAGATATGCTTGCCTGCCACGAACGATATATTATTTTATACATGTATATTAACTCATACATAATTTACATTAAAATGAAAAAATTATAATTTTATTGCCTGGCAACAAAATTATTTTATTTTTAACAATTACCATTGTTTCAAAAAGTTTAAATGAATTTTCAAGTACTTTACTGTTGTTAAAATGTAAAAGGTTGCTGGTAAACTACCCCTTCCCCTTAACCGATCTTCACCAAAATCGAAAGTCCTTGAGATCTCTACAAATTCAGGGATGTATGCAAATCATTATTTGAATCTGTTTGAATTTGCGGCTGTTATCGTTTGCCATAGAAAATTACCCTTGATAACAAAACGTTGCAGGTAAACTACCCCTTCCCCTTAACCGATCTTTACCAAAAACAAAAAGTCTTGAGTACTCTACAAATCAGGACGGTATGCAAATAATTATTTGATTCTGTTTGAATTTGCGGCTGTTATCGTTTGCCATAGAAACTACCCTTGTTAAGAAAACGTTGCTGGTAAACTACCCCTTTCCCTTAACCGATCTTCACCAAAAACAAACGTTCTTGAGAACTCTACAATATAATCTTTTGATTCTGTTTAAATTTGCGGCTGCTACCGTTTGCCATAGAAAAAAACCCTTGTTAAAACCTAAAACGTTGCTGGTAAACTACCCCTTTCCGTTAACCGATCTTCACCAGAATCAACAGATCTTGAGAACTCTACAATTCAGGGCAGTATGCGAAACATTATTTAATTCTGTTTGAATTTGCGGCTGTTATCGTTTGCCAAACAAAAAATTACCCTTGATAAAAAAAAACCGTTGCCGGTAAACTACCTCTTTCCCTCAACCGATCTTCCAAAAAAACAATAGGTCGTGAGTACTCTACAAATCAGGGAGGTATGCAAAAATTATTTGATTCTGTTTGAATTTGGGGCTGTTATCGTTTGCCATAGAAAAAAAATCTATAGACAGACACACAGATAGACACACAGACACACACACAGACACTTTTCGAAAAACGACTTTTTTCATGTTTTGAGTGTAGTACAATCAGAATCTGCAATAATCTCGAACACGATTTTTTTTGCCATCACCATACTTCCATTTCCTTAAGGAATATGGAAGTAACATAAAAAAAGTCATTTTTCGAAAAGTGTATGTGTGTGTGTCTGTAGATTTTTTTTTATGGCAAACGATAACAGCCGCAAATTCAAACAGAATCAAATATTGTTTTGCACACAGTCCTGATTTGTAGAGTACTCAACCCCTATTGTTTTTGGTGAAGAACGGTAAAGGGAAAGGGGTAGTTTACCAGCAACGTTTTATGTTTTAACAAGGGTATTTTTTATGGTAGACAATAACAGCCGCAAATTCAAACAGAATCAAATAATTTTTTTCATGCAACTCTGAATTGTAGAGTTCTCAAGACCTATTGTTTTTTGTGAAGATCGGATAAGCGAAAGGGGTAGTTTACCGGCAACATTTTATGTTTTAACAAAGATATTTTCTAATGCAAACGTTAGCAACAGCAAAGTCAAACTGAATCAAATAATTTTTGCATACAGCCCTGATTTGTAGAGTACTAAAGACCTATAGCTTTGGTGAAGATCGGTTAAGGGAAAGGGGTAGTTTACCTGCAACGTTTTTACATCCATTTTCCATAAGGAAATGGAAGTATGGTGATGGCAAAAAAATCCTGGTCGAGATTATTGCAGATTCTGATTGTACTACCCTCAAAACATGATAAAAGTTATTTTTCGAAAGTGTCTGTAGATTTTTTTTATGGCAAACGATAACATCCGCAAATTCAAACAGAAATAAATAATTTTGTGCATACACTCCTGATTTGTAGAGTACTCACGACCTATTGTTTTTGGTGATGTTTGGTTGAGGGATAAGGGTTGTTTACCTGCAAAGTTTTATGTTTTAACAAGGGTAATTTTGCTTCCATGTTCCTTAAACAAATGAAAGTATGGTGATTGGCAAAAAAAACCGTGTTCGAGATTATTGCAGATTCTGATTGTACTACACTCAAAACATGAAAAAAAGTCATTTTCCGAAAAGTGTCTGTGTGTCTTTGTGTCTGTCTGTCTATCTGTCTGTCTGTAGATTTTTTTTCTATGGCAAACAATAACAGCCGCAAATTCAAACAGAATCAAATAATGTTTTGCATACAGCCCTGAATTGTAGAGTCATCAAGAACTATTGTTTTTGGTGAAGATCGGTTAAGGGAAAGGTGTAGTTTACCAGCAACGTTTTATGTTTTAACAAGGGTTTTTTCTATGGAAAAAGATAACAGCCGGAAATTCATACAGAATGAAATATTTTTTTGCATACAGTCCTGATTTGAAGAGTACTCAAGACCTCTAGTTTTCGGTGAAGATCGGTTAAGGGAAAGGGGTAGTTTACCAACAACATTTAATGTTGTAATAAGAGAAATTTTTTCATGACGAACGATAACTGCCGTAAATTCAAACAGAATCATATAATTTTTTACATATGTGCCTGAGTTGAAGAGTACTCAAGGCCTATTGATTTTGGTGAACATCGGTTAGGGGGAAAGGGTAGTTTAACGGAAACATTTTTTGTTGTAACAAGAGTAAAGTAGTTAATTTTGATAAATAAAGTATCCTGATAAGAAGATCTTAATAATCCACTGTACAAACGTAGATAAAAATCTATAAATGAAGAGGCTAGTTGAACGGGGTGGGGGTAATTTTCTATAAATAAAATTATAGTTGAAGGGGGAGGGGATATTTGTATAAATGTACTACGTTATCGGTAAAAAAGAAGTAGTTTGTTGTTAAAATTCCTTCCTGTTTGGCCGTAGACAAACGTTTTCTGCAAAACCAGACGTTTCGGCAGTGCCATCGGCTTCCACATCAGCAAAAAACCGAGTGCGATAACGTGAGGTGGTATACGTTAGTGACCACAGTACTGTGGTTACGGCTGAAGCAGTAAGAAGAAATAAGGAGTTTCTATGGAAATATTTCATTTCGAAAATGAATTTTTAATTTAAATCTTAGAACATGGAAGTCACGTATGGTTCTCCATACCGATATCTTACTTCCATGTTCCATAAGGAAATGGAAGTATGGTGATGGAAAAAAAAATCGTGTTCGAGATAATTGCAGATTCTGATTGTACTACCCTCAAAACATGAAAAAAGTCATTTTTCGTAAAGTGTGTGTGTGTCTATCTGTGTCTGTGTGTTTGTGTGTCTTTCTGTCTATCTGTAGATTTTTTTTCTATGGTAAACGATAACAGCCACAAATTCAAACAGAATCAAATAATGTTTTGCATACAGCCCTAAATTGTAGAGTTCTCAAGACCTATTGTTTTTGGTGAAGATCGGTTAAGGGAAAGGGGTAGTTTACCAGCAACGTTTTATGTTTTAACAATGGTATTTTCTATGGCAAACGATAACAGCCGCGAATTCAAACAGAATCAAATAATGTTTTGCATACAGCCCTGAATTGTAGAGTTCTCAAGACTTCTTGTTTTTGTTGAAGATCGGTTAACGGAAAGGGGTAGTTTACTGGCAACGTTTTAAGTTTTAACGTGGGTAATTTTTATTTGACGAATTGCCGTAAATTCAATCAGATTCATATAATGTTTTGCATACCTTCCTGAGCTATAGAGAATTCAATGTCTGTTGATTTTGGTGAAGATCGGTTAAGGGCCAGGGGTAGTTTACCGGCAATATTTTATGTTTTAACAACGTTAATTTTTACTTCCATGTTCCATAATGAAATGTAAGTATGGTGATAGCGAAAAAAATCGTGTTCGTGATAACGGCAGATTCTGATTGTACTACTATCAAAACATGAAAAAAAGTCATTTTTCGAAAAATGTGTGTGTGTGTGTGTGTGTGTGTGTGTGTGTGTGTATGTCTGACTGTCAGTCTGTCTGTATATCTGTAGTTTTTTTCTATGGCAAACGATAACAGCCGCAAATTCAAACAGAATCAAATAATGATTTGCATACACCCCTAAATTGTAGAGTTCTCAAGACCTATTGTTTTTGGTGAAGATCGGTTAAGGGAAAGGGGTAGTTTACATGCAACGTTTTATGTTTTAACAAGGGTAATTTTACTTCCATGTTGCTTAAGGAAATGGAAGTATGGTGATTGGCAAAAAAAATCGTGTTCAAGATTATTGCAGATTCTGATTGTACTACACACAAAACATAAATATCGGTATGGAGAACCATACATGACTTCCATGTTCTAAGATTTATATTTGAAATCATTTTCGAAATGAAATATGACTATAGAAACTACTTCTTTCTACTTACTGCTTCAGCCTTAACCACAGTACTGTGGTCACTAACGTATACCACCTCACGTTATCGCACTCGATTTTCACTGATGGTGGAAGTCGATGGCATTGCCGAAACGTCTGGTTTTGTAGAAAACATTGGACTACGGCCATACATCCCGGGAAGTAATTTTAACAAAAACTACTTCTTTGTTGCCGATAACGATCCAAGCTGTGAATCTACAGTGTATGTTTCACAGAACAAACACGCGAAAAAGAAGAAGCGCTCCGAAGTCACTCATGGACCCTCAGCATCTTGCAGAGGGTTCATTCCCTAAAGACGAAAAGTCTGTCTATGAATCGTTCCTCTGTAAACACGTGCAGTTACACTGCCCAGCGATCCACAGGAAGCAAATCGCTATCCACGCTGGGCACTTTTTCGCCTTGCACGCGTTATGTTGGTATGGGTTTCGGCACTTACCATTTAAAAAGCGTGCAAATGTAAGAAAATAAACATGAGTGAGGCCAGAAATAACACGAATTTTGTGTGTGTGTGTGTGTGTGTGTCTTCCCTGCCTTTTTATTGATGTAGTCATAATAATAAAATGGAAACGTAAACATTACATAACTGAGATATGCTTGCCTGCCACGAACGATATATTATTTTATACATGTATATTAACTCATACATAATTTACATTAAAATGAAAAAATTATAATTTTATTGCCTGGCAACAAAGTTATTTTATTTTTAACAATTACCATTGTTTCAAAAGTTTAAATGAATTTTCAAGTACTTTACTGTTGTTAAAATGTAAAAGGTTGCTGGTAAACTACCCCTTCCCCTTAACCGATCTTCACCAAAATCGAAAGTCCTTGAGATCTCTACAAATTCAGGGATGTATGCAAATCATTATTTGAATCTGTTTGAATTTGCGGCTGTTATCGTTTGCCATAGAAAATTACCCTTGATAACAAAACGTTGCAGGTAAACTACCCCTTCCCCTTAACCGATCTTTACCAAAAACAAAAAGTCTTGAGTACTCTACAAATCAGGACGGTATGCAAATAATTATTTGATTCTGTTTGAATTTGCGGCTGTTATCGTTTGCCATAGAAACTACCCTTGTTAAGAAAACGTTGCTGGTAAACTACCCCTTTCCCTTAACCGATCTTCACCAAAAACAAACGTTCTTGAGAACTCTACAATATAATCTTTTGATTCTGTTTAAATTTGCGGCTGCTACCGTTTGCCATAGAAAAAAACCCTTGTTAAAACCTAAAACGTTGCTGGTAAACTACCCCTTTCCGTTAACCGATCTTCACCAGAATCAACAGATCTTGAGAACTCAACAATTCAGGGCAGTATGCGAAACATTATTTAATTCTGTTTGAATTTCCGGCTGTTATCGTATGCCAAACAAAAATTTACCCTTGATAAAAAAAAACCGTTGCCGGTAAACTACCTCTTTCCCTCAACCGATCTTCCAAAAAAACAATAGGTCGTGAGTACTCTACAAATCAAGGAGGTATGCAAAAAATTATTTGATTCTGTTTGAATTTGGGGCTGTTATCGTTTGCCATAGAAAAAAAATCTATAGACAGACACACAGATAGACACACAGACACACACACAGACACTTTTCGAAAAACGACTTTTTTCATGTTTTGAGTGTAGTACAATCAGAATCTGCAATAATCTCGAACACGATTTTTTTTGCCATCACCATACTTCCATTTCCTTAAGGAATATGGAAGTAACATAAAAAAAGTCATTTTTCGAAAAGTGTATGTGTGTGTGTGCCTGTAGATTTTTTTTATGGCAAACGATAACAGCCGCAAATTCAAACAGAATCAAATATTGTTTTGCACACAGTCCTGATTTGTAGAGTACTCAACACCTATTGTTTTTGGTGAAGATCGGTAAAGGGAAAGGGGTAGTTTACCAGCAAAGTTTTATGTTTTAACAAGGGTATTTTTTATGGTAAACAATAACAGCCGCAAATTCAAACAGAATCAAATAATTTTTTTCATGCAACTCTGAATTGTAGAGTTCTCAAGACCTATTGTTTTTTGTGAAGATCGGTTAAGCGAAAGGGGTAGTTTACCTGCAACATTTTATGTTTTAACAAAGATATTTTCTATGGCAAACGATAGCAACAGCAAAGTCAAACAGAATCAAATAATTTTTGCATACAGCCCTGATTTGTAGAGTACTAAAGACCTATAGCTTTGGTGAAGATCGGTTAAGGGAAAGCGGTGTTTACCTGCAACGTTTTTACATCCATTTTCCATAAGGAAATGGAAGTATGGTGATGGCAAAAAAATCCTGGTCGAGATTATTGCAGATTCTGATTGCACTACCCTCAAAACATGATAAAAGTTATTTTTCGAAAAGTGTCTGTGTGTGTGTCTGTAGATTTTTTTTATGGCAAACGATAACATCCGCAAATTCAAACAGAAATAAATAATTTTGTGCATACAGTCCTGATTTGTAGAGTACTCACGATCTATTGTTTTTGGTGAAGATTTGTTGAGGGATAAGGGTTGTTTACCTGCAATGTTTTATGTTTCAACAAGGGTAATTTTGCTTCCATTTTCCTTAAAGAAATGAAAGTATGGTGATTGGCAAAAAAAACCGTGTTCGAGATTATTGCAGATTCTGATTGTACTACACTCAAAACATGAAAAAAGTCATTTTCCGAAAAGTGTCTGTGTGTCTTTGTGTCTGTCTGTCTGTAGATTTTTTTTCTATGGCAAACAATAACAGCCGCAAATTCAAACAGAATCAAATAATGTTTTGCATACAGCCCTGAATTGTAGAGTCATCAAGAACTATTGTTTTTGGTGAAGATCGGTTAAGGGAAAGGTGTAGTTTACCAGCAACGTTTTATGTTTTAACAAGGGTTTTTTCTATGGCAAACGATAACAGCCGGAAATTCATACAGAATGAAATATTTTTTTGCATACAGTCCTGATTTGACGAGTACTCAAGACCTCTAGTTTTCGGTGAAGATCGGTTAAGGGAAAGGGGTAGTTTACCAACTACATTTAATGTTGTAACAAGAGAAATATTTTCATGACGAACGATAACTGCCGTAAATTCAAACAGAATCATATAATTTTTACATATGTGCCTGAGTTGAAGAGTACTCAAGGCCTATTGATTTTGGTGAACATCGGTTAGGGGGAAAGGGTAGTTTACCGGAAACATTTTTTGTTGTAACAAGAGTAAAGTAGTTAATTTTAATAAATAAAGTATCCTGATAAGAAGATCTTAATAATCCACTGTACAAACGTAGATGAAAATCTATAAATGAAGAGGCTAGTTGAACGGGGTGGGGGTAATTTTCTATAAATAAAATTATAGTTGAAGGGGGAGGGGATGTTTGTATAAATGTACTACGTTATCGGTAAAAAAGAAGTAGTTTGTTGTTAAAATTCCTTCCTGTTTGGCCGTAGACAAACGTTTTCTGCAAAACCAGACGTTTCGGCAGTGCCATCGGCTTCCACATCAGCAAAAAACCGAGTGCGATAACGTGAGGTGGTATACGTTAGTGACCACAGTACTGTGGTTACGGCTGAAGCAGTAAGAAGAAATAAGGAGTTTCTATGGAAATATTTCATTTCGAAAATGAATTTTTAATTTAAATCTTAGAACATGGAAGTCACGTATGGTTCTCCATACCGATATCTTACTTCCATGTTCCATAAGGAAATGGAAGTATGGTGATGGAAAAAAAAAATCGTGTTCGAGATAATTGCAGATTCTGATTGTACTACCCTCAAAACATGAAAAAAGTCATTTTTCGAAAAGTGTGTGTGTGTCTATCTGTGTCTGTGTGTTTGTGTGTCTTTCTGTCTATCTGTAGATTTTTTTTCTATGGTAAACGATAACAGCCACAAATTCAAACAGAATCAAATAATGTTTTGCATACAGCCCTAAATTGTAGAGTTCTCAAGACCTATTGTTTTTGGTGAAGATCGGTTAAGGGAAAGGGGTAGTTTACCAGCAACGTTTTATGTTTTAACAAGGGTATTTTCTATGGCAAACGATAACAGCCGCGAATTCAAACAGAATCAAATAATGTTTTGCATACAGCCCTGAATTGTAGAGTTCTCAAGACTTTTTGTTTTTGTTGAAGATCGGTTAACGGAAAGGGGTAGTTTACTGGTAACGTTTTAAGTTTTAACGTGGGTAATTTTTATTTGACGAATTGCCGTAAATTCAATCAGATTCAAATAATGTTTTGCATACCTTCCTGAGCTATAGAGAATTCAATGTCTGTTGATTTTGGTGAAGATCGGTTAAGGGACAGGGGTAGTTTACCGGCAATATTTTATGTTTTAACACCGTTAATTTTTACTTCCATGTTCCATAAGGAAATGTAAGTATGGTGATAGCGAAAAAAATCGTGTTCGTGATAACGGCAGATTCTGATTGTACTACTATCAAAACATGAAAAAAAGTCATTTTTCGAAAAATGTGTGTGTGTGTTTGTGTGTGTGTGTGTGTGTGTATGTCTGACTGTCAGTCTGTCTGTATATCTGTAGTTTTTTTCTATGGCAAACGATAACAGCCGCAAATTCAAACAGAATCAAATAATGATTTGCATACACCCCTAAATTGTAGAGTTCTCAAGACCTATTGTTTTTGGTGAAGATCGGTTAAGGGAAAGGGGTAGTTTACCTGCAACGTTTTATGTTTTAACAAGGGTAATTTTACTTCCATGTTGCTTAAGGAAATGGAAGTATGGTGATTGGCAAAAAAAATCGTGTTCAAGATTATTGCAGATTCTGATTGTACTACACACAAAACATAAATATCGGTATGGAGAACCATACATGACTTCCATGTTCTAAGATTTATATTTGAAAACATTTTCGAAATGAAATATGACTATAGAAACTACTTCTTTCTACTTACTGCTTCAGCCTTAACCACAGTACTGTGGTCACTAACGTATACCACCTCACGTTATCGCACTCGATTTTCACTGATGGTGGAAGTCGATGGCATTGCCGAAACGTCTGGTTTTGTAGAAAACATTGGACTACGGCCAAACATCCCGGGAAGTAATTTTAACAAAAACTACTTCTTTGTTACCGATAACGATCCAAGCTGTGAATCTACAGTGTATGTTTCACAGAACAAACACGCGAAAAAGAAGAAGCGCTCCGAAGTCACTCATGGACCCTCAGCATCTTGCAGAGGGTTCATTCCCTAAAGACGAAAAGTCTGTCTATGAATCGTTCCTCTGTAAACACGTGCAGTTACACTGCCCAGCGATCCACAGGAAGCAAATCGCTATCCACGCTGGGCACTTTTTCGCCTTGCACGCGTTATGTTGGTATGGGTTTCGGCACTTACCATTTAAAAAGCGTGCAAATGTAAGAAAATAAACATGAGTGAGGCCAGAAATAACACGAATTTTGTGTGTGTGTGTGTGTGTGTCTTCCCTGCCTTTTTATTGCGGTAGTCATAATAATAAAATGGAAACGTAAACATTACATAACTGAGATATGCTTGCCTGCCACGAACGATATATTATTTTATACATGTATATTAACTCATACATAATTTACATTAAAATGAAAAAATTATAATTTTATTGCCTGGCAACAAAATTATTTTATTTTTAACAATTACCATTGTTTCAAAAAGTTTAAATGAATTTTCAAGTACTTTACTGTTGTTAAAATGTAAAAGGTTGCTGGTAAACTACCCCTTCCCCTTAACCGATCTTCACCAAAATCGAAAGTCCTTGAGATCTCTACAAATTCAGGGATGTATGCAAAACATTATTTGAATCTGTTTGAATTTGCGGCTGTTATCGTTTGCCATAGAAAATTACCCTTGATAACAAAACGTTGCAGGTAAACTACCCCTTCCCCTTAACCGATCTTTACCAAAAACAAAAAGTCTTGAGTACTCTACAAATCAGGACGGTATGCAAATAATTATTTGATTCTGTTTGAATTTGCGGCTGTTATCGTTTGCCATAGAAACTACCCTTGTTAAGAAAACGTTGCTGGTAAACTACCCCTTTCCCTTAACCGATCTTCACCAAAAACAAAGGTTCTTGAGAACTCTACAATATAATCTTTTGATTCTGTTTAAATTTGCGGCTGCTTCCGTTTTCCATAGAAAATACCCTTGTTAAAACCTAAAACGTTGCAGGTAAACTACCCCTTTCCGTTAACCGATCTTCACCAGAATCAACAGATCTTAAGAACACTACAATTCAGGGCACTATGCGAAACATTATTTAATTCTGTTTGAATTTGCGGCTGTTATCGTTTGCCAAACAAAAAATTACCCTTGATAAAAAAAAACCGTTGCCGGTAAACTACCTCTTTCCCTCAACCGATCTTCCAAAAAAACAATAGGTCGTGAGTACTCTACAAATCAGGGAGGTATGCAAAAATTATTTGATTCTGTTTGAATTTGGGGCTGTTATCGTTTGCCATAGAAAAAAAATCTATAGACAGACACACAGATAGACACACAGACACACACACAGACACTTTTCGAAAAACGACTTTTTTCATGTTTTGAGTGTAGTACAATCAGAATCTGCAATAATCTCGAACACGATTTTTTTGCCATCACCATACTTCCATTTCCTTAAGGAATATGGAAGTAACATAAAAAAAGTCATTTTTCGAAAATGTATGTGTGTGTGTCTGTAGATTTTTTTTTATGGCAAACGATAACAGCCGCAAATTCAAACAGAATCAAATATTGTTTTGCACACAGTCCTGATTTGTAGAGTACTCAACACCTATTGTTTTTGGTGAAGAACGGTAAAGGGAAAGGGGTAGTTTACCAGCAACGTTTTATGTTTTAACAAGGGTATTTTTTATGGTAGACAATAACAGCCGCAAATTCAAACAGAATCAAATAATTTTTTTCATGCAACTCTGAATTGTAGAGTTCTCAAGACCTATTGTTTTTTGTGAAGATCGGATAAGCGAAAGGGGTAGTTTACCGGCAACATTTTATGTTTTAACAAAGATATTTTCTATGGCAAACGATAGCAACAGCAAAGTCAAACTGAATCAAATAATTTTTGCATACAGCCCTGATTTGTAGAGTACTAAAGACCTATAGCTTTGGTGAAGATCGGTTAATGGAAAGGGGTAGTTTACCTGCAACGTTTTTACATCCATTTTCCATAAGGAAATGGAAGTATGGTGAGGGCAAAAAAATCCTGGTCGAGATTATTGCAGATTCTGATTGTACTACCCTCAAAACATGATAAAAGTTATTTTTCGAAAGTGTCTGTGTGTGTGTCTGTAGATTTTTTTAATGGCAAACGATAACATCCGCAAATTCAAACAGAAATAAATAATTTTGTGCATACAGTCCTGATTTGTAGAGTACTCACGACCTATTGTTTCTGGTGATGTTTGGTTGAGGGATAAGGGTTGTTTACCTGCAAAGTTTTATGTTTTAACAAGGGTAATTTTGCTTCCATGTTCCTTAAACAAATGAAAGTATGGTGATTGGCAAAAAAAACCGTGTTCGAGATTATTGCAGATTCTGATTGTACTACACTCAAAACATGAAAAAAAGTCATTTTCCGAAAAGTGTCTGTGTGTCTTTGTGTCTGTCTGTCTGTCTGTCTGTCTGTAGATTTTTTTTCTATGGCAAACAATAACAGCCGCAAATTCAAACAGAATCAAATAATGTTTTGCATACAGCCCTGAATTGTAGAGTCATCAAGAACTATTGTTTTTGGTGAAGATCGGTTAAGGGAAAGGTGTAGTTTACCAGCAACGTTTTATGTTTTAACAAGGGTTTTTTCTATGGCAAACGATAACAGCCGGAAATTCATACAGAATGAAATATTTTTTTGCATACAGTCCTGATTTGAAGAGTACTCAAGACCTCTAGTTTTCGGTGAAGATCGGTTAAGGGAAAGGGGTAGTTTACCAACAACATTTAATGTTGTAACAAGAGAAATTTTTTCATGACGAACGATAACTGCCGTAAATTCAAACAGAATCATATAATTTTTTACATATGTGCCTGAGTTGAAGAGTACTCAAGGCCTATTGATTTTGGTGAACATCGGTTAGGGGGAAAGGGTAGTTTACCGGAAACATTTTTTGTTGTAACAAGAGTAAAGTAGTTAATTTTGATAAATAAAGTATCCTGATAAGAAGATCTTAATAATCCACTGTACAAACGTAGATGAAAATCTATAAATGAAGAGGCTAGTTGAACGGGGTGGGGGTAATTTTCTATAAATAAAATTATAGTTGAAGGGGGAGGGGATGTTTGTATAAATGTACTACGTTATCGGTAAAAAAGAAGTAGTTTGTTGTTAAAATTCCTTCCTGTTTGGCCGTAGACAAACGTTTTCTGCAAAACCAGACGTTTCGGCAGTGCCATCGGCTTCCACATCAGCAAAAAACGGAGTGCGATAACGTGAGGTGGTATACGTTAGTGACCACAGTACTGTGGTTACGGCTGAAACAGTAAGAAGAAATAAGGAGTTTCTATGGAAATATTTCATTTCGAAAATGAATTTTTAATTTAAATCTTAGAACATGGAAGTCACGTATGGTTCTCCATACCGATATCTTACTTCCATGTTCCATAAGGAAATGGAAGTATGGTGATGGAAAAAAAAATCGTGTTCGAGATAATTGCAGATTCTGATTGTACTACCCTCAAAACATGAAAAAAGTCATTTTTCGAAAAGTGTGTGTGTGTCTATCTGTGTCTGTGTGTTTGTGTGTCTTTCTGTCTATCTGTAGATTTTTTTTCTATGGTAAACGATAACAGCCACAAATTCAAACAGAATCAAATAATGTTTTGCATACAGCCCTAAATTGTAGAGTTCTCAAGACCTATTGTTTTTGGTGAAGATCGGTTAAGGGAAAGGGGTAGTTTACCAGCAACGTTTTATGTTTTAACAATGGTATTTTCTATGGCAAACGATAACAGCCGCGAATTCAAACAGAATCAAATAATGTTTTGCATACAGCCCTCAATTGTAGAGTTCTCAAGACTTTTTGTTTTTGTTGAAGATCGGTTAACGGAAAGGGGTAGTTTACTGGTAACGTTTTAAGTTTTAACGTGGGTAATTTTTATTTGACGAATTGCCGTAAATTCAATCAGATTCAAATAATGTTTTGCATACCTTCCTGAGCTATAGAGAATTCAATGTCTGTTGATTTTGGTGAAGATCGGTTAAGGGCCAGGGGTAGTTTACCGGCAATATTTTATGTTTTAACAACGTTAATTTTTACTTCCATGTTCCATAATGAAATGTAAGTATGGTGATAGCGAAAAAAATCGTGTTAGTGATAACGGCAGATTCAGATTGTACTACTATCAAAACATGAAAAAAAGTCATTTTTCGAAAAATGTGTGTGTGTGTGTGTGTGTGTGTGTGTGTGTGTGTGTGTGTGTATGCCTGACTGTCAGTCTGTCTGTATATCTGTAGTTTTTTTCTATGGCAAACGATAACAGCCGCAAATTCAAACAGAATCAAATAATGATTTGCATACACCCCTAAATTGTAGAGTTCTCAAGACCTATTGTTTTTGGTGAAGATCGGTTAAGGGAAAGGGGTAGTTTACCTGCAACGTTTTATGTTTTAACAAGGGTAATTTTACTTCCATGTTGCTTAAGGAAATGGAAGTATGGTGATTGGCAAAAAAAATCGTGTTCAAGATTATTGCAGATTCTGATTGTACTACACACAAAACATAAATATCGGTATGGAGAACCATACATGACTTCCATGTTCTAAGATTTATATTTGAAATCATTTTCGAAATGAAATATGACTATAGAAACTACTTCTTTCTACTTACTGCTTCAGCCTTAACCACAGTACTGTGGTCACTAACGTATACCACCTCACGTTATCGCACTCGATTTTCACTGATGGTGGAAGTCGATGGCATTGCCGAAACGTCTGGTTTTGTAGAAAACATTGGACTACGGCCATACATCCCGGGAAGTAATTTTAACAAAAACTACTTCTTTGTTGCCGATAACGATCCAAGCTGTGAATCTACAGTGTATGTTTCACAGAACAAACACGCGAAAAAGAAGAAGCGCTCCGAAGTCACTCATGGACCCTCAGCATCTTGCAGAGGGTTCATTCCCTAAAGACGAAAAGTCTGTCTATGAATCGTTCCTCTGTAAACACGTGCAGTTACACTGCCCAGCGATCCACAGGAAGCAAATCGCTATCCACGCTGGGCACTTTTTCGCCTTGCACGCGTTATGTTGGTATGGGTTTCGGCACTTACCATTTAAAAAGCGTGCAAATGTAAGAAAATAAACATGAGTGAGGCCAGAAATAACACGAATTTTGTATGTGTGTGTGTGTCTTCCCTGCCTTTTTATTGCGGTAGTCATAATAATAAAATGGAAACGTAAACATTACATAACTGAGATATGCTTGCCTGCCACGAACGATATATTATTTTATACATGTATATTAACTCATACATAATTTACATTAAAATGAAAAAATTATAATTTTATTGCCTGGCAACAAAATTATTTTATTTTTAACAATTACCATTGTTTCAAAAAGTTTAAATGAATTTTCAAGTACTTTACTGTTGTTAAAATGTAAAAGGTTGCTGGTAAACTACCCCTTCCCCTTAACCGATCTACACCAAAATCGAAAGTCCTTGAGATCTCTACAAATTCAGGGATGTATGCAAAACATTATTTGAATCTGTTTGAATTTGCGGCTGTTATCGTTTGCCATAGAAAATTACCCTTGATAACAAAACGTTGCAGGTAAACTACCCCTTCCCCTTAACCGATCTTTACCAAAAACAAAAGTCTTGAGTACACTACAAATCAGGACGGTATGCTAATAATTATTTGATTCTGTTTGAATTTGCGGCTGTTATCGTTTGCCATAGAAACTACCCTTGTTAAGAAAACGTTGCTGGTAAACTACCCATTTCCCTTAACCGATCTTCACCAAAAACAAAGGTTCTTGAGAACTCTACAATATAGGGCTGTATGCAAATAATCTTTTGATTCTGTTTAAATTTGCGGCTGCTACCGTTTGCCATAGAAAATACCCTTGTTAAAACATAAAACGTTGCAGGTAAACTACCCCTTTCCGTTAACCGATCTTCACCAGAATCAACAGATCTTGAGAAATCAACAATTCAGGGCAGTATGCGAAACATTATTTAATTCTGTTTGAATTTCCGGCTGTTATCGTATGCCAAACAAAAAATTACCCTTGATTAAAAAAAAACCGTTGCCGGTAAACTACCTCTTTCCCTCAACCGATCTTCCCCGCAAACAATAGGTCGTGAGAACTCTACAAATCAAGGAGGTATGCAAAAAATTATTTGATTCTGTTTGAATTTGGGGCTGTTATCGTTTGCCATAGAAAAAAAATCTATAGACAGACACACAGATAGACACACAGACACACACACAGACACTTTTCGAAAAACGACTTTTTTCATGTTTTGAGTGTAGTACAATCAGAATCTGCAATAATCTCGAACACGATTTTTTTTGCCATCACCATACTTCCATTTCCTTAAGGAATATGGAAGTAACATAAAAAAAGTCATTTTTCGAGAAGTGTATGTGTGTGTGCCTGTAGATTTTTTTATGGCAAACGATAACAGCCGCAAATTCAAACAGAATCAAATATTGTTTTGCACACAGTCCTGATTTGTAGAGTACTCAACACCTATTGTTTTTGGTGAAGATCGGTAAAGGGAAAGGGGTAGTTTACCAGCAAAGTTTTATGTTTTAACAAGGGTATTTTTTATGGTAAACAATAACAGCCGCAAATTCAAACAGAATCAAATAATTTTTTTCATGCAACTCTGAATTGTAGAGTTCTCAAGACCTATTGTTTTTTGTGAAGATCGGTTAAGCGAAAGGGGTAGTTTACCTGCAACATTTTATGTTTTAACAAAGATATTTTCTATGGCAAACGATAGCAACAGCAAAGTCAAACAAAATCAAATAATTTTTGCATACAGCCCTGATTTGTAGAGTACTAAAGACCTATAGCTTTGGTGAAGATCGGTTAAGGGAAAGGGGTGTTTACCTGCAACGTTTTTACATCCATTTTCCATAAGGAAATGGAAGTATGGTGATGGCAAAAAAATCCTGGTCGAGATTATTGCAGATTCTGATTGTACTACCCTCAAAACATGATAAAAGGTATTTTTCGAAAAGTGTCTGTGTGTATGTCTGTAGATTTTTTTTATGGCAAACGATAACATCCGCAAATTCAAACAGAAATAAATAATTTTGTGCATACAGTCCTGATTTGTAGAGTACTCACGACCTATTGTTTTTGGTGAAGATTGGTTGAGGGATAAGGGTTGTTTACCTGCAATGTTTTATGTTTCAACAAGGGTAATTTTGCTTCCATTTTCCTTAAAGAAATGAAAGTATGGTGATTGGCAAAAAAAACCGTGTTCGAGATTATTGCAGATTCTGATTGTACTACACTCAAAACATGAAAAAAGTCATTTTCCGAAAAGTGTCTGTGTGTCTTTGTGTCTGTCTGTCTGTAGATTTTTTTTCTATGGCAAACAATAACAGCCGCAAATTCAAACAGAATCAAATAATGTTTTGCATACAGCCCTGAATTGTAGAGTCATCAAGAACTATTGTTTTTGGTGAAGATCGGTTAAGGGAAAGGGGTAGTTTACCAGCAACGTTTTATGTTTTAACAAGGGTATTTTCTATGGCAAACGATAACAGCCGGAAATTCATACAGAATCAAATAATTTTTTGCATACAGCCATCAATAGTTTTTGCATATTTTGCATACAACCCTGAATTGTAGAGTTCTCAAGACCTATTGTTTTTGTTGAAGATCGGTTTTGGGAAAGAGGTAGTTTACCTATAACGTTTTATGTTGTTAAACATGGGTAATTTTTACTATGATGAATGATAACTGCCGTAAGTTCAATCAGAATCAAATGTTTTGCATACCTTCCTGTGCTATAGAGATCTCAATGTCTGTTGATTTTGGTGAAGATCGGTTAAGAGAAAAGTGTAGTTTACCTGCAACATATTATGTTTTAACAACGGTAACTTTTACTTCCATATTCCTTAAGTAAATGGAATTAAGGTGATGGCAAACAAAATCGTGTTCGAGATTATTGCATATTCTGATTGTAGTACACTCAAAACTTGAAAAAAAAAGTCATTTTTTTAAAGTGTCTCTGTGTGTGTCTGTCTGTGTGTATGTGTATCTGTAGATTTTTTTCTATGGCAAACGATACCAGCCGTAAATTCAAACAGAATCAAATATTTTTTGCATACAGTCCTGATTTGAAGAGTACTCAAGACCTCTAGTTTTCGGTGAAGATCGGTTAAGGGAAAGGGGTAGTTTACCAGCAACATTTAATGTTGTAACAAGAGAAATTTTTTCATGACGAACGATAACTGCCGTAAATTCAAACAGAATCATATAATTTTTTACATATGTGCCTGAGTTGAAGAGTACTCAAGGCCTATTGATTTTGGTGAACATCGGTTAGGGGGAAAGGGTAGTTTACCGGAAACATTTTTTGTTGTAACAAGAGTAAAGTAGTTTAATTTTGATAAATAAAGAACCTGATAAGAAGATCTTAATAATCCACTGTACAAACGTAGATGAAAATCTATAAATGAAGAGCTAGTTGAACGGAGGTGGGGGTAATTTTCTATAAATGAAAATTATAGTTGATGGGGGGAGGGGATGTTTGTATAAAATGTACTACGTTATCCGGTAAAAAAAGAAGTAGTTTGTTGTTAAAATTCCTTCCTGTTTGGCCGTAGACAAACGTGCAAAACCAGACGTTTCGGCAGTGCCATCGGCTTCCACATCAGCAAAAAACCGAGTGCGATAACGTGAGGTGGTATACGTTAGTGACCACAGTACTGTGGTTACGGCTGAAGCAGTAAGAAGAAATAAGGAGTTTCTATGGAAATATTTCATTTCGAAAATGAATTTTTAATTTAAATCTTAGAACATGGAAGTCACGTATGGTTCTCCATACCGATATCTTACTTCCATGTTCCATAAGGAAATGGAAGTATGGTGATGGAAAAAAAAATCGTGTTCGAGATAATTGCAGATTCTGATTGTACTACCCTCAAAACATGAAAAAAGTCATTTTTCGAAAAGTGTGTGTGTGTCTATCTGTGTCTGTGTGTTTGTGTGTCTTTCTGTCTATCTGTAGATTTTTTTTCTATGGTAAACGATAACAGCCACAAATTCAAACAGAATCAAATAATGTTTTGCATACAGCCCTAAATTGTAGAGTTCTCAAGACCTATTGTTTTTGGTGAAGATCGGTTAAGGGAAAGGGGTAGTTTACCAGCAACGTTTTATGTTTTAACAATGGTATTTTCTATGGCAAACGATAACAGCCGCGAATTCAAACAGAATCAAATAATGTTTTGCATACAGCCCTGAATTGTAGAGTTCTCAAGACTTTTTGTTTTTGTTGAAGATCGGTTAACGGAAAGGGGTAGTTTACTGGTAACGTTTTAAGTTTTAACGTGGGTAATTTTTATTTGACGAATTGCCGTAAATTCAATCAGATTCAAATAATGTTTTGCATACCTTCCTGAGCTATAGAGAATTCAATGTCTGTTGATTTTGGTGAAGATCGGTTAAGGGCCAGTGGTAGTTTACCGGCAATATTTTATGTTTTAACAACGTTAATTTTTACTTCCATGTTCCATAATGAAATGTAAGTATGGTGATAGCGAAAAAAATCGTGTTCGTGATAACGGCAGATTCTGATTGTACTACTATCAAAACATGAAAAAAAGTCATTTTTCGAAAAATGTGTGTGTGTGTGTGTGTGTGTGTGTGTGTGTGTATGCCTGACTGTCAGTCTGTCTGTATATCTGTAGTTTTTTTCTATGCAAACGATAACAGCCGCAAATTCAAACAGAATCAAATAATGATTTGCATACACCCCTAAATTGTAGAGTTCTCAAGACCTATTGTTTTTGGTGAAGATCGGTTAAGGGAAAGGGGTAGTTTACCTGCAACGTTTTATGTTTTAACAAGGGTAATTTTACTTCCATGTTGCTTAAGGAAATGGAAGTATGGTGATTGGCAAAAAAAATCGTGTTCAAGATTATTGCAGATTCTGATTGTACTACACACAAAACATAAATTTCGGTATGGAGAACCATACATGACTTCCATGTTCTAAGATTTATATTTGAAATCATTTTCGAAATGAAATATGACTATAGAAACTACTTCTTTCTACTTACTGCTTCAGCCTTAACCACAGTACTGTGGTCACTAACGTATACCACCTCACGTTATCGCACTCGATTTTCACTGATGGTGGAAGTCGATGGCATTGCCGAAACGTCTGGTTTTGTAGAAAACATTGGACTACGGCCATACATCCCGGGAAGTAATTTTAAACAAAAACTACTTCTTTGTTGCCGATAACGATCCAAGCTGTGAATCTACAGTGTATGTTTCACAGAACAAACACGCGAAAAAGAAGAAGCGCTCCGAAGTCACTCATGGACCCTCAGCATCTTGCAGAGGGTTCATTCCCTAAAGACGAAAAGTCTGTCTATGAATCGTTCCTCTGTAAACACGTGCAGTTACACTGCCCAGCGATCCACAGGAAGCAAATCGCTATCCACGCTGGGCACTTTTTCGCCTTGCACGCGTTATGTTGGTATGGGTTTCGGCACTTACCATTTAAAAAGCGTGCAAATGTAAGAAAATAAACATGAGTGAGGCCAGAAATAACACGAATTTTGTATGTGTGTGTGTGTCTTCCCTGCCTTTTTATTGCGGTAGTCATAATAATAAAATGGAAACGTAAACATTACATAACTGAGATATGCTTGCCTGCCACGAACGATATATTATTTTATACATGTATATTAACTCATACATAATTTACATTAAAATGAAAAAATTATAATTTTATTGCCTGGCAACAAAATTATTTTATTTTTAACAATTACCATTGTTTCAAAAAGTTTAAATGAATTTTCAAGTACTTTACTGTTGTTAAAATGTAAAAGGTTGCTGGTAAACTACCCCTTCCCCTTAACCGATCTACACCAAAATCGAAAGTCCTTGAGATCTCTACAAATTCAGGGATGTATGCAAAACATTATTTGAATCTGTTTGAATTTGCGGCTGTTATCGTTTGCCATAGAAAATTACCCTTGATAACAAAACGTTGCAGGTAAACTACCCCTTCCCCTTAACCGATCTTTACCAAAAACAAAAGTCTTGAGTACACTACAAATCAGGACGGTATGCTAATAATTATTTGATTCTGTTTGAATTTGCGGCTGTTATCGTTTGCCATAGAAACTACCCTTGTTAAGAAAACGTTGCTGGTAAACTACACCATTTCCCTTAACCGATCTTCACCAAAAAACAAAGGTTCTTGAGAACTCTACAATATAGGGCTGTATGCAAATAATCTTTTGATTCTGTTTAAATTTGCGGCTGCTACCGTTTGCCATAGAAAATACCCTTGTTAAAACATAAAACGTTGCAGGTAAACTACCCCTTTCCGTTAACCGATCTTCACCAGAATCAACAGATCTTGAGAAATCAACAATTCAGGGCAGTATGCGAAACATTATTTAATTCTGTTTGAATTTCCGGCTGTTATCGTATGCCAAACAAAAAATTACCCTTGATTAAAAAAAAACCGTTGCCGGTAAACTACCTCTTTCCCTCAACCGATCTTCCCCGCAAACAATAGGTCGTGAGAACTCTACAAATCAAGGAGGTATGCAAAAAATTATTTGATTCTGTTTGAATTTGGGGCTGTTATCGTTTGCCATAGAAAAAAAATCTATAGACAGACACACAGATAGACACACAGACACACACACAGACACTTTTCGAAAAACGACTTTTTTCATGTTTTGAGTGTAGTACAATCAGAATCTGCAATAATCTCGAACACGATTTTTTTTGCCATCACCATACTTCCATTTCCTTAAGGAATATGGAAGTAACATAAAAAAAGTCATTTTTCGAGAAGTGTATGTGTGTGTGCCTGTAGATTTTTTTTATGGCAAACGATAACAGCCGCAAATTCAAACAGAATCAAATATTGTTTTGCACACAGTCCTGATTTGTAGAGTACTCAACACCTATTGTTTTTGGTGAAGATCGGTAAAGGGAAAGGGTAGTTTACCAGCAAAGTTTTATGTTTTAACAAGGGTATTTTATATGGTAAACAATAACAGCCGCAAATTCAAACAGAATCAAATAATTTTTTTCATGCAACTCTGAATTGTAGAGTTCTCAAGACCTATTGTTTTTTGTGAAGATCGGTTAAGCGAAAGGGGTAGTTTACCTGCAACATTTTATGTTTTAACAAAGATATTTTCTATGGCAAACGATAGCAACAGCAAAGTCAAACAAAATCAAATAATTTTTGCATACAGCCCTGATTTGTAGAGTACTAAAGACCTATAGCTTTGGTGAAGATCGGTTAAGGGAAAGGGGTGTTTACCTGCAACGTTTTTACATCCATTTTCCATAAGGAAATGGAAGTATGGTGATGGCAAAAAAATCCTGGTCGAGATTATTGCAGATTCTGATTGTACTACCCTCAAAACATGATAAAAGGTATTTTTCGAAAAGTGTCTGTGTGTATGTCTGTAGATTTTTTTTATGGCAAACGATAACATCCGCAAATTCAAACAGAAATAAATAATTTTGTGCATACAGTCCTGATTTGTAGAGTACTCACGACTATTGTTTTTGGTGAAGATTGGTTGAGGGATAAGGGTTGTTTACCTGCAATGTTTTATGTTTCAACAAGGGTAATTTTGCTTCCATTTTCCTTAAAGAAATGAAAGTATGGTGATTGGCAAAAAAAAACCGTGTTCGAGATTATTGCAGATTCTGATTGTACTACACTCAAAACATGAAAAAAGTCATTTTCCGAAAAGTGTCTGTGTGTCTTTGTGTCTGTCTGTCTGTAGATTTTTTTTCTATGGCAAACAATAACAGCCGCAAATTCAAACAGAATCAAATAATGTTTTGCATACAGCCCTGAATTGTAGAGTCATCAAGAACTATTGTTTTTGGTGAAGATCGGTTAAGGGAAAGGGGTAGTTTACCAGCAACGTTTTATGTTTTAACAAGGGTATTTTCTATGGCAAACGATAACAGCCGGAAATTCATACAGAATCAAATAATTTTTTGCATACAGCCATCAATAGTTTTTGCATATTTTGCATACAACCCTGAATTGTAGAGTTCTCAAGACCTATTGTTTTTGTTGAAGATCGCGTTTTGGGAAAGAGGTAGTTTACCTATAACGTTTTATGTTGTTAAACATGGGTAATTTTTACTATGATGAATGATAACTGCCGTAAGTTCAATCAGAATCAAATGTTTTGCATACCTTCCTGTGCTATAGAGATCTCAATGTCTGTTGATTTTGGTGAAGATCGGTTAAGAGAAAAGTGTAGTTTACCTGCAACATATTATGTTTTAACAACGGTAACTTTTACTTCCATATTCCTTAAGTAAATGGAATTAAGGTGATGGCAAAAAAATCGTGTTCGAGATTATTGCATATTCTGATTGTAGTACACTCAAAACTTGAAAAAAAAAGTCATTTTTTTAAAGTGTCTCTGTGTGTGTCTGTCTGTGTGTATGTGTATCTGTAGATTTTTTTCTATGGCAAACGATACCAGCCGTAAATTCAAACAGAATCAAATATTTTTTGCATACAGTCCTGATTTGAAGAGTACTCAAGACCTCTAGTTTTCGGTGAAGATCGGTTAAGGGAAAGGGGTAGTTTACCAGCAACATTTAATGTTGTAACAAGAGAAATTTTTTCATGACGAACGATAACTGCCGTAAATTCAAACAGAATCATATAATTTTTTACATATGTGCCTGAGTTGAAGAGTACTCAAGGCCTATTGATTTGGTGAACATCGGTTAGGGGGAAAGGGTAGTTTACCGGAAACATTTTTTGTTGTAACAAGAGTAAAGTAGTTAATTTTGATAAATAAAGTATCCTGATAAGAAGATCTTAATAATCCACTGTACAAACGTAGATGAAAATCTATAAATGAAGAGGCTAGTTGAACGGGGTGGGGGTAATTTTCTATAAATGAAAATTATAGTTGATAGGGGGAGGGGATGTTTGTATAAATGTACTACGTTATCGGTAAAAAAGAAGTAGTTTGTTGTTAAAATTCCTTCCTGTTTGGCCGTAGACAAACGTTTTCTGCAAAACCAGACGTTTCGGCAGTGCCATCGGCTTCCACATCAGCAAAAAACCGAGTGCGATAACGTGAGGTGGTATACGTTAGTGACCACAGTACTGTGGTTACGGCTGAAGCAGTAAGAAGAAATAAGGAGTTTCTATGGAAATATTTCATTCGAAAATGAATTTTTAATTTAAATCTTAGAACATGGAAGTCACGTATGGTTCTCCATACCGATATCTTACTTCCATGTTCCATAAGGAAATGGAAGTATGGTGATGGAAAAAAAATCGTGTTCGAGATAATTGCAGATTCTGATTGTACTACCCTCAAAACATGAAAAAAGTCATTTTTCGAAAAGTGTGTGTGTGTCTATCTGTGTCTGTGTGTTTGTGTGTCTTTCTGTCTATCTGTAGATTTTTTTTCTATGGTAAACGATAACAGCCACAAATTCAAACAGAATCAAATAATGTTTTGCATACAGCCCTAAATTGTAGAGTTCTCAAGACCTATTGTTTTTGGTGAAGATCGGTTAGGGAAAGGGGTAGTTTACCAGCAACGTTTTATGTTTTAACAATGGTATTTTCTATGGCAAACGATAACAGCCGCGAATTCAAACAGAATCAAATATTGTTTTGCATACAGCCCTGAATTGTAGAGTTCTCAAGACTTTTTGTTTTTGTTGAAGATCGGTTAACGGAAAGGGGTAGTTTACTGGTAACGTTGTTTAAGTTTTAACGTGGGTAATTTTTATTGACGAATTGCCGTAAATTCAATCAGATTCAAATAATGTTTTGCATACCTTCCTGAGCTATAGAGAATTCAATGTCTGTTGATTTTGGTGAAGATCGGTTAAGGGCCAGTGGTAGTTTACCGGCAATATTTTATGTTTTAACAACGTTAATTTTTACTTCCATGTTCCATAATGAAATGTAAGTATGGTGATAGCGAAAAAAATCGTGTTCGTGATAACGGCAGATTCTGATTGTACTACTATCAAAACATGAAAAAAAGTCATTTTTCGAAAAATGTGTGTGTGTGTGTGTGTGTGTGTGTGTGTGTGTGTATGCCTGACTGTCAGTCTGTCTGTATATCTGTAGTTTTTTTCTATGGCAAACGATAACAGCCGCAAATTCAAACAGAATCAAATAATGATTTGCATACACCCCTAAATTGTAGAGTTCTCAAGACCTATTGTTTTGGTGAAGATCGGTTAAGGGAAAGGGGTAGTTTACCTGCAACGTTTTATGTTTTAACAAGGGTAATTTTACTTCCATGTTGCTTAAGGAAATGGAAGTATGGTGATTGGCAAAAAAAAATCGTGTTCAAGATTATTGCAGATTCTGATTGTACTACACACAAAACATAAATTTCGGTATGGAGAACCATACATGACTTCCATGTTCTAAGATTTATATTTGAAATCATTTTCGAAATGAAATATGACTATAGAAACTACTTCTTTCTACTTACTGCTTCAGCCTTAACCACAGTACTGTGGTCACTAACGTATACCACCTCACGTTATCGCACTCGATTTTCACTGATGGTGGAAGTCGATGGCATTGCCGAAACGTCTGGTTTTGTAGAAAACATTGGACTACGGCCATACATCCCGGGAAGTAATTTTAACAAAAACTACTTCTTTGTTGCCGATAACGATCCAAGCTGTGAATCTACAGTGTATGTTTCACAGAACAAACACGCGAAAAAGAAGAAGCGCTCCGAAGTCACTCATGGACCCTCAGCATCTTGCAGAGGGTTCATTCCCTAAAGACGAAAAGTCTGTCTATGAATCGTTCCTCTGTAAACACGTGCAGTTACACTGCCCAGCGATCCACAGGAAGCAAATCGCTATCCACGCTGGGCACTTTTTCGCCTTGCACGCGTTATGTTGGTATGGGTTTCGGCACTTACCATTTAAAAAGCGTGCAAATGTAAGAAAATAAACATGAGTGAGGCCAGAAATAACACGAATTTTGTATGTGTGTGTGTGTGTCTTCCCTGCCTTTTTATTGCGGTAGTCATAATAATAAAATGGAAACGTAAACATTACATAACTGAGATATGCTTGCCTGCCACGAACGATATATTATTTTATACATGTATATTAACTCATACATAATTTACATTAAAATGAAAAAATTATAATTTTATTGCCTGGCAACAAAATTATTTTATTTTTAACAATTACCATTGTTTCAAAAAGTTTAAATGAATTTTCAAGTACTTTACTGTTGTTAAAATGTAAAAGGTTGCTGGTAAACTACCCCTTCCCCCTTAACCGATCTACACCAAAATCGAAAGTCCTTGAGATCTCTACAAATTCAGGGATGTATGCAAAACATTATTTGAATCTGTTTGAATTTGCGGCTGTTATCGTTTGCCATAGAAAATTACCCTTGATAACAAAACGTTGCAGGTAAACTACCCCTTCCCCTTAACCGATCTTTACCAAAAACAAAAGTCTTGAGTACACTACAAATCAGGACGGTATGCTAATAATTATTTGATTCTGTTTGAATTTGCGGCTGTTATCGTTTGCCATAGAAACTACCCTTGTTAAGAAAACGTTGCTGGTAAACTACCCATTTCCCTTAACCGATCTTCACCAAAAACAAAGGTTCTTGAGAACTCTACAATATAGGGCTGTATGCAAATAATCTTTTGATTCTGTTTAAATTTGCGGCTGCTACCGTTTGCCATAGAAAATACCTTTGTTAAAACATAAAACGTTGCAGGTAAACTACCCCTTTCCGTTAACCGATCTTCACCAGAATCAACAGATCTTGAGAAATCAACAATTCAGGGCAGTATGCGAAACATTATTTAATTCTGTTTGAATTTCCGGCTGTTATCGTATGCCAAACAAAAAATTACCCTTGATAAAAAAAAAAACCGTTGCCGGTAAACTACCTCTTTCCCTCAACCGATCTTCCCCGCAAACAATAGGTCGTGAGAACTCTACAAATCAAGGAGGTATGCAAAAAATTATTTGATTCTGTTTGAATTTGGGGCTGTTATCGTTTGCCATAGAAAAAAAATCTATAGACAGACACACAGATAGACACACAGACACACACACAGACACTTTTCGAAAACGACTTTTTTCATGTTTTGAGTGTAGTACAATCAGAATCTGCAATAATCTCGAACACGATTTTTTTTGCCATCACCATACTTCCATTTCCTTAAGGAATATGGAAGTAACATAAAAAAAGTCATTTTTCGAGAAGTGTAATGTGTGTGTGCCTGTAGATTTTTTTTATGGCAAACGATAACAGCCGCAAATTCAAACAGAATCAAATATTGTTTTGCACACAGTCCTGATTTGTAGAGTACTCAACACCTATTGTTTTTGGTGAAGATCGGTAAAGGGAAAGGGGTAGTTTACCAGCAAAGTTTTATGTTTTAACAAGGGTATTTTATATGGTAAACAATAACAGCCGCAAATTCAAACAGAATCAAATAATTTTTTTCATGCAACTCTGAATTGTAGAGTTCTCAAGACCTATTGTTTTTTGTGAAGATCGGTTAAGCGAAAGGGGTAGTTTACCTGCAACATTTTATGTTTTAACAAAGATATTTTCTATGGCAAACGATAGCAACAGCAAAGTCAAACAAAATCAAATAATTTTTGCATACAGCCCTGATTTGTAGAGTACTAAAGACCTATAGCTTTGGTGAAGATCGGTTAAGGGAAAGGGGTGTTTACCTGCAACGTTTTTACATCCATTTTCCATAAGGAAATGGAAGTATGGTGATGGCAAAAAAATCCTGGTCGAGATTATTGCAGATTCTGATTGTACTACCCTCAAAACATGATAAAAGGTATTTTTCGAAAAGTGTCTGTGTGTATGTCTGTAGATTTTTTTTATGGCAAACGATAACATCCGCAAATTCAAACAGAAATAAATAATTTTGTGCATACAGTCCTGATTTGTAGAGTACTCACGACCTATTGTTTTTGGTGAAGATTGGTTGAGGGATAAGGGTTGTTTACCTGCAATGTTTTATGTTTCAACAAGGGTAATTTTGCTTCCATTTTCCTTAAAGAAATGAAAGTATGGTGATTGGCAAAAAAAACCGTGTTCGAGATTATTGCAGATTCTGATTGTACTACACTCAAAACATGAAAAAAGTCATTTTCCGAAAAGTGTCTGTGTGTCTTTGTGTCTGTCTGTCTGTAGATTTTTTTTCTATGGCAAACAATAACAGCCGCAAATTCAAACAGAATCAAATAATGTTTTGCATACAGCCCTGAATTGTAGAGTCATCAAGAACTATTGTTTTTGGTGAAGATCGGTTAAGGGAAAGGGGTAGTTTACCAGCAACGTTTTATGTTTTAACAAGGGTATTTTCTATGGCAAACGATAACAGCCGGAAATTCATACAGAATCAAATAATTTTTTGCATACAGCCATCAATAGTTTTTGCATATTTTGCATACAACCCTGAATTGTAGAGTTCTCAAGACCTATTGTTTTTGTTGAAGATCGGTTTTGGGAAAGAGGTAGTTTACCTATAACGTTTTATGTTGTTAAACATGGGTAATTTTTACTATGATGAATGATAACTGCCGTAAGTTCAATCAGAATCAAATGTTTTGCATACCTTCCTGTGCTATAGAGATCTCAATGTCTGTTGATTTTGGTGAAGATCGGTTAAGAGAAAAGTGTAGTTTACCTGCAACATATTATGTTTTAACAACGGTAACTTTTACTTCCATATCCTTAAGTAAATGGAATTAAGGTGATGGCAAACAAAATCGTGTTCGAGATTATTGCATATTCTGATTGTAGTACACTCAAAACTTGAAAAAAAAAGTCATTTTTTTAAAGTGTCTCTGTGTGTGTCTGTCTGTGTGTATGTGTATCTGTAGATTTTTTTCTATGGCAAACGATACCAGCCGTAAATTCAAACAGAATCAAATATTTTTTGCATACAGTCCTGATTTGAAGAGTACTCAAGACCTCTAGTTTTCGGTGAAGATCGGTTAAGGGAAAGGGGTAGTTTACCAGCAACATTTAATGTTGTAACAAGAGAAATTTTTTCATGACGAACGATAACTGCCGTAAATTCAAACAGAATCATATAATTTTTTACATATGTGCCTGAGTTGAAGAGTACTCAAGGCCTATTGATTTTGGTGAACATCGGTTAGGGGGAAAGGGTAGTTTACCGGAAACATTTTTTGTTGTAACAAGAGTAAAGTAGTTAATTTTGATAAATAAAGTATCCTGATAAGAAGATCTTAATAATCCACTGTACAAACGTAGATGAAAATCTATAAATGAAGAGGCTAGTTGAACGGGGTGGGGGTAATTTTCTATAAATGAAAATTATAGTTGATGGGGGAGGGGATGTTTGTATAAATGTACTACGTTATCGGTAAAAAAGAAGTAGTTTGTTGTTAAAATTCCTTCCTGTTTGGCCGTAGACAAACGTTTTCTGCAAAACCAGACGTTTCGGCAGTGCCATCGGCTTCCACATCAGCAAAAAACCGAGTGCGATAACGTGAGGTGGTATACGTTAGTGACCACAGTACTGTGGTTACGGCTGAAGCAGTAAGAAGAAATAAGGAGTTTCTATGGAAATATTTCATTTCGAAAATGAATTTTTAATTTAAATCTTAGAACATGGAAGTCACGTATGGTTCTCCATACCGATATCTTACTTCCATGTTCCATAAGGAAATGGAAGTATGGTGATGGAAAAAAAAATCGTGTTCGAGATAATTGCAGATTCTGATTGTACTACCCTCAAAACATGAAAAAAGTCATTTTTCGAAAAGTGTGTGTGTGTCTATCTGTGTCTGTGTGTTTGTGTGTCTTTCTGTCTATCTGTAGATTTTTTTTCTATGGTAAACGATAACAGCCACAAATTCAAACAGAATCAAATAATGTTTTGCATACAGCCCTAAATTGTAGAGTTCTCAAGACCTATTGTTTTTGGTGAAGATCGGTTAAGGGAAAGGGGTAGTTTACCAGCAACGTTTTATGTTTTAACAATGGTATTTTCTATGGCAAACGATAACAGCCGCGAATTCAAACAGAATCAAATAATGTTTTGCATACAGCCCTGAATTGTAGAGTTCTCAAGACTTTTTGTTTTTGTTGAAGATCGGTTAACGGAAAGGGGTAGTTTACTGGTAACGTTTTAAGTTTTAACGTGGGTAATTTTTATTTGACGAATTGCCGTAAATTCAATCAGATTCAAATAATGTTTTGCATACCTTCCTGAGCTATAGAGAATTCAATGTCTGTTGATTTTGGTGAAGATCGGTTAAGGGCCAGTGGTAGTTTACCGGCAATATTTTATGTTTTAACAACGTTAATTTTTACTTCCATGTTCCATAATGAAATGTAAGTATGGTGATAGCGAAAAAAATCGTGTTCGTGATAACGGCAGATTCTGATTGTACTACTATCAAAACATGAAAAAAAGTCATTTTTCGAAAAATGTGTGTGTGTGTGTGTGTGTGTGTGTGTGTGTGTGTATGCCTGACTGTCAGTCTGTCTGTATATCTGTAGTTTTTTTCTATGGCAAACGATAACAGCCGCAAATTCAAACAGAATCAAATAATGATTTGCATACACCCCTAAATTGTAGAGTTCTCAAGACCTATTGTTTTTGGTGAAGATCGGTTAAGGGAAAGGGGTAGTTTACCTGCAACGTTTTATGTTTTAACAAGGGTAATTTTACTTCCATGTTGCTTAAGGAAATGGAAGTATGGTGATTGGCAAAAAAAATCGTGTTCAAGATTATTGCAGATTCTGATTGTACTACACACAAAACATAAATATCGGTATGGAGAACCATACATGACTTCCATGTTCTAAGATTTATATTTGAAATCATTTTCGAAATGAAATATGACTATAGAAACTACTTCTTTCTACTTACTGCTTCAGCCTTAACCACAGTACTGTGGTCACTAACGTATACCACCTCACGTTATCGCACTCGATTTTCACTGATGGTGGAAGTCGATGGCATTGCCGAAACGTCTGGTTTTGTAGAAAACATTGGACTACGGCCATACATCCCGGGAAGTAATTTTAACAAAAACTACTTCTTTGTTGCCGATAACGATCCAAGCTGTGAATCTACAGTGTATGTTTCACAGAACAAACACGCGAAAAAGAAGAAGCGCTCCGAAGTCACTCATGGACCCTCAGCATCTTGCAGAGGGTTCATTCCCTAAAGACGAAAAGTCTGTCTATGAATCGTTCCTCTGTAAACACGTGCAGTTACACTGCCCAGCGATCCACAGGAAGCAAATCGCTATCCACGCTGGGCACTTTTTCGCCTTGCACGCGTTATGTTGGTATGGGTTTCGGCACTTACCATTTAAAAAGCGTGCAAATGTAAGAAAATAAACATGAGTGAGGCCAGAAATAACACGAATTTTGTATGTGTGTGTGTGTCTTCCCTGCCTTTTTATTGCGGTAGTCATAATAATAAAATGGAAACGTAAACATTACATAACTGAGATATGCTTGCCTGCCACGAACGATATATTATTTTATACATGTATATTAACTCATACATAATTTACATTAAAATGAAAAAATTATAATTTTATTGCCTGGCAACAAAATTATTTTATTTTTAACAATTACCATTGTTTCAAAAAGTTTAAATTTGTTAAAATGTAAAAGGTTGCTGGTAAACTACCCCTTCCCCTTAACCGATCTTCACCAAAATCGAAAGTCCTTGAGATCTCTACAAATTCAGGGATGTATGCAAAACATTATTTGAATCTGTTTGAATTTGCGGCTGTTATCGTTTGCCATAGAAAATTACCCTTGATAACAAAACGTTGCAGGTAAACTACCCCTTCCCCTTAACCGATCTTTACCAAAAACAAAAGTCTTGAGTACACTACAAATCAGGACGGTATGCTAATAATTATTTGATTCTGTTTGAATTTGCGGCTGTTATCGTTTGCCATAGAAACTACCCTTGTTAAGAAAACGTTGCTGGTAAACTACCCATTTCCCTTAACCGATCTTCACCAAAAACAAAGGTTCTTGAGAACTCTACAATATA
The DNA here is from genome assembly GCA_034769895.1 of Magicicada septendecula. Taxonomy (NCBI): domain Eukaryota; kingdom Metazoa; phylum Arthropoda; class Insecta; order Hemiptera; family Cicadidae; genus Magicicada; species Magicicada septendecula. The sequence goes on along the minus strand of CM068367.1, from coordinate 1,034,978,164 downwards.
GGGCTGTATGCAAATAATCTTTTGATTCTGTTTAAATTTGCGGCTGCTACCGTTTGCCATAGAAAATACCCTTGTTAAAACATAAAACGTTGCAGGTAAACTACCCCTTTCCGTTAACCGATCTTCACCAGAATCAACAGATCTTGAGAAATCAACAATTCAGGGCAGTATGCGAAACATTATTTAATTCTGTTTGAATTTCCGGCTGTTATCGTATGCCAAACAAAAAATTACCCTTGATAAAAAAAAAACCGTTGCCGGTAAACTACCTCTTTCCCTCAACCGATCTTCCCCGCAAACAATAGGTCGTGAGAACTCTACAAATCAAGGAGGTATGCAAAAAATTATTTGATTCTGTTTGAATTTGGGGCTGTTATCGTTTGCCATAGAAAAAAAATCTATAGACAGACACACAGATAGACACACAGACACGCACACAGACACTTTTCGAAAAACGACTTTTTTCATGTTTTGAGTGTAGTACAATCAGAATCTGCAATAATCTCGAACACGATTTTTTTTGCCATCACCATACTTCCATTTCCTTAAGGAATATGGAAGTAACATAAAAAAAGTCATTTTTCGAGAAGTGTATGTGTGTGTGCCTGTAGATTTTTTTTATGGCAAACGATAACAGCCGCAAATTCAAACAGA